>OY728134.1:858581977-861081977 GCA_963277665.1 Viscum album | reverse complement strand
AGGAGCATACGAGTCAGTGGCAGCAGCAGCATCAGGAGCAGATTGAGTACATGTGCCGACTCACTCATGCTTTAGGGATGGAGTTTCCTCCACCACCATCTGCAGATCCCCCACCTCCCCCCTCTCCTTCAGATTAGAGTTTGTATTTATGTTATAAAATTTGGGAAATCAAATTTTTTTCTATTCTTAGTTTTTGTCTCATTATAAAATATTAATAATATTATATTTTTAAATAATAATATTAATATGAATAATAATATTATTTATATTTTATAATATTAAATTTTATATATATATTAAAATTTTATAATATTATAATTTAATTATATTTTTTGTAATACTTGAATTATTTTAATATTTCATTGTAAAATAATTCTATTATTTTTATATTAATTAAAATAACTTATTAATATTTTTTTATTTATGAATTATAATTCTAATATTATTATATTAATTAAATCATTTATTAATATTCTATTATTTTTTATTTTTGAATTATAATTCTATTATTATTAAATTAATTAAAATAATTTATTATTTTTATTTGTGAATTATAATTCTATTATTAGATTAATTAAAATAATTTATTAATAATTTATTTTTTTAATTTATTTTTTTAATTTTTTTTATAGTATTTGCGACGGGATACTATGCCCGTCGCAAATACTAGTATTATTATATGCATTAAAATAATTTATTAATAGTTTTTTATTTTTTTTAAAAATAGTTTTTGCAACGGGTCCCGTCGCAACAGCTATTTGCGACGGGTACCTTCGAAAAAGGTATTTGCGACGGGTCCCGTCGCAAATACTATTTTAAAAGTTTTTTACAAATATACGGAGTACTATTTGCGACGGGGAGAATAACCGTCACAACAAAAGGCTTTAGCAGCGGGCCCGTCGCAAATAAGTGTAGTTGCGACGCCGTTTTCAGCTACGGGCCATTTGCGACGGGCCCCTGTCGCAAAAAGCCATTTGCGACGGGATCCCGTCGCAAATGCCCCGTCGTAAATACCTGTTTTTCTAATAGTGTTCAAATTTGAAAACAAAACGGGCCGAATCGGGGACCCCACGAGCCTTCGACTGGGCGACGCCTGACGCGGACCTGCCTGAGGGGCTTGCCTGGATTAGCTAGCAGCGTTCTTCCCCCACCTACAAGCCAAAACTCAGTGTCCATGCAGCACAAAATGGGCACAGAACATCAAAGAGTGGTGAAATCGGACCTTTTGTCTCCATGAAAAACCGTCGTTAGCCTACAAAATAACCAAGGAGGGAATACATTTGGCCAACTCGAGCTCAACACAGATGTGGGCGGAGCCCGTAGACAAGAGGGACTGATTCGACTCTTCCATGCAGAGAAAAGAGGCCAAGGAGTTTCCCAGAGACTGCAGAATGGAAGGGTTCTAGAAAGGTAGCAGAAGGGCTGGGAAGGAGACCCAAACAGCATCCGAGGAGGACTCACGGACAAAATGGATGTACCGAGACCAACGCGAAATGGAAAAGTTCCAGGTGCCACACCTTCTGCTAGAATTGTACCACACCCTCACAAAGTCGAGTCTGCAACCAAAATGGATGCTGAAGGCCACTATGGAAAGATCGGAGACCTCCGGAGGACTAGAAAGACCCCAAGAGTTCACCACACCCCAAATGAAATTCAGCGAGGGCTTGCTACGACTGAAGAGAACCACCAATGAAAGGTCAAGGATGGAAGCAGCTTCATGGAGCTCTTGAGCAGAGAGGTCCACCAACAGACAACCGTCCACCTGCCAGGGGGGCCGACGTTCCACCTGGATAGGATCCAAGTGGGGACAGACCACCGGAGGCCATGAGGAAGGGCCTGCAGCAGCCACTGACGAGGGAGAGCCACACATAATAGACTTGTAGGAAGACTTATTGGAAGCCAGAACGGGAGGAGCCGGAGCCAGAGCAGGGACAGAAGCCTGAGTGGGAGCAGGAGCAGAAGCCATCCCAAAATTCATCTCAAACAACAGAATCTAAACTAACTGTGATTATTCTATATAAGGTTCAAAAAAATTAGATATATATAATGAATTATATTTGGGTTTGAAATAAGTAGTTGGGAAATCACTATGTATACCGAAACAACATGACTCAATACACATGTTTTCCTTATGAAAGATAGCACCTACATCAATCTAGATCAATAGTAGGGAATGTGAATTTTATAACATGGTATGGGATATAAAATAAAAAGTATTCCATTGTTATATCATTGAAAATAGGATGTATTTTAGTAATATATGAAAGCAGGTATCCCGATCACTATGATTTTTAGGGGAAAGTGGAATTTTATCCTAGTTTAGGCCCCATATGTTATACACCCTTACATGGATATTTAATTCATGTAATTAAATTCTAGTGATATTGATAGACCATTATATTCTATTTATCAAAATATAGGAAAGAGTGTAGGATTTCATGGATATCATCATACAACAAGGAATGATATATTATGTAGTATGACATCCTAAGATGAGTAAAAATACAATTTATTTTGACATCATACAATAACGATATTTTTTAATATCATTATTTTTGTTAGTAATATTATTTATGAGAATTTCTTGTGCTATAACATAAAAAAATCATGACATAGATAAAGTAAAATTTGACGGGATCCATTATTTCAATATTTATAGACCGGCTTTTTTGGATAGAGGAACTCTATTATAGTAGGAAAAAACTCAATTTCAAAGGATCCTCCATATATCTAGATCTTATTTTAGAAATCTATTGTATTTTTGGAATTATTACTATAGAGTCATCGATGGTGTATATGTGTTGACGAAGGTCACATAAGGGACCGATTCTCATGTAAGAGGATCAAGCCATACATAGTATGATTATTTTAGTAGTTTTTGGTATTACTGGGTGGAATGCATTTCTTATTGTTTAAAATCATGAAATAATAATCATGAGAAAAATAGTTCATAGAGGTATAATATACAATTTAATAATATTGTATTTTTTGTCGTAGGAGTAGGACTATAAATATTAAATTATACAAAGAAGGCCTTGGATCTATCTAGATCATGTGAACAACAGAATGACTTCATCTATAGGGTTTACATATTGAGGAAAAAGCATACGAATATATAGAGGAATCATGTATCATGAAAAAACAAGGATTTATTTGAGATTACATTTTCGATTAGGACAAGTGGCGTGGGGGAAGTGATCAATTGGGAATTCAAATAAATTAAATATTCCTTAAAACATATATCAAAATATATTTCCATGTATTTTCTGTAAAAGGTGAGTGTGTCATTTGGAAATCATAGATTAATCATTCCAAAACCTTAGTAAAAACCTAGTATTTCTAAAAAACATCTACATATCCCTCCAGATGGTTAGTTATTAAAATACATTGATGATATTGATCCTTTTAGGGTCTATTTCCATCATTCATTTATAAATTTCATATCCATGCATGACGCCATATTTCACTATGAAGTGGAACGTTTTTCAACAGAGAAGAAGAAACATCTAATCAAATATATTTAATACCAAGTTGAGGTTCATAAAAAATACCATATATGATTCTCCACAGGAAAATAAATCATCAAATTATTCGTCATGAAATTCCTTTATCATTTCATGGAAAAAAACATTCATATACCAGTAAATTTTTGAAAGGGCATTAGAAATTCAAAATAACATCATCAGTAGTTATAGGCCTGGTTTTAAATGTGAATACGGGAATGACTTGATCCTATTATACCGTTAATATTTCTATTAACCTATAATAAACATATCAAAATAATAATTATTTATTTCTATGTAGTATTTCAAACTTATGGTCATTTAATTGAATAGGGAAATATTCCTTCCTAATTTCATCATTTATCTTTTGATAATTTTTCCAAAATCTACACACAATATCTTTGAGGGTGGAGATAATATCATTATCCTTCTTCATAATGCACATCACTCATTTCATAGGAATGAATTTTAGTCACATAGATCATTCAATGTCCCAAATTATATATATAATCCTACTATCAAATATGCCAAGAATATATTTCTTCATTACCTCCCTAGAAATATTCTACATACATATTTGGTGTTTTTACATTATATTATTTTAATCTTCATTCCTTACCTAGAGTGTAATAAGTAAGGGATTATAACTTTTATATATAAAATAATCATTGATATTTTGTTCATAAATTGTTTCCACAATTCAGTAAATAGATGCTGTTACTTCTTGGAATGTTTTTAAATATCACTGATAATTAGTATCCTTCTTAAAAAAATATATAATAGGACTCTAGGGGGGGTTTATATCTCTAACAATGATGGAACCATGGTCCATGGAATAAAATTTTAAAAAAACCCTTAAAATTTAATTTTGTTGAGAAACTCTTTTCTTACACCATCTATTTTTCACTTCCCTCTTTCACTTGTTCCAAACATTCATTTATTATCTATATTTACATGAATATATAACAGAACATAGCCTTTTATATATTTATAATGGCACTAAGATTATCTATTTATTTTAAATAATATTTTACATCCTTAAATAAAATAAAACATTCTTCTCTCCAACCAAAACGTTGAAATTTCTATATTTGACATTGATGAAATCATTTCACATCTGAAAGAAAGGTAAAATATGAGTAAATAGTGACTCTCCATCATTTTTCATATCCAAGATTAGAAAATCATAAATTAAATTAAATTTCTCCACCATTAGTCAAATATCTTCTTAGTTAACAAATTGGTACTTAATAAATTATTTTACATATACTAGAGAAATACTCTTGATATTTATATTTCTTATCCAAATTTTATTTAACACATTAAGTGGAATGAAGTGGAAACTGGACACTAAATTAAAAATTACCTTCCAAAAAGAGATATATCAAGTGGTTTAACAATTAGGTAAACTATTAAGATCAAATATATTTGGTGGGATCTCTCGTTATATAATGAATAAACATTCCTCACATACAGATATTGTCACCAAGTTGCACAATTTCATCTAGTTTGTGATTATTTTTTATGGAACATCGCATAAATTTTCATTTATAAAACATAATCGGTGAAAGATATATTAATATTAAATTATTTTAATTTTCTTATGAAATTTTTTTGTAACTCATTCATTATCCTATAGTGATTTCCCCTTAGAAAAAGAAATTGTGGGCAGTTAGAATGCATTCTAAGCTTCATCGGTGCATGCTTTCCAGACCTCATTTTTCTCACAACCTATTTTTTCATGATTACGTGACAATTTAATATTATTTTTCTCTATTATCCTTCTTGATATCCATTCCAGTTTATATTTTCATAGGTTTCACATAATCATTCAGAACTGTCATGTTACAAAATAGTGTAATGATTGACCCCTTAGATACAATTTAAGACAATGATCCTAGTTGATACTGAATATTTTAAAGTGAGAAATTGTGATTAAATAAGAATATACCATGATTTTATAGAAATTACTTCACAAGAGTGAGATATTCATGAGTTTTATTGATGTACTTTTTCAGGAAATCCTAAAATGAGGGCTTTTATTAGTGGATATATGATAGAAATTATAAATTTGGCCACTACCAGTGTTGGTATCATTGGGTTTTAATTATTTTTGTACTCAATTATATGTTATGACAATATAGAAATGTGATAATAATGATATAGCATGAAATAAATTAGAAATATCATTCATAATAATGAAATCATCAACCTTATATTCCTAGTTCACCATCCCTCGAGTGATTACTAACTCATAGTTTAATGAATATACATTTGAAGTGATGTGGTAATCCCAAATAATTATTGAGAAATGAACATATAACATAAATTTAAATATGAAAATATGAAAATTAAAAAACCTTACTAATATTAAATTAAATAACTGTATGATTAAATTCTTAATGCCTAATCATGCACATGTCTTGTTTTGGGTCGATGTTGGCATTTCCCCCAAAGATAGGTGGTCATTGGAACATTACTAATAAAACATTGGTTTTTCATTAACCATGAATATAGGAGAGAAAGATTTTTTCACCAATTCGAGGTAAATTATGGTAATTATCTTGTTGATTGATTATATTCTTGGGAATTAATCTGAAATCATAATGTGAGGTAGGTCACTCTTATAGTAATGATTGGTTTTCCACAATAGTTAATGTGAACATCAATATGAAAAAAAATGTTTGAAATAAATTAAATTATCTATATGTATTTATAATTATCCCTAAAATTATAAATATTGTTAATATAAGAGTTTTCATATATTTTTTATAATGAATTATTATGACAACATATAAATCTATATATTCGATCATTCTAGAGTTAATCTCCGTCCAAAAAGGGGTTGATTTTTATGGGGTTTACATGAGGACCCTATGAAGAGATTCTTACATATCTCATTGAAGGGAATAAAAATCTATGTGTATTGGTTCAATATAACAAGATACATTAAACCATTTAAGGACATATGGAAAGATCAATTATGATTTCTATTATGATCATACAACCATGAATAATTTAGGGAATTTTCTACTGATCCAGGAAATAACATCCATAGATAAATATATTTTTATGTTATCTAATTTCTATTATGTAAACATTACAACTCATAAATCGTCTCGTAATACCATGAAGGGAAGGATTTGTGACTTTGAGGACTAAATACATAGGTAAATTATTCTACAACACATGTGAACATTTATCCCTAATTCAGCCACACAAGATTCGCATATAAACCCATCATAAGTTATAATCGTCCTCATATCCTAGGGAATGAAAACATATAAAATTTCTAATCTAAATCACTCAATAAGGTAAACCAAATCACCATTTTAACAATATTTACATCATATTCATAAGATAAACATGATAATTGGATGTAACACCCCAAAACCTTACGATATTTTCAATTTAGAATATATTTAATCTTGTTTATATATTTCAATATATGAAACAAAAATATATTATTATTCTACCAAAACAATTATATTATAGTATATTAATAAAACACTAATTTTTATTGTTTTACACATAATATATATTTCGTTCGATAGCGTATAAGACACACAAGTTCAAGAATTACCAAAAAAAAATTATATTTTTAAAATATTATTATTTAATAAAATAATATACAATCTTTCCATTAAATTTGTTGTTATAAATATGATTAATTAGATTATGTAAATATATTTCTTAATTAATTGGTCAAAAATTAAATATAAATTAATTCCAAAACCAATTGGAAATATATGGATTGTTTTTATAGAGAGCTATTTTTATACTTCCAAAAGATTTTTATCTTAACAAATTAAATTAATTTATTTTTGTTAATTATACTAAATATATATATATATATATATTTTTTATTAAGTGTAATACTTTTAAAATTCATTGAACAAATTTTATATAAATACTATTATAATAAATCTGGTTTTAAATTTCAAATATGTATTTTTCAAAAAAAGACATTTTGCTACATTATAATGGTGAACCAATTTTAATGCAAAATTTTGGAAATTTTATAGATTTTATTTTTTCAAATAAGATTTATTTTTGAAATCATAATATAAAAATTATATTATAGAAATTTTTTTGAATCATTAATATTTTATGAACAACTATAATTGTATAATTTAAATTTTAAAAAATATTTTACTTTATATAATTTATAGAATTGAATTATATTAGAAATTATTTTTAATTTTTATTTAGTTAAATTAAAATACATTAATTAAAAATAGAGTTAATTTTAATTATTTCTATATTAAATTATGTTATAAATAATTTATGAACTTTTTAATATTTTCACTTTAAAAACCAGCCTTTCCATCTCATCTAAAGGATTAATGTTTAATTAGTTTTTGTCACATCTATGATTGTAATTTGTCAAAATGTATTCATATTTTTAATATTCATATTATATAATTTATATTAATTTTAATTTAGTATTTTTAAACTATTTATAAAATTAATTATAATTATTTACCTCTATTAAGCGAAAAACAAGCTTAACAATTGATTAAACATTAAACATAACAGCCAAAATGACTTAGACAATTGCTGAAAGGAAATTTTGTGGAAACAATTCAACCATATCCAAAATTTAATATAATATTTTTCATTATTGGAAGATAATTATTTATGTGATACATGTCAATAGTCTTTACCATTTTATATTTATAAGAATGCCACCCCTCCTCTACTATAAACAAGCATTCCCCCGTCCAACTAATTCACACATGTCAAGACCTTTTCCTTAAACAATAAGTACCTAATAAGCTCCCAATATCTCTACCATCGTTTGATACTCCTTATTTTGGGAAGAACAAAATATAACTAAGGATTTTGGTAAAAACCAAAAGGGATTACTCGAATAAGAGGTCACATTATTTAATGATCTCTTTTGTTTCAGTTCTTTCTCCAACCTTTAAATTATTTATATATATTGTGTATATAATAATATAATTATTCTAAATATACTTATAAATTGTTATATTAATTTTACAACCTTTACCAACACACACATTCATCGAATGGAAATGCAGTCATCGTTTGTGTGTTTTGTGGACTACCGCCTCACAGAGCAATGTCGTGTGTCCCTCCATTACAATATTTTAATGATGGATATAATTAAGGATTTATATTTTATATATGATATATATAATATTTATAATGTATTTATATTATGTAATTTCTATATAACTCAAATCTTCATACATTCCATTTTGTGGTAATAGGATAATATCATTTGTGGATGTGTAGACTACTGCCTCTTCAATGTGATGAGATTCATTCACACAAAACATTTAATATATTTATTATGTTTTTTTAAAATATGTGATATAAATAACATAAATAGGATAATTTATTGATAATATACATATATATATATCACTTTCTTTTTAAATACACCAATGAAATGGAATTATCGTTCATGTGTATGTATGGCCTACTGTCGTTGCAAACGATGCATTTCATTTCCATTTTCAAATTTTATATATTACCATAAATACAAATATATGGAATATATATGATATTAAAAAAATTATTCAATTTTTTGAGATGATTAAATAATTATCAATGTAATAGGAAAAAATAATAAGCCATAACATACTAGAATAATAAGGCAATTAACACCCCCAACAGAAAATGTAATTAAATACTATTAAAAATTGTGTAATGAGATGTTATAAAAGGATTATATACCATATTTTTATATAATTATAGATTTATATATGTTAATAAAAATGTTAAATCCATTATACAAGAGGTTAAATAGAATTCAACCAAAAGGGAGAGTAATGTAAGTGATTTTGTCTAAATTAACATTCCATTGATAATTATTTGTTAAAATAAACCTATTCTCATTAATGTGGTGTATATAAATAAATTTAATTCATTTAATATCATTATTCTCTAACATTTTATGGTATTATATCTTTTAGTCTAATTTGTTTCATCATTGTGGGGGTTGACATGAAAATTACAAAGTGGTAAATATTATCATTGTAATCAGACATTTCTTTCCGAGTATTAAATTTCTCTTGAGAAAACCACATCCTTGTGCCCATAATCTATTTTAAATTACATTTATTTAAGAGATCCATCCTATAATGTAAAGGTTACAAATATTTCATAAACCATAATCAGTTTTTACATACGGTGTGTACTTGATATTTATTTCATTAAGTAGAGAAATATTTGTAAATCTGTATCTTTTACTCAATTGTTATATTTGACAAAGAACATTGTTCATGAAATAAATTTATTTTATTATATATGTGAAAATATTTGGACACTAACAGCATGGGTGTGGCCCAATTATAGATATACCCTCAATTCATCAATAGTCTCCTAATATGAATCATTTGTCTAATCAGAGGGGTTTTCACATGATATGTCTCAAACCATATTTTGAAGGTCTTGAGAGTAAACATACCATGTACCTAGAACACACAGAATCCAATAATTAAGAGTTTTCGTCATTCATAATTATTTATAATTAATCCATGAGTTTTTCTCCGACATTATCTATAAATATATTTCATTCGTATTTTATTTACTAAATGACAATGTGTTTCAGTTACTTACTTTTTTAAATTGAATTTTTCTTATCTAATTATATAAATGGAATGTGTGATTAGTTATTTACCTTGATATGTTGATTGTACTTATTGAATCATCACTGATTCTCTTTTACATGCCATTATTAATCATGTGATATCAGCCTTTTTTTATTTCCATTCCCAGATATATGAATACGAAATAATTGAATGAGTTTTCTAGGATAATGTTCATTTAAATTTTTTATGCGTCATATATATTTTAAACTTTTAAATTTGATATTGTTTTCATGTACATAATATATATTTCAAAAATTTCTAAACTGAGTGATCAATCAGGATTTAATTCTCTGTAATCATGATAATGTATAAAGTAAGCAAACAACTCTGAGACTCTCAGATCAAGGCTTTAGAGTAGGTATCAAATTAAGTTTAACAGAAACCATCAATAATAGATTCAGAAAAACATAGATTATGGAACATATTACAAAGGAATGATTTGATGATATGTATAAAAGGACATCCCAAATTAATAATTTTTATGATTATGTAATTAGATAAAAAAAATTGTAAATTTATGTTAATAATTTATCTATTTTTGGTATTAATAATTATGTTACATAATGTGATGATCTAATATAGTGTATGTGATTATTTAGAAATGTAACATGGAAGGAAAATGTGTATCAATGATCATGGATATGTAAAGCTATCACTTTTGGGGAAGAAAATATAGATGGTGTTGGAATTAAAAACATTATGGATATATTAAGGTATCTTAATCATGTTTTGACACATAACTCTACATGGATAGATAAACCTATTCCATAAAAACATTCTTATTTTTCTGGATCCTGTAATGTAATATAATCACCATTCCATTAATGTAACTACTAATCAACATATAGTTGATAAATTGATTAAGTCGTTGAATAATTTGTTTGTGGGGTTTGGATGTGTTGAAAATGAAAAGGTTACACTTGCAGTGTATTTCCTCAAATATAATGATTTTAAATGGTTCATGTTGATCCAACAAACATGGGAGGAAGAAGAAATTGGACCCATGGAATTGAAAAAATACAAAGAGGCATAATTTTATTGATACTTTCCTCATGAGAACAAATTGATATTAAAGGGAATCCAATTAGATTAAATAAAAAGGAAGAATAGAGTTTCATGGATTTTGAATGCATGTTTGCATGGTTACACAGATATGCTATAGATTATGTAAGAATCACGGGGAGAAATATTGATCAATTTTTTATGGTCATAATCCATGTCTCTGAATGGAACCAGTCTTCCAAATAATTTCACCATATGATGAAATATTTTTATGATCCATAAAAACAATGATTCAATTTTCTAGGATCAATATATCAACGGGTAATCAAGATAAAAGATGTCATCTAAGCATCAATATAAAGATAGTTATTAAAATAATAAGATGAATGAATTTCTATCATGTGATACCTATAGAAGTAAACACCATCAGAAATTTTTGAAAGGAATGGGAGTTCATTATAAGTGTTGTGAAAGGGGTCAAAATGTAAATAATGTAATAAATGAAGAAAAACACTACTATTTTGTTTTATAACTGCACAGATATGTGGAACTATGAAAATGAATTCCTTATCCATCAATGGAATATTCCATAGAATAAGATAGGGGATCAAGGGAATGATTTTTTTTATTTGAACAACTTTTGTGAAATGATTAATGTGCTTCTATATTTGGATCTAAAAAATATTTAGTAAAAGAATTTTTTATGGTTTTATAATTATATTTTTTTTAAAATGTATATGGTGATTAATAATTTAGTATTTTTTTAGGATATGATATCACTTGTTGAATGGTTCCAAGAAAAGTGAATCAGTAGGAAGTTAATTTTTTTATAAAATAAATGGTTGAGGTTACCAAAAGCCTTAATATGTTAATGATATTGGCATATTGATTTTGGATAACATGGTGATTGATATAGATAAATTAAATTGGATTCTACTAACTACCATGAGTATTATTCTAATGTGTTGGATCATAATCATTTGTAAAGGTTTACCATTTATGAAATTGTTTTTGTTGAACTTTGGATGGATTTTAATGATTATTTTATTTCATCACTATATGATTTATCCAATTACAATATATGATGTATAAATAGTTCAATCCATAATCAAAGGATAATAATGTGTCCACAAGCTTGTATAATTACTTAAATTCTTAGTGAGTGAAATAATTTCTCAACTCTAGGAAAAGGGCCTTCAAAAAATAATTTTTTCATATTATCATTTGTTTTATGATATATGTGACGTTAATTCACACATTTGGATTAGGGATTTCTATTCAAAACTATTCTCAAGAATATGTTCAGTACCACCCACCCTCAGAACTGGATAGTTATATTGTAACATACTGACCCAGATTCCACTAAAATGTTCCCCTAGACTGTTGGTCACAAGGACTCATGTGCACCTACTTTTAATGTAGAGCCTATCGAAAAGAATTGTGGGCCTCGGGTGTGATAGTTGCAAGAATATTCCTTCATATCAGTGTAAGAAACAATATAAATAATTATGTTTCATACACAACAAAAAAATAAACAGAGTGAAAATGTAGTAAATAATCTAAAATGTAATATGATGTAATAATAAATGAAAATTCATAAAAATCCTAAAAATCTATATCATACATAGAACACTATTCAAACACTGGTTCAACCATAAAGATATAGTAGTAAAAAAGATAATGAATGAAATGTACATGGATCAAATGCATTTTTTGTGCCGGACTATGTACCTATTATATGGACACTATCAAACATTACCATACCAACCAAAAGAACCCACACAAGTAGCTAATATCGATCATGAAACTTGGGACTCAGACCCATCCACCAAGCGACTATGTTCAAATAGAAAAGTAAATAAAATGTCTAAAAAAACATCGAGGTGTATGTGTAAGGGTGATAAATAATATCATTAGGCCACCCCAATGAGGAACCAATAAAATATGTTGTTATTAGTGTATGAAAAATCCAACAACTCAGGATGGCTAAGACACAACTGAAAAGTGAATTAAAACCAATAACATAAAACTATAGTCAAACCTCGGTCCCAAATCCCAGTCAACTGGGAATGTTCCCCCCATGTATGTTTTTATCTATATGAGTAAACATTTTCACTCCCATACCTTTAAATATATACATAAAAGTGAATATTCATGATTATGTGGATTAAATAACATAAAAACATATTAGAAAACTTGGGTCCAAAATCCCAATTTTATGGAGATCCTATGCATGGGAATTGAGCTGGATGTCATACCACCCATGTTGTGTATAATTAGTTCAATTTATGGGTTCGTAATCCCAATGAACCTATACAAGCATTGGATAATTCTATTAGAACACATAAGAAATATAGGTCACCACAAGGGGTTACTTTTCCTACACCTAGGTTCACCCATACTCTCCTCCATTCACTATATAAAATGACATCATATGCTAGTGGTAAAACCTTTAAAGGTCACTTCAAAGAAATATGTCCTATATAGATTAATCACATGTCATACCCTGAGGGTTAGATCTAGGGTATAAAGACGAAGGAATGCTCACTGGCTTATATTGTGTAATCACATGTATAACATCTATCACAATCGCACCATATGATCATGTGTTAGGCCATGAAGTATCATATCTACGGTATAGAAGACAAATTCATCCTCATCATTTCCTAAGAGAATCTCAATGAAACATACTAATTAATTCAGTGGGTCATAAAGATCAAGTAAATAGACCATGTCCAAATCGATCCCAATTATTCCGGATCTAAGAGGTATAAAGGGCCAAGGTGTCCTATGGAATAAATACCCAAGGAGAAACATCATCCAAGGCATCCACTATTGTAATCGTGATACATGGAAAAATCATCGTTGGAATGTAATTGAATCTAGATCATATAATCTCATCCAAATAATCAAATACAGTAATTAACTAGCTAATGAGTTTGTCAATGGAATTCCTACAATGAGGAATTAATGTATCACACAATGAGTAAAAATTATCGGGCTTACGAGTCCATCCAAGGCATTAATACAATAGGGAATTCATGTATCACTCAAGGTGTATAGTTCATCAAACCTAGGAGTCTTTACAAGTCATTCCTATAATGGTGAATCCATGCTTCACTCATGGCATAAAATTCATTAGGATTCATTGAGCTATAAATTTCTAAGTCATCCTATATAACAAAACAACTAGTGTAACGACCCAAACCATTGTCAATGAATAACCCTATTGATCTAATTAAATGTCCTAATATATGAAATAGTTATACAACAAATGAACCTATTTTGTTTTTGTATTTTAAATTAACATTAAGAATTGTAACCTTTGCTTTTGTAGTCATTGAATAGTGATCACATGATTAGTATAAATATGGGTTTTAACAAATCAAATTTACTCAGACAAAGGAAGCAATGGCCTCATCCAGTATAATTTCTCCATATGAAGCCCATTTTTCAGAGCTCAAAAAATTGGTGGTGTCATTGGGCTTCGCTCTTGACCAAGCCCAAGCTAAGATTCAATAGGTTAAGCTCGAACGGAACTGCCTACGGGGGAAGTGGAAGTTGATAGAGATCACCCCGCGAGCAATGTCATCACAACCACCCCAAGAGTCTGTCACCGTCACACACCTCACCCTTAGGTCTTATGCGGGTGTTTTCAAGGGTTATTTAACAAGACCCTAGTACTATGGATATGTACATATTTTTGGAATATAATAATGAA
Source organism: Viscum album (assembly GCA_963277665.1). NCBI lineage: Eukaryota > Viridiplantae > Streptophyta > Magnoliopsida > Santalales > Viscaceae > Viscum > Viscum album. The sequence continues at coordinate 861,067,128 of OY728134.1, read as the reverse complement.
AATACTTTCATTTTATTATTGTTACCTTGTAAATAGATTTTATACCACAAATAGTTTTTTTATTTAATATTCAACTGAGAAATCAATTTTAATGAATTAATGTATTTTTTTTATTAAATAATATTTTAAAAAAATATTATTAATATATTTATTATTAAATTAATTTTTATTAAATATAAATGATCGTATAATTAAATGAATGCAATTGTAATTTTTGTTATGGTTTGAAAGCCATTTTTGTCGAAACCCGTGATTTTTATATAAATGTAAATTTTTTATTTTTAAAGTGAAAATTAATATATTTATAAAATTATTTAGATATAATAAATATTATTTCTCGAATCAGGACGTCAAAATTATCCAACGGTGATTTATTCATAATTTTCCGAGACATCCAAATTCATGGGTAAAAACTAAATACCTTTTAAATATATAATTTTTTTTATGACATTATAATGACCCAATAGAGATGTAATTAAATAATATAAGCTTTATGTTCGGCCAATAAATGTTTTACCAATAAATTAATGTGATTTTTGGTGTGTTTGACTTATTTTACAAGGCATTAATGGACCCTTTATGACTTATTAAACATCTTGCGTTTTTAAATTGTTTTCCTTGGGAGTGTGACTCACCTCCACATAAGAAACCCCATTATTTTAAGAATTTTGGACTTTGGCCTTATAAAATATTGTTTCCCACTTACCTTTGCTGAAAACCATGGGAAAAACCATGGTATGGTTTGTGGTTTGGATTAGTTTAATGCGTGGTGTCCCAAACCTAAATAATAAAGAATTCCCTCACCTTTCCGATATAAACCCACCCAATATCCCACTTCATCCTCACTAAAATACTTTTGAGTTCGTCCCAACTCTTCCCTCTTCTCTATATACTCCTCCAAAGGTTCCCCAATCTCCCGTGAAGCCTCTCTCAATCCTCTCTGAAGCCTTTGGAAGCACACTTCCAAGTAAGGGTTTTTCTTCCTTTCTAATTTTTTTCAAATTTTCATTATGTTGTTATGCCCTTTTAATTTAAATTATAAATGTTGGGGTATGGTTTTACACCTCCCCCATACTTCCCTATTTATTCTTGAATGATGGGAGACCCCTTTCGCTCCCATTAAATTCCTCCCATATACACCTGTTACAATGCTGAAATTCTAAAAGGAATTTCCCTCTCCTCATTTAAATTCAAGAAATCCTTCTGTATCATGAATCTAAATTCAATTACATTTTTTGGGATAGGTATCTACATGGCCCAATTACTGTCCATGTCATGTAAATATGATGATACAACCCTTTCTCTCTCATAAACAATTTTTATGAGTTCTTATGTCATGTCGTTATGCTGCCGAAATTGTACCGCGTTTTTCCAAGTCAAAGTCATTGTGTAGTGAATACCAGGCCCATTTCTCTATCATGGGTATTCAACTTTATGCACATTTAAATTATTTATTAAATAGTTTAATATATTAATTCCTCATTTTTATCATTTAATTAATGATTATGTTGAATGATTCAATGATTTATGATCCATGTGGCACACTTACACATGAAATTAAATGTTTAAGAAGGGTGCGCCCTGATAGCACTTCAATGCATTGGGTAAAGTATAGTATCATGATACGTTATGTACAATGGGTGTTGACTCATGCTAATTCAAGTGAAACTAGTTTTTACTCATTCTTCAGGTAAAATGAGGGTATACTCATCCTCTTTGTGCAATGATCCTTGGATCAAGATAATTCAATGTTAAGAGTTGTTGCCACATTTCCATGTTATGATTATCTTGCATTATCCTGAATTTATGTTAATTATTCTCTTGTTCACTATTGATATTCATATTGTCTAACATTTATTGTATTCCTCATGTTATGCCATGTTTATTCCCTTAGTGGGCTTTATAGCTCACCCTTTTCTTATGCATGTCCTCAGGTTATCCCATGCAATGCTAAGTACAAGGGAATGTAGTGGTCATGTAACGAAATTTTTCAATAAATATATTGCATGTTTCATGTTTTATGTTGTTATGTAATGATTCTAAGCCCCAAAGACACTAGACATCTTGATCTTATATGTTGTATCAAGTGAAGTTCATGTAATATATTATGTTTAATTATGTAAAAAAAGATCAGGGTTCTCATAGTTGGTATTAGAGGATTGGGTTAGTTATTTTTAGTATTAGGATTAGAAAACACTAGTAAAGCATTAAGGTCAAGACTAACTACAATAAAAACATCCCTAAGTTTTGGTGATTGTTGATTAAGTGGTTTATCAAGAAAATACATCCCTGTAAGGATATGAGTAGGTAGTGGCGGCTCTGGCACAGATATATCCTAGGGGTAAAACATGAAAACACCGTTTTGAGCTAGACTCAAACAGGTATTGGTTCATGAAAATGGGCCTTACTACACTCTTGGTTATGAAACTCCCGAGGATATTCTTTGGTAGATTCACAAGCTTATTACAAACCGTTATTAAGGGACAAAAACCCCCCTAAGAATATAAGTTAAGAAATAAATTGAGGATAACATATGTTTAAACATAAGAAATCACAAGTTAGGATATACTACTTCTTTATAAGTTTATAATTTTATGTTCAAAGTTTCATTTTCAGGCACAATGAATAAGTATTTAAGAACTCTAATTATAAATTATTTTTCATAGCTAATGGTGGTAAATAGATGAACACATTCCAACAACCAATGTGATAGCAAATCTGACGATTTCCCTAATGATATGCATGATATGATGGCAGTGGGTGCTCAAAACTTCATGAGAGTACATGCTCAGATGGCTCGAGTTATAAATAATAACGAGAATCAGGAAGAACCCCCTCCTCCTCCATGGAAAGAGCAAGTTGTCGTAGAATCCTTCATGCGGTAAGGGCCTCCCATGTTTAGAAGATCGTCTAATCCCCTCCGCACAGAACAATGGATTAACTATATTGAAAAGATATTCTCCATCATCTAGTGTTCGGAAGAGGAAAAAGGTATACTGTTGGTCTATCATTTTTATAGGGAAGCTGATCATTGGTAGACACTGATCATGAATACAAATTCCCAAGAAGAAATTGATTCCATGAATTGGGAGGAATTCAAGAGGATCTTTTTCAACAAATATTTTCCTCGAACCCATCGTCTCAAGATAGAAAGAGAGTTCCTTGGACTCAATCAAAAGGTAGATGAGTCCATTGGGGCATATGAAGAAAAAATTACAATTCTTTCAAGGTAAGCCTTTGGTTTTGTCATGAAAACTGAAATTAAGGTGGATCGCTACTTTAGGGGTCTAAATCCGAGTCTATGAAAAGCATTGGAGATTCAAGAAGTCGACAGTTATGAGGATATTGTTCGTTATGCCCTCAAGGTTGAAATTTAGATTGGAGAATGTAAGTGGTATCTTGGTCCCATTGACAAGAATCAGAAAATAGAGAACAACATGGGTGGTCCATCAAAAAAATTCCATGATGGAAAGGATCTTTCCTTTTCCCCTTTCAAAAATTTTGTGAAGAAACATCCTGGAAACTGTCTCATGGGAACCAAAAACTTCTTCAAATATGGAATGATTGGTCATCTTTCTAAGAACTGCTGAAGGGATATGAAAAATACTTCTAATGTTCAATAAGAAAGGTAGGTTCAGATCAACAGTCTGCCAGCAGTACAGTGTTAGAATTGCAAGGATCTTGGGCATTATGCAAACCATTGCCCTAAGATGAGGGTTGTCGAATGAAATCAACAACAACCTTCGAGGAAACAAGGAAGGGACTATGCTATCACTAATGCTGAGGTGGAGCCATACAACGATGTGATGATTTTTACGCTAGTTTTTCATTCATGAATAGAGAATGTACTTTTTGATTCTAGTTCTACGAATTCATTCATATCTCTCATGTTTAGTAGAACAATTCAAACCCCACCTCAAAATTTGGAGGATAAGTTATCTATGAGAACAACGAATGGGGAATAGTTGCATCCATGGTTTATAACTCCTCCCCGGTTATCATTTGTGGGCTAAACCTCCTAGAAAATATTTTCATACATATTTTAGTGGAATTTGATGCTATATTGGGCATGAAATGGCTGTCTTTATACGAAGCCACTATCAACTGCTGGGAAAGGGAGATCACTCTTCACATCCTGAAGCATCCTCAAATTCATTACAAGTGCAAGGAGAGAAATGAATCTCCTTTCGAATCATCATCTCAAGTGTAGATATTGCTACCATATAAGCAAGCATATCACAATCAAATATTTGAGAAAAAGGAGAGAATCATGCTTGAAGACATGCCCATCGTGAGTGATTACACTGATGTATTCCCTGAAGAGTTTCCTAGTGTTCCTCTGGATAGAAAGGATGCGTTCTCAATTGAACTAATCCCTGGATCTCTAAAAATCTCAAACAAACCATACAAAATTTCCCATGTAGAGCTAGATGAGTTGAAGAAGCAGTTACATGAGAATATGGAGAAGTGTTTTATATGCTAGAGTTCTTCACCGTGGGGTGAACCAGTCCTCTTCGTCAAGAAGAAGGATGGATCAATGCGCATATGCATTGATTATCATGAGCTCAATAAAATCATGATAAAGAAAAAGTATCCCATTCCATGGATAGATGACATGTTTGATCAGATTCTTGTGGCTAGTTATTTCTCCAAGGTAGACCTTTAGTCAAGATATCACCAATTAAATGCGAGGAAAGAAGATATTCCCAAGACAACCCTTCGAACGAGGTAGGGACACTATGAGTTCATAGTGATGCCCTTCAGACCCACTAATACTCTAGAAATTTTCATTGATTTAATGAATAGAGTATTTATAGATTACCTCAATAAATTTTTGGTGGTCTTTATTGATGATATTCAGATAAACTCCAAGAGAGAGGAGGAACATGAGGAGCATTTGAAAATTGTGTTAATGACTTTGTGAAGGGAGAAGTTGTATGCAAAGTACAGTAAATGCGAGTTTTGGATGGAGGAAGTATCATTCTTGGGGAATGTTATCACCGTCAATGGGATATCTGGGGACCCTGAAAAGATGAAGGCAATTGATGTGTGGCCGAGGCCAACTTTTGTAATAAATATCCGACTATTTTTGGGTCAATATGGGTGTTATCGATGATTTTTGAAGAATTTTTCACGATTGTCAATCCCAATGACCATGATAACAAGAAAGGGAGTAATGTTTTTGTGGACATGGTAATGTGAAGATTGTTTCAAGTATTTGAAAAAGAGGCTTATAACTGTGCCAGTAATCACACTCCCTACAAGTGGAAAAATCATTATGGTGTATAGTGATGCTTCTAACAAGGGCTTATGCTTTGTGATGGTGCAAAAATGATAATGTGATAGCCTATACCTCAAGGAAGTTGAAAATACATGAGAAAAACTATCCAACACAAGATCTGGAGTTGGCGGTTGTGATCTTTGCCTTGAAAATATAGTGGCATTATATCTATGGGGAGAAATGTGAGATATATACTGACCACAAGGGTGTAAAATATATATTCACACAGAAAGGGATTAATATGCGCCAGCGAAGATGGATAGACCTCATCAAGGATTATGACTGCTCAATCCACTACCATCTCGCTAAGGAAAACAAAGTGGTGGATGCTCTAAGTAGAATGGATCCTGCATATTTAGGAATGGGGATAATTGAAAAGGATCCGATCTTCTTATATTTTCAAAGGATGGACATGGGAATCATTAAGGGAGGAATATCATCAATCCTTTATCAAATGATTTCTCAACCATCCCTCTTGGAGAGAATATAGACTGCTCAATGAAATGATGTGGGAATTCAGAAAAGGGTGGAAGCTGTTAGAAATGGTAAATCCTCTGATTTCAAATTTGATAAGGAAGGAGTTGTTAGATTTGGGATGTGAATATGTATACCATCTGATCCATAGATAATGAAGGACATATTGAATGATTCACACAGCTCGACATTCTCTATCCACCCAGGGAGCACAAAGATGTATCGAGATCTCCAAGAAAACTTTTGGTGGGAAAATATGAAAAAGGAGATTGATGAATATATATCAAAGTGTCCTGACTGTCAAAAAGTGAAGGTTGTGTGACAAAAGTATAAGGGGATGATGCAACCACTACCCATACCAGCATGGAAGTGGGAGAACATTACCATGTACTTTATCAATGGACTTCCAAGGGCATCCAGAGGAAATAATGCTATATGGATCGTTGTGGATCGTCTAACAAAGACAACTCACTTTATCATGATTCGATAGGACTTCTCATTGGATCAACTTGTGCATATTTACGTCAAAGAAGTGGTAATGCTTCCTGGAGTGCCACTATCTATTGTATCCGACCGTGATCCTAGATTCACCTCGATGTTTTAGAAGATTCTTCAACATGCTCTGGATACTGATCTGAACTTATGTATGGCTTATCATCCTCAAACTGATGGCCAATCCGTGTAGACTATCCAAACACAGGGGGACATGTTGAGAACGTACTTAATAGACATAAAAGGAGGGTGGAATCTACATCTTCCTCTGGTTGAGTTCTCGTATAATAACAGTTTCCACTCGAGCATCCAAATGGCACCTTATGAAGCCTTGTATGGGAATAGGTGCAGAACACCAGTATGTTGGGATGAAGTAGGTGAGTGTAAGATGCTAGGACTTGGAATGAATGAAGAAATGGTGGAGAAGGTGAAAACCATTCAGCAGCATATAAATGCAGCCCAGAGTCGGTAGAAGATTTATGAAGATAACTGTCGACAAGACCTTGAGTTTAAAGTAGGGGACATGGTATTTCTACGCATATCTCCATGGAAGAAGGTTATGAGGTTTGGAAAGAAAGGAAAGTTAATTCCAAGGTACATCAGCCCCTTCATGATACTTGATCATGATAAGGCTATCACCTATCGACATGAATTTCCACCTACCATGGCCAAAGTACAAGATTTATTTGATGTTTCCTTGTTAAGGAAGTACATACTAGACCCTTCACATGTACTCTCTTCCGAGGTGGTACAGTTGGTGGATGATATTTCCTATGAGGAGCAGCCAGTGAAGATCTTGGATTGTAGAGACAAAGTTCTACGCAACAAGACTACGCATATGGTCAAAGAACTATGGAGAAACAATAAGTACAAATAAGATACATGGGAACTGGAAGAAGAAATGAAAGAAAATTACCCACATTTGTTTTTTCCCTAGAATGTAAAATGACATTTTGAGGGGAAATTTCATAAGGGGGGTAGATTGTAACGACCCAACCCATTGTTAATGAAAATCCATATTGATCTATTTAAATGTCCTAATATGTGAAATGGTTATATAAAATATGCACATATTTTGTTTTTGGATTTTATTATACCATTAAGAATTGTGACCTTTTCTTTTGTAGTCGTTGAACAGTGATCACATGAATAGTATAGATATGGGTATTAACAAATCCAATTTACCCAGAAAAATGATGCGATAGCCTCATCCAGTAGAATTACTCCATATGAAGCCCATTTGTTAGATCTTAGAAAAGAGGTGGCGTCATTGGGATTCACTCTTGACAAATCCCAAGCTGAGCTTCAAGAGGTTAAGCTCGAACGGAAATGCCTATGAGAGAAGTGGAAGTTGATAGAGATCACCACGCGAGAAATGTTATCCCATCCACCCCAAGAGTCTGTCACCATCGTAGACCTCACCCTTCGGTCTTATGCAGGTGTTTTAAGGTATTATGTGACAAGACCCCAGTACTATGGATATGTACATTATTTTTGGTATATAATAATGAATATACATTCATTTTATTATTGTTACCTTGTAAATAGTTTTTAAATCACAAATAGTATTTTTATTTAATATTCAACTAAGAAGTCAATTATGATTAATTAATGGATTTTTTTTTAAATAATATTTTAATAAAATAATAATAATATTATTATTAAAATAATTTTTATTAAATATAAATGACCGTTTGATATTTTGAATGAGATTTTAATTTTTATTAAGGTTCGAAATCCATTTTTTTCGAAACCCGTGAATTTTAGATAAATGTCGATTTTTTTACAAGTGAAAATAAATATTTATAAAAATATTTAGATAAAATAAATATTATTTCTGAAATCAAGACGTCAAAATTATCCAATGGTTAATGTTTCATAATTTTATGAGACAGTTAAATTTTTGGGTAAAAATTATATATCGTTTTAAAATATAATAATTTTTATGACATCATAATGACCCAATAGTGATATAATAAAATAATATAAGATTTATTTTAGGACAATATATGTTTTACCAAAACATTAATGTGTTTTTGGGTGTGTTTGATATATTTTACAAAGAATTAATGGACCCTTTAAGACTTATTAAACATCTTGTCTTTTTAAATTGTTTTCCTTAGGAGTGTGACTCACCTCTACATATGCAACACCATTATTTTAAGAATTTAAGAGTTTGGACTTATAAACTATTTTTTCCCACTTCCATTTGACAAAAACCATGGGCAAATACCATGGTATGTTTTGTAGTTTGGATTAGTTTATTGTGAGGTGTCCCAAACCTAAATAATAATGAATTCCCTCACCTTTCCAATACAAAACCACCGAATATCCCACTTCCTCCCCACTAAAATACTTTGAAGTTCGTCCCACCTCTAACCTATTCTCTCTATAATCCTCCCATGGTTCTCCAAGCATCCGTGAAGCGTCTCTCAAGCCTCCCTCGAGCATTTTCAATCACACTTCCAAGTAAGTGTTTTTCTTCCTTTCTAATTTTTTCCAATTTTCATTATATTATTATACCCTTATAATTTCAATTATAAATGTTGGGGTACGGTTTTCAACCACCCCTATACTTCCCTCTTTATTATTGAATGATGGGAGACCCCAATTCTCTCTCATTAAATTCCTTCCATGTACACGCGTTACTATGCTGAAATTCTGAAAGGAATTTCCCTCTCCTCATTTACATTCAAGAAATTATTTTGTATCATGAATCTAAATTACATTACACTTTTTGGGACATGTATATAGATTAACGCTTAATTTCCATGTCATGTAAATATTATGAAACACAACTTTCTCTATCATCACCCATTTTTATGAGTTCTTATGTCATGTTGTTTTGCTACCGAAATTGCACCGCATTTTTTCAAGCCAAAGTCATTGTGTAGTGAATACCATGACCATTCCCCTTTCATGGGTATTCACCATTATTCACATTTAACTTATTGTTTAAATATTTTCATTCATGTATTCCACATTCATTTATCGTGTAATAAATTATTATGTTGAATGATTCAATTTTTTTTGATCCATGTGGAACACTAATGCATGAAATTAAATGTTTTAGAAGGGTGTGCTCTGATTGCGCTCCAATGCATTGGGTAAAGTATAATATCATGATATGTTATGTGAAATGGGTGTTGAATCATGCTAATTCATGTGAAGTGAGGGTTTACTCATGCTTCATGTGAAATAGGGGTTTACTCGTGCTCTCTCTGTAATGATCCTTGCCTCATGATAATTCCATGTTAAGAGTTGTTGCCACATTTCCATGTTATGATTATCATGTCTTATCATGCCTATATGTTTATGCTTCTCATGTTCTCTATTTATATTCCTATTGTCTAATAAGTATTGTATTTTTCATGTTATTCCATGTTTATTCACTTACTGGGCTTTGTAGCTCACCATTTTCTTATTCATGTCGTCAGGTTATCCTTTGAAATGCTAAGTACAAGGGAATGTGGTGGTCATGTAAAAGATGTTTTCAATAAAGATGTTTCATGTTTCATGTTATAAGTTGTTATATAATGGTACTAATCCCCAAAGACACTAGACCTCTTGATCTTTTTTGTTGTATCAAGTGAAATTCATGTAATAAATTATGTTTAATTGGGTAATAAAAGATCAGGGTTGTGATAACTAGATTCTAGGAAATAGCTATGGATATCCCAATAAAATAATAATCAGATACATAGGATCAACAGACATTTCCCATGTAATATCATTGGGTATACAGGTAAAGACATTATATAACATGGATTAGATGTCTAATCCTATGAAATCACATCTGGGCATTCAAATAATCTTGAAGGATCCCAGGAATAACATCTAGGCTTCCCAAAAGAATAAAAGAAATCTTATGTCAGGCTTGACCGCTACAAACCTAGAACCACCTTTTTCTATAATTGTTGAATTCTCAATAATGATGTGAATGGATAAAAAACATAGGGAATTCAATTGATTAAACCCAACATTACATCCACATCCCATGGTCTTACTTATTCGGTATGGGTACTAAGGTTACACCGACTACAATATCTACCCAAACCCGGTGTACTATATCATGTTAAGTTACATAACGGGGTGCCTATTAGGTCCATTATGCCGGGGCACCACAGAGGAATCCTGTTAGGGATTCTTATGAACTATACACAATAGAAGGTATCCTGCATGGTATCCAAATTTATATGAAATAGGGGGAATCCTACACGATATCCTCTAACGAGAAGAAAAAAATAGATATCCTGTAAGGGATCCTAAGAACATGGAATAAGAATAGGCATCCTACATGGGATCCTCTTAACAAGGCACTATATTAGAGGCATCCTACATGATATCCTTGGAATAATATATTGGTAAATGAATCTGACAAGGGACTCCAATGCATCCTTAATGGGATCCATGGTAACCAAATAGAAGATAGAGGCCTCTTACATTGGATCCATGGGTTATAACATTGTGATCTATGAGAAAAGATACACTAAATAGACTACTCATGGGTCCAATTCCGATTCCTGGGTGAAAATATACAGAAATCAAAAATGGGTTACAATGGGGTACTACACGACATGTCCACCATGAGTACATGACATGTATTCCCACTTCCCCACTTGGGTGTGTACTATTTCCATCCTAGTAATGTAAATTACCTAGTTATATGGAATTATCAATGGGTAAATAGTGTTCACACATCATGGGGTACATTCCCGTGTTCGTCAGCTAGCCTGGTCAATTACCTAGATCGGTTGTGTACTTCTACACGATGTGCGACCCACAGGGCATATGGTCATGTTCCCCAACATGGGAATCCTTGGTCGGGTACTCAACTACAAGGTAGAGACTTAGTACGTGGTGTCTAAACCATAATACATGGAGAGTAAACCATATTTCATGTCTTTTAGATAGAATACATCGTCTTCCCTAAATAAGAATAAAAAAAGGTGTGTCACCCTAAACCATATGTTGTGTAGCCTGGTATTCCTGAACAGAAAACCTCCAGATCACCCAAACAAACATTTTTCTTCACCAAATCAACAAATCAAGCCTTCAGGGTATTTAGTAATGAATTATAGGGCATGAAATTTTTAAAACATAAAATATACTGGGATCAATGGTGAAATCATAAAGTTGCCGAGATTTGGGCGAAAATATGTGAAGCTTTACTAAATTCAATTGTCCACGGTTTCCACACATCATTGCAATGTGTCATGAGATCCATTGAGGCACATATTTCTCCAATTTTTCATATTTATTTCTACCCCTCCATATATATATTATTTCATAATAAAGGAGGATACATATGATGATTATATTCTAGAAGGATGGAAAATAAATAATTGAAAAATTAAAAGAAAAAAAATGAAAAATAAATGAAAAAAAGGTGGCACGAGCCGGTCCTAGTGCCCAACTCGAATTTATGCCTCACCTAGGAAAAAATATCATTATAAAATCAGTGGTGAATACATAAGATAAATTCAACACTCCATTATGAAGATATAGATGAACAAATTTTCACAAATAAGTTAATATTAAATTTATTAAATAATCCTTAATAGATATTTTTCTAAAATTAAAAGAACTTGAAATTCCTCCAAAATCTTATCATAGGGTAAAAAACTATTAAAATAATAGTATGGTAGTCAAATATATTATTTGAGGTAATATTCTAGGTTAAAAAGACCATTTTAACCCCTTAGTATCACCTTAAACAAAAATATTCAAATTTCCACTAAAACATGAAGTCCATAAAATCATTTTTCATTACAAAATCTTATCCATAATTATTCATGTCCCAAGGAATTGTAGTTAAATGGATAGACGAAATTATCTCAACCATAGAATCTATAGAACCAAGATATATGGACAATCCCATGAATAGATACATTACATTAACAATCATCTCATATAGGGATGAAATTTAACTGAGAACAATCTTGTACTCCCCACCATAGGAATACCACTATAATCATCTTAAAACCAATAAACAAGAACACCCACCCATGAATAAAACTGATGTTAAACTAAAATGTGGTTCAATTCTCTAGAACAGTCAATAGGGAACACCCCACCAAATAGATTCCCTTAAGACACTCCATGAGCACAACATCAATAGGTTTCCTTCACCAAAAAGGGAAGAACATTTATAAAGAATATGAGCTTACTGTAAGGTTGAATCCCTCTCTCATAAAACTCATTATTTGTTTCATGATAATACAAGATCATCTCTAACATGAGTAAACTATGATTCTATAAAAGAGAATATATAGCTACCTATGAGCCATGCTCACATCATGTCAAAACCTGTCCAAGATTCTTCCATGGGGAAACCATCTTATAGTACCAGATTTATTCTTATTGTCACATCTACCATGGAGGGACATTGTTCCTTTTATCCACAACTTCTATGAAACCAAGACAATAATATGTTCTTGAAACCATCAGTACCTGGCTTGCCGCCATCCACTCAACGATTTAGATTCAAACGGTACCATATACAACCCGAATATACCTTTCTCATTGACTCAGTCTCCATGGATTCATCCATTACAAGGATAATTTGATTGTGCAACATAAAACTTATGATTTATTAATACAAAATTTTTATTGGAAATCATCTTCAGAATCAATCACCTCACCTTCGCTACAATTTATTTTCATGACTACTCTATAAACGGTGTGTTTACCTTCACAAGAATCTACCCATGCTATGACTATGTTAGAAATAGTTAATTCACTTTTCAACATGTCTAGGAACATAAAACATCCAACCTAATGGATCTAGTTTTGATACCAAATCACCATAGGTTCTTACCAAAGGCTAAAGGAATCAATGTTACTATAAAAAACGAGAACAAATACTATTTTTGAATCTGAAAATGAGTGTAAAACAAATATCCATTAATAAAAATGAATCTAAATACAATGGCTAAACATTCTCATGTATGTTTTCATAGAAAACATTGATGTTTACCTTCAGGGGTCTGAATTAAAACTATGTGTCTTCATGTCTCCCATCTATCCCTACTAAATAGGTCTCACCATTGTGTTACAAGGTATAACCTCCTCACTCAAAAGATCAAACTGTTGTAAATAAGTTAAATACCAAAATGACCTACAATGGTAAAAACTGAAAACACTGATTGAAATAGTCTGATACTCATTTAGCATCCTTATATGTAACTTTTCCTTAGTGTTCATGATACCAATGAAAAAGATAGACTATACTAACATTCACTGAGCATTTAAATACGGTAATACCCCCTTGAGATCGGGTTGATGGGAGAGGTCATAGTACCTATAAACATCAAACTAATCGATATGAATAGGTAATTGTGAACATCAAAACAACAGCCTACAAGGGATATAATTTCATAGAATCACATTACATATGAATGTACTGGGGTCACTGCACCTCTCATTCATGAGGACTGTGTCATCATCCTAACAAAAAAATGCATGAATGTAGATCCTCAAAACCATCCATCAGAAGGTAATGTATAAATATAAGAACTCATGAAATAATATTTCTTAGGATTCAGTAAAAACACACACTAGTAGGTCTATATGTTGTGAATATAACATGACCAATATGATGCATGATACGCCTCATTAATTTTCATTCCAAAAGTCTAAATCCATATTTGACCTCTTTCCAAGGTCCAATAGCTAGAGATCAACAGAAAATCATAAAATCCACAAAATATATATCTCATAGAAAGGAAAAATCACTTATAACAACTATATCTCTGTCACACCTAGACTTTGCATTGCGTCGTGTTTCAATTTTTTTTCATTTTATGATTTTATCTACTTATAATTATTATTATTCTTTTGATTTGAAATACGAGCTGAGGCCGACTGGGGTTATGCTCTAAAAAATGAGCATTTTGGCCTCAGCAACGTTTCAGTGCACCGCTGTCAAAGACGTGCAGCCTCGCCTAGGTCACCATGTAGCCTCGCTCTATTCCCCGCTCACCTGCCCGAAGTGAAACTAGTTAAAAAAGGAATTTATAATAAATATATACAATTAAATGAGTTTTTTTAGGACTTTTCATCATGTGACGCACAAGCGAAGCAACATTTCGAAGCCATGTGGCTTTGCCAGGTCCGTCATATGACCCTACTCGATGGTCATCTAGTTAAATATATCAATTAATAATAATAACAATGGGTGGGAAAAAATGCTAGTAATGCGTTGATTTAATAAAATGTGTAATAATAACATGTTTTCGACATTGTGTTTCATGTGTTTGGTGGTAAAGGAAGGTGTTGTGTTGGTTAAGTGGGTTGTTGCTCTGAAAACCCACATTGAACTTTCTACTAGTGTTTCATAAATATTGTGTTTGTTTTGTGAAAAGGCGCAAAGTGCGCTGTTTATGTTCTGGTGTTGCATTCATATTCATTTTTTCCAAAAAGGGAATTTGAGTGCGTCTTTTGTTTTTAAAGCCATGTTTCATATTTTGTAATTGTGTAGTAAATTTTTTTTGTTTTGTTTAATCGGTAATATGGTATTTTAACTGTGCGATTGGTTTGTTACTTGAAGCGAGTGGTGCAGGTTGTGTTATTCATGTGGCGTGAGGTATGTTTGGTCAGGGTGAAGGTATGAGTTGATTGTTTAGTGTTAGTCATGTTACATTTCTTTTTAAATAATTTTTTGACAAATAATTTAATATGTTTTAATAAAGAATTATTAGTAATGAAAAATTGTTTTAATTGAGTTGGATAATTTCTTTTTGCATGCGTACTTTGTCAAATCCTTTTCTATGTTTGTGGAAGTGTGGTGTTGGGTTTATGTTACACCCTATTTGTTTTATTTATCTGAGTCTGACATCAAATGTGAAATTTGAACATCTTGAGCAGAAAAGGGGAATCTTGGTTACTAGGTGGATGGACTAGATCTAGCACGCTAATGATACTGAAGCGGAACTGGCCCGGTTTCACATAGATTGTTCAATGATTACAACACTAATTAAACATTGTATGATGATTGGAGACCATTAGGTTATGTATGTGTTTCCCTAACAGTGGATCATGCACGAGAACACAATTTTTTTGTGGTTCCTATACTACTGTTCACCGAGACGCAATGTTCTAGGGTCCCATTCCTTTTTCTGGTACCTTTAGGGCCTCTCCCAATTTTGGTGCTCCTGGACTACTATACACTCACTGCTGGCATGCGGGGTAGCTGTTGGGTGTTTCTTGAAGGTTTCGGTTTTTCTTAAATTCCATGGTGTTTTTATTTATTGATTTATATTGTCTTCTTTTAAAGTGTTTTCATTATAGAAATTATTTCTTTAAAATTGTTCAAGATTTGGCAGTATTTCATTTATTTAGCCTGCAAATGTATTTGTCATTTAATGTTTACAGACGGAACCTTTTTATTGGGTGACGTCCAACTGGGCTTTTGGATCACAACCTACGTACACCTTTGGGTGTATGTAGACTTTGTTTCTTGTGTTTTCCAGGTTATCACATCGTGCTCAGTGATGATGGTTATTTTCATTGATAGTCTTCTCATGCAGGTTGGTGTTGAGGAGTGTGGATGTTTTACCACTCTGATTGGTTGGAGGTTTGAGTTGGAGTTTTAGTTTCATTTGTTGTCTTTTATTTTTTGGATGTTGGTTCTGGATGTAAACCATTGAATTTGATTTTAGTTTGGTTTTTTGTTTTTCTGTTTTTGTTTTTTATCTTCTTAGTTGTTTTGTGTTTACCATTTCAGGTAAATCGTTCCTATGTTCTAGTATTGATACATGGGCACTTGTGCTAGCCTGTGGGGATCGGGACCGCCCCTCGGCCCTTAGCGCAGATCTGGTCGGGTGCCGGGTCGGATAGTGTCCCAGCCTGGTTCGTGAAAAAATGGTATCAAAGGGGAAGTTTTTCTCTCTTGGGTCATTTTATTTTGGGATAGAGTCATGGTAGATTGGAGTGAATATTGATGGAATCCGACATCTTGGCTACGATTAAGGTGTCTAGCAAGAACACCTCGTGGTGGGACTCACGTAACCGAAGTAAGTTGAGGTTTGTCTGAGTCTTTAGTCCTTGTGGTTAATCATGTATAGGGGAAGGGAAAAGGGAGTATATTCAGTGGTCCTAGTGAGCTCACAGGGTTTGGAAAATCCTTGTGGAGCCGGGGACAGTGCCATAAAATACTCTATGTGGCCAGTGGCGTTATTGGCGTATGGTCGCCAACCATATGTTCCAATCACCTGATGGCACTAGTTTTCTCCATCATTGTTTCTAGTCTCTTTGTTTTGGATTCATGGAAATATGGTTTTTAAGAAAAATAAAAAAATTTGTCTTAAAAATTAGTTTTAAATGAATTGTTTAAGAAATTGCTGATGTGTATGGTTTTAAAAGTGTGGGTTGGATGTTATGGTTTTGAAAAATGGAAAGGTTTGGTTTTGATCCTTCGTGTTCTCGTGGGAAACCACATTCTTGAGTGTATATAGAAAGAGAAATGTTTAATGGAATGAGCGGATGAGTGCATGGATGGATATTAGGTGGGTGCTAGTGTTGCACGGGAACATGCATGTGCGAGGCCCATGGGACACCATTGGTGTTTGTGAAACCCATTGGCTTTTCTAATTTTCAAAATGTTTTGTTAAAGGAAAATTTGGTGTTTTTTTAAATAACCGATTATTGTGTGGTGTTTCATTGTATTTTTGAAATGTTGGATGTGAGGCGTTCGAGCCGAGAATCCTTTTTGACTGAATTGTGTCTTGATATTGAATTCTTGTTGGTCAGTTGGTGCGAAAGTGTGTGGTTAATGGTCTCTTTTGAAAAGTCCTTCGGGAATCCCTTGCAGTGGTTCCCCCTACACGTTTTGTGTTCTCTTGTGGTATGTCTTGACTGTTGGGCCAGTTTTGTTGGGACCATGGTTTTCTTTCTTAACTAGTGTACGCCCCCCTAAAGCGTTAACATGCAATTGAAGTGTGGCCACAGGTAATTCTCCATTGGTCGGACCTCCAGTAGATCTGGGGAATCTCTTCTTGAATTCTATAATTTAACCCTATCTATTTTATTTTCAACTAATAAGATCCTCTCGTATAGGTTTAACAAATTCGAAGGGAGTTTAATGGAGTTTCGATCTCATTGAGTTGTCCGAGCCGTTGGGTATTAGGTTTGACATCGTTTTGTTTGATGGTCCCCCGGGAAATGGTGAATGGAATTCTAGTGGGGAAGGTTGAAGGCAGTTTAGAATTATATGTGCCGACAGATGTCTTGAATGGTTTGTAGTGATTTCATCACCTACAAGGGTCATGTTTGGTGTCGTCTTGCAGTGTAAGTTTTCTTTGATAGTCAAGGGTGAAGTTTTACCTCATTAATTTTACTGTTCTGTTTGGAAACAGTGAAGGATATTTTAGTGGGGAACAGTGGAATCATCCTAGAGTGGTCGGTTCGGGCCACTATTCTAAATGTCCTTTGGCCCTTCGTTGGTTTTGTTTAAGAAAGGGTCTACGTTAGGCCACTAGTGTGGTAGACCCAGTCACATGTGGATGCTACGGTCAATTGCAGGAATCACGTGTTGTTTAAGACTAAGTTTGAAGTCCCTCATCGTATAATGTTCCCATAAACAACAATGGTCATGTTTAGTTAACAATTTGCAGTGTCGTGTTCTTATTCTATGTGAAAAAGGGTGATGCACATGAACCATTTTAGCTCTTGTGTTGGTGAGTGTTCTGTGTATGATCAGTTGGATGTCGTAATGTGTTGTGTTTTCTGGTGTTGTCTCGGTTGTAGTGTGGTTGTATGTGACACCAAAAGGAGAAGCTCCATTCAAGAGTCTTCAATACCTGGCTACGAGGCATGAGATGCTTCAAACATCAAGGCTCTAGCCATGGGCCTCGGAGTGAAGCTGCCACGTGGTCCGGAACCCCGAGGGTGTATGGGACCCCGGCTTTATTTATGTCATCGTTGTTGAATGTAACAACAATTTAAATTGTTTCTATGGTTGTTCTGCTCCGAATAAGTTGTCTGGTTGCATAAGGTTTCCATGACCATGTGGAGGCATGTTCAACTCGTTGCCTTAAAGTCATGGGGGTTGCGTCCCACTGGATGCAATTGCTTTAGTGGTCCTTATGGGAGTCTATTGTGTAAATCTGTCTCAAATTTGAATAATGTTCATCCAGGAATGTCGAAATTCTGGTTTGTTTGGGGTCATTCTATTGACACCCTGGTAGTCGGTCCCCTCCCTCCCCGCCCCTTGTGGTGGGGTGTTTGGTCACCATCGGTAATTTTTCAAAGTTTTGTATCCTCTATTGGTTCCAATGGCGGTGAGACCCATTATGGGTCTCACACAAACGTCTCTAGAATAAATCAGTGTTGTCCTTTCCTAAATGGTGGGGTGCCCGCTCGGACTTCCCCATGTTGGTTTTCCAAGTCTCGTCTTGGGCGTTGGTGGGTTTTTAATGGTGGGGAGCCCCTCAGACTTATCCATGTTGACCTTTCAGTTCTGTTTCTAAAGACGAATTTGTGGTAATTCATAAGTGTGTTCCTTAGATGCGGTTTGATCTTGTTGGTTTATTCTATCCAAATTCATTGGTTTTTGTTTAATAGTGCTGAGACATTTCGACTTGTGAGGTTGGTTTCCATGGGCGCGAGAGTCGCTTTCCTGGATTAGTCAACTAGAGGAGGTCTAGCTCTTCGGGGCGGGCAACACATATCATAAATCCTTTTTATTCGTTTCATGAGGTTGTCATTTGAGCCACTTTTTCTGAGCACGATGCTTCTGTCTCTTTTTTCTTGTTGATAGTGTGTATCCACTTTGAACCTTCGTGGGGTATCAGTTTCTACTTTGTGGTTCAGCCTTAGTTGTGGATTTCCAGGGAAGGATAGATTTATGGTGGGGATAATTGTTACACCGAGACTTTTCACTGCGTCATGTTTTGATTTTTAATTTTCATCTTATGTTTTTATCTACTTCTAATTATTTTCATTCATTTTATATGAAATACGGGCTAAGGACGACTAGGGTTATCCACTAAGAAATGACCGGTTTGGCATCAACAACATTTCAGTGTGCCGCTGTCGAAGACGTGCGGCATCGCCACGGTCACTGTGCGGCCTCGCTCGTTTCCCCGCTCGCCTGCTCGATTTGCAACTATTTAAATAAGAGGAATTAATAATAAATAAATAATATTAAATGAGTTTTTTTTTTCAGGGCTTGTCATCATGCGGCGCACGAGAGAAGAATAATAAAGAATCCATGTGGCTTCTGCAAGGCTGTAGTATGACCCTACTCGATGGTCAACTAATTAAATAAAATAATTAATAATAATAACGAAATAAAATTTATGTGTGGAAAAAATGATAGTAATGCGTTGATTTAATAATCTTTGTTTTAATGATAATAATAATATTATTCTCATGGTTTTAGTTTAAGAATATTATTAATAATAATAATATTATTATTATTTGTTGTTTTAGTTTTGGTTTTTCTATTTATTTTATCTTTATCTTTTTTTTAATTTTTTTCCTTATCCTTATTATTTTTTTATGGTTTGCGGACATTACCCTTACCCCCTATTCTCGTCGCGATTCCTAGTCCACCACACCCCTTCCCTGTTCCTTATATCTTCATTAGTTCCCCGTCGAAACCTCCCTCTCTCCTCTACTGGATCATGTCGCACCCCCCACCCTTCCGGAATGCTCTCCCGTTCCATCGGTCCCCTCGCCTGCGTTATCCGCTGGCTTCGACCAAGATCATGTAGCACCGAGAGACCTCCACTCTCCCTTGGATCCCCTCCCATCGGACCTCCCTTCATCCTCCTCCCTCTTGGAATTTCACCACAACCCCCCCCCCCCCCCCCCACTCCTTCCCGGATGCGCCATGCCCATGAATGCTTCTTGAACGGCCAGTTTCACCTAGCTTACGCCTCCCTCCACGACCGACCTAGTTCGTGCCTCCCCCTTAAATCCTACCGCGTCCCCTTTCCTACTCCGTCGTCTTCCCCTGACGCACACCCCCTAGACCTACAGATATCTCTTGTTTGACTTTTCATCCACCCCCATCTTCCTCTGATGCAAGATTCCGACCCCCTCCACATCCAATAAATCCTGGTCGAACACCCCCTACCGGTGCACCCACACTACTGCACTATTTCCCTTGTTAGAGTGCCCCCGACCAGGCTGATCGCCCGCATCTTACTAGCTTGAGGCTTCACCACATCAACCTCCCCTAGCAGCTGGCATACTCCTTATTCCAGTGAGTAGCCCCAATGAATCATCTCCTTCTCGTTCCATGCGCACTACCCCATTCATATGAGTATCTTCCCTTTCAATTTGAGTTTTGTTGTTTTGGTCTTTCCAGTGGATATGAGGTCTAATTTTATGGTTCTAAAATAACGTTTTTAATTATAATTCGTGATTTTGAGTTCGCCTGAGGTTTCTTATAGTGAAAACGGCATGCGATTGATGTTTCATGCTATAATTTGAATGTTTCACATCAATTATCGTGGTTCGACGTCAGGGTAGGTGGTTTCGCGTTTTAGACAATATTTAATGAGTTAATTTGATTGCTTAGTTAATTTATATTTTTTTGGTTAATTATTTTGGGTTAGGATTAGATTTTCTTGAAGTCTTCCATGTGTTAGATTGTTCAGTGTAATGTTCATATGAGTGGATTTGTTCTTTGGTTGAAAACATGAATTTATTAAATCATTAGTGTTTAATAATATGTGCATTTAGTTTTTTTGTAAAAGTGGTGTTAAGCGTGTTTTAAACACGGTGTTTCATGTGTTTGGTTTTAAGGTAAGGTGCTGTGTGGGTTAAGAGGGTTGTTTCCAGGAAAACCAACATCGAACTGTCTACCAGTGTTTCATAAATGTCGTGTTTGTTTTTTGAAAAGGCACAAAGTGCACAGTTTATGTTCAGTTGTATCATTCATATGTGTTTTGTCCAAAAATGGAATTTCAGTGCGTCTTTGGTGTTTAAAGTCATGTTTCATCTTCTAGAATTGTGTAATAAAATATTTAGTGTTTTGTTTAATCGAGAAAATGGTCTTTTAAGTGTGTCATTGGGTTGTTAATTGATGTGAGTGGTGCATGTGATGTTTTTCATGTGGCGTCAGGTATGTTTGGTCATGGTGGAGGGATGCGTTGTTTCTTTTGTGCTAGTCATGTTATGATTCTTTTTAAATAATTTGTTGACAGAGAATTTAATATGATTTAATAAATAATTATTAGTAATGAAAAAAATTTCTTTTAATTTAGTTGGGTATGGTATTTTGGCGTGTGTACTTTGTCAAATGGTTTTCTGTGTGTGTGGATGTGCAGCGTTGGGTTTATGTTACACCCTATTTATTGTATTTGTCTGAGTATGGCATGAAATGTGAAATTTGAAAATCTTGAGCACAAAAGGGGAAGCCTGTGTACAAGGTGGGAAGACTAGATCTAGTGCTCTAGTTATACGGAAGCGGCTCTAGCCCGATTTCACTTAGTTGGTTATACGATTACAACACTAACTAAACATTGTATGATGATTGGAGGCCACTAGGTTATGGATGTGTTGTCCTACTAGTGGCTCGTGCACGAGAACATATTTTTTTATAGTCCTATACTAATGTTCAATGAGACGCGATGTTCTAGGGACCCATTCCTTTTTTTGGTACCTTTAGGGCATCTCCCACTTTTGGTGCTCCTGGACTTCAATACACTCACCGTCGGCATACAGTGTAGCTCTTGGGTGTTTCTAGAAGGTTTGGGTTTTTCTTAAATGAAAGGGTGTTTTTATTATTTTATTTATGTTGTTTTCTTTTAAATTGTTTTCTTTATATATATTATTTCATTAAAATTGGTCAAGCTTTGGCAGCATTTCATTTTTTAGCCTGTAAATGTATTTTGCATTTAATGTTTACACATGGAACCTTTTTATTGGGTGACGTCCTACTGGTATTTTGGCTCACACCTTATATACACCTTTGGGTTTATTTAGACTTTGTTTCTTATATATTCCAGGTTGTGACATCGTGCTCAGCAATGGTGGTTTTGGTCGTTGATGGTCATCTCGTGCAGGTTGGTGTTGAGGCGTATGGATGTTTTATCACTCTATTTGTTTGGAGGTGTCAGTTGGAGTTTTAGTTTCTTTTTTTGTCGTTTATTTTTTGGATGTTGTTTCTAAAATTAAACCTTTGAATTTTATTTTTGTTTGGTTTTTTTTTCAGTTTTGGTTTGATTATCTTATTAGTTGTTTTGTGTTTACCATTTCGGGTAAATCGTTCCCATGTGCTAGTTTCGATACCCAGACACTTGTGCCAGCCCGTGGGGATCAGGAACGCCCCTCGGGACTTGGCGCAGACTGGGTCGGGCTCCGGGTCGGATGGAGGCCCAGCTTGGTTCGTGACAATCTCATATTAGAAAAACAATCTCAATCCTTGGAAACCGGGACTTCTCATCAAAACAAGTGTTCTCAACATAGTTGTCCGATATCTATCACACGTTAGAAAAATTCATAATACACCAATATTCAATATCCCAAAGAGTAAATCCATGGAAGGAATTACTCAGATACCACCTTGTAACATCTTGACATTGATTCTACTGAAATGGCTTCCCAATCCAGCCAGTCATAAGGCCTCAAACACCCCTCTTCATACAATAGAGGTTGTCGACGAGCATCGAGGGCCTAGGGTGTGATAGTGGAGAAACTGTTAGCTCTTGTAAGTGTAAGAAAACTAAAGAAATAACTACGTGTAATAAATATAGGTAAATAAAAACAATGACTAATAAATTAATAAACATTAATATAAATTTTTATAACAATAAATTAAAATTATATAAAGTCTCGAACATCTATGTCACCCAAAAAATACTGCTCACCCACTGGGATGACCATACAAATAAAGGTGTAAAAAATAAACTATAATAAAAGTACAGGTATCAACTACTAACTCTATTCTTGACCCCGTACCCATTCCCTAAATAATGTTGATCTATAGTATCCTAACTAGAGGAAACCACTTCATAAGATCTGCTCAATTATGCAACTCTGGGCTTCATCCCTATGCACTATGCGACTGTACTCAACCAGAAAAAAAGGCATAAGGTCTATATGTACACCTAGTTTCGAATCCAAGGGGTATGAAATAATACCATTAGGCCACCTTGATGATGAACCTATAGAATATGATTCTATATGTGTATGTAAAGTCTCGCTACTTAGCCTAGCAGAGAAACAACTAAAAATAGAAGTTAAACTAATAATGTGATACCACTGTTGAAATTCAGGTCCATAATCCCAATTAACTTGGAAAGTGCTGACATTGTTGTCTGCAACTATATATGTATACATTTATAGTGTCATAAAAATACATATATACATAAATTTGAGCATTCATGAGTAATAGAATCAAATAAAACAAAACCATATCACGAGTGGATCCTCGGGTCTGTATTCTTTATCGCCTGGAAATCCTTTGAAATGGGATTGTGATGGATATTTCATAACCCAATCCATGTATCATTAAGTCAATCTATGGGTTTCTAATTCCAACTGACCTGAACCTAATTCAAACAACACTGAAAAAAATCTTTTTTAACGGTATGACACCATATGGGGATACTCATACCACACCTTGGTTCACCCATACTTACTTCCAACCACCAAAATAAAGTATACCCCAAATTGATGGTCAATACTATAAAGGCCACTACAACAAAATATGACATATGATGATAAATTACATATCAAGCCACAAAGTCCATATCCATTGTATAAGGGACAAGGAATCCTCATTGGCCTTCACCATGTAATCACATGTATAACATCCTTCAATGTCATGTTCTCTAACCATGTTTCATACCACAATGATCTGCATCCAAGGTATAGAAGACCAAGGCATCGACATTGAGTTCCAAGATCATATCGATGGAAAATCAATAAATAATTGAGTGGGATGCCATGATCATGCCAACAGAACATATCCAAACTGATCTCAAGGAAGAATGATCAAAGGGGTGGCATGGCCCAAGCTATCATACAATATCAAAACCCAGTGATAAAAATCATCCATGGAATCCACTTCCATAATAATGATTCATGGGAAAACATCCACACCATCTAATGAAATCGTGATCCTAGGATCTCATCCAAGGAATCCACTACCATAATCAAATAAACTGTGAAACGATCCAAGGAATTCTATCAACATGGAATCAAAGTATAACTCAAGGTATAAAAATCATCAGGCCTATGAGCGCATCAATATAATTTCTTCATTGTAGAATCCATGTATCACTCAAGGAGTACTAGTCCTTAGGATCAATGGTCATGAAATGTTCATGTAATCCTATATACATAATATAAGACTCGACATTATGATTCTTAGAGACAACTATATTCACCACACTATTACAATAATATGATATGGATGCTCAAAAACCATGTCCTAGGTGGTAGATATGGGTATACATGTCAACAAATGAAATAAAATGTCTCAAATTCTGGATCCTATAAGAGAATGTATGGTCATTCTAACAAGAATGATGGATCTAAGGAAGAACATTCAGGCATCCCAAAAGAATAAAATATGCCTCACATTAGGCCTGGTAGACACCAACAAGGAATCACCACTAAAAATAATTGTTGCATTAGAAATAAATATTTTAAAGGAAAAACAAAAGATTGATGTTGGAAGAATTCCTAAACCCAACACTACATCCAAATCCTCATGGGCCCAAATGTTTATTACATTTTTTGATGTTACACACACTACCATCTCAACATAATCCCAACGTACTAGCTCATGGTCATTCAATTACTGGGGCACCAACTAGGTCCCTCATTCCATGACACTGAAGAGTCATCCTACATGGGATCCTATATGTCTAAACACAACCAAGGGAATCCTAATTGGGATTATTATTTTCATACTAAAGGATTAATACAATATTGGATCCTCTATTGGAAATAAAATAGAAGCATCTTCTAAGGGATCCTTGGAATAGAACCTTGGAAGGGGTATCCTTCATGGGACCCTATAAACATTGTATGATGGAAGGGGAATCCTACCCATGACCCTTGGAATGATATATGGGCAATGGTATACTACAAGGGACTCCCTACATCATCTCATATTAAAAGGAGTCAATCATGGGATCCTTACTAACATTATATAAGAAAAATATATCCAACAAGGGATCCTTTATGAAGAAATTTAAATAGTGGAATCCTACATTGATCCTTGATAATAACTCATCTCATTTCCCCATAGGATAGAAGATATTATATCTCTTCAGAGATGGCCTCAAAGGAAAATCTACAGGTAATCAATCATAAAAGATATCTCATGGATCATCTCAGATCAATGTGTCTCACTCTCATGATACTACCTCAAAAGATAAATATAGTAAGAACCTCTCTATTCATTAAATCCATAAATTACACTTAATAATTTTGAAAAACCCCCCATGTGTCCTATAATTGATATTTATGTGAAAAATAATAAAATTTGGCTAATCAGGGGTATAATTTTGACTCATGGGTGAAAATTTAAAAAGACCCCAAAATGGTAACATCAAAGAAATTCATGACGCCCCCCCCATGAGTACACGACGTTCACTATCACATCCCCACAAGGGAATGTACTCCATTAGACCTAGGTGTGTAAATTCCCCGGGTACACGACATGTTAAATGGGTAAATGGCGTGTACAGAACACTACATTCCTACCCATTTCCCTCAACAAAACTATACTTTTACTTTTCCTAGTTGTGTACATATACATAATGTGTAACCCACATAAGGTCTGGCTATGTATGATACACGGTCATGTTCCCCTACAAGAGTAGCCTTAAATGGGTACATAAATACACAAATGAGACCAATTACATAGAATGTACACTCTAGTACATGAAGTGACCATCGATAACTTCATCTTCCTAAAATAGGAAGATCACACAATGTGTTACACTACACCACATGACATACAACCTTGTTTTCCAAAATGGAAATCTTCCAGATCACCCAAAAAACCCATTTCATCCAAAAATCAATAGATCTGTCTTTTAGGGGCCATAAAAATGCATATTGGGTCTTTAAATTTTAAAAATTGAAAATATATATTGAATTAAAATGAAATCATAAAGAGGGATATCATTGGGAGGAAACCAATGGACCATCACTCAAATCTGTTGTCTATGGTTGAGGCATATCAATGAAGCACATCGAAAGGTCCACGAAATCACATATATCTCTCCCTCTCCATATCTATTCCTCCCTATATCATTCAGTTTTTGTTCATGGAGATGGAGGATCATAAGGGGGGAATTCCCAAAAATAATGATCTAAAATAAGGAAAATGAAAAGAAAATAATGAAAAGAAGAAAATGTAAAAGGAATTAAAATGGGGACCATACTAGCCCAAACACACAACTCGATTTTATGCCTCAGCATGGAAGAATACTCATTGTAGTCTCAATGGTGGAGAAGAATTCCAATTTCAACGAACCATTCAAATGATATGAATGAATTAACTTACATGAATAATATAATATTTTATTTATAACATATTACTTATTAATTAATACACTAAAATTTGAACGAATCATAATTCAACCAAAATACTTTCCTCGGGTGAACAAATTATTTTAGGACCAACAGAGTGGCCAAAAAATTAGATACGGTCACATGATATTGGAAAATACCATTTTACCTCCTCATGGGCACCTGAAATAAAAAAATTAAATTTCTATAACATATGATGACCTGGATAAATGGTCTTTAAACACCCCCCCTAAACCGTTTCATCCTAATGAATTCTAGAGAAAGGAAAAGATTATATGATCTCAATAAGAGTATATTCAAAACTACAGTATAAGGACTGCCCAGTGACTAGCCTCCTAGTATCCACAACAAAATCCTACAAGCAAGACATTTAAATTCAACCAACCTTGTACTCCAAACCATAGGAATACCTTTATCATCATCTTAAAACATAAACGTGAACACAACGACCCTTGTACACTATCGAGGTTCAAATAAAAATGATGTTCATCTCCTTCCACCAGCCAATGGTGCACTCCCACCATGGATTACCTAACACTGCTCATCATGTGCAACCTCAATAGGTTACCTTCATCAAAGAGGGATGAAATTTTAGAATGAAAAGGAGATCATTGTAGGGAAGACTCTCCCTTATAATACTCAAGATCATGTCAAGATAGAGCATGATTGCCTCTAACTAGAGTACAAAATTAGTCTACAAAACAGCATGTAAAACACCCTCTGAGCCAAACTCAAATCCAGTGAAACCAAGACAGCGTCAATTTCTTGAATGTATGTGTACTCGGCTTGCACCTATCCATTCATCGATTGATACTCAAATGGTACCAAAATCAACCAAAAAGTACCTTAATCCTTAAATCATGATCTGGTGTGTCATTCATTAGAAGGCCAAGATAACCATGAAACAGGGCACATCAATTCCATTAATCTAGACACTCTTATGGAATCATATTTAATATCGACAACCATAGATATTGTATTATTTATTTCCATGAACATCTAGTACATGATTTCATTCTAGTAATGATAATCTACCTACACTCTTACTAAATTAGAAATAGGAGAAACATCAGTCGACCAGGTCGGGCACCCGAATTGTCATGTCCACCGAAGCCTGTCCTGATACCACAGTACCCTAGGTTATTACCAAAGGAAAAATATATCAACATTCCTATAATGAAAAACTCAAGATCCTAATTTTCATAGATTACATAACAAGTTTAAAACCAATCTCACTTCCTAAAATGGAATTTAATAACATGGGACAACCTCTATCACATAAATTTCCATAAATAAAAACTGATGTCGTCTTATAAGGGTCTAAGTCAAAAATAAATAACTCTAGGTCTCTCCTTAGACCTACTAAATAGGTCTCGCAATTAGATAACAAGTTCTAACCACCTATCCCAAAATATCAAACTTATTTAAAGACGGTGAAGATCACAATGACCTAAAAGTCTCAAAAATGGAAGCATGGCCTATAAGAGAATGACCCTCACTTGGCATCTGTATAAGGAACATCTCCCTAGAGGTCATGATCACAAGAAATAAGAGAGACTAAGCTGACACACACTAGGAATCTGAATATAGTAATACCCCCTAGAGGTATGGTTCATGAGAGAAGACCTAGTATATCTCAACATTGTAATCAATGATATTAATAGGTAACCATGACTTGGGAGAAAAAAACCCTATAAGGGGTACAACTAAAAGTAGTCACATGTCATTAAATCCTAGTAGGGTCACTCTGCCTTCGGTGCATGAGGACTGATTCATTAGACTCCCAAAAAAAATGCATAATTTTATAACCACATAACCATCCATGGTAATGAAATATATATATATATAATCTTAACTTGAATAATAATCATTATACATCAGTAAAAAACACACTAGTAAGACTATTTGTTGTAGATAATACATTCCTAGTATGATGCATGGGAAATATCCTAAATTTTCCATCCAAGAGGCCAAATCCATCTATGACCACTTTCTAATGGCTAAGAGCCAGAGATACGTAGTAAATTATAACAAAAACACAACATGTGCGTCTCTCATTGGGAAACTCATTTACAAATGTAACATTGGATATCAAAACAACAATATCATACCCTAGAAGCCATGACATATTACAAGAGCAACTGTTCTCAAAGTTCTAGTCTGATATCTATCATCGGTTCAGACACATTCTTAATACTTCTATATACCATATAAAAAATATTAAATAAATAGAATGGAACACCTATGATAACACATTGTATCCTTATAAATTGTATTCCACTATGATGGTTCCCCGAGCAGGTTGGTCATAAGGCCTCAAGTGTTCCTCATCACATGCTATAGGTTGAGATTAGTAGTGAGGGGATAGAGAGTGATTGTGGGGAGATTATGGCCTCATACCAGAGATCAAAAATAGTGTAAATATATAAGTATAATACTTAGAAGAAAATTAATAGAGTGAGGAAGTAGTAACTAAAATTAATTACAACATGCAGTAATAATAGTTGATAATTATACTGAAGTACAAATATCTATGTTATTTATAAAACACTGGTCACCCACTAGGCTGAACATACATATAAAAGAGTACAAAAGAAATTGGAAAAAAAGTACATGTTTATACTACTATCTATGAGAATTCCTATGTACCATTTCTCTAGACACTATCAAACTGCTACTACCCAACTAGAATAAGCCACTCAATCATTCAAACTTTTGTCTCATTCGTATCCACTATACAATTTTCTCATCCGAAAATGCATACATAATGTCTACATGAACATGGAGGTGCATGTGTAGGGGTTATAAATAATCTCAGTAGACCGCTCGAATGAGAAAACTATAAAATATGCTTCTAAAATGTATTCAATATCAAAATTCACAACCATGCCAAGACATAGCTGAAAAAAGAATAAAAATAATAATGTGAAATCACTAGAGAACCTCAGGTCTATAATCCTGGTCAACCGGTACTGTTCCACTATGTATTTCTATATCAATATACGCATAAATGTATCGTCCTGTTCTTAAAAATATATATATAAATATGAATATTCAAGAGTATGTGAATAAAATAACATAAAAACATATCAAAATATGATTCTGGGGTTTGTAATCTCGATCCCAAGGACAACCTATAAAATGTAATTAAAGTAGACACCAAATCATTCAATCCATGCATCATAAAGTCGATCTCTAGGACCCTAATTCCAATAGAAATGTACATGATTTTCCAATGACATAAAAATATCTGAGAAATCTATGTCACCTTATGGGGAAACTCATCCTATGTCTGGGATCACCCGTACTCACCTGCAATAACTATAAAGACGAGTATTATATATCGATGGTAAATCTTATAAAGGTCACTTCATCTCTCTATAGCCTATGTTGTGTAATCAAATTTCATACACCAGGGATGAATCCATGGTAAAAATACTAATGAATACTTATTATCCTACACCATGTAATCACATGTATAAAATCTATCACACTAATGTTGTATAATAATGTATCAGACCATGAGGGCCTTGATCCAAGGTATACAGTACCATGGAATCCATGTCGAGTCCCATGAGAATCTTGATGGAAACATTGTAAATCCTTGAGTGGGGTCCAAGGATCATTTCAAAAGACCATTTCCAATGAGATCCCAACCAAGCCAGTTCTAAGGAACAGTAGGGCCCAAGGCATAATACAGAATCAAGACTCAAGGATCAAAATCATTCAAGGAAACCATTACAATAATCATGATCTGTGGGGAAAATATACATGACCTCTTAGGAAATTCAGATCCTTGGATCTCATCCACGGAATTCATTACCAAAATCAATGTACATATTAGTTCGTCTATAGAATTAATAAAATGGGGAAAACCTATCACTCAAAGTGTAAAAATCATTAGGCCTATGAGTCCTTATAAGGAATTCCTACAACGAGGACTCTAAGTATCACTCAATGGGTACAAGTCATCTGGCATATGAGTCCATCCAAGGAATTCCTACAATGGGGAATCCATGTATCACTCAAATTATACATGTTATCAGGATCAATGGATCTAAAATCATTCTGGTATCATATATAAATCATGTAGGGCTCAATATATGATTTCCATGAAACACCTCTAGAAATCCAAATAATGTATTTATCATAAATATAGGCTCAGTAGTAAGCCTGAGGTAGTACCTGTTAGTATACTAATAGACACAAAAAATAATTTTTCTCAAAAGGAAAATATTATGAAATCATGTATATGAATCCCAAAATGTATGTTGGCTCCTAGGAAGAACATATAGTAATCCAAAAATAATGAAATTTGCATTAGATCAGGTTCAATAGCCACCAACTAAGAAGTCCTCTAGATAACATCGATATCAGAAATAAACATGAGAAATGAT
Organism: Viscum album; assembly: GCA_963277665.1. Lineage (NCBI taxonomy): Eukaryota > Viridiplantae > Streptophyta > Magnoliopsida > Santalales > Viscaceae > Viscum > Viscum album. The sequence goes on along the minus strand of OY728134.1, from coordinate 861,035,976 downwards.
AAAAAAGAGTGGGGTTTATTAAACACATAACCCCAACACTACTACAGCATCCCCTTGGGATTATTATTGTGGTATGTACTCTAAGGTGATACTTGCTACCATCTATACCCAACCCCAATGTACTAGATTTGGGTCAGCAACCAAATGGGGCTCCAACTTGGTCCCTCATGCCAGGAAATAGAATTTGAATCCTACTTTGGATCATTGATGTCTAAACACAATAGAAGGCATCCTTTTGGGGGCACTTAACTTTAAGTAAAATGAGAAATCCTACACAGGTACCTCTAAAGGAATGAAAAAAATAGGCATCCTACAAGGTATCCTTAGATCAAACCATTAGAAGGTGAATCCTACAGGGGAACCTCCCAACATGGTAAGATAATAGAGGAATACTATAAAAGATCTTAGGAATGATATATTAGTAATGTTCTCCTACAAAGGACTCCTTAGACCATATCATAATTAAATTCATCCCACAGTATATCCTTTCTTACCAGAATGAAGATAGATTCATCCTAAATGGGATCCTCAAGGTCAAAACATATACTAAGAAATCAAAGAGGGATCCAAGAGAACAAGTCTTCACATAGTACCATATGCCCGAAAAAAATATCTTACAGGGGGTTTTTTTTGAAGAAAAAACTACCTATTTCCAATCATGAGAGAAAGCTCATAAATTATCTTAGATCATCACATATCCCTATCAATTGATTACCTATCAATATTAATAGAGGTTCAGACTTTGCATTCCAAAAAAAACACCGCCTAGGATTCCTCAAAACACCACATGGGTATTACAATCAATATCTACCTGAAATGATACATGGATTGGAATAATGATGAGTCTTATTCTAAATCCATGATGAAAGATACAAAAAATAAAAATGGTTTACAAGAGGATTTACATGTCGTAATCCCCTCCACCCCTCCAAAGTAAGTAGTTTGTACTCTAGTTTCCCCGTATGGGTGTGTACTCCCGTAGATGTGAGAGTTTAAATTCACAAGGTACACATAATGTTCTCGACATGGGGAACTGACCTGTTTCACTCACCCATCCTTCCCATTTACCTGGCCTGGAAATTAACTACTACATGGTGTGCGACCCACACTGTGTTGTTTCATGTACTCTAGACAGCCATGTGCCCCTACAGATGTAGCCTTTGTTGGGTACTTTTCTACACAACTGAGACCATTTACTGGGTGTGTACACTCGAGGACACGATCTGTAAATCAAAAATTTATTCTTCCCTAAATAAGAACACACGGCATGTCACCCGTAACCGCACCCTGTGTACGCTAGTTTTTCAAATGGAAAAAACATTGATCACCTGAAACACATTTTTTTCATCCCAAAATCCTTTGATCATACCTCTAAGGACCATAATCAGAAATAATAGGGATTAAAATTTAGAAAACATAAATTATATGTGGATCTATGGGTAAATAATAAAGTGGAAAACCTTTGTGTGAAAACCGTTAAATCTTCACTCAAATCTATAGTACACAGTTGTCACACATCAATCCATTACGTTGAGTGCTCTACAAAAAAAAACCTCTTTCTCTGCAATTACCAATTTCATTATCCCTCTATCCATTCCTCCTGGGTCATAGTGAAAGAGAATTTTTAGGAGGTTCCTACATGAGAAGAAGAAAAGTATACGAATGGAATGAAAAATAAAAGATTGAAAAGAAGAAAAAAGCAAAATAAAAAGGGGCTTGATCGGTCCTCGTGCTGAACTAGATTATATGAATCCCCTAGGAAAAATACCATTTATGGAATCCATTATAGAGATATAATATCAATATTACTATCTATTCAAAATATACAGATGAACGAACCAACGTGAATAATATTATATTTAAATTAGTAAATATTAAATATTAAATTTTATTTAAAAATTTGAACAACTAATAATTACAAAAACAATTTTCCTAGGATAAAAATAGTATTTCTAGAACAATATAGTAGAAAAAAATTATATTAGGTCATATAATTGGGGGAAAGTCTATTTTACCCCAACAAAAGAACATGAACGAAAAAAACTAAAATTATTGATAATAAATGTAGTCCTTAAAAACATGGATCATTACATATGTTTTTATAACATTTCACTGATTTCACTACTATTTTCATATTTGAATGCCTATTTTTATAGAAACCATCACATTTAATTTTCCCCCTAATTAAGAAAACATGTTATTAACCATATATACGATGTTTACTTTTCAATAATATTACATTCAAATTTCAAACAATTTATTTTCAAGACTAATTTTGAATTATGTGGATGTACTTTATTAATGGTGGGGAGAATGTAACAGCCCGAGGCATTATATTATTTTCCTTTTAGAATAATTTAATTTTGTTTCTATATTTATTTATACACATAAAAAAGTTAATATTATGATACACAAAACCCATAGACTGTCATTTATAACATGAAACACTATGTTTTCTTATGTTACACACTATATTGACTTTTTTATATTATATAAGACATAGAAGATAGAGATATATAAAACAAATATATATTATTAATATATTATTTTTCAAATAATAATATATTACACACCCGTTAAGTAGGATGTTATCAATATTATTATCTAACTTATGGAAATATATTTTTTAATTCATCGGAAAAAAATTACATATAAATTATTATCAATACCAATTGAAATAATAGGAAATGTGTTCAAAAAGAAATATTTGTATGCTTCTCAATGCGTTTTGTAAAAATAAATTAAATTATTTATAATATGTGAATTATATTATTAATATATATATATATATATTATATCAAATATTTTTAAAATTCACCTAATTGATTTTATAGGCATTAAAAAGAATCAATTGAGTTTTATGCTTAAATTTTAGAATTTTTCTTAAAAAAATAATTATTTCTCCATTGAATGGTGGACTATATTTAAACTAACATTTTTTAAATTAAGATATTTTATATGTAAAATTAAAAATATTTCTTTAATAGGAACATAAAAAATATATCAGGGTGAATTTTAGGTATTTTTTAGTGACGATTCCTGAAATGATGAATAGTGAAACTACTAAATTTTAATTGAAAATTTCATTCTGATTTATATAATTTATATTGTTAAATTATATATTATATTTTCTAATGTATTCATAGTTAATTTGTAAATCTGTTAATATAAGTTTTTTAAATTAGTCATTTTTTACATAATTTAGATTTTAACACATTGAAAACATTTTAACATTTTAACTCTAAAACCTCGCTTTCTCATCCTATAAAGAGGATTAATTTAAAATTAAATTCTGCCATATCTTTTATTTTAATTTGGAAAAGGGATTAGATATTTGGAATAAACAGAATTTGTATTTTCTCAAAATCTCAACTTAGTTTCTTACAAAAACAATTAGGGTAAGTTATAATAATTAATTACATCTTTTATAATAAAAACTAGCTTAATAGGGGACTAAACCATAAACATTGTGGACAAATATACCAATAAACATTTTTAAAGGCCATTATAATTGAATAATATGACCATAGAATCACTTTAATAAAATTATTCATTTTAATTTATTCATATTATGAAAGGGAGTCCTCTCAATAGTGTTTAGATTTTCTTATTTATAAGAACTCCACTCAACTACATTAAAAATGCACTCACCCCACCCACTTATTAACACCAATAAAGCCATTTCTTTAGTCTTAAAACTACAAATATAAGTACCCAACATCCCTCCCCTAATCCAAGAATCCAAACATTACAAATAAGTCATACCAAGGAAATCTATTAATTAAAACCAAAATGAGTTACTTGAATAAGAGATAATTTTCTTAAATTTTCAAAATTGTTTAATTTATTTGAAAACCCCTTATATTATTTATTTATCTATATTATATAAATATATATGTATAAAAACTATATTTAATTTTTTATTTAATCATGGTTTTAGTTAAAAAATTAAATATAATATAAATATGACACTGTAAGTATAATATATATATCTATATTATTAAACGTTTTAGTAAAACAATTGAATTGATGTAACGTTCATGCGTATGTAGGACCTGCTTTCTCAAAAAATGGGCCATTTCATTTTATACCTCCAAATTTTATGCATTACTCTAAATAAATATATAATTTATTTATATGATATTTAAATATTTATTTAAATTATTTTGATGGATATATCATGATCTACATAATAGGAATGGGAATTAACATGTCATAATGAACTCAAAAAACATTGAAATTAACAACTAAAACATTACAAAATAATCAAATATTATTTAGAAATGGGTAACGATATGTTATAACGTGATTATATATGATATAATAAATATTATTATGGTTATGGTATATGTTAATAATGTAAATAAAACCATTATTCAATATTTTGAAGAGATTTTATCCAAAATGGAGTGTAAGGTTATGGATTTAATCTCAATCTACCTTCCATTGAGACTTATTTATTATTATGAACTAAGTGGTAGAATTTTTCTTTGTAATCTCAAATTGTTTTGTGATTGATAAATTTATCATGAAACAATCACTTCATTATGATCATGTTACATTGGAAATAAATTTAGTTTTAGATATACATACTTTTATATGATAGTAAATAGTATTCCCTAAAACATATACCATTTTTACATACGGTGTGCAGTTGAAAATTATATCATTAACTGGAAAATATTAGTAAATCAGTCTCTTTTACAAAAAAAATTAAAATTTTATATGGAACATTGGTCATGAATTAAATAAATAATAAGATATATAAGGAATGATTTGGACTGGCACAATATGGGTGGGGCCCGTTTAGTGGTAAGCACCCCATAATCCTACATGTAAAATGGGGGTTCAAAACCCATTTGGCATAGGGTACTATAGCAGTACTGTATCTTACTGTAGTAGCAGCGGCACTATTGCAACAATGAGCACTGTAGCTGTGGGATGTCATTATAGCGGCGGTAGAGTACAGTAGCGGTGGTGGGTACATTTTGGTACTGTAGTAGCATGGGTACTATAGTAGTACTATTCATAGAATGGGCCTTGGGCCAAAAAATTAGGGCTACAGGTCACGTAATGGGTAAATGACCAATGGTCCGTCGGGCTATGTAATGAATCTCCCTCTACCAAGTTAAAGAGGCCTTCACTTTGATTTAATAATAAATGAGGATTCGTCACCCACCATTAAGAAAAACATGATATTTTATTAAACTTATTTGGAATGTTTTTAATGGTAATGGTGACTTGTTCATGGAAAACATGGAATATAATAATTATGGACTTCCTTCATTCGAATCCTGTTATTGTTTATCCATGATATTTACACTTTGACATTTTCTATGGAAGTAGTTAATTTTCATTTTATATACTAAATGGAATGCATTTCAGTTACGTACCATTCATTTTTTATTTCTTCTTATCTACCTATATAAATAGAATGTGTTCTCAGTTATTTACTATTACTTATTGATTTTTCTCATTGATTCATTATTTCTTCTATTGTATTTACCATTATTGAGAATCTATGTTCACCCTTAATTTTTTTCCTTTCCCAAGGATATTAAGAATAAAAGTTGAATGAGATTTCATGGTTGATGATAATTTCATTTTATTATGAATCATGTTGTATTTTCTACTTCCCAATGTATTATAGGTACCATGTATGTAAAATGATTTTCCAAAAAACTAAATTAATTAGTCCTTACATCTTTGAATACTTTTAATCATTGTAATGTAATAAATTAAGGCACTATCTCTAGGTTTCTAGGGTTGAGGTGTAACAGTAAATAATTATATTATTAAAATAACATCGAACCATAATATTTTACATGATTAAAGTTAGAATTACATGAATAAAAAAATATATAAACCAAAAAAAAGAGTGGGAAATAGTGATATAATAAATATGAGACATGGATCATAATAATAGCCATATATTGAAGATATATAACATTTCCATGAGACATAATATAAAAATGTTCATTGATAAAAACATAATAATATGTAAATTATAATAGTGTGAAATTTTTTTTTTCCACACATTCTGTTGTGACTAGATAACATTTTTATGCATAATGTAGTGAAGAAAAAAAAATCTTATACTCCTCATTGTAGACACACAAACTTATCATTCTTAGTATTAATATATCATGTTATATTAATAATTACATAATGAATTGGATGGATATATATGACCACAGTAATTAATTATCCATATATATTTTTTACACTTGAAATCAATGGATAATTATATCATAAAGAACGAGTTTAAAGGAGGTTGGATTCTTAATATTCTGAACTATATCACAAATAAATACATTATGAAATTTATTAGTAGATATAATATTTTTAATCGCCAAAAATAATTATTTCTTAAGAACATATTTATTTTGATTAATAAAATAAAAATCCATAGGTTTTAGATATTTCTATTTGAAAAAAGGATGAAAATTAACAAAAAGAGAATTATAAAAATATTACTTAACAACATTTCAAATAAAAAAGTATCAATTACTAAAATATATAATTTTTAATAAGTAAATTTTTTTAAAAATGAAATGTAATTTAATAAAAAAACTATCATAGCCTTCGAAAATACCTAAAGGATTTCTATAGGAAATGTTGGGTGAAATCTAAAAATAAAAATTTAAATGGGTTTGTTTAAAATATAAAAATATATTTATTGAAATATAAAACATTAAAATAGTGATATATATATAACATAAATATATGTGAACAAAAATTTGGTTGTTAGTTCAAATAAACCCTATTTTTAATTTAAATTAGGTTTTGGTAACATTATTTGGAAGAGTGGACATGGAAATTAAATAAAAAGTTCTTATTTGGAGAGAATGGGAATTATTTTTAACATCATCAACATTTATGGTGAATAATGTTCTTCAATATGATTTTCTTGGTACTTTAATTAATGTGTTATGATAATATATTAGAATATAATATGAGAAAACTATTGTCAGGACCCACTCCACACAAAGTGTACCCCTCTTGGGACGACAACGTGAAAAGGGAGATAATGACCCCGAGTCCTGCCTCCAGTAGGTCCTGGGTTGGCGACTAGCACTGAGGGTATAATAAACACTCAAATGGGAGGCATTACCCTCTAAGAGAACACATGCGGAAGAGAGAGATAAGACAGACACCAACCAACTCCAACCTAGAACTGAAATATAAAAGAAACCCATGTACATATTTGAAATGCCATACAAAAGTACTTCAACTGAAAGGCAAAACTACAAGTTCCCAAAAGAAAGTAAAACGACAACGACCACAAGCCCGAACAACTCCTCCAACCACAAGCTATTAGTAACGAGCTTGATCTCCAACCTGCTCCAAGTGACCTGAAAAATAATTTATATATATGTAGGGTGAGTATAACAGTATACTCAGTAGGATCCTCCCTGAAGCCTCTTGCGCAAATGTAAAGAAGTCTTTCTAAAACACAGTGAACAACAAGTGAAACCAACACATCACCTAAATAGGTATACTATATTCACAACCTCACCATGGCTACTCTCACCATGTAACGCATACAAGAATATATTATATAGGAAATAATATCAAGAGTACCCTGCTACTACTTCCCCACTGGTTTGCTGCTTTTCCCCAACGACATATGTCATGTGCATCTCTCTCCAAAGGCTTGCCCTTATACACCTGGGCTAAGCTCCACAATCTGCACCACGTGCACCACAAGGCTTTCCCGGAGACACCTGGGCTAAGCACCACACCATCATCACAACCAATAGTAACCAGGTAGTTTCCGAGAGCCACCACAACCCGCATAACATGTATCATACGTCGGGTATTATACCTCAATTCATTATAGCCCATACGCCGAGTAAGGTTCCTCAAGCCATCACAGCCTATACACATTACACCTATAGTAGTCTATAGGATACTATATCCAGAATATATGTGTGGAAACAACCAAAATCCATTACAACCCTCTACTCACATATATGGGTAAAACTAGTCGTCGTGCCAATGGCACTAGTATCTACCAAGATAAGAGGGTGAGGCTAAAGGTGGTAGTCTTCCATTCACCCTCCCATTAAAATATTTTGGAAAAAAAACCCCCATGGCTCAGAATCCCTGGGGTTTCAGTTTCCCTTACTGACAGGGTGGAGTAGCTTATAGAAACACAAAAAGTACAAGAGATATATATAAATCACAACCACACTATGGGCATAACCTAGTCATAGTCTCAACTGCAGCTAACGTCTCTCGGATTCCGGGCTGCCATTTCTAAGACTAAGTATCCTATAAGCACATAACCAATTACAGAACTTCATTAGGTCACTTCATTCCCTTTTTTCATCAATTCCAATTTACGCTAATTAATTATGTGCACATTAATTAACCATGAACACAACCACATTATACTTCTTTGGAATCACATCCATTATCAACTATTCCTTTAAAAGTTATAACATCACCATTAAATTCCAGCATCTCCATCCCCGTGGATTATCACCATTTAATCAAAATTTTATTACAGATATTACTTTCCCATATTCCCAAGAATTCTAGAAAATCATCCTATTCTACCAAACACAAGGGGGCTCAACACGGTGAGTAGATGTACTACCCGTTGATTCATTTCCACCTATAGCAAGAGCGTATACCCATTCTCTCTAGAGAGGCTAAACATGAAAATCATGTGGCATATACTGCCTATCTTCGCCCCTTTCAAAATAAGGGTAATCAAGACTAGCTGCCTTGAACAATGGGGAAATGTAAAGCAGATAAACATTCAATCAAAACCACCAAATATCCATCCATCACATCCATCCCATACTATCAACCTTGTTTCCCTCCCCTACACCCACATGCATAAACCGATGCACCTTGTCGATTTAGGCATTATCCGCTGCCACAACCAAAAGGCCTCCATGACTCCACATATCACAACACCCTCCTCGGGTCACATCACAACACAAGATATCACAACACCCTCCAGGGTCACAGCACAACAGAAGATATAACAACACCCCTCCAGGGTCACAACACAACACAAGAAGTAGGAAAACAAACATCACATCCAATTGGGCTCTTGGACCTTTAACACTGCATCTAGTCTATCCTTCAAACAATAATCACAAAAAAGTTTCAGGTTTACCAACCTAATGAGTTAATCATGTACATCGGCATCAATTTGATTAACATCAATTTGGAACAACAACCACAACAACAACAACCGGATTCATTTACATGCCTCTTTATCTTTAGCCAATTACTTATAAATTAATTACAGATTTACGTTCTTTATAAATTTCATCAAGAGGAACATGCTAACAAGCCTGGCATAGATATCACACTATCTAGCAAAACAAGAGGTTAACCGTTATGACAGTACAAAGAAACAACATGAGATCAAAACAATTCTGTTAATCCGGTTCAAGTATTTAATTAGGTCAATTCAATTATGTTTGAAAGGTCTAAATCATGCTAACTCTATGATTGCACATAAAAAATTAGAGATACCACGAATCCCCTACCTCAAAGGTTTTGACGGAAACCACAACGGTTGAAGAACACCCAAGAAGACCGGGTCGATTCACCAAGGATCCTCCCTATATCTCTTCTTCTAACACAACCAAGACCAAAGCTCACTATCTTTGACATCCATGCACATAGATCTACCCTTAACATGCATTGATCTAAGAAACCAAGAGAAGAGGAGGAGTAGTTCTAGGAATATCTATGAAACCAACAAGAACGAACACATACCTTGAGAAACCAGCTTTGATTTGTGGAATGAAGACTTCAGATCACCTCCAAAACCCTTGGAAGAGGTTCTCCTATCTCACAGGAAAGGTAATCCCGAGTTATGGCCGCCTAAGGGCTTAAAAGAGGTGATTAAAGGAAAAACGAGTTAGATCCAAAATTTTAGGATCTAACATTAAGTACCCGCATGGTTAGTTCGCACGGTTTAACAAACCATGTGCTAGCTGTGCATTAGCATCTTCCTCGACAACAAACCTCGCATGGTTTGGCCACATGGTTTAGGGAAACCATGCACCTCCCGTGCGAAGGCAACTGCATCCAACACCAACCTCGCACGGTTTGGCCGCATGGTTTGACAGACTGTACACCTCCCGTGCGAAGGCCACTACCCTATAGATTTCCTTAAAAGTCCTCCCAAACGCACTCTCAAGTCTCCTTGACTTCCCGAAACACCTCTATCAGCACAATTCCACAATGTAATGGACGGGAGAGGTCCGGGCCATTATATCAGATACCTCTCAAAATATTCTCGTCCTCAAGAATCCCAAACCCACCTAAAGATAAATGAAACAGGGTCTGAAAAACCTCCCACCGAGATACCTCTCAAAAGTGAGTAAGCCACCCAAGAAACAATGGGAGTCATCTCATAAACATGAAATTTTTATAACCACATTAGTTACAAATATACAATGAAAGATTTAAACATCAAACAACTCTGGGTACTGAGCACGTATCTGTGACTCGCGTTCCTAAGTACTCTCCTCCATGCTATCGTGTCACCACAAAACACAGAATAAGGGATGAAATGTCCACGCAACACATTCTCCTTGCGGTATTGGATCTCCACATGTCGCTCCTAAAAGGTGGCATCATCATAAACATCGATCTCTCCCTAATCGATGATGTGGGAGTTGTACTAAAGATAACGACATAGATGTGATACATGTAAAATATCTTGTATTTGACTCATCTAAGGGGGATGTGCTACTTGATACGCCACAACTCCAATATGAGATAACACCTTGAAAGGCTCAACAAAGATGGGAGAAAGCTTACTCCCTTGACCAATCCTTTGCTGGCCATGATAGGGAGTCACTTTCAGAAACACATGATCCCCAACATTACACTCCAAGGGTATCCTTATTTGATCAACATATGATTTCTGATGATCTTGTGCTCCCTTCATCCTCTCACGAATCACCTAAACCATCTCTGTTGTATTTTGCACTAGTTCCTGTCTGAGAATTGCTGACTCTCTGACCCCAGTCCAACACAATAGAGAAAGGAAAGGCCGACCATACATGGCTTCAAACGGTTCCAAACCAATGGTGGAGTGGAATCTATTTTTGTAGGAAATCACCACCCATGGTAAGTGCCACATCCATGAACCACCAAAATCAAGAACACAAGAGCACAACTTGTCTTCAAGATTCTAGATGGTTCGCTCTGTCTGACAATCCATTTGATGATGAAAAGTAGTCCTAAGGCATTTCCGAGAACCGAAAGCATGTTGGATACCTCTCCACAACTTCAGAGAAAACACCACATCTTCACAATAAAGATCATGGGTGGCATATTTACGTTCATGGGAACGCAACTGCAGAGACCCATAAGAAAAAAATGACCTTTGCTGCATAAGAACACATCCTAACCCTAGACATGAAGCATCGAAGAAGACATCAAACCATACTCTTTCATTTGGAAGACAAAGGACTGGAGCCCTTACTAACTTCTCCTTTAGATACTCGAAAGTTGTCTGACACTGATCAGTCCATATGAATGGATGATCCTTCATGGTCAAAGCTGTCAGAGGAGTCACAACCCATGAGAAATTGGCCATGAACCTCCTGTAGTACCCTGTGATACCAAGGAAACTTCGCACCTCTGACACTGTATTGGGATCTGGCGAAGACAAAAATTCTTCAATCTTTGATGGATCCATAGATACCCACTATTGGGACACAAAATTCCCCAAGAAACGGACTTCTCGAGTCCAAAACTCACACTTTGACAACTTCTCAAACATCTGATGTTGACGAAGAACTCTCAAAACGGCTCGCAGATGCTCTGCATGCTCTTCTTCATATGTGGAGTACACAAGGATGTCGTCGATGAAGACTACCATGAAATTTTCCATGAACTCATGGAACACAAAATCCATCAAACCCATGAACAAATATGGAGCATTCGTCACACCAAACGGCCTTACGATGAACTCATAATTCCCATGACGACAATGGAAAGCGGTCTTCGGGATATCCTCATCCTTCACACACATCTGAAGATACCCCAACCACAGGTCGATCTTTGAGAACCAACTTGCACCCTTAAGTTGATCGAATAAGTCATCGATCCGTGGAAGAGGATAGTGATTCTTTATTGTCACTTTTTTTAAGTGACGATAATCAACACACAACCGCAAACTGTCGTCGGCAATCTTCACGAAAAAAACCTATACACCCCATGGTGACACACTCGGTCAAACAAAACCGCACTGAAATAGACCATCAAGATGTATATGTAGCTCTCATAGCTTATAAGGGGCCATCCTATATGGAGACATAGAGATATGAGACACTCTTGGTTATAGCTCAATCCCAAACTCGATCTCTTTTCGACGGGGTAATGCTACAACCACTTCTGGAATGACATCATGGTACTCCTCTACGACCCTAGGAAATGCCAACTATTGAACCTTTGAAGAACTCAGTATCATCTCAACCACCATGGATGATAAGGATGGAACCCGTCTATGACCCATTCGAGGATCTCGCTAACCCACGAACACCACTTGCTCTCCTTCCGCATCAAATAAAACAACCTTCTCCCTTTAGAAATCGACGATAGCCTACACTGAATACAACCAATCCATGTTGAGGATGACATCATATGGTTGTATTGGTAAACATAGGAAATCTCCCCAATAGATGTGTTGTCCCAACACTAGCTCACAGTCTCTACATACTTCAAAAAAGTCAGCTCGACCTCCAACTGGCGTAGTCAACGCTAAGGGCACTGGAATCCTCTCTACCTCAAGTCCCAAAGCATGGACAAGGGTAGGTGATATGAAGGACTGTGTCGCTCCTAAATCAAACAATGCAAACACCAATGTAGAAAACAAGAAAAGCGTACCTCGAATGACATTTGTCTCACATGAAGCTGGCAACACTAGAGCATGAAGCTAACCACGGCCTCCTCCACGGCCTCTCTGACCCTGATGACGATCACCTCCACGACCTCACTCTTCTCTATGAGGACGGAGAGCATCATGGGGTTGTCCTCTTCCTTCCATATCTACCCTCTTCTGATTGAAAGATGGTGCAACCTACTGTTGCTGCCTTGGATGGAAATTCTTCAATGGAGGAACCTAGAGCGGAGCACCCGGTGCACGATGACTGCTCTGAAAGTTCAGGCACTCCCGCTGTAGATGACCACGACCACCACAAGAAAAACAAGCATCTGATCTCATGGCATAGGCCTGAGAGTTTCTGCATCCGGATAAACGTGACATGAAGGGCTGGGACCTACCCCTGGCTGAATGGAAACTCTTCTGCCCTGAAAACTGGGAACCCTGGAAAACAGCTCTGTATCGTGAGTAATCATGTTGATTACCCTATGGTGATGATCCAGTCCTGGGAAAAGTCCTCTCGACAACCTCTTCCCTTGCCAGCACCTCAAGATATGTCTTTAGTATTAATGGGGTGACCTGATGCTGGATCTCTCGGTGCAAAGCCTCCTCAAAATTTCTCACCCTTACCTCCTCATCTGGTAACAGGTCCGAAGCATGTCCTAAAAGGTTACTGAAACAGATTCCAAACTCTCGAACACTGGAGCTCCCCTGTCGTAGGGCAAGATGCTTCTCTCAAATAGATTCCCTTGTAGTTGAGGAATGGAACTCGACTCTATACTTTTCTCAGAACTCCTCACATGTGATCGCTGACTCCTCATGATCCACAAGGAACAAGAAACACCACTACCTTACTGCAACATGCAGCATCGTCACAACCAAGGACTCACAGTTCTCCTTCCAAGCATGGATCGAACTGAAGCCTATCTCGACCTCCTCCAACCAGTCTTCCGTGACTACATCTGAAACGAAGCCCTCATACTTCTACAGACTCAAGCACTGAAAATCATGGAGTGTCTTCCTCCATGTTTCGTTGTCGTCAACCTCTACCCTGCCGCGATCTGCTGGAACAGCCTGTTGTACATCTTCTGCGCAAACCTGACGAGGACGTTGACCTAGAGCCATACCTGCAAAATAACAAACACTTAGAGCTCCTAAGAATGGAAGATGGAGGACTCAACATTTATTAATTAATTTTTTCATTTATTTATTTTAGGTTAACTTATCCCAAGGTCTACCCATTAAAATATAGGCGCAAAAAAGAATGATGCATGATCCTTTCCTAGGTCTCTACCCTACAACAAGCATCACCCTGTTTAGTAGCCATTGTAAACATAAAGTTTCGTGCATCAGATCATAGGGGGCCCTAAACGCCTATGTCTCAACCGGTCTCCAGTGTTTACCTCACTTCCTAAACATGAATGAAACTATTTCCCTACCAACCCATGAAACCTCACATGTGCCTAACTCCAAACTCCATCCTATCCCTCAACCAGACCTCCGATACCACTCTATCACGACCCCCTCCCCACAAAGCATACCCCTCCTGGGGCGGAAATGTGAAAAGGTAGATAATGAACCCCGAGTCCCGCCTCTAGTAGGCCCCGGGTTGGAGACTAGCATCGAGGGTATAATAAACACACAAATGAGTGGCATTACCCTCTAAGAGAACACATGCAGAAGAGAAAGATAAGACATACACCAAAAAACTCCAACTCAGAACTGAAATATAAAAGAAACCCATGTACCTATATGAAATTCCATACAAATGTACAAAAAACTAAAGGGAAAACTACATGTACCAAAAAGAAAGTAAAACGGTCGGGACCACAAGCCCGAACGACTCCTCCAACCACAAGCTAGTAGTAACCATCTTGATCTCCAGCCTGCTCCAAGTGACAGGAAAAATAGTTTATATATACGTAGGGTGAGATTAACAGTATACTCAGTAGGATCCTCCCCAAAGCCTCTTGTGCAAAGGCATTCTAAAAAAGAATGAACAACAAGTGAAACCAACACATCACCTAAACAGGTATACTATATTCCCAACCACACCATGGCTACTCTCACCAAGTAACACATACAAGAATACATCATATTGGAAATAATATCAAGGGTACACCGCTACTAATTTCTCACTGGGTTCCTGCTTGTCCCCAACAACATATGTCTTGTGCATCTCTCTCTGAAGGCTTGCCCATATACACCTGGGCTAAGCTCCAAAATCTGCACCACGTGCACCACAAGGCTTACCCGCAGACACATGGGCTAAGAACCACACTGTCCTCACAACCAATAGTAACCAGGTAGTTTTTGGGAGCCACCACAGCCCGAATAACGTGTATCATACGTCTGGTATTATACCTCAAGCCATTACAGCCCATACGCCGAGTAAGGATCCCCAAGCCATCACAGCCTATACATGTTACACCTATAGTAGTCCATAGGATACTATATCAAGAATATATGTGTGGAAACAACCACAATCCATTACATCCCTCTACACACATATATTGGGAAAACTAACCGTTGTGCCAATGGCACTAGTATCTACCAAGAGAAGAGAGTGGGGCTAAAGATGTAGTTATCCATTCAACCTCTCATAAGAATGTTGGGGAAAACACACCCCCCCATGGCTCAGAATCCCCGGTCTATCAATTTCCCTTAATAAAAGGATGGATTAGCATATAGAAACACAAAAAGTACATAATATATATATAACTCACAGCCACACTATGGGCATAACCTAGTCTTAGTCTCAACTGTAGCTATCATCTCTCGGACTCCGGGCTTCCATTTCTAAGACTAGGTATCCTATAAGCACAAAACAAATTAAAGAACTTCATTAGGTCACTTCATTCCCTTTTTTTCATCAATTCCACATTATGTTAATTAATTTTTTTCACATTAATTAACCATGAACACAAACACATTAAACTTCTTTGGCATCACATCCTTTATCAACTATTCCTTTAAAAGTTACAACATCACCATTAAATTCCAGCATCTCCATCCCCATGGATTATCACCATTTAATCAAACATTTATTACATAAATTACTTTCCCATATTCCCAGCCATTCTAGAAAAGAAACCTTTACTACTAAAAACAAGGGGGCTCAACACGGTGAGTAGATGTACTACCCGTCGAGTCTTTGCCGCCTATATCAAGAGCGTAGACCTATTCTCCATAGAGGGGCTAAACACAGAAAACAAGTGGCATACCCCACGTGTGTTCGCCCATTTCGTAAGAAGGGTAAGCAAGACCAGCTGCCTTGACCAGTTGAAAAAATAAATTCAGATAAACATTCAATCAAAACCACAAAACATCCATCCATCACATCCATCCCATACCATCAACCCTGGTGTCCTCCCTGACACCCACATGCATAACCCGATGAACCTCGCAGCTTTAGGCATCATCCACTTCCACAAACACAAGGCATTCATGCCTCCACATATCACAACACCCTCCCAAGGTCACATCACAACACAAGATATCACAACACCCCTCCAGGGTCACAGAACAACACAAGATATCACAAAACTCCTCCAGGGTCACAGAACATCACAAGCAGCAGGAAAACAAACATCACATCAAATTGGACTCTTGGCCCTTTAACATGGCATCGAGCCTTCAAACAACAAGAACTAACAGATTTCAGGTTTTCCAACCAACTGAGTTAATCATATACATTAGCATCAATTTGATTAAAATCAATTTGGAACAAAACCCACAATAACAACAACCGGATTCATTTACATGCCTCTCTATCTTTAGCCAATTAATTATCAATTAATTCCAAATTTACATTCTTTATCAATTTCATCAAGAGCAACATGCTAAAAATCCAGGCATAGATATCACACTATCTAGAAAAACAAGAGGCGAACCTTTATCACGGTACAAAGCAACAACATGCTATCAAACCAATTCTTTTAATCTGGTTCAAATATTTAATTAGTTCAATTACATTGTGATCCAAAGGGATAAATAATGCTAAATCTACAATTTCACACAAAAAATTAGAGAAGCCACGAATCCCCTACCTCAACGGTTTTGGCAGAAACCACAACGGTTGAAGAACGCCCAAGAAGACTGGGTCGATTCCTGAATGATCCTCCTAGATCTCTTCTCCTAACACAACCAAGACCAAAGCTCATCATCTTTGACATCCACAAACATAGATCTACCATTAATGTGAATTGATCTAAGAAACCAAGAGAATTGGAGGAGTAGATCAAGTTATATCTAAGAAACCAACAAAAATGACCACATACCATGAGAAACCGGCTTCGATTTGCGAAAAGAAGCCTCTAGATCGCCTCCAAAACGCTTGGAAGAGGTTCTCCTATCTCCCAGGAAAGGTAATCCCGAGTTATGTCTTCTTAGGGGATTAAACGAGGTGATTAAAGGCAAAAAAAGTTAGATCCACAATTTTAGGATCTAAAATTAAGTGCTCGCACGGTTAGTTCGCACGTTTTAACAAACCATGCGCTAACCATGCATTAGCATATGCCTCGACAACAAACCTCGTACAGTTTGGCCGCATAGTTTTGGCAAACCGTGTGCCTCCCATACGAAGGCTACTGCCTCCAACACCAACCTCGCACGGTTTGGCCGCACGGTTTGAAAAACTGTGTGCCTCCCGTGCGAAGTCCACTACCCTTTAGATTTCCTAAAAAGTACACCCAAACGCACCCTCAAGTCACCTTGACTTCCCGGAACACCTCTATCACCACAGTTTCACAAAGGAGTGGACCGGAGATGTCTGGGCCATTACAACTATCTTGTAGTAACCATTAAAAAACGATTCACTATGACTAATGAAAGAATATTGATCCAATAAAAACCCCTTACCATTAATCATTCTTAGATAAACATTAATTGACCCCATTTTTACCAAATATAAATATCTTAATAAAATAAATAATATTCGTATTCATATACCAATATATTTCTTTATAATTAATTTATAATTATTTTTTATTCAATTATTTGTTTGTTATATTTTATTTTCATCATTATATTTTATAAACCTATATCGTTTGTTTAGGTCAAGTTTCTCAATTGCGTTGTCAATTATAGTTTATAAAATCCTAATTAATAAAAATTAGATTATCACAAGTACTTTAATATATGTTTCATAATTTTATAAAGTGTTACAATATCATTCCATAAGTATTTTGGTTGTGATTGTTGATGAAAAAGTATGTGATGATCTTATTTCATTATGTTTTATGAAACAATTATAATAAAATTAAAATAAGTTCAATAATATTTAATGTTATAGGGATCCATTAACAAAACAACATTTTCTATTAAAATTATAATAACACTTGTATTTAATTATCCATATTAAAAATGATATAAAATTATTGAATTGTTCAAGTAGGTGGCTTAAACTACATAATGTTGGATAAGATATAATCAATTGGTGAGTATGGTTACAAAAGTTATTTTTTTGGAATAATAGATTTATTCGAGATGCATAATTATTTATCTGTATATTTTTAATGTTTGGAATAATTATTCAAGATTTTTTTACAAAGAATAATGAACTAGGTGAAATTTTTAAGATGTCAGTTTCTTAGAAGCGGTAGTCTACCTATACACATATGTGAAATGATAATTTGTATAGAACATAAAGGATTTAAAAATTGGTTAATATTTTAATAATGTTAAAAATGTTTAAAATAATATATTCATTAACTATATCCCTACTTTTATTCCTCTAAGGGATATTGTTATGAAAAACAAGTCACCTCGATTATGGAGATTATAGTTTGCATGTAACACAGGGAATGATTTCATTTCTCGAATTTGGTGGTGGAAGATAGAAAAGAGATATTACATTAGTGTAATAACATTCCATAATATTATTAACACTAATGTTATCATAATTTCATAGATTTTTTATGTTTTATTTGGTAGGAGAGCAGACTAAATGAGAGAGCTCAATTTAGAACATTGCCTTTTTTTGATGTTCTTCCTTGGGTAATACCTCAAGGATCCTTAGCTTGGTATCTTGCAATGAAAAGTGACCTTAATAAGTTGTTACATATTTTAAAAGATAACATGGTATATTTTTTAGAAATAATGAATTATAAATAGTGTTTTAATATCTTGGGATGGATATCCTTAAATATGTTTTGAAAATGGAATGTTGGTAAAAAAAATATTTCTTTTCATGATGGCATGGCCCTATTCAAGGTTAAATGGATGATAAAGTTGTATATACTGATTTTTTGTATGAGATAATGTCTAAAAATCATCTACCATTCATTTTAAAACATGTTTTAGTCATAACTCATGATTTCTACAACTATATTAGTACACAATACGTTTTTTGGTCTTTTACCATGGTTATTATTTCATACCAAAATTAATATATATTTTAAAGAAAAAATAATGTAACCCAAATGAAAAACATATTTCATGAACATAAATATAATATCTATATATAATCTACTTAAATTTCTAAATAAGATTAAATGAATTTAAATTTTTTAAAATTTAATATATAGAAAAAAACATATATTGAAAAATGTTGTTTTCACTATGATGTGATATTAAAATTATTTAATATTGATAAGTAATTTATTGATGTCTATCATATCTATATAAAGGTTTAAATATTATATTATAATCATTTTTGAAAACATATTAATTCATTTTATTTTGTAAAAATACACAATGTTAATAAAATTAATTTTTAAATAAAAGTATTCTAATTATCAAGGTAACTAAATTTAATCAAAATATTATTATATTTTATTCATAAAAAATAAATAATACTTTTTGAATATTTTGGAACTATTGTCTCCAAATATAAAATTAATAATACTAAATATTATTTTGACTAATGATAAAAGAATTAAGTTTTCCATTTAATGTGTAGATACCTTTTTTTGAATAGTTTATTTTTAAGCATAAAATTACATTAATTGTGTTATAACATTATAAATAGTTTTCATAAGTTATTTATTTATATTTTTTCCCACAGATTTAATTTAAATAATATATCATTCAGGAAGGAAAAAATTATTCCATTAAATTACTTCAATTTTCATTTTTTTTCTTTTAAATTGTGCATGAGATAAGTTACTCAACATGTATTAAAAAATATTATATAATAAAATCAAGGAACAATACATTTTACCCACTTAAAATAAATTTAAATCTCATAAAATATTATTACCTAGAACAAATAAATTATGGTTACTTCTCTCCCATTATATCCTTGGGTTTGAATTTAGATTATTCAAACATATTATTCCTCTATTTAACATTTACCCAATGAGTGTTCTTATTCCATGATACTAAATTTATTCAATCACAAATGTAAACATGTTGATCCACATATGAGACATCATGTTCTTTTTTTATAACTTATTTGTTTAATATTAGTATAGGGATTGGTATATACTTCTCAAAAGTGGAACAAGAAACAAATAATTTACGTGGGAGAGGTATGTAGGGAGTTATTGGTGTATGTTAAAAAACATACATGATCATTGATAACGAGGTGGATGATATACAATGATATCAACATCCCCTTATTATAAAATATTGTAACCTACATCCAAGAAAATATTCGAAAGAAATCCTTTTCAATAACTATAAACATTGTTCCTATTTTACATTTATCTACATAACACATCTTTTAAATTTTTTAAACATTGGTATCTCAATAAATGGTTTAAAACTTCTATATATTTACTTAGTAAATTTAAATACCTATAAACTTCCTCTCTCTGAAGATATTTTATCGTATTTTCATCATACTGATCTTCCCATATCAAGCCTTATATAGCTGCATATGAATACTATAATTGGAACTATTGTTACATGGGAACTATTTATGGGGAAGGTTTTGATCCAAATATCCTTATAAATCCATTGAATAAGATATCAAAATATCTTCTAGAGTTTGAATAGTTCTCTCATGGAGACTATCTATTTAATGGTTATATGTAGTGTTAAAACACAACTCATTCACCAAAGCATGCATAAGAATTTTAAAAAAACAATGAGGTAAACCTTATATCATGTTCAGATACATTATAATTTTGTTCTTAGTAATTCATTATTTAATTTCTTGTGTATATCATATGTATTTAGTTAAGAAGAAATTATTATTTTATAGTAAAGAAATGTGGTGACTTTATAATGATTTTGACTATAACCCTAATGAAATTATGGCCTTTGGATTTCATAGATTGTCTTGTATATATTTAAAATGTGGTTTTTCCAATTTCCATAATGGTATGGGTGGTGGTTACATTATCCTCATAGACATGTGTCATTAAACATTAACATGTGTATAGGAAAAATAATAATGATACAAATGTTATAATATCTCTCTTCATGTAATTCCTTCAATTTTTTCTATAGATCTATATATATCATCATTTTATAGATGAATAATGATTGATGAACTATGAGCATCATTAAAAATTTTCCACTTTAGTTTATTAATTTATGGGACACATATCTAGATCAAAACGAAATAAATATTTCTTTATTAAATTAAAATATAATAATAGTTGCTACATTTTTCTATAGCTCTACATAATCGCTTCGATCTTATTTAATGTTATTGTGAATTGATGGATGACAAGTGATTTGGTAAAGATATGATGTATCACCTTTTTTTCATACATAAAAATCCATCCTATACAAATCCATTAGTATTGTGTCTTTTTTAATCCACTAAATTGATATTTGATCATACGTTTTTCATCGTAGAGCATTTTTCACCTTATTTTCCTTCCCATTCTTTTAATGTATTGAGAATTCATCATTTATATCAATTACTACTATTTTATTTGGAATATATTTAACTAATTATATATGAATATATATTTCATGTTATTTTAGATATTATATAAAACACAAAATTCTCTATATAGAGTAATTTCTGAAATTTCGTAGTTCAATGATTACTACTGCTAACTCCAAATCATGTGATGGAAAATTTTCTCTTGATTCATTAATCGTATTGAGGTAAGAGTAGTTACATTATAATTATACATTTTGGGACATATGAATTCCTTTAATAAATAATAACTATATATTAATAAACCATCCCTATGGTTGGGTAATTTATTTTAAGTTGAAGTGATCAACCACTTCTTTAGCACCACAAATAATTCCTAAAATTCCACTATAAAAAGTTACATCAATCCATTCCATGTTATATTGGTTAGCATATTTGATTTAGATGATAAATTTCTCACAATGTGTCAATAGTATCCTACAAACCTGAGTAAAGTAGGGATCGTTGTTATTGTGGTCAGTCTACGCCATTATTCAACATCCTCAATATTTGATTGATCTATAGATATACACTTACTTGTAGTTATTTAAAAAAATTGATAAATCTCATAGCCAGAATGTGAACATAGTAAACTTTAAATATTCTTCCTCCTTTAATAGAGTCTTTTAAACATTCATAAAATGAAATTTATGCTCTTTCTTAATCATTTAATATAATACTAAATCATCTATAAAGACAACCACAAATTGGTCAATGTTAACAAAAAATATTATATTCATCATATCTGTAAAATAGTAATAGAATTCATCTGTATAAATGGTATTAATATAATTTTGTAGTTTATATACCACAGATATAATGTTCTTTTTAAAATATATTCTTATTTGACCCATAACATATTGTATCCATTTCAAAGTTTAATTTTTTATAAGTATTGAGATATACTTATTGGATTGAATATATTGTTGATACATGGTATATAATACATATCCTTTATCGTAATTTCATTAATCTCATTATAATAAATGCAATTTCACTTTGATCTATCCTTATTTTTTATGGGGGAGACTATTTTACCCCATCGTATAACACCATGGTGTAGAAAAACATTGTCAATATTATATTGTAGCTTATTCTTTAATTACTTCAAATCATAAGGTTATATTCTATAAGGAATATTTGAGTTGGGAATTAATCCATGAAAGATTTAAATAAAATATTTAGACTCATTATTTAAGGAAATACCAATTAATTCATCTAGAAAACATCTATATATTCCCTTACAATAGACACATAACCAATTTTTACATCCTCTCTAGTTATTCAACCTTTAATTCAAAAGTTATTGTTTATCATGATGCATATTACTGAATTTTCATTCATAATGAGTTCATGATCCTTTTTATGTTGATATTAATGAAATGTATGATTTGGGATGTCAAATGAAATAAATTAATCCTAAAAATACACATTTCATGTGTCTAGGGAAATAAAATACATACAAATTACTATGAAAATTTAACAAAGGGAATATTTACTAGATAATTAAAAAAGTATCTTCCTTAAAAAATATATTGATTTAGAGTTATATATATTATATTATATCACTGTGCCACTATGTAATTTCATAGATAGTTCAATATTCTTTAGGTGGTGAATCAATATTCTGTGAAATATTACATGATATGAAATAGTCAGAAGAACCAAAATCAAATAATTAATTCACAACTCTAGAGTATAGATTTAGTGTACCTTGCATCACATTATTATAGAGGCCTACCACAGTGGTAGTGATAGAATATATTCTTCAATATCCCCTCTAATTAAGAGGATATTGGGATTTATTACCTTTAATAACTCATGGGTTAAGACAGTGTTTTTTTAATAAAAAATCCATGTATATAATGCATTGAATTATCAGTCACTCATTATCTAGTAAATTATTATACTCTATTTATTTTACTACCTATTCATCACATTACAACAAAAATTAGCTTTTTGGTCAATAATATAATACAGAAAACAAATCCATATACATTGGAGGCAATTAATACAGTTTTTTCAACCATAATTTTGATAGATATGATGTTGAGAATTCATTCCCAAGGTGAATTATAAACAAAGATTCCAAGATACGCAACCTTCATTTTTTTCTTTCTCTGGGTAAATGATAGTCTTCGATTTCAATCTCAACCATCAATAAACAATGATCTATCTCATCATAGATTCCATCTATTCTTATGGGGAATATATTTTTAATAAATAAATTTAATACTCTAAATAATTTAACAATTTACTTATTTGGGTCTGAGATAAAACCAATGGAAAATTTTTTGATCTTCATGATGTTTTATTTCTAGTTTTTTTTGGATTTATCCACCTATTTATTTAGAACCAATAACTCAATCTTCATATTCATGAAAATTGTAAAGGAAATAAACATAGTGATGAATGATTTTATTAATTTATCTAATTACATAGATTTTACTTTCTCCATTTTTTCATATTTTTACTGAATGTATAACATTAGTTAACCTTTCCTTATAGAATATAATAGTTAGTAAAACAATCACTAGTTCTAAAAATAAAGAAAAAAATATCTTTTCCATCACAGTGATCCATTTTTTTAAATAAGTGGATAATATGATCCACTAGGGTAGGGTGGATTTTATCACATGAAAAATTTTAATTTAGTTATTTCTTCCTTATTGTATTCATGGGATCATAATTTTTTCCATTCCTATTGATAGCTTGGGAGACATTATTGAGAATTTACACTTGATTTTGTACTCTTTATATCATCTAGTTTGGATTCATATTTTCCAAATAATTGAATTTCCCCCCCACACATTGTTATACCAGTTTTTCTTTTCATTATACAATTTGTAAATAATGAATACTTATGGATATTATTACATAATCTCAAATAGAAAATAATTAACCTAAAAGGGATATATCGTAAATGATATATATACCCTAAATTATATATTCATAGGATACAATATGGTTATTCATTTTATATCTCTTATTATGTACTCTAAACATACAATAATATTATATCTAATCCTTTATAATGGTACATAAAGAGTTAATGAATCACCAAATCATATCCCCCATGAGTATCTATCTCGATTTCCAATCTTAGGACCCCTCATCATGAAATAAAAGTGAATATTGATTTAATAATCAATAATCTTTTTTGGTTGAATACCCATTGTTAATTAGTTCGAAAACATTATCCACATTCCAGTATCCAAATTTGTTAAGAATTTTATTTAAATCAAACAATCTCCAATTTAACAAATATTTATTAAGTTATCCCAAAATTATAATTATCCCTTGGAATTATCTAATAGATTTTATCTATTTTTTCTCATATTAATAGCATATATAAATAAATAAATCCTCAAAAATAAATAATCTTCACTCATATAATAACTATAACAACCAAATATAAATATTTTTTATATTATTTCATTTCTAAAATATATAAATTTCAACTCATAAATTATTTCATGGTCCCAATAAAAATGTTATTTCATTTCAGGGATAACTTCATCATCAACAGATTATATAACAGTTGTGAATGTTTCACAGAAATTGAGCCACATGTGACTCCCTTTTGGACTTCTCACAAGTTATAATAGACTTTTTAACCTATAGAATGAAAATTAAGAAAGTGGTGAACTCAAATTTTCAGTATGGTAATAATTATTATCATTTCAGCAAGGGTTAGATAATATGAATATAATAAAACATGTTTTAGGGATATATATTCCATATAACATGGAACCTTTATATTTTCCATGATTCATAACATGGTGACATGTAAAATAATATATATCATGGAAAATCAGTATATAATCATAAGTAAGAAACATGATCCATAGTGCATAATCATAGGATATTGGTGGGGCAATGCCACATTAAATTGATAAATTGTATAACAAACTGCGATTAAAAATACATGATTTTATATAAATAGTTGAAATTGGATCAAAAAAATCACATGGTTTATATTATAAAAAATATGTTCATTCATAATTTCATGAACATAAAAAATATTCATGCATTATTTTTTCAATGTTAAAAATTGACACCTATCATCATCATATTAGGTGATATAAATACATAACCAATTTATTGAAGGGACATATAGGACTCCTCCCATAAAAAAATTATACAAATATATTTAACATGAAATTAATCATCAATCACATATCAAAAAAACCATGTAAAAATTGGTTTTAATACAATTTGTATGTTGTATCTGAAATTAAAACATCGCCAATTTTATTGGATGATACAATATGTCCAATCACATATATGATTAAATTCATAAAATTATTTTGGGGTGATTCAAATAAAAATATCACCATATTAGATAGTTCATTTAAATTATAAAATATATAGGAATACATGATAAATATATTTTAGAAGTAATTACATGATAACATCATAAGGACAAAAAATAAAAATCGCCCCATAAATTTATTTTCCTAAAAAAATTTGTTTTTAAAAAATAAAGTCATTAAATTAAAAAGAATCAAAATAATAGAGACTTGAAAAATTCATAAGGTTTTATTTATAAAATGTGTATTGAAACATAAAAATAGAAACATGAATGGGAAATAATATATAATGTTTTGAAGATGATTTTAATGAAATGGAATTCATAAAAAGATTCATAAATTATTCATTTTAAAAGTTATAAACAGAAAATTGAGGATTACCAAAAATAAAAAAATATTTGGATTTAAAAATAGTGATAAGTAACATTATTGGGAAGAGTGGATATGTACATGAATGAGAAATCATATTTAAAGAGAATGAGAATAACTATCAACATCGTTAAATTTTAGGAACCATGATTTTTAACTATGAAATTAACTATATAATTGGAGAAAATAAGACATAATAAAATAATATAAAATTATAAAACTATCATCCAATTGTTTTATTTTGAAATTAATCATTATGATAATAAAAATGTTGATGCAAGAAACACCGATTATCTAAAATCATGTTAGGTGAATATTTTATAACCATATATAGAACTGAAATAAAAATTATAATATCTTATTTACAAAATGTATTCATGCCAGTAAACATATATAAGCTTAATTTATAATTATTTATTACAAGTTTAACTGTTAGTTTTATTTTATTTTAATAATTGAATTTTATCAAATCGTATTATTTCTTTAGTATTAGTTTTGTATGGGTGGTTCCATTTATATTTATATAATAAATTTTATAATATTGAGATCATTATTGGTTTTGAATTAGATATTAAAAAATGACTTATAATGTCCTGGTATCATTTCTTGTGTATTTTGGTTTTGATTCATGATGATGAAGTCTGTGATGAGCTTGTTTCAGTAATCATAATGAATTAAAGTCTAAAAACCAATAAAAAGGTAAAATATAGTATAATCCTTCCATAACCAAAAAACAAAATCCATTTTATTATTAATTTCAAATAAAAATAATAATTATGTCTCAATATTCTTCCATGATATAAACTTATATCATCATTCAAGTATGTGGTTAAACATACTGAGATAAATAAAACTCATAATATATGGGTGTTTAGCACTACGGGAAAAATGGTTAATAGTGACGGGGAATTTGCGATGGGATCCCGTCGCTAATAGGCTTTTGCGGCGGGGGTCCGTCGCAAATAGTCCGTTGCGGAAAACGGCGTCGCAACAACAATTATTTGCGACTGGCCCGTCGCTAAAAGTATTATTTGCGATGACGATACTTCCCGTCGCAAATATTAGTCCGTATATTTATAAAAACATTTTAAAATAGTAATTGTGACGGGCCCGTCGCAAAAAATATTTGCGACGACAACAATTATTTACGACGGGCCCGTCGCTAAAAGTAATTTTTGCGACGATGATACTCCCCATCACAAATATTAGTCCGTATATTTATAAATTTTTTTTAAAATTTTAATTGCGACGGGCCCGTCGCAATTACTATTTTTTAAAAAAAAAAATAAAAAAAATTAATAAATTATTTTAATGAATATAATAATAATACTATTTGCGACGGGCATAGTATCCCGTCGCAAATACTATAAAAAAATTAAAAAATAAATAATTAATAAATTATTTTAATTAATATAATAATAATCCAATTATAATTCAAAAATAAAAAATAAATAAATATTAATAAATGATATTATTTAATATAATAATATAATTATAATTCACAAATAAAAAATAATAAAATATTAATAAATGATTTTAATTAATATAATAATAATAGATTTATAATTCAAAAATAAAAAATAATAAAATATTAATAAATGATTTTAATTAATATAATAATATTAGAATTATAATTCATAAATAAAAAAATATTAATAAGTTATTTTAATTACTATAAAAATAATAGAATTATTTTACATTCAAATATTAAAATAATTCAAATATTAAAAATAAAATATAATTAAATTATAATATTATAATAATTTAATATATATATATAATTTAATATTATAAAATATAAATAATATTATTATTCATATTAATATTGTTATTTCAAAATATAATATTATTAATATTTTATAATGAGACAGAAACTACGAATAGAAAAAAATTCATATTTTGATTTAACAAACTTTATAACATAAAAACAAACTCTAATCAGAAAGAGGGGGTGAGGGGGGAGGGGGGGATCTATAGATTCTAGTTGGGGAAAGTCCATCCCTAAAGCATGAGTGAGTCGGCGCATGTAGTCTATCTTCTCCTGATGTTGTTGCTGCCACCGACTCATCTGCTCCTCGTACAGCTGCTGCTGGTGTCAACACTCCTCCTCATGCTGCTGCTGCTGCTGACGCATCTGCTCCTGCTCCTGTCAGAGACTCTCTATCAGTGCAGTCTGAGATCGCAAGTGATCCTCATATTGTGTAGCAGAAGAAGATGCACGAGATCCTCTCGAGCTGGACGCTGACATCACATCACTTCCATAATAATCTCCAGGAGTCAGTCGAGAGCTGATACCAACTACCCCTCCCTTCTCAAAGGCATACTGGGTGGCCTGCATCCATGCCGCCTCCTCAAACTAACGGACAGTGGTCTGATCTGATGACTCAGCCTGACTCTCAAGCCGGGTCTGTGACGTTATGGCCTCATACGACTCCAGTAGTTGCAATTTGAAATTAAAATTGTGAATATATTATATGAAGTTAATTTTTAAACATGAAAACAAATAATACTGACCACGATGTGATACTGACGATCACCTCTGAGCTCTCCAGTAGCAGGATCACTATACATCCTCTGATATACATCGTACTCCGTAATATCGGGGTTCTCGACAGCCTATAAGAATAAAAAATAAACTTTTAATATTTATAGTTATATAAAATATTTATAAATAATGTACGTACCAGATGCTATCTATGAGTACTGAAAGTACGACTCCCAGCTCGATGAGTCACCTCCTGTCTCCCCCAATTCTACCTCCCCACTGATGATCTCCTCTGAAAGGCATCACTCAACCAGTGCGCACATAATCCATCCCATACGTGGGATGAAATGTATTGTGGTCAGTGCGCTCTACAGGAGTCATCAAAAATAGATACTCCTGCTTTCTTCATGGACGCTCTCCTCATGTTGGGAAAAAACTAACGAAAGCGATCACGCATGACCACCTCCCATGCCTCGTGGATGGCGCCACGCATGGTATCCTCGATCGGATACCATAAACCCTACAAATAAATCAAAATATCAAGTTAGAAATGAAATAATTTTCCAAATAAAAATTACTTATTTCCATACAATCCAACCAATGGCCGAACATGGCCTGCTGCACATCAATCGGAATCTGCTCCCAAGTAGTCTAAGGCTGAGAGAAATAGTTGCGCAAAATAGTGATGCCTTGTCCGACTGCTATATGCGAAAAACTGTGAAAATAATAAACATTTATTATGTGAATAGATTAATGAAATCTTAGTCAAATCCACAGGTTATCACACAGGTTATCACACCTCTGTGTGCGTGGATCAAACCCAAGACGTGGACTTCACTTGGGGACGGGGTCAGAAATCATCAATCGTGCATGACCGCGCCCCCTCCGCATACTCCCTGAAGCGCCTGCAGGCTGAGGGTCATCTCCCAGCAACTCATCCGCATCAAAAGGCAGGTCAGTATCTGCCAACTCACGAAATGCATCATCGTCCATCTGAAACAGAAAATTTTAATGTTGTTAGAAAATAATTGATAATTACTATTATATATACATATATATTAGTTATGATTATATATAACTACCATGGAATTCTATCAGTGTTCATATTCATCATCATCTTCATATATGACAATGTCATCTTCATATTCCTCCTCAATATCATTGATATCCATTCGAGTTCCAGTTGCTTCATCTCTTACCATTTCAAATTCATATGTGACATCATTAACATCATCGTCATCATTGACTCTTAAATGTGGGGTGTCGTCATCGATACTCATGTCTCTTTTTAAAAAAGATTGATTTTGAGTACTCTCTTGAAAAACATCAATTCTTTTCACATTAGTGAAAGAACATTCACTTTGACTAAACTGATTGTCTCAAATTTTGATTTTTATTATACTCCACCAATCAGTCATGTCTCTTGATGTAGCACAATACTTTGTGTAATAAACTTGATGTGCCTGTTGAGCCAATAAGAATGGTTCATTTACTGCGAGAACACTTTTACATTTAATATCGATGATTCCATGAGTCGGATGAACATGAACGCCTCTCTCTGTATCCAACCACCGACATTTTAACATGGTTTTGTAATGTTGTCCAAGATAATAGAGTTTAATGATTTCATCAAGTATGCCATAAAAGTCAACTTCATTTTCTCGATGATGAGATCCTCTCAAGCTAACTCCACTGTTCATTGTTTTTTTTGATTCTCTTAATGCATGTGTGTGAAATCAAAATCCATTCACCACATATGCATTATAAGTTTTTACAAGTTTTGAAGGTGGGTTTCTCAATATACACAGTCGTTTTTCAATTTTATCAGAATGTCGAGACACCTGAAAATTTATGAAATAATTATCAATATAGTAAAAAATACATTGAATGAGTTGCTAAAAGATAAAGAATTTATGTTACCAATTTTTGAAACCACTGAGAGAAATTCTTTATGTCGGCGTTCTTCGAGAGCAGCTGCTGTAATTTGTGGAAATTGTTTCTTGATATAATTATCATAAAACCTATAAAAAACAAAGTTATTTACTGTATCAGAAATGATAGAATAAGTGATATAAACACTTACAGTACAACAAATGTCATCTCTTCATAGTTGAGTAGAACATACGTATGAGATCTGTTATGTTCATCATCCAAAAGCCAGCGTTCATAAACTCCACCAAAACCAAGCTTTGGCTGGTTGAAAACCGATAATTGATTGTCAATTTCATCAATATTCCTCTTGTTCCGTCCCATTCGGTTGTGTTTTGAAGGATACTTAGAATAAAAATAATGGGAGCAGAAAAAAGATATTTCCTTTTGCAAATAAGATTCTGCAATAGATCCTTCAACAGATGCTTTGTTACGTACTTTTCTTTTCAATTTTTTCATGCATCATTCAAATGAGTACATCCATAGAAACTGTACTGGACCTCCACATATGGCTTCATATGGAAAATGTAACATCAAATGTTCCATTGAGTCGAAGAAAGATAGTGGAAATATTTTTTCTAGTTTACATATAATTACAAAAACATCTTCTTCATGTTTTCATAGAGCATCATAATCTGTTGTAGCCACACAAATGTCACAAAAAAAATGAGACATGTCTTTTATGGAATCCCAAATCACAGAATTCAACAGAACTCTTAATCCAATGGGTAGAAGTCTTTCCATTATAACATGACAATCATGGATTTTCAATCCAGTAATATGACCATTCTTTACACATCTACCCAAATTGGAAGCACAGTCATCTGGAAGTCTCAAATTTGCAATCCACTGTCAAAATAATAAACGGGTTTCTTTAGACAGTGTATAAGCTGCTTTTGGTTTCAGTAACCTTTCTGTTCAGACATTCTCAAACAGTTCCCGTACTGGACGCCTGCAAATTTGGGCAAGATCTAAACGCGCATTTACATTGTCTTTGCTCTTTCCTGGAATATCCAAAACTGTATGGAACAAATTATCAAAGCAGTTCTTCTCAATATGCATGACATCCAACATGTGGCAGACCAACAAATCAGACCAATATAGAAAATCCCAAAATATGCTACGTTCAATCCAATTGTGTTCTTTCCCAAAACCAAAAATTTTCTATTGGTTTATTGTGGGACCAAAAGTGATTGGAGGTAATGAAAATACAACTAATATTAACTTCAAACCTGATAGCATTTTTGGAGGTCCATCCCTTTCAACAGATCCTTTTCTGAAATGAGATCTGTTTCTGCGAAAATCATGATCACCTGGAAGAAATCTGCGATGACATTCAAAATAACAAGGTTTTTTCCATGAATGAGCATAAATGCTTTGTTCTATACCATACAATAAGGATATGATTTCTGACCATGTGTACTCCAGCCAGTTAACATCCCATAAGCCAGGAAGTCACTAATTGTCCACATCAATGCTGCTCTCAGTATGAAATTTTGTTTCATAGCAACATCATATCTACTGACACCAGTACTCCACAATAAACTTAATTAATCAGTAAATGGTTTCAAATAAACATCAATATTATTCTTCATATGTCCTGGAATTAGTAATGTCAAAAAGATATATGGCTCCTTCATCAACATCCATGGAGGTAAATTGTACGGAGTAAAAAAATAGGCCAACATGAATACTGACTACCATAAGATCCGAATGGACATAAACCATCAGTGGAAAGGCCCAGTCAAATATTTCAAGCTTCTAAAGCAAAGGATGGATGCACTCTATCAAAATGTTTCCATGAATCACCATCAGCTGTATGATTCAAGCTTTTATCGGTTGAAATATTCACTTTATGCCATGACATCATTGTCGATGTATTCTTAGATATGAATAAACGCTGAAGTCTGGATGTAAGCAGAAAATATCTCAACTGTTTTATAGGAATCAAACCAGACTTCCCATGTTTTCCTTCTTTATATCTCAGTTTCCCACATGTGGGACAACTATCCAACGACTCATTTTCCCCAGAATATAAAATGCAGTCATTTGAACATGCATGAATCTTCTGACAAGTATGTCCCAAATTTCGAACCAGCCTCTTACACTCATAGTAATTTGCTGGAAAATCATTTCATTTATGTAAAAGTGTTGTAAGCAAAGAAAATATCTGGTCAAAAAAGGTGTTTGACATTCCGTTATCTGATTTGATAGCCATAAATTTTGCAACTACTTCTAATTTTCTCATCTTGTAGCCAGGATATAATGCATCCTCAGCAGACCTCAAGAACTCATAAAATTCAGACGGTTCGAACTTAGGATTTGAAGCTATATCAGGTGGAGTTTCTGTATGTTGAACAGAAGAACCATCAACATCATGTACTAAATCTTAAAACCGGGATGGATCTGGAATCAAGTTGGTATCACCTACTCTAGATCTAGGTTCACCGTGTTTATACCAAAAAACATAATCTGGTTGAAAACCAATACGCAAGAGATGTCCCCCCACTTTGTCAAACATGTCAAACGTTCGCAATGCACATTTTCTACAAGGGCATTTTATTTTAACTTTTGAAACAAATTCTGGATTTGATGCCGCAAATGATAAAAAAGTCTCCACACCCTCTATATATACTCGATTTAAACCAGAACCGTTTGGATTTCTACGTTGATTTATCCATATGCGATCATCTAATAATGACTGTTGACGACCTCGTTGTTCCATATTTTTCTATAAAATATAAAATCATTACTGGTTTTGAATAATTTGTTAGAAAAAACACTCAAGCACGGATAATTATAGAGTTTACATCAGACACGGCTGACGCAAAATTTTTATTAAGATAGACCTAAAAATTGTCCCTTTAAGAATTGAATATGATTAGAATAAAGCAAAACCTATTACAAATATTGATAATTTTAATATTATATAATTTTTTTTATTTTAATAATACTAATATTATTTTTTCATAAATATTAATTATATAATAATAACATTATTACATTATTAGTATTTTTTATTAATAATATTAAAATAATATAATTTTCTATATTAATATACCTAAAAATTGACCCTTTAAGAATTTAATATGTTGAGAATAAAGCAAAACCTATTACAAATATTGATAATTTTAATATTATATAAATTTTTTATTAATTTAATAATACTAATATTATTTTTTCATAAATATTAATTATATAATAATAACATTATTACCTTATTATTATTTTTTATTATTAATATTAAATTAATATAATTTTCTATATTAATAGACCTAAAAATTGACCCTTTAAGAATTGAACATGTTGAGAATAAAGAAAAACCTGTTACAAATATTGATAATTTTAATATTATATATATTTTTTATTATTTTAATAATACTAATATTATTTTTTGATAAATACTAATTATATAATAATAACATTATTACATTATTAGTATTTTTTATTATTAATATTAATATAATATAATTTTCTATATTATATACAATTCTCATTTCATCTCTATCTTTAACATTCTATCTTCACATGTAATATTCGCATTCACTTTCACCTCTCTATTGGTGAGTAGGTTGATAATTTTGAAAAAGAATGCAAATATTACATGTGGAGACAGAATTTTTCATAAAACCAATAGAGAGATGAAAAGATAATTGAGAAAGATAATTATCACGCTAGTTTTTTCCAATTAGCTAATTATTACTAATTATTCCTAATTATTGGTAATTATTCTTAATTATTTGTAATTATTCCTAATTACTGGTAATTATTCATAATTATTGGTAATTATTATTCGTAATTATTGGTAATTATTCCTAATTATTACGAATTATTACTTATTATTGGCAATTATTACTAATTATTGGTAATTATTGGTAATTATTGGTAATTATTGGTAATTATTGGTAATTATTGATAATTATTACTATTGTTTGGTAATTATAACTAATTATTACTGATTATTAATAATTATTACTAATTATTCATAATTATTGGTAATTATTGGTAATTATAAGTAATTATTGGTAATTATTTTTAATTATTACCAATTATTGGTAATTATTGTTAATTATTACTAATTTTTGGTAATTATAACTAATTATTACTAATTATTACTAATTATTACTAATTATTACTAATTATTTGTAATTATTGATAATTATTAGTAATTATTAGTAATTATTGGTAACTATTACTAATTATTACTAATTATTAATAATTAGTAATAATTATTGGTAATTACTGGTAATTATGAGTAATTATTACTAATTATTTGTAATTATTACTAATTATTGATAATTATTACTAATTACTGGTAAATATTGGTAAATATTGGTAATTATTGGTAATTATTACTAATTAATGGTAATTATTGGTAATTATTTCTAATTATTACTAATTATTTGTAATTATTACTAATTATTGGTAATTATTACTAATTATTACTAATTATTACGAATTATTACTAATTATTATGAATTATTCCTAATTATTGGTAATTATTCTTAATTATTACAAACTATTACTAATTATTGGTAATTATTACTAATTATTGGTAATTATTACTAATTATTGTTAATTATTACTAATTATTGGTAATTATTACTAATTATTACTAATTATTAATAATTTTTACTATTTATTACTAATTATTACTAATTATTACTAATTATTACTAATTATTTGTAATTATTGGTAATTATTACTAATTACTGTTAATTATTATGAATTATTGGTAATTATTACGAATTATTGGTAATTATTACTAATTATTGGTAATTATTCTGAATTATTGGTAATTATTATTCCTAATTATTGGTAATTATTCCTAATTATTATGAATTATTACTAATTATTGGCAATTATTACTAATTATTCGTAATTATTACTAATTATTGGTAATTATTACTAATTATTGGTAATTATTACTAATTATTACTAAGTATTGGTAGTTATTTGTAATTATTACTAATTATTACTAATTATTACTAATTATTGCTAATTATTACTAATTATTACTAATTATTGGTAATTATTACTAATTATTACAAATTATTGGTAATTGTTGGTAATTATTGGTATTTATTACTAATTATTAATAATTATTGGTAATTATTAGTAATTATTACTAATTACTGGTAATTATTGGTAATTATTTCTAATTATTACTAATTATTAGTATTTATTACAAATTATTATGAATTATTGGTAATTATTCATAATTATTACTAATTATTCCTAATTATTCGTAATTATTATTAATTATTACTAATTATTGGTAATTATTGGTAATTATTACTAATTATTACTAATTATTGGTAATTATTGGTAATTATTACGAAATATTGTTAATTATTGGTAATTATTACTAATTATTGCTAATTATTGGTAATTATTACTAATTATTACTAATTATTGGTAATTATTACTAATTATTCCTAATTATTGGTAATTATTACTAATTATTACGAATTATTGGCAATTATTACTAATTATTGGATATTATTACTAATTATTGGTAATTATTGGTAATTATTGGTAATTATTAGTAATTATTTGTAATTATTCTTAATTATTGGTAATTATTCCTAATTATTGGTAATTATTCCTAATTATTGTTAATTATTCCTAATTATTTGTAATTATTCCAAATTATTGGTAATTATTCCTAATTATTGGTAACTATTTACAATTATTTTCATTTATTGGTAAATATTGGTAAATATTGGTATTTATTGGAATCAATATTGACAAATATTGACAAATATTGGCAATTATTAAATATTGGGAATTATTAGTAATTATTACTAATTATTAGTAATTATTACTAATTATTAGTAATTATTATAAATTATTACTAATTAATGTTAATTATTTTTAATTATTATTAATTAATTCAAATTAATTTTAATTTTTCATAATTAATGATAATCAATTGTAATTACAGCTAACTATTTTAAATTAATTAGTGTTTAATTGTCTCTAATTACTGTTAATTATTAATACTTACTCATAATTATTTGTAATTAGAAATCAGAAAAAAAAAATTATAAAAATTTAAAATAAATAAATAAAATACATAAAATAAATATTAAATTAAAATTCAGATAAAAACCTTATACTTGATGTCAATGTCGAGCTGCTGTAATTGTAGAACACCACCAACTGAATCCTCGAAGTCGGAAAAATGTTTTTTCAACTGATAGTCGTAAAAGGTTCAGAGTGGGAAAATTGTAACGGTTGAGAGTTGAAAGTGAGAAATTGTAATGGTTGGCAGTATTTATAGGTTAGATTAATTGCGACGGGATTTTTTGCGACGGAAAACCCGTCACAAATAACGATATTTGCGACGGGACCCGTCGCAAATAACCATGACCGCATTTAATTATGGTCGGCATTATAACGGTTATTTGCGACGGGACTGCAGACCCGTCGCAAATTGTCTTTAACCGCCGCCGGTTATTTGCAACCGGGATAGAACCTCGTCGCAAGTATCCCTGGCCGCATTTTATTATGGGCGACATTGAAAACGGTTATTTGCGATGGGGCCTGTCGCAAATAACCTCTGCCGTCGGGGTATTTGCGACGAGACTGCAGACCCGTCGCAAATAGTCTTTAATCGCTGCTGGTTATTTGCGACGGGGATAGAACCCCGTAGCAAATAAACTTCACGCGGTTTGGCGCGCATTTCGCGCCAAACTATTTGCGACGGGTAAAAGAAACCCGTCGCAAATCACAGATCATTTGCGATAGGAATAGTTGCCCGTCGCAAATACTCCTTTGCGAAAGGTATTTGCGACGGGAATTATTCCTGTCGCAAATACCCCGTCGCTATTAACCATTTTTCCCATAGTGTAGGGATATGGTAATGAATACATTAGAATAATTTCATTATTATAAAAAACTAATGATATACTTTATATAATATTAATCAAATCATGAATTTCTATTAATTTTTATGAATTATATGAGTTGTTGGAAATTGAAATACTTCATTTTGATGAAGACGGTAGTAGGCACATACGCACGAGTGACACATTCATTCCAATTGATATTAATAGATATTGGGATTATTCTATATTATAAAAATACTAATAATATTTCAAATATCTTAATTATTTACTTGATTCAACCATTGAACCATCCTTGCCTGCTAATTATGAAAAACATATCTTCTTTCTTCCACAGGTGGTAGTTTTCCAAAAACAAAAGGGATATCTTCCATTCTAGAATGGATGAATGAAAGGTAGAAACAGGATACTAAATATGTATAATTAAAGTTAATTATTTAATTAATATTTATGGTTTTATAATATATGTATATGATATTATTGATATTATAGAAGTAGAAAATAAATTAGAGATCATTTTTTAGAATATCAATCCTCTCATGGGTTATTTTCTATTTCTTAATAACTCTATTCTTTATAGCTTGGTATTTTTCTATGAATAAGACTTATATAAAAATGGTAAAGAATTTATAATAGGCTATGGAAGAGTTTTCCTAGAGATAAATATATTGAAATAGTGAAGAAATGTGGTGGAAGTGACCCCCTTTTATAAGTAAAGAATATTAGACATTTGTAAATGACAATTATTTTTTCAACAATAGAATGTCACTATTCACGTTTTAATGTGTCAAAAATAGGATAATAATTATTTTTATGGTGATATATGGTCCTTCAGGCCTCTAATGTTTATTTTTGAACATTTTGTAAACATAATTCAAGTCATTTTCCCCTATATTTTTACACATTACAATTTATATTCATTAGTAACTAGTTTTTAACTAAATTAATATATATTTTATTAAAATGCTAAAAGGAAAACACTGTTATAGATTTTGTTCCCTAGAAATAAATTTATCCCCCAAAAAAATTATAAATAAACTTATATATAAAATAAAAATAAAATTTATAATTAATCATTTAATATATAGAAATACTATTTTGAAGAAAATTGTTATTTACAATGTTTTGTGTTCCTAATATAATTTATTATAGACTAAAAATTTATTATTTCTAAACCTATTTATATATATGCCTAAATTGGTTGTTATATTCATTTTTGAAATATATTAATTTTTTGACTAGATTAAAATACCCAATGTAAAGAAAAAAATTTAAAAAATTTCCATTTTTATTGTAGTCAACATAAATCCTTGTAATTGTATTTTTTTCCC
Organism: Viscum album; assembly: GCA_963277665.1. NCBI lineage: Eukaryota > Viridiplantae > Streptophyta > Magnoliopsida > Santalales > Viscaceae > Viscum > Viscum album. The sequence continues at coordinate 860,997,006 of OY728134.1, read as the reverse complement.
AAAATTAAATGTTAGATGTTATATAATTTTACATATTTTCTCAGAAAATGATATTCATGTTTCCAATAAAATCTATAGATGCAAAAAAATAATTTTATATATTAGCACACTTATTGAATAAAATCCATTTTAAAGAAAAAGTGTATTTCAATAAAAAATGAAATTTGTTTTATAATTCTATTTTACATGGTATTTATATTTTTTACTTATGTTGATATGTTCTGATTTAATGTATATGATACATAAATAACATAAATTATGTTACTTTATTAATGTATGTCAGTCTTCTTTTTTGTTTGGTTTTGTTAAAAATCCAAGATTTTTAACATGATTAAAGGAAAACCATTTACAAAAATAATGGGTCATTTTGTGGAATGGACTATATGGGAGAAGGTTCCTATAAATCACTAGTGTGGTACATGTGGTTGAGTATCATATTTTGGTTCCTCCCAATGCTAATATTGACCAATAAGATTTGGTTTGATTCATAAGAAATATGGTTCGATGAGATACATGTTTTGTTTGGATTTTGGAGATATGTTTAACCAAAAAAATATGGTCTCATAATGAATTTAACCTAATGAGAAATTTTCCTGGGAATATTACCTATGATGTGACATATATGATTTCAAGGAATATGGCTCAGTGATTAAGGACATGTGTGTTTATAATGATGTATTTTAACCACAAGGTTTCATCGTATATATCTCACTAAAAGAGGAATAAAAGCTAATATAGTTGATGATTCGTTGTATAATGTCATTTGATTGGACCATACCTTGAAGTTTAATATCATTTAATGCAGAAGTTTTCATCTATTTTCACATCATGTGACTATAGTGTCTATGTCATGAATCAATTGAGAATCAAGGAATGAATAATGCTTTCTTATAGGCTATTTCCCACTTGTGCTTATAATTTATTGGAAAGGAAATATTCTAGGGGTAATCAACATAGAAGGAGTGTCAAATGAAGTCAATATCTAATTGATTATACTAATAAATAGGATAACGATAATTTTTATGAACTGGGAGAAAATATGTTGGGATTATTAACACACACATATCACGAGGCGTGGCAAATGAAAATTTCCATATTTTCCAAGTGCATTATAGAGGATGACCAAGGTCGACTCACTTGAAGAGATTTTCAGTCAGTTCAATCATTAATCCTTATTCACCTATTCTAATTTTCTTTGGTGTTTTTAAATTTTATTTGAAAATAATAGTTTAAAATGTTTTTGAAAATAATGAAATTAATATAATGTATTTAAAACTTTAAATCTAAATGTAAATGCAAATTATGACCAAATGAAATTATGGAAGAAAGAACATGGTCCTAGAGTTGGAATATATAGTATCATTAATTATTTAAATATTTTTTAAATTCAACTTGATAATTCATTTTACAAAAACTCAATGATTAATTACATTCCTTTGATTTAAAGAGTGTGTGATTTTAGCATTCCTCTAGAATACCAAACCACACCTCCTCTGAGAGTAAATGAAGACAACACCTCCACCCAGAATTCTATACCAAAAAGACCTGGCTCCAATGTATTCCGTTTCATTCCTTATGGAAACCCCAACTCCACTATATGAAGTGTTTTCCTAAGAGAAGGGAGGGAAAATGAATTAATTAATTGAAAGTAATGGATTTGGAAAAAAATGTTGTGATGGACAACCACATCACCCATGAAATATTCCCACCTCCACCACAAATAGAATAAAAAGATTTTTAATTATTGTTTAATAATGAAGAAAAATGTGGAACCTCTCACATTTCCAAGCCTCAAGTTATTCACTTTCCATAGCGATGTGCTTAGAGATCAAGATAGAATGATGGAAGAGAGAGAATTACAATTAGATTTGGAAGAGAAAATGGGTGAAAAAAGTAAGGGGAACACTTTAATATAAAAAAGATTAATTTATTTAAATATAAATTGAAACTAAAAATAAAAACAAAAAAAATAAATAAAATTCCGCAATTGCTCTTGTCCTCCAATCCTTGGTGCCCTAGATGGTTTTGGGAAAGATTAGAATGATTTAGGGGTATTAGCTACTCTCCTTCTATAGGAAGATTTTTGTTCACCACAAGTTGTCTTCTTGTTTACCCATTAATGGGATGAATAACATTTGTACCCTTTCATGAATGTTTTTCATAAATGGATTGGATGTTCACCCTTCATATTTCAACTCATTTTGAAACTGGTTGTAAGAGTTATGCTTTTTTTAAATTCGATGTTTCTTTTTTCTGGGTGAAGGTTCTAGGAAGCATCATCTTAAAGTAAAACCTTCAATGGAAACCTTAATTACTTCAAAACCACCTAAAATTTATTTAAGTGGTGCTCCTAGGTGTACTTGTGCTATCCCAGGTGGAATCACTTCAATTGGAGACATCTAGTCTGAGATGTACGTCGGTTACAGTGGTGGGTCATCACTGTCCACCTGGAAAAATTGTCAACTTCATTGACTTATTACGGCCTCTAGATGATGGATTGATCCCCTTTTCCAAAAGACCAAATTGAAAGACAAAAATATGGATTTGCAAAAAATGAATCACTAAATTTCGGATTATAATTATTAGTAAATGTCCAAAATTCCCTTGATGTAAAAATCTATCCAAAATAAACAATTAAGATCTTTTCATAATATAGGTCATTTTTATTTTATAATCCAAAATACCTATTATATATATATAAAATTTATATATATGGGTTTTATAATTTGATAACATCAACAATTCATTATTATTGTACTAAAAATATGATCATAAATTTTTTTGTAAAATATCCCCACACTTAAATCATGCTTGCCCTCAAGCATAAAATCTCAACATATAATTCCAAGGACACCAATATAACCAACATTCAAATTCTAGAGTAATAGAATAAAAAAATTATCAATGTAAAAGAAAATTTTCAAAAATCCACATAAAATATCAATTTCATTACCCATTTTTTAATAAAATAATTAATTCGTATATTTTACTATTCCCCATTGAAAAATGATGGAACTTCTTCATTCCTTCATTAAAGATTCTCAATTTATTATTATTAACCATGCCACACCATGGTTTACCTCACCTTTTAATTTTAACTCTTGTATCTCATGATACAATTCAAGTATATTTATGCTCATATCATGAGAACATACCCATTATCCATAAGCTTGTAAAAGAGATACTTTCTGCACTTCATAAAGATAAAAGGCCCATTAAGTCATGAGGACATTCAAATAAAGGTTCAAATAACTAATAGGATTACGGTTGGTAGGATTTGATATTTTATAAATTAAACCTCAAGGAGTAGATTTATCTCTTATGTATAATACATGATATTAAAAAGTTTAATGAAACTATCCACTTCAAAGTAGGAACACCCACTTCCCCCAAAACACAATGTATGTTCATGATCGAAGTAAAGATTAATGAATGATTAATGAAACCACTTGATTTTTTTTTATTTTTAACATTTTTTTTCTAATGTTATGATTAAATCAAACCTCACATCCATCACCTAAAAACATATGATAAGAGGACCGTCTGTATGGAAAATGGTGATTTTTTGTTTTCCCAAATCATAACCCATGTTTCCCATTTTTTTCTTTATTTGGCATTGGTTGTAATGTTTTAAAATTAAATTGTGGAAAAATAAAGTACAATGAATGATTCCACAACCTTTTACAATTCCTATAATAGTACCCCCACAATATTTCCTTCCAATGTATAACATCCCTTCCACCATGATACCCTTCACCCCACACATCTTTTTTAAAAAAATCATGAAAATAATAAAAGTATGGTAGGAATTGATAAAAATGGATTGAAACACGGCTAATCCCAATAAAGTTCATTCATGGTCTCTATATAATAAAAAGGGATTTATGTAATGGTGGTAATTAAGGATAATGAATTTTCAAAAATGAATCAATCATTTTATATGTGTTTTTGTACATTCATACCTTTGACATGTTAAAATGCATGTTCAGGTTAGTGACATGTCCCATGATCACTCAAGAAATAAAATAAAGAATTAATTGGAAGTACTTGCTCTATAAATATTCTCCAGAATGAGACATATTATTTTGGACAATCATTCATGGAATGATAAATAAAAAAAATCAATTCACATCAATTTTACAAATTCAAGAAATGAAAAATGGTAGGGAAATTTCATTTACATAAATCAAAAAAATTCCTTTAAATCATGAGTAATAATTTCAAATCTATGCGTCATCTTAAACATTCAATCTTTCATTTTTCTCTATAAATCTCTTTAACATTGAAACAAAAAACATAGCATCACAGGGTTCTTAAGAAACTCATGTCTTGTAGATAAGCTATGTAAAGAAATAATTAAATTGGGGACATGAAATTTTTTCTTTAAAGATAAAAATATGTTTTGGACCAAAAAACATAAAGAGTTTATAATATTAAAAATTAAAAATGACACCCTTTTAAATAAGTATTCAATCCTCTTCCTCTATTTCTGGCTACCTTTTCCCATATATGAACTTGTAAAATAGAATTTCTTACTTAAGAATGAGGATCATGTCGTTAAACCTCAAAAAGATAGAGAGGAGTGTGCCATATGATGGAATGATCTAAAAAATTAGAAATATACAAATAATTTAAATATAAAATTTGTCATGATCCCACAAGTGGTCCCTGAATTTTTACTGCCTCTGGAGGGCAGTACCCGCTGTTATCCCAAATTAGAGGGTGGATGCAGCTTCTTTTATTTGAACCAACACATGTCAATTTTCCCAGCATCCATATATATGTTCTTCTTCAAGAGGAATCCATGGATAGAGTAAAAAAAATATGTCCCCTTCACAATGTCGCACAACATGAATGGCGGGGGTAGGACGAAATACGGAGGCTCCTCCACCTTCGTTGCTATTTGTGGAATGCTCTCTTTCTCATCTTGTTTTCCCTCAAATAATTTTCATTGTCTTTTGGCAGCTGCAAGTGTTCCTCAATAAGTGAGTATTCATCTTTATCATCATCCTCCAAGTCATAATAAGAGTCATCAACTCTAAAAATTCAAAACAATTAAGGTTGATACTCAAATTAGTTTCAATAAAATCAAATGGGTTTGAGTTCATGATTGCATCATCTCCCTGAGTAGGTTCTGATTGAATATTTTCCTATTTATAAAGTTTCTCTTGGAGTTGATTATCCCTAGATTGAGGTACATAGTTGGGCTCCTCCATCATTACTTCCAATTCATCTACTTGATTGGTGTCTTTATCTATTGGTGCTGGCTTTTTTTCATTGCAAGGATTGGGGAGATAAAGCAGTTCCCCACATTCCTTCCAAAATTCTCCCAATTCCTATTGATCTCCCTCATGTGGCTCCGTAGGAGAGTCATCCTTATTTTCATATATCTCGGGTAGAATTGGTTGAGTTAGGATGTATAATTCTTCTGGTGTATCTATATTTACCTCTAATGTTTCTTTAATGATGAGTAGTGAAATTTCATGCATCACTACTTCGTCTTTTTATTGTTGTTCATGATTGGATTTCCCCATACATGCCCAAACATTGTCAAAGGCTCATTCCATTTTTCTCCCCAAATAATCTAATTTATTACTAATCCTTTCAACCCAGTAATTTATATCATGATAGTAAATTTGTGGTTCTGGATATTACACCTTCGAGTAATCTTCCCAAGCATAAAAGTCTGAATTTGAATACCTCATAGAGAAAATTAGATTTTTCTTTATGAAGAAAAGGTAAAATATTTAATGAAAATTAAATTTTTAAAAAGTGATCAAAATAATTATTTTTCTCCCAAGAAATGGTGCCAGTTTTGATGCACGCCTGTCGCAGGGCGTGGTAAATGAAAAATTTTATATTTTTGTTGTTCATTATAGAGGATGACCAGGGTCATCTCACTTGAAGATATTTACAGTTGGTTCAACCACTAATCCTAATTTACGTGTTATAATTATTTTTGTGTTTTTAATATTTATTGAAAATGATGGTTTTTAGGGTTTGGTAAGATAGTGAAATTAAAATAATGTAATGAATACTTAATATCTAAATATAGATGCTAGTGCTGATATAATGAAATTAGGGAAGAAAGCACTTGGTCCTAGGGTTGGATAACACAAGTTCATTATTTATTTATTTATTGCTTAAATTCAATTTTATAATTCATTTTATGAAACCTAATTGATGAATTACATTCCTTGGATGTAAATATTGTTTGATTTTAGCTTGTCTCCATCACCCCAAACCACACCTCCTCTATTAGTCAACTAGGATCAGACCACACTTGAGAATGTTATCCCAAAAAGACCCAGCTCCACCTTATGCCATTTCATCCCTTATGGAAACACAACATCCACTGTATGATTGGTTTACCTAAGATAAGGTAGGGAAAATGAATTAATAAATGGAAATTAAAAGATTTGAAAACATTTTCATGGTGGATGATCACTGCACCCATACAATATTCCCACATCCACCACAAATAGAATAAATACATTTTGTATTGAAGCACAATAATAAAGCACACCGTGAAACCTCTCCTGAGTCCAAGACTCAATTTAGTTACTTTTCAATGAAAATTAAATAGTGGTCACAATGTAAATATAGAAGACAAGGAATGAGAATTATATTTGGAAGAGAAAAGGGGTAGAATAAGATAGGGAAACACATTAATAAAAAAAGAATAATGCATTAAAATTGAAATGAAAAAAAAAATAAAAATAAAATAGAGAATAAAAATTTCAAATATTTCCTTGGAATCCTCTCCTTGACGCTTTAAATGGGTTTTGGAAGTATTTGAATGATTTTAGAGGTATGAGCTTCTCTTCTTTTATAGGTAGATTTTTTTCCTCCACACGTTATTTCATTTTTGACTCATTCATTGGCTGAATAATTCATTAAACCCTTCATGAAATATTTTCATAAATTGGTTGTTCATTCACCCTCAACATTTTATCTCATTTAGTCAAAGGGTGTAGGAGTTATGATTTTCTAATTGAATGTTTTTATTCTAGAAAAAGGTTCCAGGAATCTTCCTCTAAAAGTATAACCTCTAATGGAATCCTTAAATACTTCAAACCTCCCTAAAATTAACAGTTGAGGATCCCCTAGGTGTACTCGTGCTATCTCAGGTAGAATCCCACCTATTAGAAGAATTTATTCTAATATCGATGACTGTTACAGTGGTGGGGACTATTCTCATTTCTATGGAAAATCATAAAAATCAGTTATATTTTACTCCCTCTAGATGATCGATTCATCTCTTTTCCCTAAAAAAAATTAAATAAATAAACTATGCATTATAACATAAAAATAATCACTCAAATTGGAATTATATTATTCATGAAATGACCAAAATACCATTGATGTAAAAATCAGTCAATAATCCAGAATTAACCACTTTTCACAGTTTAGCTCATTTTTAATTTATAATCCAAATTTCCTATTATATTAATAAAACATTTAAATACATGGGTTTTATCATTTAAAAACATTAAAAATTCATTATTATTGTATTAAAAATATGCACATAAATTTTCTGTCTCAAATACCCCAACACATAAACCATGCTTTCCCTCAAGCATAAAATCCCAACATAGAATTCAGAGGACACCAATATTACAAATATTCAAATTCCAAACTAATAAAATAAAAAACTCAATATCAAATAAAATTTTCAAAAATCCACATAAAATATCAAATTAATTTTCCAATTTTTAATGAAACAATTCATTCATATATTTTACTTTACCCTTTTAAAAATGATGGAACTTATTCTTTTATTCATTCAATATTCTCAATTAATTATTATTAAACATTCCACATCATGATTATCCTCACCTTTTAATTTTAACTCTCATATATAATGAAATAATTCATGTAGAGTTTTTCTCATATCATGAGAACAAGAACTTTTCCATAAGCTTGTAAAAGATCTACTCTCTCCACTTTGTAAAGACAACAGACACATAAAATCATGAGGACTTTTCAATAATGGTTCAAATAACTCTAAGTCTTGAGGTGGGTAGGATTTGATGTTTTAAAAATTAAGGCTTAAAGAATCTTTTTATATCTTATGTACAATGTATGATATAAAAATTTGTCATGAAATTATCCTATTTAAAGTAGCAACAACCACTTCACCAAAAACTCAAAGTATTGTCATGATCAAAGTAAATCATAATGAATTATTTATACACCCTCTGGATTTTTTTAAAAATTTAAACTTTAGTTTCTTTTTGAGAAAGTTATGATTAGATAAAAACTCCCATCCATAACCTAACCACGTACAATAAGTGGACCATTGATATAGAAAATGGTGATTTTTTTCACAAATCACAACCCATTTTTCAGATTTTTTGGTACTTTTTGTCAAATTATTTTATTTTTTTTTAATTCAAGAGGGTAAAATAATTAATTACAATGAATTATTCGTCAACCTTTTACAATTCCCTCAATATAATCCCCACACGTTTTCCTTAAAATGTATAACATCCCTTCCTCCATGATTCTCTTCACCCCAACAATTCATTTTAAAATACTATGCAAATACAAAGAGTTGGGTAGGAATGGATAAAAATGGATAGAAACATGGATCATACCTATAAATACCAGTCATAGTCTACATGGTCTAAACGAAGGATTTATGTAAAGGTTGTGATTAATGATAATGGAATTTCAAAAATGTATCATTCCTTTTAAATGTTCTTTTGTACAGTCATAACATTGAAAAGTTCAAATGAATGTTTTGGTTGGTGACATGTCCCAAGATCACTCATAAGATATGATCAAGAATAAATATGAAGTACTTGGTCTATAAATCCTCTCGAGAATGAGACATATGATATTGAAAAATCACTCATGGCATGATTATTAATAAAAAACCAATTCACGTGAATTTCAGAAATTCAAACTATGAGAAATTGTAGGGAAATTTATTTTCATAAATCAATTAATTCCCTTTAATAATGAGTCATCATTTCAATATTTATGCTTCATTTTAAACATTCAATTTCCAATTTTACTCGTTCATTATAATTTAAAATGAAATACAAAACATGGAAAAACAAGGTTCTTAAGAAACTCATATCTCACAGATATGTTATGTAAAGCAATAATTCAAGAGTGGACATGCAATATTAGCTTTAATGTTTAAAACATGTTTGGACCAAAAAATGTAAGGAGTTCAAAATTTTTAACTTTTAAAATGAAATACATTTTGAAATAAAGCATTATTCATATTTCTCTATTTAAGGCTTCTTTTTCCCATATATGATCTTGCAAAAGAGAATTACTCACTTTAGAATGAGGATAATGTAATTTAAGCTCAAACCGATATGGAGGAGTTGGCCATATGCTGGAATAATCAAAAAAATCAAAATATAAAAAGCATATAAAGAAAAATATTTTTATAAACCCCCAAGTGGGCCCTAAATTTTTACTACCACCAGAGGTTTGTACCTACTAGTATCCAAAATCAGAGGGTGAATGAAGAATCATTGACTTGAACCACAACGTGTGTCTTTTCCTTGCATCAACATATGTGTTATTATTTAGGTCGACTCCATGTATAGAGTACACCAAATCTGCCCCTTTGGAACGTGGTACAACTTTCATGGCAGCGGTAGGATGAGATACGTAGCCTCCTCCTCCTTCGTTGATACTTGTTCAATTTTATCTTTCTCTTCTTGTATTCCCTCAAAAGAATATTCATTGTCTTTTTGAAGCTATATGTGTTCCTCAATAGGTGATTCTTCTAATTTCTCATCATCCTAAAAGCAATAATAAGATTCATTTGATTTTGAAAATTTAAAACTATTAGGGGTGATACTCAAATTGGTTTCAATAAAATCAAATGAGTTTGAGTTTAAGATTGTATAATCTCCCTGAGTATGTTTGGATTGAATCTTTTTCTTTGTTATAAAGCGTGGCATGGTGTTGATTATCAATTGTTAGAGGTTGGTAGTCTGGATCCTCTATCTTTACTTCCAATTACAACACTTGGGTGGTGTCTTCTTCTAGTGGTGTAGGATATTTTTCATTGCAAGGCTTCTAGAGATCAAGTAGATCCTCACATTCATTCCAGAATTCTTCCAATTCCTATTGATCTCCCACATCTGCATCAGCAGGTGAGTCGTCCTCCATTTTATCTATCTCGATTAGAATTTTTTGAGTGAGGATGACTGATTCTTTAGGTACCATGACATTTACCTCCCCTGGTTCTTCAATGATGAGTGGTGAAATTTCATCCACCACTACATCATCTTTATTTCCATGTTCATGGTCGGGTTGCACCACTCTTGCACGAACATAGTCAAATTCCCATTTCATTTTCCTCCCCAAATCATCCATATTATTACTTATCCTTTCAACCAGGTCATCTAGATTGCGATAATCAATTTTTGGTTCTTGGTATTATACATACGAGTAATATTCACATGCATAAAAATTTTAATTTGAATACATCATGGGAAAAAATTAGATTTTTCTTAATGAAAAAAGTAAAATATTAAAAAAATGTGATTTTTGGAAAATTGATTGAAATAGCTACTTAGATACTTGGAAATGATGCCAGTTTTGATGCACGCCTATCATGGTGCACGAAAGAATCCAATAAAAATATTTCCCCAATGCAACATAGAGGATGGCCAGGGTCGTCTCACTTGAAGAGCGTTGTGGTTCGTTCAATCACTAATCATAATTCACCTATTCTAATTATTTTTGGTGTTTTTTAAATTTATTGAAAACAACGGTTTTAAGGGTTTTGGAAAATAGTGATATTAACATAATGAAATAAAAACATTAATTCTAAATATAGATGAAAATGCTGACAAAATGAAATTTGGGAAGAAATGACTTGGTCCTAGGGTTGGATGACACAAGTTCATAAATTATTAATTTATTGTTTAAATTCAATTTGATTGTTCCTTTTATGAATCCTCATTGATAAATTACTTTCCTTTGAATTGAAGAGTGTGATTTTATCAAGCCTTCGACACAAGAAACTACATCTCCTCTAATAGTCAACTAGGATAACACCTCAACAGAGAATGTTATCCCAAAAAGCCTCAGATCCACCATATTCCATTTCATCCCTTATATTATCCCCAACTCCACTGTATGAACAGTTTTACTAAGAGAAGGGAGGGAAATTTAAATAATCAATTGAAAATAATGGATTTAGAAATAGTGTTGTGGTGGACAACAGCCAAACTCGTTCAATATTCCCGCCTACACTAAAAATTTAATATAAAAATTTCAAACAGAAGGGAAAGAATGAAGTACACCATGGAAACTCCCCCTTTTCCAAGCCCTGAGCTATTAAATTTCCATATTTAAGTGCATAGGGGTCATGATGGAAGGATGGAAAATAGATAATGAGATTTAAAGTTGGAAGAGAAAAGGGTTGAAAGAATAAAGTGGAACAGTCTAATATAAAAATGATTAATTCATTACAATGGAAATAAAAAACTAAATATAAAAAGAAAATAAATATATAAAATCCCTAAATAGAACTTGGCCTCCTCTCTTTGGTGACCCATATGGTGTTGTGAAATATTGGATGGATTTGAGAGGTATGAGCTCTTCTCCATTTATAGGAAGATTTTTTTCATGCACATGTTTTCATGTTTTTGATCCATTAATTGGCTGAATAATGTATGGGCCTACTCATGAAAATTGTTCATATATAGGTTGGACATTCACCATTCAAAATAATGCTTAGTTTTCCACTGTTTGTAAGAGTTATGATTTTTTAATTGGAGGATCATTTTTACGGATGGAGGTTCTAGGAAGCTTCCTCTAAAGGTATAACCTACACTGGAAACCTTAATGACTTCATAACTCACTAAAAGTTATTATAGAGTCACTACTAGGTTTACTTGGGATATCCCAAGTATAATCACTTCAATTGGAGGAAGATAGGTTGAGACAGATGTCTGTTAAGGTGGTGGGGTCCATGTTCTCCGCCCGAAAAAATCTTCAATTTCATTGATTTTTGAAATCCACTAGATGATTAATTGAGCCTCCTTTCCATAATAAAAAAATTATGAAACAAAATAAATATTCAAAAAAAGAATCACTCAATTTGGAATTATATTTTTCATGAAATGACCAAAATACCCTTTACGTAAAAATAAGTAAAAATTCCAGAATTAAGCACTTTCCATAATTGAGCTCATTTTTATTCTAGAATCCAAATTGCCAATTGTAATAATAAAATTATTAAAATCATTTGTTTTATAATTTAAAAACATCAATAATTCATTATTATTGTATAAAAAATATGCACATAATTTTTCTATGTCACTTATGCATGAATGATTTTGGGACAAATACTGAATTCCATAGTTCATTGATTCCTCATAGTGATGAAATAATATTTAGGAACATTTCTATGAAATAAAACTTATTAAGATACATGTTTCCTCATAAATCAATAATTTGAATATAGATATAAGATAATCATATTTTTTTCAAGATATACCACTCCTATTTCCTCATGAAAAAAAATTCAATGTTATCATTGACATATATAATTTTTGACATACCAGAAGAATCCTTCAATAGAGGAGGAAAATATGGAAGAATCATTTTACCATGTGAATAAATAATATATGTATAAAACACTGATGTTCCTAATAATTTGATCATTATAAGAAAAAAATTATTGTAGTTGGAAATCACTATGTGATTGGAAATGGATATTACAAGGATCCTGGGACATGTGATGAACAATTTAGGATGTAGTATATGAATATGGGTTTTTATTGAAATATCATGATCCATAGTTTCAAAAAGGGATACATGTGGGATGTGATTCCATGATGGACCTAGGAGGACCACAATGATTCCTTATGGTCACAATCATAACGAAGTGGTATCCTGATTGAAATATTTTCAAAGTGGCCCCGTAATATTAGCCCTCACAAAGTGGCCTCTCAAAGGAAACATTCTTAAGGATTATTCATGGGTTTGGATTCAAGAGTAATATTTATAGATTAGAATTTATGAATCATCCTTATAGGTTTGATACACATGGATGAACTTTCTATGATGCTTTCAAACTATATTTATTGTTGGTTTTCATATAAGATACTTCCAAAAGAATGTTTTATGAATTACCTTGACCTATACATATTTTTATCTGTTTATTATTCTCTTAACATGAATATCTTTACCCCATACAATCACATTGTATCCTTACTTGAAATCATTACCTAATAAATATTTATAATATAAACAATATTTACAGAGAATTAATAGCCTCATGTCTAGGAATGATTTCTTCAAGGGTCTCATGCATCCCTGAAATCACTTTACAGTCCGTAGTAGATGTCCTTGTATGTAGCTTGTGGAATACCCCTTTATGAATCCACCTCATCATTTAATCATAAAAGACACCATGTAAATACTAAAAATGACTCATCGCGAACAAGGGAGATTCCTGAATAACACATTCTTTCTGAATTTTTATATCTCATCACAACCCCACCCCCATTATTCATGATGTATGAAATGAGATTATAAATGTATCTCATTTAAAAAAAATTCTATTTCCCATATAGTTTATTTATTCTGTAAATTTATTTGGAATTCAGGATCCAAAAAACACTCCCCTTATATTTGGTTTTTCGAAGAAAATGTCAGGTGGATTTTAAGGTTGTTAGATTTTTGGTGTGAATATCATGTTGTCCACCTCGAGGTAAAACCTCTGTATAAGTAGTCCCCAAAACAACTTATTTTCAAAATTTACTTATCTCTTGACTCCAAATTCATTAACTCATTCATTCCAATTAACATCCACCTTTTTAAGGAATCCTCTCATGTGAACATTCCTTTGGGAATTACCAATAACCCTTCATGATATCATATAATGATTTTATATATAGAAGTTTATGTGACCACAACATTTTTAAATAGAGTTCAAATTTCATGTTGTGATTACATGGATAATGTTCTGACTACATGGAAAATTTTTATTTCTCATTTTTAGAGTCGCATACTAATGGAAAACTTAAAAAAAGAATGAATGTTTATTTTAGTATAGTAAATAACTTCATATCTGATCTCTTAATAAATCATTGTGAGGAAAATATATATTATTGTTAGTGTTGGAAATCAAAATATTAAATCTTGTCCATCCAAACCAAAATCCTCTCTCAGATAATATGGGAATGGGTCTCTCAGACACTTCTGTGTTAATGATACATTCAATATATCGGTATGGCCTACTAATAAATTTACTAATCCCTACACCATGACTCTAATACATACTAACAAGAAAATTATTTGATATTAAGAGACGATCAATACCAATATCTTTTTAGTGAGATGTCTATTTGGGAAAATGAGAAATCTGAGAAATATCTCTTCTTATACACCACTTGATCCTCATGTAAAGAGTAGAAAGTATTAGAAAAATTATTATAAAAATATAGTTTTATTTTAAATAACTATTCATCATAACAATGGATATGTTGTCAAACCAACTACGAGTGCCAATCCACAAGAACCTACTACATGAACCAGGGTTAGTGATTCTAGGTAAGTAGAAGTTGTGGTGAATTATATCATGAACTTTGGGTTATCATACCATATAAAGAAATATTTATTTTGTAGTTTTATGTATTCCGAATAAGAAAATTGTTCTACAAATTATTTGATGATGGATTCTGAATACCAACACATTTCACTTTATTTGAAGATAGGTCGGGATAAGCCTCATAGATTTTCATATTATTAGTGGAGCACCAATCCTGGATGATACGTATGAATATTTGTTTAACCATTTTCTATATCAAGAAACATTGAAATGGGATCTATACATATAATAGAGATACAGATAATGGAAATAAATGTATTTCAGGAAGAAGTCCTCTAAAATATTAATCTCTATTTTAGTACCAAGGCTGGATAGTTCATCATAATAAATTATCATGACTCTAATTTGAAAGCAAAAAATATGTTCCCATATCCCATTTCTCAGATACTTACTATAATATTACACCCCATACACTACATATGTTGATATCACATACTAATAAAAGAGTATAAACCATGTAACCAAATGATAAATTTCGATATCATATAGGTATAGTGTCGTTGGATACTAAGAAACATAAAAAATTTGTTTATAAAAGATCTATATCATCTCACCCTTAGTTCCTAAAAATTAGTAACTTTCTTATACATATCATTCTTATAATATTTTCTCAAAAAATTGATAAATGAAGTATAATAATGGGTGAGATTAGATGATCAATAATGTTAAAAAGGGGATATATAAATGGTCTCTTTATAATAATATTAACATAATGGTATATAAAAATGAGCATTACATTTTAAAATCGTACCATGCATATCATGGATTATAATCCTGATACACACCTTAAAAATTGGTTGTTCACTCCCATGACTATCATAGTGGAAAAACATTACTACTAAACTAGGTCCACTCCACACTAGCGTACAATTTATATCGATAGGTATCAATCGTTTCCCGATTCATTGGAGTGATATATAGGTCCCACCCATCTTTATTGATTACATGGCCACTATCCTTATTTAAAACATATACACCATCCTTGGATATAATATGAATTCCATCGTTGGTTATAATATAACCACAATAAAATATTAAAACCATAGAAATTTATTCCAAAAGATCATAAATTATTAATCATATAAGAACCCAAGCGAATAATTTTGTTTCAAAAGAATTTGATCAAAGAATAACAGATGAAAAAAATTATCTCCATAAATATTTCATCATTTCAACATAGTGTATCCCATGAAAAAAGAACTGGTTTTATGATCCTATTTAAATTATTAAGATCCACCTTATATAGAAATCATAAGGATGATATCCTTGCATATCATACCTTTTAAATCATAATTCAAATATTTTTTATTTTCTTTGATGAATAGAAGAACTAGTTAATGTTCATTAAAACATTGTTGATGAAAATAACCATTTTATTTTGAAATGAATTCCTTAAACCTTAAAATTCTCAAAAATATTATGGTTACAATATTCCTTTAATATTACCATAGAAAAGTGCTAGGAAATATTAAAATCATTGTACAACCATGATAATGGGAAATGTTTTTCATGTCGTATAAGTTAAAAGGAATCATTCCTCTTACACATCTGTAACAAAATAAAAAAATGTACCTATTTCAGAAAAAGAAAAGATTATTTTTTAAGCCTATTTTTAAAAATTAAAACATTCATAAAAATGTATTCATACAATGAAAGGATTACATTAAAATCATTCTTAAAAAAATTATAAAATAATGATATATAAGAAAAATGGTTTTCCCTAAAGTGAAAAATAATGTAGATTTTTCATAAAGAATATTTTTGGTCTTAGGAGTACTTAAAGTGAGGAAAATTTTGTAAAACAAGTATTTTTATTATACAACCATAGGATAATTAAATTATTGTGTTTTATGAGAGGTATAACTTAAGATTAAATCATCAAAAACATAATTACAAAAAATAACGATAAACATTGTTATTGTTACATAAACCCATTACCACATTTCTCACATTTGAATCATATAAACCATGGAAAAAATATGTATATCTAAATCCTATAATTTTCATTATTATAATAATAAAATATATTCTTAGGAATTTTATAACCCACAAATGATAAACATGTGATGTATAAGTAATTTGTTTCACATAAATAAAAAATGAGAATAAAACACCATACCTTTGGTTCAAATTCCTTCTATCATGTTGGAAACTAATTTATAATAAATATAAATTTATTATACAAATATTATAGATCCATAATAATATATATCATACCATATAAAATATACTTGTTAATGGTTCTGGGAATATGGGAAGCCTGTAGAGGTGGGTGATATATTAAAATTTATTGTAATAATAATTCCGTGAAACAATGTGTGAAGATATTTCATGTTATATTTATAATTTATTTATTTAATGTTTGAGGAAATAGATACATTGAGATAATTTTTTTTTTGTAATTTTGATCCTTTTAAAAGAAACTTTTATATTAATTTTTTGTGTTGTGAGGTTATAAGGATATAATCCTTCTAGCGGTGATCCAAAAATGCTCCTATGATATTTCAGAAACACCAATAAAACTTAGGACAATAGCATAAAAAACTAATTACTTATGTTGTACATTACTGACATGTCATTCATCTATCCTAAATAAATTTCACTTTCACATCTTGTTCTTTGGAGCGAGAGAGAAGGTTGAGTTGATAGAGAATTTTCTGTTCCCAACAATTCCCTATTCTCAATTCTGGATGCTCTATAAAATGGACATAGTTGATTATTTGTAGTGTTGGTATTTTAGTTAATATATTTTTTAACTACATACCAGCCATGAAATAACATTTATTACATTTAATAAATATCGTATCTCATAATGAGAATTATGTAATTATTTTTTTTGTTCCAACATGTGCAATAAGAAATATTAAATAATTTTCTTGTTAATTAATATTTATCACAAAAATCGGTCTTGGATCATTAAAACTCCTTTAAAATTTATTTACCAACTAAATAAATATTTTATTCATAAAAAAATATTTTATTCACAAAATAGTAAATAAATATTTACTCAAATACTCAAAAAATAAAATATATATTATATTAAAAATATGAAGAGTAATCATTTATTTAATTTTAGTGATTAATATAAATTGAATAAAATTATTCTTCAAACTTGAGATTATTATTTATTCCATTAATAAAAAAAATAAAATTTAATTGAAATTGATTGAAAAATGTTATGTGTGACCCTCTAGAATTAATTCTCATTGACATGAGGCTGGTGGGGCTAAATTCCATGAATACTATCTAGAAAGAGTTTAAGACACCCAAAAGAATAAACATAAGGTCTCAACATTGAAAGCCAAATTTGAATGGTCATTGTGTAATATAATCATTTTTTCCAAATATCATATCATATAGGTTGTACATCGATTTCTCTAGAAAATCATCTCGATATGACATTAATTTACTATATGAAATAAATATGTTTTTACTCCCTGGCCATGTGAATTAATTTGATAGTTATATTAAAATCAAATGTTCGAGATATAGGATACCATAATGATGGAGGGATAAATAATTCTTTGACATATTCATTAATAAAATGTCACTCAGGGCACACCCGATGTATCTGTCATTATAATGAACTATTATCATTTTTGTTCTGAAAAAACATCTAATTATGCAAGTCGTAACATGTGTTAATAATAATCCTAAAGTCTAAGGACCATCATAGAAGCTATTCGAAAAGAATATATAATGACAACAAAATTTATAGAATTCCTTCTAGAGAGTATGTTCTCATAATCTCTCATATTGGAATTACCATGTGAGAACTTAATGAGAATAATCCTCATCTTCTTATGATTACTTGCACCAGACAATCTATGTACTATGTGTACCATCATGGTACATTATCAAACCGTAGAAAATTATTTGAGAATACCATCAAAGCATATCTTGGTCCTCATTAGAGTATAGAACTACTATAAAGTTATCAATGTGACTTATAATCTTGGGAATTTTTACTTTATAGTCATGAATAACAACAAACAATATGTAATATAAAGTTTTATAAATATCCAACACATAAAATATACATGTTATAATGGTAAAAAAATATTGGATCCAGGTACACTGACTCCAACAAACTCCCACTTCGATTAGATCCAACTGTCTACGACATTCAGTCTGTAAAACCTCACATGATAGTCATTTTTTTGAGTCAAGGGTTCATTCAATGGGTCCTCCATTTTTTCTTCCATAGAAATATTTCTCACAGAATCATCATCTATTTTAGAAGATCCCTTAATAGTTTATACTTATGAAGTATTTTCTTATTTTATTGATGTGATTATCGATCTTTTACTAAAGACATCATTGCAGTATTATAACAATTGTATGTGTTCAGATCATTGCTATAGGATACCACATCAAGCTACTGGATGAAGTTATGAATCAATACTACAACATTGTATTTCTGAGAAGCTATAATATACTCAGTGTATGTTATAGAATCTATCACTGAAACCTTATTTTAGCACTTCCAGCTCACAATACATCCATTATAAGTAAAGATGTGTCTCGTTTTTGACTTCATGCCATTTGATCAGTTTTGAAACTAGCATCTGCTTATCCTCAGATAACTTGTTCCCCATCTCTTCCATAAACCAATAACATAGACATATTACACCTCATATTCTTATGGATATTCTTGACTTCCATCCAATGGTGGTCACTAGGATCATATTGATATCTTTAAACCACTCCGAAAATGTAGACGACACATTGCCTTGTATATAGAATAGCATATATGACTTTCTGAATCGATGATCTGTTTGAAATCATTGTCATTTTTCTCATTCCCCAAGTGTATGGGGACACATTATCCTATAATTAAGAAGGACATGTGACAATATACACAATTCCATCTGGGATTGTTCCATATTGAATATCTTCAACATGTTTTCAATTTATGTAATTTTAGTTTGTAAAAGTAACATAATGGGTCCGTCATAGATATTTTTCCAGATAATATATGTTGCCTCTCCCGAGTCCATTATAGAGACAAATTTATTAGTCCACACTTTAACAAATTGTAAGATTGGTATTTCATTTCTAATGTGCAACATATCATCAACATATACTATATAGAAAACAATTACACTCCAAATAAAACATTTATAGACACATGTCTTGAGTTTATTCTCTATGATATAAAATTCATTTATAGCCTCATCAAAATGAATATTTCATGATCTAGATGATTTTATTAATCCATTACTGGATCTTTTCAAATTTCATACCTTTTTATCATCCTTTGGAGTCACAAGACCATCAGTCTATGTCATGTAGACATATTCTTAACTGTTTATTTTATAAAATGATGTTTTGTATTAGATTTTCTAAATATCATAATCAAGGAAAGATGTAATGTCAATTATAATTTGGATGGATTTAAATATATCAAGTGGATAAAAAGTTTATTCATAGTCAATTCCTTGATGCTTTTTAAACCCTTTTTCAATCATCCGTTCCTTATAAGAACTGACTTTTCCTTCTATGGAATGTGTCTTCTAGGCCACAAATTTGAATCCAATGATCATTACCTCTACTGATATATTTACCAAGATCTAGACATGGTTTTGGAATATGGGATCCACTACAAAATTTATGTCTTCTTGCCGCCTGGAATCTTCTATGCCTCTTAATACTTCCTTGTAGGTTAAATGGTTGTTATTATAAACTAATACAATGTCACATCTCACAGTGACTAGAAAACCATTCATTTATAGTTATCTAAACTTTATACTACTTCTACATAGTAATTCAATCTATGGGACATTTTCTTCTTCCACGATGATTTATGGAATTTGTTCTTCTATCGACTATTTTTTATCTTGGTCTTGGATGTAATATTATTCTTACTCAATCTCACTATCTCTTTTAGTGATAATATTATCCTTATGAATTGTGTCATGTATGTCAAACATAGCCATTTTTCTTGAAGGATTTTATAGGTATTATCCATTTATTGTTTTGGATATCCTATAATTATACACATTGTGCCTCATGGTATACTCTTGGTACATGAAGAAAAATTAGCAAATGATTCAAAACATGACACATGTAAGTAATACAACACATGTTTCAATACATTCCATTATTGGTATGGTATACCATCTATTAATTAATTTGGAACTCGTTTTAGTATGTATGATTTATTTTGTAAAGTGTATATCCAAAAAGATAATGTAATAATTTCATTATTCATCATTGATCTAACTATGTCTAACAAGGTATGGTTCATCCTTTCATGAAACCATCCCATTAAGGTGTATAAAGAGGAGTGAGTTTAGATAAAATTACATAATCCCATTAATAGTCAATGGTGTCTATATGAGTATATTTTACACTACGGTCTATGTAATATTTTTTAATACTCTTACCGAGATGGTTCTCACCTTCATTCTTGAATTTTTGGAATTTATAAAAACGGTATGAATTATACATAATTATATAGACATATCTATATCTAATAGAATCATTATTAAATTTTATTATGTCTAATTACCCACACATCACTTCCATAAGAAATAGTTCACACACATCTTTATGAACTAATTCAACAATATCATTAGCCATTTCCACTTTCCTACTAAATGTGGGGGGGTACATACATTTTTATTTATAAACATGCATGGAATACACTATGTGGTATTAGTTCAAAAGAATCTATATATCCATCTTGATGTAATTTAATCAATTTATTTAAATTTACATGACCCATCTGTTGATTCTAATGTTGGGTGTGGTGTCAGTCATTTGAAATAACTAAATTATCGATTTCCATTATTTGGTTCTTGTAATCGATTACATAAAAAATGTTATTTAAATGTTCCTTACTATAAAAAATGATATTTTTATAAAATAAGAAATATTTATACCCATAATTAAAAATAAATCCATCTGTATGAAGTTTGGAAACATAAATAATGTTTTTGGTAACTGATTGAACATAATAAAAACCCTTTTAAACAAAGATAATTCTGGTCTGAAAAGTGAGGGGGTAGTCCCTTATATCAAAAACATAATTTTAGCTATTTTGGATACTAGATGACCTACCTATCCTCATTTAATATTTTTTAATCTACTTGGTTCTCATATATTAATTCATATGTGTGAACCACAAGCAATATCTAATACCCAATTTATAGAAATTAGTAAAATTCCCTTGATAAAAAATTCACATGAAGCATCACCTTTCTTCTTTGACTGGGTGAAAATTTTCTTCTAGTTCACCTTATAGCCACATGTTATGTATATGTAATGAAAGTTATTTTCCGGAATTTATTTTTAAAAAATATTTTAGAAAATTACAAGACTGGGCTCTAAGAGGGCATGTGATTCTGAGCCCGATTTTCTCAGAATAAATATTTTAATAAAGTTGACTTATTAATTAAATGTTCTCGGGATGAAAATTTTGAACATTATTATAATTCAAATGGATTCTTGAGTAAGAAATCTAAGATCAAAATTGCATTAAGATAAGTGGGTTTACCCTAAATAGTACCTAACTTGGACCAGTGCGAGTTGGGGAGAATGTTCGTTTCTAGACTTAAACATCATTAAAATAGTTATAAAAAAATATTTTTGATGCCATGAAGAATTTCATTTTAAGAAAATCATTTTTTAGATCCATTTTTATCTCCAAAACCCTGGAGTTTTCCTAAAACAAAGAGGAGGGGCTCTCTCGATGAAGAATACCAACAGATTTTTATATAGAGAACATAACTCAGATCATAGAGTAGTATATCTAAAAAATAAAGGATCAATGATCGAGAACAATGATGATATAATCGATCTCCATCAATGAATGAAATAGATCGTGGTAGGGGTTCTTATTTCAAATATTCTTTCCCATTTCATGGGTTTAGACGATGATTTTGGGTCAACTAATGATCTGGTTGACCTGTGGATCATTTTATCTTGCGGGAGGGTCTTTTATCAAACATTATTTTTGGGAAATTCATCCATGCGTGATTTGATTCTTATTTTTAGTTACTCAATTTGATCCATCTAATGGTAGTGGATTAATATGGTGGAGAATGATAGTGGAGGTTTGTTCCTTGATTTTCTATTATATTTTCCTCTCCCCATTGACCTGCGTGCTCTTCGCGTTTTTTAGGGGATTATGAACAACCTATAATTGTGAATTTTATTCATAGTTCAATGATCCAAAATCAATGATCAATCCACGTGATGACCTTGTAGAGGTGCAACGAAGATGATGAAAAATAGATCAGATCCGCATGTGAGATACTGTTACTCAAGCGTTTGCGTCAAAATGGGTTGAAATGTGGATTTGATCCAATGTAAATGAAGAATGCCACACACGAATCACATATCTTCTTTCGGATCTTGAAATTGACCAACAAATCGATTCTGGTGGCCCGTGGAAGAGGCCAACATCATGCCACTAGCCGCATGCCAGTGCAACATTGGCTAAAAGAGTCTACTGTGGATATTACGGGGCTAGTGATATGGGGAAGTTCAGCCCATTTACCAGACACATGCAGTCGGGCCGCGTACAAGATTTATGGTGCACGTGAGAAGGCATGCTTTAAGGGGCAGTGGACCCCCTTACTCTAGGTGAAGTGGCATGAAACTGATTTAAATGTTGAAGGAGACCAGCTCATGCGATAGGGAGGGGACTAGGGGAACTAGGTAGAAGGATGGACCAATGGATTAGGTTGGGTCCTGCCAGGGCAGTCTTGGTCCGGTCGACCGGGTGGGTCATAACGGGTCAGACATGCTGTGTCATTCCAGGTTAGACTGGGTGGGCCATGTTCTGTTGGACCTAGTTCGTCGGGTTGGAGGACCCTATGCTAGGTTGGGTTGGTGGACCACAAGGCAGGTTAGGCCGGTTCAACCAGGTTGGACTGGACTACGACCCAATCAACCCATTTTTTATTAAAACACTAATAACATTCATATAAAGCGTCTTCTTCATGAGTCGTCTATGGTGTTGGGACCCTTGTGATGATATGGTCCTTTTGAGATACTCTATGAGTATTTTTTTGATGTTGGCCAGAGAACTAATGGTTTGAGGAGTTGGTCCTCCCTGTATAAGAACGCTTGAGTGGGAATCAGTGGGTTTTATAATGTTGGGACTCCCTATGTCATGGGTGTAGGTTTTTTTCCTTTTTTTAGGTTCCTTCAGGGGAGTAACCCCCATGAAGGACTATGGTGTCTGGTCTCATATATTTACATAGAGTAAGAGTCTGTACTACCATGTGGGACCACATAGCGGGTCCTCTATATGTGGATTTGGTACACCATTATAGGACTAGGGTGCGGGTATTCAATATCTGACATACATATAGTTGATACTCCCATATCAGGTAGGGTGAGGGTCCACTGTAATAAGAGTCGTTACTCCCCTGTTGGTCTAGGGTGAAAGTCCTCCAAACATAAATTGATAGAGTCGGTACTCCCCTATCATAACAAGTTGCATGTCCTCTACTCCCTAAACAATACTCCCCTAATGGATAGGGTGTGGGTATTAAACATACGAAGTAGTAATCCCCTGCAGGATTAGGTTGCATATCCCTAATGATTTGTACATCCCTAAATGATCCAGTTTTGGGTCCTTACTTACAGAGTTTCTCTCACCCATCTCGACTAATGGCAATTAGAGGGTCCTCCCTCAGAGTTGGAGCTCCCTCAGCTGTCAGACACAGATATGAAGAGTGGGCCCATCCACTTGATGAAAATGATACCTAGATAAAATCTTGTGCTCCCTCGATGGACTAAGGTGAGACCAATCCTTATAGAAGCGATAGAGATTTCACAAGATGGTTAGGAGTAGGGATCCATCATCTATGTATAGTGGTTAAAGTGGGCCTCTCTGCAGGGGTTCTCTTAGTATGACATTGGGTGCCAGATAGTGACGACTGAAGCTCTAGTGTTGTCAACTAGATATATAATTTTTAGGATGTTTCTAATGGATCATGTTCTCTCTGTCATTAAATTAGAAATGATAGGGATTTTTTTCTAATGGGTTCTATAAGAGATGGCTTAACTCATATAGTTTGTTTCCCCCTGGTTTTCATGTTACGATTCGAGCCTTCAATGAGAATCATGTCACTAGATATAATAATGAATAATTATTATTATTATCATCTGAAACATGTATACATGGATGTTCTTGTTATATGTGTTCTTGACACGTACCTGTGTTGAGCAGACGGTATCTTCTTTTGGTGTTTCATTGGTGGTATTTTACATTGTGTTTTATGGTGCACTACTGAGTATTGTTTCGCTCACCAATGTATGAGATTTTACCACATGTGCTGTATCATATGCATATGATTGATTCTTTAATGGGGTCCTTTGTAGATTGGGGCCATGTGATACATAGAATTAATTCATAGACGGGGTATTCTTTTATGGATTCAGATTGATATTTCAATACCTACCCTTAAGGTAGGTTTTTTTGCAGAGGAGTTCCTGATGCTTGTACTTTTCCTTTCCCTTTTTGTTCGGTTGGAATAGTGGAAAAATTTACCTTTTGGTTTCAATTTTCATACCATTTCAATTTTTACATACAATTTTTACCATCCAGAATATGTGGCTTAGGAGTAGTGTGCGTGTATATAGGTACGTAGGAAAATGTCTCCCATTTTTTGGGGACATACCTACTCGACGCTAGTCGCCATCCCATAGCCTATGGGAGGCGGGCGTGGGGTAGTGATAGAATAGGTCCAAGGGGATGGGTCATGGAATTAAGTATCATATTCTTCCATTACATTCTCCTTGACCATCCTCTTCGTGGAAGGGCATGGAAATGCTTTTCTATTAAATCTCTGTTCTTTCCCTTAAACATTTTTCTAAATATTGAAGGAATGTTTCTAAATCTTCAAATCCATATCTACATAGTGGAAAATAGTATGAATATTGGGAAAAAACTTATATTATTTCATATTAAAATCAAAAACAACTCTCAAGTAGATCTAAAAGAGTGATTCCAGAATGAGGTTGGTGCCATGTTCTTTGGGGATTTTAAATACTAGAACATCAAAGCACTCAATGTTTCCAATAATCTTGACAACAAGAGGCACATATTTGGAACCATATCAATGATTTCTGTAAAATAGTTCCATGGAAATCTCAAAATTCTACGTTCTATTTCTATCATAGTTAAGACCATAGAGGTGCTCAAGCATTCTATAGGCATACATGCTTTAATGAGATTTCTCTAGTTTCTTTTGAATTTATGAGAGCATTATACATTGAATATCAATCCTGTTGCTCAAATTTTTTTCATATACATGGAACCCTTTATCACTTTACTCTTAGTCATGTAGATCAGGTATTGAGTATTTTGGAATGTAAGATTCTCATTCATGGAATAGCATTACCTAAATGCTTATAATCTAATTCCATAAGTTACTTCCAAGAAAGAGGCTACAATTTTGCAATATTTTTCATAGGGTTAGTGTAGATGATGACATCATAATTTTATTCTAAATATAATAGGATTAAATTAATAGTAATTTTCATGATTAAAAAAATGTGATAAATATTTTATTTTATTTTTAATTATTGAGTCTCCCACTATTTTATCAAGACTTAATATCCCTTTCCATTACAATTTCAATGTCTAGATTCTTTAAAATTCTACAGGAAAGGATCCCAATTAATTTTTTTAATGATACAAACTTTTAAAATGAATACAATAATAAAAAAAGTAGTTCTACACTCTAAAAAACTACAGACTTTCAACTCCTTGAACCATTGAGTGGATTCCCCAATTTTGAAATCCTAACCTGTATTTCCTCAAAACTTTTCACCAAATTTTTATAAAATAGACTTAGTCTGTTAAACTAATTCAAATTTAGTTAATCTATCCTAAAACAATCAAGAGAACAACTAGATAAAAGTAGTGGTCCGGAATTTGGCGATGTATTGCACATAGTTCATTGATTTCATTGCAAATCAATCCATGGCTATATTAATGTGACTTAATATTTAATTGAGGGACTTTAATTTATTATGAAAAAATTCCCTTTTTATCCTTTACAACTCTGGTTTATATTATATAAATGTTACTTAATTATTTAACTATGCTGGATAAAATATTTATGAATAATTAATTTATTTAATTTCCATATTTTCACATTAATTCAAAAATATCTATGCTCACAGCCATGCATCAATAAAATAAATAATTTCATAGACATAAATAAATAAATCATAAAATTACCCATCCATTAGATTTATCTAATGGTTGATTTAATGAGAGTAAATTAACACAATATTGGACCTAGGGAAAAACTCTTATTAACATTCTGGGCATGAGTTAAAACATTGTAGCTATCCATTTGTGTATCACCTGGGATGGCATCATTACTATTCCATCATTATCTGCCTCCACGCACCATGGGATACACCATTATTTGAAAATATTTATTACTCACATAGAGGTGAGGGGAACTAAAGGATTCTTGAAAGGTGGTTATATAAATATATTTCAAGACACATGTCCAACATAATAACTAACAGATGGATGACTCATAGGAAATTACATAATTTAATATTAAATAACTCAAAACTCATGCGATAAATTTAATTAAAAAATCCAACACATACACAGTTCTTTTTCAAGATTAGGAATTTTCATGCATGACACCAATAGACAAAATTAAATGGCAAACATACATTTCATTATTTATTAATTTTTTATTTAATAAAAACATGATTGTATTAATTAATTGATTAATTAATTTTCATTCATTTTTAATGACCATCTGATCTTACTTAGAGGTAGTTATCATTAATGGAATTCATGAAAAATAAATAGCACAACCAATAATGACATCTCAAATATAATAAATTATATCATCATTTAAAATTCATGAAACCATTATTAAATTGTAAAAAACAAAATGGTGTTTCATTCAATTAATTATGGTTTTAATGCTCAAATTTTAAAATTTAATCTTCAATTAATTTTTTCCTATTAATAGGAGACTGCACTTCATGTATATGAAGCTTCACCCCATGTGCCTCAGTTTCTATTTATCCAAGTCACACGTCTAGGAATCGGTGTGTTTTCTTGACCAGAAAACATGGTGTATAAAATCCATCTACAAATATTGTATCAAATTTCCATGTGCTATGTTGGACCGGTCTTCCCATGGTGTGCAATAAAATCTCAACATGTAATTAATTTTTTGGGGTATCTAAATACAATGTGAATGGGAATATAGTGTGTGCTATGGTTGCATGCTACGCAACCTATTTTTATTGAAAAAAGATTTTGAACTTCCCAATGGCTTCTCTAGTGGATCTTTATTTTTTCATAAACCATTAAGAAAATGAAACATTAATGAACATGATTAACATGTCAATATCATTTTAACTCTATTGGGGTTAAATAATTATTAATAAAAAATGAAACTGAACCCAAAAATAACATAGATAAAAAAAGATAATATATCATTATAAATTTGAAAATAACCTCTATTTGATACATTTTGATGGTTTTAGGAGAAGTAGATTCATTTAGAGATTGATGATACCTTTAAATTTATTTTAATAATAATTTCACAAAACTAAGAGCAATGGTCATTAATGTCAAATTTATAATTAATTTCTTTAATATTTGAATAAATAAAATCATATTATTAGGAACTTTCATTGTGGGTATATGTTTATCCTCTGAAAAGACTCTTTCAGATTACCTCCATTGCACTGTAAATATCCAACGATAAAATCTTTTTAGTGGTGATCAACAAGTGCTCTTATGATATCAGAGAAACACAACTCGATATACAAGTTTAGATTGGGGATTCAAATGCCTATAATTTTTAGTTCTTGATTTCTCATTCTTCAGTCTTGAAGAAATATTTCATTCACATGTAGTTATTAAGAGGGAGTGAGAATGAGGTATTGAGGGACATTTCACTATGAACCAAAATTCTCTACATTCATTTTTGGACGCTCTATACAATGGACATAAACACCTATTTGTAATGTTTGGATTTATGATAAAATATTAATTAATTTAATAATGGACATAAACTAACATTTATTACGTTTAATAAATATCATTCCACATAATCATAATTATATAATTATTACTTTTTTGCGTGCACCAACATTCACAATACAATATATTATATGGTGGTTATGTTAATTTATATTTTTCAATGGACACAGTCTTGGTTATTTCATACTCCATTAGAATTTATTATAAAACTTAATAAATATAATATGTATAAAAATAATTTTATTCACTATATAGAGATTGAATACTTATTAAAATATTCAACAAAAAACAAAATATTTTCTTCACGATCTGTTGAATAAATATTTATTTCATTTATGAGATCAATATATCCTTAAGAAAATTATTTATCAGACCTAAGAATAAAAATTATTTAATTAATTAAACAAAAATATTATTTAATTGAGGGAAAAAAACAATAGTGTGTGATCCTATTGGATTCTATCTCATTGGAATGAGTTGGCCTTGCCTAAAATCCAAGATTACAATCTAGAAACGAGTCATAGAACCCATGAGAAAGAACTAATTATCAAAACACTGACAACCACATTGTAATAGTCACAATGTAATATAACCATGTTATCATAATATCTCATCATATAGGTTTCCAATCCATTTTATTGAATAATATGATCGATATGTATTTCTTTGACTATCTGAAATAATCAGATAATTAAAACATAGAAAGGAAATTTAATGTGAAGGTTTGAATCCAATTAATGGCTTGATATATTTTCTCCCATAAAGATGGTAGAGATAAATCCTTCCATGACTTATTTATTAATTAAATTTCACTCAAGACCCACCCAACATATCCAACTTCTCCATGGACAGCTATCATCATGGTTTATGAAATAAATCAAATTATTGAGTGGTTACTTTCATTAATAATAATCTTAATGTATAAGGACCATCATAAATTCTGGTACATAGGATTGTTTTTTAACACCAAAACATGCTGATTTGATATTGGAGGATCTGTTATCATAATCTCTCGTCTTGGAGATTACCAATTGAGATCTTAAAGAGAAGACTCTTCAACTACTTATGAGTACTCCCACATGTTATTATATTTACTATATGTCTTATAATAGTCTATTATCCAACAATAGAACATTATTTGGGATTATCTTCATAGCACATAATCATTCTAATCAGAGTGGGGAAATGATATGACCTTATCAATGCAACATATACACTATGTCATTATTACAATATATAGATACAGAAAAACAAACAATATGTTCTAAGGATTTTATTAACATTCAATAAATATAATATAAATATAATAAGCATACAAATAGCTTTTTCATCAAAACCAACCATCACAATTATGAAATTTTATCACCCATTTGTTAACACTTATTTATTAAAATCATTGTTTTAGGTGGTATTTACTTCTTTTTTCATGTATCCTTCAGTTAGGTTGTCTTGGTACTTATATATTGATCATGGTTTAATCATCATAAGAATATTAATAATGGCATAAATATCATGTATTTTCATTATTCTCATTTTTAGAGTCAATGATAAATGATAAAGACAGAAAAAGGAATATCATAATTCATGGTTTCAGCGGGTCTTACATACGTGTAAACATTGTTTTCAATTTTTTTGATAGATTGGATGAAATAAATGAAAATCATAACTCAAATATAAATATAAATTATTTTATAATATATATCGTGTATATTAATTAAATTACTCTTAATTACCATCTATGTAATTTAGTAAATGAAAATGAATCACATCACTTCAGGGAGTTGGTGGTCTACAGGTACATATGATCGATGTTATCATGGAGTTAGTAAGTCGTGTGTACACATGAGTGATAAATTAACATACTAATTAATGGAAAGAGGATTAATAATGGTGTATTAACAATAATATTAATAGATAAATATATTTTTTATACTAAATTAATTATTTTATGTAGAAAAAAATAAATTTAAAGGAGGGAAAACAGCAATAAAAAGGAAACTGAACGGTTCGGGAAATTAACTCTTCAATAAAATAACTCCTCTAGATATCATCATATGGTATCTTAGTTTGTTATTTTGTGAATAACATGTCAACTAGTATGTGCCTACTAGAGTATAAAAGATATCTTTTAAGATTTGTCAAACTATATTGATTAATGTAGTGTAAAGATTGGAAAAGAGGGGAACCCCTTTATAATTGAGGGTTAAACACACATAGAATTTCTAAAAGATTAAAATATATTAAATTTATTATAAATCCAAATGTTTAAAAATGTATTATAAATGATAATGGATGAGTTTTTAGACAATATAATTTCCCAACTTTAGAATTTTAATAATTTAAATCTTTTTACGTAATTTAATCATATTTTATTTTCAGAAAGTACAATTATTTTCAATTTAGACATTAATCATTTAATTTGACATAAAAGACATACAGAAAATGAATGAATTCTAGTGTACTTATTTAAAATAGTACTATGAAAACCCTGCTTTTATTACAAACTTAAACATGATTTATTACATAAAACTTCACTTGATACAACAAAGAATATCAAGAGGTTTAGTGTCTTTGGGGATTAATACCATTACATAAAAACATAAGACATGAAGTACAATATCTTTATTGAAATCTTCCTTTACATGACCACCACATTCCCTCGAACTTAGCATTACTTGAGATAACCTGAGGACATGCATAAGAAAAAGGTGAGCTATAAAGCCCAGTAAGGGATTACACATGGAAGAACATGAGGAGTACAATACATATTAGATAATAAGCATATCAATAGAGCATACAAGAAACATGAACATAAAGGCATGACAAATCATGATAATCATAACATGGAAATGTTGCAACAACACTTAACATGGAATTAGCATGAGCCAAGGCTCATTGCACATCGAGCATGAGTAAATCCTCATTGCACATAAAGCACGAGTAAACCATTGTTGCACTTGAATTAGCATGAGTAAACACTCATTGAACATGACGTATCATGATACTATACTTTACCCAATGCATTGGAGCGCTATAAGGGCGCACCCTTCTTAAACATTTCATTTCATGCATAAGTGTGCCACATGGATCATAAAACATGGATTCATAAAACATAATCATTTATTCAATGATAAAGAAATGTGTAATTAATACATGAATATTTGTAATCAATAAGTAAAGGTGCATAAATTTTAATACCCTTGATGGTGGAATGGGCATGGTATCCACTACACAATGACATTGGCTTAGAAAAACGGTGCGATTTCGGCAGTGTAGCGGCGTGACCTAAGAATTCATAAAAATGGTTGACAAGAGAGAAAGGGGTTCCTCATCATATTTACATGTAATGGACAGTAAGGAATTCATATATATACATGTCCCACCAATTGTAATAGATTTTAGATTTGTGATACAAAATTATAGCTTGAATGTAAAAGAAGAGAGAGAAGTTCCTTTCGGAATTTCGGCATAGTAATGGGTGTACATGGGAGGAATTTAATGAGAGAGAAAGGGATCTACCATAATTCAAACAATAAGAGGGAATTATGGGGGTGGTTCGAAACCATACCCCAAAATTCATAATTGAAATTAAAAGGGTAATACAACTTAAAGAAAATTGACAAAATGAGAAAGGAAGAAAAATCCTTACTTGGAAGTGTGCTTCCAAAAGCTAGAGAGAGGCTTGTGAGAGGCTTATTGGTAGATTTGGTCACCTTGGGAGGATTATATAGAGAGTAGGGCAGAGTTTGGACGAACTCGGAAGGCTTTGAGTGAGGAGGAAGTGGGAGCTTGGGTGGGTTTATATAGAAAATGTGAGGGAATTCATTATTATTTAGGTTCGGGACCCCTTATATAAAATTAATCCAAACCAAAAACCATACCATGGTTTTCGCCCATGGTTTTTGGAAAAGGGAAGAGGAAAAAAATATTTTATAAGGCCAAATTCAGAAATTCTTAAAATATTAGGGTTGCTTATGTGAAGGTGAGTCACCCTCCCATGGAAATTAATTTAAAAAGGCAAGGTGTTGAATAAGTCTTGAGGGGTCCATTAATGCTTTGAAAAGTAAGTTAAACAAACACAAAATCACATTATTTTAATGATAAAACATATATTGGCCGAACAAGAAATATTAGTGTATTTTATTACCTCACTATTGGGTCATTATGATGTCATAAAACACATTATATATTTAAACGGTATTTAATTTTTACTCAAAAATTTAACTATCTCAGAAAATTATGAAAAATTTACTGTTGGATAATTTCGATGTCCTGATTCCAAAAATAACATTTATTTTATCTAAATAATTTTCTAAATATGTGAATTTTCACTTTTAAAATAAAAACCTACATTTATCGAAAATTCACAAGTTTGGAGAGAAATGGATTTCAAACCATAATAAAAATTATAATTG
The DNA here is from genome assembly GCA_963277665.1 of Viscum album. Classification (NCBI taxonomy): domain Eukaryota; kingdom Viridiplantae; phylum Streptophyta; class Magnoliopsida; order Santalales; family Viscaceae; genus Viscum; species Viscum album. Next base: position 860,963,993 of record OY728134.1, on the reverse strand, counting down.
CATTCATAAAATTATAAGATGATTTATATTTAATAAAAATTAATTTAATAATAATAATATTTTATTAAAATACTTTTTAATTCAAAAATACCATAATTTAATAAAATAGAATTCTTAGTTAAATAACAACTAAAAACACTATTTGTACTTTAAAAACTATTTACAATGTATCAAAAATGGCAAGAAATTATATTCATTATTATATACAAAAAATAATATACATGAACATAGTTATACTTATTTGTTATATAACCCCTTAAAACAGCTGCATAATACCTAAGGGTAAGGTGTGCGATGGGGACAGACTCTTGGGGTGGCTCGGATAGCATCGCCCAAGTGGTAATTTTAATCAACTTCCACTTTTCCCGTAGACAGTCACGTTCGAGCTTCACAAGATGAAGCTCAGATTGGGCTTAGTCAAGGGAGATTCCCAAAGACGCCACCTCTTTTCCGAGCTCCGACAAATGGGCTTCGTACAGAGCAATTCTGCTGGACGAGGCCATCACTTCTTTTGTCTAAGTAAAATTTGATGTGTTAAAGCCCTATATTTGTACTAATCATGTGATCACTATTCAATGGCTATATTAGATATGGTCAAAATTCATAACATAAAATCAATGAATTTGATATTTGATATAAACATAAAGAGACATTTCATTATATCAAGAGGGATTTCCATTAATGAAACTTTGGGTCATTACAATATCCCCCCCCCTTAAGAAATTTCACCCTTGAATTTTTCCTTTTCCCACACTAAAATAAATGTGGGTAACTCAGCTTCATCATATCCTCTGATTCCTAAGTCGCTTCTTCAAACTTGTGTTTTCTCCACAACACCTTGCCGAGGGGCATTGTCTTATTTCATAGAACTTTTTCTCTACGATCTAAGATCTTCACTGGTTGCTCCTCATAAGAAAGATCAGCTTCCAATTATACCACCTCAGAAGAGAGTACATGTGAAGGGTCCAGTATGTAATTCTTTAAGAGGGATACATGAAAGATATCACGTACTTTGGACATAGTAGGTGGAAGTTATAGTCGATAGGCCACAACGCCGACACGATCAAGAATCTCGAAGGGGCCGATGTACCTTGGACTTAACTTCCCTTTCATTCCATACCTCATGACCTTATTCCATGGATATATGTGTAGAAAAACCATGTCTCCAACTTTAACTCAAGGTCTCGTCGATGGTTATCCGCATAACTCTTCTGTCGACTCTAAGCTTCCTTGATATGCTGCTGAATGGTTTTCACCTTCTCCACCATTTCCTCGACCATTTATAGTCCAAGAAGCTTACGTTCACCGACCTCATCCCAACATCCCAGTGTTCTGTACCTTTTCCCATATAGGGCTTCATATGGTGCCATTTGGATGCTCAAGTGGAAGCAGTTATTATAAGAGAACTCAACAAGAGGAAGATGTTGATCCCATCCTCCTTTAAAGTCCATTGAGAAGGCTCTCAACATATCCTCATGTTTTTGGATTTCCGCTCGGGTTGGCCATCAGTTTGAGGATGATAGGCTGTACTGATGTTCAGTTCAGTATTCAGAGCATGTTGAAGACTCTTCCAAAACATAGAGGTGAATCTTGGATCTCAGTCATACACAATAGATAGCGGTACTCCATGCAACCTTACCACTTACATGATATATATCTGTGCCAGTTGATCCAATAAGAAATCCTCTCAAATAGAACTAAAGTGTGCAGTCTTTCTAAGATAATCCACAATATACAAGATTTCATTGTTGCCTTTGGATGTCCTTGGAAGTCCGGTGACAAAGTCTATGGTGATGTTCTCCCATTTCCATTCTGGTATGGGCAATGGTTGCATCATCCCCTTAGAATTCTGCCTCTCTGCCATCACTTTCTGACACACTAGGCACTTTGATGTATATTCAGTGATCTCCTTCATCATATTATCCCACCAATTTTTTTCTCAGAGATCTCGATACATCATTGTGCTCCCTGGGTGAATAGAGAAATTTGAACTATGTGCATCATCCAAAAGTTCCTTCTTCCGCTTCGAACATGATGGAACACATAGTCTTTTCCCAAACCGCACAATTCCTTCTTCATTAACATTAATCTCTGAGGATTTTCCCTTTTTGATAGCTTCCACTTTTTTCCTGAATTCCCAGATCATCCTTTTGAGCATCCTTTAACCTTTCCAAAAGAGATGGTTGAGCAATCATTTGTGAGAGGATTGATTTTGATTCCTTCTCTATGATTCCCATGTCCTTCTTCATCATGTCCAATAAGATTGGATCCTTCTCAATTCTCATCATTGATAGAATCACTGGATCCTTTCTACTTAGGGCATCTGCCACATTGTTCGCTTTCCCAGGGTGGTAATGTATTGAACATTCATAATACTTGATGAGCTCTATCCATCTTCTCTGGCGCATATTAATCTATTTCTGCGTGAATATATATTTAAGACTCCTGTGGTTAGTATATATCTCACATTTCACTCCACAGAGATAATGCCGCCCGATTTTCAAGTCAATGATCACAGCCACCAACTCCAGATCACGTGTTGGATAGTTTCACTCATGGATTTTCAACTGCATTGAGGCATAGGATATCAGTTTATAGTTCTTCATCAGTGCACAACCTATTCCCTTCTTTGAAGCATCACTGAATACCACAAAAAGTTCCCCACTTGTGGGTAAAGTGAGCACGAGCGTAGTGATAAGACTCCTTTTCAACTCCTTGAAGCATTATTTGCATTTATCACTCCAAGAAAACTTTACTCCCTTTCGAGTTAGCTTGGTAAGAGGGTTGGACAATCATGAGAAATTTCTCACAAATTGTCGATAATATCCAGCTAACCCCAAGAAGCTACGGATATCCGTTACCGATGTTGGCCTCGACCATCCCTCAATTGCATCTATTTTGGAGGGATCCACAGATATCCTATTGCTTGTGATGATATGGCCCAATAATGAGAATTCATTCAACCAGAACTCACACTTTCTGTACTTTTCATATAGCTTCTCCTTGTGCAAAGTCGTTAGTATAGTTCTTAAATGCTCCTCATGATCCTCATTGGTTTTGGAGTATATTAGAATATCATCTATAAAGACTACCACAAATTTGTCTAGGTAATCTCTAAATACTCTATTCATTAAGTCCATGAGGATTGTTGGATCATTGGTGAGTCCTAAAGGAATTACTATGAATGCATAGTGCCCGTATCTTGTACGAAAAGCAGTCTTGGGGACATCTTCCTTCTTCACCCTTACTTGATAATATCCTGACCGTAAGTCCACCTTGGAGAAGTATTGTGCTCCACGCAACTGATCAAACTATTCATCGAATCTTGGGAGAGGATACTTGTTCTTTATTGTGATTTTGTTATGTTCACGATAATCGATGCAGAGCCGCATTGACCCATCCTTCTTCTTGATGAAGAGGACTGGTGCACCCCATGGTGAAGCACTTGGGCGTATAATCCCTTTATCCAGATTCTCCTCTAGTTGTATCTTCATCTCTTCTAGCTCCACAACATCCATTCTATATGGAGTCTTGGATATTGGTAGTGCCCCAGGTATAAGTTCAATTGAGAACTCAACATCTCTTCTAGATGTAAGACCATGCAGTTCATCGGGAAACACTTTAAGGAATTCCCTCACAATAGGTATTTCTTCAAGGATGGTTTCTTCCATGGACTCAATCATTTGAGTGAGATATGTGTGCTCATAAGGCAGTAATATCCATTCTTGAGATGATGGAGCTAAAAGAGATTCATCTTCCTCCTGACACTTGTAAATAATCGGGGGTGGATTCTCCATATGGAGTGTGATTTCCCACTGCCGACAATTTATATTGGCTCTATATAAGGAAAGCCAATCCATGCTAAGAATTGCATCAAATTCCACCAGAGGGAGTATGATGAGGTTCACCTAGAAATTCAATCCACATATTATAACAGGGGAGGACTTATATTCATGGGATACAATGATTGCCCCATTTTCCGTACTCACTAACATCTTTACTTCCATGATTTGGGGTGGTGTGGGGATTTTTATACTAAACTTTTGAGATATAAAAGAATGCGTAGAACCTGAATCAAAATGTACGTTCGATATTCTTGAATGAATAACTAGCGTACTTGTCCACACTTCATTTCCGGGGTTCACTTCGGCAGAAGTGATGGAAAAATCTCTTCCTTGCTGCCTTGGAGGTTGTTGGTCGCCTCCGAAAACCCTTGGATTAGGGCACAGATTTGCAAAATGACTTGGTTCTTTGCATTTGTAGCATTGAACAACGCATTGAGGTTCAAACGAAGCATTCCTCCCCTTTGTCGCAACCGCAAGTCTTTCTTGCCAACAGTTAACAGCTAGGTGCCCTTCTCTTCCACACCTGAAGCATTTTCATGTCCCCTTCAAGCAATTTCCAGGGTGCTTCTTTCCGCACTTTTGGTAAGTGGGGTGCTGGATCTTCTTAGCACCGTTGGATTTATCCATCGGACCACCAGCATTGAAGTCCTCCTTACAATTCTTTTCCCCATGATACCCTTGTCATTCCCGGATCTCCATTTCGACCTTGAGGGCACATCGGAAAATTTCCTCATAGCTGTCGATGTCACGGATCGCTAATGCTTTCCGCAAGCTAGGCTTCATCCCACCAAAGAAGCTGTCAACCTTGCATTCGGGGTTAACGACAAAGCTGTAATCGTATCGTGCAATCCTTGTGAGGTTTTCCTCATACGCTCCAGTAGATTCTTCATCTTTTTTCTTGAGGGAAAGGAAGCCCCTTTTTATCTTAAGCTGGAGGGCGCGCGGAAAATATTTATCGAAAAACATCTTCCGGAAATCCTTCCATTCCAACTCCTCGATCTCCTCCTCAGGATTCGTATTTTTGATCAACGTCCACCACTGATCAGCTTCACCCTCCATAAGATAGGCATCCAGGAGAACCATCTCTTGTTTAGAACATTGAAGGATGGAGAAGATCTTTTTAATGGAGTTGATCCATTGTTCAGCGATCGTGGGATCGGATGATCCACTAAAACTAGGAGGACTTTGTCCAATGAAGCTCTTGATAGTGACTTGTTATTTCTTAGGGGGGGGGGGTTGAATGTTCCTCTTGAACCGTGTTTCTATTCAGTGCTTGAGTTAGCTGAGAGAGAAGCGAGACAAAGTTCGTGATTCCCGCTCCCATTGGATTGGGCATCTCATTAGTACAATCATCACACTGATCATCACATCAATTGTTATCCCGAGTCCTCCTATTACTGGCCATTTCCTGGAATAAAAGGAATGTTAGGGGTAACACATAAAGAGTAATCCAAAGACAAAAGTTGATTACTTATAAATAAACATTCATTTCCTTAACTCATGAGTCTATATGCTTCAATCTAGGATTTTTATGATCTAATTTCTAACATATATTCTTAGGGGATTTTTTCCCTTAATAAGGGTTCATAATAAGAATGTGATTTTATCAAAACATATCCCCCGAGAGTGTCATAATCAAGAGTACAACAAGGCCCGTTGTCGTGCACCAGTTCATGTTCGAGTCCAGCTCAAAGCAGTGTTTTCAGGTTTTACACCTAGGATACATCTGTGCCAGAGTCGCCTCTACCTGCTCGTATCCAGACAGGGATGTATTTGTCTGATAAACCACTTAATCAGTACTTACCAAAACTTAGGGATGTTTTTATTTTACATATTCTTGTATCTAAGGCTTTACAAGGGTTTCCTAATCCCAAAAATAACTAAATCTATCCTCTGATACCAACTATGAAAACCCTGATTTTATTACAAACTTAAACATGATTTATTATATATGACTTCACATCATAAAACAAACAAGATCGAGAGGTTTAGTGACTTTGGGGATTAGTACCATTGAAAAAAAACTTAAAACATGGTATACAACATCTTTATTGAAAACATCCTTTATATGACCACCACATTCCCTCGTACATCACATTGCATGGGACAACCTGAGGACATGCATAAGAAAAGGGTGAGCTATAAAGCCCAGTAAGGGAGTACACATGGAATAACATGAGGATTAAAATACATGTTAGAAAATGGGAATATCAAAAGAGCATACAAGAAACATGAACATGAAGTCATGATAAAGCATGATAATCATAACATGGAAATGTGGTAACAACACTTAACCTGGAATCAGCATGAGCCAAGGCTCATTGCACATGGAGAATGAGTAAATCCTCATAGCACATAAAGCATGAGTAAACCCTTGTTGAACTTGAATTAGCATGAGTCAACACTCATTGAACATAACTTATCATGACACTATACTTTACCTAATGCATTGGAGCGTTATAAGGGCGCACCCTTCTTAAACATTTCATTTCAAGCATAAGTGTGCCACATGGATCATAAAACATGGATTCATAAAACATAATCATTTATTCCACGATAAAGGAATGTGGAATTCATACATTAAACTTTTTAATCAATAAGTAAAGGTGCATAAATGTGAATTCTCTTGATGGAGGAATGGGCATGGTATCCACTACACAATGGCATTGGCTTAGAAAAACGGTGCGATTTCGGCAGAGTAACGGCGCGACATAAGAATTCATAAAAATGGTTGATGAGAGAGAAAGGGGTTACTCATAATATTTACATGTAATGGACAGTAAGGAGGTCATATAGATACATGTACCAACAATTGTAATAGAATTTATATTAATGATACAAAATTATTGCTTGAATGTAAAAGAAGAGAGAGAAGTTCCTTTCGGAATTTCGACATAGTAACGGGTGTTCATGGGAGGCATTTAATGAGAGAGAAAGGGAACTCCCATTATTCAAAAAATAAGAGGGTAGTACGGGGGAGGTGCGAAACCATACCCCAACATTCATAATTTAAATTAAAAGGGCAATAAAACTTAATGAAAATTAACAAAAATGAGAAAGGAAGGAAAACCCTTACTTGGATGTGTACTTCCAAAAGCTAGAGAGAGGCTTCTGAGAGGCTTCTTGGGAGCTTGGGGCACGTTGGGAGGATTCTAAAGAGAGTAGGTCAGAGGTTGGAGGAACTTCAAAGGCTTTGAGTTAGGAGGAAGTGGGAGCTTGGGTGGGTTTATATAAAAAATGTGAGGGAATTCTTTATTATTTAGGTTTGGGACCCCTTATATTAAATTAATCCAAACCACAATCCATCCCATGGTTTTTGCCCATGGTTTTTGGAAAAGGGAAGAGGAAAAAATTATTTTATACGGCCAATGTCCAAACTTCTTAAAATATTAGGGTTGTTTATGTGGAGGTGAGTCACACTCCCATGGAAATTAATTTAAAAAGGCAAGGTGTTGAATAAGTCTTGAGAGGTCCATTAATGCTTTGAAAAGTAAGTTAAACAAACCCAAAATCACATTATTTTAATGTAAAATTTATATTGGCAGAACATAAAGATTATATTATTTTATTACATCACTATTGGATCATTATGATGTCATAAAACACATTATATATTTAAACGATATTTAATTTTAACTCAAAAATTTGACTGTCTCAGAAAATTTTGAAAAATTCACCGTTGGATAATTTCGACATCCTGATTTCAAAAATAACATTTATTTTATCTAAATAAATTTTTAAATATTTTAATTTTCACTTTTAAAATAAAAACCGACATTTATCGAAAATTCACAGGTTTGGACAGAAATGGCTTTCAAACCTTAATAAAAATTATAATTGCATTCATAAAATTATAAGATCATTTATATTTAATAAAAATTAATTTAATAATAATAATATTTTATTAAAATATTATTTAATTAAAAAATCCCTTAATTTAATAAAATAAAATTCTAAGATAAATAATAACTAAAAACACTATTTGTACTTTTAAAAACTATTTATAATGTATCAAAAATGACTAGAAATTATATTCATTATTATATAAAAAAAATAATGTACATTAACATAGTACTACTTATTTGTTACATAACCCCATAAAAAAATGCATAAGACCTAAGGGTAAGGTGTGCGATGGTGACAGACTCTTGGGGTGGCTCGGATAACATCGCTCGAGTGGTAATTTCAATCAACTTCCACTTTTCCCGTAGACGGTCACGTTCGAGCTTGACAAGATGAAGCTCATCTTGGGCTTGGTCAAGGGAGAAGCCCAAAGTCACCACCTCTTTCCTGAGCTCTGACAAATGGGCTTCGTACGAAGCAATTTTACTGGTCGAGGCCATCGCTTCTTTTGTCTAAGTAAAATTGGATGTGTTAAAGCCCTATATTTATACTAATCATGTGATCACTGTTCAACGGCTATATTAGCAATGGTAAAATTATTAACATAAAATCAATGAAGTTGACATTTTATATAAACATAATGATACATTTAATTAGATCAAGAGGGATTTCCATTAATGAAACTTTGGGTCGTTACAAGTACTAATAGTTTATATTATTCTAAAATAATTTATGTAACCTATTATGTTACTAAAATTAACATAAATTTCATATTTCTATTTTAATTTATATTTATTACTAATTACAAAAATACCACAAAAGTGATACATATGAATTTAAGTACCTTATTTAAATAGTAAAAATTAGAAATAAATTTCAACCATGAAAATATTTTCATTAATATAAATATAGAAAATTATATTCATTAATAAATTCATTTTTCTTTATGTAGACAAAAAATAGCTGTTAAAAACTAAGAGAGTGTAATTTTGAAACATTATTTGATTTAAAAAAGTTATTGGGAATTTTAATTGAAAAGTATCCATTAAATAACTCTGTAGCAAAAATAAGATTATAATTATAGAATTAAATTCATCCAATAAAAATAATTATGATACATTATGGATTTACCTCTTAGTATTATCTTAGATTAACCGGATTTACCATTTAATTATGTGATACATTTTACTATGGTTGCAATCCATATTGAAAAAAAAATCCACTTTTTTATAAAATTTGAAACTAGAAATTCCAAATATCCAATATATTTTATCATCTACAATTTATATGATGATATTACATTATTGTTAAATTATTAATGATATATGATATGAGAAATGATTTTAGAAAAATAAATTTTAATCTTAAAACACAGTTTATACTTGTTTCAGGCCTAAAATAAATATTAAATGAGGGAAAAATAGAAGATTTAATATAAATAATATATATATTTTTAATCAAATTTAATCATCAATATTTATTTATTTAATGTATGATGATAAAAATTCCTCAGGTAAACAAAAAAAAATTCCAAAAATATCTCTTATCCATAAAATGTTTTTTTATTCTTACTTCCATTTAATTAATACCAAAAGATTTCATTTATATATAACCATTAATTTTTCATATTTTTTAATCCCTTTTCATATAATAAAATATAATGTCATGGAAATGGTTTTAATTTAATAGTATATCATTTTTCATATAAAATAGTTGTTTCATGTAACAAAATCTATCGAAACAATTTAATTTATTTGAAAAATATGACATCAAATCGAAGGGTGTTATATTATTCCATCATTAAAAATATTTTCACGTGATTTATTAATCACAATGATAAAAAATATATAAAGTTATATTTGTTTCATTACATCCTTAGTTCCATGTCCATCTTCATCCAATTTTTGATTTCTATAGGGAACATTCACTAGGTGAGTAGTCATGTTCCGTATAACAGTATCATTGCAGACAACATTTTATATATTTAGTTATTCATAAGAAAGATAATGTTAAAGTGGTACTAAAATTTATTTTAATAAATTTTATGGATCAGTTTCATACTTTCTTATGAGGGATAGATAGAATTCATCATGAACGTGAGAGAGGTTTGGTGGAAGTGCTATGAGATAAGCTGTCATCCATACCCGATGAAGAGCCTAAAACAACAAATATTCCATGTTTTAATAATTACATTATTTTAAAATTTCAAAACAACTTCCATATATAAATTCATATAAGAACCTTCTCACCATATTCAAATTTTGTATCACTCCGATGATTGCTAATATTTTGTTTTTTTTCCTCAAATTTTAGTATCCTTGAAGTGATACTAAATGGATATAGCATTTTATATCTTTAGATCATCTATAACAGGTCCTAGTGAATTATGTTTCCAATATCGCACTAGAATGGTGTATTTCAAGACTAATATCAATATATGAGTCATATGGGTTCATCAGAATGCATTGGTGAAAGATAGTGTTGAATGAAAAATAATTTAGTGGTAGGTATTGATTAAAAAACCTTCTAAATCCATGGATAATGATATAAAAATATCCTATATAGTTTTAATTTATATCATATAATTAAAATATTTTTGGGGATGATATGTCATACTAAAACTAGAATCTATACCCAGATCTTTCTAAACACTTTTTCAAATCATTGAGGTAAACCTTGGATCCTGATCAGATATAATTGAAAGAGGTACTCCATAAAATAGTATAACTCCCATAATATAAATTCTATAATGTTGATAAAAATATAAATATTCTCTAAGGGTAATTATGTTTTCTGAATATGTAAGGAGATAAACTATAACACATATAGAATTGGGTCATTTTGATGTTTTGGGAAGTCCAATGGAACAATACAGGGGGATGTTTTCCCATTTCTATTTTAGAATGGGTAATGTTCCTAACATAACCTTAGAACTCTATATCTTATCCTCAACTTTCCGACATACCATGAATCGAGAAACATACTATAAAATATATCTCTTTATGTTTTACGACTAAAAATATTCAAAATATATTTTATTACATCTTTTTACTTGAAGGATGAATAGAGGATTGTGAACTGTGAGCATTATTCAATAACTCCTTATTCAAATATATGGGGGACTTTAAAATACATTGTTCTTGAAACATATTAATCCATAAAAATCAATGTTAAATGTTCGAGCATTTCTCAAAAATGTATATAGATATAACGACCCTGGATTTTCATACAAATATATCATATGTTTTTAGATGAACGTTCATTACATTATATAAAATCTCACCTGATATCCATAAAGTTGTACTACCATTAGAAACATAGAGAATGTAAAAAAACATAATTGAACTACATCATATCCCAAAAAATTATTCAAAAATAGCAAAATTCTTAAACAATCATATATGACACATTTATTAATTTCATAGGGAAATGAAACATAAGAAAGGGTGAACTCATATTCTACCAAATGGTAAATAAGGGAGACATATAAGTATAATATAATCGAAAGGTTATGAGAACATGAGTGTAACATTTGACAAAAATACCAAAATATCAATGATCATAATCTTGATACATGACAAGAATATTGGATGTTATTAAGGAATGAATCATAATGGGATCAAAAAATATGAGCTACGATATCGTAACATTACCATAAGACATGGAATTTTCACATATATGTAAGTATAGAAAATAATTTCTAGTGTAGTCAATTTTCATTTAAAAGGATATCATAGTTTAATGGGTTTACTATCCAAACCATCAAAGTAGTCAAGGATCACTACCAAGACTATCTATGTGGACAAATTCCCATACTTGATTTGGTTGACTCCCCATTCCATACATGTTTATGTCACGAGATACCAACTTGTACTCTATTCATTTAATACATATATAGATCTAACCTGTTACATAATGAAATTAATACATATTGGTAGCATTATATCAAGAGACAATCATCATATCATAATTATTTGAAATAAATCGTCTTCATAAAAATTTCTTCATATTCGAACCAAAGAAAATAAATGTGCATCATGAAATATTCAGCATATCAAATACAATCAAAAGAAGTGGTTTTATTTAAATAAATATAGATTAACCTATTGAAAAGTATCCTATTTCATACTAATTAATAATTTAATTGTATCTTAACTCATGTAAAAATAAGCAGGTTTCATAATTATTTTATCATGGTATATCCCATCGAATAGAAACACGTTTCACAAAAATATTTTTGTCATAAAAATAAATTATCTAGGGAAATAATAAAGATGATATCATTGGATCATATCCTAATAAAATTTTATATAACTTCAAATGATGTCATCTTTTATAGAAAATGGTTTTCTAAGATCACTTGGAAAATTTTATGAGGAAAATAACCTTATCAATTTAAACATGTCCTTTTTAAAAATACAAGTTCATAATAAATCTAGAAAACCCATTTTAAAAAAAATAAAATTTCAATCCAATAATTTAATATTTCAAAAATTAGATGGTATGTTTTTTGGGATACTTTTTTCATTCCATAAATGTTAAAATAAATATTCCTTTAAAATTGTTAGTAATAGAAAAATGTGCTTAGTTTGGGAAATCTCAAGAAGATACCCATTCAAATAAAATTTAATGTACAAAATTCTTAAAATTGTATTTAATAAATTATTTTGATAATGATAAAAAAAATTAAATGAATTTAGAATACATTGTTATGAAATTAAATGGTTTTCGATTGAAGAGATAAATAATGATGATTTTTCATTAAAACATTATTTTGGTCTATTTAGTAATTTAAGATAAATAAATGAAATGAAAAAAGTTATTCAATAGAAATATCAGAGTATAAGAAACATAACTTGTTTCCAAGGAGATATATCATAATATTGTATAATAAAAAAATAATCATAAAAAATTATGATAAATAGTGACATTGTATCATAAAACCATTACCACTTTTGTTTTTATTGAATCATTAGAATCATTAAATAAGGAAATCAAATAAAACCTTACATATAATTAAAATTTTTATATTCATGATATAACATGTCACATGGTAAATATATCTATGTGCATAACATAGCTTATGTCCCAAAGAATGTTGTGTGACACAAAAAATCCCTCATCACAATTGTACTATTTATATCATAAGCTCCACAATAGAATAAAATAAAATAAAAATATAAATTAAATTGAAATAATGATATTATGTTTATAACAATTCAATGGGGAAGTATATTCATAACATAAAAGAAACCAACAATGAATATTTTAAATTTCATCAATTAATAAATGAGACACTAGAAATCACATACCGTTATACTCAAATTCTATAAAACACATGAAAAAATAGATTTATTATAAGTTCAGGTTTATATAAATATATTCTAAAAACATTAAAAGGTATATCATACCACATATGATTTACATATGACCTTTTATTACATTTATATTAACAATTTATTGTTAAAACCCATTTTGGGAAATAAGTGCTTTGTTTTTAATATATATTTTCATTTGACTTTTTTAGTACTTTTACATTGAAAAGGGTTAAATAATAAAAAATATTAAACAATAAATAAAGAGGTTGTATATATATATATATTATATACTTATTTATAATAATTCATTTTTGTTAGTGAGTGAAAACTAATTTCACCATTCATGAAGACGATAGGATATACGTATGCATGAATGTTGTTTCCCTATTCTTGGTGGCTGAAAGGAAAGAGAAGAAAAAAAGATATTTTCATTATTGAATAATTTTTATTTCATATTTATTACATATATTAATTAAACCAATCCTTATTACATTACATGAAAAGCATAAGTGAATAACTATTCACATCGATTCATGAGACGGTAGTCTGTTTTAGCCGTGATCGACATGTTCGTATTTCACATGTAATGAAAATTATGAATTCAAATGTCATTTAATAATTTTAGAAGAATATTTATATTAAAAATATCATATTTATACCTTATGTACATAATTACACCAATCCATGAGAATTGGTGGTGGAAAATAATTTATTTAGGTTTGCATGGTGGTTGTATATTGTACAGATAATCAACAGTTTTCTTTCTCATTTGGTGAGATTGGAGAATGTTATAGTCTATTTACCTAATAGAGTAACATGTAATTATATCATTATAATTCAATAATATTTTTTGAATGATCAATAATAAATAAAATGATGAAGAACGGTTAAGAGTTATACCTCTTATTTGGAGAGCCTCCTATGGTTTATACCAAAAGCCTTAGTACATGGTTTTTCTAATAAAACTATATCATATAAGAAATGGGTTGGAAATAAATTAAGGTGTTTGGGTAGTGATTGGTTCAGAAAAAATGATATTAGAGTTTGTATAAGAGATGATACAAGAGGTCATTTTATAAGCGGGGAATGGAAGCCACTTGGAATGTATTTGGATATTTCCCAATATAATGCAATGTGATAAAGTAATTTCCAAGAAAAAAGTATCCAAATTAAAATATATTTTAAATTGTTAAGGTTGAGATTGAAATATGAAAAAATAGGCTTTATATGGTATTATATGGAAATATTAACACTTTCATTAGTGTTTAACCCCCAAAAATCTTGTTTTAACATTAAAAACATAAATAAATTTTCATTGTTTTTTAATATTTATTATTTTCAAAAAATGTTATGACCTTATTAGATAATATAAATTAAACTTATTAAAAATATGGAATAATGTTTTGATAAATCCATTCACATATATGGGAAAATATATTTTAAAATTACATCTACCGAAGTGTTAAAGAAGTTGTTTTTCTAGACAGAAAATATTTAGAAATTTAAATTGTATCTATATCAATATTGAATAAAATATTTATTTAAATGAACTAAATTGAATGTATATATATATATAGTTTACCAAATTTTACATAATTGTATTAAAATAAACATTATCTTCTAATTCCATTGAATGAATATGTAGTTTTTAATAAAATCCATTCAATTTTTTAATTTAATGAAAATTTTATCTTTTCAAAAATTCTGTCCATTTTAATTTTGAAATTATTATTTCAAGACTTATTCTTATATAATCAAAATAAATTTCTATAATTTTTTGAATTAGTTTGATATTAAGTTAAAAAATTCAAAAAAATATTCCTTTTATAAAAATAAAATATTTAGTTTAAAAACTAATTTATTCATATGTAATGTCTAGAATACACATAAGTTGAATTCTAAAGTATTATATAGTATTTAGCATATAAATTCCACTAATATCATTATAAATTATTTTTTAATTTAATGATGTAAAACATGTCTATGAGCATAAAAATAATTTTCATAATATGAATTACTTTATTTTAAAATATTTTGTCTTCATATTTCTCAATAATAAGATACTAAAAAATTATATTTATATACAGGTTTAAACTATATTTTTTTATAATTTAATTAAACCTATTTATAAATGTATTTTCAATGGAAAGGAAATAACTATCATATTAAAAAATAAGATTTTAATAGTAAGTTGTTTTTTCGTAAAACTCAATGTTTCATAGCAGTGCAATGTGGCCAAGGTAACCCTCAAGAACTACTTGGCTTACCAGTCTACAACATAACAACATGTCAAATAAACAATCACTCAATCCTAACCATATTAGTTATGGGAATGAAACAGTATCCTAACAGGTAAGTAGGACGAAACGGTCTTAAACAAAACATGCATGGGAAAACACATCCAAAGAATAGAAATTAACCTTATTCCCATTAAATTAACGTCTACTCAAGAATACAAGAATTGCAGGGAATTAACAAGGCTAAAATCGTGTCACATAATACCTCGTTCAAATATATTGGGCAATTTTGCACATTTAACTCGATGTCTTTCAATGGGAAGGCACAAACAACCTACCTTGGTGTTGTAGGATTGTTATACATGAACCACAATCCTTGAATCACCCACAAACACTGTAGATCTACAAAAATTATCCTAACTATATACTAAGGATAACTTGAGAAAGAGGAGGAATCATGAAATGAATCTCTAACATAAGGAAGACCTTGTAGTGGCGATCTCAATGCAATCAACATGGTCAAATCAGCGAAGAGTGCTTGATCGTGGGCTCTGAGAAGAATCGTAGCTGTACAACCTCTCTCGGACAAAACAAGACTAAAAGTAGACGGTTCTATCAATCAGATGTCACCCTAGTATGTTTAATGAAAAAAAGTACACGGTGTGTAATTTAGTTTTCCAAGGTGGTAGTATATTGTACATATAATAAACATTTTTCGTTCTCATTTGGTGAGATTGGAGAATGATATAGTATACATACATAATAGAGTAACATATAATTATATCATTGATAATTTATTTATTATATCATCATAATTTAATAATATAGTATGTAGGTTCAAGAATAAATAAAATGATGAATCATGGTTAAGAGTTATACATCTTCTTTGGGGAGCCTCCTATGATTTATACCAAAAGCCATAGTATAAGGGTTTTCTAACAAAACTTTATCATATTAAAAATGGTTTGGTAATAAATTAAGGTGTTTGGTTATTGATTTGTTAAAAAAAAGATATTGGAATGTGTATAAGACATGATATAAGAGGTCATTTTATAAACACGGAATGGAACCCACTTGGAAAGTATTTGGAAATTTCCCAATACAATCCAATGTGATAAAGTCATTTCAAAAAAAGTATCCAAGTGAAAATATATTTAAAATTAGTAAATATGAGATTGAAAATTATAAAAAATAGGCTTTAGAGGGGATTATATGGATATATTAACCATATCATCATTGTTTAACCCCCAAAAATCATGTTTTTATATTAACCATATAAATAAATTTTTATTGTTTTTTACTATTAATTATTGTCAAAAATTGTTTTGAACTAATTAGAAAATATTAATTAATCATATAAAAAATATATAATTATTTTTTAATAAATCCATTCATATATAAGGGAAAATATATTTTAGAATTACACCTATAGAAGTGTTAAAGAAGAGGTTTTTCTAGGGGAAAATATTTAAAAATTTGAACTGTTTTTATATCAATATTGACTAAAAGGTTTATTTAAATAAACTAAATTGAATGTATACATATATAGTTTAAAAAATTTTACATAACCATATTAAAATAAAAATTATCATCTAAAGTCATTGAATGAATGGCTAGTTTTTAATAAAATCTAATAATTTTTACTATTTAATGAAAATTTTATCTTCTCAAAAAAATTCAAAAATTCAGTCCTTATTAATTTTGAAATTATGATTTCAAAAATTATTCTTATATTATCAAAATAAATTTCAATAATATTGTGGATTAGTTTGATAATAAGTTAAATAAAATCCAAAAATATATTCCATTTATAAAAATACAATATTTAGTTTAAAATTTAATTTATTCATCTATTATGTCTAGAATACACATAAGATGAATTCTAAATTATTACTAAATATTTAGCATTTACATTTCACTAATATCATTATAAATGATTTTTTAATTTAATGATGTAAAACATGTATATGAGCATAAAAATAGTTTTCATAATAATATTTCTTTTATTTTAAAACATTTTGTCATTATATTTCTAAATAATTGGATACTAAAAAATTAATTTTATTTACAGGTTTAAACAATATTTTTTCATAATTTAGAAAATCCTATTTATTAATGTATTTTCAATGGAAAGGAAATAACTATCATATTAAATAATAAGATTTCAATAGTAAGTTGTTTTTTCATAAAACTCAATGTTTCATGTATCAAAGCTATCGAAAAAATTAAATGTATTTGAAAAAAGATATTTCATATAATCTAAGGTATTATATTAGTTTCATTTCATCCATCATAATCTCAATACTCGGAATGGCTCGAAGGCCTTGTTTTTTATTTTTATTATAGATATTCCCCCTTTTAATGGGTTGAAGGGGAACCCATACATGACCCGTATCCCCAAGGCACAAGGCCCGACATGACCCATAATACATGACCCGAAGGCCTTGAGGCATATTCTGCCCATACATGACCCATAAGCCCAGCCCACTAGAACTTCCCATCCCCAGCTTCTGAATCATTGATCGCCTTTAGTTCCCCACCTGCATTGCTGATTGGCTAACATTGCCCCATGCAAAGCTGCACGGTGCATGGTCCTGATGGCCTTTTCCATACACTCTCATTCTTCCAATCCGGTTATCTCTGCTTCTGGTGACAGCTACTATTACTCTAATCTTCTTCTAGGGCCATCTATGTGTGACCTGGGCTACTTCATGGTCTTCAATGGCCCGAAGGCCCTGTGGCCCGAAGGCCGTTGATGGCCCAAAGGCACATGAGACCTGTAGGCCTAAAATTGTGGCCCGAAGGCCCAAATCGGGTGAATAGTTCTGACTGCTACAGTACCAAACATTACCTGCTACAGTATTACTATAGTACGGAAAAAATCCTTCATTACTACTACAATACTGCTACAGTACCAAATGATTATATATATTTTATACTCATCATAGATGAACTAAGCTAATCCTTCAACATCATAGCAACTACCACATCATTTACATTCCTAGGGTTGTAATTTTGTTTAGCATTCATGCTATTTAATTAGATCCATCCATCTTCTTTGGTGAATATTAAACCCCTTAAGGGAGAAAATATACATTAAAATTTTATTTTTAGTATATGATTCAGTCCTTTGACTATAAACATAATGCCCCTATTTTATTAATTCATTAATTACCACATATAAATCCAAATCCTGAGTTGTGAAATTTTTCTCCATATTTGTTAATAGGTGTGAGGTAGAATCTATAAAAATATAACTCTACATGAGAACATGTCCCTATCCCTTCTTTGATGAATAATTTTATATTAAAAATCCTTCTCCACAGTAGGTGATTTATGCTCATGAACACTTACTGAACTTATCCTCTACTCTAAAAAATGTTCCTCACATTGATTTTTCTGAATGAAAAAAGCTCATTTGAGAGTTAACATGGGAATTGGATTAGACATTAATTATAAATTATTAACCTAACACAAATAATATCCATCCAAAACAAGAGAACTATGGATATCAATCATTATTGATGGTTTGGACCAAATTTTAATGACATCTATCTTTGATAGATCTATTAATATATACTCAACAGAGGTTATCTTACCCTTGAATGATTTTTTTATAAAATAAATTCATATTTGGTAAATTTTTCATAACCCTTATCCTTTATAGGTGTCATTATAACAACTCGAAAATGATATTCTTGAAAATCAATTTCCTTTTAATATAACATAATAACATCTATAAGGACTTACAAAAACTATTTAGGTTATTATCTAATGAATTTATTCATTAAATCCTTAATGATTGAAGGGTATTTTGTAAGACCAAAAGGAATCACTGTAAATTCATAGTGTCTATATATTTTATGGAATACTATGTTTGGTATATCCTTTTTCAGAACCCTAAATTGATCATATACAAAATGAAGATCAATCTTAGAAAAGTAATGAGTTCCATAAATTTTATGAAACTAGTCATATAAATTGGTAAATGAAATATTTTCTTGATTGTGATATTTTTATTTTCAAGATAATCTATTCAGAGTATCATTGATCCATTTTTTATAAATAAATTAAACTACTTCACCCCATCGTTATGTACTTGGTATAATGAATCCTTATTCAACATTATCTTGTAGTTTATTCTTCAATTCCTACAATAAAATCTGAGACATTCTATAAAAAATCATTATAGTTTGTGTAGAATAAGTTATGAGTTATATCAATTACTCAACATCATAATTCAGTTGAGGAAAAAGTAATTATTCCAGAAATAAGTCAACAAACTCCTACCCAATTGGAATATCATTGATGTTTTGTTTATAGCAAACCGTCTAAGATATATGTGCACTTGGAATTTGGATCACGACTCATATAATTGATGTTATTTCCACTGGAATTTTATATTTAACACCGCACTAATAAATGATTATATGTTGGTTCAGAATATCAAAAGTGGCTTCCCGTCCATGGAAATTGATTTAGTTTTATGTATATATATCCAATCCATTCCTAAAATAACATTGAACTCGACCAGAGGAATAATAAAAAGATATTCATGAAACACCTTTCCAAAAACATTAACCTATGAGAAATCATGCAATTGAGATGTGATTGACAAGAAATTTTGTGTTTCAACTGATAATTCAATATCTAATTTTGGAGTTTGAATAGTGATACACTTTGAATATTTATTGTATACAAAAAAGTTGTTATTTATCGAATCTAATAAGACATTACTAATTCTAGAGTGGATATTAAGTGTATAATTGAGTATGTTTTCCACATATTCCCTATCATAAATACAGATCAAATAATATTTTCTTTTGTATATGTGTTTAAGACATCATTGAAATCGACAATCTACATTAACCATAAGATTTGGTCACTGATAATGTAATGATCCTACCTGTATTACCCACAAAACTGGCACCCGACCTAATTTTTCACCGACCTGAAGAGAGTTCACAATCCCTGTGGGGTGGAGAAAAGAACTCTGGTATCGAGAAATAAACAAGATGGATTTATTTCTACAAACATTTAAAAACCCATGGAATATATATACACATATAAAATAATGAGATAGTAGAATTCTAATAAATATATTGCATAAATGTGAGAAGAAAAAAAACAACTATAAATGTGACTGGAACTCTAAAAGAAAATCCGGACTACAAAGGACCAAAATCAAACAACTACTCCATGTGATGGCATGGACGAACTCCCACCATCTCACCAGCAGCTACCCAACCCACCTAACATGAATCCTTAGCACCTCTATAAAACCACATCCCTTTACATGCAATGGAAGACATACAAATTCCTATTCACCACTGAAGAGGTGGGTAGGGTGTGAGCTTATATGCTCAGTA
The DNA here is from genome assembly GCA_963277665.1 of Viscum album. NCBI lineage: Eukaryota > Viridiplantae > Streptophyta > Magnoliopsida > Santalales > Viscaceae > Viscum > Viscum album. The sequence goes on along the minus strand of OY728134.1, from coordinate 860,943,381 downwards.
TGATCCCACCATGGTGTTCTATAACCAGTATCTGTATAAATATTCATGTTGAGCTTTTTAAATATAACATTACATTATAAAATATGAGGAAGTTTTATATAAAATATGGATATTATTTCCATTCTATCACATTTATGAAATTTAGCAGGTACATCAATTTAAAATCATATTTTTTGCATCATCCTTCTCAAGCATAAACATGAATATCAAGGATAAAACAAAAAAGACAAGTAATAAAGTATAGATGCAAAGGTATTGTCACCAAGGATCACTATAGGTTATACTAACTGACTACACAAACCCCAGTCAATCAAGTTCACAATGCAGTTCCTAGAACATGGGCCTAGGATGTAGAGAAATACCCCATGATTAAACCCCTCCACCCAAAATTCCAATATTGGTTCCATAGAACAATGATACTTGGAAATAATGGAAAATACCAGGAAAAAATACCTAACAATCACAAAACATGGATGACAACATCAAGCATAACCTTCCACCTATTTACCCATGTTATCCCATGTTCTCATTTTCACAATTCATTCAAATTCATTGAAAACCCATTTCATAACCATTTCATTATTCCATTTAACAAAAACTAGGTAAAATCCATTTTCATTAAAAATACATTTTAACACGCACAAAACCATCATTCCAATTCTATGAAATATTAATTATTAATGAAATTACAGCAATTTTTATCAACTTAGGCCAGAGACAGAACCACATACCTCGAACCTCGGTTCACGCATGCCAATAATAACACCCACCAATAATGAAAACCCAATAATGTCTATGAAGGCTCTAGAATCCAATCCATATTAAAATATTGATCCAATTTAGAAAACAAGGGGTCCGATGAAATGAGAAAACCCACAAAACACATGAACATATACTTTCCACACCACGACCAACAAAGTAATGGACTTCAGAACAAGATCACACAACAAATCTTTAGAAATACATAAATAAAAATCAACCAATACAAATGGATATGATGACACAGCCCAATTCATATTCCATGATCCATGGAAATGAAAACGTGAAAATATCACTTAACCAGAATTGCACACCGTAACCACAATAAAGATTGAACACCAAATGTATCGATCTAAAAGTAATGGAGTCTCCCAAAATCATTAGAGAGGATCTTTGGTTTGAGATAAATGGAAAATTTTAATCCTAATGGTCACCAATAAACTATGTTGAACCCCAAAACATCCATGCTCATGGAATTACATAATGTGTAATCCCATTACACTTTATGAAGTCCCTGGTATTTATGTAAGAAAATAAATCTGTCATCATGGATTAAAAATACAATACATAAAACACTCACAATGTGAAACATATCATCAAGTCCTATAATCATTCATATCATGTTGTCATTCATGACATACATCCAACAGATCTTAAATGTCACATTACCTAGTTACCCAATGTTAAATCCTCCTACAGCCTGCAAGAAAAATTTGATTAAGTCCAAGAATCCAAAAAATAACATATATCACCATTATAGGTATCCTCCTAACTTCCTTTATATCATATAAAGACAATGAAAAAAGGAAAACCAAGACCAGGTTAAGGAAGTTTGTAATGTATCAGTTCTTGAAGCCACCCAGAGATGCCTTATACCATTTTATTCACATGGCCTCAAGTGCATTTCCATGAACGGTAGAGGTTGTCGACAAACAGTGAGGACCTTTGGTGTGATAGTGGGGAAACTATGAATTTATTAGAATAGTAACACAATGGAAGTAAAAAACAAATAGAAATAGCTGAAGTTGTGATAATTTCATACAATAGTAATAGTGGAAGACTGAAGGAAATAAACAACTGGAGCACATATATAATGATGAATGATTTATATGTCAAGGAAAGTAGCCAAACACATCACAGTGCTGAAATAAACTACTATTGATAAGTACAAGGTAATGGTAAATATCTCCTCAACATTTCCAGCGTCTTCTTGGTCCCATGCTCTCCAGCTCCAAAGTAGTCATGTACTTGAAGTAGAAGGGTGCATTCCATTATCTATACTTGTAAAAATATAGTTTGTTTGGTCCCAAAATCATGACTCAAATAGGTTGTGATACTAAATCCCAATTAGCAACCACCCCAAGATTTGTGCATAACAGTCAGTGAATATATATGGAAGGTAATAAGAAAATAAAAGAAGTAAACAAGAATGTACTCAACAACAGCAATCAGACAGTTTCAAAGCATTCAAATAACACATATCAAGCAAGTAGGTAAACACAAATAGGTAACCCTCTTGGGTGTACTCACAGCCTATCCCCTATGGTCCTACCTAACAAACACCAGAAAACCTCAGGGAAGCACACACTTTCTCACCCCACTGGTTCAGCTTTAACATAGAATCTCTAAAGTATAACTCACCTCCAATTCCCCTTATAGTCTAGTATTGGTAACTAAAAGGTGTTATGGGGATGCACTTATATCTCATTCCCCTTGTTTACTGCGTTGAGGAACTAAAAATACTCTGAAGAAGCACTTACGGTCCTTCCCACTGTGGTCTCATATCGTAAAATAAAAAGAGACACTCTGGATAAGCCCTTACGTCCATTCTCCCTGTATTCTACGACACTAGGTTCTCAGGGCCCTATGTAAGTCAAATGAGCATAGCAGCACAATGCGGCCAATGTAACCCTCAATAACTTCTTGGATTACCAGTCTACAACATAAAAACATATCTAATAAACAATCACTCCATCATAACCATACTAATTATGGGAAACAAACAACATCCGAATAGGTAAGCAGGACCAAACTGTCATAAAAAACATGCATGGGAAAAAAATCTAAAGCACAGAAATTAACCCTATTCACATTCAATTAACCTCTACTCAAGCATACAAGCATTGTAGAAAATTAATGGGGCTAAAATTTTAACATGCAATACCCTGTTCAAGGATATTGGGTAATTTTGACATATAACTCAAATTCGTTCAATGGAATGGAACAATCCACCTACCTTAGTGTTTTTGGATTGTAATACATGAACCCTAAGCCTTGAATCACCCAAAAAAAACCATAGATCTACAAAAATCATCAAAATGCTAAACAAAGGATAAGTTGAGAAATATGAGGAATCATAAAACAAAACTCTAGTAGAAGTAAGACCTTACTGTGGAAATCCCAATGCAATTGACAATGGTCGATTTAGGGAACAGGTGCATGGTTGGGGGCTCTAAGAAGATTTGTAGTCGTACGGTCTCTCTCGGACAAAACAGAACTAGAAGGAGATGGTTATGTCCATCAGAAGCGACCCCAGTACGTATAATGAAAAAAAGTACATGATGTGTAATTTAGAAGTACATGGTGTGTCCTTGCCTTTACCATCCCCCTCATTAGGTGGTCTCTAGGTCACCAAACACTGCCATGTGCAGGGACATGACACGGTCAGCACCTGGCCACCTGCGGTAACCATGTACACGATGTGTTCTTATATAGTACAGGGTGTGTACTTATAAAGTACATTGTGTGTACTTAATAAATTTCCATAAAACTCCTCTTTTTCCTCAAAAATGCCAGAAAAAGGAAAACATATCTTAAAAGAAGATCTGAGATCTTACAAAAATCCCCCCGTAACGAAATTTTCCCCTGGATTTCCCTAACAAGGTGGCGTAGAAAAAGAATTCATGAACAACTACGACCATTGTGATCTTACGTCTGTCTCCCTCTCCCATGTCTCGTCTTGTACTCACCTGTGCTTCCATAGCACTCGTAGCAGAGGACCAGACCATCCACAGAGAACCTTCGTACTGCAATCAACAATCCGGATAGGATGCATCTCAAACGAGGTGTCCACCTCCCACTCAACCACATCAGGTTGAAGAACAAGAGACGAGTATGAGATTTAACAACAATGATAAGAAACATCAAATAAGTTATTCATAGATTGGTTCCTCTGAGGTAACTGTATTCGATATACAACTGACCAAAATCTCTCCAAAACCTCAAACGGTCCTATGTACCTCGGCTATAGCATACCCTGTATCATAATCCTCTTGTGCCCCAACAACGATGTGACACACCAGAAAACCTAATCCATGACCTCAAAATCCTGAGGTCCATTCCACTGATCAGCATAACACTTCTATCAAAACATTGCAGTACCCATCCTCTTATGAATCAACACTACCTGCTCTACGGTCTCCTAGACAAGACAAGGACCTAGCATAGCTAATTCTCCTGTCACCAGCAATCATAAGGGTGATCGGCTTGGCTTACCGTACAAATCATCATAATGTTCCATCTGAATAGTTTCATGAAAACTATTGTTGTGGGAAAACTCCACAAGAGGTGTGTGATTCTCCCAAGAACTTCCAAAATCAATGATTCATGGTCGCAGCATGTTCTCAATCACCTGAATCATACGCTTGGATTGGCCATCAGTATGAGGGTTGTAAGTTGTACTAAAAATTACCTGTGTACCCAAAGCCTTCTGTAGCCCCCACAAGACTCGAGAAGTAAAATGGGCATCCCAGTCTGAAACAATGGAGTGTATAAGTCCATGTAAACTCAAAATTTTTTGGATGTACAACCATCCCAGGTCATCAAAACTGACGGTTTCCTTGATCCTCAAAATGTAATCAACCTTCAGGAGTCTTTCAAAGTCCACCCATAAAACATCATTCCATCGAGGTGACCTTGGTAAATCTATCACAAAATCCATCGAGACATCATTACACTTCCACTTAGGAATGGGTAATTGCAGAAAAATCCCTGCTGGTCGTTCATACTCTAAATTCACCTGTTAATAGGTAGAACACATCACGATGAACCCAACGACATCTTTCTTCATACCAGGACACCAATACTGACAGTGTAGGTCATGATATATATCAGTGACACCAGTATGAACTTCCCAAACCGAGGAATGAAATTCCCACTTCAACTCCTCATGTATGTCTGCTGATACCCATATGCACCCCTGGAAACACAAGATCTCATCCCCACAGATGGTATATCCAGGAATAAGGTCATCTCCTAACACACATTCCCAAAGGACTAGGCCTTCAGAATCCGAAAGCTTCCTCATTCCCACTCGATGAAGAGGAGTAAAGGTAACAACTACAAAAGAACGAAACGTCTGTCACAGTCTATCATGCACCTCTAAATACATCTTAGAGAATAGAGACATAATTTTCCACTCACTATTGGCCTCCTTAACTACCTATATCTGAGTCCTCCTGTTCAACGCATTAGCCACAGTGTTGCCCTTCCCTAGTGTATTGTCAAGCTCAAAGTCAAAAGATAGAAGGTACTCAACCCACCTTCTATGTCTCAAATTCAGGTCATTCTGGGTTAAGATATACATGATACTTTTGTGGTCAGTGAAAACAATAAAATTTTCACCCAAAAGATAATGTTTCCAACAACAAAAGGCATGAATAACTACTACCAACTCAAGATCGTGTGTCGGGTAATTCCTCTCATGGGTCCTCAACTGCCGAGACCCGTATGCAATGACTCCTTCCCCCTAAATAAGCACTACTCCCAACCTGATACATAAATCTTTGCAATACACTATATATCTCTTTCATGGATCAGTAAAAACTAGTATTGGTGCTGATGTCATTCTCCATTTCAGCTTCTGAAAGGTTTACTCACACGAATATACCCACAAGTACTTCACACCCTTCTTAGTCAGTCCCATCAGTGGCACTGCTAAGCATGAAAAGTCTTGTATGAAACCTCTATAGTATCCAACCATCCCAAAAAAACATCATACCTAAAAAACATTATTCTAATTCACCCAAGAAACTATAGCTCTCACTTTCTCTAGAAATACTGATACTCCTGCTTCTGAGATTACATGACCCAAGAAGTGAATCTGGTACATCAAAAAGTGGCATTTTTAATGCTTATCATATATCTGATTCTCTCTCAGTGTGCACAGAACAATCTCAAGATGTGTGTCATGGTCATGTTGAGTGCAAGATTACACCAAGATAACGTCCATGGAAACCACCATTAAAGAATCCATGTATGGATGGAACACTCGATTCCTCAATGCCATGGAAATAGTAGGTGGGTTCGTGAGACCAAATGGCATATCCACATACTCATACAGACCATGCATGTTCCAAAATGTTGTCAGTGGTATATCAGATGGTCTAATGCGCAACTAATGATAACCAGATATCATGTCAATCTTCGAGAACACATGGTCTCCTCGAATATGATCACATAGATCATAAATCCTCAGAAAAGGATATCAGTTTTTGAGCATCAACTAGTTCAGCTTCTTATAATCCACACATAGCTTCTTGTACTGTCATCCTTCTTCACAAACAGGATTTTCAAACCCCAAGAAGAAGTACAAGTTCAGATGAAACCCTTTTCCTGCAACTCCTCCAATTGCATCTTGAACACTTGTAGCTCTGGTGTATCCAACCTATAAGTAGTAATGGAAACTGGTTCCATTCGTGGCATGAGATCAATTAAATAGTCTACCTCTTTCTCTAATGGAAGACCCAAAATGTCTTCTGGAAATACATCCCTTAAACGATCCACCACTAGAAGAAAGTTCAATTATGAAGTCCCTTGGTCATCTAGATATAGACTAGAAATATGGGTTGTAACTCCCCCAACCCATGATTCTCAGGTCCTACTCTACTTACTTGGAAATCACATTTTCCCTTATGAAGAAACAATCTGCCCTCTGGTTCTGTGAAACTCATCCTACTGCGATAGCAATCAACAACAGCCTGGAAGGGAACTAGACAGTCCATTCCGAGAATGAAATCATAACATGTCATCTCTTGGACATAAAGGTCCCACTGTAAGTGGTACCCACCAACCACTAGAGGGTACTCCTAGAACTATTGTACACTAGTCTTTCTTGTCCCCAACGATGTTTCTAGCATCAATATATCAGCAGAAGAAAAGTTACAGAGCCCAAGGCTCCCCCAACTGCAACAGATATAATGTTGTGTGATGTCCATATATCGAAAAGGGAAGAAGGTAAAATTAAGGTAACAAGGATGGTACCTAGAACTGTAGATGGTTCATGATCCTGATCCTGGTGGGTCTGCTCTACTGCAAAATTTTGGCTAGTACAGTGGCTCTGTGACCCTGCATGACAACTCTGAGCTGATCCAACTAAATTTCACTGAAAGACTGGTGATTGACTACCACGGCTTCGAGCTCCACATTGACCTGAACAGTCGGAAGATCTCCAGTTATGAGACTGATGAAATACTAGTGGTGTTTCTCATGAACGAGGAGTCAAAGACGAACCCTTTTCACCATCTGATGGTGAGAATAACTGACAAAATCACTGAAGATGGCCCATCTTTCCTAAAGATCGGCACTCCAATGGGTCTCTCGGGCAATGTGGCCTCATATTCCTACTATTCTAGCACTGGTAGCACACCACATGGCTACTATAAGAAGTGTCTTTCCTCCTTGGATATCCACGTGAAGGCTTCCTATGGAACTTCCTGTTTTCAGTAGGTGGGACACTAACTACGGATGTTGAGCTGCCCTGGATCACAACTCCAGAATCCCTCAGATAATGCTCTGTGATCAGCACTAGGTTGACAATAGATGTGATAGATTCCAACATGATGATATTAACCTGATATCAGTTGTGGTGCCTTAGAACATCCTCAAAATTCCTTGAATGACATAAGTCATGACCTACTGGAATACACGTGAAGCTCTGCAGCTAAATGAAACAAGAAGAGTACTCCATGACTAAGAGGGTACCATATTCCAGACTCAGGGACACTCAGGAATGATCAGCCATCAGTGTCTCTAGATAGAAGTAGTCATAGAAGGCACATTGGAACTCATCTCGGTCCATGACCCGTAGTCATCCCGCCTATGAGATCACATCCCACCATCTCTTGGCGGAATCATGAAGCATGATGGTAGTGAGCTTCACCATCCTCACTATTGGTGTCTCAAAATGCTCGAAGATCAAATTCATGGATTCTATCCATGACTTTGCAGCTAGAGGTCCTCCTTCACACATGAAGGTGGGAGGATGCTGCTGTTGGAAAACCCATGTCAGCTCTTCCATATACGAAGAAGGATGAAGTACTTCATGGAAGGTCTACATGAACCTCATATAGCCTTCTCGGAACTGTGCGATGACACATATGTCTGTAATGATGGCTGGTTCCATGACTAGAACAACTGGAGGATCTGATGGTAGTCCTTGATCAGCCATGTCCGGTGTCTGATCACATCCTTGCAACTGGCGTACAACCAGAAGACGTCTCGGTGGCATGACTCGACAATGTCAAACACACACCTTTGATAAAGATTATCAAGGACTGAAAACTGTAAGGGTAATAAGGGAACATGAGAAATAAATCATTCAAGTTTTACAAAACATGGATATAAGATGTGTATACTTAACTACATGACGTGTTCCCTTAAGAATTTCACATGGGTGTATAAATCTACCAAAACAGGTCATGTAACACCCCCAACACAATTCATGTTGTCCTAACACATGGCGTGTACTTGAATCCTCTTCCCTTGCCTGAGATCTTCTACAAGACTAAGATACACATCTCTCCAAGAACAAGACTACACATCGTGTTTTTCCAGACACGACATGTACTACACAAGCTTCACCGACCCGTGTCGTTAATGACATGGCTGGATACAGGGCTCACACTACACTGTGTGTCGCAGATAGACATGGTGTGTACTATAGGATTTCCACTAACACATGTTGTTAGTTACATGGCCATATTACTGGGATTACACTACATGGTGTGTTCAAGACTAAAATTTCATGTATTGCTTATGTTTTTATCCATCTATTTCATTAGTCACATGGGTAGACACATGGTCTAAAAACATGGCGTGTACGTCTGTTACACGACGTGTCCCAAATAACATTCTCCAAACCCCATGTTTATGCCCAAATGGACAGTGACACGGTTAGACACTTCACGCCGTGTACATATTTCACATGGTGTATACTTAAATAAAATATTTTCTTCCCAAATAGAATAACACATTGTGTGTATTCAAAACTACATGGAATTTATTCTGGGTTTTTCCTGATAGTAATCCTCATAAAATACTCCAGAAGCCTAGAAAACACTAAAACGAACATTAAAGTTCCATATTCTGATATGTGAGGGCACATACTCTCTGAGAATCAAAGCATGACATCTCTTATGTGTCATATATGAGAAAAACAAGGCAATAATATACCAAATTAAAATCCATGAGGGCCCATAACTCCTCAAGAACCAATGTCTATCATTCATTTGAACAAAACCTTACACAAATCAACACCCTATCAAACAGTATGTACTTTATCAATGCATCTATCACAACAACATTCATATCTAGATCAACATATATCACACCATATTGAAATCACTAATGCACCCAAAATGTCATGGCCAGAACACATGACATGTGATTTCTAGAATGTTCCTATTTGATGCATTAGATGTCATACCCTCATCTCATCAAGTTTCAATAGAAATAGATCCTCCATAATATCAACAATAACCACACAAATCATGTGAATCACCCAATGGTGAAATCCAATCAACTGTAAAATTGAAAAACATGAAAATTGCAATATATGAGGTGAATTGGATTTTCCATGTACATGGATTGGCTACACTCAGACATAGCTTATTAACAAGTACCTATTTCTATCCTATCATTGACTATAAGATTCAAATAATATTTCAAGATGAAAATAATGCCTCTGATACCACTTTTCAACATATGGGTTCCGGATTCCACCTAGAGACGCCCCGTACCTGGTTGGTCACATGGCCTCAAGCATATTTCCCCGAACACTAGAGGTTGCCGACTAGAAGTGTGGGCATTGGCTGTGATAGTGGGGAAACTATGCTCTCATTGGCAGAGTAACGAAACGAAAGTAAAAAACAACTAGAAATAGAGGAAGAAATGATAATTTCATACAATATTAACAATGACAGACTGAAGGAAATAAACAGTTGGAGAACTTATATAATGGTGCATCATACATATGTCTAGGAAAGCAGCCAAACATGTCACAGTTTTGAAATACAGTACTAAACCAAAGTACAAGGAAACAGTATAAAATTCTTCAATATTGAAAACCTAATTTGGGTACCATGTTCTCTATATCCAAAGTAGTCATGTACCTGAAGATGAAGGTCGTTTTCCCTTATCTATACCTACAACAACATAATCAGTTGGGACGAAAATCATGACCCAAACGGGGTGTGAGACTAAGTCCATGTAGGAAACCACCCCATGATCTATACCTAACACTCTTTTAATATATATATATATGTGGAAGGTAATTAGAAAATAGAAGTAGTAAAGAATAATTCACTCAAGAGAAACAATCTTACAATTTCAAAACATTCAAATACAACTTATCAAGAAAGTAGGTAATCAAAAACATGTAACCATCTGTGAAGTACTCACAACATATCCCCTCTGGTCCTGCCTATCAAACACAAGAAACCCTCTAGAAATCCCACATAGTCTCACCCCCTATGGTTCAGCTTTAGCATATACTCTATGAGGAAGCACTCACCATCAACTCCACCCATTGTTACGTATCAGTAACAAAACGGCTCTTTGGGGTAGTACTTATGTCTCATTCCCCATATGGCCCACGTAGAGGAACTACATACACTCTCACTAAGAAAATACATCAATTCCCCCAATGGTATCGCATCGTACAATAAAAATAGACCCTCTCGAGAAGCCCTTATGTCAATTCTCCCTATGGTCTACTACACCAAGTTTTCAAGTCATTGTGTAAGTCAAATGAGCATAGAAATGCAATGCGGAAAAACTAAACCTCAAGAATTACTTGGCTAACCAGTCTAAAGCATAACAGCATGTCAGATAAACAATCACCCCATCCTAACAATACTAGGCATGGGAAACAAATAGTATCCTAACATGCAAGGAGGACCAAACGGTCAAAAACAACACTTTCATGGGAAATCAATTCCAAATCATAGAAATTAACCATATTCACATTAAATTAACCTTTACTCATGAATAAAAGAATATAAGTAAATTAACAAGGCTAAAATAGTAACACACAATACCCTGTTCAAGATTATTTGGCAATTTTTCACATATAACTCGAAGGTTTTCAAGGGGAAGGAACAAACCACCTACAAAGGAGTTATAGGAACGTTATAATTGAACCTCAAGACGTGAAGCACCAAAGAACACTGTAGATCTACAAAAACACTCATAATTCTCAACTGAGGATAACTTAAGAAAGAGGAGGAATCAACAAAGAAAGCTATAGTAGAAGGAAGAGCTTACTGTGGCGATCCCAACACAATCGACAGAGGTCGATAAAGAGAACAAGTTCTCGGTCGGTGGCTTGGAGAAAAATCATGGTCGTACTATCCCTCTCGGATGAAACAGACCTAAAAGGATATAGTTCTGTCCATCAGACACGACCCCGGTATGTTTACTAAAAAAAATAAAGCACACGGTGTGCAATTTCCTTTACTGGTCCCCCAATAGGTGGTCTCCAGGTCCCCACACACGGGTGTGTGCATGGTTGTGACACAGCCAGCACCCGGCTACCTGTGGTAACCAAGTACACGACATGTGCTTAATAAATCTATATAAAACTCTTCGTTTTCTTAAAAAACACAAGAAAAAGGAAAACATACTTGAAAAGAAGATCTGGGTTCTAACAATATTCCCAATAGATCGATAATGGGAGGTTACAAACTCCACACCATAAAGACATTCCATTACAATGAAGTCATGTTGAATATGTAATCCCTATAAAATTATAAGGACATTGATTCTTTATCAGTGAATTTAATTCAAAAGTCTCATGATAATATGTTATTTTTCCCATATAACTATAATAAATTCAATCAACTTCCCACACAAAACTTTCACTTGAGAGCCGAGAATCTCAAATAGTTATTCTAAAACTGATGCATCTAGCTCTAACTCAATTTCTTCCCAATTCAGAACATGAGCAGGATGAGGATGGTACATAATGAGTTAATATATGTGTAAAAAATCATGAATACTTGTCAATTGAATTGGTAATGCTAACAGATAATCAAGCTAACATAGTAGCTTAGTGACCCCATATGGTACAACATATCTCATATCCAACTTTCCATATTTTCCATGATGATGGTGACCCAACAATAGATATACATTCAAGAAAACCGAGACACCAAAGGAGAACTCGAGGGAAAGATTCCACAAATACATATATGATTTATGTCAAAATGATGTTGTAACCTGAAGTTGATGCACATCCTGAATCACTAACGACGTCCCTTGGACCAAACTTATTCCAACTGAAGATACATTTCAGACCTTCTCCCTACAACAACGTGATCATTATGGGTGGCCATACAAGACCACGAAGGGTTATATTATTATTGATTATTGATAACTATAGTTTTAAAAACCTCATGTATTCCAAGATGGATATCCTATGATTAATTAAAATATAACACACATGTACGAAGCATATCCCCTAGGATCTAAATCACATGCACTATCTGACCATCTATCTATGGATGGTACTATGTGCTCAACATGAATTAAGTTGACACTACCTCGTGGATACTCCCCTAGGACTTCATGTTAAACCAAGGAACCTAATCCAAAACAACTATAGAAGGACTCCAATGCGACCTCAAAATATATTGAGTAGAAAACAAATCCAGATCAACAACCATAGTGGTGACTTTGATAAAAACAAAACGAGCATTCTTCTTCAACCAATAAATGATTACCAATATTGAATTCATTATTCTGGGTGTCTATGGTAATCCAACATAAAGTTTCATGGATACATTATCCCACATCCAGACTGTAACATAATGTGGTTGAAGAAAACTGGTGGGTTTCAAGGGAAGTACCTTTATCTTTTTGGAAATTTTAATATAAGGACATATAATGTGCAATGTCATGCTTCGTACCTAGTTAGTATAATCATCATATGACGTCACAATACATCTTTGTCGTGCCTGGATCAACATCCCATAAAGATTCATGAAAATAAAACAATACAAAACACCTCACAGATTCTAGGATGGAAACCCAATTCCCAAAGTGGATTATTCCTTATGAACATATAATCCAAAGTGAGATGGTATCTCAAACATTGTGTATTTCATGAATTTTTCTAAAAACAAAATCCCACTGCTAAATCTTCAAAACATGCTCCAAGAGAGATGAAGACAACTAGAAACTAGTTAGAACAATTCCCAAAACATCCTCATGTGTACCAAGGAGAAACTAAGGGAAAATCCCCATAAATTTCCACTCCTCTGAATCTAGAACAGCATTGAGAATGAATTTTCAAGTATGGGTGTCTATAATGAAATTACATTCCCCATGGTGTAGGTGATATTGATATGAAATGTCTAAATCAATTCTATCCACCACCTTTGTCTATGATTTACATCATTATAGGGGAATATATAAGTCAAAATCATTCGATCATAAAATAATATGAACCTATCCCCAAAAATATCAAACTAAAAACACTTAAGTGATTGTATAACTCCAGATAACTCTACATTGTTAGTGGGGTATTTCTTCTCATGTGGAAGAAGTTGAAAAGAGTCGTAAGCTACCACATGGTCATCCTGCATAAGCATCCATCCCAAACCAACACTAGAATCATAAAAAACAGCTTGTATCCCTTACAAGGATTAGGTAAGGTCAAAATAGGAGTCGATGTTATAAGAAATTTCATTTAATTGAAATAAGATAAACACTTCTTGTTCCATGTGAATTTAACTAATTTTCTAGTAAGAGTAGTCAAATTGGACTCAATCTTAACGAAATCCTCTAAACAATATTGGTATAATTCAGTAAGACTAAGGAAGCCCCAAATTTCAAAGTCATTCTCTCGTTTTTTTTGATCCCAGAATAGCCATCAGCTTCTCTGGATCAACTGATAATCTATGTTTATAGATTTTATGCCGGATGAACATCAAATCTTGTATACAGAAACTACATATCATATTAATTCCATAAAAATAATAAATTCTCTAAATTTCAATAACAAAAATCATATGGTGGTCATTCCCACAATCATATTTAAAATAGACTATAATATCATCCACGAACCATAAAAAAAAGTGTCACGATATTGATGGAATATCAAATTCATCAAGGAAATAAAAAATATAGTAGTATTAGTAAGACTAAATGGAATCCAAATATATTCATAGTGGTCATTCTTTCTCATGAAATTTGTCTTCGGTATATCAGACTCCAAAATTCCAAGTTGATGATAACCTAACTGATAATGAATCTTCTAAAATCCGTTTTCTTCTTTTAACTAATCAAAATAAGCCATCCATGCAAGGAAAAGTATATTTCCTCTTATCCATGGCCTGGTTCAACATTTCTACAGTTCACAATCAGTTAAATTCAACAATATTATATCATTATAAATAGAATATGGGCTACCCATGGATGAACACTAGGGAGAAAAAAATATTATTCTAATAGGTCATCAAACTGAATCTTCGGCTATTTAAGCTTAATGGGTTCCATATGATAAGAATGTATCGGTATCGACAGCGTGGCTTTCACCAGATCAACATTAAACTTGATTTTTATTTCTAAAAGAAGACTAGAGAAGTAGTATAGGAAAATGTTAGGAAATTTTCAAACAACAATGTGAATATGAACAATAGGAAAAACCTCATCGAGCTAAATCAAAACCGAAAACAACAAACTTTTGAGCTCTATGTGCAAAGGCACTAAACAACCTGATCTCGGATCCCACTCCCCCTGAAACACACGAGGCCTCCCATCGATAGCATGAAATGAAACACACTGATGGTAGCAATCAACTTTAGCACAATGTGCACGTCTCCAATACATACTGATGATAATTTCAAATAAATCCAAATCAAGAATGATATAATCCAGACCAACTCAATATCAGTTATCATGAATGAATAATAAGAACATTGAAACTCATGCTATATCCTCTTTCCAAGAGGTTTCACTTACTTTGTTACAAAGGTAATATGTTCTTTTGAAATTTTAAGTATATCAAAAAAAAATATAAACGAGTTAGAGGCACTAGTATCAAATCAAGAAATAGAAACTAATGATGCAATAAGGATATTACCTTTCATTATTGATAGAGATATATCGACTTATGATGTAAACTCATCTACTATGTGAAAGTGATTCACACCTACATATTTTGGTTGGATCCCTACAGTCTTTGGGGTTTCTAACTACATCGTAGTATCCTTTGGAGAAAAAAACCGAGACCATCAAAAAGAGTAGTCCTAACCTGGGACAAACACTATAAATGACCAATGTGTCCATAGCTATTTAAAATCTTCACTAGAATAGGAAAATAATATATGGGGTGTCTTAACATGCCACACATATAGTAATTTATGGGTACCCTGCTAGATGTAGTAGATGGCGTGGAGAAGGATCACTATGGAGACCCACCTCCACCACTCCTGCAATGATCCTGCCACATACTTTTCATATCACATGTTCTACTAATGCTACCACTAGGTGGAAGATAAGTGGTCAAAAATCCAACATTGACATCCATTTTTATCTATTCCATCATAGCTCTATCGACCATATCTTCATAAAAAATGATTCCTCATAAACACTTGTAATCTAATATCTAGTCGTAAACCCTATAGGTACTTCATAGCCTTCAACTGGTAATTCTTCACCAAATCCATAGAAAAAAGGACCAGATAAAGAACCTATTAGTATATTCCAACACCAAATTTTTTCTTTGCTACAAGGAAAAGAACTAGAGAGACTTTTACATCCTCAATGAATTTGGAAACAAAAATTGGAAGAAAATGGTTTTGAAACCTATCCAATTTTGGTCCACGTGTCTATCTTCCTATACCATAGAAACCCTAAGTTTCATTTCAGAACTCTTGGACCCAAATGATAAACACATCACCCTGATATTTTCACATTTTACCAATAAGCTGATGATTTAATTGTTCTTATCTAGCCAATCCTTTACCTCTTCATGTTAAATTGTTCAATTAAATTATGATGAATTCTCACACAAGAATTCCCACAATCATTCTCTCTATATTCTGTCTCTCGGTTATATCTCACAACTTCATTCTGAACCAATGGTGCATCCTGATCAACAACATAAAATTCACATAAAATGGGTTCGATGAGATTCTAAACCACTTATGGATGTCTTTGTGTGACATAAGCTACAACATCCTTTGGATCTCATGAGAGACATCTCAGAGGAATACTGTTCCATACTGAAACATAAGGAACAAATGAAGAAAATAAAAAATCTTCATTCAAACTAGATAAACCATTAGTATAAACTGGGATTTAAAAAAAACCAACACTAGAGACTCATAACTTAACTTCCTAGGGAACCATGAGTCTCATCACGACCAAATCTAGCAATCCACTTATCACAACATCCCTCTCAAGTCCCGAAAATCCTATCTCCAGTCTAACTGGTGTGCCAAGACAGGGACTCTTGTGGATATAACTCCACTTAATATCATTTTATAATGATCTAACTTGAGTTAACAACAAAACTGGCACCTAGTCCAATCCATCACATACGTAAAGGGAATTCCCAATCCCCATGGGATGGAGACATTAACACGATAATCAATCAACTAACCAAAGATCATGATTTCCCACAAGAGTTACTAACACATGGAATATATACACATATAGAAAATGATGTGAAAGGGAAAGAGTAATAAATATATGCCATAAATGTTTGAATACAACAAAGAAAAAGCAACAATAAAAGTAACTAGAACTGAAAAGGACAAAACCAACAAAAAAGGATCATAACCAAACAACTACTCCATGTGATAGAATGGAAAAACTCACACCAATTCACCACCAACTAACCAACCCATCAGACAAAAAAACTCACTGCCTCACTACAACACCTTGCCTTTCCCTGAAATGGAAGACATAGAAAGGTCTGTGCACCATTGATGAGTTTTGAAGGGTATGAGATAACATGCTCGGTAGGGTCCCACCAAAGTGTTCTAAAACTAGTATCTGTATAATAATTGCTGTATGATCTTTTAAAATATAAAATGTCATGATAAATGGTAAATTAGTTTTATATAAAACATGGAAATCATTTCCTTTTATCATAGTTCTTAAACAAAGCAGGTATACAAATTTCAATACATATTTTCCACAATATCATTCTCTAGAATAAACAAGCATATCAAGGATAAAAATAATAATACAGAAAATATAAAATAGAAGAACATATATCAACATCGAGGATCCTTATAGGCTAGACTAGTAAACTACTAGTACAATAATCAATCGAGTACCAAAAATGGTTCCTAGAACACATGTCAAGGATGTAGAGTAATACCACATGAGTAACCCAATACAATAATCAATCGAGTACAAAACTCATAATTCGTACCGTACGAGAAATAAATCTCTTATAAAGAACAAAAAATAGAGATTTTGGTTCATAACAAAAATATTCTATGAAACAAGACCACTCGCTTGGTTAATGTTTTAATGCAGAATGTACAATTTCAAGAAGCTATTTGGGAACATGAAGATAAAATGATGGAGAGATATCCTCATCTATTTGTATCTAAGTGATGAATTTGGAGGTAAAAATTATTGTTAAGTGGTATAATTTAACACCGAGATGTTTTTATGAAATATTTTCATTAATTAATTTTAATTCAAAAATAGATTACATTGCACAAAATCATGAGTTTAAATGAACGAAGTGACGCTATTAGTATATAATGACCATTTTTACCCATCCATTTTGTAAGAGGGAATAAATATAACTAACTTATGAAATTTTATGATGAAGTCAATCACAATGTATTATTTATGAAAAATAGAATTCAATTATATATTTGTATTTTTATATTTTTAAATTGGGTGAATTAGTTTTAGTAAACAAAATTAACAAAATATATATGTTATATACGTAATAAATTATTTTTTATACTCATCCAATATATATTTTTGACATAGTGTATGAGTAAACCCTATTTGATGTATAAAAACCAATATTTTTCAAAATAGTGTTTTACCACCTATCAATAGAGAACCCCATTTAAATTAATATTTTGACACATTAATATTTTTTATATGAAATCATAAAAACGTTTATTGGAAGTAGGATATAAATATTTTCATTTGATTAAATTTTAATATTTTTCTGTTAACATTAATATTTTTTTGAATAATAAAACTACAATAAATATGAATTGAAACACAATTTTTTTCATCGAAAAAATTTATATGAAAATTTTATAATACTGAATGGTTTTAAATTAAAACGGAATATATTTTTTCATTAAATATATTTTCTGTAATTAGAAATTATTTTACATTTAATTTAGATTAAAATCCCATTCAATATTTTGCAATGATTTAAATTTTAAAACTCGTTCTCTCTTTCCAAAAATGGGAATAATTTTAAATTAATAACAAATATTTATGTTTTTTTACTTTTTAAAATTGATTCGATATTTTGATAAGTATGTAAAAATTATGAAAATAGCTTTATTTTATTTTTGGGAATTATGAATAGTAACATATGTATTTTTATTTAATATGATAAAAGGTTAAATTGGTTAATTTATTTTAATTTAATGAAAATTCAAATATGTCTCACTCAAATTTTATAACTAAGTCATTTTTTATATGAGGTAATAAAAAAGTAAAATTATGTTATAAATACTCATTTTAATGTTTCCATATTAATAATTTAACAAATTATAACCTTTTAAATTTTGGATTATACATAATTAAAATTCTAATGAAAACATTATCATGGAATATAGTAGATTTTTCTTTATCATTTTATTTTATTTTTAATTTTTTAAAAAATATTTATATTAAATAATTACACACTATTTCTGTAGTAATTATTTTATAAATAGAGATAAAAAATAATTGTTAGAAAAATATTAAAATAAATATATTTTTGGCTTACTATTATTCCTAATGAATTTTATATATGACCTTTAATTATAATAAATTTAATAAAATAGTTGGTTCAAATATAAATTGTTATCTTAGTATTTTCAAAAATAAATGAATTGAATATTGTTCAAATTGGCACTATTGATTACATAGAAAAATATTATTTTATTACATTATTTAATAGTCATAAAGAATATTTAAAAAATATATAATAATTATTATATGGTATAAAATGATCTAAGGTATTTTTTATGCCCTAATTGGCATCAAATAAGTAAATATTGTACACTTTTAATGTGGACATAATTGTAATCCCGGTTAATAGTTAAATAGAATAAATATTTTTTAAATGAAATGATAAAGTTAAAATTGAAAAAAATATTTTGTGAAACATATTGGTTGATGATATTAAAATACTTTCGAATCTCAATTTTGAAACTGGGACATTATTGAGGTTTTCAGATGTCATTTTATTTCATTATAAATTAATATTTTTTGGAGATCTCAAAAGTGCCCTTCACATCAATTTTAAAAGGGAACTTCCTCCCTAAACTTGTCACTAAACTATGATCATTAAATATCAGCCATCCCCTACCCTTTTACATGATAAACTTCGATAATTACATTTCATAGGTTTTGGTCTTCATCAATTGTTAATTCTAGTGCTCTAAAAGGAGGTTTAGAGGAAGCACATCGAAGAAAAGGTAATAACCTCTACAAATTCTTTCAAAAATAATTTTTCTTGAACATACTAATCTTGAGTTGATTCATTATAAATTAATTAATAAAGTATCAATTATATGTTGATATGTAATTATTATTTTGAAAAACATATTCAACATTCTATCTAGCCTATGAATAACCAAATTTCAACTTGTGTGTAGGTATGACTTACAGTCTCCACGCCATGGTGTAATATGTTTTTCATCACCACCATATATAGATGGTTATTATGATGGAAATAATAAATATATATGATTATTATAACATTATATGTATTCTTAAATATAATTCATTATTCACTTTAATATCAATCAACAATTAATGGAATGACATTGTCACTCGTGCATACGTGCGACCTACAGTCTCCACGATGAGATGTTATTCATTATACATGATCATCATTAAAGAATTATTATATATATTTTTATATTTTATTAAAAATGATATTGATATTGTTATTATAATTTTGGAATGATATAACTATGATCTATAAAGGAGAACCATAACTTATTCAACAAAACATGTATAAACAGACAAAATAGTAAATACCTAAATAACAAGTAATAATGAAATGTTATTAAAAAATGGATGATAATATGATCATATATGATATCATAAAAAATAATATGATTCTGAAATAATATAATGAGATTATTTAAATCATTATACAGGGGGTTTGGATACATTAAGGGAAATCAGGCCTAAGGTAAGGGATAATTTCACAATCTCATTATTATCTAATATTATTTATGCATATGCATTTAATGGGGTATATTAATCATCCACATGCATGTTTCCTATATATTTAATATTATTTATATTATTATATATTCTTTTAAAGTAAATTTTACCTATTGGGGAATTTTTTTTAAATGGAATGAATGTAATCTTTTGTCATTATTCAATACGAGGTACTTTTTTATTTTTCTAAAAATGTATAAGGAAAATGTTTTTTTTAACTTATACATAATAAATTGATTTTTTATGTTTTAATAACCCATTATTTCAATGAATCATATTGTACCCGATTTCAGGTTTATCTTCAAATAAATTATTTTTCCATATAAGATGCATTTATTTAATAGGTCCATGTTTAAATTATAATATCTTTATTATTCCTATTGTTTGATTGTGTTTATGGAATAATGTTATTTATGAAATCCATTTGTTTTACATAGATTATGTAATGTTTGAATGAATCCTAAAGAAATACACTTTTATTCCATGTGTTAGGATAAATGATTTATTTTATTGTGGATCACAAAAGAATGATATCATTATGGAATGCGTGAGACATATATCATCCTCCAACTCATTAGTTACAGATTTATACCTCATGAGATAGACATAAAATTCACAACAAGTAAATCTAGTTCGGTAATACGAGGCTAGAACGTGGAGTGAACATGGTTCAGTAGTGGAATTTTTCCTCTGTGATGGAATTAGAAATGGGACTTGACTAATATGAAATGGTTTTATATGGTAATGTGTATTCCATAAAATTTAATATCTTATGTTATGACTTTTTGGGATTATATTATTTTTTTCTTTTAAAATTTTATGATTTATCCAATTTCATGTTATCACGATCTTTCATGTGCAGGATATGATTGTAAAATGTTTTGTAATTATATTTTAAATGTAATGTTATTATCGATATCATACTTTTTTATCCTTACTGAGCACCTGAGCTTACACTTATTTTTCATTTCCCCATGTCTTGAAGAATTCTATTATGGAAGATATTTCAAAACGGGGTCCATTTATGATGAAATTAGTGGGAGATAATAATGATATATTATGAACCAGTTTTTTAGTTTTCCACGTATCTAATGATTTTATACCTATACAGTCCTATATTGGCATTGCTAAAATTTGTAGTGAATATTATTAAACATTAAATTAAAATCAATTTCTGTAATTTATGATTCATTATAGTTATCCATGTGATCCTTTTACAAATTCATTAAAATGATATGAAAATATATTTCAAACCCATTTCACAATTCCATTTTTCAACCAAAAGAGAAAACCAATTTTCTATCAAAATCATTTTTAAAATACACACAAAATCCTAACATTTTTATGTATAATGAAATTTCTAAATCAATTAATAAAATTTTCATCCATATAGGTCAGATACAGAACAACATACCTCGAAACAGGGGTCACAGAAGCCTACAATTGGATCCACCAACAATGAAGACTCAACTATTTCTATAAAGGCACTAGAATAAAATCTACAACATAGTATCGATCCAATTTAGAAATAAAGTGATGTTAGAAAGTTTGAAACCCACCATCATCAAGAACGAACAACCATTGCAGCATGAAAAATAATCTAATAGCCTCGGAAATGATATTGTACAACGTATCTAGATGAAGATATGAAAAAACACCAATATAGAGAAATAGTTATGAAAATGAAAACCAAAGGCGCTACTATGAAAATTTCAACAAAGAAATGAAAAGATATATTACCTAGAGAGACACACCACAACAAAAATTAAGATAGAACGTTTAATGGATTGATCTAGAATGAATGGAGTCTCCCAAAATCATCAAATAGTATATTTGGATCGAGAGAAAAGGAAATGTGGTAGTCAAATGGTCACCAAAAAATAAAATGGCTCCCAAAAACATTCTTTCTTAGAAAATTACATGGCATGTAATTCATTTACACATTGTTATATCAACATTTTATAAGTATACCATGAAAGATATCATCCTTGATTAAAAATATGTTACTTAAAACATTCATTAAATGAAACATATATTCACATCTCGTAAGCATAAAAAGAGGTATGTATTTAAAATCTTACATCCAGTAAATCTTAAACATCAAATCACGTTACTACATGGTATGAAATCCCCCTGCATCCTATAGAAAATTCCAGTTTGCTATAATAGTATGAAAAATCTATGACTTCACCATTTTTGATATCCTTCCAATTCTTTCATAGGATTATACAGACAATGATAAATGTAAGACATGTTATGGTGAAGGACACACCTAATAGACCAGTAATGGAATGTTATCGGTTTTAATGATAATTACTTATGTGTAAATTTCTCTTATTATATAATGTACTTCATAGCTACCAATAGATTTATAATTATTCAAATTTATCTTTTGGAATTACTTCTCTATTTTTGTTTAATAAATATATGAGAATTAATTACAAAATTTAATCTCCTAAATTCATCCCACTCTATGGAGAAAATTTCATCATGTCACAATATTTTCTTGATAAGAATCCATCCTTGATAAGTATCTCTTTCAAAAGGATAAGCATATAAAAAATTATCATGTTATTAACATGAAATAAATTAAAATAATTTTTGTGTTACTCATCCATCATTTAAAAAATAGTGGATGAACATAACCACTAAAAGAAGGTATGAATTTCCCCATGATGGACTCAATAAAATGTTGTTACATCCTTATATAATTTTCTTTTTTAAAAATATTCTTATCTTTGAACATATGTGTGATCATATAAATGAAATTTTAAATCCCATATCCATTAAAATTAGTTTTCTCGGTAGGTAAATCATTGTATTGTCCATCGTATCTATAATTAATATGGATCATCCATGTTCCATCCAGAGACTAAAATGAAAAATAAAGTCGTGATCTATAATAATCATTTTTTAAAATCATATAGTCATGAATAATAGTTTGCAGGATGTCTAAAATGTGAAACCTTCTTTTCAATCTAGGACACCATTGGGATAACCTAGGTCATCTATTATAATTTAAAAAATTATGATGTTAACCAATACTTATACAAATCCCTATATTTCTCACTAATGTTTTTTCATTCCAAATTCCAAAGGATAACTATGCCTTTCTAGGATACCATCTACAATAACCCATATATTTCATACACAAATATCACATCATGAAAGATGAATATTTATTATATAACCAAATGATCCATCAATGAATTTTATAGTTCTAGTTCCATGGGATACAAGGAAAAATTAAACGATGCTTCATAAAATATCTATATAGTATCACAAAATGTTGTTAATATATAGAACCATTTTTAGACATATCCCACTTAGTAACTTTCTTCATAACAGGGGGAAAGTATAGATAAGAAAGGGTGACCTGAGATGCTTCATAAGTGTAAAATGGAGATATCAATGATAACATTAAAATAACTAGAAAATAAGTTTAAGGGAACATGAATATAACATTTAAATATAATACTCTACTTTCCATTTATCATTATACTGATTGGGGAATAATACATGGTTGTTCATAAAACATGAATCATAAAAAATAATAGTACATGAGCCATAAGAGCATATATTTTTCATAAGAAATTAATTTTTGGAATAAACTTAAGCATAGAATATCATTTCATTTGTAGTCCAAGAACATTCCATGTCTGTCTTGTTGAAATGAATTCGTACCATAATCCATCATAATATAAATGGTTCACTAACTTGACAATCATAGTGGAAAGTTTATCTTAATTAACATGGACCACTCCACATTTTAGTCATGTTTATATCTTGATATATCTACCACTACCCAATTAATTATAGGGGGATATAGGTCCCACCCATACATGGTTATAATGTGACCACCATCCTTGGTCATAGAGAAAATACATTCCTTTTTTATAACATGACAAATGTCCTTATTTATAATGTAACCACATGCACATAATAAAAACCATACATATGTGTTCCATAGGATCATAAAAAATTCATCATATGAGAACCCATAAAAAATGATGCTTAGAAAAATTTCATCATAGAAAACTAAAGGAAAATGAACTATTTTCATAAAAATTTAGTCATTTTATCATTTACTAACCCATATAAAGGGAAAATGTTTCATATACATATCGGTTACAATAACACAAACCATACAAAAAAATAATTTGGATTGTATCAATATATCGTATCCCTATTAAATCATATATGAAAATCAAGGGTTATTTTTTATGAATATAAATTACATAAAAATATCATAAAATAATTCTTCTATATAATATGCTTTGAATTTTGAAATCACTTCCTTGAAATAAAAACACACGAAAATATTGTAGAGAAATTTATTTTCGAAAAAACTTTAGAAATTATAATGGAATTTTTATATCATCGAGATGACATGATGGATGTAACTTCTATTATTTTCTTATAAGTTCAATGAAGACATTAATTTTACACATGTAAATACCATATGTTCAATTATAAGGTTTTTCTAGAAAAAATGTAAGTTCTATTATATTATATAATATTATATACATATAAAATATAGAGAAACCAACACAAAATTTATTGCATTAATAAATATTATTAAATTTATTATATACAAATCCAATTAAAAATAAAAATATTGAATATTTGATACAAAATATAAAAATATACAGGATAAAATGGTAAAATATAGATCACTAAAATTTGATAGGATCTTCACCCTCATAAACAACACTATACAGATAAAGAAAAATATTATTAAATCAATAAAAATAATATAAAATGAAAATATATATCCTTGGGATACATTTTAGTGAATATTTATTTAATGAATTATGTGGCATATATATGAGTATTTTGACTATTGGAATAGTAATGTGATCATTTTAATAGTAACCTGACCGTTGGAAATTGTAACCTAGATATTGGGAAATGTATCATAGTCATTGGGAATTATATTAGGATCTGTGTATTGTAACAAGTGTATCTTAAATTACATCATCCAGGATTTAATAAT
The DNA here is from genome assembly GCA_963277665.1 of Viscum album. NCBI lineage: Eukaryota > Viridiplantae > Streptophyta > Magnoliopsida > Santalales > Viscaceae > Viscum > Viscum album. Next base: position 860,917,961 of record OY728134.1, on the reverse strand, counting down.
TACCTAATACATTATATAAATTGATATTTTTCCCTTGTTATACTTGAATTAATAAATGATCCACTAATATAAAAAATTTCTTAATTTTAAAACCGAAAACAAATTTTCCAAAACCTAATGTCCATAGTGATCACATATAAGAACAATTGTTTCCACATTCCTTTTTATCAAACTAATGAATTCCACTTATAACCCAGTTTTAATTATTAAAAATAATTATATAGTACTTATATATGATTTACATTATCATCAATTAAATATTATATGTTTTACCTCTGATATATTATTTTATTTATCCATTTAATCTAAAAATACCCTTCACCTCAATTATAATTAACCCCACTCTTTCCCCTTGAAAACCCACTCATCCCCCATTTTAGAGAGCCTAAAATCTACCAAAATAATTCCCATAAATCACCTTAAAATCATTGGTCATTTTTAGGAGTTATCCAACTCCAAGAATCAAGGGAGTTGTAATGTTGTACATGAGAAGATACATAAACTATTAAGAAAGTATCAATTAACATTTATCTCTTTTTTCTTCTCCTCTTTCTTTTTTCTCTACTCCTTTCCAAACAAAAAATTAAAATATTTAATATTTAGTAAATTATAATTATATTTATTATGATAACATAATAAAAGTGTGATATTTACTATATATATATATATATATTTCAAAATTCTTTTTCTCTCGTTTTCGACAACGTGTCTTCGAAGGTCGGCTAACGACCTATAGTTACATATACATGTAAATTATTATAACCACATTCATGGATGGATATTTTTAATTATTATTATAATATATATATATATAATTACAAAAACAATTTGACTATGGAGTTAGTTATTCTTATATATTAATGAATTTTAATTAGAATAGTGAAATTGTAACAAAATTAGAAAATTTAATGAAAACATGATATCAAAAAACTAAATTTTAATAAATATTATTATAAATTTAATCCAATAATTATATTTGATAAATAGTGTAACAAATTATCCTAATTCATTAATGGACCTATTTTTTAATAATCCTATGATTATTATTTATAAAGCAATAATACAACAAAATAATGATGGAATTAAGATAAGTGGGTTATTGAACTAACCATTCATTGGGTTATGCCATCATCCATAGTAAGAATATTTATATTATATCATCAATATTCACTTTCCATTTTTTCTGGGTTATAAATATTCATACCATGAAAAAATGTTTTCTACAAAAGTCCTTTTTTAATGTGACTTAAATGTCCTAAACATTGTATTTTACTCCTCTTTAAATTATTCTTTCCACGGAAGAATAATGAAGTATTATGTCGATGTATGAGTTCCATTATTCAATTTTGTATCCAAAAAACCTATCACTAAACGTATGATTTAGTAAATCATTGTGAAACTCATATCTTCATTTGGTTTACTTCATAAATATAATTTTTATATTTCCTACATGACTTGTTTGATTATGAGCATTTATGTTGTGATGGGAGGGCTATTATTATATAGACCTACAATAAATGTTTTAATGAGAAGTGTCCCATGTTATTATGTGAAATATTCGTGGAAATAAAGCTATAATATTTTTATAATTATGATGTCATGATTTATTCACATCTATTATATGTGAACATATTTTTATCTTTGTTCACAACTATGTATCTTATTTAACCCTTAAGAAAATATGTTTAATTTTATGCATATTCCAGATTCCAGTTAATTTTTTAAAAATTCTGTCATGATTTTGATGATAAACATTTTTTTTATGATTTGATTATGCTCACTCATGTACTTTTAATTCATGACCTATATTCACCACATGTTATACCTCGCCTTACTGGGATTTTATCTCACACCATTCAGTGATGTATATCCACAGGTGACTACTTGTGCAAAAAATAATGTGGGAGAAAATAAAAGAATATAGTATAATTAATTATATAATTTTTTTGTTTTATTTTATAAAAGGTTATGTTTGAGCCTAATTTACCTAAGATACTAAATCATGGGATGTTGTACTGTATCACTATTATGTTTTTCTACTAAAAAATGATAGAATAGTTATGTAATGAAAAATTAAATTCATTATAGTTGGTAATAAGTGTGGTTATGTTAATTTGGGAATTATAATGGGAAAAAATTTGTAAACAATACGATTTATAATTATATGTATAGATAATTCCCTTATATTTTGGTAAAGTATAAGTCTATGTGGTTTTTCGAGAAATGAAATCCTTTTATGTATAATATATGTGTATGTCATTCTGGAACAAATTTATTAATGGGTAATAATCTCAAAAACAATATATTGAGAAACACTCGATTAGGAACTAGTTCTTGATAATTGTCTATGTTGGACAGTTGGTTTGACACACCTGAGATATATTCTTCGGTTAATCACGAAATCTAATACAACCCATTATGAATGATATATAATTAATGTAATTATTAATTCTAAATCGAGAAATGTATTATTTTTCATGATCCTTAATTTTATTTTATAGAAATGACTAATCCCGTTGATCTAAAAATATTTTACATTATAAATAATTTTCCATTAACAAAAAATTAATTACTGATGTTGTGTTGACTTATGATTTTTCAACCCATTTATATTTTAGAAAATGATGTGAAAAAGAATAACCCACTCTATCAACCTCTATTATGTAAAAGAATACTACATTCCAAATGAATAAACAATTGTAATAGGAGTAAATGTTCAAAACATTATGTTGATGGATACCCATATTTCTCCGAATTTGAATAATAACGGGAATAATATGGAACGTCTACCCTCACCTAAGGAGTAGATTTTTGATATCGAATCATTTGTATCAATGACTACTGACTTTTATTGTATCTTATGATCCACTTATTTTTTTAATTTATGATGAACAAAATTTATTAGAACTTTTTTTATCACCATTATTCCCAATAGGAAAAGGTCACTCTATCCATATATCATTTAGATTTACAGGTTGATAAATGGTAGAAACAGATAAATAATATTATGATAAAGGACAAAATAGAAAAAAATGGAGTGGGATTAATTTATGTAGCTATTTCATAATATGTATTTACCTCAAAATATCTAATCAAAGATAGTGGGAGAGTTCATAAGGCTTAATAAAAAGGATATAGAATATATAACGTCATATATGGAATCTTTTACAATGCTTTCAAGACATTCCTCATGTTTTGTCATGAATATTGATAAAATAATTATATTGGTTCTTCAGTGTATTAATATGACAACTCTAAAAGGATCTAGATATTTGAATCATTGGGAATTAATATGTTGTTTTGTGATGTGATCTCAAATTAGAGATTGTTTTTTGAGAATGGTCCCATGGATATGGAGATAATAAATGATATTTAGAGTTTCTAGCTAGAGGATATAATGAAAAAGGTGGAAGGAAATATAAATAGCCCAAATGTAAAACAATTTGGGTGAAGCATTATGGGAACTACATTAAAAAGATATGGAAATGATACATGTGTGGGAGATAAAGACACCAATCTCATGAATGTTGAATGAAAATTAAGAATATGTCCAACAAAATAGGGGAAGGGAATGAGCCACCCATGGTGAAATATATCAACTTTAGTGAGAAAAGTGAATATGAAAGACAATGCACTATACTATGGGTCTTTAAGGGCAATAAACACAAGAAACCCCCAAATCCTAAAGAGTAGGGGAATGATTGTTCCATCACCACTGATGAGGTAGATCTTGAAAATGAAGGCGTACAAGGTATACATCTCATCACTAAATAAAGGAATGAGTTTTACTTGATTCTAGTTCTACACATTCTTTTATATCATGTATATCTTCTAGAATTTTTGGATCCATAACCCAATACCTTTATATAGGAATATCTGTAAAAACATATAGTGGTGTGACAAATGCCACACAAGTGTTGTAAACTTCCCTAATTAGTGTCTATTGAATGATTCTTCTGATGAAAACTCGTAATCCTTCCCTAGGTGGAATTTGACACTATAATATGCATGCATTGGGACTTCCTATATAGATCACACATCAACTATAAAGAAAAATGAATATATGTATATATTATAAACCATCCCACGCTCTTATTTTGGGTTATATTTTTATTTAAACTTATGAAACCATATAATTATAAGCATGTTTTAGAAATGTAAAATGGTTTATAAAATTAAGATTATAAATTTTATATTTTGAATTAAATCAAGGAAACATGTTTTCGTAACTACATGATTTTAGTTTAGATTAAACATATAATATAAAAAATATTACCCAAATGAATGATATGGAATTGAATTTTAAATATATTTAATCCAAAAAAATTCCAAAATATTATTAATGTTCATTTTAAATTTAATGAGTCATTGTATTAAAAACTATTTTAATAGGAAAATGGCATTTTGACCATTATGTCTTCTTAATTTTCTTTAGTATTGACTAGAAATTGCATGAGTGTTAATATGATATTTTATTTGTTTATAATTCATATTATATTATATAATTAATAGTGTATAATTTAATATATTCAATATAAATTCCATGATAGCAATAAAAAAATAATTTAAAAATAATAGTGCCACCATTATCTTGGTAGTTAGCATTAATACTGATAATATATAATTTATACCTAAAAAAGAAACTATCCATATTAAATGAGGATAATCATATTAACTTAATTATAATAAACATTTTGTTAAATTATCTTTCAATGTTTAGGGAAATTATTTTTATGAATAGTGCATAAAATGCGTAAAATCCCATTTTTGAAAAAATGATAATTTTTATGCTAAATATTTTTTGATTAGGATAGAGTTATTAATTTAAATGGTTCCAATTAATTTTAAATGATTATTATAATTTTAATAGTATTAATTTAATAATAAAAAAATTTGTTCATATTGATATTTATAATTAAACAAAATAGTAAAAAAACCATTTTCATTTAAAACACTGTATAAATTTTCAAAATATTGACCATGGGTTTTTAAATTAAACATAATATTTTAAATATTAATTATTATAATTTAGAATATATAATAATTATGAATTTTTTTTCAAATATTTTATATCTATTCATACAATAATTTCATTAATCAAAATTAATACATTATTAAAATTGATATTCTCACGATTTACCCAAAAATTAATTATTTATAAAAAATAAAAAAAAATAGAAACTATTATAGTTTTATTATGTAGAATTCAAAATTTAACTTAAAATTATCAAATTAATGTTCTAAAATATGTAAATATTTCTTCTTAATTGAAAATATATATGAAAAAATAATTTTATTGAAAATACCCTTTTAAATATTTACACATATCAAATGATTTCTGTATTGGCCTGGGTTTTTGGGGATAATTTACTTGGTAAAAATCTGATGTTTGATGTATTATGGGTGGTCTGGAAGGCCATCCTAGCTTCTTGGTGACTCCTAGCGGTAGCCTTTGCCTTCTGGTAGCCTCAACCTACCAGTTGACTTAGCATACCAGTGACCTTGGGTTACCGGTAGCTCTCGGCTACCTGTAGCTGTCGTCAACCGATAGCTCTCGGCTATCGGTAGATCTCGGCTACCGCTAGCTGTCACCAACCGGTAGCTCTAAGATACCGGTATCTGTCGCCAACTGGTAGCTCTCGACAACTGGTAGCTCTCGCATAACATTAGCCCTCACCTACCGGTAGCTCTCGGCTACCCCCCCACCATTATTTCAGTAGCGCTTCCTTTTTGCGCGAATTGGGTTTTAAACCTTGTTTTAACCCCTTTAAGACTGTTTTACATCCCATTAATGCCCATTAATGTCGTTTAATTAAATGATTGATGAGGTACCCTGGTGTGCGTCGGTTTAAACTTCCCTAAAAGGCGGGGACCCTTAAATGATGTGTGGGGTGCCCCAGCCGCATGGTCAACCCACGAGCCCGCTCCTTACGCGTTTTTGAGTTTTTTTTATCCGTATCTTAACCGTCCGAGGCATGCTGTATCTCAGCCCTTATCAGCCCTTATAACATAAAGGCTTCTCCCTACGTTTCTTTTCCTCGATCACCCTGCCGTCAGAGTATCCTTCCTCTCGACGAGTTGTAACCCATCGTAGTTTTCCTTGATCATGTTTCGTGGAGCTCCTACTACTCACGTGGGGACTTAACGTCGATCCTTGATTAGTTGAGTAGGAGTTTCACCTTCATCTATCCTTTTTGTGTATCTTATGGGGTGGGTACGCTACTGCTTCTGTAAATTTGGATGAAACAAACATTAATGAAGACAATAAACGGATTCTAAAGAATGAAGGGGGTGATCGATGATGCTGCTCTATTTTTCTCCTCTTTCATGATTAATGATTTCTGAATTGTGCGATCTTATGCCTACTAAAAATCATTGATGTCGGTGGACTTTCTCTTCGCACTAATAAACCCTTACCCCTTGTGAAATTTAAATGTCTTGTATTTTGGTTGTGAACCTTTTTCTATGTAAAGGAAATTGGTTAATTCCGTATATTCAGCTAAATAAATTGAAAGAACCACGATCAAATACTTTTCTATGATAACCCCTCTTTAATCCTAGTGGAATCGAAATCATGGATTGTGTTAAATCATTTAAATCTGAAAATAACTGTTGAGTCTTCCTTGTGTTGGTAGTATTAGTTTGGTTGTTTCCGCCACGGGCCGAGTTCGGGTGACCGTATGGTTTTCTTGGATTGGGGCTTACATTTCTGGGGTGATGTGGGCGAGGATGGGATCCACTGTTTGTATCATGGATTGGGGTGGGATCCGCTTCTATTGTGAAACCTTATTATTCATAGTTTGGGGAACTTGGGACTGTATCTCACTATGACCTTCTTTGGTTCCAATACATGGAGGGGTCTCACTTGATGTGATTTTACAAGAGAACTGGGGGTGAATGTTTAAATATTTTTTGGGTGTACTCTTTCCTTGGCTTGTGCTTATGCTTACTAGTTTCCCATGTAGGTGTAGAAACTTAATTAAACATTATTACAGAACATGAAAACAAGGATGTGACAAATGGGGATTTAGTTCGGTGTGAGTTGTTACTTGGGCATGGGTGTTGTTCTCATCTCTTATGAATGAATAGTAAGGATAGTGTTCTTTAGGCTGGATGAAGAAAACCCTATATTGGGTGAGTTCTTGATACGTATACATATACTTGTAGATTTTATGTTTCTTGTTCGCGCCCCACCCAAGTTGAGCACTTAGAGTTGAACACCCCCATTTCAATGGGAAGGGTGTTTTTCCCAGCACTCCTATGAGTGGCTGGTTATTAGCTCCTTTCCTGCTCCCTTTCCTGAATATCCCAAAACTCTGTGGGTAGGCTGTGATGGCCTGAAGGCCATTATTAGCCCAAGAATCTTTGGGCAGAGTAGTGTGGTGGTTGGCCAAGGTGTGTGCGGGCAGGTGGTTTCCCATGTATCTTCGGGATGAGGCCCAGGTGTCTTCGGGCGTGGCAGTAGTTCTTCTAGCCCAGGTGCCTTCGAGCATGGCAGTGGTTGTTCTGGCCTAGGTGTTTCCAGGTGTGGTTACGTGTGACAGTTGTGGCCCAGGTGTCTTCGGGCGGGTTAGTGGTTGTAGCCCAGGTGTTTGCGGGCGGGATGTGTGGTTGGGGCCCAGGTGTGTGCGGGCGTGGTATGGCAGTGGGACTGCGATGACAATGGTGGGATTGTTCTAATGTGTAAGATGTATTCAATAACCAGTGGGTAAGTGGCACGGCGTACCCAAACATCGATGTGCTATTACTATACATTACTTGACTTGCATTATTTGGGGAGTGTGCCTTGGTGAGGCTTGGGTGGTTAGTTTCCTTGCTATGTGCTTGGTTATCTCTTTTCTCACAGGGCCTTAGTATTCCTCCCCACATGTGCACGAGATTATTTGGTTTTTACCTACTAAGTATACTTGTATGATCACCCTACGTATATAAAACTGCTTTAAGGTATTTAAAAGGACTTCAGGGATCGTGCGGGACCATACTAGCTTGGACCTTTGAGGAATTTGCTGTTGTTGTTCCCTTTTCTTGGTATCTTTTTACCTTTGGAGTTTAGTGACTTATATATTTTACCTTTTAACATGCATATGGGAATGGTTTCTTTTCATCCATATTTTTCACTTTTAGTTTTAGTTTTATGAGATTTACTATCTTATCTCCCAATCCTGTTAAAATAAAAAGTGAAATTCCTTCCATTTAGTGTGTCAATATATACCCTTGGTGTTGGTCTCCACTCCGATACCCATTGAAGGTGGGTTTCGGGGGTCATTAACTCTCCTTCATCTTAATGAAGGAAGGGCCTAGCAACCTACTAACCCTTCCCTCCTTTTGGTGAAGGTGGGTCATGACAAAATGGTATCAGAGGTTTATTGAGAGATAGGATGGAGTCTGGATTTAGGTAAAATAAGGATTGCATGGGATGGTAGGGCAATAGTGTTGGGTGACCATGGTGCGTGAATTAGGCTAGGTAAGACCGGCTAGGGTACGTTATTTTAGGGCCACCGTGTTCCGATGCAAAGACTCTGGACCTACCGAACGACCAAGTAAGGCCATGCTGATTGTAGGGTAGAGACCCTAGGAAAGGTATGTGAATCATAATGACTTGTGTTCTCATGTTTCATGGGTGTTTGGGGGATTTAAATAAGTAAGAATTTTAAGAAAATTTTTGTAAGAACAATATTATGCACTACATGGTCTTTGGCATTCCTTATTTACCTTGCAGTTATGGCACCTGGGAGGAGACCACGGGCGGTGCGGGTGATCAAGCCCCATGAGGTTGACTTTGCCGATTAGTAGAAGGCTGATCGAGAGGAGGAGGATGACCAGTGGCAGAAGACGCTTTGAGCCTTCCAGCGACAGACCCTCGAGAAGTATGAGGGTAGCACCTCTGACATGAAGACGAAGAGCTGTCTAGAGGAGATGGTGATAGATTTCGGCTTGATTTGGGCTCTGATCGAGTACTGGGTTCCTCTGGCTGCCATCCAGATGCGGGGAGCAGCGCGTTAGTGGTGGACACTCAACCTGAGGGAGAGGAGAGTGGTTGAGGTGGCATGGGGTGTTTTTGAGAGGGAGTTCCGGGCGAAATTTTTTTTCTTCTACGATGAAGGTTGAGAAGAGGCAGGAGCTACTCTCCCTCCAGTAGAGGAGTGTGTTAGTAAGGGAGCTGGGAATCAAGTTCAAGGACCTACTCTATTTTTCTATGGACCTCTTTCCAGATGTGGAGTCCCGGGCGGGACATTTAGAGGAGGAACTCCAAAAATCCCTCCAATACGTTGTTACCCCCTTCACCTTGCCAACATACTTGGAGGTCCAAGAGAAGGACAAAGTGGAAGAGAAGTTGCATGCGCTAGGAGGGTTGTCACAAGAGGGGATTCAGCTAGGCCTGTCAAAAGGGAAGGCTGTCACCACTAGACCTCCACCATCGGGACCCTCTAGGTTCTGACCAGTAAGGAGCAGGCTGCATCAGTTCCAGTCCCAGTCCCCCAGTCCTCGGCCTTTTCTTTTGTGCCCAAGACCAAGGTTCTTCATCTATGGGAGCCATGTACATCTCCAGAATCAGTTCCCAGACTGAGTACAGAATGGCGGTAGCGGACATGCCCAACACCTGCCCCAGCAGCAGCTTCCAGATAGGCCCTTCCAGCTGCAGTAGCAGGGGAAGCGAGCTCTCGCTCCTCTAGAGGGTAGGCATTACAGGGGGAGGCTGACCTTAGGAATCTCCTCAGGGACCTCGACCAGGGCGTGGTCGGGGAGGTGGCCGACATCCGAGAGTCAGAGGAACTGGGCATGGGAATTTGCACACCACAGAGGCAGCAGTTCCAGTAGGACCGGAGGTGGTTCGAGGTACAATCAGTTTTTTTAGTACCCTTGCTTATTCCTTGTTCGATACGAGAGCTTCTCACTCCTCTGTTGCACCCGGTCTGCCCTGTGCTCTAGGTCTAGATGCCAAGAGACATCTAGTGACCCTGGTGCTGAGCACACCAATCAGAGGTCAGACTGACTAGTTATATGTTTTTTGAGGATGTAGACTGATGATATGGCCACATCAGTCGGTCAGGGATCTATTACTGCTAAAGACACATCCATACTATGTCATCCTCTGACAACACCATCTCTATGGGAAGTTGTCAAAATGCATGTTCTGGATGCGAGAAGAATACTTCCTTGGGCATGTAGTGTCTGAACAAGGGGTAGTGGTGGACCCATCAAAGGTTACAGCAGTAGTTTCTTGGGAAGCACAAAAGAATGTGCTAGAGGTTCGCAGTTTCCTTGGGCTGGAAAGTTACTATCAGAGGTTCTTACCCAACTTCTACCAAGTTGCATCCCCTTTAACAGACTTGACCAAGAAGGACCAGTTTTTTGTGTAGAGTGAGCAGTGTGAGGCAGCCTTCATCTATCTGAAGGAGAAATTGGTTAGTACCCCAGTGCTGAGACTATGAGAAGAAGGGGCAGCATATGAGGTGTTTTGTGATGCTTCAGGGAAAGGCCTCAGATGTGTGTTGATATAGAGACAAGGGTTGATCTTCTATGGGTCTAGGCAACTACTCCCTCATGAGTGTAATTATGCCACCCATGATCTAGAACTTGTAGAAGTCATTTGCGCACTAAATTTATGGAGGTATTACCACATCGAAGAACACTTTGCGGTCTTCACGGACCACAAAAGATTGATTTATGTCTTCTCCTAGCGGGACCTAAACATAAAGTAGTGAAGGTGGATGGATTTACTCCAGGATTAAGACTTCGAGATTTCCTACACTTCAGGAAAAGGGAATTTAATGGCCGATGCTTTGAGCAAGAGGTCGCAGAAGGATGCAGTCTGAGAGTCGGCAGATTCTTGGAAGGCAATGGAGGAGTTGGCTGCCTTACACCTGGATGCGAGGATGGATTGCGGTGGAGGTTTCCTGTATCAGATGACATTGAAATATTATCTTTTGCAGCAATTCGAGGAGTCTCAGTGGGGAGACCTAGAGTGAGAAGTGATGCATGACGAAGTTGACCAGGGCAAGGCTCCAGAAGGGTGGATGGAGGATGGTCTGAACCAGATGCTTTTCTGAGGAAAGTTGTTTGTTCTAGGGGCGATGTGCGGCCAGGTTCTTAGTGAGTTCCACAACTCACCCCTAGCAATGCACCAGGGAGTTTCCAAGATGTACCAGGGTCTGAAGAGACAGTTTGGGTGGCCATGAGTAAAGCGAGTAGTGGAATTGTTTGTGGCCAAGTGCCTAGTGTGTCAGAAGGTGAAGGATGAACACCGTGTTCCTAGAGGCCTGCTGCAGTATCTAGACGTCCCTGAGTGGAAGTGGGATGTCTTCTTGATGGATTTCATCAAGGGACTGCCCAAGGTGTAAGGGAGATACAACGCCATCTGGTTAGTAGTGGAACAGTTAACGAAATCACCTCACTTTCTGGCTATCAATGTGTTGGGTGTAGTAGATGATTTAGCACGAAGGTACGTGGATGAGGTGGTGCAGTTGCATGGAGTTCCAAGGTCCATAATATTGGATATGGATGCACAGTTTACCTCATGATTCTGGAGAGGATTGCAGCATGCTTTGGCACCCAGCTACAACTCAACACTGCTTTCCATCCCCAGATAGATGGACAAACAGATCGCACCATCTAGACCTTGGAGGATATGCTGTGGGCATATGTTCTGGACTCATGAGGATCGTGGGTGTGACGCTTTCCTTTGATAGAGTTTTCTTACAATAATAGATATCACTCTACCATTGGTATGGCTCTGTTCGAATCCTTGTACCGAAGGCCATGCCACTCACCCGTGTGCTACACCGAAGTCGGAGATGCGGGCATCCTTGGCCTAGAGGCGGTCCAGGGCACGAGATAAAAGTTTCAGCTTATGTGGGAATGGATGACGGTGGTGTAGGACTGAAAAAAGTCATATGTTGATAGTAAGAGAAGGCCCTTTGAGTTTTATTTAGGAGACCACGTGTTCTTGAAGGTCCTCCCTCAGCATGGACAACGGAAGTTCGGCAAGGGATGTAAGCTTTCCCCCAGGTTCATTGGACCCTTCGAAGTGTTGCGGAGGGTCGGCAAAGTGGATTATCAGCTAGCATTACCGCCGCCGCTACTGAGGATACATGACGTCTTCCATGTGTCCCAGCTCCGTCGGTATCTGCACGACGATTAACACGTCCTCGGCTGGGGAGAGCTAGACATCGAGGATGACGTGAACTTGGTGGAATGTCCAGTGAGGATTGAGGGTCGTGAGGAGGAGGTACTTCGTGGGAGAACCATTCCCTGGGTTCGTGTGTTATGGAGACATGGTGGGAATGAGGAGAGTACCCGGGAGAGGGAAGCACATATGCGTGCCCAGAACCCAGAGTTGTCTTGAGTTTTTTGTTGTTCTGTTTATACTTGTTTTGATGGAGCGTTTTACCTTGTTGGATATGAAATATGAGGATTTTCTTTTCTCTGAATTGGTGTGAAAAGTATAAGCTATAGGGATGGGAGGAACTGAACCCTAATCAAGACACATTAAGGTGGATGCGATTAAACCCGTGCGGGTGAGTCAGTGCCGCCCAAAGCGGATAGTATCATGACAGGGGGGAAGAGACTCCCCAAACCATATGACTGGGCAGTTTGACACTGGTATTTTTCTTGGTTCATGAGTGGGAGGTGTTTTTAGATAATGATGAGGTTCACTCCTGAGAGGTATCTTTCTAGGCGGTTGTTCGGACCCTCTCTTTCCTTCTGGGTTTTATTGATTCTCGAGGGTGAGAATAGTTTGAGAGGTTTCTGGTGTAATGGCCCGGGTTTTTGGGGATTCTTTACTTGGTAAAAACTTGATGTTTGAGGTATTCTGGTTGGTCTGGGAGGCCATCCCAACTTCTCGGTGACTCATAGTGATATCCTTGGCCAACTGGTAGCCTCATCTTACTGGTAGACTTATCCTACTGATGAACTTGGGATACCGGTAGCTCTCGGCTACTGGTAGCTGTCGCCAACAGGTAGCTCTCACCTACTGGTAGCTCTCGCCTACTAGTAGATCTCTCATATAGGTATCTCTCGCCTACCGGTACGTCTCGCCTACGGGTAGCTCTCACCTACCGGTAGCTCTCGTCTACAGGTATCTCTCTCCTACCGGTAGCTCTCGCCTACCCCCACGGGTTTTTCAGTAGCGCTTACTTTTTGCACGAATTGGGTTTTAAACCTTGTTTTGACCCCTTTAAGATTGTTTTAAAGCCCATTAATGACCATTAATTTCATTTAAATAAATGATTGGTGAGGTACCCTGGTGTGCGTCGGTTTAAACCGCCCCAAAAGGTGGGGACCCTTTAATGACGTGTGGGGTGTCCCAGCCGCATGGTTAACCCATGATCCCACTCCTTACGTGATTTCAAGTTTTTTTCTCCGTATCATAACCGCCTGGGGCATGCTGTATCACAGCCCTTATCAGCCCTTATAAAGTACAAGATTCTCCCTACGTTTCTTTTTCTCGATCACCCTTCCATCAGAGTGACCTTCCTCTCGATGAGTTGTAACCTGGCGAAGTTTTCCATGATCGTGTTCCGTGGAGCTCATGCTACTCACGCAGGGACATAACGTCGATCCTTGACCAGTCAAGTAGGGGTTTCACCTTTGTCTCTCATTTATGTGTATCTTGCGGGGTGGGTACACTTTTTCTTCTGTAGAATTGGATGATCCAGACTTTAATGAAGATAATAAACGGATTCTAAAGAATGAAGGGGGGTTTGATCGAAGATGCTGGTCTGTTTTTATCCCCTTTCATGGTTAATGATTCCTGAATTTTGAGGGCTTATGCCTACTGAAAATCATGTCCATTGGTGGTCTTTATCTATGCACTAATAAACCCTTACCCCTTGTGATGTTTAAATGGCTTGTATTTTGGTTGTGAACCTTTTTCTGGGTAAATGAAATTGGTTAATTACATATATTAGGCTAAATAAATTCGAAGCACCACGATTAACTCCTTTACTATGATAACCCCGGTTTAAGCCCAGTGGAATTGAAATCATGGAGTGTGTTAAATATTTTAAATCAAAAAATACCTGTTGAGTCTACCTTGTGTTGGTAGTATTGGTTTGGTTGTTTCCCCCAAGGGCCGAGTACGGCTGACCGTATGGTTTTCTTGGATAGGGGCTTAGATTGCTTGGGTGATGTGGGTGAAGATGGGATCCTCTGTTTGTATCACGAATTGGGGTGGGATCCTATTATATTGTGAAACCTTCTTATTTATAGTTCTGGGAACATGGGACTATATCTCACATTGACCTTCTTTGGTTCCAATACTTGGTGGGGTCTCACATGATGTGCTTTTACAAGAGAACTGGGGGTGTATGTTTAAATTGTTGTTGGGTGTAATCTTTCCTTGGATTGTGCTTATTCTTACTAGTTGCCCAAGTAGGAGCAGAAACATATTTAAACATTATTAATGAACATGAAAACAAGGATGGGACAAATGGGGATTTGGTTTGGTGTGAGTGGTGACTTGTGCATCGATGTTGTTCTCTTCTCTTATGAATGAATAACAAGGATAAAGTTTTTTAGGCTGGCTGAAGAAAACCCTAGATTTGGTTAGTTTTTGTTACCTATATATATACTTGTAGCTTTTATGTTTCTTATTCGCGCCCCACCCAAGTTGAGCACTTAGTGCCGAACACCCCCATTTCATGGGGGAGGGTGTTTTTTCCAACACTCCTATGAGTGGCTGGTTATTAGTTCCTTTTCTACTCCCTTTCCTAAATAGCCCAAGACTCTACGTGCAAGCTGTGATGGACTGAAGCCCATTATTAGCCCAAGAATCTTCGTGCATGGTAGTGTGATGGTTGGCCTAGGTGTGTGCGGGCAGGTGGTTTCACAAGTATCTTTGGGATGAGGCATAGGTGTCTTCGGGCATGGCTGTTGTTCTTCTAGCCCAGGTGTCTTCGGGCGTGGCAGTGGTTGTTCTGGCCTAGGTGTTTGCAGGTGTGGTTATGTGTGACAGTTCTGGACCAGGTGTTTACGGGGGGGGGGGGGGGGGGGTTAGTGGTTGTGGCCCAGGTGTTTGCGGTCGGGATGTGTGGTTGTGACCCAGGTGTGTGCGGGCGGGGTATGGGAGTGGAACTGCAAAGAGAATGGTCAGATTGGTCTAATGCGTAGGATGTCTTCAATAACCAGTGGGAAAGTGGCGCGGGGTAACCAAACATCGATTTTCTATTACTATACATTACTTGACTTGCATTATTTGTGGAGTGTGCCTTTGTGAGTCTTGGGTGGTTAGTTTCCTTGCTAGGTTCTTGGTTATCTCTTTTCTCACAGGGCATTAGTATCCCTCCACACTTGTGCACGAGATTCTTTGGCCTTTCCCTACTGAGTATACTTGTATGCTTACCCTACATATATAAAACTTCTTCCAGGTTTCCAGGAGGACTTCAGGGATCGTGCGGTACCGTACTAGCTTGGACCTTTTGGGTAGTTGCTATTGTTGTTCCCTTTTCATGGTATCTTCTTACCTTTGGAGATTTGTGACTTGTATCTTTTACCATTGAACATGCATATGGGAATGATTTATTTTCATCCATAATTGCGCATTCAGTTTTGGTGTTATGGGATTTACTATCTTATCTCATGATCCTTATAAAAGAAAAATGGTGATGCCTTCCACTTACTGTGTTAATCTATACCCTTGGTGCGGGTCGCCACTCCGGGGCCTATTTAAGGTGGGTTTTAGGGGCATTATCTCTCCTTCAACTTAAAGAAGGAAGGGACTGGAAATCAGCCGACCCTTCCCTCCTTTTGGTGATGGTCAGTCGTGACATTTACCATGTAAAGGAAATAAATATTAATGGTTTAATATCATTGTTTTTATTATATATTAATTAATAATTTCTTCTTAAAATGTTTTGGTCTGATTTAGTCAGGTGTAGCATGTGGAACATGTTGTAGAACACAATAAATATTTTATTTTGTATTAAATATGGGGTCATTACATTCTACCACCTTAAATAAATTTCATCCTCATAATTTAAATTACATTTTAATGAAAAAGGACGATAATGTATCTATAATAATATCAAGACATTTCTTTAAAATATATTTTCATCTCCGTTTTAATTTTAAAAAGTAGGAAACTATTTATCAAAAATTTTCTTCTTTGGAGTTCACAAGGAAAAAACATTCAAAACATAATTTCCTTGGACCCATTTCAAGAAAATACAAAAAAATGTGATGTTATGATAAATTTAAAAAGAATATGGCTTAGGAATACAAAAAAATTAATCCTGATATTTGTTCTCCATTGACACAATCATTTCATCATATAATACTTCTATTTCAATTATGTTGTACTAGGTTAATCCTAAAATTCTCAAGGTTCTACCTAGTTTACATTATGTTGGGGTATATTATAATTATCAACATAATATCTTAATTAATTATGAAATCATTATTTTATAGTGGTTCATAATGTGTATATGATCATCCAAAGCATATCCCCCATGAGTGTCAAACCAAGTGTGGTGCATGGGCACATTACCCATGGACTAGAATGATGGTTCACATATACATCACAAAATATTTTTTGATTTATTACTCCTAGATACATTTATCCCAAATGAATATCCACTTTTCTAGAAACAGCCCGAAATTTAAAAGAACACTATGTTTGATAGCATATAAAACACACGACAATGAGCTTAAACCCCGATGATATATAATTTTTTAAATATGACCACTATAACGTTACCATTGAATTGATGGATATGAATAGGATTAACCATATTAAGATATATATATATATATATGTATATTAAATAATAAATAAAATATTAATATTACTTCTCATGAAATAAGAACACAATTTATAGTAAAAAAATTTCATTATTCAAAATACATTTTCTTATAGAATTTTTTTATTTATTATTTTGAGAAAATATGATAAATAATTTCAAGATAATTTAAAAATTGAATTTATAGAAAATTTATATTATTTTAAAAGGATCCTACATAATTATCTTATGAGTATTTTTTTAAGAAATAATTTTTTTTCATGTAAAATGTGAAAATACTGAATTTGGAAAATAAAGTAATTTCATTTAATTAAATGGAGTAATTTAAAAGTAAAACTATATTTTGGAATTTATATAAATATATATTATAAATTTTATGACTTATAATAAACTAATTTCAATAAAAATATTTATTTTTATAAATGTAAATTTTATGGTTAAAGATATTTTTTTCTAAAAACTGCATTTCATTGTGATTGGGGAATTTGTATTGAAATTAATTTTTGTCCCTTTTAATATTCTAATCTAGAAATATAGATATCATACATTGAATAATGTGTTACAAAAATTTTCTAAATAGGTCCCTTTTGTTTTTAGGCATTATAAACTGTAACCATGGTAAATTTTATCACTTTAGTAATGTGTAAATCGATCAATTAAAGTTAAATATAACATTATATTTAAATTAATGTCAAAAAACACATTAATTTATTTCATTGGATGAGATAAATTCATTAGGTACCCTAAATTTTAATATTTGGAATTTTGGAGCAATTTAACCTCAGTAGTGGAATTTATATTATTTTATGTGAAGAAATTTAAAAAATATCACTCCCTTGATTATAAATTATTTTATATGTTCACATAAGTATAATAACATGTTTTGAATGAAAATAAAATAACATTTTTATTATAATTTATTTTTCCCATGGTAATTTATTTTTAATTGTTAGTCATTTAATAATTAGCTAAAATTAATATGCAATAATAACAAATATTTATTCAAATAATACAAAAGATAAATAAATTATTTTAAAAAATAATAATTTTTTATGTGAGTTACAGTTACCCATTAATTTTATAGATAGATATGGCATATTAGATGTGTTTTAAAATTTTATCTTTGAGATAGATGTTTAACTATATACCTTTAAATTTTAATTTGTTTAATACAATCAAAAATGAAATTTTTGATATTTTTTAAAAAATTGATATTCAATTAAATTTTATAAAAATAAAGAAATATTTTAAAAAGGAAATAAGAATAATTAAATGTCAAAAAGTTCATCCATTTTAAATTTATGAACAAATTCAGAAATTAAATATAAAATTATAACTATTTAAGATTGAAAAATTCGTTTTTGTGGTTAAGGTTAAAAAGGAATCACCTCTCTTCTATTATATATAGCGCATAGAGCCTTTTAGATATAAAACTACCAAAACGAATTTTTCAATCTTAAATAGTTATAATTTTATATTTAATTTCTGAATTTGTTCATAAATTTAAAATGGATGAACTTTTTGACATTTAATTATTCTTATTTCCTTTTTAAAATATTTCTTTATTTTTATAAAATTTAATTGAATATCAATTTTTTAAAAAATATCAAAAATTTCATTTTTGATTGTATTAAACAAATTAAAATTTAAAGGTATATAGTTAAACATCTATCTCAAAGATAAAATTTTAAAACACATCTAATATGCCATATCTAAGATTGAAAAATTCGTTTTTGTGGTTAAGGTTAAAAAGGAATCACCTCTCTTCTATTATATATAGCGCATAGAGCCTTTTAGATATAGAACTACCAAAAACTCTTCTAAAACCCCTTATTCTAGTACTTTATGTTCTTTTCGTCATAAGATACATAACCTAGGTCCCTTAAGTGAATATCTAAATGAGATATTTTATAGAATCTATAATCGTTTTTACCAAATCATTCAAATAAAATTCACTTTATCATTGTCTAAATACATTCTATCCCTAAAAAATAGTAAATCCAATATAATAAATATATTGAGATTTTTTCAATATTATGGTAAAACTATTTTCCATATCTTTTCCATCCAACTAAAAGAAAAAAAATCTAATAGTGCGTATGTATGGCTTACTTTCACAACATAGATGTGTAATTCAATTCTCATCAGCACATTACATGGATGATTATAGTGATAGACCTAATGATTATATATTATATTTATTAAATATAAATTATTTGATAATATTATTATCACATATACCAAAATATCTCCCAATCCATTATAAAATAATAACTTCACCCATACATTTGTGTGTACTACCACCTACATTATGAAATATGAGCCATTTTCATTTTTTTCATTAAAAAAACATTATGAGGATATATTTAATTTTTATATATGATATTTATATCATGATTAAAAATCTATATAATATAGTACCGTAATCAATGTATGAGGACTAGAACTCTCATGATAAAACACGAATGATGAAATAAATAAGTTAACACAAAATAGAGGATAATAATGAATGATTACTGATGAATAAGTTATAAGATTTTATAAGAGTATAATATATGATGTCGAAAATATTAATATGGTTTTTTTATATATTGATAAAATGTTTAAAATGATTATACAGGATTTAGATGAATGTTTTATAATTGGGATATGTCATGTAAGGGGTTTCATTACACAATATCTAATCAATGAAATGCCCCGACCCATTTAACTAGAGTCGGTGCATTATTTTAATACATTTACATTATTACAAGGAATCATGTCTTGAAAGACGGATCAGTTTCACAGTCTTGGAAAATAGATTACATACATGAACGTTACATTACACATTAGAAAATAAAACAAAATATAAATGATCTTATGAGACCTCCATTAATCCACTAGCTTAACCCTTCTTGTCAATCATAATACACTTCTTGTAATCCTGAGAAAATTAAAACATAGAAATGGGAGAGATCAGATGCTCAGTGAGGATAACAAAATAGCGGAAACATTCATAAATAAGCATAAACATTTATGAAAATGTATAAGACAAAAACAAAAGCCTTTTAAACTTAGTATTCATCATAATATGTAAAAGATACAATAAAATAATTCCATTTACTTATTCACATGGATATTCTACTAGTCGAATAATCACATTCAATATCAATTGCCTTTCTTAATGATGGAATACATAATTCCAGACATCATAACCACATAGTCAAGGCCATGTTCCAATAATAAAAAAAACAATTGGTCAAGGCCTTGTGCCAAGACACTAGTTGGGCTCAAGATACCTAATGATGCATCGAGGAGCTATAGAGGGCTCCACCAGTCAGTTACTAAGTCCAATGCATTCCTCATATGAAAATTTTTAAACATTACATAAACATTCATATTGAAACTGGCATGAAATATTTCAATACATTATCCATAGACGATGAATTGTATAAAAATAACACATATACAATCAAACATATCACCAAACCTTCAATACACTATGGAATATTTGTATCATAATAAATCATCTTTTTTCAAGATTAAAATCTATTAATGCATTTTGACATATATGAAACTGATTTGTAAAACTCTTTGAGAGAAATATCACTTTTTCATGAATAAAATTTAAAAGTCACACAATTTAGAAAGGAAGACATTTAATGAAATTTTTGAATCAAAGTGTCCCATACCACTTTGAAACTTTTTAATGTAATTAACATTTTAAAACATTCATTTCCATTTAAATAAATCCTTAAAACCATTTTGAAAACACAGACACTAATAAGAATGGTTTAGAAGAATAAATCATTAAAACATTTAAAATGATGTTTTAGTCAAAATTCCCTTAAAATATATTTAAAAACTATTTTATGAAACATGGACATGGATAATAAATATTTCCTAGTTGTTACTTACGTAAAAACAACCTCAGATAATAAATAGATTGTGAAATTAACCCATAGCTTGCACTTTCCTTTAGTCGAGGGTATGTTTAACATCATGTATGAAGACCGTAGTGGGTTATCAAATTTTACCAGAACCATATTAATATTTATGATACCATACCTGATTCATTTATGAATTTATACTAACCATTTAAAAATAATTTCAATGTTAAATTAACCTTTCGTGTAATAATCGCTTTCTTTATCGTATGTGTTTAAACATGTTACTCTTGATTGTATCACTTAGATCAAGATTTAAATACTTAAAAAATATAAAACATGATTTATATATCATATATATTTAGAATATAAATATTTATAATAGACATATATATGAAATGGAAACACCATTTATGGAGATGGTAGTCCGTACGTATGCATAAACGTTGTTTCTGTTTTCATCTCGTATTGAATAGAACTAAGTGAATAAGATATATGTAAGTACACACACACACAAACACACAGACAGATATATATATATATATATATATCCCCTGTTCCATTATTATGTTAAATATTACAAAATTATTAATGATATATATTTTATATTCATCGTTGAATGGTGAACATGGAAATGAATCTCATCACGTCGTGGAGATGGTAATTCATACGTTCGTACGGGAGACAATATCATTATAGTGATGGATAAATAGTATTTAATTGGATGGTGTATCATATATACAGAATAATTAACATTTAATATTTCTTATTTTCATTATTTTTACTTATTATTATACACATCCAAATAATGAAGTGTTTGAATAACAAACTACACCACGACGTGGAGACGGTAATCCATACGTATGCACGTATGGTGACTCTTTCATTTATAGGGTGGATAGAATAATGAATATGGTTGTACCATTACTATAATAACATCAAGGTATATATAAGATACTGGATTTATTATTTTTGATTGTAAACAAAAAAGAAAGAGGAATTGGAAGAAGAATAGAACTTGAAAGACGTGATGAAATATTTACCTCTCTTTCGGGTTATTCCTTTTGATTTGATCAAAAGGGATCTTTAGGATGGATTTATGACCAAAGTAATTCCACAAAGATGAATGGAGGAATGTTGGGAGGATATTTTGGCAGAGTTTGGCCGAGCCAAATGGGATTGGAGGGGTAAAATTAAGAGAAGGGGTTGCACCTTTTTATAAGAGAGGTTAGGTTCACTTTAGGAAAAGTATGAAATATTATTTTTTAATAAATAAATTTTCGGTTTCTAATGGGTCCAAAATAAATTATTTAAAGGATAAGGTGGGTATGCATCGAAATCCTCTCAACCAATAGTTTTTAGGCAATTTTAGGTTACCATTTTAACCTTATCTTTTAGATTTAACTCTTAGTTAAATAGTTTAACGTTTTTCGTGTCTTCTTGTATTCTTTAACTATATGTTTAATAAACTTACTATTAAATTACAAGAGAACCTCAGGTGTCTCATTAATGGAATACATAATATTATTTAATCCCTTTGGAAGAACCATAAATTTTTAGGAATATTATATCAACCATTAATATAGTATTTTCTTTAAAACTATTTTATGTCAATTATGACATTATTTGGTATTTGTTTTTTTGTAAAAATTATTAAAGCATGATTACTTAGAAAAAAATTTATTTAATAAAGAATAAAATGTCATATTAACCTATAAAATTATTATAATTAATAAAAAGTCTCAAATTACATTTATTTTGATATTTATAATATCAATTATTTTAATCTTTAATTAATAATGTAATTACTCCATTATTATTGTGGCAAAAATAAATTTTATTAATTAATGTCTAAAAATTATAAATAAAATACGATTATGTAGGAAATATTATTATATTTCTAATGATTATTTATATTCTAATTTATCTTATGTATAACCTTATATTAAAAATGTTTTAGTTATGAAAACCTGAATTTCAACACTTTTAACCCTTCATTAAATCAAATAATAATAAATGTCCTAATAAACTCTAAATAGACATAAAGGTTCATAATTTATTCCTAAGGTTGTTTATGTTCTAATTAAACTTATCCAATATAGTTAAGACATGTGTTAAGTTAATTATAATATCATTTGTACCCTTAATTACCCTATTTACATTTAACCGTGGTAAATAAAAGTCAAAAGATACTATTCACAAAAAATTATTTTCATCTTATTGAACCACATTTTATGTACTGAGGTTAATCGTGTTTCTCATATTTTATAAATTCAACTCACAGAATCAGTGAAATTAAGTTTTATGCAAATTTGCAAATGCTTCTATGAGGTGGGTAAAAGACGGTAAAACGTTCGATAAAATTTTATATAGATAATTTTATTATAAAATGAATCCAATTAATTACATTTAACATATATAGGTATTATAAATGTTTTTTGACCTAAAATAAGTTAATATAAATTAACTAATTACTTAAATAAAAAGTAGGGTTTAAACAATAACAGAGTGTTTTTCACGATTCATTAAATATTGAATGTTTTTAGAAAAATCCAAAAAATCACCCAAAGATAATTTTGATATTCCGAATTCAAAAATGAAGTTGATTTTACCAAATTCAAAAAAATATAAGATGCATTTATTAATTTGAAATTAATTCCTCTTGTAAAAACCAAAAAGAGGGTTTTTAAAAAGTGAAAACTATCAAACGATTAACATGTGTTTATGTCAAATTTAAACGTGAAATTACTTATAATGACCTAAATTGTATTCAATGATAAAAAATATAATCTAATTATTCTTCAAAACAATTCAAATTCATAATATAGCAATAAAAATTATTTCGATAAAAGAAGTTGTTTTCAATTAAAACATAGTATTTTTCATTATTTGTCAAAATAGGAAATTATCTGAAAAGTACCAAAAATTTATCCAAAATATATTGTTATGTCCCAATTCTATAAAAGAATTTAATTTTATTAAATTTAATATATAAAAGCTTCAAATATTTTTTTAATAATGGTCACTATTAAAAGGCGGTAAAATTAAATTTTTGGGTAAATACTTCTTTTATCGGAAAAAATAAATTTGTTCTTATATTATGTCTAATAAACACAAGATATGAATTTCAATATTATATAGAGTATATAAGTTTTAAATTTCAGTAAATATTATTCATATGAGATTTTTGAACGGTTAGTTTAGTAAGTTGTGGTGCGCTCGAACTCGGTGTTGCGTGTAGCGCAAGCTATTGAATTACATTAATGAGATAACGTACAATGAAATCTTGGGGTGTTACATTATCCCCTTCTTCAATAATTCGCTTCATCAAAATTTTAAATTGTTCTTTGAACATAAATGGTTAAAAATAGATAAATACCTTTGTGGAAAATGCACATCATAAATTGGGTTTAAAAAACACAGTCTTAATAAGAGGGAAAGGGAAATGAAAAGGTCACCATCAAATTTTGATCTCTATTAGGAGAAAATTGGTGGCAATTAGAGACCCATAATTGGAAGAAAAACGTATATATTTATAGGGAGTGATTTAGGTCATCCTTTACAAACAAGCGTACAATTTAGAGCCTCAATTCCATCAATCTATGATGGTTCAAAATATCATCAGTTCAATAAAACATAAGCTATTAGGATAACACATTTTTGGTTTCCAGATCCCTTACCAAAATTTTAAGAATTTATTTATTTATAGAATAATAGGATATATATATATATACAAATATAATAGACAATTAGAGTTTCATGATTCAACTAATTCCTACCCCAAACTCATCTTTCACTCCAAAAGATAATGGAATTTAAAAATATTTTATTTATCATAATCGTATAGGGTTCCAAAAAATGAATTTTTAATTTATCTATTAGACCATACAAAACTATAGTATACAATGCATAACATCACATAGGCCAATGGTAGGTGATGCACCTTTGTCGCTCTTCAGTTGCGGGTTCAAGTATCGTGGCCTTTCTGGATGCTACGGTTTTCACTTGACCATCATTTTTTCCTTTTTCTGAAAATCCAAAAATAATATCGAGAAATTATTTAACCTTAACAATAGTATCCAATGTCAAACTTAATCAATTCCATCCTTTAGACTTATCCAAAATACTTCCTTCCAAACTTAGTCCCAAATTTATAAGGAAGGTAAACACAAGGAGGATCCTTTTTTCCATGTAATAACATGTGAATACATACATCATGTATTCTTTTAAAATATAGTAACACCCTGAATTTCCATAAAACCTTATTGATTACATTCGTCCTCCCTTATTCCTTGTAGAATACTAGATATAGTACTTATATCTAATTTTTTTTAAACTCCAACAATGATGGAATATAAAAATAATTAATAAATTTCAAGGTAGTCCAGAATATCCAATATAATTTATCTAAGTAAATCATATCTTATTCCAAAACCAATACCTTAGTATCAAGACCATATTAGAGATTTTTATTTTTTTCAACCATGTATTTTCCAAAAAAAATTAACTTTCCATTGAGTCAATTTTCTTGGTTCCACACAATCTCAAGTCCTTAATGAAATAATACTTAAATACAATCCTTAAATACTGTATATTTATTATAACATGGACATCATTAATACAATACTCAAATGAACCAATACTTTAATAACAACATAAGAACTCCGAATCATTCATCTTTATCTTCGGTAGTCCCATTACATGATTATGATTCAATAGTATCATTTGGGGTATACTCTTATTATTTAGACATTGATTCACGTAGTGTCCCAACTTCTTGTAGATGAAGAATTGTACATTTGAATCCTTTTTATTACCTTTGAAATCACGTACTTGGTGTCCTTTTTATCCACACTTATAAAAAACTCTCATTCACTTGAAGTATTTACCAAGGTGATTCTATCCACAGTAATCACATATGGGAAAATATGTCTTAACCTTATTCCCTTTATCCATCTTTCTTTGTACCATCCTTTTCTTCTCTGGCTTCCCATCAATGCCATAGAACTCAGATAATTATTTACTTAACTTATTAACACATGATACTATTTTTTCATATGATGACAATATGTGGGAGACTATTTCTTTTCTAAATGTTGGGTTAATTCAATGAATGATATGATCATTATTACTCTTTGGATCATGCGTATTGCTGGAGGTCTCATTCCTTCTACTTGGTGCCATTTCTAAATAATGGAATACAATAGGATAGTTTTTGAATCAAAGTGCATAATTCAGAACTTGTAAAATACATAACATAAATTGAAAATATTATGCATATAATCTATAATCATAAAATGTATTCTTTGAGAAAGTGTTTACTATTAAATCAGTCATAATGGCTAATAATAAAAATTTGAATTATCCAAAGCATATCCATCGGGAGTGTCATAACCAAGAGTGTAGTAAGGCCCATTATCCTGCCCCAGTTCCCGTTCGGGTCTATATTAATGTGGTGTTTTCAGGTTTTACCCCTACGTACATATGTGCTAGATCTGGCTCTACCTACTCATATCCAGATAGGGATGTATTACTTGAAAAACTCACAAAGTCTCTAAAGTTCCAAAAATCTTATAATTTATTATATTCTAATCCTCAAATTCTATCTTAGGGTAATGTTCTCTTATCAGAGTTTAATTAAATTCATTTCCAATATTGTTTCTAAACTTCTTCTAATACCAATTATAATGCCCCGAACCTAGTTTCCCATAGTCATGGCATTATTTTAATAAATTTTCATGATTATAATGAATCATGTTTCGAAAGACCGACCTGTTTAGCAGTCTTGGAAAATAGATTACATACATGAATGTTACACTACACATTATAAAATAAAACACAACATATACAATCCATTGAGACCACCATTAATCCCCTATCTTATCCCTACTTATCAATCATAATACAATTCTTGAAATCCTGAGGAAATTAAAACATTGAAAGGGGTGATCTCAGATACTCAGTAAGGATAACAATATAACGGAAAGATTCATAAATAAGAATAAACATTTAAGGCAATGTATAAGACTAAAACAATAGCCTTTTAAACTTAAACATCAACATAACATGGAAACTATACAATAAAATAAATCCATTTACTTATTCACATGGATATTCTACGGGTTGAATAAACACATGCTATATCAATATCCACTTTCATAATTATGGAATGCATAATGCCATACATCATAACCACATAGTCAAGGCCTTGTGCCAAGACTACAAATATGATTTTTTCAAGGCCTTGTGCCAAGACACTAGTTTCCCCCATGATACCTACTGATGCATTTAGGAGCTATATATGGATCCACCCATCTCTTACAAAGTCCAATGCATTCCGCATATGAAAAGTTTTAAACATAACATAAGCATTTGTCTTAAAACTATCATAAAAAATGTCAATACTTTATCCATAAACCATGAATGGTATAAAATTTACCAATCCACATTCAAAAATATCACAAAATCATAAATAATATATGAAATATTTTATCATAATAAATCAACATCAAACAATTTTAAAATCCATTAAAGGATTTTGACATAGATGAACATGATTTGTAAAACACTTTGAGAGAAATATCCCCTTTTCATGAGAACATTTAAAAGTAAAACAATGTAGAAATGAATAAATTTAAATAAATTTTTGGAATCAAAGTTTCCCATACCACTTTGAATCTTTTTAAAGTAATTAACATTTCAAAACATTCATGTCCATTGAAATAAATCATTCAAGTCATTTTGAAAACGTGGACATTAATGAGAATGTTTTAGAAGAATAAATCTTTAAAACATTTAATATGATGTTTTAGTAAAAAGTCCCTTAAAAATAATCCCTTTTAAAAACTATTATATAAAACATGGATATGGATAATAAATATTTCCTAGTAGATACTTAAGTAAAAAACAACCTCAGATAATAAAGAGGTTGTGAAATTAACCAATAAATTTTTATTTCCTCTAGTCGAGGGTACGTTTAACCTCATGTATGAAGACCGTAGTATGTTATTATAATACACCCTAACCACATTAGTATTTATGATATCATACATGATTCATTTATGTCTTTATACTACCTATTTAATAATAATTTCCAGGTTAAATTTACATTTCAGGTAATAATCACTTTCATTATCATATGTGTTTTAACTTGTTGCTCTTGATTGTATCACCTAGATCAAGATTCAAATTATTCTAAAATCTAAAACATGATTTATATATAATATATATTTAGAATATAAATATGTATAATATATATATATATATGATATGTAAAACACCATTTATGCAGACGGTAGTCCATAGGTACTCATAAACGATGTATCCATTTTCATATCGTATTGAATGGAACTAAGTGAATAAGATATATGTAAGTACATATATATATATATATACCAAAAGTATCATTATTATGTCATATATTACATACTTATTAATAATATATTTTATAATCCTCGTTGAATGGGGAAAGTGGAATTGAATCTCAGCACGCCCTGGAGATGATAATCTGTACGTATTCATGAGTGACAATATCATTATATTGATGGAGAAATCATATGTAATTGGATGGTATATCATATATATTGAATCATTAACATGTTATATTTATTATTTACATCAGTTATACTCATTATTATTCCTATTCAAATAATGAAGGGTTTTAATAACAAACTACACCACGATGTGGAGACGGTAATCCGTACGTATGCATGTGTGGTGACTTTTTCATGTATTGGATGGATAGAATAATGAATAAGGTTGTAAAATTTTTATAATAAAATCAATGTATATAGAAGATACTGTTGTTATTATTTTATAATGGAATCAACAAAGAAATAGGAAGTGGAAGAAGAAAATATATTGAATGATGTGATGAAATATTTACCTCTTCTTCGGGTTCTTCCTTTTGATTTGATCAAAAGGGCTCCTTAGGATGTCTTTATGACCAAAATAAGTACACTAGGATGAAGTTATGAATTTTGGGAGAATATTTGGGAAGGTTTTGGCCAATATAAATGGCATTGGAGGTTTGAAATTAAGAGATGGGGAAGTTCCCTTTTATAAGAGAGGTGAGGGTCACATTAGGAAAAGTTTGAAATATTATTGTTTAATAAAATAATTTTCGGTTTCTAATGGATCCAAAATGAATTACTTAAATATTAATGTAGGGATGGGTCAACAAACTCTCAAACAATAGGTTTTAGACAGGTTTAGGTTACCATTTTAACCATATCATTTAGATTTAACTCTTAGTTAAATAGTTTAACTTTTACCATGTCTTCCTGTATTCTTACATTATATGGTTAATAAACATACTCTAAACATCCAAGATAACCTCAAGGGGTTCATTAATGACATATATTATATTATTTAATCTCATTAGACAAACCTTATATTTTTATAATTGTTATATCAACCAATAATATAGTATTTGTTTTAAAAGCTATTTTATATCAATTTTGGTATTATTTGGTATTTGTTTTTTTGTAAAAAGCATAACAGCATGATTACTTCGAAAACAATTTATTGAATCAACACTAAGATTTTATATTAACCTAAAAATTTAGTGTAAATCATAAAAAGTCTCAAATTATATTTATTTGGGTGTTTATAAAATAAATTAATTTATTATATTATTAATAAGGTAATTAATGCAACATCACTGTGTCAAAAATAAATTTAATTATTTAATGTCTAAAAATTATAAATAAAATACCATTATGTATAAAATATTATTATATTTATAATGTTTATTTATAGTCAAATTTTCTTATGTATGACCTTATATGAAAAATGTTTTAGTTATGAAAACTTGTATTTTAACACTTTTAACTCTTCATTAAATTAAATAACAATAAATGTCCAAATCTAATCCAAGTGGACATAAATGATCATATTTTATTCCTAAGGTTTTTTTTAGTATAATTAAACTTATCCAATTGCCTTAGGACATGTTTTAGATTAATTATAATATCAAATTTACTTGTAATTTCCCTATTTACTATTAACCGTGTTAAATAAAAGTCAAAAGGTACTATTCACCAAAAAATATTTTTAACCTATTAAACAAAATTTTACATACTGAGGTTAACCATGTCTCTCGTATTTTTTAAATTCAACTCTCATATGTGGTTGAATTATATTTTATACAACTCTGCAAATGCTCCTAGGAAGTGGGTAAAAGACGGTAAAAAGTTCGATAAAATTCTATATATCTAAACTTTTTATAAAATGAATCCAATGAATTGAATTGAAATTATATAGGCATTAATTATCTATTTTTACCTAAAATAAATTAAAATAAGACAACTAATTACTTAAATAAAATGTCTGTTTTAAACAATAACGATTTGTTTTTCACTATTCATCAAAAAATTGAAAATTTTCATAAAAATACCAAAAATTCACCCAAAGATAATTTTGTTATTATGAATTCAAAAATGAAGTCTATTTTACCAAATTCAAAACATATAATAATAACTTATTAATTTGAAATTAATTCTTATTGTCAAAACCAAAAAGCGGGTTTTTAAAAAGTGAAAACTCTCAAAAGATTGACATGTGTTTATGTCAAATTTAAATGTTAAATTACTTATAATGACCTAAATTGTATTAAATGATAAATATATAATCTATTTATACTTAAAAACGTTTAAAATTAACAATTTAACACTATAAATTATTTTTATTAAAAATGTGTTTTCAATTTAAACATAGTATTTTTCACTATTTGTCAAAATATGAAAGTTATCTGAAAAGTACCAAAAATTTATCCAAACTAAATTTTTTTCCCTTCTTCTATAGAATAATTAAATTTTATTAAATTTAATATATACAATTTTCTTTTATTGGTTTTAAAAAAGGTTCTCCATTAAAAGGCGGTAGAAGTGCATTTTTTATAAAATACTTCTTTTATCTGAAAAAATGAATTTGTAATTATATTATTTCTATAAAAAACATAATATGATTGTAAAAATTATATATATTATATAAGATTAAAATTTTAGTTAATAATATTCATAAACTCTTTTTGAACTATTATTTTAGTATGTTGTGGTGCGCTCGAAATCAGTGTTGCTTGTAGAGCAAGCTGTTGAATTACATTAATGAGATAATGTACTATGAAATCATGGGGTGTTTCAATAAATATGTTATATTAATTTTTCATTGTCTATGATATCATACGATTATTTTTGTAATGACCATTTATTATTTTATGTTAAATTTATGAAATATGTGGTTCTTGATTTATTAAACTTATTCACGTCATCAAATGACTCTCAATTCAATGATATGTCCTTTACATGGGAATTTAACACAAATTTCACTCAATTGAGACATATATTATATTTTAAACTTTTTTGTTGTTTTTAAGAGTATATATTATCACTTTTTTGTTATTTAAAAATAATATATATTTACCCATTATGTATAATGATTCATTTCATATTTAGTCATTCAAGGGGTTACAATTTTAATGTTTTCAAAGAGGTAAGAATTTATTTTACACCATTGTTTTTTAGAGTAATATTATATTCATTGAATGAATCATATATTTTATCCTTTATAAACAGAATATATTTTTAATCATCTATATATTAAAGGCATATAAAAATTTTATTCAAAATTTTTTCTCTTTGAAAATGGAACCATTAAATCAAATGTTTGAAACAATATTCGATCTTATTTCTCATTTGGATCAAATATATCTTACATCCTTGTCATAATTTTTAACTTTTTTTAAAAAAAATTTGTTTTATTACTCAAATTATTTATTAATGGAATCTAATTTCATTTATAAAATCTAAAACGGTTTGAAAATACAGTTTTAATTGTTTTCCGAATGGGACATCTCTGAATTTCATTATAAAAATTATTGATTAATATTCTTCATGAATATGGAATTAATAGATTTTCCTACTACCATAACCATTTCACACTCTTTTTCTTATTTTAAAACAATCCTTTTATTTTACACTGAAAACTTATTATGAAACATTATTTTAAATGTTTCTTTGCCAATTTGGCCAATTATTTAAAAGACATGATTTTTTTATGAAATATATTTTCTCATGAATTTATTTTCATATTTTATCTATTACTAAATATTTGGTTGTTTTCATATATAGGAATGAATAACTTTATTATGATAATTTGACATCAATTTTATATTAAATAACAACATTATTTTTATCTTAGATATTATTATTTCAAAAAGAATAATCCATTTCTACAAGGAATTTTTTTTACTTTGGATGTTATTCGATTCATGGGAAATATTGAAATTACATATTCATTATTAAATAATATAATTTACTAATGTGGAATATTGATTATGGATTAAATTTATCATTTTATAAATGATGAATCCATTAGGAATATGGAGATGGGCGGGTATAGAATTATAAATCCCCTTAATCCATCGATATCTATCATGTGAAAAAAAATTTC
This sequence comes from Viscum album, assembly GCA_963277665.1. Taxonomy (NCBI): domain Eukaryota; kingdom Viridiplantae; phylum Streptophyta; class Magnoliopsida; order Santalales; family Viscaceae; genus Viscum; species Viscum album. The sequence goes on along the minus strand of OY728134.1, from coordinate 860,885,902 downwards.
CCAAATAATTAAATGGGTTTTTGGCGTAGGCCTACCTGGGTTTAAACTAACACTGGAAAAGTATTTGATGATAGAGATATCATGATGTTTGAAATAATGATGCATATCATTATTTATTTAATTGATTAATAGTTCAATTATCATTATCATTGAGATTAAATCATTGATATTATTCATGGATTCATTTTTTATCAAGTTATTGATTAAATGGAACACTTTTCTATTTTTTTACCTTCCCAAATTGTTTATGACTTATTTATTCATAATGTAATAAATTGTAATGAACCCTTACTGAGAATATTAAATCAACCTAAATTTTTTTTCATTTCCCTGGGATTTGAAGAATAAATATCTAAATGGTTTTAAGGATTATGAAAATTATCTTTTACTATGTTTTATATTTTATTTCTAATATAAAATGGTAATAATATATGTATCATGTTCGTAAAGACTATAAAAAAAATTGGTCCTTTGATATGAGATTACTTATATATTTGTTCAAATTTAATAACATAAACATAGACTCTGGGTTACTATTGTTGGGTTTATCAGGGTTGGAATCAGATAATGTTTAGTAGAAACCTTGGGATCATGATTTATGAAAAACATTATTATAAATAAAAAAATTTGAATAAAATTGAGGATAATTAAATTTAAATGATTATATCCTAATTTTTTTTGAAATATATAGATTATATTGTATTCAAATTTGAATATTAATGGTCATACAATGTTTTATTGTGTTAGTTAATGTATGTAACTAAGATGAATCATTTCAACACTGAATTCAATAGGAAATGTTGTGATTATAAGAAACTAAATACAGGATTACTAGATTGAAAGGTGTTTTCATTATTCCTAATAAATTATCTGGAAATATGATTTAGAACAACCACCTTAACCAACTACAAGACTCACCAAAGAAAATAAAAATATTTTTTACAGAGGGATGTAGTGGTGGAGACCATGGGTGAATGAAAATCATATTTCATTCATGTTAGAAATGTGGAAAGAGACACCCCATAGAATGTATTACGGGAATTGGAAAAAATATTAATTGTGAAAACATTAGGGAATAAATTAAATAATTCTAGAGGAAATGGAGAGTTTAATGGAGGGATATAAATATAATCCCAAATTTCCATTTATATTCAATGAATTATATGTGGGGAATATGGGAAATATCCAAGATAATTCCCAAATTGAAGGGTTAAATCATACACCATGAAAGGACCGAGGCTATTCCAATCATTAATATATATGGATTGATGTTATTATATATTGGGATAATGTTAATATTGATATTTATGAAGTAATGATATTTTTTCAGTGACCTTGAAATTTGTTAGTGATTTGATTAAAAAAATTTGGACGTCATTTTTGATGATTTTTATGTGCCTACGGGCTAAGAGAAACAATCTGTTATTTTATTTGAGGAATAAGTATTGTCTTAATTTTTTGGAATAATACATGTTTTCATGTTGGTTTAAAATAATTGTAATGGGTATCATCATGGGTTTAAAAGTATAAGTTTTCCATAAGTTTAAAGGCATAAATACCCCTTTTAGGTTTACGTGATGATATTTTGAGGTGTTTTTAAAATTTTCATGTTTTTTAGGAAGAATAATATATAGATGTTTAAATGAACATTTAGGATGCTATATAATTTCTTATTTTATAATGGATTATGGTATATAGATACTATTGAGTGATAAATAAGTGATTATTTGACAAGAAGATACTTATGTTCAAGATAATGATTACCCTTTAGGTTAGTATCTAAATTTTATCAATGATATTCTAGTGAATTTAACTAAATTATTAGATTATATAAGGATTCACCATGGTGATTATTGTTTTATGGGGAAGATTAATTGGATTCATGTATACATCACCTTTAGTTTTTATATATGAAATAACATGAATGATTATTTTTTAATAATTCAATTAAATATTGGAAATATATGAAAAAAGTAATGAGATCACCGTTGAGGTTAAACAATTATTTAATGTTAAAGTTATCTAAAAATATATGTTGATCCTTTGTTGTTATTTTGGAAATAGGAACTAATAGGTATTATTTCTTCTCATAAATGATTGAATATTTTTTATATTGTCTTGCCTTTAAGTTACCATTTTCATTTTGTATAAAATTTAATGCTATGATGAATAAATTTCCATACTTATCTACATTATGTTCTATATTATGTGTTAATTTTGGGGACTTTAGAATGAAAATATCATCTTTAGTGAACATCAAATAGGTAAATCAAGATTATTTGGTAGAAATTTATCGAAAGATGAAATTATACTTTTCTAGTAAGTATATTACACTGTGTTCCTAGTCTAGATATTAATGATACTTCTCATCGTTGGGAAAACGATCTTGAAACAAATATTTTATCCTATTATGATCATTTCTTATGAATCAGTGGTCATTTCACACTTCAAAAATTTATGATTTTGAGTTCATTCACTTTCTTCTGAACATGTTCTATATAACTATATTTTAGTCCTTCGTTCAACAACCTATGCATTGAGGTAGGGTGAAATTCCATGTAAATTTAAAATTTCTTCCTTTCCTAGATGGGCTATTTTTTGAAAAATGATTTGGAACATCATTTGGAGAGTTGGAACACATCAAAGAGCTTTTTTAGACTTTGGAAATGTCCTGGGAGATATTTTAGGTGTCGCATAGATCTTTGGGTGTGTCAGGTCCCATAAACAAAAGGTTTGGATTCCAGGAATAGTGCGCATAGTTTAATCAAATTTTTTTCACTCGACATTCTATTTTGAATCCTATAGATGGTGGAAATAGGTTATGTTCACAGTCTATGCACAATTTACCCTAATCGTGAACCTATCCTACATGGGTAGATCAACTTAGGATGTGCATTCCCCTTATTCATCCATGATTGGTGTGTGGTTTGGGTATGCATACAAATAAAAACATTCTTGGTGACATCTTAATGAGGGGAACCACACAATTGTAATAGGGTTGGGCCATTCCTTGCGAACAAATGACCTAACCTAGTTTTGGGGTTGAAATTTTAATTTTTTCCATAATGAAACCTTTTATTCTTCTTTTTTTCATTATTATTCCTCTAGTTGGTATCTCATCACTTTTTCTCAATGGATTTATCTCTAAGCCTAACCTTGCAATCCATGTCTATCCTTCATTCAATGTCAAAATAAATAACCATTAGTCATTGTGGACATTCATCGATAAGCTCTACATTGATTTTGTTTCATTCCTCTTGTTTGGTTTCATCTACATTATTTGGTGAGAGCTACATTTTCCTATTTTAATGGTGGATCTAAATTTCTTATATTTCATTTAAACTGGACCAAATCATAGATTTATATTGGATTAGTATGCCATCTTAAGTACGATGTATGTTGTCAATGACTTTTTAATAAATTTTCCATCACTCATTATTAACAACGTTGCACAGCATGACAACCTTTTTCATGCATTTCATTAAAAATAAGTTCCTTATATTAAATTGAGCTACAAACCTTGATTCAATCCCTAATATCCTTTTTATATAAATTTATGTTTTTATCCTTCATCGTAAACACCCAAGGTTTTGTTGGATTAAATTCACCCAATTGTATTAAATGATTAAATGTATGAAACACCTTATAAAAGTTCATCTTGGATTAATAGTGGGATTTCCCTTGTAGAAACTCAAACATGAGATAATGTTACAAACTAAGAGTCATGTAAAACATTTTCAATTTTTTGTTTTGGTTTATAGTTTCTAAATGATTCATTAAAGTGAATTGAATTATGATTCATCAATGAAAATAAATTTTTTGATAAATTAACTGTTTATGAATGGTTCTGGATGAGTTAGTTACAACCGGTCCATCCATATCCTCATATTCAAGGTATATGGCCACTTACATTCACTGGTTAGAAATCTTATTCAGTCTATGAACTGTAGCTATTTGACTTTTTATGTGTCCCTTCAGAACAAGAGAAGGATAGTTGTTTATTTATTTCAGTTCTGTTTATTATTCATATTTCTTGCAAAATTTATTCACTTTATGGTAATGGGATGGATTCACCTGAAGACACATTGGGTGGTAACCTACAAGGATTTATATCTCACACCATGTTTGGGAATCCATTTCATTCAGGTGCCTGATTAGACCTCTTTTTTGTTGGGCCATGGATTATTGCTAGAGTTTTTTTACATTTACCTATGAGTTAGGAGCACAATATCGAGCAAGATAATTAGATTCTTTTAGAGGTTTCCCTTGGGGGATTTGTTTATTTTATTATTATTTTTACTGTATAAAATTTCCTTCATTATGACTATAGTTTCATTTATGTATCACCATCTTGACATGCACATAAGGTTGTATATTTTCTTGGTAATTGTTATTATTTAGTTTATATTATTCATTCATTACTACTTCTCTATTTTACTACTACTCTCACTGTTATCTTCTATTGACCTAATAATATACCATTGTGCTACCCTGTTATGAGGGAATAGACCAACCTTTATAACTTCCATTGACCCTCATTGTGTGACGATAGCCCCTATCATATGGTGTTGCATTCATGAGGCCTTTTGACCCACTTGTCTGGCTATCCTCTTAGTGGTCAATCGAGCCAGGATGTTACAAAGTGGCATCATAAATTTTTTTCCTTTGTATTATAATATTAGGCTAGTAGAAAGGAGACTATAAATGTGTCTAAACATGTTAAATATTCATGTATCGTAGTGACCATCCCATGTATGGAGAAATGTCCATGTGACCAGGGATGGGGCTATTGTTTACACTATTTTTTATTATAGTCAAATCTTATTTCACCTTGAGTGAATGGTGTGATATCAACTTATATGAATTATGAATTTATGGTATTTTACCTTGGGTTGATCATGGAAATGATGATGCATTTCATGTATCATTATAGGTATAGATAAATTTACATGTCATGTATATTCTATTCCATGTAGTTTCATTTATAGCTTGGCTGTTGATTTGATTGTGTTCCTTGAGTGTTATGTCATTCCTAGTTTTATACCTCTTTAAGAAATTATTATCATGCCTATTTTTATTACATTATTAGTTTGTTATATTCAATGTTTCCTATTTATTTTTCATATCATACATTTGGATCATGATTATTTCCTTATGAGCATTCTTTCTTTGTTACTACTTATAATAACATCATATGTAATGATTTTGAGATATGTAATTTGGGGCATGGGATGAACATATTGGTTGTGATTAAATGGGAACCAGTTTTCTATTTTATGGTGTATGGGAGACTTATAATTGGGAAAATTTAACTTCATTACTAATACCTTCTATGATATATGTTTATAATAAAAGATTATTGGTAAAATGTAAAGTCGTATAAAGATAAAATTTTGAAATGAGTTCGCTCTGGTTAATTAAACCCAAATTCTAAAATGTAATGTGTATGGGCACTTTATAGTTTTTTAATTGGAAACCCATATAACTGAACTGTTATTAAAAGACCATATTTTATTCAAAAATGGGTATAATTGTATTGGATGTTTAATTTTAATGTTTAAAGAAATTAGGTGAATTTATAATGGCTTGTAACTCCATTACATGAGCATGGAGATTGTGTGATTAACATATAAAATGCACATCTGGAAAAAATTAGTTTTGTCACAAACCGTCCCTCAGGGCCCGTGCTGTGACTACTGGAAGTCGGCCTTCCATAGACCACTGGCTGGTGACTAGCACTAAAGGCATAATTCCCTAAAACTGGGATGGCATTGCCTTTATAACCTGTAAACACTCACACAAGAAAGAACAGATCTGGTTGAAGCACCAAGTAAAATATATAAATAATAGTGCTCAAAGTAAATGGGGGCCAGAATAGAAGCCCAAATGGATAGTACAAGTACAACAGTTACATAATACAACTGAGAGATAAGGGAAGATAGCTACTGGATCATTCTTCGGGGTTCCTGCCCGAAGGGTAGGTACAGATTGCCTCCTTAGCACTCCACGTCTGACCGTCTCCTCTATGTACTGACTCGTTGTATGGTCCACCACTAGTTATCATCTAGTCCTAGTAATCTATGCATCAGTCAGCACTGTTCATCATCTGTATCCAACACAACAAGGTTATGTCATAACCCGTGCATGGCTGAGTATAACGATACTCAGTCGGGACCCCAAGACCCTCAAGGTCTCACAAAATCCACCATGTATAAACCTCAAATAATGAAATCAAAAGATAACCCTACATAGGTATATGACCATACATAAACCTAAGTTATCAAGTGGTCCATCTCAACCATGAGGAAAATACGGAAAAACGGACTCAGCTCGAACTAGGATTTTATTCTAGGGGGTAGTATCAAGTAACATCCCCAGTCACAATTTATAAACCTAAGCTACTGGAGAACTCCTCCTCTATTGAGAATAGTGGGCCTACCGCGACACCAAGCGCACATCCCAACAACCTTTGACTGCTGAGGTTCTCCTCCTGTTGAGTATCATGGATCTACCGCGTCCCCAAGCGCACTCCCCACCATGGGCATGCCGTGTAACCAAGCGCACTCTCCCTCATATCCTGATTAGTTACTCCTCCTGTCAAGTACCATGGGACAGCTGTGAAACCAAGGCACTCTCCATTGTGGGTATGCTGCGACACCAAGCCACTCCCCACATTTCTAGTCGAGTTACTCCATGTCGAAATGGTCAGCAGTCATTAGGTTTCAGCCAGCTATTAGGTCTCCGCACTACGGGTGCTCGTCTCCATGAGGATCCACTCTACGAGCTACCAGTTGATACTCCAACTCTCACTAAGTCCAATGAAGATTTATCTCAAAGGTCTTCCACGTCATAAGGGTCTCAACACAATAGACAACGCATCAAAAGGACGCCCGATCTGTGATTTATTAACCTTTTTGTCTCGGGGGCTAGGTTGGATTCGTGCTCAATATAAAATATCATTTCCCATCTCAACCAAAACTCCAGTGGAGTATACTCAAAGGAAACCTCTCAATTCAAGATTTCTATCTCCCCTGACGGTTCGTCGAACGAACGTCTGGTGTCAAATATATGGCCAAAAGAAAGTAAACGGGCATTGTGGGCCTGGGTACGGTCTGACCCAGTCGGCCTAGCCTGTTGGGCATCCTGGCTTATTGGGTCTGTCCCAATAGTGCGCATAGTTTTATCAAAAAAAAATTCACTCAACATTCAATTGTGAATACTATAGAAGGTTGAAATAGGTTTAGTGCACCGTCTATGAAAAATTTACCCTAATTGTGAATCTATCCTACATGGGTAGTTCAACTTAGGATGCACACTCCCCTTATTCATCCATGATTGGTGTATGGTTTGGGTATGAATATAGATCAAAACATTCTTGGTGACATCTTAATGAGAGGTACCAAATAATTGTAATAGGGTTGGGCCATTCCTTGTGAACAAATGACCTAACCTAGTTTTGGGGTTGAAATTTTAATTTTTCCCATAATGAAACCTTTTTTCATTATTATTCCTCTAGTCGGTATCTCATCACTTTTCCTCAATGGATTTATCTCTAAGCATAAGCATGGATTCCAAGTCTCTCCTTCATTCAATGTCAAAATCAATCATCATCACTCATTGTGGACATTCATCGATAAGCTCTACATTGATTCTGTTTCACTCCCATTGTTTGGTTTCATCTACATTATTTGGTGAGAGATACATTTTCCTAAATTAATGGTGGATCTCAATTTCCTAGATTTCATTTAAACTGGACCAAATCATAGATTTATATTGTATGAGTATGTCATCTTATGTACGATGTATGTTGTCAATGACTTTTTCGTAAATTTTCCATCACTCTTTATTAGAAACATTTCACCGCATGACAACCTTTTTCATGCATTTCATTAAAAATGATTTCCTTATATTAAATTGAGCTAAAAACTTTGATTCAATCCCTGATATCCTTTTTATTTAAATTTATGTTTTTAACCTTCATTGTAAACACCCAAGGTTTTGTTGGATTAAATTCGCCCATATTGTATTAAATTATTAAATGTATGAAAGACCTTATAACAGTTCATCTTGGATTAATAGTGGGATTTCCCTTGTAGAAACTCAAACATTAGATAATGTTACTAACTAAGTGGCATGTAAAAAGTTTTCAATTTTTTGTTTTGGTTTATAGTTTCTAAATGATTCATTAAAGTGAATTGAATTATGATTCATCAATGAAAATAAAAATTTTGATAAATTAATTGTTTATGAATGGTTCTAGATGAGTTAGTTACACCTGGTCCATCCATATCCTCATATTCAAGGTGTATGGCCACTTACATTCACTAGTTAGAAATCTTATTCAGTCTATGAACTAAAGCTATTTGACTTTCTATGTGTCCCTTCAGAACAAGAGCATGCTAGTTGTTTATTTATTTCATTTCTGTTTATTATTCATATATCTTTCAAAATTGATTCACTTTATGTTAATGGGATGGATTCACCTGTAGACACTTTGGGTGGAAACCTACAAGGATATATATCTCACACCATGTTTGGGCATCCATTTCATTGTGGTGCCTGATTAGACCTCTTTTTTGTTGGGCCATGGATTATTGCTAGAGTCTTTTTTACATTTACCTATGAGTTAGGAGCACAAGATCGAGCAAGATATCAAGATTCTCTTAGAGGTTTCCCTTGGGGGATTTGTTTATTTTATTATTATTTTTATTGTATACAATTTTCTTCTTTATGACTGTAGTTTCATTTATGTATCATCATCTTGACATGCACAGAAGGTTGTATATTTTCTTGGTAATTGTTATTATTTAGTTTATATTATTCATTCATTACTACTTCTCTATTTTACTACTACTCTCACTATTATCTTCTAATGACCTAATAATATACCATTGTGCTACCCTGTTATGAGGGTATATACCCACCTTTATAACTTCTATTGACCCCCATTGTGTGATGATAGCCTCTATCATATGGTGTGGCAATCATGAGGCCATTTGACCCACTTGGCTGGCTATCCTCTTAGTGGTCAATCGAGCCAGGATGTTACAAAGTGGCATCATAGGTATTTTTCCTTTGTATTAGAATTTTAGGCTAGTAAAAAGGAGACTGTAAATGTGTCGAGACATGTTAAATATTCATGTATCAGAGTGACCATCCCATGTATGGAGAAATGTCCATGTGTCCAGGGATGGGATTGTTATTTAAACTATTTGTTATTATAGTTAAATCTTATTTCTCCTTGAGTGAACAATGTGATTTCCACTCATTTGAATTATGAATTTATGGTATTTTACCTTTGGTTGATCATGGAAATGATGATGCATTTCATGTATCATTATAGGTATAGAAAAATTCACATTTCATGCATATGCTATTCCATGTAGTTTCATTTATAGCTTGGTTGTTGATTTTATTGTGTTCCTTGAGTGTTATTTCATTCATAGTTTTATACCTATTTAGGAAATTATTATCATGCCTATTTTTATAACATTATTAGTTTGTTATATCCCCTTTTTCCTATTTATTTTTCATATCATACATTTGTATCATGATTATTTTCTTATCATCATGCTTTCTTTGTTACTACTTATAATAACATCCTATCTAATTATTTTGAGATTAGTAATTGGTGGCATGGGATGAACATATTGGTTGTGATTAAATGTGAACCAGTTTTCAATTTTATGGTGTATGGGAGACTTATAATTGGGAAAATTTGACTTCAATACTAATACCTTGTATGATATATGTTTATAATAAAAGATTATTGGTAAAATGTAATGGCCTATAAAGATCAAATTTTGAAATGAGTTCGCTCTGGTTAATTAGACCCAAATTCTAGAATGTAAAGTGTATGGGCACATTATAGTCTTTTAATTGGAAACCCATATAACTGAACTGTTATGAAAAGACCATATTTTATTCAAAAAAGGGTATAATTGTATTGGATGTTTAATTTTAATGTTAAAAGAAATTAGTTGAATTTATAATGGCTTGTAACTCCATTACATGAGCATGGAGATTGTGTGATTAACATATACAATGCATAGCTGGACAATATTAGTTTTGTCACAAATCGTCCCCCAGGGCCCGTGCCGTGACTACCGGAAGTCGGCCTTCCATAGACCATGGGGTGGTGACTAGCACAAAAGGCATAATTCCCTAAAACTGGGACGACATTGTCTTTATAACCTGTAAACACTCACACTAGAAAGCACAGATTCAGTTGATACACCAAGTAAACTATATAAAAAATAGTGCTCAAAGTAAATGGGGGCCATAATAGAAGCCCAACTGGATAGTACGAGTACAACAGTGAAAGAATAAAACTGAGAGATAAGGGAAGATAGCTACTGGATCATTCGTCAGGGTTCCTACCTGAAGGGTAGGTACAGATTGCCTCCTCAGCACTCCACATCCAACCTTCTCTTCTGTGGACCAACTCGTTGTATGGTCCACCTCCAGTTATCGTCCAGTCGTAGTACTCTCAGCATCAGTTAGCGCTGTTCATGATCTGTATCCAACACAACAAGGTGATGGAATAGCCCGTGCATGGGTGAGTATAACGATACTCAGTCGGGACCCTGAGACCATCAAGTTCTCATAAAATCCACCATGTATAAAACAAAAAGAATGAAATCAACAGATAACCCTACATAGGTATATGACTATACATAAACCTAAGTTATCAAGTGATCCATCTCAACCATGAGGAAAACATAGAAAAACTGACTCAGCTCGAACTAGGATTTTATTCTAGGGGGTAGTATCAAGTAACATCCCCAGTCACATTGTATAAACCTAAGATACTATAGAAATCCTCATCTACTGAGAATAGTGGGCCTACCGTGACACCAAGAACAAATCCCAATAATCGTTGACTGCTGAGGCTCTCCTCCTATTGAGTATCGTGGATCTACTGTGTCACCAAGAGCGCTCCCCACCATGGGACTGGCGTGTAACCAAGCGCACTCTCCCTCGTAGCCTGATGAGTTACTCCTCCTGTAAAGTACCATGGGTCTGCTGTGAAACCAAGGAACTCCACATTGTGGGTATGCTGCGACACCAAGCCGCTCCCCACTTTTCTATTCGAGTCACTCCAAGTCAAAATGGTCAGCAGTTTTCAGGTCTCATCCAGCTATTAGGTCTCCACACTACGGGCGCTCGTCTCTAGGAGGATCCACTCTACGAGCTACTAGTTGATACACCAACTCTCACTAAGTCCAACAAATAAGTATCTCAATGGTCTTCCACGTCATAAGGGTCTCAACACAATAGAAAACGCATCAAACAGACGCCCGATCTGTGAGTTATTAGCCTTTTTGTCCCGAGGGCTAGGTTGGATTCGTGCTCAATCCAACCTATCCATTTCCCATCCCAACCAAAACTCCAGTGGAGTATACTCAAAGGAAATGTATCACTTCAGGATTTCCATCTCCCCTGACGGTTCGTTGAACGAATGTCCAGTGTCAAATATATGGCCAAAAGAAAGTAAACAGGCGTTGTGGGCCTGGATACGGTCCAACCCGGTCGGCCCAGCCTGTTAGGCAGCCTGGTCTATTAAGTCCATCCCAACAGGTGGCATGGGTCCACAGATAGCCGCGAGGGTGTCTCGGCTGCGGAGGGTTCCACGAGGGCATTATGCTGCATGGCTTCTTGGAGGGCCGCAGGCGGCACGAGTCGGGAAGGCCGGAGGGTCGCGGGAGGTGCAGCTGGCGGGGGCAGCGCAGTCGATGGGCATCACGGTTGAGGAGGCTCGGCCAGTGGACATCGCATCTTGCCGGGGTAGAGCTGCCGACGGGCGGCGTGGCCGGGGTGGCCTGGCCTGCAGGTGGCACAACCGACGAGGGCGGTGTGGAGGGCGAGCTGCATGGCCGGGGGGTCTCGGCCGGTGGGCGGTGCGAGCAGGGGAGCGGGGCTGGTTCAGCACAAGGAGACAATGCGCGGCAAGGGTGCATGGTTGGTGGGTTGCACAACCAGCGAGGTCGGAGCACCGTGGGGGTGGCGCGGGTCACGGTGGGCGCGGGTGGCGGCGTCGTTGCCGTCGTCGCCTTCTTCATCTTCATCGGCTTCCTCAATTTCGAAGATTACACCAAAGAAGAACGGCGGAGGGGTCATTCCATGTTGTTTTGGATCTCACCCTCCACATTTAGGGTGGTTGCATTTGGCTCAACAAGAAATAAGAACGATGAACTTCAAATTTTAAAACATCTGAACAATTCATTCCCAAACCGGAAAAGAAATCTTGGAAAGTATTATCTCGCAAATAAACCCCCATCCTCGGGTTGATATGTTGTCAGATTTCTGGGGAAGAAGATGAATCGTTGGGAAAATATAGACGTCATTTCATCTTAGTCGAAGATGTCCATTGTCATAGGAAGTCTTGAGGAATAAGGTCGAAGTTGGGGTCGATGTTCTTCGTTGGCATTCTTTGTTGGAAGAACGCATTCTTCGTTCAGAGAAGTTGTTATTTGTTTGAGATCATTTCACCTAAGGATCCACCAAAATGTAAAGGGTGCCAAATAAATAGATTATGCAATCTATTATTTTGTTGGAAGAATTCAAAAAATTCCATTAAATATGGTGGGTGGAATAATTGAAGCATGAGGGTTGGCTAATTAAAGGTATGCGCATTGGCACAATTAATTTGGAAGAAGTCATGAGGCTCCTCCACATTAATGATGGGGGTTGAGAGTTTCTCTCAATTAAAGTGGGGTTTAGTCCCGGGTGGTCCCCACCATAATAACCTCTCATGGGAGGTTATGGTTTTTGTGGTCCCCACCACCATAACCTCTCAAGAGAGGTTGAGGTACGGTGGTCCCCATACCTCATCTTCCACATGGATATTTATTTTTGGTGGACCCCACCTCCCAACACCCACAAGGGTGTTGAAAATAAAAATAAAATTGTATTGCACTTTATTTATTTATTTATTATTGCACAAAAACTCCAAAAACTAAATTTCCCCCTCGACCAACTGTCGTCGAGGTGAAAGTCTTCTTAAGTGAATATCAGTGTTGCGAGTTCAACGTTTCCCTTTGATTTCAATTCCGAGCACTAGTTTAAAAGTTAGAAAAACCCACTCACACATTTAATAAACGTACCCAATTTTTTTTTTCATAAATTGAATATGGGCACTTCGGGCCTTGGAATCAAGCGTCGTCAATTTTTTTGAACTCATAAAATTCTCATATATTTAAAAAAATTACATTGAAATTATGATTCTTTACATTCTCCCCACATCAGGCTTTGCGTCCCTGTAAGACACAACAAAAATTAACGGAACAGGTGGGGTACAGATCTTGCATTTAAGCCTCCCACCCCCATGTTCTCTTCTGGAGGTTCCCGTGCTTCCAGCGAACATGCACCAAAGGTATCAACCATCCATGAAGGAACCGCTCCTATTGATCCTCAATCACTACTAGAATCTCTGTAAAAGTTTTCCCATCGTCGACATCCATATCACCAAGGTCGATGGTGTGATAAGGGTAGTGAACGAATCTCCTCAGCTGAGATATGTCGAATACATCGTGCACCCGGTGCAACTGAGGTGGAAGAGCTAAGCGTTATGCCACCTTTCCAACTCTAATGAGGGCCTGAAAAGGTCTGATGAACCTCGATGATAACTTGCCAAATCGGCCAAATCTCTACAAGAATCATCGAGGTGATACCCATAGAAAGGCATGGTCACCATCCTCGAACTCCAGAGGTATCTATATCCTATCGACATACAACTTCTACCTACTTTGTAAAGTCTTCATCCGCTCCAAGATGACCTGCACATTCTTTGTGGTAGCTTGTAGCATCTCAGGTCCCACTAGTGCTGACTCCCCTGGGTCAGTCCAGCACAAGGGTGATCTGAATATTTTCTCGTATAATTCCTCAAAAGGTTCCATCCCAGTGATGGAGTTGTATCTTTTTTTGTACACAAACTCAACCAAAGGTAAGTGATCCTCCCAACTGTGACCGAAGTCAAGGACACAAGCATTTAGCATCTCCTCAAGGGTCTGAATGGTCCAATCAGTCTGACCATCCGTTTGAGGATGGAAGGCAATGCTCAAATGAAGATGCATCCCAAAAGACTCCCACAACCCCTTCCATTTCTGAGAAGTAAAATTTGTATCACGATCGGTGACAATCATCATGGTTACTCCATGTAGCTTCACAATCTTCTACACATAAAGTAATCCAAATCTCTCTACTAAACAATTCTCTCTAATCGGTAGGAAGTAGGAAGACATGGTGAGTCGTTTGATGATCACCCAAATCAAGTCATGTCCACTAGATGTATGTGGAAGAACCGTCACAAAGTCCATGGATATCCCTTCTCACTTATACTATGGGACCTCTAAAGGCAGAACCAAGCCTGTTGGTACCTGATGCTCTACCTTCGTTTGCTGATAAGTGAGACATAGAAAGAAAAACTCTACAAATACTTTCTTCCTTCCCATCCACCAGTGCTGTCGTCAGAGATCCTGGTACATCTTCGCCACTCCTGGATGTACCTCTAGAAGAGATGTGTGAACCTCCCTTAACACTTCCACATGATGTGACACTAGTACCATGGTACATCCTCTGAAAAGGATGACATGCTCCACACCTTCATAAAATCCATCGGGTGCCTGTCATATGGATATCTGAGCATGTCGTGTCTAGTAGTCAACGTCCCCACGCTACGCCTCCCTGACCCGCTGAAGAAGTGGGGGAGCGACTATAAGAGACTGTAGAAAAGCTGCTCTATCTCTATCCCCAAAAGATATATGAAAAGCGGCCAACTGTTCCATCGTCTCACCTAGCAGATGTATACCAAATCTCATACTGATTGCATCTTCAATAACGTTTCCCTTCCCATGAGTATAGACTATATCTATGTCATAGTCCTAGAGAAACTCAAGCCAACATCACTATTTCAAGATTATGTCCTTTTATGAGAAGATATACCTAAGACTCTTCTGATTAGAGTACACTATAAAGAGCACACCAATCAGATATGGTTGCCACATAATCAAGGCGAAGACCACTGCTGCTAACTCCAGTTCATGGGTAGCATAGTTCTGCTCGTGTTGTCTCAGCTATGGAGAACCATATACGATCACTACTTGATCCTGCATCCGGACACATCTGAGTCCGTTCCCAGATTCGTTGCAGTATACTACGCACCCTACGACTTCCTCTGGAATCATCATGATGGGGGACTAGTCATCATCTGCCTCTTCTCCTGAAAACATTGTTGGCTTCTCTCTGACCACACGAAGGGTTGCCCCTTCTTCGTCAATGCAGATAGTGGTGCTGCAACTCTGGAGAAGTTTGGCACAAACCTCCAGTCGTATCCATCCAAACCTAGGAAACTTCATACCTCTATCACACTCCTTGGTGGATCCCAAACAAGTACCTCCTCAATATATGCTGGATCTACAGCAACTCCAGCCTACAATATGACATGTCCTAGAAATTGAACCTCTCGGATCCAAAACTGTCACTTTGAGAGCTTACCATAAAGATGGTGCTCTCAGAGTGTGTCCTGTACTACCTGAAAATTATAGGCATACTCCTCCACAGTAGTCGAGTATATCAAGATGTCGTCGATGATGACGATGACAAAGAGATCGAGGTATGGCTTAAAGATCATGTTCATGAGCCTCATGAACACTGTTGGATAATTGGTTACACCGAATGGCATAACCAAGAACTCATAATGGTCGTACCGACACCCGATGGCCATTTTCGGAACATCCTCGTCTCATACTCTGAGCTGGTGATGAAATGATCTGTGGTCTATAATCAAGAACCACCATGCTCCCTTCAGCTGATCAAAGAGGACGTCAATCCTCAGGAGTGGGTACGTGTTCTTCACGGTTAACTGGTTCAGGCACCGATTGTCAACCCAAAGCCGCAAGCTCCCATTTTCCTTCCTAACGAAAAGAATCAGGTCTACCCAGGGAGAAAAACTAGGTCGAATGAATCACTTCCTCTGCAAGTCCTCCTGCTAGACCTGTAGCTCACGAAGCTCTGCGGGAGACATTCGATAGGCTGGTGTAGATATCGGTCTCGTCTCGGGGTACAAGTAAATATAAAATTCCACCTCTCTGTGAGGAAGTGGACCAGGGATATAATCAGGGAAAACATCTGTGTATTGGTCCACCACTATAGGATAACTCAGACTCTCCACATAAACAGCTCTGAGGGTGAGGCTAGCCTACTGATGAGTGATTGGCTGCACTCTCCTCCAAGAAAGTCCATCATCTGCTGAAAAGGCTCCCTTCTCGCTGGTGAAGGTAAACCCGGTCCCATCCGTGCAGACACACAACAATTTGCCCCTAATACAGTCAATATAAGCACGGATTGTAGATAACCAGTCACACATGTGCCTCATCCCAGTTGGTGAGGTATCCTAATGTGCATCCACATGTCCCAGATTCAAAACCAGGTAGAGGCATATTTCCGGGTACTGTAGCAGTACTATAGAAAGCATTATAGAAGACTATACACAGTACAGGTACTGTAGAAGAACTGTACACTGTACAGGTACTATAGTAGGACTGTACACTATGCGGGAACTCTAGCTGGCATTGTAGAAGTTACTGTAGCAGTTATTGTTCGGCACTGTAGCAGCTGAAACTATTCACCTTGGGCCACCAGTTTGGGCTTGGAGTTCTTAAGGATTTTAGGCAACCAAGGTTCTTATGGTCAGTAGGGATTTTGGGCCACCTATAAGGCTTTCAGACTACCTCAAGGCCTTCGGGCCACATGCATTTTCCCCAAACACACTACAAAAAATGAGCTTCCCCAAAAGAGGATTCAGAGCAGGTGAACTAACTAGAGCAGAACCAAATGGATTTTTCAGACCGAGAGAGTAAGGCTATGCCATCCGGACCAGCCTGTGCTTTCACTGGAAGCCTTTCTAGATGTCCATGTGATGGAGGAGAGCTACTATCATGATGCAGATGATGGGGAGGGGAAGTTCCTTGAAGACAGTCAGGTTGGATTCCCTAAGACCTTCGGGTCATGTAATCCTCTAATCTAACGGGCCATGTAATCTTTGAGCCTATGGGCCTTGTAAGGGTTCCCCATCATCCCTTGAAAAATGGGATATCAAAAATCAATATAAATAAAGGCCTTCGGGCCATTCGGGGGTATATAACTAGTCCATACCCAATATGATGTCATAAGTCCTCGACGCCACTACTAGGAGATCACAGCCGAAGCTGTCGCTTCCTAGAGATTGATCGCACTACTGACACCAGTTTGTAATCATTGAATCATCTCTCATAGGAGTATCTAGTTGTAAGGATTGAGCCAAAGGCTCCGTCGGAATCTTCGAGCTCTAAATGGGGGAAATGGAAATAAAATAATGACTGGAACCTATGTCTATAAGTACTACAGCTATGGTGGAGTAGACAGAGATCATACCTCATATCATCTACAGAGCATCGTGATCATTGGCTTTAGATTCCTGGAGCTGAGCTCTCCCATATCAACCTACTCCCTACCGCCAGGGTGGACCTCCTGGTGGTGGTGGCAGTAACACCTTGAAACATCCCCCACTACCAGGTGCATGACCCACTCCACTACCACATCCTCCTACGTTGGGATGCTGAGTGAGATCACCGAAGCCATGATCTCTTGCTTGAGTCCCTACTCAAAGGTCTAGGCCCTGAAAAAAGGTCTCACACCATATCTATGGGGTAGTGTGAGTGGTCAGAAAACCTCACTGAGTACTGAGCCATAGTCATAATGCCCTTCTATAGATGATGTAGCTCTTGAATCCGTACATCATGAGGAGTCTCTGGAACAAACATTGCCTGAAAAAGGCTCTTGATGTCTTCCCAGAGAAGCGTCACCTCATCGTGGACCTAGAGCATCAAGCTCCACCATCTACCTGCTAATCCCTGTTGGAATATGGCAGCAAGGATAACCATGATATCGGTTAGTGGATCTATGAGTCAGAAGACTCTCACACCAACCTCCTTCCAATCCTCTACTACCTATGGGTCCCTCTCTCCCATAAACGTGGGTGGCCTCTGGTGCTAGAACTCATGAAACACATTAATATGCTGTCCACTATCTCCAGCTGGGGCTGGTGGCATCGGTGGTCCAATGGGGAAAGGTACCGCTGGTGCCTCTACTGATTCCTCTACTATAAGAGGACCCTCCATCAAGGCCTCATCGCTCCGTGGGATATCAGTGCCTACAAATCTCAGAAACCTAGGTGGTTGTCTGCGTGGATTCATCCTAAAAACAAACAGGTGTGCTACGATTAAATGTTATACCTAGTGAGTTGACATGGAGAGATGACTTAAAGAATGTTTTTGAAAACACACATGCAATCAATGTTTTCATGCACTGAGTCAAAAATCAAAAGTCAGGGTCCTGGTGTATGAATACGTTGGCCACCACACCAACACTGGACTCCCAGAACTGAAAACCACACTCACTACACTTAACACTATTTCTTCACCGAAAAGATAAGAGTCCTCTGTTCTGTGGTAGAACAGACTCCTCTGATACCAATTTGTCACGACCCGTCCCCCGGGGCCCATTTCGTGACTACCCCAAGCCCAACTTTCATAGGCCAGGAGCTAGTGACTAGCACCAATGGTGTAATTCCTTAAAACTAGGAAGACATTTACTTTATAACCTGTAAACACACACACAAGCAAGCACACATCTAGATGAACCACCAACTAAAATGTATAACAAAAGAGTGTTGAAAGTAAAAGGGGGCCAGAATACAAGCCCAACTGGAAAGTACAAGTAAAACACTAATACAATACAATAGAAAGATAAGGGAAGATATCTACTGGATCGTCCTCCAAGATTCCAACATGAAGGGTAGGTACAGATATGCCTCCATAGCACTCCATGTTCGACCATCTCATCCGTGCACCGGCATACCGTATGGTCCACCTCTAGGTATCGTCCAGTCCTGGTACTCTCAGCCTCTGTTAGCTATGTCAGTCGTCTATATCTAACAGGACATGGTGTGGGCATAGCCCATACAAGGGTGAGTATAACTATACTCAGTATGGACCCTGAGACCATCATGGTCTCACAACATCCACCAAGTATAATGTAGAAAGAATGAAATCAACATATAACACTACTTAGATATATGCACATACCTATAAATAAGTCATCATGTGATCCATTTCAATCATGAGGAAAACACAAAAAAAACTGAATAAGCTCAATCCAGGATTTTATTCTAGGGGGTAGTATCAAGTAACATCCCCAGTCAAATTGTTGATACCTTGACTGCTGGAGAAATCCTCCTTTATCAAGTATAGTGGGCCTGCCGCGAAACCAAGAATGATTTCCACTAACCTCATACTGTTGAGGTACTCCTCCTGTCAATTATTGTGGATCTGTCATGTCACTAAGCTCGCTCCCCACCATGAGTCTATCGCATCACCAAGAACGATCCCCCTCGTAGCCTACTGTGGTACTCCTCCGGTCGAGTACTGTGGTTCTTCCATGACACCAAGTCACACAACAATGTGGGTCTGCTGTGACATCAAGGCACTCCCCACTGGGCTAGTCGAGTCACTTTGTCTCGAAATGGTCAGCAATCGCCAAGTCTAATCCAGATACTAGGTCTCCGCACTACGCTCGCTCTTCTCTGGGAGGATCCACACCACGAGCTACTGGTCGATACCCCAACTGTCATTAATACCCATGAAAAAGTATCTCAAATGTTTGCCACGTCATAGGGGTCTCAACACAATAGACATTGCATCAAACAGATGCTCGGTCTGTGAGATATTATCATTTTAGTCCCAAGGGCCCTGTTGGATTCGTGCTCGATCCAACCTGACCATTTCCCATCTCAACCAAAACTCCAGTGGAGTATACTCAAAGGTGCCACCTAGCTCTGATATTTCCAGTGCCATTGATAGTTCGTCAAATGGATGTCTGATGTCAATGATATGGCTAAAAAAAAGTAAAGGCGTGTAGTGGGCCCGGGTCCGGTCCGACCCAGTCGGACCGACCCGGCCCGTCCCAGCCTGGGCTGACCCGATTTGGGTTGACCCGGCCTAACCTGTTGGGTCCGGCTCAGCTCATTGTTTCCAGCCCAATAGGGCGCGAGGGGCTATGGAGAGCCAAGAGGGAGGCTCGAAAGTAGAGGGTGCCACGAGGGAATGGGGTCACGGGGTGGCACAGAAGAACCATGGGTGCCACAAGCTAGGGCGGCTAGGAGGACCGCAGGTGGAGAGAGCCGGGGCGACATGGAGGGATGTGGGTGGCTCGGCCGGTGAGAGTAGTGTTGTCACTGAGTGGCACAGTCAGGGTGGCTGGGCTGGCGGGTGGCGCGCCTGGCGAGGGTGGTGCGGCCGGCGGGCGGCGCGGCCGGCAGGCGGCACGACCAGGGTGGGTCGGAAGGCGGGTTGTGCGAGCCGAGGCGCAGGGCTAGTTTTTCCTGGGGTAGCATGGCAGAGTGAGGTTTCACGGCCAATGGGCGGGGCGCCCAGTGAGGCCGAAGTGCCGCAGGGGAGGCACGGGTTGCGGTGGCAATGGGTGGCGGCGCCGTTGCCTTCGACGCCTTCGCCATCTTCATCACTTTCCTCCATTTCAAAGAGTACACCAAATAATCACGGCGGCGGGGTCAGGCCATGTTAGTTTGGCCCGCACCCTCCACATTTAAGGTGGTAGAATTTCGCTCAATGAGAAAGGAGAACGATTAACCGAAACGATTCTTTCGCAAAATGGAGAAGAAATCAAGGAAAGTATTATCCTACAAATTATCCCCCTACCTCGGGTTGATAGGTCGACGTAGTCGTGGGGAAGAAGATGAATTGTTTGGAAATGATAGACATTGGTTCATCGTAGTCGAATACATCCTATGTCATAGGAAGTCTCAAGGAAGAATGTTGAAGTCGGGGTCAACATTCTTTGTTGGCATTCTTTGTTGGAAGAACGCGTTCTTCGTTCAGAGAGGTAGTTCTTCGTTGGAGATATTTTCTCCCAAGGATCTACCAGATTGAAAAGTGTACTAAAATTATAGATTATGCAATCTATTATATTGTGGAAAAATCTAAAACGTTTCATTAATTATGGTGGGTGGCATAATTAAAGCATTAGGGTTGGCACAATTTAAGGTATGTGTATTGAGACAATTAATGTGGAGGAAGTCAAGAGGCTCCTCCACATTAATGAGGGGTGGGTTGAGACCTTCTCCCATATAAAGGGGGTCTTAGTCCTTGATTTCCCCACCACCATGACCTCTCATGGAAGGTTATGGTTCAGGTGGACCACACCCTATTACATATCATGAGAGGTTAAGGTCTGGTGGTCTACACACCTCAACTTCCACAAAGAGGTTTAGTTCCGATAGACCTCACCTCCCAACACCCACATGGGTGTTGCAAATAAAAATAAAAATGTCTTACACGTTTTTTTATTTTATTTATACATAAAAACAACCAAAAACTAACTCCCACCCTAGAACAACTGTCGTCAGGGTGAATGTATTCTTAAGAGAATATCAGCACAACGTGTTCAACAGCGCCCTCGGATTTCAATTCTAAGAACCAGTTTAAAAGTTAGAAAAAATAGCTCGCGCATTTACTGAATGCACCTGAAAAAAAGTTTAGAAATTCATTCTAGGCACTCCGGGCCTTAGAATCATGTGCCTTCAATTTTCATGGACTTGTAAAATTCCCATATATTTAATAAAATATTACATGGAAATTCCTGGTCATTTCCAGTTTAGTGAATGATTTTTTCTTATATAATAACCCACTATGGGTGTTTTAAAACAATTAAAATTAAGAAAATACAATTTGGATGAATTTTGAGGAACCACTATCGAGTTTGTGAGGCCCTTGTTGGAGACATTATCTTTTATAATGTAAAAAATGAAGTCTATATAAACAATTGTCTAATTATTATCTGATGTCAATAAAATGTCTAATTTTTAAATAAATATTTTGATACAACTATCCTTTTATTCCATGATGTTTTGTTTTAAATATTGTAAATGTTTAATGATTGAATTTGAATTAGGGTAATGACTCCAAAAAATATCCATATGTGTTGTAATTTGTTTAAACACAACTGTAATAGTAGTTTAATTAACTATTCATGTTTCTTTGGAAAGGAATATTGTGAATTTTGTATAGGACACCTTTTTCGTTTAGAAATTTCATAAATTTTATGATTTGGACCTATTGAATTCTGTTTTTCATGACATATCTATGGGGTATGTGATTTTGATTTTATGAGGGGCTATCTTATTGAAGGGTAGGACCCCTATAGTTTAATTCCTCACTAAATTCTATGAGTTTTCTTTTGTATGGTGGTGTGTGGGTCTTTTATCTTTTATATGGATCTTAGACTCTTGAACATTGTTATGGATGTGAGCATTGAGTAATCCTATGTTTTATAAGGTTAGATGTGCCATGGGAATGGTTGTCTGATTCATAGTTATCCTGACCGTTTTGTATTTCCTAGGTTGAAATAAGAGTTGACTAGTCTTCTTTATAATCATATGTGATATTGCTACTAGATATTCTATTCTATGTGGTCCATAAAATTCTTGATTTCCTAGGGATGATATCCTATGGATAGCATCCAAAATGTGTTTTTTCCCTTATATCATCAAAGTGGTATGAATTCAGGTAAGCATTTCCTTTTTAGTTTTTATATTCTGTAATGAAGTGGTTGGGTTCAGTGGAATCATTGATGCTTGAGCTGTTGAGTACATTCTTCGGTAATCTCCGTATTACAGTGACATAGGCATTAAAATAATATGATTGTCCCAATGCTCAGTATGAATTTTCAATAAGGATTTACTGTTTTACTTGTCTTTATGGTTGGTTTTGGTCCATAAGAAAAATTATAATATGTACATGAACATTGATTGGAGGAGTGTAACATTTCCATCTAGGATGGTTTGATCTAGGGAACTTGTGAGGTGCTAGTAAATCCATTCTTGTGATTACTAAGACACTCCTAAGGGGGGATCATCACATCATTTCTAGTGGTTTTGTTTTTGTGGCTTCTCTACAGCTTGACGTTGAAGTGGTTGGATATGTATGCAACATTTGAGAAACACCATAGGTCTTGTACGATATTTTTTTGTTAGTCTTGAACAATCACATTATGCATTATATGGTAAAGGCTTGTGATTGAATAATAAAGAGGTGTCAGTAGGTGAAGATGAGTTTCTTCGACAAAATAAAAGAGTAGTGGTTTGAATGTTCTATTTTTGGTTAATTGGTTTCTAGTAAATCATACAAATCCTATTACTGTAGTCATATTTAATGGATAACAATGTCCCATATAAGGACGTCCAACTTGATTCAGTAAAAGAGTGTCGGTTTTATGCCATGATATTTTTTAAAAGATGTTGGGCAGATTTGGGTTCTTTGATAGAGTGGGTACATGATGCATTTTTTTTATTCAATGCTTGGTTAGTATATATTGTTACTAGGGATCCCATCAAAGAACTCAGTGCACAGACTCTCTGAAACTAGTCTTTTCCTTCATCATTACCACTAGAGGGATGTCAATCTCAAATGAGTTAATTATTTAATATGGACATCTTGGTCTTGTAACAATGTCTAATTGTAAACATGATTTATAAAGTACCTTAGGTTTTCTTGGACTTGTTTTGATGGTCAAAGGTAATGTTCTAAGCCTAAAAAATCTTGTGGAATAGATCTGAGTTGTACCATTCTTTGTGATGAGGCATGAAAGATAAAATGGTCTGTTGGTGGTTTGGTTTGGGAACGTCATCAAAAATTAGGTTTGAGAGTTGGGGAATGTATTTATAAAAATGAATGATTCTTTTGAATATGGTGTTGTGGTTCTTTTATAATACGTCGAACATATAAGTTGTGTTCTTTGGAATTAGTCATCCAATGGTGACACGAATTTGTATCCCTATTTTTTGATGGATACGGCCGAGTGGAACCATTTTAAAGAACACATATGGGTTAATGGGATTAGGGTTTTCTTATCAACTGCGTCATTCAAATATTGATATTGTGACGAGTTTTAGTTTTGTTAATCAGTACTTGACAACAACTTTTATTTTTAATCTTTATTAATACCTTGGTGGTAATTATGTTTTCTTAGTTGATGAAATCATCCGAGGAGAATCGTCAGAATTCATAGGGGTGTGCTTTGTTAGGAAATTCTAATGATGTGGTGTATCTTGGTTTGGAATTGTCTATTAAAAGTAAAATTCCAATGATGGGGGGAAACATAAATAAAATTTTTAAAAAGGCAATGACATGATCATTCATCTTTCTAATGGGTCTTTGATATGATTTGGTCCAGTGTCATAGTTGGAAAGAGAGCATTGGCTCGAGGTTTTAACTGCTTAAGTACAGTTTGGTTTATAAATTCATGAGGTGAGTTGAGAATTTGGAAACACAACACAACCATGGGAAAAATAATTCACAACCCTCATTACTATAGTGATGTATTTTTTCTTGAAGGCTTCTCAGGGATTATAATTTCTATGGTGGGGAGGCTATAACGACCCTTGTTTTTAGACAAGGTTAAATTCCACAGGAATTTGAAAATTTTGTGATTACTGGATGGGGAGTTTTTCGAATTGATATGTATAATGTAATTCCATTATTTTTAAAACTTAAATGTATTTTTACTAGGGTAATGGCCTGTGAGGTTTTTTGGATTTCTCATTGAGTTGTGTGAGCATCGAGTCCCAAAAATAAAATGTTTGGGTTCTGTAAATTGGGCATGTGGTTTGTCAATACGATTACATCCCCAACAATGATCCATGAGACCTAAAATAGGTGTACATAGGTGAGGAAAACAAGCTACACATGTTTTACCTAAAACATGTTCGTCTAATGTATGGGTAGATCCACATAGGTATTACCATCACCCGATTAATCAAACCATTGGTTCACTGTTAGGGTAACTATGTAGCTCAAACCAGGAAAGGTGATTTACAAAGAATTAGTTCCACACTATGGGCTTGCGGTTTTTCCAATCTAGGCATCCAAACCATGCGACCCAGTTTTCGGGGAGAAATTAAAATTTTTCCCTTAATAAAACATTTTATTATTTATTATTTTTTTGTCTTCTTCCTCCAGCAGAGGTCTCCTCTCATTGGCATCAAGGATTCCTCTCCAATCCTATCCAAGGATTCCATATTTCTCATACGTTTGATGTTGGAAATAATTATTCTCAGTCTCTATGGATCCACACTGGTAATCTATACATTCCTTTTGTAACATTCGTCATTTACTATTTAATTGGGTACGTTGTTTTGGTGTAATTCCATTTTCCCTATTTTTAGGACAATTGTCCATTTCTTATGTTTCTCTTAAACTTTACCAAATCATAGATTCATGTTAGATGATTTGGGATTCATAAGTATGATGCATGGGGTCTATGGATTTTTTCAAAATTTTCATTCATTTAATGATTAGTGTTGTCGCACTGCACACCATCCCCTGTCACGAGTTTCGTTAAAATTGTTTCTTCATAAAAAATTGATCTATATTCCTCCATGCACTTACAATGATCATTTTCAAGTATAATGTGGTTATTAACCCTTAACCTTGACACCCAATGGGTGTGGGGCATAAATTGTACTTTCTCAATTTATTATTAAAAGCCTGAAACACATTCTAAGCATTATTTTGGGATTGATAGTGGGATTTACCCTTGTATAAACATTCCATTGAGAGTTTGGTACCTATAAATTCCCACGTTAATCCATATGAATTGTTATATTTTTATTGATAGATTATAAATATTTCATTAAAGGTAATTGAAATATGATTCTAAAATGTAAGATAGAATTTTGTTAAATGAATTGTTTATTAACAATATCATTTTTTTGTAATAAAACACCTTGGATGAGATATTATGTATTCAAAATTAAAAAGACATTTTTTATTAATTATATCATTCTTAATTTATTCCTTTATGAATGTTTTTGATATTATTTTTTCTAGTGCATGTTCTCTATTTATGTTTTAAATAGAATTTCCATGTACAATTTTTTTTACAAAACCTATAGCCTCCTTTTTGAGTGCCTCCTTGAAGCTATTAAAATGTATTTCCCTATTTTTTATAAAATTTAAAATGATCCTATGAAAATTCTAGGTTATTGGTCTGTTATGATGAAACTAATGGATTTATTATTAAATGAGATGGCCTGTGTATGTATATCCCTAATTGACTAATGAAATATTCAAAGTGTCTGTTGAATCTTGTAGGGTGATTACCATGATTGAGTATATTAAAAGAAATTTAATTTAGGTATTAACATGTTAATATTGACTTGAATTCCTAAAATTCATGAAATGGTTGATTTTAATAAGAAATGAATTTTTGAAATTAATTGTAAAGGGTGGTAGGGCCACACTATTCAATCATGATTAATAAATGATATATATTAAATGTGATGCAATTAATATTATTTGAGCTCATTAATATTTGATAATGAGAGGTAATTTCTCATGGATACTATTATTATTTGTCATAATATGATTACACTTTAAATGGAATTTGGAACAATGGTAAGAGATATGTTGATCATGGTAGAAAATAATGATCCCTTACATCGGGGGTTAGGTTCATGACATCTCACGTCATTTATAGTATGGGGATGTTTGGCTCACACACCACACTTTCAATTTAGACTGAAAATATAATGGCTCACTTACCATATCGAGTGTCATTCACAACACCTCACACTATATTTGGATGTGGAGAATGTTCCATATTTCCTGATCTTATGTGATCATTTAGGCTGGTTATGGATGACTGAGTTATGCCTGGTCCAGCCAGTGCATTGTATTCTAGGTATATGGAAACCAATGCCTGAACGTACTTGGTTCATATATTTGTATGTAATATATAACTAAAAAATATTTGTAATTATAAATAAATAATTATTTATAGTCACTGGTCAGTCATCTTATTTCGGCCGCGAGCCGAATTTTGTAGAGATACCATGCATCCCTTAGGAACCAGGGTGGGTTGGTTGTTTATTAATTTCAGTTCTATTTATTATTCATATTTCATGTACAATAATTTATATTATGATAATGGGAAGGATTCATCCATAGTAATTGTGGGTGCTAACCAACTGGGATTTATATCTCACACCCTATGTGGGCTGCTATTGCACTTGGGTACCCATGTATACCTCTTTCTTTCAAACCATGGATGACTACTTGTGTTGTTTTACATTATCTGGGATATAGGATTACAAGACCAAGATGAGGGTTAGTATTCTAATGTAGTTTTTCCTCGGGGACATTGATTATTTTATTAGTCTCATTATATAATGTCTATGGTTTCCTACTACATTCCTGTCATTATAGTTTATGTATCATTATATAAACATTAATGCATAGTTTTATATTGGTGTTGTCCATTTTTTATTCTGTTTATATTATTATTCTACTTTTTTACATCTATTTTATATCTACATTCCATTTTTATCAATTATTTAACATCTGATATACTACTATTCTACTCGGATATGAGGCTATACACTCCTCTATATCAACTCAGTAGACCCTTGATTCTAGTCGATAGCCTCTAGCGTAATGGTGAGGTTCCTTTGTGGCCATGTGATCCATCGTTCTTGTAACCATCTAAGGGGCCAGTCAAGCCAGGACATTACACTGGGGGATTAGTTTCACCCTCTATGTCCATATTTTCCAATCCTATTAATTTTGTTTAATTTTAAAGCCTATTTTATGTTATTCCAAATATACTTCATATTTCACATTCCCACTTTTTGAGAGAATGATTTATTTTCCCTTTTACATTATGGTTATATCATAAAATAATTTTTAAATTTCAACCCCATGATTAAAATGAACAAGGTCAAATTTAGATAACATAGATTATTGAAGTGTGGGGGAGAATTTAACACCCTATTGTTTTAATTAAATAGTGTGTTTGATATCATATACAATATGTCGAATTGGGCTTAAACAAACCACACAATTTTTTTAAATATGTACATTATAACCTAACTGCTGAATTTGTGAGTATAGAGAGGATTCACCATTTTACAATAAATTTATAATAAATAGTAATTTAAAAAATATTGATTAATTATTTGGGAATAATAAATAAATTTTTAGAAAAGAATTTTAATTTTTCAAAATATTTTTTCATCAAAAATATGTTCTATTTCTTATTATGAGTGTAACTTAAAATTAATTTCATGAAATTTTAAAATAGTTATTTGAAAACAATATTGTAATTGAAAAATGACCATATTAAAATCATCAAACATTGATTTTTTTTATTTTTTTAAAAACATTTCTAGTGAATAGTGAAAAATAAGAATATTTCAAATACTATCAATTATTTCCAATAAATTAAGTAATTTTAAAGAGTCATTTTATTTTTGATATGGAATTAATGTTTAATATGATATCATTGATTTATATAAATCAAACTGTAATAAAAAAAATCATGATTTTTTATATGTTATTTTTATGCATGAAACACATTTTTTCTAAAATATGATTTTTGTTGGGTTTTATGAATTTATATTAAAATTAATATAAAAAATTATAGAAAATAAATCCTAAAAATGGATAAATTTTTTTTAATTTTTTGTTTTAAATTTGGTAAAAAGGTCCATCAATTTTTATGCATTGTAAATAGTAACTACGGTAAAATTTGTCACATTGGTAAAGGGAAGATCGGGTAATTAATGGTTAAAAATAATGTAATAAGGCATTAAAAATCATCCAATTTTTATTTTTATTTAATTTTATAGATTTGAGGTTTTTAGAAAATCCCATATTCTGATATATTTCATTTTGGTGACATTTGACCTTTGTAATGACATTTATTTTATTTTAGAAAATGATAATTCCAAAATAAAAATCCTTTACTTTTAACTTCATGAATATGTTCTCATAAAGATAATAATATATAATGAATGAATATAAAATATTAAATTGAAAATAATTTATTAATTTTTGACATGGTAATTTATCGTTTATTTTTCTTTATTGAATAACTTGCTTAAATTCCTACATAACGCGAAAAAAATATGTAATAAATTAATAGAAAAATAAATTAAATTATATTAAAAAAATTAAAAGTAATATTTTTAGAGATATTTACTCTAACACAATAATTTTATTTGTTAATATGAAACATTGTCACTTCTTTAAATATCTATATTTTGAATAAATATTTTTCTAGATGTCATTTAATGTTATCTAAAGTGAATGTTGTCAAAAAAAAAATTATTGTTATTCTTGGAGAAGTACTTTTCCAGTATTTTATTTAAAAATAATAAAAAATTTAAAGGTTTATAGGTGTGATCATAAATTATTATATATTTCCTAAAATTTCCATTTATGGTAAAATTATTATCTTATATGTAAAATCATAACTCTTTAAGATTGTGGATGTCGTTACTATTTACGAGGAAAATATTTTTGAACGAAAGGTGTTAAATCAAAATATAATCTTTAATATAACTCATAACATTTCCAAATCTTGTTTTTTTAAGATTTATAGATCATATACTATATTATATTTAAAATTATGTATACATTTTTCTTCTAATTCTTGAAAATGAATTTCCTGTATTCAAATATTTTTTAATTCCATGTATAACGACCCATACTTTAAATACATTTTTATTACTTCATAATTGAAGCACACTTATTACAACATATAACAAAACCAGGAAAGGACTGTATAGGTATAGAGTCTTTAGAAACTAGGAAACAGAAACAACTGGTTCATAAAACATCTACTTTACCTCCCATTTATTTCATCATATCTAGAGTCCCTTTTGGAATATCCTACTTAATAACTTTCTTCCTAACCTGGGGAAAGAAAACATACAAAAGGGTGAGCTCAAATGCTCAGTAAGGGTAAACAAAAGAAATATCAATCACATCGTATACATAAGAACATAACTTTTGGAAATCTTAACGTGCAAAAGAGATCATAATTTCATAACATGGGATAAATCATAGTAGTGAAATGTAATCCCAATCATCATAACTTAAAACATGAATCTTTGTGTCTTACACACATATTCATAGAGAATCATTTCTTATTAGTCAAGACTCATTGCCAAGACAATCTTAGTGGACAAAGTCCATTTCTGAACCGAGTTCACTCCTCGTTTCAGTCCTGTTTCACTGAACCGGTTTAACCTACCGTTCCAGCCATGTCTATCTCATGAGATATAAAATCTTTACCCATTACATTGGAGGGATATATAGTTCCCACCCATCTCATAATGATACCATTCTTATGTGTGCCACAAAATCATAAATCATACATCATTGCATAACCGATGTTATGAAAATGGGATTCTTAAACATCATGAAATCATAAAACAATTCATATAAGATATAGGAACTCATAAAAATAATTCCATAAAAACATAATCAAATCAATGTAATAATAGGGATAGAAACAAAACCCTTTATTATCTTAGATGGAAAATAATTTTGATAAAACACTTGAACTCCATTCTTGAGGAAAATATCCTTTCTACTTCAAAAAAACATTTCCTTTCTAATCATGTCATTAAATTATAAACTAAAAGAAGTTGATTAAAACTAAACTTGAAAACTTGTAAAGGAATATTATTTGAAATAATGTTTTAAAAATACATTCATGACGTATAAGTTAAAAAAACATTTTTCTCGTACCTTTGTCGGAAAAGTCAAAAAGTTCCTCGTACAAAAAATGACAAAAGATTCCTTTCATATCTTTAACTAAAAACTCACCGAAGGGTAAAATTGTATTTAAAAAATTGTAGGTGGATGGAAATAATATTACATATTGAGGAAACATGGATGTGGATGATAAAATACACCCTAGTAAATACAAAATTATAAACATTCTCGGATAAAAATGATATTGTGATATTTCCCTTACCTTAGGTCCGATTTACTTCGTAAGTGTCCAAACCTCCTGTATAATGATTTAAATAATGTTATTGACTTATTCCAGAATCATACTTATTTTTTTGATATCATATATGGTCATATTTTTATCTTCTTATTTGTAATATTTCATTACTACTTGTTATTCGGGTGTTTATTACTTTTTGTTCTTATGCGTGTTTTGTCGAATAAATTCTTATTATTATTTTTAGGTTATAGATACCTCATTTCCAGAATGGTATTAGTGTAATATATATCATATTCATTCCTTCAATTCATTTATATAATCATTATGCAATGAAGATCATGTATAAAGAGTCGCATCACATCGTGGAGACGGTATTCCGTACGTACGCACGAGCGATGATATCATTCCCATGATCGTGAAATTGTAATGGAGTGTATGTATACTGTTTCAGAATCAATATTACTTTACAATAATCATATATAGTTATTATTTACACCATTATACCCATCCAAGTATGGTGGTGGTGGAAAATAGATTACACCACGGCGTGGAGACGGTATTCCGTACGTACGCATGCGCGGTGATTTCATTTTCCGTAGGATGGATAGATGGTGAAATAGGGTTTTTTTGATACTTATAATAACATATCAGTATATGATTGATACTGATGTTATTAATTCATAGTGAAACAACTATATAAGAAGCAGTGGAAGAAGAAATAAAGTTGAATGAATCGGTAACAGATATTACCACTTCTTTGAAGCGCCTCTTTGAGACTTCCTCTTAGGGCACTAAAATTGCTCATTGAAGAAGACCAGGACCTCTAATATGTTTCTAGGGAAGTGTAGAGGATACATTTTCAGGGGTTTTCCGAGCTTGAAGGCTCAATGTGGTGTGAGGAAAAGAGGGAGGAGGTGCCCTTTTATAAGGGAGGAGTGGGGCACCTTTGGAATAACTAAAAATATTATATTATTATAAAGTAAAATTCGGTTTTTAATAGCTCCAAATTGATATATTTAGAATATAAGGTGGGGATGGGTCGAAATACTCTCATAAAATAGAATTTATACATGTTTAGGTCATTATATTAACCTTATCTTTTAGTTTTAACTCTTAGTTAATTAGATTGACATTTACCATGTCACTTTATATTTTTATATAATATAGTTAATAAACATACCATATACATCCAAGAGACCCCCAAGTGGTCCAAGAATGATACATCTATCATGATATATGTATCTTGGCCGAACAATAGATTTTTAGGAATATAAAAACAATTAATAATATAATATTTGTTTTTAAAACTACTTTATGTCAATTTTGACACTATTTGGTAATTGATTTTTTTGAAAATTATAACAGAATGATTAGTTAGAAAAAAATTAATTAAATCAATACTAACATGCCTTATTAACATATAAAATTAGTTTAATTCATAAAAAGTCCCAAATTACATTTATTTTGGTATTTATAACATCAATTATCTCAATATTTCATTAATAAGATAATTACTGCATCATCATTGTGTCATAAATAAATTAAACGATTTTAAGTCTAAAATTTAAAAATAAAATACCATTATGAAGGAAATATTTTTATCTTTATAATGAATATTTATAGTCGAATTTATCTTATGTATAACCCTATATTAGAAATGCATTAATTATTAAACATTGATTTTAACTATTTTTACCCTTCTTTAAATAAATTAATAATAAATGTCCTAATCTAATCCATGTGGGCCTAAATGGTCATATTTTATTCCTAAGGTTTTTTTGGTCGAATTAAACTTATACAATTGAATTATGACATGTGTTAGGGTAATAATAATAACATTTTTAACCTTAATTACCCTATTTACTTTTAACCGTGGTAAAACAAAGTAAAAAGTTACTATTTACCAAAAATTATTTTCATCTCATTGAACCACATTTTACTTACTGACATCAACCGGGTCTCTAGAATTTTTGAAATTCCACTCACAAAAGCGGTAAAATTAAGTTTTATGTTGATTTGAAAATTCTCTTAGGAGGTGGGTAAAAAACTGTGAAAAGTTCAATAAAATTTTTATATATCTAAAATTATTATAAAATTACTCCAATGAATTACATTGAACTTATATATGTATTATGTATCAATTTTGACCTAAAAAAATTTAAATAAAATAAATAATTATTTAAATAAAAAGTCGGTTTTTAAATAGTAACCCAGTGTTTTCACTATTCATCAAAAATTGAAAGTTTCCAGAAAAATACCAAAATTTCACCCAAGGCTAATTTCGATATTCCGAATCCAAAAACGAAGTCCATTTTGAAAAATAAAATTTACCAAATTTCAAAAAGTGGTTATTACTATTCATAACTGCTAGTTTTAATAATATTTTAATAGCATAACGTTGTTTAGTGAAACTTGGTATTGCGTACGACGCAAGCTATCGAGGAAGGTTGCGGTTGCGTTTAAATCAATCCATGAGAGTGTTGTGTGTAGTGAAAGATTCCTTTGATGATTTATATAACATAAAAACAATATATTTCTCATTAAAGTCTCAGGTGTTACATTCTACCCCCCTTAAAATGAATTTCGCCCTCGAAATTCGTCACTTTGTAACAAAATGATGAGGATACCTCTCCCTCGTCATATCCTCAAGATCCCATGTAGCTTCTTCTAATTGGTGGTTCCTCCATAAAACTTTCACAAAGCGAGTGGTCTTGTTCCGTAGGACTTTTTCGCTACGATCCAGAATCTCTATTGGATTTTCTTTATAAGAAATATCATGCTCTAGCGGTACAACTTCTGAGCTGAGTACATGCGAAGGATCATGTATGTACTTTTCAGGAGAGATACATGGAACACATCATGAACTTGGGAGAGATTCTGTGGAAGCGCCAATCGGTAAGCTAACTTCCCAACATGATCCAGTATTTTGAAAGGACCAATATATCTAGGGCTCAGCTTTCCCTTATTTCCAAATCTCATTACTCTCTTCCAAGGAGATATTCGTAAGAACACTTTATCAACAACTTAAAACTCTAGGTCTTTTCTTCAGTTGTCGGTATAATTTTTTTTTCGACTCTGTGCTGCTCTTATGTGTTGTTGAATTGATCGGACCTTTTCTGCCATCTCATCAACAAGATCAGGTCCTAATAGCTTTCTTTCCCCAACTTCATCCCAACAAGTTGGAGTCCTGCATTTCTTTACATATAGAGATTCATAAGGATCCATCTGAATACTAGAGGGAAAGATACTATTATAAGAAAATTCCACCAAAGGTAGGTGTTGATCCCAACCACCATTAAAATCTATAGAGCAAGATCTCATCATATCTTCTAGAGTTTGAATTGTTCTTTCAGACTGACTATCTGTCTGAGGATGATAAGCAGTGTTGAAACTCAACTCTGTATCCAGAGTATGCTGAAGACTTTTCCAGCACATCGAAGTAAATATCAGATCCCGATCAGATATAAGAGAATGTGGTACTCCATGAAATCTTACCACTTCCTCTACATATATCATGGCAAGATGATCTAGAGATAAATCCTCTCTAATAGAAATAAAGTGTGCAGACATTGTAAGATGATCAACTATTACCCAGATAGCATTATTGACTTTGGATGTTTTAGGAAGTCCTGTGACAAAGTCCATAGTGATGTTTTCCCATTTCCATTTGGGTATGGGTAATGGTTGTAACATCCCCTTAGACTTCTGTCTCTCATCTTTAACTTGCTGAGAAACCAAGCATCGAGAGATATATTCAGCAACATCTCTTTTCATGCCATCCCACCAGAAGTACCCTTTCAGGTCCCTATACATCTTTGTGCTTCTAGGATGAATAGAGAATGAAGAACTATGAGCCTCATCCAGTAGCTCCTTCTTTAATTCGGGGTTGGGAGGAACACAAACCTGATTCTTGAACATTTTTATCCCATCACAATCAAGGTTGAATTTCGGAACATTTCTCACATTCTTTTGTAACTCTACATCTTCCTTATATGCCTCTTTAATCTTCAGATGTATAGATGATTGAACATTCATTTTAGAAAGATACAATTTTCCCCCTTCCATTATAATTCCAAGATACATCCTTTGTAAATCCATAAATATTATATCTTTTGTGATCCTCATCATGGATAAACTGGCATGGTCTTGTCGACTTAATGCATCGTCCACCTTGTTTGCTTTCCCAGGGTGGTAATGAATTGAGAAGTTGTAATCCTTAATCAGCTCTAACCATATTCTTTGGTTCATATTCAGCCCCTTTTGTGTGAAAATATACTTTAAACTTTTATGATCAGTATAAACATCACAAATTTCTCCATAAAGATAATGCCTCCAAATCTTTAATGCAAAGATTACCACAGCTAACTCCAAATCATGAGTTGGGTAATTTTGCTCATGGATTTTCAACTGTCGTGAGGCATAAGCTATCACCTTATCATTTTGCATAAGAACACACCCCAGTCCCTTCTTGGATGTCTCACTGTAGATCACAAACCTTTATCCAGTACCAGGCAGTGTGAGCACAGGTTCACTGGATAACCTTCTTTTCAACTCCTTGAAATTCTCTTCACATTCCTCCGTCCATATGAACTTAACTCCTTTTCGAGTCAACCTGGTGAGTGGATTAGATAATCATGAAAAATATTTCACAAAACGTAGATAATATCCAGCCAAACCAAAAAAACTTTGGATCTCAGTTACTGTTGTTGGTCTCCACCATCTTTCGATAACCTCTGTTTTTGCTGGATCCACAGATATCCCCTCTTTTGAGATTATGTGACCCAAAAATGAAACTTTTTGAAGCCAAAATTCACACTTGGTAAATTTGGCATAAACCTTCTCCTTTCTCAGGGTCTTCAATATAATTCTCAAGTGATCTTTATATTCTTCCTTTCTCTTTGAATATACAATAATATCATCTATAATGACTACCACAAACTGATCAAGATAGTCTCTAAAGACTCTATTCCTTAGATCCATGAAGATAGCAAGGGAATTAGTAAGACCAAATGGCGTCACCATAAATTTATAGTGTCCATAACTTGTACAAAATTCCATTTTTGGTATATCCTCCCTTTTGACCCTTAATTGATGATACCCGGAACGAAGATCAATCTTGGAAATGTATTGAGCTCCGCGTCATTGGTAAAATAAGTCATCAATGCGCGGGAGAGGATATTTGTTCTTGATAGTGATCTTGTTAAGTTCTCGATAATCAATGCAGAGTCTCATTGATCCATCTTTATTCTTAAAACACTGAACATGTGCTCCCCAAGGTGATGCACTAGGGAATATGAATCCCTTATCAAGATTCTCTTAGAGTTTCTTCTTCAATTCCTACAACTCAATTGCGGTCATTCTATAAGTTGTCTTTGAAATTGGCAAAGCACCCAGTACGAGTTCTATTAAAAACTCAACTTCACGATTTGGTGGAAGACCCGGCAATTCCTCTGGAAAGACATCATAAAACTTCCGTACAACGGGAATATTCTTAATCGTGAGTTTATATCCAGCCATTTGAGATAAATAACCCTCATTTAGTGGAATCAAGACCCATAAGATGGAATAAATTTCCACTGGAAGGTTATGTTCATCCTTGCATCGATAGACGATCATAGATTGATATGGAATATGAAATGTGAATTCCCTTCTTTGGAAATTGATATGAGATCCATATAAAGAAAGCCAATCCATTCCAAGAATCGAATCAAATTCCACTATAGGAAGGATCACAAGATTTGCAAGAATCACTTTCCCACAAAATTTAATCGGAGACGAATTATAAACTTTTGATGCGACTGTTGTTCCATTAGGGGTTGTCACAGCTAACTCAACATCTAACTATTGAGGTAATACGGTGATACCCTTAGAAAATTCTTCAGAAATGAAAGAGTCGGCGGATCCAGAATCATATAAAACGTTTTCTACTTTAGAGTTGATAGTAAATGTACCTTTCACCACAACGTTATCATACTCCACATCGCTGATAGAAATTGCATGTGCATTTCCTTTGTCTTTAACCTTAAGAGTTTGTTGACGTAGACCATCATCATCAACCCTTGGATTTGGGCACTGATTGGCATAATGCCCCATCTCCTTGCACTTGAAACATTGAAGTGTAGTAGGTTCATTCTGTGTATCCCTTCCTTTGTTTTCATCATTAGACATCTTCTTCCCATCATTGCGGCATTCAAATGCATGATGACCTTCCTTTA
This sequence comes from Viscum album, assembly GCA_963277665.1. Taxonomy (NCBI): domain Eukaryota; kingdom Viridiplantae; phylum Streptophyta; class Magnoliopsida; order Santalales; family Viscaceae; genus Viscum; species Viscum album. The sequence continues at coordinate 860,848,835 of OY728134.1, read as the reverse complement.
CACATTTGAAACATTCACTTGTCCCTATAAGACAACTCCCTCCATGTTTCTTTCCACACGTTGATCATAAGGGAAATATCATCTTCTTTTCGGTGTTCTCTTTAGATTTTACTTTGAATTCCATTTTCCTCTTCTTATCAAACCCATTTGACTGATGGGTTACTCCAATCTCCATCTCAACTTTGAGAGAACATCGAACGATTTCCTCTTAGCTATTGAGGTCCCTTATGGCTAAGGCCCTTCTAAGACTTGGTTTTAAGCCCCTAAAGAATCGATCAATGTTACTCTCAGGTTGGATAATAATACCAGAAGCGTACCTTGAATGTCTTGTAAAATTTTCTTCAGAGGTACCAACAGATTCATCATCCTTTTACTTTAGTTCAAGAAACTCCTTATCCATCTTTGTTCGGAGAATACGAAAGAAGTACTTATTGAAAAATAAGTTCTTGAACTCATCCCATTCCATGGACTCAATTTCATCTCTTTGCCTCATATTATTAATAAGATTCCACCATTGATAAGCATCTCCTTACAAAAGATACACTGCTAGGATGACTTTATCATGTTCAGAACATTGAAGAACTGAAAATATCTTTTCAGTAGTACTAATCCATTGTTCAGCAACTAATGGATCAGTAGACCTGCTGAATGAAGGTGGACGTTGCCTCATGAAGGATTCAACAGAATGTTGCTCCTTCCTTTGCTCGTTTGGAAGTCCTGTTTGATTCATAGCTTGAGAAAGTTGTGTGAGCATGGTTATAGGATTTTGTATTCCAGCTCCCATAATGTTTGGTTGCTCAAGAGGGGAAATCACTGCATTGTCCGTCGCATTCTGCATTAACACGGTTTTTTCGGGTTCCAGCCATTGAATAAAACCAAGAAGAATAGTGTGAGCAACACTAATTATAATAGGAAAACCACATAATCAAGAATAAAATTTCACACGTAAGGTCTTATCCTAGGTTATTCATGGCCATTTCTAAAACACTAAGATTGTGTTCTATGCTGAGACTTATCCTTAGGGTTCTACTAAGGCTTTCACATCCTAGTTTCTAATGGTTGACAATACCTTTCCTCTGATACCAACTATAACGGTCTGGAATTACTTCCAGTGGACTATAATTGATACCTATCAGGGCACTCCATTGGCAGCTACAGCCCCTGGGCAGGACATACCACCATCCCCAGTGGCAGCCATTTACTCATGAAGCCCTTGGGTAGAGAGCCATGCTTCGTCCAACACTCACATGTGAGATTTCCCAAGGATCAAATACATTACTACCTCCTTTGCCTCTGATACCAACTATAACGACCCATACTTTACATACATTGTTATTACTTCAGAATTAATGCACACTTATTACAACATATAACAAAACCAGGAAAGGACCGTATAGGTATAGAGTCTTTAGAAACTGGGAAACATAAACAACTGGTTCATAAAGAATCTACTTTGCCTCCCATTTATTTCATCATATCTAGAGTCTCTTTTGGCATATCCTAGTTAATAAATTTCTTCCTGACCTGGGGAAATAAAACATACAAATGGGAGAGCTCAAATGCTCAGTAAGGGTAATCAAAATAAATATCAATCACATCATATACATAAGAACATAAATTTTGGAAATCTTAACCTGCAAAAGAGATCATAATTTCATAACATGGGATAAATCATAGTAGTGAAATGTAATCCCAATAATCATAACATAAAACATGAATCTTTGTGGCATACACACATAATCATATAGAATCATTTCTTATTAGTCAAGACTAATTTCCAAGACTATCTTAGTGGACAAAGTCCATTTCTGAATAGAGTGCACTCCTCGTTTCAGTCCTATTTCACTGAACAGGTTTAACCCACTGTTCCAGCCATGTATATCTCATGAGATATAAAATCCTTACACAATGAATTTTAGGGATATATAGGTCCCACCCATCTCATAATTATACCATTCTTATGTGTGCCACAAAATCATAAATCATACATCATTGCATAACCCATGTAATAAAAATGGGATTCTTAAAAATCATGAAATCATAAAACTATTCATATAAGATAAAGGAATTCATAAAAATAATTCCATCACAACATAATCAAATCAATGTGATAATAGGGATAGAAATATAACCCTTTATTATCTTAGATGGAAAATAATTTTGATAAAACACTCCATTCTTGAGGAAAAAATATCCTTTCTACTTTAAAAACACATTTCCTTTCTTATCATGTCATACAATTCTAAACTAAAGGAAGTTGATTAAAAATAAACTTGAAAACTTGTAAATGAAGCTTCTGGGAAATAATGTTTTAAAAATCCATTCATCCCGTATAATTTTAAAAAAAATTCTTCTCGTACCTTTGTCAGTAAAGTCAAAAAAGTACCTCGTACGAAAAACCACAAAAGATTCCTTTCATATCTATTACTAAAAACTCACCGAAGGGTAAAATTGGATTTAAAAAATTGCTGGTGGATGGAAATAATATTACATATTGAGGAAACATGGATGTGGATGATAATATACACCCCAGTAAATACAAAAGAATAAACAATCTCGGATAAAAATGAGATTGTGATATTTCACTTACCTTAGGTCTGATTTGCTTCTTAAGTGTCCGAACCTCCGGTATAATGATTTAAATAATGTTATTGACTTATTCCAGAATCATAATTATTTTTATGATATCATATATGGTCATATTTTTAGCTTCTTATTAGTAACATTTCATTACTACTTGTTATTCGGGTGTTTATTACTTTTTGTTCTTATGCGTGTTTTGTCGAATAAATTCTTATTCTTCTATTTAGGTTATAGATACCTCATTTCCAGAATGTTATTAGTGTAATTTATATCATATTCATTCATTAAATTCATTTATATAATCATTATTCAATGAAGATCATGTAGAACGAGTCACATCACATCGTGGAGACGGTATTCCGTACGTACGCACGAGCGATGATATCATTCCCATGATCATGAAATTGTAATGGGGAGTATGTATACTGTTTCAGAATCAATAACACTTTAAAATAATCATATATAGTTATTATTTACACAATTATACCCATTCAAGTAATTTGGTGGTGGAAAATAGATTACACCACGGTGTGGAGATGGTATTCTATACGAATGCACGCGCGGTGATTTCGTTTTCCGTCGGATGGATAAATGGTGAAATATGGTTTTTTCATACTTATAATAACATATCAGTATATTATTGATACTGATTTTATTAATTCATAATGAAACAACTAAAGAAGACGAAGTTGAAGAAGAAATAAAGTTGAATGAATCGGTAACGGATATTACCTCTTCTTTGAAGCGCCTCTTTGAGACTTCCTCTTAGGGCACTAAAATTGGTCTTTGAAGAAGACCAAGACCTATAGGATTTTTCTAGGGAAGTGTAGAGGAGAAATTTTCAGGGTTTGTCCGAGCTTGAAGGCTCAATGTGGTGTGATTAAAAGAGGGAGGAGGTGCCCTTTTATAAGGGAGGAGAGGGGAACCTTTGGAATAACAAAAAATATTATTTTATTATAAAGTCAAATCCGGGTTTTAATAGCTCCAAATTGATATATTTCGAATCTAAGGTGTGGATGGGTTGAAATAAACTCATCCAATAGAATTTAGACAAGTTTAGGTCATTATATTAACCTTATCTTTTATTTTTAACTCTTAGTTAATTGGATTGACATTTACCATGTCACTTTGTATTTTTATATAATATAGTTAATAAACATACTATATACATCCAAGAGACCCCCCAAGTGGTCCCTTAATGATACACCTATCATGATATAAGTATCTTGGCCGATAATTAGTTTTTTAGGATTATAAAAACAATTAATAATATAATATTTGTTTTAAAAACTATTTTATGTCAATTTTGACACTATTTGGTAATTGATTTTTGTGAATATTATAACAAAATGATTAGTTAGAACAAGAATAATTAAATAAATAATAACATGTTATAATAACATAGAAAATTATTTTAATTCATAAAAAGTCTCAAATTACATTTATTTGGGTATTTATAACATCAATTATGTCAATATTTCATTAATAAGATAATTACTGCATCATCACTGTGTCATAAATAAATTAAATTATATTAAGTCTAAAATTTAAAAATAAAATACCATTATGTAGGAAATATTTTTATCTTTCTAATTAATATTTATAGTTGAATTTATCTTATGTATAACTCTATATTAATAATTATTTAGTTATTAAACTTTGATTTTAACTATTTTAACCCTTCGTTAAATAAATTAATAATAAATGTCCTAATCTAATCCATGTGGGCTTAAATGGTCATATTTTATTCCTAAGGTTGTTTTTGGTTGAATTAAACTTATTTAATATAATTAGGACATGTGTTAGGGTAATAATAATAATATTTTTACCCTTAATTACCCTATTTACTTTTAACCGTGGTAAAAAAAGTAAAAAGTTACCATTCACCAAAAATTATTTTCATCTCATTGAACCACATTTTACTTACTGACATCAACCGTGTCTCTCTAATTTTTGAAATTCCTCTCACAGAAGCGGTAAAATTATGTTTTATGTAGATTTGCAAATTCTCGTTGGAGGTGGGTAAAAGACGGTGAAAAGTTCAATAAAATTTTTATATATCTAAATTTATTTTTAAAATTACTTCAATGATTTATATTGAACATATATAGGTATTATGTATCAATTTTTACATAAAATAAATTTAATTATTATAAATACTTATTTAAATAAAAAGTCAGTTTTTAAATAGTAACAGAGTGTTTTCACTATTCATCAAAAATTGAAAGTTTCCAGAAAAATACCAAAATTTCACCGTAGGCTAATTTCGATATTCCGAATCCAAAAACAAAGTCCATTTTGAAAAATAAAATTTACCAAATTTCAAAAAGTGGTTATTACTATTCATAACGGCGAGTTTTAATAAAATTTTAATAGCATATCGTTGTTTAGTGAAACTCGGTATTGCGTATGATGCAAGCTATCGAGGAAGGTTGCGGTTGCATGTAAAGCAAGCCATGCTAGTGTTGTGTGTCGTTAAGGATTCCTTTGATGATCTATATAACATAAAAACAAAATATTTCTCATAAAAGTCTCGGGTGTTACACCGTGTGTGCCCATTTGTTGAGTATAAAAATGATCCACCACTCCATTAATATGTAAACAAAATAATGCTGATTATCTTGTCCCCGGACATATAAATTACTATAAATAATATTATGAATGTTTTATTATTTATTTTATTCCTAATATAACAACCCTATGTCCCTTAAGAGAAGATCTATAGGTGCTCTATTGAAGAAAGGGTAATTGTCTTTACTGACTCTTTCAAATTTTTATCTATTTTAAATTATTCTTAGTATATTATAACTACACTAAAATAATAAATATTATAAAATAAATATGAAAAGAATTTATTTTGATTATGGTACAAATTTGTTCTTTTTATTTTGAATTTTCTAAAAAGAAAAATCATCTATCATGTATTTATACAGCTTATGATACCCACATGATGGTGTAATTCATTTTTCATATCCACATTAAATGGAAGCTTAATAATATATAAATAAAGAATAAAATTTTTGTTTTTTATATAGATAAACTTATTGATTTTTAATATTACATATATTTTCTCACCTTTCAATCAAATGGTAAATGATACCATCCTTTGTGAACATGTGTGGACTACCACATCTGGGAATCAATTAGAATTTTTTTCTTTTTAAATTAAAATTAAAGTAATAAGGATAGATTTAATGGATATATTTACAAGATATTTATATTATCATTATCATTATAGAAATTCCTGATCTATAATCAATGTATGAGGATGAAAACTCCCTAGACAAAACATGCATGAGATAAAAAATAGTTTATATCTAAAACAATGATAATATCTATTGATTGTTTTTTAGTACATGATAAGATGTTATAATAGGATAATATGTGATATTAAAAATATTAATATTATTTTTTATAATCTAGTAAAAATTTTAAATCTATTTTTCTTGAGATTGAGGAATTTTTAACCTAGAGGGAAATGCATGATATAGGGTTTCATAAATCAATTTCTTTTCATTAGGTTAAATTGTTTCATCATTTTGTTAGATTTGATAATATTATGATTTTAATTACATTTGAATATTTTATCTTCTATGTACATATGTTTAATTTAAAAAAATATGTTTACACATAATCACTTAACTAACTAATTCTCATGTCAATGATATGATCATTGTATGATATTTCATTTCAATTTCTACTTCACTGTGAAATATTTGTTATTTTGTACCTGTTTATTTTTATGTAGGGTATATATTTTGACTTTTAGGAATTTAACAAGAATACATATAAATTCATGATTCTTATAGATTAATTTCATGTTTACTCAATCTAGGGATTATAATTTGAAATATACTAAATTAGTAATAAATTAATTTACAAAAACATTTTTGGTTTGTTCTTATTTTCAATGAAGTAATCTCATAATATATCATTCTTAAACACCATATATTTCATTATCCTATATATATTTATGGATTTTAAATATTTTATTCCAACAATCCTTCTTTTCGGAAGATGAAACTATCAATGAACCATTTAACAGTAAATTTGATCTCTTTTTTTGATATGTAATAGTTTTTATCCTTGTATTGAATTTTCAAAAAATTTATAAAAATTTATAATTTATTATAAAAATAATTAATTATTGAAATTTTATGTGACAAATGAAATTTTAATTGGTTTAAAATAATGGTAATACTATTTTTTGAACGGGTCATTTTGAACATTCTTTATAAAAAATGTAAAAATGAATGTTTTTAACATATACGATGCTAATAGATTTTAAAACCACCATAATAGTTTTACACACACTATATTGTTATCTAAAATCTCAATAATTTTACTAAGAAAAATATTTATGAAAATATATTTAAAATATTTCACTTCAAATTTAATCTGTTTTTTAAAAGACATGATTTTACTATAAAATCTAGTAATTTGATGAATTATTGGTCACCTTTTATCTCTAATTAATCTTACTGTTATTACCTTTATCTTGAAAAATAAACTGTTTGTATCACTGAACATTATAATTAATTTAAATACTAATATTTTATGTATTGTGGATATTATTATTTTATAAATAGTATGTCATTTAAACAAAAATATTTTTACATTTAATGATAATTTACCAAAATCTTAAATATTGATAATTAATATAATTTATTAAATATCGACATTTAGTGATGAATAATATTTTTTTATTAATTAAATTGATCAATCAGTATTTGAGGAATGTATTAGACATGTAGATATGGGTAGGTACATGAATTTTAGAGAGTCTAAAAGCTGTGATATGTCTAATGAGAAATTTTTTCCCAATATTATTAAATGGTTTTTTCATGTATGCCAACCTATAGATTAAACTGTCTTAGTACAAGGCTTTGAAAACAGATATATCATGATGTTTGAGATCATAAAATCCAAAAAGTTTCAATTCTTTTATTAATAAATTTTTTTAATATTATTTATGAGATTACTACATAGATATTATCTTTTTATGTATTTAATTCACATTTTATATATTAAATGAAAATAATTTCCATTTATTTTCCTTTCCTTATTGACTATAGTATATTTATTCATTATATATTCCATTGTACTCAACCCTTGTGGTGCATTTGAGCTCACCCATATTTTTTCACTTCCAAGAGCTATCAAGAATAAATCATTAAATGAGTTTCAAATATGCAAAAAAAAGTAATTTTATTATGTATCATATTATATTACCATTGTAATATGGTAGTCATGTAAGCACCTAGTTTTTTAAGACTGCAAAATTGATATGTCCATTAGGATAATATCCATTATATCTTATTCTAATATAATATCGTAAATACTAGTTCTATGAAATGGAGTTGGGGTTGTCTCTTTTATTATCAATACAATTATGTATGTCTTTTCAAACCATATATAATGAACATTACTAGTATTTTAGGTTATCATATATTGTATAGACTCATCTATAGAATTAATATTAATGTTATTTTAGAGTAACACTTAACTAACATAAGTAATGTTGAAAAATAACTAAACTAATCTATAAAATAATCTATAAAATAACTAAACCCCAATCTAATACCAACTAATGTAGAGAAAAGATAAACATACATAAAAAACTCATTGATGATATTTTTTTAATTATTATATCCACAAATATTTTTATAACACAGTGACCTACTGGTTTGATGTCTTTGAAACTAGAAACATAAAAATCACTTATTTGACAGGCTAAGAGAAATTATTTATAATATAAATCCACTATTAAGAATTCCATGGCACGTATCCTACTCAAATATGTTGGAATGGAAAAAATAATAATGGGTGATATATAGTATAAAGACCCTATAATTTACACATATAATTACATGTTATGGAGAATAATTAATTGTTAAATACAAACTTTGCAATGTAAAGTCTAGTGTCTTTAGATGATTAGGTGCATAAAATAGAAAACATGAAACCCAAATAACAATATCTTTTATTTAATCACTATAATGAGATAATCACTTAAAATCATCTCTTACATATTTATAGGATAACCTGGGGAATACATAAATGAAATAATGAGCTAAAAAAGCTAGTAACTGAAAAAAATAAATAAATCGTAGTAAAAGGTTTAGAAGACATATAATTGTGACATAAGATGACATGGATAAAAGAATATAATTATGGAAGAATAACATATAAAATTTGGGATCATAATATCATAAAATCATAGTAATATTGCATCCATATAAAACATGACATAAAAAAGAGTCTGGGATTATTGAATATAGAGAATCATGAGTCAAGGATAACCATAAAGTCTATTGAACATACAGCATAAGTCTTTGCTAACCACTACGACCATCCCACATGATATATCATGAGGCTAAACATTTCCCAATGAATTTTAGTCATAGCTAGGTTCACCCATCATAACTGGTTTATGAATATGTGTAGCACATAAGGAATCATAAATAACGAATCAAACATAAACATAAGGGATACCCATGGAAAGAATTGGGTATCATGATCATGTTAAAAGACATATAAAAATAATATCATAGTGGATTCCAATAAAGAATGGAAATAAATAATATGTCGACAATCATATGGTAAAATAGGAATATGTTGAGATAATTTATGTCATATTTATGTGAAAACAACTAAAATGAGAGTTTAAAAATATTTATAAATAAAACATTTTGGTGTGGTTTAACGGAAAAATTTACGATTCTTCCAAACTAAAAGTCTTGTTTTTTTTGTATAAAACTGAAAATGTACCAATATAATTTTTTCTGGTTAAAATGAGCGATTTTAGGAAAAAATAATGTCATTTTAAAGAATATTATAGAGTTCACCTAAAATGGGGAAGAAATTGGGATGTTCCCAATATTAAAGATTTCCAATCAGGAAGAATTGAAAAGTAAACCTTTTTAAAAGACAACTTACCCCAACATAGTTAGATTAATATATATGTATACATGAGTATGGAATATATAAAAATAATTTAGAAAAATTAGTTAAAAATAAATTATAATTACATTTGGGTAAAGAGAGGGAAATAATAACATGAATTAAAAAATATAGGTTCGGAAAGAATCCCTCACCTTATGTGTGAAATGGTTTTTCACTTGTTCTTAATAATAAATATTGTCAAATTAAATCCATTAATTATTTTATTAGTAAAATTTTATATGTTTATTTTATTTATAATAATTTTGTTAAGTTAAATTAGGGAATTTTTGATTGGTTGTGAGATTCAATTTCATCATTCCAGAGGAGTGGGTTCCTTGGTTTTCATAATTAGTTTACATGTATATATGTAAAGAAAATAATATACAATGAGAATATTTTCTCACAATTGATATTTTAAGTTATTAATGAAAAAAAATTTAAAATTTTAATATAATTAATTTGATAATATTTTTTAAGGATGAATCATTGGATAAGAAGTTAGGGATAATTGTTTAGATTATTTTTGCACTTTTTTGATAATCACAAATCAGTTTTGTTTTATTAATTTATTATATAAATGAAAAAATGTTCCCAAAAAATTAAATAGGATGTAATAAATATATTATAATAATTTTTGACCATAAAAATGGTTTTATGAGAAGTATATAAGGAGGTAATGGAAATTGAAAACTTCCTCGTACTTAAATGCGATAAATTAACACATCACCAAAAATGTTTTCATTTTTAGTTAAAACGAAGAGGGGAATAGAAATGATGATTAATTATTACATTAATATGATAAAATTATTGTGTACATATATGATACAATAGTTTTTATGATTCTTGGATAAGTGGAGGTTATTATAGAATAAAAAATAAAAGAAATTGAAAAGAAATTAAAAGGAAAATGAAAATGATTTTACCTCTTGAATATCTCCTCATTGACAAAATACAGTAGGAAAGGGGTTTTATATTTTTATGAGTCCATGGCCTCCTAGAGGTGGCGTAGATTTGCGGGATGAATATAGGGAATATTATAGAAATTTATCAAATATTGGATGGATTAAGGAAATGATGAGGTAAGTTGTGATAATTATAGAGGAGGATAGGGGTGTTTTTTGATTATATAATTTCGTAGGTTATTATATTTTGTAAATACAATGAATAGATTTATAATAATATCTAAATATATTAAAAATATTAATTATATTTTGATTTTATGGGATTACATAAGCCATCATATATGACTCAATATTTCACATATTTATCTTTTACCATAAATTAATGTATTTCAATATTCAAAAAAATTAATCTACTTTATCAATATTCAAAAAAATCACCCTAACCACTTTTAGACATATAAAATTAAAAATTTTAATCTATTTGAAGAAAATAATTTTCTAAATATGATAAATTTAATTTTTAATTAAAATCATCATTTCTGTGAGAAATACCAATTTTAATTCATAACTAGTTTTATAACACATTGAAAAATTAATTCATGTCTCATAAAATTATCATATAATCATAAGAAAATAAAAAATTAATTTATTAATATTATTTATAAAAATTTATTTTCTTTTAAATAATTATATTAATTATTAAAAAAATAAACATTTGTTTTTTATAAAAATATAAACATTTAATTAGTTAATTCTAAATCATTTATTTACTTATCTTATGATATAATTATATCATATTACCATTTATAGGATGCCCATATTTTTTATACATTCATAGGAGAGTTTACAATTCTATTGGGTGGTTCACTATTTATATGGGACATATTTCTATTCCAAATGTCAAGTTAATATTCCATTTGTTTAGATTCTATTATTCCTATAAATACTTATTATTTCATTCATCCATTATGTATAAAATTTTTATGGTGTTATATATGTAATTTATATTATATAACATAATTATAAGATGATAATTTCCATTGATAAAATTTTGGGTTATTACATTCTTCCACCGATTATGTAATTTCACCCTTGAAATTTCATTTTGTATACTATGGTGACAAAAAGTGTGGGTAATTCACTTTCATCATTTCCTCCCGCTCCCATTGGCATCTTCGTACTTAAAGTTCCTCTATAATACTTCATATATGTGAGTAGTATAATTGCATATAACATTATCTCTATGATCCAATACATTCACTAGCTACTCATTGTAAGAGATATCATTTTCCAATAGTACAACCATTGAATTCCGTACACGTGAGGGATCTAGTATGTACTTCCTCATGAAGGATGTGTGGAATACATCGTGTACTTGGGGCATGGTAGGTTGAAGTGCCAACTAATATTCCACAACTTCATTACGATCATGAGTCGTGAAGGGGATGATGTACTTGGGAGTTATATTTTCCTTCTAAGAAAATCATGTGGTCCTCCCCCTTAATGATATGCACAGAATTCAAATTCTATAACTGTAAACTGATTGTCTCTTCGATGACTTATTGTATAGGTCGTTTGTCAACATTGGGATGTCTTGATGTGTTGCTGAATGGATTTCAACTTTTCTACCATTTCATCAATGATTTCAGAACCTATAAGATTATGTTAACCAATATCAACCCATTATTCTGATTTTATACCTCTTTTAACATAAGGGGCTTCATATTGAGTCATTTTGATGGTCGAGTGGAAATTGATGATATATGAGAACTCAACTAGAGGTAGGTGTTTCTCCCATCATCCTTTGAATTCCATAAAACATGATCTCAACTTTTATTATAGGGTTTTAATAGTCTATTCGGATTGTCCAATAGTTTATGGATGATAATCTATAAAAAAAATTAGCTATGTGTTTTTAAAATGTCATATACTTTTCCCAAATATGGATGAAAATAATAGGTCTCGATCAAATACAATCTATTATGGTACTCTATAAATCCATACCACTTATCTAATGAAGTTCCATGAAATATTATCTAGTTCAAAGTCCTCATGAAATAAATAATGTTATATTTCATGATGAGATGATCCATACCAACCGATATAGCATTATTTCCATGGGATGTTTTCAGATTTCTGGTGACAAATCCCATGGTGATGCTTTCCCATTTGTGTATTGGTATGGGTAATAGTTTCATTGTACCTTTATTATTTTTCCCTTAATCTTTCACTTGAGGTCATACTATGTACTCTTTTGTATATTTAGTGATCTCATTCTTCGTATTATTCCACAGATATTTCTCTAAGAGAACTCGATATATCATTATGAACCCTTTGTGAATATAGAAGGTTGATGTATATGTATCATTCTTAAGTTTTTTAGTTTTATATGGATTTTATGGTGAACATAGTCATGAAAAAATATCATGACTCCACCCTCATCCAACTTGAACTCTGAGGGTTTCTATTTCATCATGGATTCCTCCATCTGAATTTCAACATCACTTCTCTGAGTATCCTCTATTTTCACCATGACTGATGGTTCAGAAATCAATTGAGAATTAATTAATTATATTCACTCCAAAATGATTCCCATGTGTATTATTTTTAAATCTATGAATCTTAAATCCTTCTCAATTCTCATCATTGATAATGTTGTTCGATCCTTTCTACATGGAGCATCTACAAATTTATTTTCCATACCAAGATAATAGTGGATTGAGAAGTCAGAATATTTTATGAGATCTAAAAATATTTTATGGTGCATATTAATATATTTGTATTTGAATATATATTTTAGGCTCTTATGATTATTATATATCTCACAATTTCCCTATACATATAATTTTGGTAGATGTTCAATTAAATGATCATAGCTACCAACTCCAGATCCTGAGTAGGATATTTTTTCTGACCAATTTTCAATATCCTTGAGGCATTGGATTTTACATTATCATTTTTCATTAGTACATAGTATGATTCATTATTTTATGCATTTTTGTACAAAAAAATTATTTCCCATCATGTTGGAAGAGTATGTAATGGTGCAGTGATAAGCCTCTTTTTCAACTTTTTGGTGTTGTCTTCACATTCACTACCCCAAAAATAATTCAATCCTTTCTATGTTAACATGGTTATTGGGTTTTTCTAACATGAAATGTTATTAAAAATAATTAGTAATACACATACAGACCAATGAAAGTATGGATCCCTTTTATAGATGTTTTTCTTGGCCACTCTTCGATTTCCTTTGTCTAGGAAGGGTCGTCATATATTTCTTTGGCGGTGATAACATGTCCCTTGAATGATACTTAATCCATCAAAAACACACATTTATTTTACTTTGAATAATTTTTATCGATTCCCAAGTTCATTTACAAAAAATTACAAATCACAACGTGTTCATCCATTCCCTTGGTGTATATTAGAATATCATAAATAAAGACTTCCAAAAATTTATCGAGGTAATATCTGAATACCATATTCATTAAATCAATGAAAATTGATATAGATTTAGTGAGTCTAAAGGGGATTACTATTAACTCATATTTTACATACCTTGTTCGTTGTAAATATTATAAATATCTTTACTCCATACCTTTAACTGGTGATATCCTGACAGAAGGTCCACGATAGGGAAATAATTGGCCCAAAATAGTTGACTGAACTTTCATCTATAATTAGAAAGGGATAATTGTTATTTATGAGGATTTCATTAAGATTAAAATAATAAACATAGTGATGTGTTTATCCATTTTTTTAAGTGGACTAGATCACTACATAGTGTTGCCATTGGCCATATAAAACCCTTATATTAATGCTCTTCATACCGATTCCTTGGTTCATATAACACAATGGTGGCTATTCTATAAGGTTTATTTAATATAGGCAAACATCCAGGAATAAGTTCAATTGATAACTCATCCTCTCAGTTAGGATGAAGAAAAAATAATTATTTATAAAACACATTAGTATAGTCCCTCATAATGGGAATTTTTTCAAGATTGATCCCTTCCTTTGTATTAATAATTGGTGTTATATACCCTTTATCATAAGGAATTAATATCCAAAATTGATACAATTATTCTAATGGAGATTAATTCTACTCCTTACACTTGAAATAAAATTATAGGATACCCTGGGATGTGTTGAGTGATCTCATTTTTCAAACAGTAGATGTTGTCTTTGTATAAATATATCTGATTCAACCAAAAATGACATAAAACCCTACTAAAGGAAGTGAGAAAATATTTTCACGGAGGTTCAAACCATAAAAATTAACAAATGTGGAATTATATACCTTGGATGAAATAATTTCCCAATTTTATATTCTTATATATAAATAAACCCCTATATTTTTTCAGGGTGTTTAAATAGTTATAACAAAATTTCAAGATATTAAAGAATGCATAGAACCAGAATAAAATAGTATATTTTCTATTATTGAATGAATAACCATGAAACCTGACACCACATCATTATCCATTACCACATTAGTAGTAGTGATAACATATTACATTCTGTGTTGCCTTTTTGGATTTTTTTATTTTCCCCCAATATCCCTTGGCTTAGATTAATTTTTTACATAATTCTCGTGTTCCTTGAAGCTGAAACACAACACTACATGATGAGTGTTGATATGAACCTTCCCTTTCTATTCCAAATTAGTTGTATTATTCATATTCCTTAATTAGTTATTATTGTGGTTCCCAATTTATCAAAATTTAAATCATTTACTAGTTTCCTTTAGACATTTCCTTATATTCTTCATCCCATATTGATGACATGTCGGATATTGGGTTTCATTTCCATCATGGGAGTTATCTTTTTTCCACCCATAATAAACTACATTTTCAAATTTTTATCATTGATCCTATAAGACCATTGAGATTATCTATTCTCAATTTCTACCTTATGGGTACAATGGGAAATCTATTCATAATTGTCGAAGTATCAAATAACCAACTCATTTATTATAATTGGATTTCATCCAATAATGAAGCGATTCATCTTGCTTTCAGTGTTCATGAAAACCCCAAAACATATCATTAAAGCATTATTATGTTTTACCCATATGTTTTAATAGAATAATATTCCATTTTCTTTAGTATGAAGATATATCTTTCCATATTAATATGTAGGGTTCAGGTAAAATATTTATTGGAAAAAAGTTTATGGAAATCTTCTCATTATGTGGAATGAATTACCTACAAGGAAAATTTTTTGTTGATAGTAATCACCATTTATCTTTTTGTAAATAAAATTGATAGAATATCATCAAAAATTTCATATATTTGGATTATTGTATGATAGATAATATATTTTTAATGGAGATAATCCATTATTCCATGATGATGGGATTGAAATATCCAATAAATATGTGAGTTGTTTTTTGAATGAAGGATTTGAAACCAAAATTCTATTTATTATGATTACGATTGAGTTATAAATTATTCATGTTATTATTCATAACATGATCCAATTGAGCAAGTACATTCAAGAATCTTTGAGCACCTTTTTCCATCAAATTTGGCATGTCATTAAGTAATTCATCACATTTTATGTCTCGTTTATTTTTTGTACACGTTCTTCTATCTATAAAAAATAACTATGAAAAATAATGTAAATTTTGGGGGCTTTAGCACATAGATAAGATAACATTGTATATATAACTAATAAATTGTAAATTTAATGTATATCATAACTTGTGATACCATATGTTTCAATATAGGTAATCCATGGTGATTTAATTATCCCGAGCTTTTTATTGAAGTTCTCTAGTCCTAATCTCCAAAAATAACATGGACATCCTTTGATACAAACTATAGTAAACCTATAATTTTAGACAAATAATTAATTGTTTTTATGTATAATTAACCATTAAATATAGACCAAGAATCATAAAGACTAGTTTAATTAGATGATTATGTATATAAAACTGAAAATATGAAACCAAAATAAAAACATATTTTATTAAATCTCTAAATGAAATCATAACTTCCATTGATCTCTGATATCTGCCTAAGATAACCTAGGGAAGAGATTAACAAATGGATGGGATGAAAATCCCTGTAATTGAATAAACATATGATTAAAGTGTAGAACAAGGGTTGGAAGGAAGATCATGATGACATAAAAATGAATGGAATATGAATAAACATATAGAATCATAACATATTGAACATGGTATCATTAATAATGGAATCATAGTAATGTGATAGAATCCTAAATAATTACGTAAGTATTATTCCATTATTATTTCACATAGAGGACCATGGGTCTAAGCAAACCACCAAAACCAGTGCACATGGAGCTCGAGTCATGGATAACCACTAATACCATTTCATATGACACCTCAGGAGAATAAAAATTACCCAGTGAATTTGATAAATCTCTAGGAAAAACCTATAATAACATTTTATCTAATATTTCATCCAAATAAATAATCATAAGTAAGTGATCAAACATAAACATAAGGTTTTCCCATGGAAATAATTTGGTATCCAAATCATTTCAAAATAAGCATCACAGGAGAAAATCATAAAGGTTTCTAGGAGAGAATGGATTTAAATACAAAATGAAAAATAATAATTTAAAATAGTCATAGATATTTATATTTTATGACAAACATAAGTTAAAACATATAAAAATAGTGTTTATGAATGTATATAAAAACCATTTTTACTGCGGATTTATGGAAAATTCATAACATTATTTAAAATTGAAAATGAATAATTGTATGTAAAAATCACAAAATGAACCAATATAGTTTTTCATATTAACATGAGTGATTATATAAAAATAATTTTTAATTAGTATATATTATGTAGGTAATTTTAAAATGGGTATGAAATCAGGAAGTTCCATCTAATTTTGCTTGCATATTGGGAAAATTGAGAGGGGAACCTTTTCAAAACATGTATTTCCACAAAAAAAATATGAAATGACATGGATACATGAGTTTAAATCCTCTAAATAGAACTTATAATATTTATATTGAAATAAATAAAAATTACATTTTGGTAAAGAGAGATAAATTATAGAATATAGGTTTATAAAGAATCCCTCACATTATGTCCCACATGGTTCGCCATGTGTTCTTATTATTCAAAAAAATCACATTAAATCCATTAATAAAAAAATTAACAAACTTTTATATGTTTATTTTATTTATAGTAATTTTATTAAGATCTTTTATGGATTTTTTATGGGTTATTATATCCAATTTCATCATTGGGGTTGTTGGATTCCATGGTTTTCATGATCGGTTTACTTGTGTAAATATTCGAAATATCACTTAAAATGAGGGCCATTTTCCAAAATTTAAGTTATATGTTATTAATGAAAATAAATAATATTAAATGGTTATATAATTAATTTTGAAATTTTGGGTGAGCATGAATCATTAGATAAAGTGTTAGTGATAATAATTTAGATTATTTGGGCGGTTTTTCGATCATCACGTACTTGTTTTTTTATTAATATATATTATGTAAAAATGGTTCCACAACATTTAATATGATATAAAACATTTATTATAATACATTTTACCATTAAATTGGATTAAAATAAGTATTTATGTGGTGAATGGGAATTTAAAACTTTGTCATCCTTGTATGCGATAAATTAACCAATCATGGATAATTTTTCCATTTTTTGTACAAAATGAAAGGAGAGGAGAAATGATGATCAATTATTACAATGAAATGATAAAATTAAATAATATATATAGTATTGGAGTTTTCATTCCACTTGGATAAGGGGATGTGAGTATATAATAATAAAATAAAATAAATTGAAAACAAATTAGATGAAAAATTAAAGAGGATTTTACCTCTTGGATTTTTCCTCCTTGAGAACCTATTTAGGGTAAGAGGATTGGAATTTTTTAAGACACAGGTCTCTTGGACATGGGAGAGGGTCTTGGAAAAATCATTGGGAAAAAGTTTTACATTTTTGAAATCATTAATGGAGGGAGGAAAAGAGGTGTCGAGCGGTGGTATTTATACTAGAGGGTAGGAGTATTTTTTGATTATTAAATTGATTAGTTTATTATGTTGTCTTAAGGCTATGAATATTTTAGAATTATCACTAAATATATTAAAATAATCATATATAGTTTGATTTTATGCTCTTAAATCATCCATACAACATCTATGTCTCAATAATTCAAGTATTTATCTTTTATCATAAATTATCGTATTTCACTATTCTCAAAAATTCTTCTATTTTATTATAATTCGAAAAATTCACCTAACAAGTTTTAAATGTTTATAATTCCAAAATGTACTCCATTTTATGAGAATATTTTTTAAAATGTGAGAATTTTTATTTTTAATTAAAATAATCAATGACTTCTAAAATACCTATTTTAAAATTATAATTGATTTTAAGCAAATTTGAAAAATTAATTAAGGTATCATAAAATTAACCTAACATAATAAGAAAAGAAAATATTAATTTATGAAGAAAATTTATTAAAATTAGTTTTTTTTTAATGATTATATTAATTATAAAATTGAAAATATATAGTTATTTATTATAAAAATATCAACACTTAATTAATAATTTCTAAAACTTTTATTTATTTGTGAAATGTTATAATTCTATCATATTTCCATTTATAAGATGTTTAAATTGTATTTATTCTTTTATGGGTGAGGGTACTATTTAATTGGACAGTTTACTATTTATAAGGGTCATATTATAGTTTTAAATGTCAAGTAACTATTTTATTAGTTTAGGTGCCTTGATTACAAAAATAGTTATTATTTCATTCACTCTTCATTAATAATTATATATATATATATATATGATTATATGGGATTTATACTATATAACATAAATATAATAAGGGAATTTTCATTAATACCATTTTGTGTTGTTATATCCTACTCTTAGTAAGGGATAACATAAAAAGTAATATAATGGTAAGTTTATATCATGTGAAAATGATTGAATAAGGAAATAAATAATATTTAAATGATTAATAAATCAATAAGTGTTAATAAAAATAATTATAAATAGACATAAAATCAAAAATAATAACACGTTTAGGAGTGAATAAGAAAATAAAACATTCAGTATATAACATGAGCTGTGAATAATAGGAAATAAATTAGCACAATAACTAATATTAGATTTATTATCTTTGTGAACCTAGATACATTTTTCATAACAAAATGAGATAGGAATTGGTTACCCAATTCATATTCCTGTTGAAATTTTTAAATAAAATCAAGGCTACATTACATGCATGAGGTTTAATAAGATTCCAACATCATGGGATTTAGTAAAATACATGCTAAAGTAACATATTATTGAATATAAAAGTACACATATCATCATACTAGTCTAGAAAAGGCCTTTCATATTCCTATAAATCACTTCATCCTATCATGAAATCCACTCCATATAAACATAATCACTTTATAAGAATGAATCTATATCATCCAATATATGAATCCATAAGAGTGCATGTAACAGCCCAAGATTTTATGAAAAATATTCTTTTTAATTTCACTAATGTCTTGTGTTGTACGCTACACCAAAATGATCTTGCACAATACGCATCCTTGACTTGCCTTTCATTACACGCAATCGCGACCTTCCTCGATAGCGTGTGTAGTACACAATAATGAGTTTCACTAAACAACAATATGCTATTAAAATATTATTAAAACTAGCCGTTATGAATAGTAATAACCACTTTTTGAATTTTTGTAAATTTTATTTTTCAAAATGGAATTCATTTTTGGAATGAGAATATTGAAATTAGCCTAGGGTGAAATTTTGGTATTTTTTTGAAAACTTTCAATTTTTGATGAATAGTGAAACCACTAAGTGGTAGTTAAAAAAACTGAATTTTTCATAAAACAAAATTTTACCACTTCTGTGAGTGGAATTTAGAAAATCCAAGAGACGCGGTTAATATCAAAGACTAAAATGTGGTTCAATGAGAAGAAAATAATTTTTGGTGAATAGTAACTTTTTACTTTTTTTACCACCGTAAAAAGTAAATAGGGTAATTAAGGGTAAAAATGATATTATTATTACCCTAACACATGTACTAATTCTATTGGATAAGTGTAATTCGACCAAAAACAAACTTAGGAATAAAATATGACCATTTAGGCCCACTTGGATTAGATTAGGACATTTATTATTAATTTATTTAAAGAAGGGTTAAAATAGTTAAAATCAAAGTTTAATAAGTAAATAATTTTTAATATGGGGTTATACATTAGATAAATTCGACTATAAATATTCATTAGAAATATAAAATTATTTCCTACATAATTGTATTTTATTTGTAATCTTTAGACAATAAATAATTTAATTTATTTATGACACAATGATGATGCAGTAATTATTTTATTAATGAAATGTTGACATAATTGATGTTATAAACACCAAAATAAATGTAATTTTAGACTTTTTATGAATTCCACTAATTTTATAGGTTAATATGACATGTTATTATTGATTTAATTAACTTTTTTCGAACTTATCATTCTGTTATGATTTTCACAAAAATCAATTCCTAAATAGTTTCAAAATTGACATAAAATAGTTTTTAAAACAAATATTATATTATTAATTGTTATTTTATTCCTAAAAATCTAAGGATCGGCCAAATGACTTAGATAAGGTTATATATATTAATAATAAACATTTTGGGGTTCTTTTGGCTTCTTATAGTAAGTTTATTAACCTTATAGTGTAAGAACACAAGAAGACACGGTAAAAGTAAAATTATTTAACTTAATGTTAAATCTAAATGATAAGGTTAAAATAGGAACCTAAACTTATCTAAATTCTATTTGATGAGAGGATTTCGACCCATCCCCACCATAGACACTAAATAAATCAATTTGGAGCTATTTAAAACCGAACTTGACTTTATAATAAAATAATATTTTTAGTTATTCCAAAGGTGCCCCTCTCCTCCCTTATAAAAGGACATCTCATCCACCTCTTCCTCACACAACTTTGAGCCTTCAAGCTCGGCCAAACCATGAAAAATTCTCCTCTACACTTCCCTAGAAGCATTCTAGTGGTTCTCTTCTTCCTCAAAGAACAAATTTGGTGCCCTAAGAGGAGGTCTCAAAGAGGTGCTTCAAAGAAGAGGTAATGTTCGTTACCAATTCTTTCATCTTTATTTCTTCTTCCACTTCTTCTTCTTAGGTTGTTTCATTATGAAGTAATAACATCAGTATCACTCATATAGTGATATGTTATTATAAGTATGAAACAACCCTATTTCACCATCTATCCATCCTACGGAAAAAGAAATCACCGCGCGTGCGTACGTACGGAATACCGTCTCCACGCCGTGGTGTAATCTATTTTCCACCACCACCTTACATGGATGGGTATAATGGTGTAAAGAATAACTATAAATAGTTATTATAACATCATATTGATTCTGATATATTGTATCATCCACTCCAATTCAATTCAAAAATTATGGAAATGATATCATCGCTCGTGCATACGTACGGACTACCGTCTCCACGACGCGATGAGATTCATTCTCCATGTTAACCATTTAAGAATGATTAGAAAGTATATATAAGCAATAATAATGAAATATATTACATTATAAAGCTACTGGATTTATGTGTATATATATATGTATGACAACTACTTAATTCCACTCAATTCAATAAAGAAAATAAGACAACGTTCATGCGTACGTACGACCTACCGTCTCCATGAACGGTGTATTTCTTTCCATTTATCGATCCGTTATATATATGTATATTATGAATATATATTATTTATAAATCATGTTTTATATTCTATAATTATGTAATAATGATCTAAGTAATCATATGAATAGTTATAAGTTAAAACACGAACGACAAATGAGACGATTTTACCCAAAACGCTACTTTAACATGAATTTACAAAAGAACGGGTAATATAAAGTCATAAGTGAACTGTATATGATATAATAACAATGAGTATGATTCTGTAATAAGTCAATGACATTATTTAAATCATTATACAGGAGGTTCGGACACTTACGAAGAAAATCGTACGTAAGGTAAGGGAAATATCACAATCTCATTTTTATCCGAGATTGTCTATACTTTGGTGTATCCACATCCATGTTTCCTCAATATGTAATGTTATTTCCATCCACCTAAAATTGTTTAAATCCAATTTTACCCTTCGGTGAGTTTTAATTAAAGGATATGAAATGAATCTTTTGTCGTTTTTCGTACGAGGTACTTTCTGACTTTTCCAACAAAAGTACGAGAAGAATGTTTTCTTTTAACTTATACGGCATGAATGGATTTTTAAAACATTATTTCCAAGAAGCTTACTTTACAAGTTTTCAAGTTTATTTTTAATCAACTTCTTTTAGTTTAAAATTGTATGACATGTTATGAAAGGAAAAAAATGTTTTTGAAGTAGAAAGGATATTTTCCTCAAGAATGGAGTTCAAGTGTTTTATCAAAATTATTTTCCATCTAAGATAATGTAGGGTTCTGATTCTATCCCTATCATTACATTGATTTGATTATGTTGTGATGGAATTTTTTTTAAGAATTCCTATATCTTATATGAATTTTTTTATGATCTCATGTTGTTTAAGAATCCCATTTTTATTACATGGGTTATGAAATGATGTATGGTTTATGATTTTGTGGCACACATAAGAATGGTATCATTATGAGATGGGTGGGACCTATATCTCCCTCCAATTCATTGGGTAAAGATTTTATATCTCATGAGATAGAAATGGCTGGAATGGTAGGTTATACCGGTTCAGTGAAACAGGACTGAAACGAGGGTGACTCGGTTCAGAAAGGGACTTTGTCCACTAAGATAGTCTTGGAAATGAGTCTTGACTAACAAGAAATGATTCTCTATGATTATGTGTGAATGCCAAAAAGTTTCATGTTTTATGTTATGATTATTGTGATTACATTTCACTCCCATGATTTATTCCATGTTATGAAATTATGATCTCTTTTGCAGGTTATGATTTCCAAAATGTTATGTTCTTATGAATATGATGTGATTGATATTTCTTTTGTTTACCCTTACTGAGCATTTGAGCTCACCCTTTTTTGTATGTTTTCTTTTCCCCAGGATATAAAGAATGGTTTTAGGTAAAAAAAGGAATATCTTTATAGGAGATATTGAAGATCTTTCACCACGATTAGAAGATTATATTCTGAGTTTCCAAAGACACTAAACTATTACGGTACATGTGTGTGTTTTTGTTATATACTAAGTATTCCGCAAAAGTAATGTAATGTCCATGTACGTCGAGCTTCGGGTCTCTATAGTTGGTATCAGAGGAAAGGTTTAGTCAACCTTTGGAAACTAGGATGCGAAATCGTCAGTGAGATCCCAAGAGATATTTCTAAGGTATGTCTAGGGATGTCCCTAAGGTTAAGTATACGTATAGGATTATAGTACTAGAATTACGCTAACGATCATAGAATTAAACCTAAGATGTTAGATATTGAAGGTACTCCCCCTTTATTATGTTGTTTTCCCTAGCATGATTTTTTCCTCTCACACTATTGTTTTTGGGTTTTAGACGATGGCTGGAACCCGAAGGAACCGTGTAGATCAATGCAATGGACAATGCAATGATTGTCCTCCTGAACAAACAAATGTTATGGGAGATGGAGTGAAAAATCGTATTGCTATACTTACACAAGCTATGAATCATTCTGGACTTCCAAATGAGCAGAGAAGGAAACAATATTCTATTGAGTCCTTCATGAGGCAGCGTCCACCTTCTTTCAGTGGGTCTTCTGATCCACTTGTTGCTGAACAATGGATCAGTACCACTAAAAAGATATTTTCAGTTCTTCAATGTTCTGAACATGATAACGTCATCTTAGCAGTGTATCGTTTGGAAGGTGATGCTGATCAATGGTGGAATATTATTAAGAATACGAGGAAAAGGGAAGAAATTGAGTCCACGGAATGGGACGGGTTCAAGAACTTATTTTTCAGTAAGTACTTCCACCGTATTCTTCGATCAAAGATGGAGAAGGAGTTTCTTGAACTAAAGAAAAAGGATGATGAATCTGTTGGTATATATGAAGAGAATTTTACAAGACATGCAAGGTATGCATCTGGCATTATCATCCAACCTGAAAGTAAAGTTGATCGATTTTTTAGTGGCTTAAAACCAAGTCTTCGAAGGGCATTAGCTATAAGAGACTTCAGTATCTATGAAGAAATTGTGCGTTGTGCTATCAAGGTAGAAATGGAAGTTGGTGTTATATATCCATCTCATGGTTTTGACAAGAAACGAAAGATGGAGTTCAAGGAGAAATCTCAAAATAATAGTGAAAAGAAGATGAATGTTTCCTTATGCACAAAGTGTGGAAAGAAGCATGGTGGAGATTGTCTTAAAGGGACTAGAAAATGTTTTAAATGTGTAAAAGAAGGTCATCGAGAAGCTGAGTGTCGAGGTAATGGAAAAAGGGTTTCTAATGATGTGAATAAAGCAAACACTGCAGAGAACGCACCACCACCACTTCAATGATTCAAGTACAAGTAAATGGGGAATTATGATAATAAATGCCCTAATCCAAGGGTTAGTGATGATCAACATGAGAAACCACTTAAGGAAAAGGACAAAGAGAAGTCACATGCGATCACTATTGGCGATGTTGAATATGAAAATGATGTGGTGGAATGATTAAGTGTTTATGTAATGGGATTCCAAAATAATGTTGTATCATAAAGTATTGGAATATTTATGTGTTGGTCTAATGTGGTATTCAAAGTGATTGAGATATTTTTGGAAATAAGATGATATGTTCATAATGAAGGGAAAATGAGAAAATGAAATGTTTAACAGTATTCATGAGCTCATGATTGATATAAGGACTATGTGATATCATGGTTTGAGTATATAGAATTTTGAGGATTTTGGTATGTGAAAAGTGTTAACTTTTAACTGCATTCAAGTTTTCACTATGGTTTAATGGGTATTCAAGAGAATACATTATTAAGGCCTTTGAATGTTTGGAATGTGACCAACAAGACATATCTTATGGGGATCAACAATGGTATTAAATCTCTGGTAATCGTTTTCACTATATTATGCGAGTGGACTGAAGTATTATGGATAAGACTAAATATTGTAATGGAAGTATTATTGATAAGCCTAAATATTGTAATGGATTATGTTGGACATAAGTTAGTATTGTTTAAGGATAAAATTTTTTTTTCGATATTTTTGATGGGATGTTATAGTAATATAGCTTTAGAAAAAGGATAACCTACAGGACGGGCGACAGCCCGTCGCGTCGGACAAGGCTGTGGGAATCGAACCCACAACCGATGTGCGACTGGCCTTTATCACCTACCACTGGCCTACAGGAAGTCCCTGTTTAGTAGAATCTAGTTTTATTATATTAAGCAGTATGATATATGAAGTATAAGTTCATTTTAGGAACCATATATGATTAATCTCACTATAGAATGACTTATGCAAACCTTTTGTTTGAGACAGATGGAATAACCCGTCATTCTATCACATGATCTGCTAACACTTCACGAATAACAAATTCAACTTCGTTTATTTAAGAGATTTAGTAGAAATTGTTCAAGGCACGAACAACAGTGAGATTGTACCAAAATAAAGTAAGTATTTATTCTAATTCAAAATCTTCAACTTTAGGGAAACGATCTTGAAAACCAAAAATGTTGTCCTAGTGCTCTTATATCTGATTAATCAGATGGTACCTTAGATCATCACAAATTTATGGATTTGAGATTGTTGGATTTTCCATAGCCATGTTCTATACCACTCTCCATCAGAACATGATGGTTAGATTTTTCTTCCATATCCATATTTTCACCTATGTGGAAACCCGATGATTAGTTTATTTGGGTAACCATTATGTTTCATACTTTCATTTTTAAAGATTGGTTTTGGTATTCCTTTTTCTGATGTGGGTTTATATTAAAGAAACTTTCGAATAGTAAACCATATATAACCCCGACGAATTTCAAGGGCGAAATTCATTTTAAGGGGGTTAGAATGTAACAGTGCAATATTTTATGAAAAATATTCTTTTTAATTTCACTAATGTCTTGTGTTGTACGCTACACCAAAAGGAGATTTCACAACACGCATCCTTGACTTGACTTGCATTACACGCAATCGCGACCTTCCTCGATAGCGTGTGTAGTACGCAATAACGAGTTTCACTAAACAACAATATGCTATTAAAATATTATTAAAACTAGCCGGTATGAATAGTAATAACCACTTTTTGAAATTTTGTAAATTTTATTTTTTAAAATGGAATTCATTTTTGGATTCGGAATATTGAAATAAGCCTAGGGTGAAATTTTGGTATTTTTTTGAAAACTTTCAATTTTTGATGAATAGTGAAACCACTAAGTGGTAGTTAAAAAAACTGAATTTTTCATAAAACTTAATTTTACCGCTTCTGTGAGTGGAATTTCGAAAATCCGAGAGACACGGTTAATATCAAAAACTAAAATGTGGTTCAATGAGATAAAAATAATTTTTGGTGAATAGTAACTTTTTACTTTCTTTTACCACGGTAAAAAGTAAATAGGGTAATTAAGGGTAAAGATGATATTATTATTACCCTAACACATGTCTTAATTCTATTGGATAAGTGTAATTCGACCAAAAACAAACTTAGGAATAAAATATGACCATTTAGGCCCACTTGGATTAGATTAGGACATTTATTATTAATTTATTTAAAGAAGGGTTAAAATAGTTAAAATCAATGTTTAATAAGTAAATAATTTTTAATATGGGGTTATACATAAGATAAATTCGACTATAAATATTCATTAGAAATATAAAAATATTTCATACATAATGGTTTTTTATTTGTAATTTTTAGACCATAAATAATTTAATTTATTTATGACACAATGATGATGGAGTAATTATTTTACTAATGAAATATTGACATAATTGATGTTATAAACACAAAAATAAATGTAATTTGAGACTTTTTATGAATTAAACTAATTTTCTAGGTTAATATGACATTTTATTATTGATTTAATTTACATTGTTCGAACTTATCATTCTGTTATGATTTTCACAAAAATCAACTGCTAAATAGTGTTAAAATTGACATAAAATAGTTTTTAAAACAAGTATTATATTATTAATTGTTATTTTATTCCTAAAAATCTAAGGATCAGCCATATAACTTAGATAAGGTTACATATATTAATAATAAACAATTTGGGGTTCTTTTGGCTTCTTATAGTAAGTTTATTAACCTTGTAGTGTAAGAACACAAGAAGACACGGTAAAAGTAGAATTATTTAACTTAATGTTAAATCTAAATGATAAGGTTAAAATAGGAACCTAAACTTTTCTAAATTATATTGGATGAGAGTATTTCTACCCATCCCCACCTTATCCACGAAATAAATCAATTTTGAGATATTTAAAACCGAACTTGACTTTATAATAAAATAATATTTGTTGTTATTCCAAAGGTGCCCCTCTCCTCCCTTATAAAAGGACACCTCCTCCCCCTCTTCCTCACACAACTTTGAGCCTTCAAGCTCGGCCAACCCATGATGAATTATCCTCTCCACTTCTCTAGAAACATCCTAGAGGTTCTGGTATTCCTCAAAGACCAATTTTAGTGCCCTTAGAGGAGGTCTCAAAGAGGTGCTTCAAAGAAGAGGTAATGTCTGTTACTGATTCATTCATCTTTATTTCTTCTTCCACTTCTTCTTCTTAGGTTGTTTCATTATGAAGTAATAACATCAGTATCACTAATATACTGATATGTTATTATAAGTATGAAATAACCCTATTTCACCATCTATCCATCCTAAGGAAAAAGAAATCACCGTGCGTGCGTACGTACGGAATACCGTCTCCACGCCGTGGTGTAATCTATTTTCCACCACCACCTTACATGGATTGGTATAATGGTGTAAAGAATAACTATACATAGTTATTAGAACATCATATTGATTCTGATATATTGTATCATCCACTCCACTCCAATTCAATAATTATGGAAATGATATCATCGCTCGTGCGTACGTACGGACTACCGTCTCCACGACGCGATGTGATTCATTCTCCATGTTAACCATTTAAGAATGATTATAAAGTATATATAAGAAATAATAATGAAATATATGACATTATAAAGCTACTGGATTTATGTGTATATATATGTATGTCAACTACTTAATTCCACTCAATTCAATAACGAAATGAAAACAGCGTTCATGCGTATGTACGGCCTACCGTCTCCATGAACGGTGTATTTCTTTCCATTTATCAATCCATTATATATATATGTATATTATGAATATATATTATATATAAATCATGTTTTATATTCTATAATTAAGTAATAATTATTTAAGTAATCATATGAATAATTACAAGTTAAAACACGAACGACAAATGAGACGATTTTACCCAAAACGCTACTCTAACATGAATTTAAAAAAGAACGGGTAATATAAAGTCATAAGTGAACCGTATATGATATAATAACAATGAATATGATTCTGTAATAAGTCAATGACATTATTTAAATCATTATACAGGAGGTTCAGACACTTATGAAGAAAATCGGACCTAAGGTAAGGGAAATATCACAATCTCATTTTTATCCGAGATTGTCTATACTTTGGTGTATCCAAATCCATGTTTCCTCAATATGTAATGTTATTTCCATCAACCTAAAAGTGTTTAAATCCAATTTTATCCTTCGGTGAGTTTTTATTAAAGGATATGAAAGGAATTTTTTGTCATTTTTCGTACGAGGTACTTTTTGACTTTTCCGACAAAAGTACGAGAAGGATGTTTTCTTTTAACTTAAACGGCATGAATGGATTTTTAAAACATTATTTCCAAGAATCTTCCTTTACAAGTTTTCAAGTTTATTTTTAATCAACTTCTTTTAGTTTAAAATTGTATGAAATGTTATAAAAGGGAAAAATGTTTTTGAAGTAGAAAGGATATTTTCCTCAAGAATGGAGTTCAAGTGTTTTATCAAAATTATTTTCCATCTAAGATAATGTAGGGTTCTGATTCTATCCCTATCATTACATTGATTTGATTATGTTGTGATAGAATTATTTTTATGAATTCCTTTATCTTATATGAATTGTTTTATGATGTCATGTTGTTTAAGAATCCCATTTTTATTACATGGGTTATGAAATGATGTATGGTTTATGATTTTGTGGCACACATAAGAATGGAATCATTATGAGATGGGTGGGACCTATATCTCCCTCCAATGCATTGGGTAAAGATTTTATATCTCATGAGATAGACATGGCTGGAATGGTAGGTTATACCAGTTCAGTGAAACAGGACTGAAACGAGGGTGACTCGGTTCAGAAATGGACTTTGTCCACTAAGATAGTCTTGGAAATGAGTCTTGACTAACAAGAAATGATTATCTATGATTATGTGTGAATGCCACAAAGTTTCATGTTTTAAGTTATGATTATTGTGATTACATTTCACTGCCATGATTTATTCCATGTTATGAAATTATGATCTCTTTTGCAGGTTATGATTTCCAAAATGTTATGTTCTTATGAATATGATGTGATTGATATTTCTTTTGTTTACCCTTACTGAGCATTTGAGCTCACCCTTTTTTGTATGTTTTCTTTTCCCTAGGATATAAAGAGTGGTTTTAGGTAAAAAAGAAGAAGATCTTTATGGGAGATATTAAAGATATTTAACCACGATTAGAAGATTATATTCCGAGTTTCCAAAGACACTAAACTATTACGGTCCTTGTGTGTGTGTTTTTGTTATGTACTAAGTATTCTGCAAAAGTAATGTAATGTCCATGTACGTCAAGCTTCGGGTCTCTATAGTGCTTCATCAATATATCATAAACTCCATTCATTGTCCCCTCACAATTAGGTTTATATTTATAGTCCCACTAGGTTCCATAAATATCATCAACAGACTAGGGAAACGTAAAAATCAACATCCTGTGAATTATATAATTTATAGTTCAACACATAAAAAAATACATTGGATGTCATTAGTTCCGGGATATCTGGATCAAAATTCCACATACATTGATCCCTAGTGATTGCACTATTATATGGTCATCGAAGTAATACTACTTCCATCATTCAAGTCCAATAATCATAGTAAGAGTAAACAGTTTTTTATGAATCTTCATGAACCCAAAAATATTCCAAAATAAACAATTAGAACCCAATGAAAACGAATCTTCTTATTCTATAAATCTCCATAATAATTAATTTATAGAAATAAGACAGTAGAAGAAATCATAGATAAATAAGGTAAATCATTAAATCATTATCTCAGAAACCCTAAAACCATAATCTAGATGTCACAATAAGAATCCAAGAAGAAATACATGTAGAAGTAATCATTTCCACCAATTCATATATATTCAGTAGTGTATTATATAATCAACAAAAGGAATTAAGTACCTATAAGATTCTAGAATCTAAATTCATCCCAAAGTCCCAATGTACAATCCAAGTGCATATCCAGTCAGTTCAAACACAAAATAATTCCATTCTTCAGTATAATATATATAATTATAGAATATCCTCTATGGAACTAAACAACCCACAACAATAAACCTGAAGAAGGTTCATGCAAAAAATAAGATCCAAATTTTTTAATTTTCTAGAGTTTCAACAGTAAAACCAAGGGAAATAAAAAGATTATTTTCAATGCAATGAATCTAAAATTAAATTTAAACTTTCTTTGAATTCATCTACAAATTTGATGAAAATTATCTTTAAGATTTGAAGGATGGTCTCCATGGTAATTTCAAAATTCATAAATATTTGTAATCTATTCATCTTTCTCATCAATCAAATAATCCAATTCATTCATCACATCCTCATCAAATTGATAAGCATCGCTAAAATCCGGGTCAGAGTTCTCATCATAAATAATTTTACTCGAGTTATCTTCACTCTAGTATGTACTAGAATTTTCAATAACCTCAATATATGTAATTATAGTTTTATTCACCTTCATAAAAGCAATTAAATATATAGTAATGATTATTCTATATATATTAGTGGAATCCCTATGATTCCAGGTTTTCTTAGGGGTTGCGGCGATGAAGCCATCCAAATCAATATTTTTCTTTTATACATTTCATGGATCTTGATTTTAAGTATGAATCCCCAATTTGATAAGTTTTATCACATGGATATTTTAATGGCTAACTAAAATCAGAGTGGAAACTTTTATCCTCCTCTTTAAAGGCATCATAAGGTTCATTGGGGTCCTCCGGAACCCCCAATATAATCGGAGGATCAATTATAGAAGTTAATGAGATGTGAGAAACATTAACCAAACATTAAAGTTCATTGTCCTCAGAAGAATTTCTCATGGATTTTCAAATCTTTTCATTGTCCACATCCTGAGTGTGAACCCCATTATAATTCATATTGAATTCATTTTTCTCCTAATTGGATCATGAACCCCAGATAGGGCCAATAGTAAATGTATTACTAATATTGTATTCTTGCATGTCCATATTTCATTTTCCATTTTCAACCTATTATATATAACTTTCCGAAAGGAGTGTTACCCTATTATAACAATAATTTGTGTAGTATCCATTCTTATGGAAGATACTATAACAATCTCGGATATATTCATAAAAAACAATTTGAAATAACCAATAATTTCCATTTAGAATCTATATCTATGATGGGGGCATCAGAGAAATGTCAATCTCATCCCACACCAAAGAAACTGATGGATTCAAAGATTTATCATTGAAAAGTCAAATTTTGATGGATTTTTAATTAGACTTTAAATCAGAAAGAGGGAATCTCGTTTAAATATGCGAAGGGGTAAACTAGGGAAAACAACTCAGGCCATAACAGTAGGTTATTTGGTGTACAAATCAAAATTTGGTTTCTAATTAGATCATTCTGATATTATCCTTCAAAAACCCAATATTATCTCTCCCTATTTCTACATTAATAGTGTTTTAATGTGTGGTGAAAAAGAACATTGGAGGAATTAAACAAGCTAACATAGAATACCATAATACCTATTACGACAGTGATATCCTTAAAAACCATGGCGATCGTCTAAGTTTGAAGAATTTTCAAATGAGTATAGAGTGAAATTATGAGGAAATAATGTTTCACTCATTCATTGAGAAGGATCTCATAAGAAACCTCTCTGATGAAAATGATTTTTCCCAATATGTGAATCAATATCTGCGCCGACAGCCAGACCAAGTTCATTTGGAATGATTGAGTTTTTTAATACAATAGAAGTGAATGATCAAAGACTTGTATTGTGGTTTCTTGGTTGATCACCCACGAGAGGGCTCAACGTGTATGTGACTCCATGGTGATCCATCCTATGAGTTGAGCTACCTTCTAACTCACTGAATCATAAAATTTCATGTCAATCTTAAATCCATCATGCACACCCATCTTCAACATAGATACATGATAAATTATTCACATAACATTTTTATCATGTCATATATCATCCTTTACCCAATGCATTAGAGGGTGATACAGGTGCCTCCCATCAAATGATCTATACATTTATATATAACTATAAAACAATCATCACAATAGTAAATAAACCATATAACACCCCTAAAATTTTCTGATATGCTTTTATTAAATACATTCTATTCATACGATACATTTATCCATGTGTTCCTTTGAAACAACACTTGTTTATTTATTAGGTATTTATAACCTTTCCATTAAACATAAATTTTCCACTTCTATGTTTTGTATTTTGAAAAACGTTCATCTAGAGTTGTGACCAGTAAGTCATTTGGAGTCTGATAGAAACCACTTGATTTTTATTTTTATAAATAGTAACACACCATTATGAATAGTAATATGAATAGTAATATGACCTTTATGAATTTTAAATAATGATAATATTCTATTTTCTTAAGGTAATATGATAATGATATCTTAATTAATTTTTCAATGGGATATAAAATTAAATAAACCTTTAATATTGTTATTTTTGAATATAGTATGATTTTATTTTAAAATTAAATTAAAATTACATAGAAAATTATTTTTAAAAAAGTAATTTATTTTTTTAATTATACACGTTGAAAAATGGTTAGGGTGAATTTTTGATATTTTTCTAAAATACATGATTTTTTCGTGAATTGTAAAATACAGTTTTGAGTTTCTGGTAGTTTAATGACATCATAATGAATTAATAATTAATATAAAAGGTTGGTCAACATGATTATATTATCATATGACATGTTTTGTCCCATGTGGCTAAATACCATGGGCAAATACCATGGGAAATCCCACAGTTTTGCAAAAACCACAAATACGGTGTCCCTTTTAATTAATTAAAAACTCCATCTTAATTACTACAAATACCCACTCACCCCCTTCATTTTATATCATTACAAACTCATTATACTCGATACTATGATAGTATTACCTCCCTTGTAGTCCTCAAATGGTGTCCTCAAATCCCTAAAGGTAGCAACCTTCATGTTTTGGGAGTTACTCTACAAGGTAAGAGTATCTACCACACTTCTCTTTTCTTAAAGCTTTCATTTTATGTTTTCTCTTTAATTTTGAATTGGATTATTTTGGGATATGTCATTACATGTTACAATTTATATATATATATATTATTTAAGAGTTATAAGATACCACTTTCTCTCATCAAACTATTTTGGGAAATTTTAAGAGACGTTGTCTGGCTGCCACCTTTTTGTGAGAGATTTCTAAATTTTTCATCGATTTTGAGTTCCTTTATTTTATTATTCATTCTTCATCCCCAACATCCAAAGGATATGATAGTTCCAGTACCTTACATGAACTGGAATTATAATTTTATAATGTTATATTTCATCATCATATCTCATTACCCCTCCTCAAAAACTAAATAATGAAAACACAGTCTGAGATGTGTTAATTTAAAACAATCAAGGACATTAGGTTCTCAATTTTAGTTACCATCTTCAATTATGGCCATGAAACCATTTTTATGGTTGAAAAAGATCCGAATATGTGTATTTCTGGTCATTAATGTTCTGGAATCCCTACACACTCATAATATGGAATAATAATACAAAGGAAGTTCATTATGCACAAAACCACCAAACTAAATCCAAGTGTTTATCAGTAGCTCTTAACTAATGAATCATCCTCAAGTATATATCCCAGAATCATTATAAGATAATTTATATAAATTTAAATCATGTAAAAATATATATTAAAAATTTGGTATTTTTAACAACATTTCAAACGAAATTTCATTCATGAATACAAGTAAACGAATCATGAAAACCAAGGAAGAAAATACATAAAAAACAATAAAATTAATCATCCTAAACCCCTAAAAAGTTCATGAATAATGATAATAAATCTATTACATGTATAGGATGTTTTAGAATTATTGGTTAATGAAGATAAATTTTATTTTTCAGGTTATTAAAACAAATGAATAACACACTCGAGTATAAGGTAATGGGTTTCTCATCTCACTTTTATTCCGTGAGATTTTCATTGTTATCCACGTGTTTCTTGTATATAGTATATGTGTACATCCATATGAAATATAAAAACATGATTCCCATTATATTCATGTAATTCAATGATTCATTTTTTGGTTATAAATTTCAAGTCATACGATTCGTCTGATTATATTGTGGTAAAGGACTTTGTCTCAACTACCATTTCATTATGACTAAATTTTTATTGTGCACATAGTAATACTTATGTGGTGTACCTACTACCCATTTGAAATAAATTTTCATTTGAAATTATATTTCTATTAAATATCTATATTCTCATTTCATGAATATGTTTATTGTCTAAATTGTATACCAATTTACATACTGTTTTTATTTGGAATATTGTTTTAATTGTGGAAATATTGATGAATTTGTATCATCTACTATATATGGATGTTGATAAGGTAGATTATAATTTTATTAAATATATTTATAATGAATTATTTGTAATTCAGTGGTGGGTGGGGCCCACTATAGCCCGTCGATGCATCGACAGGTCTCATGAGACAAATTAGTTGGAGACAAACCCTTCGAGTTTGTTTCCAAAAAAAGATGGGTTTCTACCCACGGATCTAAATTGTTTTAATGGTATTATGGTTTCATGTGCCAGATACATGACATCCAATTACAATAATTCTCTTTATTCATTATCAGTTATAATTATCCATGAGATTTTCACTATTAAAAAAATTTGTGGATTCAATTTCATTATCATTTTATTAATGGTGTGACTTTTAATTTATTCACCATGCCATATTGATATGTCAAATGGTTTATGATTAAGTTACTATTGATTCATGATTCCACTAACTATAACCCATATAGAACATTTGAGCTCACCCCTTTCATTTTTTTACATTAAATAGGTAATTAAGTCGAGATCATTTATGGAGTTTCTTTAGATGCATTTTTTAGTTTTTGTTATGTATTGTATTTTGTAACCTTTTCCAATGTAATTTTAGTTACATCTATCTATCTAGTTTTTTCAGGGCCACTAAACTGATCATTCCATCATTATTTTCATTCCTTCTAACCATTCATATATAAAAATTAATCCACCGGCTTTGATCTAGAGGGGACGTGGTGTTACAGTTGGTATCAGAGTAAGTTTAGTAGAAAAAAATGGAAACTAGAGTCGAAAATGTATAGTAATTATAAAAAACCTAAGGTATTATTTGAGGATAAACGCACAATAATGTCCTGGTATTTTGGTAAGAAATAGATTATGTGAATTTTAATAGTAAATTCATCCATGTCTGGATATGAGCATGTAGAGGTGGATCTGGAACATATGTACCTAGGTGTGATAGCACTGACACATATTTTTAGGCATGACCTGGGGTGTCCTGGTACATGACAATAGGCCTTGATGCACTCTTGGTTATGAAAATCCTGGGGGAACATGCTTAGAATAATTAATATTTCCTTTACAAGCCGTTATGATGGATTGGAATGTAAATTATTCCTCAAAGAAACCATTTTTTTGATTATGGGATTAGCCATTCGAAGGGTCTCAATTTATGCTATGTATTTTGTTAAGTTGAGATTATACATTATGTTTCACATCATAATCTAGTGTGTGCCAATTATTTAGAAATTGTATCTAATGGAATAAGGGGAGTCAATACTCTTGGGAAATCTAGGGATCTCTCCATTGAGCAAGTCAACACTGTCAATGTTGGAGAAGATCAGCTCATGGCCATATTGGGAAAAATTACATAGGTTTTAATGAATGAATATTCCCCACCTATGTTGGATCATTTTAGGTAGAAAATGCTTTAATCTTTTAGATAGAATAATAATACAGTGGTTGATTAGTAGTGGATCAAATCCCTCTAAAATATATTAGTGGCACTAAGATGAAATTAAAATGAAAAGGTAGTGCTGGATGTATATTGTCTCTAGGGCGACACTAATAAATGGTGGTCCTTGATTCCGAATAACATGAAAGAAGAAGAATGAGGAGATATGGGATGGATAAATTTTATGGAAATGTTCTTCGAAACAAATTTCCCTCATGTGCAATGAACTGAAATGAAGAAGAAATTTTTTGGCTTAAAGAAAAGGGAAGAAGGTAGTGTTGCAGAGTATGAGGATACCTTCCCAAGGCTAGCCAGGTTTGTCATAGATTATGTACATGACTTGGTAGACAATATTGAATATTTATTTTATGGTCTTTCTCCTTGTATTAAAAGGGAACTGGATTCTCAATCATTTTTATTGTATGATGAAATTTTTTCCGGTGCCATCAAAATAGAGAAGGAATTTTCTAGATCAAAATTTTTCAAGAGAAACCAGGATAAAAATTATTACTCTGATAACCAATGGAAAGGTGAAGTTCCAAAGAAGAACAAGGTAATCAATAAATTCCCATTATGTGAGAACAATGGAAAAATCATCTTGGAAAATGCTTGGATGGAATGGACGTGTACTATAAGTGTGGATAAAATGGTCATCTAACTCATGAATGCATTGGGAAGAAACAATTTGATAAATTTTAATGCTACAATTGTAGAGATATGGGACACTATGAAAATGGATATCCTAAGCACTAATTAAACATGCCTCAGAAATAACCAAGAGAGCAAGAGAGAGTATATGTGATTACAACCATGAATGTTGAAGCTCCAAATGATGTGGTGGTAGGTACTTTAATTGTTTCCTCAAACATATCAAACACTTTATTTGATTATGGATCATCGCATTCATTTATATCCTCTCAGTTTTCCAGTACCATTACACATGTCCAATTTGTTTTAATAAATGAGTTATCAGTCCAAACTAATAGGGGATGCATCATTGCAACAAAGGCATGTCAACTAGTCACCCCTCATGACTCATAAACATGATTTAGTTTCTAACCATATCATCATACCAATAACTAAATTTGATATAATTCCTGGTATCAATTGGCTATCAAACTATGATGTGAAGATTTATTGCTAGAAAAAGGAAGTTATAGTTTTTGAAAATGGTGTAGAATCCTTTATCATAAGAGTAGAGACCTCGCCATCTGATTCTTATCTAGACCCACCCTCGTTAGATCTTTTGAATGGAATTATTGGATAGGAAGAGAACACAATATCTATGGGTGAGGAAATAAATATTCAATATAATATGAATATATAGTGAAAAAATTCAATGATGTGTTTCCAAGGGGTTTACCTAGATATCCTCCAAGGCGGGAAATTGTGTTCTCCATCGACTTAACTCCAGGTGCAAGACCTATATCAAAGACCCTGTATAGAATGGAAAATCTGTAGTTAGTGGAGCTAAAGAAAAAATAGAGGTGTTTAGTGTCAAAGGATGTATTCGAACAAGTGTTTCTCCATGGGGAGCCCCTGTCTTGTTTGTCAAGAAGAAAGATGGTTCAATGAGGCTATGCATTGATTATAGGGAAATCAATGCTATTACATTAATGAATAAGTATCATCTGGCTCTGATTGATGCTTTATTTGATCAAATTCATGGATCTCAATAATATTCGATGATTGACCATCGATCTGGATATCATTAGATGTGTCTTGGGAATGGAGATATTCCTAAGATAGTATTAAGAACCAGTTATGGGCATTACGACTTTACAGTGATGCCTTTTAGACTGACTAATGCACCCTCTATTTTCATGGATATTTTGAATTTATTTTTCAAGGAATATCTTGATATCATTATTTTGGTATTCATTGGTGATATATTGGTATACACAAAAAGCTATGAAGATCATGAGGATCAATTGCAGATTATTCTAAAAACTCTTAGAAGAAATGAATTATATAGGATGTTTACCATGTGTGAATTTCGGAATCTATCAATTTCTTTTCTCGACCATATTATATCTAAGGATTTAATACTAGTTTATTATTCAAAGAAAAAGGTAATCCAAGATTGGATTATTCCATTAAACATAACTGAGGCACACAGTTTTATTGGATTAGCCAGTTATATCAGCTTTTCGTTCAGAATTTTGACCGACTGGCTAACCCGCTAACCCATCTCAAATGTAAAAGAGTTAAGTTTGTGTGGAAAAAATAATTTAAAGAATTAATCAAAAAATTTAAAAGAATATTGATCAATGATCCAATTTTGACTCTTACATATGAAACTGATGGATTTTCAAAATACAGTGATGCATCAAAGAATGGGATGGATTGCGTCCTTATGAAAAATGGAAAAGTTATTGCTTATGCATCAAGGTAGTTGAAGACTCATGTGAAAAATTATCCAACACATGACCTTCAGTTAACATCTGTAATATTTTCTTTGAAAATATGGAGACATTATCTTTATGGGAAAAATTTGAGATATACACAGATCACAAGAGTTTGAAATACATTTTCACACAGAAATAACTCAACATGAAGAAAATGAGATGGCTCAAGGTACTCAAAGATTGGGATTGTTCAATACACTACCACCAAAAAAGGAAAATAATGTGGAAGATGCATTAAGCAAGAAATCCTGAGGACATCTGACTGAAACAGGGATTGAGAGAGATCATATATTCCTGGATCTAGTAATGATAGATATGGGAATTTTTAATGAAGGGAAAACAGAATTCCTCATTAAAATGATTGCATAAACATATTTAATGAAGAAGATAAAAATATCTCCATATGATGAATAAAATCTACACAAGAATATTATTGCTGTTAAGGATTTGAGATTAGAAGACATCATGTATAAGGATTGAGATCTGATGTTTGGGACGAAGTTATGTGTTATATCAGTACCTAAGCTAAAAAAATAAAAAATTGGATGATTCTCATAGCTCAAAGGTTTCTATACACATGGGTAGCACAAAGATGTATAGATATCTGAATGTAAATTTTTGGTTGGATAAGATGATGCGGGAAATTTCTGACTACGTGCCAAGGTGTCTAGTTTGTCAACAAGTGAAGGCAGAGAGACAACATCCAAGAAGAGTGATGAAACCTATACCTATTCCAATATGGAAGTAGGATAACATTAAGATGGATTTTTCATTGGACTACTGAGGACACCTAGAAGGAACGTTGCAACATGGGAAATTGTTTATCATCTCACCAAATCATCACATTTCCTTCTTATAAGAGAGTATTTACCACTTGAGAGCCTGGATAGACTTTATATTAATGATTTTGTAACCTTAATTGTGCACCTTTATCTATTATGTCTGATAGAGATCCCCTGATTGCATCAATATTTTGGAAAATCCTCCAATAGGCTTTGAATACTGAGTTTTGTGTGAGTACTGCTTATCATCTCCAATCCAACATACAGTATGAAAGGACCATTCAAACTCTGGAAGGCAGGCTAAGATCATGATCTATTGATATTGACGGTATGTGGGATCAATACATTATTTTTTGGGATTTTCCTACAATAGTAGTTTCCATTATAGTATTCAAATTTCTCCATATGAAGCATTATATAGAAAGATATGTCTAACTCCAACTTTTGGGGGTGAATTTGGGGAGAGGGAACTTATAGGCCTAGAACATATTGAAGAGACCACGAAAAAGGTGTAAATAATCCAAGACCATATTAAATCACCCCAAATTAGGGAGAAGAGTTATTCTAACAACCAAATAAACAATTTGGAATTCCAATTGGTAGATCATTTCTTTCTAAAAGTATCTACATGGAAGGGTGTCTAATGTTTCGGTGAGAAAGGTATACTAAGCCCCATATATATCGGACCATTTTAAATTCTTGATAGAACCAGAGAAGTAGCATACCATTTAACAATTTCCCTATGTCTCTCCAAGTTTCATGATGTTTACCATGTTTCATTGTTGATAAAATAGATGTCAGACCCAATGCATGTACTCACCTATGATGAAATAGAACTGGAACCTGATTTGTTATACAGGGAAGAGCCTATTGGGTTTCATGACACAAGGGAGCAGGTATTGAGAAATCAAACAACGTGCCTTGTAAAGGATCTTTAAAGAAACCAGAATATGGAGAAAGCAACATGGGAACCAAGGGATTTCATTAATAATAACTACCCACATCTCTTTGGTAGTCTTTATACATAAAATAGGAAGAAATTTCTAGAGGGAATAATATAACACCCAAAACATTTTGTAGTATGATTATCTTAAATAAATTTTATCCGTAGCCAACATATTGAATTTTTTCATTTGAAATAACACTTTTTCATTTAGGAGATATTCATAACCATTCCATTAAACAAAAATTTCCACTTCGTTGGTTGGAATTTCAAAAAACTGTCATCTAAAGTTGTGACTAGTCATTCATTTGGAGTATGATAGAACCAAATTGATTGTTTTATGAATAGTAACATACCATTATGAATATTAATATGAATATTAATATAACCCTTATGAATAGTATATAATTATAATATTTTATTTTCTTAAGGTAATAAGATAATGAGATCTTAATTAATTTTTTAATGTGATATACAACTAATTATTCTTTTAAAATTGTTATTTTTGAATATAGTATGATTTTATTTAAATACTAAATTAAAAATAAATAGAAAATTATTTTCAAAAAATGGAGTTCATTTCAGAATTCTACACGTCAAAAAATGGTTAGGGGGATTTTTTGGGCATTTTCTAAAATATGAGAATTTTTCATGAATAGTAAAATATAGTTTGGAGTTTTCGGTAGATTAATGATATTATAATTATAACGACCCATACTTTACATACATTGTTAATACTTCAAAATTGAATTACACTTATTACAACATATGACAAAACCACAAAGGTCCGTATAGGTATAGTGTCTTTAGAAACTGGGAAACATAAACAACTGGTTCATAAATCTTATACAGTGTCTCCCATTTATTTCATCATATCTAGGGTCCCTTTAAGCATATTCTACTTAATATCCATCTTCTTGACCTGGGGAAAAGAAAACATAAAAGGGTGAGCTCAAATGCTCATCAAGGGCAAATAAAGGAAATAAAAATCATATCATATCTTTTTGAAAATCAAAACCTGCAAAAGAGATCATAATATCTTAACATGGAACAAATCATAGAAGTGAAAATGAGATCCCCATAATCATAACATAAAACATGAAACTTTGTGGAATGCACACATAATCATGGAAAATCATTTCTTGTTAGTCATGACTCATTGCCAAAACTATCTTAGTGGACAAAGTCCCTTTCTGAATCGAGTAACCCTCGTTTCAGTCCTGTTTCACTGAACCGGTATAACCTACCGTTCCAGCCCTGTCTATCTCATGAGATATAAAATCTTTACACAATGCATTGGAGGGAGATATAGGTCCCACCCATCTTATAATGAATCCTTTCTTATGTGTGCCACATAATCATAAACCATACATCATAGCGTAACCCATGTAATAAAAATGGGAATCTTAAACATCATGACATCATAAAACAATTCATATACGATAAAGAAATTCATAAAAATAATTCCATCACAACATAACCAAATCAATGTAATAATAGGGATAAAAACAGAACCCTTTATTATCTTAGATGGAAAATAATTTTGATAAAACACTTGAACTTCATTCTTGAGGAAAATATACTTTCTACTTCAAAAACACTTTTCCTTTCTTAACATGTCATACAATTTTAAAATAAAAGAAGTTGATTAAAAATAAACTTGAAAACTTGTAAAGGAAGATTCTTGGAAATAATGTTTTAAAAATACATTCATGCCGTATAAGTTAAAAATACATTCTTCGTACTTTTGTCGGAAAAGTCAAAAAGTACCTCGTACGAAAAAAACGACAAAAGATTTCTTTCATATCTTTTACTAAAAACTCACCAAAGGGTAAAATTGGATTTTAAAAAATTGTATGTGGATGGAAATAATATTGCATATTGAGGAAACATGGATGTGGATGATAAAATAAACCCCAGTAAATACTAAAGTATAAACAACCTCGGATAAAAATGAGATTGTGATATTTCCCTTACCTTAGGTCCGATTTTCTTTATACGTGTCCGAAGCTCCTCTTCTTTGGAACGCCTCTTTGAATCATCCACTTAGGGAACTAAGATTGGTCTTTGAAGAAGACCAGGACCTCTAGGATTATTCTAGGGAAGTGGAGAGGATAAAATGGCAGGGGTTGGCCGAGCTTGAGTGCTCAATTTGGTGTGAGGAGGAGGGGGAGGAGGTGCCCTTTTATAAGGGAGGAGAGGGGCACCTTAGGAATATCTCAAAATATTATTTTATATTAAAGTCAAAATCGGTTTATAAAGGTTCCAAAGGGTCTTATTTCGAAGCTAAAGTGGGGATGGGTCGAAATCCTAGAAACCAATAGGATTTAGACAAGTTTAGGGTATTATTTTAACCTTATCAATTAGATTTAACTCTAAGTTAATTAATTTAACTTTTACCGTGTCTTTTTGTTTTCTTTCACTATATGGTTAATACACTTACTATAACATGCCAAACGAACACCAAATTGTTTATTATTAATATATATATCCTTATCTAAGTTATTTGGCCGAACCTTAGATTTTTAGGAATAAAATAACAATTAATAATATAATATTTGATTTAAAAACTATTTTGTGTCAATTTTGACACTATTTGATATATGATTTTTGTGAAAGTCATAACAGAATTATATGTTCGCTCCAAGTTGATTAAATCAACATTAATATATCATAGTAACCTAGAAAATTATTGGAATTCATAAAAAGTCTCAAATTACATTTATTTTGGTGTTTATAACATCAATTATGTCAATATTTCATTAATAAGATAATTACTGCATCATCATTGTGTCATACATAAATTAAATTATTTAATGTCTAAAAATTACAAATAAATTACCATTATGTAGGAAATCTTTTTAGCTTTCTAATTAATATTTATAGTCGAATTTATCTTATGTATAACCCCATATTATAAATGATTTACTTATTAAACTTTGATTTTAACTATTTTAACACTTCTTTAAATAAATTAATAATAAATGTCCTAATCTAATCCAAGTGGGCCTAAATGGTCATATTTTCTTCCTAAGTTTGTTTTTGGTCGAATTAAACTTGTCCAATAGAATTAGGACATGTGTTAGGGTAATAGTAATATCATATTTACCCTTAGTTACCCTATTTACTATTAACCGCGGTAAAAAAAGTAAAAAGTTACTATTCACCAAAAAATTATTTTCATCTCATTGAACCACATTTTAGTCCTTGATATTAACCGTGTCTCTCAGATTTTCGAAATTCCATTCATAGAAGCGGTAAAATTATGTTTTATGCAAAATTCAGTTTTTAACCTACCACTTAGTGGTTTCACTATTCATCAAAAATTGAAAGTTTTCAGAAAAATACCAAAATTTCACCCTAGGCTAATTTCGGTATTCCGAATCCAAAAATGAAGTCCATTTTGAAAAATAAAATTTATAAAATTTCAAAAAGTGGTTATTATTATTCATAACGACTAGTTTTAATAATATTTTAATAGCATATCGTTGTTTAGTGAAACTCGGTATTGCGTACGACGCAAGCTATCGAGGAAGGTCGTGATTGCGTGTAAAGAAAGCCAAGCAAGTGTTGTGTAGAAAAAGATTCTTTTGATGATTTATATAACATAAAAGTCTCGGGTGTTACATTCTACCCCCCTTAAAAAGAATTTCGCCCTCGAAATTCGTCACTTTGTAACAAACAGATGAGGATACTTCTCCCTCATCATATCCTCAAGCTCCCATGTAGCTTCTTCAAGTTGGTGGTTCCTCCATAAAACTTTCACCAAGCGAGTGGTCTTGTTTCGTAGGACTTTTTCGCTACGATCCAGAATCTCTATCGGTTGTTCTTCATAAGAAAGATCTTGCTCCAGCGGTACAACTTCTGAGCTGAGTACATGTGAAGGATCTGGTATGTACTTTCTCAGGAGAGATACATGGAACACATCGTGAACTTCAGAGAGATTCGGTGGAAGCGCCAATCGGTAAGCTACCTTCCCAACACGATCCAGTATTTCGAAAGGACCGATATATCTAGGGCTCAACTTCCCCTTTTTTCCAAATCTCATAACCCTCTTCCAGGGAGATATTCGTAAGAACACTTTATCACCCACT
Organism: Viscum album; assembly: GCA_963277665.1. Classification (NCBI taxonomy): domain Eukaryota; kingdom Viridiplantae; phylum Streptophyta; class Magnoliopsida; order Santalales; family Viscaceae; genus Viscum; species Viscum album. Next base: position 860,803,843 of record OY728134.1, on the reverse strand, counting down.
TCAAACTCTGGGTCTTTTCTTCGGTTGTCGGCATAACTTTTCTGTCGACTCTGAGCTGCTCTTATGTGTTGTTGAATATAGCTGACCTTTTCTGCCATTTCATCAACGAGATCAGGTCCTAATAGCTTTCTTTCCCCAACTTCATCCCAGCAAGTTGGAGTCATGCATTTCTTTCCATAGAGAGCTTCATAAGGAGCCATCTGAATACTGGAGTGAAAGCTATTATTATAAGAAAATTCCACCAAAGGTAGGTGTTGATCCCAACCTCCTTTGAAATCCATAGAGCAAGCTCTCAACATATCTTCTAGGGTTTGAATTGTTCTCTCAGACTGACCGTCTATCTGAGGATGATAAGCAGTGCTGAAACTCAACTCTGTATCCAGAGTATGCTGAAGACTTCGCCAGAACTTCGAGGTAAATCTCAGATCCCGATCAGATATAATAGAAAGTGGTACTCCATGCAATCTTACCACTTCCTTTACATATATCATGGAAAACTAATCTAGAGAGAAATCCTCTCTAATAGGAATGAAGTGTGCAGACTTTGTAAGACGATCAACTATGACCCAAATAGCATTATTGCCTTTGGATGTTTTAGGTAGTCCTGTGACAAAGTCCATAGTGATGTTTTCCCATTTCCATTCGGGCATGGGTAATGGTTGTAACATCCCCATAGACGTCTTTCTCTCAGCTTTAACTTGTTGACAAACCAAGCATCGAGAGACATATTCAGCAACATCTCTTTTCATGCCATCCCACCAGAAGTACTCTTTCAGGTCCCAATACATCTTCGTGCTTCCAGGATGAATAGAGAATGATGAACTATGAGCCTCATCCAGCAGCTCCTTCATTAATTCGGGGATGGGAGGAACACAAACCTGATTCCTGAACTTTATTATCCCATCACAATCAAGGTTGAATTCAGGAACATTTCTCACCTTCTTTTGTAACTCGACATCTTCTTTCTGTGCCTCTTTAATCTTCACATGTATAGATGGTTGAACATTCATTTGAGAAAGATAAGATTTTTCCCCTTCCATTATAATTCCAAGATCCATCCTTTGTAAATCCATAAATATTGGATCTTTTGTGATCCTCATCATGGATAAACTAGCATGGTCTTGTCGACTTAATGCATCTACCACCTTGTTTGCTTTCCCAGGGTGGTAATGGATTGAGCAGTCATAATCCTTAATCAGCTCCAACCATCTTCTTTGACGCATATTCAGCTCCTTTTGTGTGAAAATATACTGTAAACTTTTATGATCAGTATAAATATCACACCTTTCACCATAAAGGTAATGCCTCCAAATCTTTAATGCAAAGATTACCGCAGCCAACTCCAAATCATGTGTTGGGTAATTTTGCTAATGGATTTTCAACTGTCGTGAGGCATAAGCTATCACCATATCATTTTGCATAAGAAAACACCCCAATCCCTTCTTGGATGCATCACTGTAGATCACAAACCTTTCTCCACTACAAGGCAGTGTGAGCACAGGTGCACTGGATAACCTTTTTTTCAACTCCTTGAAATTCTCTTCACATTCCTCTGTCCAGACAAACTTAACTCCTTTCCGAGTCAACTTGGTGAGTGGATTAGATAATCGTGAAAAAGCTTTTACAAAACGTCGATAATATCCATCCAAACCAAGAAAACTTCGGATCTCAGTTACTGTTGTTGGTCTCGACCATCTTTCGATAACCTCTGTTTTTTCTAGATCCACAGATATCCCCTCTTTTGAGATTATGTGACCCAAAAATGGAACTTTTTGAAGCCAAAATTCACACTTGGTAAATTTGGCATAAAGCTTCTCCTTTCTCAGGGTCTTCAATATAATTCTCAAGTGATCTTCACGCTCTTCCTTGCTCTTTGAATAGACAAGAATATCGTCTATAAAGACTACGACAAATTGATCAAGATAGTCTCTAAAGACTCTATTCATTAGATCCATGAAGATAGCAGGGGCATTAGTAAGACCAAATGGCATCACTATAAATTCATAGTGTCCATACCTTGTACGGAAAGCCGTCTTTGGTATATCCTCCCTTTTGACCCTTAATTGATGATACCCTGAACGAAGATCAATCTTGGAAAAGTATTGAGCTCTACGTAGTTGGTCAAATAAGTCATCAATGCGTGGGAGAGGATATTTGTTCTTGATAGTGATCTTGTTAAGTTCTCGATAATCAATGCAGAGTCTCATTGATCCATCTTTCTTCTTAACAAATAGAATAGGTGCTCCCCAAGGTGACGCACTAGGGTGTATGAATCCCTTATCAAGATTCTCTTGGAGTTGCTTCTTCAATTCCTGCAACTCAATTGGGGCCATTCTATAAGGTGTCTTTGAAATTGGCAAAGCGCCCGGTACGAGTTCTATTGAAAACTCAACTTCACGATTTGGTGGAAGACCCGGTAATTCCTCCGGAAAGACATCATCAAACTCCCGTACAATGGGAATATTCTTAATCGTGAGTTTCTCACCAACCATTTGAGATAAATAACCTTCATTTAGTGGAATCAAGACCCATAAGATGGAGGGAATTTCCACTGGAAGGTTATGTTCATCCTTGCATTGATAGACGATCGTAGATTGATCTGGAATATGAAATGTGACTTCCCTTCTTTGGAAATTGATATGAGCTCCATGTAGAGAAAGCCAATCCATGCCAAGAATCACATCAAATTCCACTAAAGGAAGGATCACAAGATTTGCAGGAAGCACTTTCCCACAAACTTCGATCGGAGAAGAATTATAAACTTTTGATGCGACTGTTGTTCCATTAGGTGTTGTCACAGCTAACTCAACATCTAATTGTTGAGGTAATATGGTGATACCCTTAGAAAATTCTTTAGAAATAAAAGAGTGGGTGGATCCAGAATCAAATAAAACATTTGATACTTTAGAGTGGACGGTAAGTGTACCTTTCACCACTTCGTTATCGTACTCCACATCGCTGATAGAAATTGCATGTGACTTTCCTTTGTCTTTAGCCTTAAGATTTTGTTGACATAGACCATCATCATCAACCCTTGGATTTGGGCATTGATTGGAAAAATTCCCCATCTCCTTGCACTTGAAACATTGAAGTGTAGTAGGTTCATTCTGTGTATCCCTTCCTTTGTTTGCGTCATTAGACATCGTCTTCCCATTATCACGGCATTCAAATGCCCGATGACCTTCTTTTCCACATTTAAATCATTTACTTGTCCCTTTAAGACAACTCCCTCCATGTTTCTTTCCACACTTTGAGCATAAGGAAAAGATCATCTTCTTTTCCGTGTGCTCTTTAGATTTTTCTTTGAATTCCATCTTCCTCTTCTTATCAAACCCATGTGACTGATGGGTTACTCCAATCTCCATCTCGACTTTGAGAGCACATCGAACGATTTCCTCGAAGCTATTGAAGTCCCTTATGGCTAACGCCCTTCGAAGGCTTGGTTTTAAGCCACTAAAGAATCGATCGATCTTACTCTCAGGTTGGATAATAATACTAGAAGCGTACCTTGCAAGTCTTGTAAAATTTGCTTCATAGGTACCAACAGATTCATCATCCCTTTTCTTCAGTTCAAGAAACTCTTTCTCCATCTTTTTTCGGAGAATACGAGGGAAATATTTATTGAAAAATAAGTTCTTGAACTCGTCCCATTCCATAGACTCAATTTCATCCCTTTGCCTCATATTCTTAATAAGATTCCACCATTGATCAGCATCTCCTTCCAAACGATACACTTCTAGGATGACTTTATCATGATCAGAAAATTGAAGAACTGAAAATATCTTTTCAGTAGTACTAATCCTTTGTTCAGCAACTAATGGATCAGTAGACCCGCTGAAAGAAGGTGGACACTGCCTCATGAAGGATTCAACAGAATGTTTCTCCTTCCTTTGCTCGTTTGGAAGTCCTGCATGATTCATAGCTTGAGAAAGTTGTGTGAGCATGGCTACAAGATGTTTCATTCCAGCTCCCATATCGTTTGGTTTCTCAGGGGGACAATCATTGCATTGCCCATCGCATTCCGCATTAACACGGTTCCTTCGGGTTCCAGCCATTGACTAAAACCAAGAATAATAGTGTGAGAAACACTAATTATAATAGGAAAACCACATAATCAAGAATAAAATTTTCATGCTTAAGGTCTTATCCTAGGTTATTCAAGGACATTTCTAAAACACTATGATTGTGTTCTATGCTTAGACTTATCCTTAGGGTTCTTACTAAGGCTTTAACATCCTAGTTTCCAAAGGTTGACTATACCTTTCCTCTGATACCAACTATAACGACCCATACTTTACACACATTGTTAATACTTCAAAATTGAAGTACACTTATTACAACATATGACAAAACCACAAAGGACCGTATAGGTATAGTGTCTTTAGAAACTGGGAAACATAAACAACTGGTTCATAAATCTTCTACAGTGTCTCCCATTTATTTCATCATATCTAGGGTCCCTTTAAGCATATTCTACTTAATATCCATCTTCTTGACCTGGGGAAAAGAAAACATAAAAGGGTGAGCTCAAATTCTCATCAAGGGCAAATAAAGGAAATAAAAATCATATCATATCTTTATGAAAATCAAAACCTGCAAAAGAGATGATAATATCTTAACATGGAACAAATCATAGAAGTGAAAATGAGATCCCCATAATCATAACATAAAACTTGAAACTTTGTGGAATGCACACATAATCATGGAAAATCATTTCTTGTTAGTCATGACTCATTGACAAAACTATCTTAGTGGACAAAGTCCCTTTCTTAATCGAGTAACCCTCGTTTCAGTCCTGTTTCACTGAACCGGTATAACCTACCGTTCCAGCCCTGTCTATCTCATGAGATATAAAATCTTTACCCAATGCACTGGAGGGAGATATAGGTCCCACCCATCTTATAATGAATCATTTCTTATGTGTGCCACATAATCATAAACTATACATCATAGCGTAACCCATGTAATAAAAATGGTAATCTTAAACATAATGACATCATAAAACAATTCATATACGATAAAGGAATTCATAAAAATAATTCCATCACAACATAACCAAATCAATGTAATAATAGGGATAAAAATAGAACCCTTTATTATCTTAGATGGAAAATAATTTTGATAAAACACTTGAGCTTCATTCTTGAGGAAAATATCCTTTCTACTTCAAAAACACTTTTCCTTTCTTAACATGTCATACAATTTTAAAATAAAAGAAGTTGATTAAAAATAAACTTGAAAACTTGTAAAGGAAGCTTCTTGGAAATAATGTTTTAAAAATACATTCATTCCGTATAATTTAAAAAAACATTCTTCGTACTTTTGTCGGAAAAGTCAAAAAGTACCTCGTACGAAAAAAATGACAAAAGATTCCTTTCATATCTTTTACTAAAAACTCACCAAAGGGTAAAATTGGATTTAAAAAAAATTGTATGTGGATGGAAATAATATTGCATATTGAGGAAACATGGATGTGGATGATAAAATACACCCTATTAAATACTAAAGTATAAACAACCGCGGATAAAAATGAGATTGTGATATTTCCCTTACCTTAGGTCCGATTTGCTTTGTACGTGTCCGAAGCTCCTCTTCTTTGGAACGCCTCTTTGAATCCTCCACTTAGGGAACTAAGATTGGTCTTTGAAGAAGACCAGGACCTCTAGGATTATTCTAGGGAAGTGGAGAGGAGAAAATGGCAGGGGTTGGCCGAGCTTGAGTGCTCAATTTGGTGTGAGGAGGAGGGGGAGGAGGTGCCCTTTTATAAGGGAGGAGAGGGGCACCTTAGGAATATCTCAAAATATTATTTTATATTAAAGTCAAAATCGGTTTATAATGGTTCCAAAGGGTCTTATTTCGAAGCTAAAGTGGGGATGGGTCGAAATCCTATCAACCAATAGGATTTAGACAAGTTTAGTGTATTATTTTAACCTTATCAATTAGATTTAACTCTAAGTTAATTAATTTAACTTTTACCGTGTCTTTTTGTTTTCTTTCACTATATGGTTAATACACTTACTATAACATGCCAAACGAACCCCATATTGTTTATTATTAATATATATATCCTTATCTAAGTTATTTGGCCGAACCTTAGATTTTTAGGAATAAAATAATAATTAATAATATAATATTTGATTTAAAAACTATTTTGTGTCAATTTTGACACTATTTGATATATGATTTTTTTGAAAGTCATAACAGAATTATATGTTCTAACCAAGTTGATTAAATAAACATTAATATATCATAGTAACCTAGAAAATTATTGGAATTCATAAAAAGTCTCAAATTACATTTATTTTGGTGTTTATAACATCAATTATGTCAATATTTCATTAATAAGATAATTACTGCATCATCATTGTGTCATAAATAAATTAAATTATTTAATGTCTAAAAATTACAAATAAAATACCATTATGTAGGAAATCTTTTTAGATTTCTAATGAATATTTATAGTCGAACTTATCTTATGTATAACCCCGTATTAAAAATGATTTACTTATTAAACATTGATTTTAACTATTTTAACCCTTCTTTAAATAAATTAATAATAAATGTTCTAATCTAATACAAGTGGGCCTAAATGGTCATATTTTATTCCTAAGTTTGTTTTTGGTCGAATTTCACTTGTCCAATAGAATTAGGACATGTGTTAGGGTAATAGTAATATCATATTTACCCTTAGTTACCCTATTTACTATTAACCGCGGTAAAAAAAGTAAAAAGTTACTATTCACCAAAAAATTATTTTCATCTCATTGAACCACATTTTAGTCCTTGATATTAACCGTGTCTCTCGGATTTTCGAAATTCCATTCACAGAAGCGGTAAAATTATGTTTTATGGAAAATTCAGTTTTTAACCTACCACTTAGTGGTTTCACTATTCATCAAAAATTGAAAGTTTTCAGAAAAATACCAAAATTTCACCCTAGGCTAATTTCGGTATTCCGAATCCAAAAATGAAGTCCATTTTAAAATATAAAATTTATAAAATTTCAAAAAGTGGTTATTACTATTCATAACGACTAGTTTTAAAAATATTTTAATAGCATATCGTTGTTTAGTGAAACTCGGTATTGCGTACGACGCAAGCTACCGAGGAAGGTCGCGATTGTGTGTAAAGCAAGCCAAGCAAGTGTTGTGTAGAAAAAGATTCCTTTGATGATTTATATAACATAAAAGTCTCGGGTGTTACAATAATGATATAATAATAAATATAAAAGTCTGGTTGACATGTGTACAATAACATATGACATGAGGTGTCCCATGTGGCTAAATACCATGGTCAAATACCATGGGGAAACCCATTGTTTTGTGAAAACAACTATTGAGGTGTCCCTTTAAATTAATTAAAAACTCCCTCTTAATTACTATAAATAACCACTCACCCCCTTCATTTCCCTTCATTCCAAACTCATTATACTCTAATCTCTGGTAGTATTAACTCCACAGGAGTTCTCCCAAGGTTTCCTCAAACCCCCCATGGTCCCAATCATCTTGTTTTGGTTGTTACTCTACAAGGTAAGAGTGTCTACCACCCTTCTCTTTTATTAAAGATTTCAATTAATTCTTTCTCTTTTATTTTCTAATGGTTTATATTGGGAAATTTCATTCTATATTCCCTGTTAAGTATATATTATGTAAGAGTTATAAGATACCCCCTTTCTCCCGTCAAAAAATTTTGTGATATTTTAAGTGACGTTGTTAGGCTGCCGAATTTTCGCGAGTGACGTTGTTAGGCTGCCACATTCCTCCTCATCTAAATGATATGATAGTTCCAGTACCTTATATTATGCTAATGGATTATTTCATCATCATATCTCTTTCCCCCTCCCCATATACTAAAAAATGAAAACATTGTCCATTATGTATTAATTTATCACATTCTAGGACAATGGGTTCTCAATTTTCACTCCCATCTTTAATTCTAGTCATGAAACCTTTTTCAGTGTTAAACCAGATCATAATTTATGTATTTCATATCATTAATGTTCAGTAATCCCTAAACACTCATAATATGAAATAAGAATACAAAACAAGTTCATTGTGCACAAAACCACGAAGCTAAATCCAAGTGTTTATCAATATCATTTAACTAATGATTCATCCTCGAGTATATTACCAAGAATCATTATAAGATCATTTATATCACTTTAATTTCAGTAAAAATATATATTAACAATTCTTAATGTTTAACCACATTTCGAATGAAATTTCATTCATGAATACAGGTAAACGAATCATGAGAACCAAGGAAGTAAATATTTCAAAAAAAATAATATTGATCCTCTTAAACCCATAAAAGGGCCTTTAATGAACCTAATAAATCAATTACATTTATAGGATGTTTTGGATTTATTAATTAATGAAGGTAAATTTTATTATTCGGGTCATTAAAACAAACTAAGAACACACTCAAGCATAAGGTAAGGGGTTTCTCATCTCACTTTCATTTCTGTGAGATTTTCATTGTTCGCCACATGTTTCTTATATGTAGTATATGTGTAAATCTATTCGATATATAATAACATGATTATCATTATACTCATGTTATTAAATAATTCATTTTTTTGTTATTATTTTTTTGTCATATGATTCTATTGATTACATTGTGGTAAGGGACTTAGTCTCAACAACAATTTCGTTGTGACTAACATTTTATTATGAACCTAATAATACTTATGTATTGTACCTACTGCCCATTTGAGATCACGTTTCATTTCAAATTAAACTTATATTTAATATCCATATTCTCATATCATGGATATGTTTATTTTCTAAACTGTAAACCATTTTACATATGTTCATTTTTTGGAATTTATTTTTAATTATGGAAATATTAATGAATACATATCCTCTACACTATATGGATATTAAGAAGGTAGATTGTACTTGTATTAAATCTATATATAAAGAATTTTGTGTACATTCAATGGAGGGTGGGGAAAATATATCCCCTCGATGCATTGACATGTCTCATGAGACAAACTAGTTGGTAACAAACCCTTCGAGTTTGATTCAAAAAATCAGACAGGTTTCGACCCACCAAATTAACCATTTTAACAGTATTATTGTATCATGTTCTAGATAGATGACATAGAATTATAAATCATTATCTTTATTAATTATAAGTTTTTACTATCCATTAGATTTTAACTATGAAAATATCTATGGATGCTGTTTCATTCTCAGTTTATTAGTGGCATGAGTTTTCATTTATTCACCCTCCCATATTGATATGTAAATTATTTTTATGATTAAGTTATTATTGATTCATACTTCCATATTTTTAACCCTTAAAGATCATTTGAGCTCAGCCATTTTATTTTTTACCTTCAATAGGCGATTAAGATAGATCATTTATTGAGTTCCTTTGGAAGCAGTTTTTATTTTTTGTTATGTATTGTATTTTGTAACCTTTTCTAATGTAATTGCTGTTACATCTATGTATCTAGTTTCTTCAAAAATACTAAACTAATCATTGATTTGATATTTTCATTCCTTCTAAACATTCCAATATATCAGGTAATACACCGGCTCTAGTCTGGAGGGGTCAGGGTGTTACAAACCATATATAGAAAATTGGTTTCATGAAATTTAAACATAATCATATAATAGTCCCATTTAAGTAAAATGGGTTTCACATAATATGAAAATGTAAATAATTCCATTTTCTTAAATAATCCATGTAATAATATGGCTTTCAATAAATATAGAAATAACATGATAAAGTAAATAATTCTAAACCAAAAATACGATCAGCCAAAATAATCACATAATAGGATAATGAAACAGGGTGAAACATGAGGTATAACTCCCATAGATGTATATCATCCCAAATATAATGAAATCCAAAGTATAAAAATAATTTTTTAAAAATATATGTTATTCATCATTGTATAAATCATTGTTTTGTGTCTCCTTTCATAAAATATAAATTTTTTTTAAGAAAAATTAAATGAATACATTTCATGAAATTATAATTGTTTCAGAAAACATTTTTTTCAATATTAAAAAAGAAAAAAATCATTTAAAATGGAAATTAATTTAAAAAATAAAGTTCAAATATTAAGTTGTATAACTCAATAAAATGAGTGTGAGTTACTAAGTCCATCATATATCTCATAATTCAATGATCAACGGAAAGAGAAGAATGTTTAAAAATATATTATAAAGAGCTCAAAATAAATGATCAATGAATGACCTAATGGTTTTAAAAATAATTATTAAAAATACATTGAATAATTTTTACTCAGAAAAATCCTTGCAATGTTTACAATAAATGGGAAGTTAAGATACATTTATTAGATTTACATTTAAAATAATAATTATAATGGGAACTCATAATGTTTTAAATAATATAAAATAAAAGTACTTCTATAAATATTACTGCTTAAATATAATAATTACTATTAGATAAAAATACAAAATTGTTATTAAATAATAATTTTGATTAGACGATGATACTTTTTTTAAGGGTGGAAATCCATTTTGAACACTTAGAAATAACCGTATTAAAATCACAGATCAGTAAAAGAGTATCAAATTTTCATTTTGAAAAGAGTCAAATAATTATGAATGTAGTATAAAATTTTACATTTTATATTTAAAAAATAAAGTAGAACATTTTTTATAAGTAATATATGAACATGATCAGAAGTTCTATTGGTATGAATGGGAGTTGTTTTAATCAATGATTCATTTATATTTTGAAAACCATTTAATAAAGGAATTTTATATTCATGAGGATAATTATTTTCTACATAAAATAAGATGTTAGTAAAATATTACATCATAATTGGTAATAATATATCAATATTGAAGTATTATATTCAATGAATAGAGATTATGACCCAATAAATAGATTTGAGTCATGGAAAACCCATCACTGCATTTGTATCATTTGAATTGAAAACCATTTGTATTATAATATTAAATATATCATTAAATATATTTAAATATAAAGGAATGATGAAAAAAAATTATGTTGAGTACATTTTCAACACTAATTAAATGGAAAATTGGGGTTCAATAAAAACATGTATTGACGGATTCAAATTTGAGGTAAATAAATCCATAAAAGATGGGAATTTAAAGGGTAGTGAAAAAAATATGTTATATAGTGAAATAAATATTTATTTATCAATAAAAGGGTTATTTATTTTGATATATTTATTTTTAGATGTATTTATACCACATCAAAGATCTATTGGTGGGAAACAGAAAATCATGCTTCAATGGAAGTGAACATGAGGAAACAAACCCTTACCATAATTACTTCGTTTGTTGATGATGATATAACATTCTATAAAATACAGTGCATAAATTAATATATATTTTTATATCTTTAATATTTTATATTAACCATTCATCAACCTTATTATAATTATTTATCATGATTAAATGTATTAGTTATAATGTATTATGACCATCAAGTTTTAATACCTTTAACTGTTTTGCACATGTTTAATAATATTTATATCAATTCCATTAATTTCAAACCAATTTCAATTTTTTATATTTTATAAGATTATAAAATATTTAATTTATATTTTAAAAAAAATTCATATCATATACAATATGTTTTTCAGTTATGTTATGTGATAACCAAATTCATAAGAGTATATTTTGATATTTCTAGTATAGGATAATGTTACATTAAAAATAAGTAAAATACTCAAAATAATATTTCCATAAAAATATATTAATAAATATTTTCTTATTAAATTATCGTAATAATATTTTTCCTTTTTCTTATAGTCATCCATATTCATATTATCAATCATTACCCACATAGGTTGGTAAACCGACCTCGACATGATCATGCTTTAAATCGATTGTCGAGTGGGTTTAGGGAGGTGTTTCTTTTGACATAATAACATTGTAAAATAAATATAATGGTATTAATTTATTTTCTATGATAGTAAAAATGATTTTTATTTTTTTAATTTAATAATTTTAAATCGAATAACGGAAAGTGTTTCATCGTGGAGTCGGTAATCTGAAAATACAGAGGATGAGCATTCCAATTTCTCAACGTGTGAGAGGGGTAAATGTGGACAATATATTGACATTAAGAATCATAATTATATGAGATTTTTCATATTTATTTATCATATCCACTATCAAAACTACCGATGAATATTGGTAATGAAAAAAATATTGTCACTTCATGGTGGTGGTGGTATCTGTAACACAGTAATGATGGCCTTTTGTTTTTCTATAATTATAGAAGATAATAACTAATGATGTAAAATAAAAAATATATGTATAATAATAATAATTATTATAATTAATCCATCGTATGATTATGGTTTTGATATATTTTTAATAGTATGAGTATGAATAATAACATAATAATTCGACAATGCTTATATTGGAGCCATGTTTTCTCTTTTTGTAGTCCCTATGAAATTGAAGGGATTAAGATAACTATGAGGGAACATGGGATTATTTTTGTGTTAGATAGTTATAGGAAGATTAATATACAATATTATAATGGATTAATTCTCTAAAGAGTTGTAGCACTAAAGGGTTGTAGAGGTACCCTTTTCTATGGGGAATATTAGGAACTTTTAGAAGGGCATATAAATTCTCATTATTACAATGACACCATTACAAGGAAAATTGCTCCAATGATTCTAAATTATTTATTTTCTGGATTAATATGGTTGGTAATGTCACAAAAATGTGTTTATAAACTTTTTATAGACTTTTTATTGGGTGTTTACAATTAATTCATTATATTTTACTTTTTTCTTTTAAACAATGTAGCTTGTTTTTTCCCTATGAGATTTTTTGTTTTATTAGTCATATAAAATTACCCATATAGAAATAATTTTATTTTATGGGAATAAATTTCAATCATATAATATACAATTCAATTCAAAAATATTATAAAATTTACTTTTAAATTAAAATAGATATTTTTGGGAAACATATTTTAGTAAAAAATAGCATTCTGGGTGTTTTGAATTGTAACATTTATTTTTTATCAATTAATAGTAATATGATAGTAAATATATTTATTTATGTTTTCACAAATCATATTATATTCATTATTTAAATAATTTAAATTTCAATTATTCGATATGAATCCCATGATATTAATAAAACAATAATTAAACAAAATTGTTTCGACATTAATGAGGTAATTAGAATTAATCCAAATAATATAATTTATTTTAACTAAATTGAAATTTTAAATATTAAATAGTATTAGAATAATTATATTAAATATAATAATCATTTAACAAAATTAATATTCTATGTGTTATTAAATAACTCATAAAATTATCAAACATCGTCTACTATACGACTGCTCTTTTGCCTCCAGGATATGATCAGAAAGATGTAAATGAGGGGCATAGTGGATCTTTTTGAGTTGATGGATCTGTTTTAGATTAGGAAGAAGAATAAGTTTTTGGCAGAAAATCTACTAGTCTTGGTGTGAATGGACCTATTAAGTCCATCTTTCTATGTTCGATAGGAACTGAGAATCCCCTTATTAATAGAATAAAAACCTTAACCAAGAAGTCTTTATTTAATTGCCTAATTATCCATATAAGGGACTACTCGGCAAGATCAGAAAGGAGAAGAATTCCACTCAACCAGAGGCAGAGAAGAGGAATGGAAAGAAGCAGTGAAAAATACAATGAAAAAAAGAAGGATGGTTGATTCAAAGGATCTCCCTTATCCCTTAAAGAAATATAGCACACATGGTAAGAGACAAGGATTGAACATTAGTACTGGATTATTTGTCCCCCTATCTTGATATATGAATAGGGCAAATGAAGTCAAATATGAAGAGATGTCATAACAGGCACAAATAGCCAATTAACAAAGCGAGAGTTGGGATCTCTTTTCTACAGACAGGGAGGGCTCTTCTAGCACTCTTTCCAGCTAAAAGAAAGAAAAAACTCCATACAGTAATCAAGAGAGTGGGGCGGTTTCATCCCATGAAAGGTAAGGAAGTACTGTAGCTTTCCCAAGTGGAAGAGGGGAGCTATCCTCATTGAAGAGAGTTGTAGGTTTCTTAAAAAGGGTTGGTTTGGTTCTATTTAGAATCGGTTTTTCTGGTTATTTCCAGTTGGTCATGGAAATTCCATGGGGGGTTATGGGGACACGAGTTCCAGGGAGTAGAAGAGCAGTGAAAGTAGTACTACAATAGACTTAGTATATATACTAGCTTAATTGATAGTAATATTTTATTGCATGATCACGTTCCCATTGGGCAGGCGAATTGGAGAGCTAGCAAGGTAGACCCTGTCGTATCATCTAATCTCATTCGATGTCCCCAAGTACTCTTTCTAATCCAATTGGTTTGAACAAGAAGCCTATTTAATAGATTGTCTATTGCTTGCCCTGCAATTGCGTCAAGTGATTTTCATTTGTTTTCCACCGACCCTAAAGGGATGCCCCCTGGTCCTGCCTTTTGACTATGAAGCGGAGGCCCTCGAAAGAGGGCTCTACCAAAAAATTATGTACCACACAAGGTGTACTTGGAGTGCATTCATTCCCCAGGTTCAGTTGCTGCTACTTCAGAAGATTGAGAATGGTATCGACTTGCTCCACCTTCCTCGAATTCCTTTATTTATGGACCATCATTGCAATAAATCAATAAATCTAGTACTGGATAGGAGGTGAGCAGAGGATGAATTTTATCGGAACCCTGATTGAGGAATCTCGTTAGCTTAGCCGGCCAGTAGAACAAGCATTTTGATACGGATGCCGGTGGGCTCAAAAAAAGAGAAATCTGGGGCCTCCATTAGTTTACATGCTCCCATGGCCTCCCCTACTAGTTTCTAGCGCATGTCTAGGCCAGCATGAAATGAAATTAATCTGAGAGATTAGGTGAATGGGATTCCATGGCCATTAGAGGCATGAGATTAAGATGAATAGCCAGCACCAGATAAAATTTCTTTATTCAGATTGGACTCACCTGGAGTGAGATCGATAGTTTGAAATAAATTGACTTGATTAAGGGATTGACTTGTGGTTCCATGATTAGATGTCCCAGTTCTTCTAGTCTAACTTCTAACAGATGGGGAATGCACAAGGAATTTCTTGGAAGGTGCCTTGCCATTAGGATGGGAAGAAGATGAGTCAGGTCATGTAGTTAGGTAATCTCCTGGTACTAGTAACGGCTGATCAGGACCAGTGAAGTACATCCTTGAATCATTTTTTCCCAGGAAGGGGTTTAAATAAAATTCATTGGCGAGTTCCTCATATCCTGAATCATTTGGATGGCCGGAAGCAGCAGAAGATCCATTTTTTTCATTAGGAATTCTCTCTAGAACTGCAGTAGGAACATGAGACAGAATATGTTAGGCATCTGTAGCAAATGTTTCTTTTAAGGTGATTACCACTATTAGTTGTTTCCACAGAAATACAGGCTTCCTACAAAGATCATAAAAAATATATGGATGGTCTTAGATCAATAAAGGATCGTGAAGAAGGGACTGAACATGAATGAAGATTGGGTTGATGAGGTCACTATCAAGGTATTGATATCACCTGTTCATGGGAAACTTAAAACTAATATGATATGAGGATGCAACAACCAAGTTGGCATGGATCTAAGTCCATTCTAGCAATATTTTATATGTTTATAGGATATCTTCTACATGGAATAGAGTTGACCGAACAAGGGGTCCCACATGGAGATAAAAAAACATAACCTTGTTTTCAAGGGAGATGATTGTGCACTGTACTCAATGCCCTGTTAGTCTAGTACTATCATATCATTGGGGACACGTATCAGTATTGGACCTAGCCTGGATTATAGGCTTTCGGCCTTCAATATATATCAGTACTAGTCTTTGTATTCTTAATTATGTTTCTCTGGGTGTGGATCATCACCCATCTCTTCGGGATGGCTTCATTGCATTGATTTGGCAAACAGACACTTAGAAAGGAGACATCGTAACGGAAGGGGCGTTGGCCTGTTTATATCAATTAAGAATGAAGCCCATCTTTGTTATTTTTTCATGAAACCTCCCACTCTTATGCGTAAGGGGTAAGATACTTTCAGGCTTCAGAAGGATGAAAATAGAAGTGGGCTCAACTATTAAGGTCCTTATTTCGTATGTCTAATAGCAACAAGGAACTTAATGTGATTCCCACCTTCCCCAACTTGGTCTTTGACCACCCTACTTTATGAATCATATGGGGCCTATTATATTCTAATAATTGAGTTGGACTAGTCATCTTTGGTAGATATGTATGTCGGCTGGTGTAGTGGTGTAGACAGTGGAACCAAAGGTGTAGGGGCCCGGAAGGGAGACTCACGGAACTGCTTATGCTTCCTAGCTTGACGACGAATTGGACTCGGAAGAATAGAGGATGAGATGGAGGGATCCCCTCTTTGGAGAAAGCCAATTCTATATAAAAAAAGTGATTGGGATTCAGACTCAGAAGCTGAGGCATGAAGTGATCCATTGGACTCACTACTACAAATATGGCTTTTATCGGCGCTAAAAATGGCCATTAACAGTACTAGAAAAAGAACAATTAATGCAGGGAAATATAAATGGGGGTCCCCTTTATCAGCGCTCTAAAAAGCTCTTATAAAGACCCCTTTTATCAGTGCTAAAAAAAAGCGTTCATAAAAGGGGTCAGTAATCAGTGCTAAAATGAAGCACTGATAAAAAGGTCTTTTATCAGTGCTTTCTTTCTAGTGTAGATAAAAGGTGCCTTTTATCAGCACATTTTTTAGCACTCATAAAAATAAAAAAAATAAAAAAATAAAAAAAACTACTACCAATCTCGGGGGGGGGGGGGGGGGAGGTATTTTTACAGCGCTTGAGCCCCCCTTTATCTGCGCTTTCCCGCACATCTAGTGGCCGCTCGCACCGCCTACACCCTTTATTAGTGCTATTCTTTTAAACACCCTTGCGCGCGAGCCCTTGCCTCCACTCATATTTGATCTCAAGACCTCCCCCATGCGTACCAAAAGCCTTTGCCACTACCCTATATTGATTTGTTCTCTTATTCATGATATATCTATTTATTTATATATATATTTCGTTATATTTATTCGTACAGTAATATATATTTTTATTAATATATATAGTTATATTAATATATATATATATATATAGTTCTATTAATATATAGTAGTTATATAAATATTCATATATGGGTATTTTAAATAAAATGGATATTAGTTATTATTTACATATATCCATTATATTTTATATGTAAATATGTTTAATTATTTATTTAAAAATTTTAATTTTTAGTGTGTGAATATATAAAAAATATGTACATATTGTTATATATTTGATTATAAATAGCAGTGCATTATAAAAAACAATAAAATTTCAAAGATATAATATCAATAAGAATGTAATACCTTGGAATATGATCAGTCCCCACCAAAAATATCCAATAATATACCCTCATAAGAGGCTGAAAATCCACAAAATATTAAAAAATCTGGGTACCCTGACTAAAAACTCAGTTTTGGAGGACTTATGGGCCTCTTTTTTCCTTGAAAAACGCTGGAATAGGGTCCCTCTAGATCACTGTGAAGTAGATCTCATCGCAGGCTTCGATTTGATATGTGGTAGAGCTCAAACGGACACCTGGATCAAAAGTTATGGCCGTTTGAAGTTTGAGTTGCGTTTTCAACGCATTTTGGATATTTTTTTAATTTTTTTAGTCTTCAAATTGTTATTAAATTACTATTAGTCCATAATAATTATAAAATTATTAATTAAAATTTTTTTTATAATTTTTTATGATTCCATTTTCACTAAATATCTTATATATTAAGTATATTAAGTATAAATGTACATTTATACTTACCTAAAATATATTTAAAAATTATATATTATATTTATACCAATATAACTATATAACTATATTTATATATTAATATATTTTTTAATTTTTTTTGAAGTCAACCCTTCATCAGCGCTTTTAAAAAAAGCACTGATGGTGGGGTACTTTAATCAGCGCTTTTTTGAGCGCTGATAAAGGACCTCGCCCCCTTTATCAGCGCTTTTTCGTTAGCGCTGATAAAGGGGTGGCGCTGGCCTTGCCTAGTTTTGTAGTAGTGACTCTTAGTAGGAGGGAGAATATATATCTTTTTTGTACAGAAGCATACTAGTCGGAGTGGTTCCCTCCCCCTTTCACCCAGCCTGGCCCTTCTTCTATCTTATATAGAAACCCTTTTAATGTGATACAAAGAAGAAAGGCTGCTCTCATCATTTATAGATAGAAGGGGAAGAATGTGGAGTCGGTAGCTCACAAACGGAGCTCATACATTTCCTTCTGTATTTGGGAATATGAGAAGGATTACCATATCTTATAGCTCTTTCTCGGGAAAGACTCAGCATTCAGGCAGTGGTGTGGTATGGTGGTGTGAGGTTGCGAGAGCTTCTGTAGGACTCATCACATCTTGGGGTTGGAAAAATGATGGAATACAGGACTGTCCTGCTTTCCAGGATAAGACGATACAATCACTTTTTTATTTGTTTGGTCAAACAGGTAGAGCACTCAATGTAGGATTGTGACACCTTTTATAGGATACGAAATGGGACTCTTGAGTCTCCCCTCTCATCAGGGGCTTTTGAATTCCACGTTTAATCAAACAGCACCTCTGGATAGACTAGTTGGCAATATGATGGATTATTCTTTTGATCTAAAGTCGACCACGACCCCCTCTTAGTTCTTGAAGAGATAATCGGACTTTATAGGTATTCTAGCATATAAAGTCCTATCGATGATGGTTTTGCTTCTGGTTATATGGAAACTTCCCTTTCTAGAACATTTTTTGAGGTACCTTTTATTAAATAAAAATAATGGGTCTCATTCATGGATGATCAACCTATCAGATACTATTCGTCATGGCCTCTCATCAATCTATCTCACCACGTCGTGGTGTGGTATTGCGCTGAGAAAGTTCACCCTGGTGTATTATTCAATGATTATGCTAATCTAGGAGTTGATTTAATCATCAATGATTAGAAGGTGGTGCACGTCTATTATGATGTTTTGGCCAACTTAGTGGTCACAATATCAACCAAAAATTAATTGATCTCTAGGACTTGGGCTGGGGAGTTCGCAAAGCATTTCTGGGTTCGAGGGATTTCAGTGGACCTAAGTCATGTGTGTGCTCTGCTAAGGCTCTCAATAATTTACATAACACCTATGGCCTGATGGCTATTGCTGATAAGTACTCTATTCATATATTCTCTACAATATTTCAGGTTTTAGGGGCCAGTTACAATGTACTCTCTAGGTTAGACCATTATAGGTAAAAACACTACGAAAGAGTTAGGTGGATGCGTCTTGCTTCCCAATTCCCAAATGTAGAATTTTTTATGGGGAGGGGAATACCATTGAATCCCTACCTTTGAGGTTGAGGATGGTAATGAATCCCAAGGAGTTTTTCTTGAGCCCAGAGGAGTTCCACTAGACGGAGTCATCAAAAGACTTCCAGGAGTCGACCCTTCTTCGAGTTTGGGTTAAGCAGTGGTTAAGTTAAACACATTGGTACTGGAAGGTAGCTATGTCACCTGAGGTGACCCTAACAGTATTTTTGGAAGCACTTTTCCTTCAAACAAGCTGGAAAGATCGATGAAGAATTGGTCCGATGGTGGATAAGAGGTGGCATATGCTTCTGGTAGTGCTGCAGAAGGCTGGGAGAACTCGCAAGTCATTTGTTGGCTCAACCCTTGATTGTTCTAGGACCGACAATGTGACAGAGTTTCCTGGTGGGTAGATCACTCGGGGAGGTCATGGTAGGTGAGATGCTCATTGGGGATCCATCTGTGGAATGAACACTTCCATGGCCATTGTTGGTTCATCGGCGGTGAAGTTCTCAACAACCCAGATTTTGGTGATCTTGATGTGGGTGTCGGCCAACGTGCCTTCTGACCAAGACTGTATGGCTGAAAGGATTCCTAGTGTAGTCTTATTTTCAACCTTAGGATAATGCCCCGACTTGTCTTTAACGGCAATCATATCCTTGATTCGGGAACTGGAGCTAGTGGAGATTGTTCCGATCATGCATGGGTGGATCCATGGTGAGATTTTGGATTTGAGAAGACAGATCCTCAGACTGATCTTCAAGAAGCTGGAATTCTTCTTCTTCCGCAAACTCATCGCCCCATCCACTGTCCGGGTAGGAAAGTCCCAGTATGGCTCTGTAGTTCCATCCTTTTGGATGTATCCATTCATTGATAAGTGAATGAGTCGATACCTCCGAAATTCGTATTCATCCCAGGAAATATGTTGATACCCTATGCCACATCGGTAGTCATTTCTGTGAGCTTTGACTAGCTCATAAATTCCATGCTTTTTTTCCCAAACTGGTTGAAGTCCATGTTTCTCATGTATTTCCTCTGAAGAGGGCCTCTCCAGATTTCCAACCTCAGTCCAGTCATTATTTCCTTATTGGTCCACTGTGACCGTTACAACTATGTCGGAAGATCCAATGAACGGACTGGGCTCTTCAATTTTCGCATCATCCGACATGACATTAACCGCTCTGTGATATGGGGGTTGTAACATTAGGCTGTCCTGGGGGTGTCACCACTTCTTTCCCAACTCTTTGATAATATTTATGGTCCCGACATGGACTTCAAATATTACCTAGCTTGATTGAAAAAAAAGATTCAATTTAATGTCCTAGTTGTCCAGAATGATACGTACACCGTTGATCAGGATTGAAATTTATGGGTGGTGGGTTTTGAATAGGTAGTGCCTGTAACATCCCAGGTAAATAAAGAATAATACATTTTCATATTTATTAATTTTACTTTAAAGGGGTTGCTATGTTCAATAGCGTACATGATACGCAACAAAGAGTTTCTTTGAAATCGTACGTTGCACACTAGTAATAAAATAATATTATTTTAAATGTTAGTTAACACGTAGCCGTTGTACTGGCAGGAATGGATAGAAATAACTAAAATATGATTATATATGTTTTTTAAATGTTTTACATTTATCTAATAAAGGATAAAGGCTTAAAATACGAAAAGAATTCAATTTTAGGCTTATATACTCTTATTTTCACGAAAGGTCCACTTATCAACATTTGATGGAAAACCGTCATTAAATATAGTTTTGATCAATCTTATAAATTATATTGGACTAAATATAACTCTTATTTAGAATCGGGACATCAAATTTTACTTTGTGTAAATTTTTGTTATTTTTCCGATAAAGTTCATTTTTTTATGAATACTGTAAAATGTTGTATTTTAATTAAAAACCTATTTTTAATCTAATTTATTTATATGATTAGATTATCTTTTGAATTGGTTTTAAAGTTACATTTGAATATATTTTTACCATTAAATCCAATAGTGGCCGTTGGAATTAACTTCACTTTGAAATCGGACTAAAACTAGTGTCAATCTTTTGATACTTATTGTTTCATAAAAACTCGCTATTTGCTCGGACAGCGGGAATTAATTATTATATTAATTAATGAAACTTATATTTTTTGAATTTTGTAAAATTGAATTTATTTTTGAATTTGGAATATCAAATATAGCTTATGGTGAGGTTTTGGTATTTTTCTGAAAAACTTCAATTTTTAATGAATAGTGAAACCACTAAGTGGTACTTATAAAAACTGATTTTTTCGTTTAAATGAAATTTTACCACTTCTGTGTTTTGAATTTCAAAAATCCGACATACATGGTTGTCATTAAGAAGTAAAATGTGCTTCAATGAGATTAAAATAATTTTTTGGGGAATA
Source organism: Viscum album (assembly GCA_963277665.1). Classification (NCBI taxonomy): domain Eukaryota; kingdom Viridiplantae; phylum Streptophyta; class Magnoliopsida; order Santalales; family Viscaceae; genus Viscum; species Viscum album. The sequence continues at coordinate 860,782,114 of OY728134.1, read as the reverse complement.
GTAACTTATTAAGTTTTTAATCACGATTAGAGGTAATTAGTGTAGTTTAAGGTAAAAATAATGTTTTAATAATATGAGATGAGCTTGAAAAATGTCCTACCCTTATTGGATGTGTCATGGCCGACCCTGAAAAGACATGGTTCAACTTGGGGACCCCATGGAGCCACTTTGGTTGGGAAATGACATAAATAACTTTTTATTTAATGTTAAAGTAAAAATGACACACACATGAGAGGTTTTACTAAAACAATTTTTACATGGGGTTATTCAAGTCAGATTTTTGACTATAAATATTCATTAGAAATATAAATAGTTTTCCTAGATCATGATATTTGTTTTATAATTTTTATACATTAAATATATTAAATTATTTATGACATCATGATGATGCAGCGATTACCTCATTAATAAAGGATTTAAATAAAATGAAATGATAATGTAAAATCTAAGACCTACAAATGTCCAAAACCTATTGGATGGGTGGGTTTCTAACCCTTATCACCTTATCCTCTAAACACAACAATTTGGGACCTCTTAAATCCGAATACCATTTTAAAATAAAGTGACTTTTCCTTGGCTTCCAAGAGTGCCCCTCCTCTCCTCTTATAAAAGGCCCCCCACCTCTACCTCCTTACCCACACTCCCAAAGCCTTTGGCTCGGCCAAACCCTACCCATTTTGGCTCTCCACATCCATCTCTTACTCCTTGAAGCCTAAATTTGGGCAGAAGTCTTCCCAAGGAAGCCTTTGAGCTCAAACCAAAGGGAGTTACCTGATTTTAAGGTAATGTCTTCTTTTGAGTCCTTTTGTTTTATTTTGCTTCTCCAACCCCCTAAACTCTTTTTATTATTTTATTTTGTAACAACTCCAGTATCTTCAATATACTATGATGTTTTTATAATAAGTATTCAAGCTACACTTACACACACCTACATCTAATGGTTAAAGAACATACTGTTTCCGTGGATAGAGAATTTCCGCCTCCCGAAATGATGATTGTTCAACATTCTTTTAACACCTTCAAAGGTGGACATTAAGATGAAACTATATTTATATATGATATATAATATGTTTATGTTTTCCTTAAGCTTCTTTATTTTTCATTTTGGTAATACCTTTATGGTTTCCATTATGGGTAAACACGATATCTTCATTTAAGGAAGTGCGGACTACCGCCCCCTCAAAGTGATGTGATTCGTTAATGCCATATGTGGGACGTATAAAGGATGGATTTAAAGTTATTATATAAGATGTTATACTGGGATTATAATATACCTCTACATAATTATTATTTGTTTCTATTAAAGTATTAGATACAAATGAAAGTTGCATTCATGCGTACGTACGGCTTACTGTCTCCATGAACAGTGCATTTCATTTCTTATCCCCAAATTTAATGTACTATTAAAAGTACATGTATATAATGGATATATATAATGAATGATACATCTAAATGATGAATATAATTATATAATTAAAATATACATACCTCTCATTAAGTTTTAATTCCATTAATATGACAAAGAAATGAAAGTAGTGTTCATGCGTACGTACGACTTACCGTCTCCATGAACGGTGCATTTCATTTCTTACCTCTAAATGATTATGTAATTTTATAAATACATGTATATGATGGATATATATGATATATATGGTATCCAAATCAGTAATGTCATTCTGTATATAAAGAACCTTTGACCACACGAACAACATGTAATTGTAAGAAGTCCACTTTCGACTTAAGAACCAAATATCGACAAAACAAACATTATTAACTTAAATGGTTACGTAATGTTTATAACATGGTAATTAGTGATATAAAAGGAATAATGAACTTTAAAAAAGTTCTTAATCAAGTAGAAATTAACTCAAGGTAATTATTCAGGACATTAAAGAACGATTGAGTCAAGTCGGACCCGAGGTAAGGGACTTCATCTCAATCTCCTTTCATTGAGGCATATTTCATTTCATACACAGCTTTCTTTTATACGGTGTATAAACCCCTTTGATTTTTAATTTTATACAAAATGAATCTTTTTCTATGAAGCGTTTTACAAAATGATAAAAAATAATGTTTCTTTTAACGTACGTGGTGACAACAACCTTTTCTGCTGCCGCGAGTATTATTTGGTCTTTGGCTTCCTGAACAAGCCGTAATGTTTTTTTAAATGAAATAAATAACATATACTCTTTTATGTATTTTGGTATTGAAAATGGTTTTTATAATGTATTTTTTATGTCAACATATTTATGTGATATATTGTGATCAAGTGTGGAAATGTTTTCTTTCCATTATATTTGATTCATGTCTTATGATTTTATAATGGTACTTGGACATTTGACGGGTGGTTACGTGATGAACCATATGACGGGTGGTGCCGTGAATACTAGGACGGGTGGTTACGTTATAACCTCCAATGCATTGGGTATGGAAGTCGGCCGTATGGATATTCCATTAAGTATGTATGGAAATTGGCCATATGGCTATTCGATTAAGTGATATGTGTGGAAGCTGACCGTATGGTTATTCCACTTAAGTATGTTTATGTCCCAAGTTTCCTTTATATATGTTATGTGTTCTTTATATGGGTTTTATGGTAATCCTTTGGTTACCAAATTTTAAGTAATGATATTTTATTCAGTGAAGAGTTTTTTTACTACTTCATGAAGGTGAAGGTACTACTTTGATAAAGTATACACGGTTTACTTGATGTTTGAAAAACTAACAGTTTTCATTGTTTGTGTATACATTACTGATCTTTTTATGCTCACCCCATGTTTTTTTGAAATGTTTTTCACAGGACTTAATGTGGAATAAGGAAAAGGATGGGATCAAGGGAATGTCATGCTATATAAAACATGGAACTAGACATGTTTATTTTTAAGAGTTTTTTTTATTATGGAAACTTAGTAGAAGTGTCTACTTTGTAATCTTTTGAGATGTAATAGTTATGTTCTAATTATCTAAAACTCTAAACCTGAAAAGATCTTCAATGTGAATTATTCATTTAATTCAATATTAAGTTAGGTTTAAGGTCGAGGCCTTATAGTTGGTATCAGAGGTTGGTTTAGACAACTTTAGGAGTTAAAAAAGTGTTAAATTATAATATTATTGAAATTATATAGCATTTAAAGATTACCATGTTGCTTCGCCTAAGATATTTCTATGTTCAGAATGGTTTTTCGTAGAGGAAACAAAGTAGCTATGTTGGGACGACATCAGGAGGAAGACAAACTTCCAAATAAGCAACCTGAGATGGTCGGAATCGGAACTGAACAGTTTTTTGTAGTGGTGTCACAGTTGACTCAAGCTATAAATGGTGGTGGTATCCATGCACAAGATCATCCAAATCAACCGCAGAGGAACATGTCAGTGGTGGAACATTTCATGAGGCAACATCCCCCATAATTCAGAGAATCATCTGACCCTGTGCAAGCTGAAGGGTGGATTAAAGCACTGGAGAAGATTTTTGATGTCATGGGGTGTTCAGAACATAAAAAGGTTAGTCTTGCTGTTTACCATTTTGAAGGTGAATCTGATCAGTGGTGGTCGATGGTGAAAAATATCAGGGATAGTGATGAGATTGAGGATCTTCACTGGGATGAATTCAAAGGTATGTTTCTTGAGAAATATTTTCCTAAGGTGGTTCATCTTAGGAGGGAAAAACAGTTCCTAGAATTGAGGCAGGAGGATGATTCAGTGGCTACTTATGAAGCAAAGTTCACTCGTTTGGCAAGGTATGCTCCAAACATCATATGAGATCTTGATTGTAAAATAAACTGTTTTTACTCAGGGTTAAAGCCAAAGTATCGAAGGGATTTAGATTCTCATGAGTTCAAAAGTTATGAAAAACTTGTTCGATGTGCGGAGAAGGTGGAAATGGAGTTTGCCGATGATCATGTGTTCTATGACAAACAAAAGAATAAGATGTCTAGTTGGCAGACAAAGGGGAAGAATTCATCAAAGAAGCAAGGAGGTAAAGAAACCAAATATCCATCATGTGAGAAGTGTGGTAAAATGCATCCTGTAGAATGTTTATCCCAGTATGGTAAGTGCTTTCGGTGTGGTAAGTGCGGTCATATTGCTCGTAACTGTAAGGAAGATGATCAAGCAGGCAATGAAATGCTAACGATAAGATGTTTTAAGTGTAATGAATTGGGTCATTATGAAAACGAGTGTCCAACGAAGAACTCAACCTGGAGAAAGCAGCCAGACTACAAGCAGAAAGGGGTGGTGAAATCCTTTGAAACAACTTCAACAGATGTTGGGCCATCGAATGAAGTAGTATCATGTACACTGTTTGTTTGTTCAGATTATGCCAATGTGTTGTTTGATTCAGGGTCTACAAATTCTTTCATTTCTGAGAAGTTTTCTAGTAAATTGGAAATTCCATCTCAAGATATTAACCCTAAACTTATGCTAAAAACACTCAGAGGGAACGTTGAGACAAAAATGAATTATAAGAACCTTCCTATTCGTGTGTGTAGAAATAATCTTCCAGAAAACCTTATTGTTTTGCCTCAAGAAGAGTTTTATGTTATTTTGGGCATGGACAGGCTTTCTATTTATCATGCTACGATTGACTGCAGAGCTAAAATGGTTTCTTTTCAGAAATATTTTCAGTTTGTGTACAAGAATGAACCCTTGATTTTGATAACATATTAGGAAGTTGAGAAACTAGTAAAAGATGGAAATGAATGTTACCTTGCACATATTGTTGAAAATAAAGGAACTGTTCAGATTAATGATGTGCCAGTGGTAAATGAGTATCTTGATGTTTTTTCTGATGAGTTTCCTGGTATTATTCATGACCAGGAAGTTGAATTTACTATTGACTTAGTTCCTGATTCTAAGCCAATTTCAAAACCCCCTTATCGAATGGATCAAGTTGAACTTTTAGAGTTAAAGAAACAATTGCAGGAGTTATTAGATAAAGGTTTCATTAGACCTGGCACATCACCATGGGGTGATCCTGTCTTGTTTGTTAAAAAGAAATATGGATCAATGAGACTTTGCATTGATTATAGAGCCTTGAATAATATTACTGTTAAGAACAAGTATCCTTTGCCTCATATCGATGATTTGTTTGATCAGATCCAGGGAGATCAGTATTTTTCAAAGATTGACTTGAGGTCGGGGTACCATCAGTTGAAATAAAAAGAAGTAGACGTTCCGAAGACTATGTTCCGTACTAGATATGGCCATTATGAATTTATAGTTATGCCTTTTGGGTTAACCAATGCACCTGCTGTATTCATCGACCTTATGAATAGAATTTTCCATGAGTTCTTGGATAAAATTGTGGTTGTTTTCATCGATGATATTTTGGTTTTTTCTAAAAGTAATGATGAGCATGAAAGTCATTTATGGGTTATCTTGAAAAACTTAAAAGAAAAGAAACTATATGGAAAATTCAGCAAGTGTGAGTTTTGGTTACAACACATTTCTTTCCTGGGTCACATTGTTTCAAAAGATGGCATAACTGTAGATCCTACTAAAACAAAAGTTGTTGAAGAATGGCCAAGACCTACAAATGTAACCGAGATCCGTAGTTTTCTTGGTTTGGCAGGTTACTACCGAAGGTTTGTTGAAAATTTTTCACGGTTATCTAGTCCAATGACTAAGCTAACTCGTAAGGTTGTTAAGTTCATCTGGACAAAAGAATGTGAGGATTGTTTTCAGGAGTGGAAAAGAAGATTGGTGAATGCTCCATTTTTGGCACTTCCTTCCAGGAATGGTGAGTTGGTTATATACAGTGATTCTTCGTTGAAGGGACTTGGTTGTGTCCTTATGCAGAATGATCAGGTAATTGCTTATGCTTCACTACAGAGAACGCACCACCAACATTTCAATGCTTCAAGTACAAGGAAATGGGGAATTATGCTAATAAATTCCCTAATCCAAGGGTTAGTGATGATCAACATGAGAAACCACTTAAGGAAAAGGACAAAGAGAAGTCACATGTGATCACTATTGGCGATGTTGAATATGACAACGATGTGGTGGAATGATTAAGTTTTTATGTAATGTGATTCCAAAATAATGTTGTATCATAAAGTATTGGAATATTTATGTGTTGGTCTAATGTGGTATTCAAAGTGATTGAGATATTTTTGGAAATAAGTTGATATGCGCATAATGAAGGGAAAACGAGAAAACGAAATGTTTAACAGTATTCACGAGCTCATGATTGATATAAGGACTAAGTGATATCATGGTTTGAGTATATAGAATTTTGAGGATTTTGGTATGTGAAAGTGTTAAATTTTAACAGCATTCAAGTTTTCACTATGGTTCAATGGGTATTCAAGAGAATACATTATTAAGGCCTTTGAATGTTTGGAATGTGACCAACAAGACATATCTTATGGGGATCAACAATGGTATTAAATCTCTGGTAATCATTTTCACTATATTATGAGAGTGGACTGAAGTATTATGGATAAGCCTAAAGATTGTAATGGAAGTATTATGGATAAGCCTAAAGATTGTAATGGATTATGTTGGACATAAGTTAGTATTGTTTAAGGATAAAAGTTTTTTTCGATATTATTGATGGGATGTTATAGTAATATAGCTTTAGAAAAAGGACAACCTGCAGGATGGGCGACAGCCCATCGCGTCGGACAAGGCTGTGGGAATCAAACCCACAACCGAAGTGCGGCTGGCCTTTATCGCCTACCACTGGCCTACAGGAAGTCCTTGTTTAGTAGAAACTAGTTTTATTATATTAAACAGTATGATATATGAAGTATAAGTCCATTTTAGGAACCATATATGATTAATCTCACTATAGAATGACTTATGCTAACCTTTTGTTTGAGACAGATGGAATAACCCGTCATTCTATCACATGATCTGCTAACACTTCACGAATAACAAATTCAACTTCATTTATTTAAGAGATTATGTAGAAATTGTTCAAGGCACGAACACCAGTGAGATTGTACCAATATAAAGTAAGTATTTATTCTAATTCAAATTCTTCAACTTTAGGGAAACGATCTTGAAAACCAAAAATGGTGTCCTAGTGATCTTATATCTGATTAATCAGATGGTACCTTAAATCGTCACAAATTTATGGATTTGTGATTGTTGGCTTTTCCATATCCTTGTTCTCTACCACTCTCCATCAGAACATGATGGTTAGATTTTTCTTCCATATCCATATTTTCACCTATGTGGAAACCTAGTGATTAGTTTATTTGGGTAACCATTACGTTTCATACTTTCGTTTTTAAAGATTGGTTTTGGTATTCCTTTTTCCGATGTGGGTTTCTATTAAAGAAACTTTCTAATAGTAAACCATATATAACCCCCGACAAATTTCAAGGGCGAAATTCATTTTAAGGGGGGTAGAATGTAATAGCCCAAGATTTTATGAAAAATATTATTTTTAATTTCACTAATGTCTTGTGTTGTACGCTACACCAAAAGGAGCTTGCACAACACACATCCTTGACTTTCCTTGCATTACACGCAATCACGACCTTCCCCGATAGCATGTATAGTACGCAATAACGAGTTTCACTAAACAACAATATGCTATTAAAATATTATTAAAACTAGCCGTTATGAATAATAATAACCACTTTTTGAAATTTTGTAAATTTTATTTTTCAAAATGGAATTCATTTTTGGATTCGGAATATTGAAATAAGCCTAGGGTGAAATTTTGGTATATTTCTGAAAACTTTCAATTTTTGAGGAATAGTGAAACCACTAAGTGGTAGTTAAAAAAACTGAATTTTTCATAAAACTTAATTTTACCGCTTCTGTGAGTGGAATTTTGAAAATCCGAGAGACACGGTTAATATCAAGAACTAAAATGTGGTTCAATGAGATGAAAATAATTTTTGGTGAATAGTAACTTTTTTACTTTCTTTTACCACGGTAAAAATTAAATAGGGTAATTAAGGGTAAAGATGATATTATTATTACCCTAACACATGTCCTAATTCTATTGGATAAGTGTAATTCGACCAAAAACAAACTTAGGAATAAAATATGACCATTTAGGCCCACTTGGATTACATTAGGACATTTATTATTAGTTTATTTAAAGAAGGGTTAAAATAGTAAAAATCAAAGTTTAATAAGTAAATAATTTTTAATATGGGGTTATACATAATATAAATTCGACTATAAATATTCATTAGAAAGATAAAACGATTTCCTACATAATGGGATTTTATTTGTAATTTTTAGACCATAAATAATTTAATTTATTTATGACACAATGATGATGGAGTAATTATTTTATTAATGAAATATTGACATAATTGATGTTATAAACACAAAAATAAATGTAATTTGAGACTTTTTATGAATTCCACTAATTTTATACGTTAATATGACATGGTATTATTGATTTAATTAACTTTGTTCGAACTTATCATTTTGTTATGATTTTCTCAAAAATAAATTTCTAAATAGTGTCAAAATTGACATAAAATAGTTTTTAAAACAAATATTATATTATTAATTGTTATTTTATTCCTAAAAATATAAGGTTCGTCCATATGACTTAGATAAGGTTATATATATTAATAATAAACAATTTGGGGTTCTTTTGGCGTCTTATAGTAAGTTTATTAACCTTATAGTGTAAGAACACAAGAAGACATGGTAAAAGTAAAATTATTTATCTTAATGTTAAATCTAAATGATAAGGTTAAAATAGGAACCTAAACTTGTCTAAATTATATTGGATGAGAGGATTTCTACCCATCCCCACCTTAGCCATGAAATAAATCAATTTTTAGATATTTAATACCGAACTTGACTTTATAATAAAATAATATTTTTTGTTATTCCAAAGGTGCCCCTCTCCTCCCTTATAAAAGGAAACCTCCTCCCCCTCTTCCTCACACAACTTTGAGCCTTCAAGCTCGGCCAAACCCTAACGAATTCTCCTCTACACTTCCCTAGAAACATCCTAGAGGTTCTGGTATTCCTCAAAGACCAATTTTAGTGCCCTAAGAGGAGGTCTCAAAGAGGTGCTTCAAAGAAGAGGTAATGTATGTTACCGATTCTTTCATCTTTATTTCTTCTTCCACTTCTTCTTCTTAGGTTGTTTCGTTATGAAGTAATAACATCAGTATCACTCATATACTGATATGTTATTATAAGTATGAAAAAACCCTATTTCACCATCTATCCATCCTACGGAAAAAGAAATCATCGTGCGTGCGTACGTACGGAATACCATCTCCACGCCGTGGTGTAATCTATTTTCCACCACCACCTTACATGGATGGGTATAATGGTGTAAAGAATAACTATACATAGTTATTAGAACATCATATTGATTCTGATATATTGTATCATCCACTCCAATTCAATTCAATAATTATGGAAATGATATCATTGCTCGTGCGTACGTACGGACTACCGTCTCCACGACGCGATGAGATTTATTCTCCATGTTAACCATTTAAGAAATATTATAAAGTATATATAAGAAATAATAATGAAATATATGACATTATAAAGATAATGGATTTATGTGTATATATATGTATGTCATCTACTTAATTCCACTCAATTCAATAACGAAAAGAAAACAGCGTTCATGCGTACGTACGACCTACCATCTCCATGAACGGTGTATTTCTTTCCATTTATCGATCCATTATATATATGTATATTCTGAATATATATTATATATAAATCATGTTCTATATTCTATAATTAAGTAATAATGATCTAAGTAATCATATGAATAATTACAAGTTAAAACACGAACGACAAATGAGACGATTTTACCCAAAACGCTACTTTAACATGAATTTACAAAAGAACGGGTAATATAAAGTCATAAGTGAACCGTATATGATATAATAACAATGAATATGATTCTGTAATAAGTCAATGACATTATTTAAATCATTATACAGGAGGTTCAGACACTTACGAAGAAAATCGGACCTAAGGTAAGGGAAATATCACAATCTCAATTTATACGAGATTGTCTATACTTTGGTGTATCCACATTCATGTTTCCTCAATATGTAATGTTATTTACATCCACCTAAAATTTTTTAAATCCAATTTTACCCTTCGATGAGTTTTTATTAAAGGACATGAAAGGAATCTTTTGTCATTTTTCGTACGAGGTTCTTTTTGACTTTTCCGACAAAAGTACGAGAAAAATGTTTTCTTTTAACCTATACGGCATGAATGGATTTTTAAAACATTATTTCTAAGAAGCTTCCTTTACAAGTTTTCAGGTTTATTTTTAATCAACTTCTTTTAGTTTAAAATTGTATGACATGTTATGAAAGGAAAAAATGTTTTTGAAGTAGAAAGGATATTTTCCTCAAGAATGGAGTACAAGTGTTTTATCAAAATTATTTTCCATCTAAGATAATGTAGGGTTCTGATTCTATCCCTATCATTACATTGATTTGATTATGTTGTGATGGAATTATTTTTATGAATTCCTTTATCTTATATGAATTGATTTATGATGTCATGTTGTTTAAGAATCCCATTTTTATTACATGGGTTATGAAATGATGTATGGTTTCTGATTTTGTGGCACACATAAGAATGGTATCATTATGAGATGGGTGGGACCTATATCTCCCTCCAATGAATTGGGTAAAGATTTTATATCTCATGAGATAAACATGGATGGAATGGTAGGTTATACCGGTTCAGTGAAACAGGACTGAAACGAGGGTGACTCGGTTCAGAAAGGGACTTTGTCCACTAAGATAGTCTTGGGAATGAGTCTTGACTAACAAGAAAAGATTCTCTATGATTATGTGTGAATGCCACAATGTTTCATGTTTTAAGTTATGATTATTGTGATTACATTTCACTGCCATGATTTATTCCATGTTATGAAATTATGATCTCTTTTTCAGGTTATGATTTCCAAAATGTTATGTTCTTATGAATATGATGTGATTGATATTTCTTTTGTTTCCCTTTACTGAGCATTTGAGCTCACCCTTTTTTGTATGTTTTCTTTTCCCCAGGATATAAAGAATGGTTTTAGGAAAAAAAGAAGGAGATCTTTATGGGAGATATTGAAGATCTTTCACCACGATTAGAAGACTATATTCCGAGTTTCCAAAGACACTAAACTATTACGGTCCTTGTGTGTGTGTTTTTGTTATGTACTAAGTATTCCGCAAAAGTAATGTAATGTCCATGTACGTAAAGCTTCGGGTCTCTACAGTGCATCAGCAATATATCATCAACTCCATGCATTGTCCCCTCACAATTAGGTTTATATTTATAGTCCCACTAGGTTCCATAAATATCATCAACATACTAGGGAAACGTAAAAATCAACATCCTGTGAATTATATAATGTCTAGTTCAACACATAAAAAAATAAATTGGATGTCATTAATGCAGGGATATCTGGATCAAAATTCCACATACATTGATCCCTAGTGATTGCACTATTATATGGTCATCAAAGTACTACTACTGCCATCATTCAAGTCCAATAATCATAGTAAGAGTAAACCGTTTTTTATGAATCTTCATGAATCCAAAAATATTCCAAAATAAACAATTAGAACCCATTGAAAAAGAATCTTCTTATTCTATAAATCTCCATAATAATTAATTTCTAGAAATAAGACAATAGAAGAAATCATAGATAAATAAGGTAAATCATTAAATCATCATCTCAGAAACCCTAAAACCATAATCCAGATGTCACAATAAGAATCCAAGAATAAATACATGTATAAGTAATCATTTCCACCAATTCATATATATTCTGTAGTTTATTATATAATCAACAAAAGGCATTAAGTACCTATAAGATTCTAGAATCTAAATTCATCCCAAAGTCCCAATGTACAATTCAAGTGCATATCCAGTCAGATCAAACACAAAATAATTCCATTCTTCAGTATGATATATATAATTATAGAATATCCTCTATGGAACTAAACAAACAACAAAAATAAACCTGAAGAAGGTTCATGCCAAAAATAAGATCCAAAATTTTTAATTTTCTAGAGATGCAACAGTAAAACCAAGGGAAATAAAAAGATTATTTTCAATGAAATGTATCTAAAATTAAATTTAAACTTTCTTTGAATTCATCTACAAATTTGATGAAAATTATCTTTAAGATTTGAAGGATGTACTACATGGTAATTTCAAAATTCATAAATCTTTGTAATCTATTCATCTTTCTCATCAATCAAATAATCCAATTCATTCATCACATCCTCATCAAATTGATAAGCATCGCTAAAAGCCGGGCCAGAGTTCTCATCATAAATAATTTTACTCGAGTTATCTTCACTATAGTATGTACTAGATTTTTCAATAACCTCAATATATGCAATTACAGTTTTATTCACCTTTTTAAAAGCAATTAAATATATAGTAATGATTATTCTATTGATATTAGTGTAATCCCCATGATTCCAGGTTTTCTTAGGGGTTGGGGTGATGAAGCCATCCAAATCAATATTTTTCTTTTATACATTTCATGGATCTTGATTTTAAGTAAGAATACCCAATTTGATAAGTTTTATCACATGGATATTGTAATGGCAAACTAAAATCAGAGTGGAAACTTTTATCCTCCTCTTTAAAGGAATCATAAGGTTCATTGGGGTCCTCCGGAACCCCCAATATAATCGGAGGATCAATTATAGAAGTTAACGAGATGTGAGCAACATTAACCTAACATTAAAGTTCATTGGCCTCAGAAGAATGTCTCATGGATTTTCAAATCTTTTCATTGTCCACATCCTAAGTGTGAACCCCATTATAATTAATATTGAATTCATTTTTTCTCCTAATTGGATCATGAACCCTAGATAGGGACAATAGTAAATGTATTACTAATATTGTATTCTTGCATGTCCATATTTCATTTTCCATTTTCAACCTATTATATATAACATGCCGAAAGGAGTGTTACCCTATTATAACAATAATTTGTGTAGTATCCATTCTTATGGAATATACTATAACAATCTCGGACATATTCATAAAAAACAATCTAAAATAACCAATAATTTCCATTTAGAATCTATATCTATGATGGGGGCATCAGAGAAATGTCAATCTCATCCCACACCAAAGAAACTGATGGATTCAAAGATTTATCATTGAAAAGTCAAATTTTAATGGATTTTTAATTAGACTTCAAATCAGAAAGAGGGAATCTCGTTTAAATATGGGAAGGGGTAAACTAGGTAAAACAACTCAGGCCATAACAGTAGGTTATTTGGTGTAAAAATCAAATTTTGGTTTCCAATTAGATCATTATGATATTATCCTTCAAAAACCCAATATTATCACTCCCTATTTCTATATTAATAGTGTTTTAATGTGAGGTGAAAAAGAACATTGGAGTAATTAAACAAGCTAATATATAATACCATAATACCAATTACTACTGTGATATCCTTAAAAACCATGGTGATAGTCTAAGTTTGAAGAATTTTCAAATGAGTATAGAGTGAAATTATGAGGAAATAATGTTTAACTCATTCATTGAGAAGATCTCATAAGAAACCTCTCTGATGAAAATGAATTTTCCCAATATGTGAATCAATATCTGTGCCGACAGCCAGACCAAGTACATTTGGAATGATTGAGTTTTTTAAATCAATAGAAGTGAATGCTCAAAGACTTGTATTGTGGTTTCTTGGTTGATCACCCAAGAGAGGGCTCAACGTGTATTTGACTCCATGGTGATCCATCCTATGAGATGAGCTACCTTCTAACTCACTGAATCATAAAATTTCATGTCAATCTTAAATCCATCATGCTCACCCATCTTTAACATAGATACATGATAAATTATTCACATAACATTTTTATCATGTCATATATCATCCTTTACCCAATGCATTAGGGGGTGATACAGGTTCCTCCCATCAAATAATCTATACATTTATATATAACTAGAAAACAATCATCACAATAGTAAATAAACCATATAACACCCCTAAAATTTTCTGATATGCTTTTATTAAATACATTCTATTCATACGATACATTTAGCCATGTATTCCTTTGAAACAACACTTGTTTATTTATTAGGTAGTCATAACCTTTCCATTAAACATAAATTTTCCACTTCTATGTTTTGTATTTTGAAAAACGTTCATCTAGAGTTGTGACCAGTAAGTCATTTGGAGTCTGATAGAAACCACTTGATTTTTATTTTTATGAATAGTAACACACCATTATGAATAGTAATATGAATAGTAATATGACCTTTATGAATTGTAAATAATGATAATATTCTATTTTCATAAGGTAATATGATAATGATATCTTAATTAATTTTTCAATGGGATATAAAATTAAATAAACCTTTAATATTGTTATTTTTAAATATAGTATGATTTTATTTAAAAATTAAATTAAAATTACATAGAAAATTATTTTTAAAAAATTAATTTATTTTTTTATTTATAAACGTTGAAAAATGGTTAGGGTGAATTTTTGATATTTTTCTAAAATACATGATTTTTTCGTGAATAGTAAAATACAGTTTTGAGTTTCTGGTAGTTTAATGACATCATAATGAATTAATAATTAATATAAAAGGTTGGTCAACATGATTATATTATCATATGACATGTGGTGTCCCATGTGGCTAAATACCATGGACAAATACCATGGGAAAGCCCATAGTTTTGCAAAAACCACAAATACAGTGTCCCTTTTAATTAATTAAAAACTCCATCTTAATTACTACAAATACCCACTCACCCCCTTCATTTCATATCATTACAAACTCATTATACTGGATACTAGGATAGTATTACCTCCCTTGGAGTCCTCCAATGGTGTCCTCAAATCCCTAAAGGTCGCAACCTTCATGTTTTGGGAGTTACTCTACATGGTAAGAGTATCTACCACACTTCTCTTTTCTTAAAGCTTTCATTTTATGTTTTCTCTTTAATTTTCAATTGGATTATTTTGGGATATGTCATTACATGTTACAATTTATATATATATATATTATTTTACAGTTATAAGATACCCCTTTCTCTCATCAAACTATTTTGGGAAATTTTAAGAGATGTTGTCTTGCAGCCACCTTTTTGTGAGAGATTTCTAAATTTTTTATCTATTTTGAGTTCCTTTATTTTTTTATTCATTCTTCATCCACCACATACAAAGGATATGATAGTTCCAGTACCTTACATGAACTGGAATTATAATTGTATAATGTTATATTTCATCATCATATCTCTTTACCCCTCCTCAAAAACTAAATAATGAAAACACAGTCTGAGATGTGTTAATTTAAAACAATCCGGGACGTTAGGTTCTCATTTTTAGATACCATCTTCAATTATGGTCATGAAACCATTTTTATGGTTGAAAAAGATCCGAATATATGTATTTCTGGTCATTAATGTTCTGGAATCCCTACACACTCATAATATGGAATAATAATACAAAGGAAGTTCATTATGCACAAAACCACCAAACTAAATCCAAGTGTTTATCAATAGCTTTTAACTAATGAATCATCCTCAAGTATATAACCCAAAATCATTATAAGATAATTTATATAAATTTAAATCATGTAAAAATATATATTAAAAATTTGGTATTTTTAACGACATTTCAAACGAAATTTCATTCATGAATACAAGTAAACGAATCATGAAAACCAAGGAAGAAAATACATCAAAAACAATAAAATTAATCATCCTATACCCCTGAAAAAGTTCATGAATAATGATAATATATTTATTACATGTATAGGATGTTTTATAATTGTTGGTTAATGAAGCTAAATTTTATTGTTCAGGTTATTAAAACAAATGAATAACACACTCGAGCATAAGGTAATGGGTTTCTCATCTCACTTTTTTTCCGTGAGATTTTCATTGTTATCCACGTGTTTCTTGTATATAGTATATGTGTACTTCCATATGAAATATAATAACATGATTCCCATTATATTCATGTAATTCAATGATTCATTTTTTGGTTATAAATTTCAAGTCATACGATTCGTCTAATTATATTGTGGTAAAGGACTTTGTCTCAACTACCATTTCATTTTGACTAAATTTTTATTGTTCACATAGTAATACTTATGTGGTGTACCTACTACCCATTTGAAATAAATTTTCATTCGAAATTATATTTCTATTAAATATCTATATTCTCATATCATGAATATGTTTATTGTCTAAATTGTCTACCAATTTACATACTGTTTTTATTTGGAATATTGTTTTAATTATGGAAATATTGATGAATTTGTATCATCTACTATATATGGATGTTGAGAAGGTAGATTATAATTTTATTAAATATATTTATAATGAATTATTTGTAATTCAGTGGTGGGTGGGGCCCACTATATCCCGTCGATGCATCGACAGGTCTCATGAGAAAAATTAGTTGGAGACAAACCCTTCGAGTTTGTTTCCAAAAAAAGATGGGTTTCTACCCACGGATCTAAACTGTTTTAATGGTATTATGGTTTAATGTCCCAGATACATGACATCCAATTACAATAATTCTCTTTATTCATTATCTGTTATAATTATCCATGAGATTTTCACTATTAAAAAAATTTGTGGATTCAATTTCATTATCATTTTATTAATGGCGCGAGTTTTCATTTATTCACCATGCCATATTGATATGTCAAATGGTTTATGATTAAGTTACTATTGATTCATGATTCCACTAATTGTAACCCTTATAGAACATTTGAGCTCACCCCTTTCATTTTTTACATTAAACAGGTAATTAAGTCGAGATCATTTATGGAGTTTCTTTAGATGCATTTTTTAGTTTTTGTTATGTATTGTATTTTTTAATTTTTCCAATGTAATTTTAGTTACATCTATCTATCTAGTTTTTTCAGGGCCACTAAACTGATCATTCCATCATGATTTTCATTCCTTTTAACCATTCATATTGAACAATTAATCCACCGGCTCTGATCTAGAGGGGACGTGGTGTTACAGTTGGTATCAGAGTAAGTTTATTTGAAAAAAATGGAAACTAGAGTCGAAAATGTATAGTCATTATAAAAAACCTAAGGTATTATTTGAGGATAAATGCACAATAATGTCCTGGTATTTTGTTATGAAATAGATTATGTGAATTGTAATAGTAAATTCATCCATGTCTGGATATGAGCATGTAGAGGTGGCTCTGGCACATATGTACCTAGGTGTGATAGCACTGACAAGGATTTTTAGGCATGACCTGGGGTGTCCTGGTACATGAAAATAGGCCTTTATGCACTCTTGGTTACGAAACTCCTGGGGGAACATGCTTAGAATAATTAATATTTCCTTTACAAGCCATTATGATGGATTGAAATGTAAATTATTCCTAAAAGAAACCATTTTTTTGATTATGGGATTAGCCATTCGAAGGGTCTCAATTTATGCTATGTATTTTGTTAAGTTGAGATTATACATTATGGTTCACATCCTAATCTAGTGTGTGCCAATTATTTAGAAATTGTATCTAATGGAATAAGGGGAGTAAATACTCTTGGAAAATCTAGGGATCTCCCCATTGAGCAAGTCAACACTGTCAATGGTGGAGAAGATCAGCTCATGGCCATATTGGGAAAAATTACATAGGTTTTAATGAATGAATATTCCACACCTATGTTGGATCATTTTAGGTAGAAAATGATTTCATCTTTTAGATAGAATAATAATACAGTGGTTGATTAGTAGTGGATCAAGTCCCTCGAAATGATATTAGTGGCACTAAGATGAAATTAAAATGAAAAGGTAGTGCTGGATGTATATTGTCTCTAGGGTGACACTGATCAATGGTGGTCATTGATTCCAAATAACACGAAAGAAGAAGAAATAGGAGATATGGGATGGATAAATTTTAATGAAATGTTCTTCAAAACAAATTTCCCTCATGTGCAATGAACTGAAACGAAGAAGAACTTTTTTGGCTTAAAGAAAAGGGAAGAAAGTAGTGTTGCAGATTATGAGGATACCTTCCCAAGGCTAGCCAGGTTTGTCGTAGATTATGTACATGACTTGGTAGACAATATTGATTATTTATTTTATGGTCTTTCTCCTTGTATTAAAAGGGAACTGGATTCTCAATCATTTTCATCGTATGATGAAATTTTTTTCCGGTGCCATCAAAATAGAGAAGGAATTTTCTAGATCAAAATTTTTCAAGAGAAACCAGGATAAAAAGTATTACTCTGAAAAAAATTGAAGGTGAAGTTCCAAAGAAGAACAAGGGAATCAATAAATTCCCATCATGTGAGAACTATGGAAAAATCATCTTGGAAAATGCTTGGATGGAATGGAAGTGTACTATAAGTGTGGATAAAATGGTCTTCTAACTCATGAATGCATTGGGAAGAAACAATTTGATAAATTTTAATGCTACAATTGTAGAGATATGGGACACTATGAAAATGGAAATCCTAAGCACTAATTAAACATGCCTCAGAAATAACCAAGAGAGCAGAGAGAGTATATGTGATTACAACCATGAAAGTTGAAGCTCCAAATGATGTGGTGGAAGGTACTTTAATTGTTTCCTCAAACATATCAAACACTTTATTTGATTATGGATCATCGCATTAATTTATATCCTCTCTGTTTTCCAGTACCATTACACATGTCCAATTTGTTTTAATAAATGAGTTATCAGTTTAAACTAATAGGGGATGCATCATTGCAACAAAGGCATGTCAACAAGTCACCCCTCGTGACTCATAAACGTGATTTAGTTGCTAACCATATCATCATACCAATAACTAAATTTGATATAATTCCTGGTATCAATTGGCTATCAAACTATGATGCGAAGATTTATTGCAAGAAAAAGGAAGTTATAGTTTTTGAAAATGGTGTAGAATCTTTTATCATAAGAGTAGAGACCTCTCCATCTGATTCTTATCTAGACCCACCCTCGTTAGCTCTTTTGAATGGAATTACTGGATAGGAAGAGAACACAATATCTATGGGTGAGGAAATAAATATTCAATATAATATGAATATATAGTGAAAAAATTCAATGATGTGTTTCCAAGGGGTTTACCTGGATATCCTCCAAGGCGGGAAATTGTGTTCTCCATCGACTTAATTCCAGGTGCAAGACCTATATCAAAGACCCCGTATAGAATGGAAAATCTGTAGTTAGTGGATCTAAAGAAAAAATAGAGGTGTTTAGTGTCAAAGGATGTATTCGAACAAGTGTTTCTCCATGGGGATCCCCTGTCTTGTTTGTCAAGAAGAAAGATGGTTCAATGAGGCTTTGCATTGATTATAGGGAAATCAATGCTATTACAATAATAAATAATTATCATCTGGCTCTGATTGATGCTTTATTTGATCAAATTCATGGATCTCAATAATCTTCGATGATTGACCATCGATCTGGATATCATTAGATGTGTCTTGGGAATAGAGGGTTTCCTAAGATAGTATTAAGAACCAGTTATGGGCATTACGAATTTACAGTGATGCCTTTTAGACTGACTAATGCACCCTCTATTTTCATGGATTTTTTGAATTTATTTTTCAAGGAATATCTTGATATCATTATTTTGGTATTCATTGGTGATATATTGGTATACAAAAAAAGCTATGAAGATCATGAGGATCAATTGCAGATTATTCTGAAAATTCTTAGAAGAAATTAATTATATAGGATGTTTACCATGTGTGAATTTTGGAATCTATCAATTTATTTTCTCGACCATATTATATCTAAGGATTTAATACTAGTTGATTATTCAACAAAAAAGGTAATCCAAGGTTGGCTTATTCCATTAAACTTAACTGAGGCACACAGTTTTATTGGATTAGCCAGTTATATCGGCTTTTCGTTCAGAATTTTGACCGACTGGCTAACCCGCTAACCCATCTCAAATGTAAAAGAGTTATGTTTGTGTGGACAAAATAATGTAAAGAATTAATCAAAAATTTTAAAAGAAGATTGATCAATAATCCAATTTTGACTCTTACATATGAAACTGATGGATTTTCAAAATACAGTGATGCATCAAAGAATGGGATGGATTGTGTCCTTATGAAAAATGGCAAATTTATTTCTTATGCATCAAGGTAGTTGAAGACTCATGTGAAAAATTATCCAACACATGACCTTCAGTTAACATCTGTAATATTTTCTCTGAAAATATGGAGAAATTATCTTTATGGGAAAAAATTTGAGATATACACAGATCACAAGAGTTTGAAATACATTTTCACACAGAAATAACTCAACATGAAGCAAATGAGATGGCTCAAGTTACTCAAAGATTGGGATTGTTCAATACACTACCACCCAGGAAAGGAAAATAATGTGGAAGATGCATTAAGCAAGAAATCCTGAGGACATCAGACTCAAATGGGGATTGAGAGAGATCATATATTCCTGGATCTAGTAATGATAGATATGGGAATTTTTAATGAAGGGAAAACATCATTCCTCATTGAAATGATTGCATAAACATATTTAATAAAGAAGATAAAAATATCTCAATATGATGATGATAATCTACACAAGAAAATTATTGCTGTTAAGGATTTGAGATTAGAAGACATCATGTACAAGGAATGAGATTTGATGTTTGGGAGGAGGTTATGTGTTATATCAGTACCTGAGCTAAAAAATAAACAATTGGACGATGCTCATAGCTCAAATGTTTCTATACACATGGGTAGCACAAAGATGTATAGATATCTGAATATAAATTTTTTGTTGGATAAGATGAAGCGGGAAATTTATGACTACGTGCCAAGGTGTCTAGTTTGTCAACAAGTGAAGGCAGAGAGACAATATCCAAGAGGAGTGATGAAACTTATACCTATTCCAATATGGAATTAGGATAACATTAAGATGGATTTTTTCATTCGACTATTGAGGACACCTAGAAGGAACATTCCAATATGGGAAATTGTTTATCGTCTCACCAAATCATCACATTTCCTTCCTATAAGAGAGTATTTACCACTTGAGAGCCTGGATAGACTTTATATTAATGATTTTGTAACCTTCATTGTGCACCTTTATCTATTATGTCTGATAGAGATCCCCTGATTGCATCAATATTTTGGAAAATCCTCCAATAGGCTTTGAATACTGAGCTTTTTCTGAGTACTGCTTATCATCTCTAATCCAACATACAGTATGAAAGGACCATTCAATCTCTGGAAGGCAGGCTAAGATCATGATCTATTGATATTGAAGGTATGTGGGATCAATACATTATTTTTTGGGATTTTCCTACAATAGTAGTTTCCATTATAGTATTCAAATTTCTCCATATGATGCATTATATAGAAAGATATGTCTAACTCCAACTTTTGGGGGCGAATTTGGGGAGAGGGAACCTATAGGCCTAGAACATATTGAAGAGACCACAAAAAAGGTGTAGACAATCCAAGACCATATTAAATCACCCCAAATTAGGGAGAAGAGTCATGCTAACAACCAAATAAACAATTTGGAATTCCAATTGGTAGATCATGTCTTTCTAAAAGTATCTGCATGGAAGGGTGTCTAAAGTTTCGGTGAGAAAGGTAAACTAAGCCCCATGTATATCGGACCATTTGAAATTCTTGATAGAACCAGAGAAGTAGCATACCATTTAGCAATTTTCCTATGTCTCTCCAAGTTTCATGATGTTTACCATGTTTTATTATTGATAAAATAGATGTCAGACCCAATGCATGTACTCACCTATGATGTAATAGAACTGGAACCTGATTTGTTATACAGGGAAGAGCCTATTGGGTTTCATGACCCAAGGGAGCAGGTATTGAGAAATCAAACAACGTGCCTTGTAAAGGATCTTTGGAGAAACCAGAATATGGAGAAAGCAACATCGGAACCGTGGGATTTTATTAACAAGAACCACCCACATCTTTTTGGTAGTCTTTATACATAAAATAGGAAGCAATTTCCGGAGGGAATAATATAAAACCCAAAACATCTTGTAGTATGATTATCTTAAATAAATTTTATTCGTAGCCAACATATTGAATTTTTTCCTTTGAAACAACACTTTTTCATTTAGGATATAGTCATAACCATTCCATTAAACAAAAATTTCCACTTCGTTGTTTGGAATTTCAAAAAAATGTCATCTAAAGTTGTGACTAGTCATTCATTTGGAGTCTGATAGAACCAACTTGATTGTTTTATGAATAGTAACATACCATTATAACATACCATTATGAATAGTAATATTAATAGTAATATAACCCTTATGAATAGTATATAATTATAATATTTTATTTTCTTAAGGTAATAAGATAATGAGATTTTAATTAATTTTGTAATGTGATATACAACTAATTATTCTTTTAAAATTGATATTTTTGAATATAGTATGATTTTATTTAAAAACTAAATTAAAAATAAATAGAAAATTATTTTCAAAAAATGGAGTTCATTTCAGAATTCTACACGTCGAAAAATGGTTAGGGGGAATTTTTGGGCATTTTCTAAAATATGAGAATTTTTCATGAATAGTAAAAATATAGTCTGGAGTTTTCGGTAGATTAATGATATTATAATGATATAATAATAAATATAAAAGTCTGGTTGACATGTGTAAAATAACATATGACATGAGGTGTCCCAAGTTGCTAAATACCATGGTCAAATACCATGGGGAACCCCATTGTTTTGTGAAAACCACTAATGAGGTGTCCCTTTAAATTAATTAAAAACTCCCTCTTAATTACTATAAATAACCACTCACCCCCTTCATTTTCCTTCATTCCAAACTCATTATACTCTAATCTCTAGTAGTATTAACTCCACAGGAATTCTCCCAAGGTTTCCTCAAACCCCCCATGGTCCCAATGATCTTGTTTTGGTTCTTACTCTACAAGGTAAGAGTGTCTACCACCCTTCTCTTTTATTAATGATTTAAATTAATTCTTTCTCTTTTATTTTCTAATGGTTTATATTGGTAAATGTCATTCTATATTCCCTGTTATGTATATATTATGTAAGAGTTATAAGATACCCCCTTTCTCCCATCAAAAAATTTTGTGATATTTTAAGTGACGTTGTTAGGCTGCCGAATTTTCGCGAGTGACGTTGTTAGGCTGCCACATTCCTCCTCATCTAAATGATATGATAGTTCCAGTACCTTATATTATGCTAATGGATTATTTCATCATCATATCTCTTTCCCCCTCCCCATATACTAAAAAATGAAAACATTGTCCGTTATGTATTAATTTATCACATTCTAGGACAATGGGTCTCAATTTTCACTCCCATCTTCAATTATAGTCATGAAACCTTTTTTAGTGTTAAACCAGATCATAATATATGTATTTCATATAATTAATGTTCAGTAATCCCTAAACACTCATAATATTAAATAAGAATACAAAACAAGTTCATTGTGCACAAAACCACGAAGCTAAATCCAAGCGTTTATCAATATCATTTAACTAATGATTCATCCTCAAGTATATTACCATGAATCATTATAAGATCATTTATATCACTTTAATGTCAGTAAAAATATATATTAACAATTCTTAATGTTTAACCACATTTCGAATGAAATTTCATTCATTAATACAGGTAAACGAATCATGAGATCCAAGGAAGTAAATATTTCGAAAAAAATAAAATTGATCCTCTTAAACCCATAAAAGGGCCTTTAATGAACCTAATAAATCAATTACATGTATAGGATGTTTTGGATTTATTAATTAATGAAGGTAAATTTAATTATTCAGGTCATTAAAACAAACTAAGAACACACTCAAGCATATGGTAAGGGGTTTCTCATCTCACTTTCATTTTTGTGAGATTTTCATTGTTCGCTACATGTTTCTTGTATGTAGTATATGTGTAAATCCATTTGATATACAATAACATGATTATAATTATACTCATGTTATTAAATAATTCATGTTTTTGTTATTAATTTTTTGTCATATGATTCGATTGATTACATTGTGGTAAGGGACTTAGTCTCAACAACAATTTCGTTGTGACTAACATTTTATTATGAACCTAATAATACTTATGTACTTTACCTACTGCCCATTTGAGATCAAGTTTCATTTCAAATTAAACTTCTATTTAATATCCATATTCTCATATCATGGATATGTTTATTTTATAAACTGTAAACCATTTTACATATGTTCATTATTTGGAATTTATTTTTAATTATGGAAATATTAATGAATACATATCCTCTACACTATATGGATATTAAGAAGGCATATTGTACTTGTATTAAATCTATATATAAAAAATTTTGTTTACATTCAATGGAGGGTGGGGAAAATATAGCCCCTCGATGCATTGACATGTCTCATGAGACAAACTAGTTGGTAACAAACCCTTCGAGTTTGATTCCAAAAATCAGACAGGTTTCGACCCACCAAATTAACCGTTTTAATAGTATTATTGTATCATGTGCTAGATAGATGACATATAATTATAAATCATTATCTTTATTAATTATAAGTTTTTACTATCCATTATATTTTCACTATGAAAATATCTATGGATGCTGTTTCATTCTCAGTTTATTAATGGCATGAGTTTTCATTTATTCACCCTCCCATATTGATATGTAAATTATTTTTATGATTAAGTTATTATTGATTCATACTTCCATATTTTTAACCCTTAAATAGAATTTGAGATCAGACATTTTATTTTTTACCTTCAATAGGCGATTAAGATAGATCATTTATTGAGTTCCTTTGGAAGAAGTTTTTATTTTTTGTTATGTATTGTATTTTTTAACCTTTTCTAATGTAATTTCCGTTACATCTATGTATCTAGTTTCTTCAAAAATACTAAACTAATCATTACTTAGATATTTTCATTCCTTCTAAACATTCCAATATATTAGGTAATACACCGGCTCCAGTCTGGAGGGGTCAGGGTGTTACAAACCATATATAGAAAATTGGTTTCATGAAATTTAAACATAATCATATAATAGTCCCATTTATGTAAAATGGGTTTCACATAATATGAAAATGTAAATAATTAAATTTTCTTAAATATTCCATGTAATAATATGGATTTCAATAAATATAGAAATAACATGATAAAGTAAATAATTCTAAACCAAAAATACGATCAGCCAAAATAATCACATAATAGGATAATGAAACAGGGTGAAACATGAGGTATAACTCCAATAGATGTATATCATCCCAAATATAATGAAATCCAAAGTATAAAAATAATTTTTTAAAAATATATGTTATTCATCATTATATAAATCATTGTTTTTGTCTCCTTTCATAAAATATAAATTGTTTTTATGAAAAATTAAATGAATACATTTCATGAAATTATAATTGTTTCAGAAATTTTTTTTTTCAATAGTAAAAAAGAAAAAATTCATTTAAAATGGAAATTAATTTAAAAAATAAAGGTCAAATATTAAGTTGTATAACTCAATAAAATGAGTGTGAGTTACTAAGTCCATTATATATCTCATAATTCAATGATCAACGGAAAGAGAAGAATGTTTAAAAATATATTATAAAGAGCTCAAAATAAATGATCAATGAATGACCTAATGGTTTTAAAAATAATTACTCAAAATACATTGAATAATTTTTACTCAGAAAAATCCTTGCAACGTTTACAATAAATGGGAAGTTAAGATACATTGATTAGATTTACATTTAAAATAATAATTATGATGGGAACACATAATGTTTTAAATAATATAAAATAAAAATACTTTTATAAATATTACTGCTTAAATATAATAATTACTATTAGATAAAAATACAAAATTGTTATTAAACAATAATTTTGATTAGACGATGATACTTTTTTTAAGGATGGAAATCCATTTTGAACACTTAGAAATAACCGTATTAAAATCACAGATCAGTAAAAGAGTATCAAATTTTCATTTTGAAAAGAGTCAAATCATTATGAATGTAATATAAAATTTTACATTTTATATTTACAAAAATAAAGTAGAACATTTTTTATAAGTAATATATGAACATGATCAGAAGTTCTATTGGTATGACTGGGAGTTGTTTTACTCAATGATTCATTTATATTTTGAAAACCATTTAATCAAGGAATTTTATATTCATGAGGATAATTATTTTATACATAAAATAACATTTTAGTAAAATATTACATCATAATTGGTAATAATATATCAATATTGAAGTATTATATTCAATGAATAGAGATTATGACCCAATAAATAGATTTGAGTCATGGAAAACCCATCACTACATTTGTATCATTTGAATTGAAAACCATTTGTATAATAATATTAAATATATCATTAAATATATTTAAATATAAAGGAATGATGAAAAAAAATTATGTTGAGTACATTTTCAACACTAATTAAATGGAAAATTGGGGTTCAATATAAACATGTATTGAGGGATTCAAATTCGAGGTAAATAAATCCATAAAAGATGGGAATTTAAAGGGTAGTGAAACAAATATGTTATATAGTGAAATAAATATTTATTTATCAATAAAAGGGTGATTTATTTTGATATATTTATTTTTAGATGTATTTATACCACATCAAAGATCTATTGGTGGGAAACAGAAAATCATGCCTCAATGGAAGTGAACATGAGGAAACAAACCCTTACCATAATTACTTCGTTTGTTGATGATGATATAGCATTATATAAAATACAGTGCATAAATTAATATATATTTTTATATCTTTAATATTTTATATTAACCATTCATCAACCTTATTATAATTAATTATCATGATTAAATTTATTAGTTATAGTGTATTATGACCATCAAGTTTTAATACCTTTAACTGTTTTGCACATGTTTAATAATATTTATATCAATTCCATTAATTTCATACCAATTTCATTTTTTTTATATTTTATAAGATTATAAAATATTTAATTTATATTTTTAAAAAAATTCAAATCATATCCAATATGTTTTTCAGTTATGTTATGTGATAACCTAATTCATAAGTGTATATTTTGATATTTCTAGTATAGGATAATGTTACATTAAAAATAAGTTAAATACTCAAAATAATATTTCCATAAAAATATATTAATAATTATTTTCTTATTACATTATCGTAATAATATTTTTCCTTTTTCTTATAGTCATCCATATTCATATTATAAATCATTACCCACATAGGTCGGTAAACCGACCTCGACATGATCATGGTTTAAATCGATTGTCGAGTGGGTTTAGGGAGGTGTTTCTATTGACATAATAACATTGTAAAATAAATATAATGGTATTATTTTTTTTTCTATGATAGTAAACATGATTTTTATTTTTTTTTAATTTAAGAATTTTAAATCGAATAACGGATAGTGTTTCATCGTGGAGTCGGTAATCTGAAAATACAGACGATGAGCATTCCAATTTCTCAACGTGTTATAGGGGTAAATGTGGAAAATATATTGACATTAATAATCATAATTATATGATATTTTCCATATTTATTTATCATATCCACTATCAAAACTACCGATGAATATTGGTAATGAAAAAAATATTGTCACTTCATGGTGGTGGTGGTATCTCTAACACAGTAATGATGGTCTTTTGTTTTTCTATAATTATAGAAGATAATAACTAATGATGTAAAATAAAAAATATATGTATAATAATAATAATTATTATAATTAATCCATCGTATGATTATGGTTTTGATATATTTTTAATAGTATGAGTATGAATAATAACATAATAATGAGATAATACTTATATTGGAGCCATGTTTTCTCTTTTTCTAGTCCCAATGAAATTGAAGGGATTAAGATAACTATGAGGGAACATGGGATTATTTTTGTGTTAGATAGTTATAGGAAGATTAATATACAATATTATAATGGATTAATTCTCTATAGAGTTGTAGCACTAAAGGGTTGTAGAGGTACCCTTTTCTATGGGGAATATTAGGAACTTTTAGAAGGACATATAAATTCTCATTATTACAATGACACCATTACAAGGAAACTGGATCCAATGATTCTATATTATTTATTTTGTGGATTAATATGGTTGGTAATGTCACAAAAATGTGTTTATAAACTTTTTATAGACTTTTTATTGGGTGTTTACAATTAATTTTTGATATTTTACTTTTTTCTTTTAAACAATGTAGCTTGTTTTTTCCCTATGAGATTTTTTGTTTTATTAATAATATAAAATTACCCATATAGAAATAATTTTATTTTATGGGAATAAATTTCAATCATATAATATAAAATTCAATTCAAAAATATTATAAAATTTACTTTTAAATTAAAATAGATATTTTTGGGAAACATATTTTAGTAAAAAATAGCATTCTGGGTGTTTTGAATTGTAACCTTTATTTTTTATCAATTAATAGTAATATGATAGTAAATATATTTATTTATGTTTTCATAAATCATATTATATTCATTATTTAAATAATTTAAATTTCAATGATTCGATATGAATTCCATGATATAAATAAAACAATAATTAAACAAAATTGTTTCGACATTAATGAGGTAATTAGAATTAATCCAAATAATATAATTTATTTTAACTAAATTGAAATTTTAAATATTAAATAGTATTATAATAATTATATTAAATATAATATTCATTTAACAAAATTAATATTCTATGTGTTATTAAATAACTCATAAAATTATCAAACATCGTCTACTATATGACCGCTCTTTTGCCTCCAGGATATGATCAGCAAGATGTAAATGAGGGGCATAGTGGATCTTTTTGAGTTGATGGATCTGTTTTAGATTAAGAAGAAGAATAAGTTTTTGGCGGAAAATCTACTAGTCTTGGTGTGAACGAACCTATTAAGTCCATCTTTCTATGTTCGATAGGAACTGAGAATCCCCTTATTAATAGAATAAAACCCTTAACCAATAAGTCTTTATTTAATTGCCTAATTTGCCATATAAGGGACTACTCGGCAATATCAGAAAGGAGAAGAATTCCACTCAACCAGAGGCAGAGAAGAGGAATGGAAAGAAGCAGAGAAAAATACAATGAAAAAAAGAAGGATGGTTGATTCAAAGGATCTCCCTTATCCCTTAAAGAAATCTGGCACACATGGTAAGAGACAAGGATTGAACATTAGTACTGGATTATTTGTCCCCCTATCTTGATATATGAATTGGACAAACGAAGTCAAATATGAAGAGATGTCATAACAGGCACAAATAGCCAATTAACAAAGCGAGAGTTGGGATCTCTTTTCTACAGACAGGGAGGGCTCTTTGAGCACACTTTCCAGCTAAAAGAAAGCAAAAAATCCAGACAGCAATCAAGAGAGTGGGGCGGTTTCATCCCATGAAAGGTAAGGAAGTACTGCAGCTTTCCCAAGTGGAAGAGGGGAGCTATCCTCATTGAAGAGAGTTGTAGGTTCCTTAAAAAGGGTTGGTTTGGTTCTATTTAGAATCGGTTTTGCTGGTTATTTCTAGTTGGTCATGGAAATTCCATGGGGGGGTACGGGGACACGAGTGCCAAGGAGTAGAAGAGCAGTGAAAGTAGTACTACAATAGACTTAGTAAATATACTACCTTAATTGATAGTAATATTTTATTGCATGATCACGTACCCATTGGGGAGGCGAATTGGAGAGCTAGCCAGGCAGACCCTGTCGTATCATCTAATCTCATTCGATGTCCCCAAGTACTCTTTCTAATCCAATTAGATTGACCAAGAAGCCTATTTAATAGATTTTATATTGCTTGCCCTGCAATTGTGTCAAGTGATTTTCATTTTTTTTCCACTGACCCTAAAGGGATGCCCCCTGGTCCTGCCTTTTGACTATGAAGCGGAGGCCCTCGAAATGGGGCTCCACCAAAAAAGTATGTACCACACAAGGTGTACTTGGAGTGCATTCATTCCCCAGGTTCAGTTGCTGCTACTTCAGAAGATTGAGAATGGTATAGACTTGCTCCACCTTCCTCGAATTCCTTTATTTATGGACCATCATTGCAATAAATCATTAAATCCAGTATTGGATAGGAGGTGAGCAGAGGATGAATTTTATCGGAACCCTGATTGAGGCATCTCGTTAGCTTATGCAGCCAGTAGAACAAGCATTTTGATACGGATGCCGCTGGGCTCAAAAAAAGAGAAATCTGCGGCCTCCATTAGTTTACATGCTCCCATGGCCTCCCCTAATAGTTTCTAGCGCATGTCTAGGCCAGCATGACATGACATTGATCTGAGAGTTTAGGTGAATGGGCTTCCATGGCCATTAGAGGAATGAGATTAAGATGAATAGCCAGCACCAGATAAAATTTCTTTATTCAGATGGGACTCACCTGAAGTGAGATCGATAGTTTGAAATAAATTGACTTGATTAAGGGCTTGACTTGTGGTTCCATGCTTAGATGTGCGAGTTCTACTAGTCTAACTGCTAACAGTTGGGGAATGCACAGGGAATTTCTTGGAAGGTGACTAGCCAATAGGATGGGAAGATGGTGAGTCAGGTCATGTAGGAAGGTATTCTCCTGGTACTAGTAACGGCTGATCGGGACCAGGGAAGTACATCCTTGAATCATTTTTTTCCCGGGAAGGGGTTTAAATAAAATTCATTGGTGAGTTCCTCATAGCCTGAATCATTTGGATGGATGGAAGAAGCAGAAGATCCATTTTTTTCATTTGGAATTCTCTCTAGAACTGCAGTAGGAGCATGAGACAGAATATGTTAGGCATCTGTAGAAAAGGTTTCCTTTAAGGTGATTACCACTATTAGTTGTTTCCACATAAATACAGGCTTCCTCCAAAGATCATAAAAAATAGATGGATGGTCTTAGATCAATAAAGGATCGTGAAGGGAATGAACATGAATGAAGCTTGGGTTGATGAGGTCACTATCAAGGTATTGATATCACCTGTTCGTGGGAAACTTAAAACTAATATGATATGAGGATGCCAAAACCAAGTTGGCATGGATCCAAGGCCATTCTAGAAATATTTTATATGTTTATCGGATATCTGCTACATGGAATAGAGTTGACCGAACGGGGGGTCCCACATGGAGATAAAAAAACATAACCTTGTTTGCAAGGGAGATGATTGTGCACTGTACTCAATGCCCTGTTAGTCTAGTACTATCATATCATTGGGGACACGTATCAGTATTGGACCTAGCCTGGATGATAGGCTTTCGACCTTCAATATATATCAGTACTAGTCTTTGTATTCGTAATTATGTTTCTCAAGGTGTGGATCATCACCCATCTCTTCGGGATGGCTTCATTGCATTGATTTGGCAAACAGACACTTAGAAAGGAGACATCGTAACGGAAGGGGCGTTGGCCTGTTTATATCAATTAACAATGAAGCCCATCTTTATTATTTTTTCATGAAACCTCCCACTCTTATGCGTAAGGGGTAGGATACTTTTACGCTTCGGAAGGATGAAAATAGAAGTGGGCTCAACTATTATGGTCCTTATTTCGTACGTCTAACAACAACAGGGCACTTAATGTGATTCCCACCTTCCCCAACTTGGGCTTTGACCACCCTACTTTATGAATCATATGGGGCCTATTATATTCTAATAATTGAGTTGGACTAGTCATCTTTGGTAGATATGTATGTCGCCTGGTGTAGTGGTTTAGACAGAGGAACCAAAGGTGTAGGGGCCCGGAAGGGAGACTCACGGAACTGCTTATGATTCCTAGCTCGACGACGAATTGGACTCGGAAGAATAGAGAATGAGATGGAGGGATCCCCGCTTTGGAGAAAGCCAATTCTATATAATAAAATTGATTGGGATTTAGACTCAGAAGCTGAGGCAGGAAGTGATCCATTGGACTCACTACTACAAATATGGCTTTTATCAGCGCTAAAAATGGCCATTAACAGTACTCGAAAAAGCGCAACTAATGCAGGGAAAGATAAAGGGGGGTCCCCTTTATCAGCGCTCTAAAAAGTGATTATAAAGACACCTTTTATCAGTGCTAAAAAAAGCGTTGATAAAAGGGGTCAGTAATCAGTGCTAAAATGAAGCACTGATAAAAATGTCTTTTATCAGTGCTTTCTTTTTAGTGCAGATAAAAGGCGCCTTTTATCATCACATTTTTTAGCGCTCATAAAAATAAAAAAAATAAAAAAAAATAAAAAAAAATATTGCCAATCTCGGGGGGGGGGGGGATTTTTATAGCGCTTGATCCCCCCTTTATCAGCGCTTTCCCACACATCTAGTGGCCGCCCGCACCGCCTACACCCTTTATTAGTGCTATCCCTTTAAACACCCTTGCGCGTGTGCCCTTGCCTCCACCCATATTTGATCTCAAGACCTCTCCCATGCACACCAAAAGCCTTTTCCACTACCCTATATTTATTTGTTCTCTTATTCATGATATATCTATTTATTTATATATATATTTCGTTATTTTTATTCATACAGTAATATATATTTATATTTATATATATAGTTATATTAATATATATATATATATAGTTATATTAATATATAGTAGTTATATAAATATTCATATATTGGTATTTTAAATAAAATGGATATTAGTTATTATTTACATAAATCTATTATATTTTATATGTAAATATGTTTAATTATTTATTTAAAAATTTTAATTTTTAGTGCATGAATATATAAAAAATATGTACATATTGTTATATATTTGATTATAAATAGAAGAGCATTATAAAAAACGATAAAATTTCAAAGACATAATATCAATATGAATGTAATACCTTGGAATATGATCAGTCCCCCAAAAATATCCAGTAATATACCCTTATAAGAGGCTAAAAATCCACAAAATATTAAAAAAATTGGGTACCCCGACTAAAAACTCAGTTTTGGAGGACTTATGGGCCTTTTTTTTCCTTGAAAAACGCTTGATTAGGGTTCCTATGGATCACTGAGAAGTAGAGCTCATCGCTGGCTTCGATTTGATATGTGGTAGAGCTCAAACGGACACCTGGATCAAAAGTTATGGTCGTTTGAAGTTTGAGTTGCGTTTTCAACGCATTTTGGATATTTTTTTTAATTTTTTTAGTCTTCAAATTGTTATTAAATTACTATTACTCCATAATAATTATAAAATTATTAATTAAAAATATTTTTATAATTTTTTATGATTCCATTTTCACTAAATATCTTATATATTAAGTATATTAAGTATAAATGTACATTTATACTTACCTAAAATATATTTAAAAATTATATATTATATTTATACCAATATAACTATATAACTATATTTATATATTAATATATTTTTTAATTTTTTTTGAAGTCAACCATTCATCAGCGCTTTTAAAAAAAGAACTGATGAAGGGGTACTTTAATCAGCGCTTTTTTGAGCGCTGATAAAGGCCCTCGCCCCCTTTATCAGCGCTTTTTCATTAGCGCTGATAAAGTGGTGGCGCTGGCCTTGCCTAGTTTTGTGGTAGTGACTCTTAGTAGGAGGGAGAATATATATCTTTTCTGGACAGAAGCATACTAGTCGGAGTGGTTCCCTCCCCCTTTCACCCAGCCTGGCCCTTCTTCTATCTTATATAGAAACCCTTTTAATGTGATACAAAGAAGAAAGGCTGCTCTCATCATTCATATATAGAAGGGGAAGAATGTGGAGTTGTTAGCTCACAGACAGAGCTCATACATTTCCTTCTGTATTTGGGAATATGAGAAGGATTACCATATCTTATATCTCTTTCTCGGGAAAGACTCCGCATTCAGGAAGTGGGGTGGTATGGTGGTGTGAGGTCGCGAGAGCTTGTGTAGGACTCATCACATCTTGGGGTTGGAAAAATGATGGAATATGGGACTGTCCTGCTTTCCAGGATAAGACGATACAATCACTTTTTTATTTGTTTGGTCAAACAGGTAGAGCACTCAATGTAGGATTGTGACACCATTTATAGGATATGAAATGGGACTCTTGAGTCTCCCCTCTCATCAGGGGCTTTTGAATTCCACGTTTAATCAAACAGCACCTCTGGATAGACTAGTTATCAAGATGATGGATTATTCTTTTGATCTAAAGTCGACCACGACCCCTCTTAGTTCTTGAATAGATAATCGGACTTTATAGGTATTCTTGCATATAAAGTCCTATCGATGATGGTTTTGCTTCTGGGGATATGGAAACTTCCCTTTCTAGAACATTTTTTGGGTCCCTTTTATTAAATAAAAATAATGGGTCACATTCATGGATGGTCAACCTATCGGATACTATTCGTCATGGCCTCTCATCAATCTATCTCACCACGTCGTGGTGTGGTATTGCGCTGAGAAAGTTCACCCTGGTGTTTTATTCAATGATTATGCTAATCTAGGAGATGATTTAATCATCAATGATTAGAAGGTGGCACACGTCTATTCTGATGTTTTGGCCAACATAGTGGTCACAATATCAACCCAAAATTAATTGATCTCTAGGACTTGGGATGGGGAGTTCGCAAAGCATTTCTGGGTTCGAGGGATTTCGGTGGACCTAAGTCATGTGTGTGCTCTGCTAAGGCTCTCAAGAATTTACATAACACCTATGGCCTGATGGCTATTGCTGATAAGTACTCTATTCATAGATTCTCTACAATATTTCAGGTTGGGGGGGCCGGTTACAATGTACTCTCTAGGTTAGACCATTATAGGTTAAAACACTACGAAAGAGTTAGGTGGATGCGTCTTGCTTCCCAATTCCCAAATATAGAATTTTCTATAGGGAGGGGAAGACCATTGAATCCCTACCTCTGAGGTTGAGGATGGTAATGAATCCCAAGGAGTTTGTCTTGAGCCCAGAGGAGTTCCACTAGACGGAGTCATCAAAATACTTCCAGGAGTGGACCCTTCTTCGAGTTTCGGTTAAGCAGTGGTTAAGTTAAACACATTGGTACTGGAAGGTAGCTATGTCACCTGAGGTGTCCCTAACAGTATTTTTGGAAGCACTTTTCCTTCAAACAAGCTGGAAAGATCGATGAAGAATTGGTCCGATGGTGGATAAGAGGTGGCATATGCTTCTGGTAGTGCTGCAGAAGGCTGGGAGAACTCACAAGTCCGTTGTTGGCTCAACCCTTGATTGTTCTAGGACCAACAATGTGACAGAGTTTCCTGGTGGGTAGATCACTCGGGGAGGTCATGGTAGGTGAGATGCTCATTGGGGATCCATCTGTGGAATGAACACTTCCATGGCCATTGTTGGTTCATCGGTGGTGAATTTCTCAACATCCCAGATTTTGGTGATCTTGACGTGGGTGTCAGCCAACGTGCCTTCTGACCAAGACTGTATGGCTGAAAGGATTCGTAGTGTAGTATTCTTTTCAACCTTAGGATAATGCCCCGGCTTGTATTTGACGGCAATCATATCCTTGATTCGGGAACTGGAGCTAGTGGAGATTGTTCCAATCATGCATGGGTGGATCTATGGTGAGATTTTGGATTTGAGAAGTCAAATCCTCAGACTGATCTTCAAGAAGCTGAAATCCTTCTTCTTCTGCAAACTCATCGCCCCATCCACTGACCGGGTAGGAAAGTCCAAGTATGGCTCTGTAGTTCCATCCTTTTGGAAGTATCCATTCATTGATAAGTGAATGAGTCGATACCTCCGAAATTCGTATTCATCCCAGGAAATATGTTGATACCCTATGCCACATCGGTAGTCATTTGTTTGAGCTTTTACTGGCTCATAAATTCCATGCTTTTTTCCCCAAACTGGTTGAAGTCCATGTTTCTCATGTATTTACTCCGAAGAGGGCTTCTCCAGATTTCCAACCTCGGTCCAGACATGATTTCCTTATTGGTCCACTGTGACCGTTACAACTATGTCGGCAGATCCAATGAACGGACCGGGCTCTTCAATTTTTGCATCATCCGACAGGACATTAACCGCTCTGTGATATGGGGGTTGTAACATTAGGTTGTCCAGGGGGTGTCACCACTTCTTTCCCAACTCTTTGATAATCTTTCTGTTCCTGACATGGAATTCAAAGATTACCTAGCTTGATTGAAAAAAAGATCCAATTTAATGTCCTAGTTGTCCAGAATGATACGTACACCGTTGATCAGGATTGAAATTTATGGGTGGTGGGTTTTGAATAGGCAGTTCCTGTAACATCCCAGGTAAATAAAGAATTATAAATTTTCATATTTATTAATTTTACTTTAAAGGGGTTTCTATGTTCGATAGCGTACCTGATACGCAACAAAGAATTTCTTTGAAATCGTACGTTGCACACTAGTAATAAAATAATATTATTTTAAATGTTAGTTAACACGTAGCCGTTGTACTGGCGGGAATGGATAGAAATAACTAAAATATTATTATATATGATTTTTAAATGTTTAAAATTTATCTAATAATGGATAAAGGCTTAAAATACGAAAAGAATTCAATTTTAGGCTTATATACTCTAATTTTCACGAAAGGTCCACTTATCAACATTTGACAGAAAACCGTCATTAAATATAGTTTTGATCAATCTTATACATTATATTGGACTAAATATAACTCTTATTTAGAATCTGGACATCAAATTTTACTTTGTGTAAATTTTTGGTATTTTTCTGATAAAGTTCATTTTTTAATGAATAGTGTAAAATGTTGTATTTTAATTCAAAACCTATTTTTAATGTAATTTATTTGTATGAGTAGATTATCTTTTGAATTGGTTTTAAAGTTAAATTTTAATATATTTTTACCATTAAATCCAATAGTGGTCGTTGGAATTAATTTCACTTTGAAAATGGACTTAAACTAGTGTCAATCTTTTGAATCTTATTGTTTCATAAAAACTCGCTATTTGCTCTGACAGCGGGAATTAATTATTAAATTAATTAATTAAACTTATATGTTGTGAATTTTTTAAAATCGACTTTATTTCTGAATTTGGAATATCAAATATAGATTATGGTGAAGTTTTGGTATTTTTCTGAAAAACTTCAATTTTTGATGAATAGTGAAACCACTAAGTGGTACTTATAAAAACTGATTTTTTTCGTTTAAATGAAATTTTACAACTTCTGTGTTTTGAATTTAAAAAATCCGACATAAATGTTTGTCATTAAGAAGTAAAATGTTGTTCAATGAGATTAAAATATTTTTTTGGGGAATAGTAACTTATTAAGTTTTTAATCACGATTAGAGGTAATTAGTGTAGTTTAAGGTAAAAATAATGTTTTAATAATATGAGATGAGCTTGAAACATGTCCTACCCTTATTTTATGTGTCATGTCCGACCATGAAAAGCCATGTTTCAAATTGGGGACCCCATGGAGCCACTTTGGTTGGGAAATGACATAAATAACTTTTTATTTAATGTTAAAGTAAAAATGACACACACATGAGAGGTTTTACTAAAACAATTTTTACATGGGGTTATACAAGTCAGATTTTTGACTATAAATATTCATTAGAAAGATAAATAGTTTTCCTACATCATGAAAGTTGTTTTAAAATTTACATACATTAAATATATTAAATTATTTATGACATCATGATGATGCAGCGATTACCTCATTAATAAAGGATTTAAATAAAATGAAATGATAATGTAAAATCTAAGACCTACACATGTCCAAAACCTATTGGATGGGTGGATTTCGAACCCTTATCACCTTATCCTCTAAACACATGAATGTGGGACCTCTTAAATCCGAATACCAGTTTAAAATAAAGTGACTTTTCCTTACCTTCCAAGAGTGCCCCTCCTCTTCTCTTAGAAAAGGCCTCCACCTCTACCTCCTTACCCACACTCCCAAAGCCTTTGGCTCAGCCAAAAACTACCCATTTTGGCTCTCCACATCCATATCTTACTTCTTGAAGCCTCACTTTGGGCAGAAGTCTTCCCAAGAAAGCCTTTGAGCTCAAACCAAAGGGAGTTACCCGATTTTAAGGTAATGTCTTCTTTTGAGTCCTTTTGTTTTATTTTGCTTCTCCAACCCCCTAAACTCTTTTTATTATTTTCTTTTGTAACAACTACAGTATCATAAATATACTAGGATGTTTTTATAATAAGTATTCAAGCTACACTTACACACACCTACATATAATGGTTAAAGAACATACTGTTTCCGTGGATGGCGAATTTCTGCCTCCCGAAATGATGATTGTTCATCATTCTTTTAACACCATCAAAGGTGGAAATTAAGATGACACTATATTTATATATGATATATAATATGTTTATGTTTTCCTTAAGCTTATTTATTTTTCATTTTGGTCATACCTTTATGGTTTCCATTATGGGTAAACACGATATCTTCATTTAAGGAAGTGCGGACTACCGCCCCCTCAAAGAGATGTGATTCGTTAATGCCATATGTGGGACGCATAAAGGATGTATTTAAAGTTATTATATAAGATGTTATACTGTAATTATAATATACCTCTACATAATTATTATTTCTTTCTATTAAAATATTATATACAATTGAAAGTAGCATTCATGCGTACGTACGGCTTACCGTCTCCATGAACAGTGCATTTCATTTCTTATCCCCAAATGTAATGTACTATTAAAAGTACATGTATATAATGGATATATATAATGAATGATACATCTAAATGATGAATATAATTCTGCAATTAAAATATACATACCTCTCATTAAGTTTTAATTCCATTAATATGAAAAAGAAATGAAAGTAGTGTTCATGCGTACGTACGACTTACCGTCTCCATGAACGGTGCATTTCATTTCTTACCTCTAAATGATTATGTAATATTATAAATACATGTATATGCTGGATATATATGATATATATGGTATCCAAATCAGGAATGTCATTCTGGATATAAAGAACCTTTGACCACACGAACAACATGTAATTGTAAGAAGTCCACTTTTGACTTAAGAACCAAATATCGACAAAACAAACATTATTAACTAAAATGGTTAAGTAATGTGCATAACATGGTAATAAGTGATATAAAAGGAATAATGAACTTTAAAAAATTTCTTAATCAAGTAGAAATTAACTCAAGGTAATTATTCAGGACGTTAAAGAACGATCGAGTCAAGTCGGACCCGAGGTAAGGGACTTCGTCTCAATCTCCTTTCATTGAGGCATATTTCGTTTCATACACAGCATTCTTTTGTACGGTGTATAAAACCCTTTGACATTTAATTTTATACAAAATGAATCTTTTTCTACGAAACGTTTTACAAAACGACAAAAAATAATGTTTCTTTTAACATACGCGGTGACAACAACATTTTCTGCTGCCGCGATTATTATTTGGTCTTTGGCTTCCTGAACAAGCCATAATGTTTTTTTAAATGAAATAAATACCATATAATATTTTATGTATTTTGGAATTGAAAATGGTTTTTATAATGGATTTTTTATGTCAATATATTTATGTGATATATTGTGATCAAGTGTGGAAATGTTTTCTTTCCATTATATTTGTTTTATGTCTTATGATTTTATAATGGTACTTGCACAATTGACGGGTGGTTACGTGATGAACCATATGACGGGTGGTGCCGTGAA
Organism: Viscum album; assembly: GCA_963277665.1. NCBI lineage: Eukaryota > Viridiplantae > Streptophyta > Magnoliopsida > Santalales > Viscaceae > Viscum > Viscum album. The sequence continues at coordinate 860,742,714 of OY728134.1, read as the reverse complement.
TACCAGGACGGGTGGTTATGTTATAACCTCCAATGCATTGGGTATGGAAGTCGGCTGTATGGATATTCCATTAAGTATGTATGGAAATTAGCCATATGGCTATTCGATTAAGTGATATGTGTGGAAGTCGACCGTATGGTAATTCCACTTAAGTATGTTTATGTCCCAAGTTGCCTTTATATATGTTATGTGTTCTTTATATGGGTTTTATGGTAATCCTTTGGTTACAAAAAGATAAGTAATGATATTTTATTCAGTGAAGAGTTTTTTTACTACTTCATGAATGTGAAGGTATTACTTTGATAAAGTATACATGGTTTACTTGATGTTAGAAAAACTAACAGTTTTCATTCTTTGTGTATACCTTACTGAGCTTTTTATGCTCACCCCATGTTTTTTTGAAATGTTTTTCACAGGACTTAATGTGGAATAAGGTCAAGGATGGGATCAAGGGAATGTCATGCTATATAAAACATGGAACTAGACATGTTTCTTTTTAAGAGTTTTTATTATTATGGAAACTTAGTAGAAGTGTCTACTTTGTAATCTTTTGAGATGTAATAGTTATGTTCTAATTATCTAAAACTCTAAACCTGAAAAGATCCTCAAGGTGAATTATTCATTTAATTCAATATTAAGTTAGGTTTAAGGCCGAGGCCTTATAGTTGGTATCATAGGTCGGTTTAGACAACTTTAGGAGTTAGAAAAGTGTTAAATTATAAAATGATTGAAATGATATAGCATTTAAAGATTACCATGTTGCTTCGCCTAAGATATTTCTATGTTCAGAATGGTTTTCCGTAGAGGAAACAAAGCAGCTATGTTGGGACGACATCAGGAGGAAGACAACCTTCCAAATAAGCAACCTGAGATGGTCGGAATCGGAACTGAACAGTTTGTTGCAGTGGTGTCATAGTTGACTCAGGCTATAAATGGTGGTGGTATCCATGCACGAGATCATCCAAATCAACTACAGAGGAACATGTCAGTGGTGGAACATTTCATGAGGCAACATCCCCCATCATTCAGAGAATCATCTGACCCCGTGCAAGCTGAAGGGTGGATTAAAGCACTGGAGAAGATTTTTGATGTCATGGGGTGTTCAGAACATCAAAAGGTTAGTCTTGCTATTTACCGTTTTGAAGGTGAATCTGATCAGTGGTGGTCGATGGTGAAAAATATCCGAGATAGTGATGAGATTGAGGATCTTCACTGGGATGAATTCAAAGGTATGTTTCTTGAGAAAAATTTTCCTAAGGTGGTTCATCTTAGGATGGAAAAACAGTTCCTAGAATTGAGGCAGGAGGATGATTCAGTGGCTACTTATGAAGCAAAGTTCACTCGTTTGACAAGGTATGCTCCAAACTTCATACGAGATCTTGATAGTAAAATAAACTATTTTTACTCTGGGTTAAAGCCAAAGTATCGAACGGCTTTAGCTTCTCATGAGTTCAAAAGTTATGAAAAACTTGTTCGATGTGCGGAGAAGGTAGAAATGGAGTTTGCCGATGATCATGTGTTCTATGACAAACAACAAAATAAGAGGTCTAGTTGGCAGACAAAGGGGAAGAATTCATCAAAGAAGCAAGGAGGTAAGAAAACCAAATATCCATCCTGTGAGAAGTGTGGTAAAATGCATCCTGGATAATGTTTATCCCAGTATGGTAAGTGCTTTTGGTGTGGTAAGTGCAGTCATATTTCTCTTAACTGTAAGGAAGATGATCAAGCATGCAATGAAAAGCTAACGGTAAGATGTTTTAAGTGTAATGAAATAGATCATTATGAAAATGAGTGTCCAACGAAGAACTCAACTAGGGGAAAGCATCCAGACTACAAGCAGAAAGGGGTGGTGAAATCCTTCGAAACAACTTCAACAGATGTTGGGCCATCGAATGAAGTAGTATCAGGTACACTGTTTGTTTGTTCAGATTATGCCAATGTGTTGTTTGATTCAGGGTCTACAAATTCTTTCATTTCTGAGAAGTTTTCTAGTAAATTGGAAATTCCATCTCAAGATATAAACCCTAAACTTACGGTAAAAACACCCGGAGGGAACGTTGAGACAAAAATGAATTATAAGAATCTTCCTATTTGTGTGTGTGGAAATAATCTACCAGCAAACCTTATGTTTTGCCTCTAGTATAGTTTTATGTTATTTTGGGCATGGACTGGCTTTCGGTTTATCATTCTAAGATTGGCTGCAGAGCTAAAATGGTTACTTTTCATAGAGATTTTCAGTTTGTGTACAAGAATGAACCCTTTATTTTGATAACATATTAGGAAGTTGAGAAACTAGTAAAAGATGGAAATGAATGTTACCTTGCACATATTGTTGAAAATAAAGTAACTGTGCAGATTAATGATGTGCTAGTGGTAAATGAGTATCATGATGTTTTTCCTGATGAGTTTCCTGGTACTATTCATGATCAGGAAGTTGAATTTACTGTTGACTTAGTTCCTGATTCAAAGCCAATTTCAAAACCCCCTTATAGAATGGCTCATGTTGAACTTTTAGAGTTAAAGAAACAATTGTAGGAGTTATTAGATAAAGGATTCATTCGACCTGGCACATCACCATGGGGTGCTCTTGTCTTGTTTGTTAAAAAGAAAGATGGATCAATGAGGCTTTTCATTGATTATAGAGCCTTGAATAATATTACTATTAATAACAAGTATCCTTTGCCCCATATCGATGATTTGTTTGATCAGCTCCAGGGAGCTCAGTTTTTTTCAAAGATTTACTTTAGGTCGGGGTACCATCAGTTGAAATTAAAAGAACTATATGTTCCGAAGACTATGTTCCGTACTAGATATGGCCATTATGAATTTGTAGTTATGCCTTTTGGGTTAACCAATGCACCTGTTGTATTCATGGACCTTATGAATAGAATTTTCCATGAGTTCTTGGATAAGTTTGTGGTTGTTTTCATCGATGATATTTTGGTTTTTTCTAAAAGTAAAGATGAGCATGAAAGTCATTTAAGGGTTATCTTGCAAACCTTAAAAGAAAAGAAACTATATGGAAAATTCAGCAAGTGTGAGTTTTTGTTACAACACATTTCTTTCCTCGGTCACATTGTTTCAAAAGATGGCATAACTGTAGATCCTACTAAAACAAAAGTTGTTGAAGAATGGCCAAGACCCACAAATGTAACCGAGATCCGTAGTTTTCTTGGTTTGGCAGGTTACTACCGAAGGTTTGTTGAAAATTTTTCATGGTTATCTAGTCCAATGACTAAGCTAACTCGTAAGGTTGTTAAGTTCATCTGGACAAAAGAATGTGAGGATTGTTTTCTGGAGTTGAAAAGAAGATTGGTGAATGCTCCAGTTTTGGCACTTCCTTCCAGGAATGGTGAGTTTGTTATATACAGTGATGCTTCGTTGAAGGGACTTGGCTGTGTCCTTATGCAGAATGATCAGGTAATTGCTTATGCTTCACGTCAGTTGAAAACTCATGAGGTCAATTACCCTACACATGATTTGGAATTAGCTGCTTTTGTTTTTTTTAAAAAATTTGGAGGCATCATTTGTATGGAGTAAAGTGTGAAATATATACTGATCAAAAAAGTTTAAAGTATATATTCACTCAGAAAAAATTGAACATGAGACAGAGGAGATGACTGGAATTAATCAAGGATTATGATTGTACAATTCACTACCATCCGGGAAAATCAAATAAAGTGGCTGATGCTTTGAGTCGAAAAAGTAATGCTTCATTAACCATGCTACATTTGGAAAAATTTCCTTTGGTTTTTGATTTGATGAAATTTGGCATAGAAGTTGTTGGTGCAGGAAGTTCTTCTGTTTTGTTTCAGGTATCAGTGAAATCTTCTCTATTAGAAAAAATCAAGCAAGCACAGAAGCAAGATAGTGAGTTGCAGAAAAAGTTAGAGTTGGTTCAGAAGCGTATGTTTACTGAATTCAACATTGATAATGATTGTGTTTTGAGATTTGGGATGAGATTGTGTGTGCCTTGTGATTCACAGTTGAAGAAAGAGTTGTTATGTGAAGCTCATAGTTCTCCGTTTTCAGTTCATCCTGGCAGTACTAAGATGTATAGTGATCTGTGGGAGTATTACTGGTGGGGTGGAATGAAAAGAGATATTGCTGATTTTAATGTGAAGTGTTTGACTTGTGAGCAGGTTAAAGCAGAGCGGCAGTTACCGAAAGGGATGTTTCAGCCTTTACCAGTACCAGAGTGGAAATGGGAAAACATATCCATGGACTTTGTTGTGGGATTACCGATGACATCTAGAGGTAATAACGCAATATGGGTTATTGTTGATCGCTTGACTAAATCTGCTCATTTCCTTGCCATACGAGATAATTTTTCCCTAGATCAACTTTCGCGTTTGTATCTTAAAGAGATAGTCAGGTTACATGGATTTCCTCTCTCCATTGTATCTGACCGTGATCCCAGGTTTACTTCTAACTTTTGGAAAGGCCTTCAGAAGTCATTGGGTACTGAATAAAATTTTAGTATATCATTTCATCCGCAATCAGATGGGTAGACAGAACGAACAATTCATACCTTGGAGGATATGCTACGATCTTGTTCGATGGATTATCAGGGATGTTGGGACCAACATCTTTCTTTGGTTTAGTTTTCTTATAATAACAATTTTCATTCCAGTATACAGATGGCACCATTTGAGGCATTATATGGGAAGCGGTGTCAAACTTTAACATTTTGGGATGAAGTGGGTGAAAGGAAGCTGATGGGACTAGAACTGGTAGAAGAGATGACAGAAAAAGTTCGGTTGATTCAGAAACACATGAGAACAGCTCAAAGCAGGAAGAAGAGTTATGTGGATAACTAGAGGAAGGATCTATCTTTCGAGGTAGGTGATCATGTTTTTCTCATGGTTTCTCCATGGAAAAGTGTGATGAGATTTGGTAAGAAAGGAAAGCTGAGTCCAAGGTTAATTGGACCATATGAAATTCTGGAGAGAGTTGGATCAGTTGCATACAGAGTGGCATTACCTCCGAGTTTATCTCAGGTACACAATGTTTTTCATGTTTCGATGTTGAGGAAGTATTTGCCAGATCCATCTCATGTTTTGAGTCCAGAGGTAGTTCAGTTGGAAGAGAATCTCTCTTATGAAGAACAACCTGTCCAGATTCTTGACCGAAGATAGAATTTGTTGTGAAATAAGTTAATTCACCAGGTAATGGTTTTGTGGAAAACAATATGGTTGAAGAGGGAACGTGGGAATCTGAAAATTCTATGAGGGATAAATACCTCCACTTATTTTGATAAGTGAATAAAATTGTGAGGATGCAATTCCCAAAAGGGGTGAAGGATGTAACATCCCAGGTAAATAAATAATAATACATTTTCATATTTATTAATTTTACTTTAAAGGGGTTGCTATGTTCGATAGCGTACCTGATACGCAACAAAGAGTTCATTTGAAATCGTACGTTGCACACTAGTAATAAAATAATATTATTTAAAATTTTAGTTAACACGTAGTCGTTGTACTGGCGGGAATGGATAGAAATAACTAAAATATGATTATATATGTTTGATAAATGTATTACATTTATCTAATAAAGGATAAAGGCTTAAAATATGTAAACAATTCAATTTTAGGCTTATATACTCTAATTTTCACGAAAGGTCCACTTATCAACATTTAACGGTGAACCGTAATTAAATATAGTTTTGATCAATCTTATACATTCTATTGGACTAAATATAACTCTTCTTTAGAATCGGGAAATCAAATTTTACTTTCTGTAAATTTTTGGTATTTTTCCGATAAAGTTCATTTTTTAATGAATAGTGTAAAATGTTGTATTTTAATTCAAACCCTATTTTTAATATAATTTATTTATATGATTATATTATCTTTTCAATTGGTTTTAAAGTGAAATTTGAATATATTTTTACCATTAAATCCAATATTGGTCATTGGAGTTTATTTCACTTTGAAATCGGACTTAAACTAGTGTCAATCTTTTGATACTTATTGTTTCATAAAAACACGCTATTTTCTCTAACAATGGGAATTAATTATTAAATTAATTAATGCAACTTATATGTTGTGAATTTTGTAAAATGGACTTCATTTTTGAATTCGGAATATCATATATAGCTTAGGGTGAATTTTTGGTATTTTTCTGAAAAACTTCAATTTTTGATGAATAGTGAAACCACTAAGTGGTACTTATAAAAACTGATTTTTTCATTTAAATGAAATTTTAGCACTTATGTGTTTTGAATTTAAAAAATCCGACATACATGGTTGCCATTAATATGTAAAATGTGGTTCAATGAGATTAAAATAATTTTTTGGTGAATAGAAACTTATTAAGTTTTTAATGGCGATTAGAGGTTATTAGTGTAGTTTAAGGTAAAAATAATGTTTTAATAATATGAGATGAGCTGGAAACATGTCCTACCCTTATTATATGTGTCATGGCCGACCGATAAAATCCATGTGTCAACTTGGGGACCCCATGGAGCCACTTTTGTTGAGAAATGTCATAAATAACTTTTTCTTTAATGTTAAAGTAAAAATGACACACACATGAAATGTTTTACTAAAACAATTTTTACATGGGCTTATATAAGTAATATTTTTTACTATAAATATTCATTAGAAAGATAAAAAGATTTCCTACATGATTATATTTTTTTTATAATTTTTAGAAATTAAATATATTAAATTATTTATGACATCATGATGATTTAGCGATTACCTCATTAAAAATGGATTTAAATAAAATGAAATGATAATGTAACATCTAAGACCTACACATGTCCAAAACCTATTGGATGGGTGGATTTAGAACCCTTATCACCTTATCTGAGAAACACATCAATTTGGGACCTCTTAAATCCGAATACCATTTTAAAATAAAGTGAATTTTCCTTACCTTCCAAGAGTGCCTCTCCTCTCCTCTTATAAAAGGCCCCCACCTCTACCTCCTTACCCACACTCCCAAAGCCTTTTTCTCGGCCAAACCCTGCCCATTGTGGATCTCTACATCCCTCTATTACTCCTTGAATCCTAAATTTGGGCAGAAGACTTCCCAAGGAAGCCTTTGAGCTCAAACCAATGGGAGTTACCCGATTTTAAGGTAATGTCTTCTTTTGAGTCCTTTTGTTTTATTTTGCTTCTCCAACCCCCTAAACTCTCTTTATTCTTTTAGTTTATAACATATAAAGTATTATAAATATACTAGGATGTTGTTATAATAAGGATTCGAGCTAAACTTACACACACCTATATCTAATGGTTAAAGAACATACTATTTCCGTGGATGGCGAATTTCTGCCTCCCGAAACGATGATTGTTCAACATTCTTTTAACACCTTCAATGGTGGCCATTAAGATGACACTATATTTATATATGATATATAATATTTTTATTTTTTCCTTAAGCTTCTTTATTTTTCATTTTGGGAATATCTTTATGGTTTCCATTATGGCTAAACATGATATCTTCATTTATGGAAGTGTGGACTACCGCCCCCTCAATGTGATGTGATTCATTAATGCCATATGTGGGATGCATAAATGATGGATTTAAAGTTATTATATATGATTTTATACAGGAATTATAATATACCTCTATATTATTATTATTTGTTTCCATTAAAGTATGAGATAGAAATGAAAGTAGCATTCATTCGTACGTACAGCTTACCGTCTCCATGAACGGTGCATTTCATTTCTTATCCCCAAATGTAATGTACTGTTAAAAGTACATGTATATAATGGATATATATAATTAATGATACATCTAAATGATGAATATAATTCTGGAGTTAAAATATACATACCTGTCATTATGTTTTTATTCCATTAATATGACAATGAAATGAAAGTAGCGTTCATGCGTACGTACGGCTTACCGTCTCCATGAACGGTGCATTTCATTTCTTACCTCTAAATGATTATGTAATATTATAAATACATTTATATTCTGGATATATATGATATATATTCTATCCAAAACAGGAATTTCATTCCAGATATAAAGAACCTTTAACCACACGAACAACATGTAATTATAAGAAGTCCACTTTCGTCTTAAGAACCAAATATTGACAAAACAAACATTATTAACTTAAATGGTTACATAATGTTTATAACATGGCAATAAGTGATATAAAAGGAATAATGGACTTTAAAAAGGTTCTTAATCAAGTATAAATTAACTCAAGTTTATTATTCAGGACATTAAAGAATGATCGAGTCAAGTCGGACCCGAGGTAAGAGACTTCGTCTCAATCTCCTTTCATTGAGGCATATTTCGTTTTATACACAACTTTCTTTTATGCGGTGTATAAACCCCTTTGACTTTTACTTTTATACAAAAGGAATATTTTTCTATGAAGCGTTTTACAAAATGACAAAAAATAATATTTCTTTTAACGTACGCGGTGACAACGACCTTTTCCACCGCTGCGAGTATTATTTGGTCTTTGGATTCCTGAACGAGCCGTAATGTTTTTTTTAAATGAAATAAATACCATATACTCTTTTATGTATTTTGGTATTGAAAATGGTTTTTATAATGGATTTTTTATGTCAATATATTTATGTGATATATTGTGATCATGTGTGGAAATGTTTTCTTTCCATTATATTTGTTTCATGTCTTATGATTTTATAATGGTACTTGGACATTTGATGGGTGGTTACGTGATGAACCATATGACGGGTGGTGCCGTGAATACCAGGACAGGTGGTTACGTTATAACCTCCAACACCTTGGGTATGGAAGTCGGTTGTATGGATATTCCATTAATTATGTATGGAAGTTGGCCGTATTGCTATTCCATTAAGTGATATGTGTTGAAGTCGACCGTATGGTTATTCCACTTATGTATGTTTATGTCCCAAGTTACCTTTATATATGTTATGTGTTCTTTATATGGGTTTTATGGTAATACTTTGGTTACAAAAAGGTATGTAATGATATTTTATTCAGTGAAGAGTTTGTTTACTACTTCATGAAGGTGAAGGTATTAGTTTGATAAAGTATACATGGTTTAGTTGATGTTTGAAAAACTAACAGTTTTCATTATTTGTGTAGACCTTACTGAGCTTTTTATGCTCACCCCAGGTTTTTTTGAAATGTTTTTCACAGGACTTAATGTGGAATAAGGACATGGATGGGATCAAGGGAATGTCATGCTATATAAAACATGGAACTAGACATGTTTCTTTTTAAGAGTTTTTTTTTATTATGGAAACTTAGTAGAAGTGTCTACTTTGTAATCTTTTGAGATGTAATAGTTATGTTCTAATTCTCTAATACTCTAAACATGAAAAGATCCTCAATGTGAATTATTCATTTAATTCAATATTAAGTAAGGTTTATGTCCGGGGCCTTATAGTGCTGGAACTGGCACAATATTTCCCATGTCTAGAAAATGTTTCTAAGCTTGTACCATAGTAATGGCCAAAGGAGTGAAGACTCGATTCCTTTTGAAATTATATCTCTGCTGATTTATTTGATCCATTTCAGGTGATGCAGGAGCATTTTCCATAAGTTTTGATGGTTATACTGGAGCTTGCTGAACAGAGGTTTGAAAGTATGGCAATGTGGGAAGGATACAACCTGTGACTCCTTTTTCTCAGGCTTCTTTGCTACTGGCTTTTTGGCATTGGAAGATGATTCCCCTCCACTTGGGATGAAGTTGCCTGATATGAGACCTTTATTGATAGTAGTCTCGACCCAGTTGGATGAGTTTGGAAAGTTTTTGGTGACACTGGATCACATTTTATCAAAGTATACCCCCCGTGAAATTTTGTATGAACAGTTGGGGATATTCTGATTGGTGGATGTACATGAATTGCATAATCTTTCCATATCAGAGCTCATTCCCGGAATGATTCCTCAGGCTTACGGCTCATTCCCAGGAGGACACAGTGATGCACAGTCAGTTCGTAATTATGTCGATATTGTTCAAGAAATTCCCTAGATAATTCTGGCTAGGTGCGGATTTGATGAATATTCAGGCAGGAAAACCATTGCAAAGCTCCTCCCATGAGACTATGTTGAAAGAGTTGCGCTGCATTTAGAGCTTTCTATCAGTAACATGTCCACAAAGTGCCCCAGTGTAAAGCCGGAGATGCACTACTGGGTTACCCGTACCATCGAATTGTGCAAAGTCAGGGATTTTTTTTTCAATAGAATGATAATTGCGTGAAATTCATCATACATTGAGAGACCTTTCATGTTTTGAATAGGGATTTGAATGGTTGTGGGGAAAATCATCCTCTTTTTCATTAGAGAAGGTTACATGATCCCTCCTTTCCTACACATTCGATCATGTTCAACAATGTTCTTCCAATTTTCATTCCCACTCCTATTCCGCGATTTCCTGATATTGTTCTCCACCCTATGAATTCTATTCTTCCTCTCACCTTTCCGTATGAGAGAGACTTCTTTCTTTTTTGGATGTCTTTAAGCTTGAGGATCAAATTATACCAACCGTATATCCATCCTTTCAAGAGAATTAGTATACGAAAAATAGAGAAGAATTCGAGTGATTGAATGACTATAAAAGATGGGGGTTGGGTACTCTACTCTAAAAGTAATTCAAAAATCAAGATTAGAGATATTCTCCGTTGTTTAATGGGAACTGTGTGGGAGAGTGGTACGCGCAACGTCTCTCTCTTCATTCTATGATTTCCTAGTCCTATTTTTTGGGGGAATGCGAAGCTTAATATCTAGAGTTAGGGGATTTTCCAATCAAATATTATCTGTGGGGACGATAATTTTACTTTTTCGCTTATTCTTTATCTTTCTAGCTTTCCTCCCTTATCACACAAAAATGCACCCCTCAATATATATAGGTACCGGTTTCCTTTTGAACAGTCATTTCAATATTTTTCTTCTAAGTTATAAGTCCAGCCGAAACTACACCTAGAAATCCTTGGCCCAGAACAAGACGCCCGACGAAACTACATAATCAGACATGAATTCGGCTTTCTAGCAGCAAACTACTACGATTTGAGTCTTTTAGTCTGCAAGATCATATCTTCCCTTAAGCTGTGTAGACAATCAGCCCAACATAAAAATTTAGTCTACTTCATCATCTTTGATTCATATCTGGTCTTTTAGTCTTTATTGACATTTTAAGCTAGGCACAACCGAAATTTGACCTACGTGCCTAACCCTCTTTCCCTCTTCCATTCCTTTGCTACTTTTTGGTTAGGAGAAGTCTTCATCTCGAGATAGATTTTACTTCAAGTATGAATTCCCCGCTTACCCTTTAAAATAAGAGCACGAACTAGCGGCTTAAGCGAGTAGATAAGCCTACCCTCCTTTACGCCCTTCTTTCAACTATTCTTTAATTCCCTCCGGATTGCCTGTGTCTCGCATCCAACATTCCTACAAGAGTTCCATCACCCATGTCAGCTATGTCTAGTTCAGATTTAAGGGTCTAGACCAGTCGAATTTCAATAACAATATATATAATTACCATAACTAACATCGTAGATAAATGAATAGACTCTATCTTGGTTTTTGGGTTGCTCTCAGCAGACACTTTTTTCCCTAATGCTATAGCTAGAGTTATAGGCTTAATAGATATTAATCGTTATTTTCCTGCCCTCTTTAAATTGTGACGGATCAGATTGTCAAACAAGAAGTCCAATATTTCTGCAAGAATCATACTTGTTCTTTGATTCCCTATTGCTTCTTTCATGTAGTGTGGTGACTGGGACATGGGCATCAATCGTTCGAAGGTAGGAGAGGCGTCGGTATCATCTCTATATGGTGCCTTTGCCTTGTTAACTACTTTCTATTGGCCATTACCTGCCTACATACCTAAAAATAGGAAACAGGACGTGTTAACATGCACCGGTGATCGTAGATTAGGTAGGGCACTCATCCGTTGGCTGATTATTTGGTCCCCGTTCACTAAACTATATAGGAAAAGTACCATTGGAATTGAGGGAAGATGGTACAGAAAGGGGGGCTGGTGAGGCACGGTCCAGGGACCGAACTAGCATTAATAGTCATTAAGATTAATGTTCTAGTAGTATAGTAGTCGACTGTATCTGTTGCAATGCCTATTCAACATCATTAAGTGCCTGCGGAGGAGACCGCATTCTGTTAGGTGTAGAGGAGCAAGGAAAGAAAACCGAGGTACCGGAACAGAACCATCAAACGGAGGCCCAGGTGCCTAAGGTGGTGGAAAATAGATGGTTGGAAGGTCATTCTACTTCCTATTTTATACCGATATCAATTTGAAAATTGAACTACGAAATATGGGCAACGCCCCTTCATCAACAACTCAAACCAGATCAACAGATAAAGAAGTATGCTACATGTAACACCAAACCAATACAGATTCGACATGGAATTTAGCATATAAATTCATAGGATATAAACATAGCGGGTTCCAAAGAAGACACTTCGAAGGGGTAGTGGAATCATGGTCTTACCTATGTGACTATTAGAGTAGAGTACGCCTCTCCCCTTTCTTTTGAGAGGCCTGATTCCTTCCATTTTCACGCCCAAGTGTGGCAATCCCATATTCAGTGGAACCGGGGTCAGAGGCAGTTGATGTATCGTACTAATTTTGGGTTTCCTAGATGGCTAAGTAAGACTGTTGAGGCCTATTTGAGAGCTTAAGGTGGATAGTGATTCCGTATAGGACTACTTTTTACTAGTGGCCTCAATAAGGTGACTAGTTAGGCCTGGATAGCAAAGATCGATTCGGCGACTATTAGATTAGAGTACTCATTATTAAAAGAGTACTTGATTCTGACGTAGTTTGATCTGTTGTTAAAGATCAAGGAATGTGGTCTTGTAATACCTCTTCATTCAGCTCTTTTCCTTTGGAAAACAAAATCTTTCGCAACCAAACATGAGGAAGCGCGTCTCTTTTTATAGATTACTTTTGAGATTTGATGGTTGGGAGGGATGGTAAGGCGATTAGGAATGGATAATAGGTGAGGAAAGCTAGGGAGAGGGCTCTATGGCTTTCACTGTCAGCTAAGAGGCACCAGTCAAGTAGGTATTTCCTTGAAAATATTCATTTGATTACTATAGGATCATAAGAATTTAATGAAATAGTACTAGACCTTGAAAAGGTAGGAAGAAACTTCTCTGGAAGGAGATTGATGCAATGAAAGGAAGGAGACAGTTAACCGGGTTCTATACAGGACGTGCCTAAGCTGCTGGAAAAGAGATGGGGCTATCGACCTTGCTTTCAGCTTGATATTGGGAAACAGACTACGAACTTGATTCATAAAGAGCTTAAAGGGACCTAGCTTACAAGGTCCTCTCTCACTTCTCTTTCTACTGGTCAATCGGAGGCCCTGTGAACTGAGGCCAAGCAAACAAACTTCTACGTATATTATACCGAAACTATAGAGCAGCCATAGCAATCGAGACAGAGGACTCAGCGTTCACAGGCACATTCCACATCGAGATCGGGCTTGGTGAACCGGGCCCAAGGTGTTGCTTCCTGAATGACTGAGTGAGAGGCACGAAGAGCAGAGATCCTCCTTGAAAGAAACCCGAAAAGACAGATCGAGCTAATAGAAGGTTCTAAACCCTTGATATATATATATATATATATTAGCACCTTTCTAAACCAAATAGGGTGAAGTTGATGAGATCAAAGATCAGACCCTTTCTAAAGGGTCTGGATTGCCACTATATTCTATACCAACAAATTATCTCCATCAAAGAAGGAAACTAGAATCGCAAGGGTACGAAATATATCTATGAAATGAAATCCCCCCACATCAAAAGTATTCTTCTTTTGATTCATTCTTGTTTCGGTTTCTTTTCATCTTCTTTGCTTTCTTTTTTTTGAGCGGGATTGGAAGAACATCAAGAGCTTGAGTTGAGAGATGGGTTCACAATGCTCATGGTTCTGTCTACCCGATTGATACCCAAGAGTCAATGAACATAGAATAGTGAATCCAGTTCCACAATTAGAATAGTTCATTTAGTTCTTAGAAGAATGAATCCTTAGAATAGAAAATAGGAATAGTAAGGCTTCCTGGCCCTTTAGAAAGGGTCAGATCTCTGAACAACACCCTAAGGTATACTTAATCTATAAGGGTTTAGAAACTTATTCTTCTAAGGACTGAACTATTCTATGTCTTCACTACTACGAACATACTATATGTTCTAACAAGATCATAGTGTACATGCACCACATATCAATGTGGTATCTTTCAGTACCACCTCATGGAAACACCACACATGGTTGTTAGTCTCATCCAAGACGACAAACCAATCGATAGCACTTCCACACTGGTACTGATATATATTTCCATCTTACATCTCTCCTGGTACAACGTTGGCCCCAACTACCTTCCAATAGGTCGTTCAATGTGACCCAAGGGTCCATAGATGTACCACAGTACCAGTGTACCAAACGTAGCCCTTCCTCCATCTATCTTCATCTCAGTTACCACTCAAGGACATTGTAACACCCCAAGATTTCATAGTGTGTTATTTCTTCAAAATAATTCAATAACTTGCACTACACGCAACACCGAGTTCAATCACACCATGACTTACCAAAAAAAGGCATTCAAAAGAGGTTATGAATAGTATTAACTAAATTTTAAACTTTATATAATCCTTATAATTTTAGAATTTATATTATGAGTTTCTTAGACATAATGCAAGAACAGATTCATTTTCAGTATTGCACTTTAATCAACTTTTAATAGTGAAACCTTTTTAAATACAATATTATAAACTTTTTGACTAAATGGGGACATCAAAAAAAATTAAAATGAAACATCCCAAGATTCCACGGTACGATTTCCTTTGAATAGTACAGTAGCGTGTGTTGTACGCAACTTCGAGTTCAAACACACCACAACCAATCAATCTAGCTGTTATGAATAGTAATACCTACCTTTTAAAATGTTAGAAATTTTATCTCTCAAAATGAACTTCATTTTTGGATTCGTAGTATCAAATTTATCCTAAGTTGAAATTTTTTTACTTTTCGGATATCTTTCATATTTTGATGAATAGTGAAAATTACTAAATTTTAATTAAAAACAACTTTTTTAATCAAAATAGTTAATAGTGATAAATTATGAATTTGAGTGGTTTTAAAGTATATTTAGAATATATTTTTACCATTTAATATAATTTTGGTCATTGGACATAATTTTACAATTAAACCGAACATAAACAAGTGTCAATATTTTGATAGTTATTATCTCTTTAAAACACGCTTTTTGTTTTGACAGCGGGAATTAATTTAAAATTAATTTTTTCCACTTCTGTGTTTTGAATTTAGAAAAATGGATTCCATATTAGGAATCAGGATGTTCAAATTGTGTAAATTGTTAACTTTTATTTTTAGACATTTTGAATAATTATTGCGGTAAATATTTTATTTACCATGGTTAAGGGTAAATCCGGTAAATAAGGGTTAAACAAATAATATTATAATAATACTAAATTACCCTAAAACGTGTCCTAGCCTTATTGGTTGATACATGTTCGGACATAGGCATATTTGGGTCGATTTTGGGACCCCATGGTGCCACTTGTAGGTGATAGGGACACATTATTTTAATTAAGTTAAAATGAATACAAAAATGACACATGCATATATCTTTTAGAAAAACAATTTTTACATAGGGTTATATATGTTGGATTTTAGATTATAAATATTTATTAGAAAGAAAAAAATATTTCCTACAAAATGATATTTTATTTATAATTTTTAGACATTAAATAATTTAAGTTATTTATGACACAATGATGATGCAGTAATTACTATAATAGTGAAAAATCAAAATAATTGATATTATAAATACCCAAATAAATATAATATGACACTTTTAATGAATTAAACTAATTTTCTAGGATAATATGATATATTAGGATCTATTTAATTGACTTTTTTCTAAGTAATCAATCTGTTATGAGTTTTAAAAAAATCAACTATTGAATAGTGTCAAAATTGACATAAAAGAGTTCTTAAAACAAATATTATATTATTAATTGATATTAAATTCATAAAAATCTAAAGTTCGGCCAAGTGACTTATATCATGATAGGTTCATCATTAATGGACCACTTGGGGGTCTCTTGGATGTATATAGTATGTTAATTAACCATATTATATAAAAATACAAAGAGACATTGTAAAAGTGAAACTAATTAACTTAGAGTTAATACTTAAAGATAAGGTTAATATAAGTACCCAAAACTGTCTAAATTCTATTGGTTGAGTTGTTTTAGACCCATCCCCACCTTAAAATTTAAATAATCAACTTTGGACCCATTATAAACCGAATATAAATTTATTATAGACTAATATTTCTAACTTTTCCAAAGGTTCCCCTCACCCCTCTTATAAAAGGGCACTCCTCCTTCTAATTTCTTCACACCTTCAAAACCATTTGGTTCGGAAAAACTCTGCCCCAATACTCTCCCAACTTCCCTCACTAAAACCTAGAGGCCTTAGTTTGATCAGAAAACCAACCTATGGAGCCCTTTTGATCAAATCAAAAGGAAGAAACCGAAGAAGAGGTAATGATTTCACCACCCTTTTCCAAGTTCCTTTCTTCTTCCACTTCTTCTTCCTTTGTTGTTACCATTCTAAAATAATAACTCCAGTATCATATATATACTGTGATATTATTATAAATATGGTACAACCATATTCAGTATTCTATCCACCCTTTGAATAACATGTCACCATACGTGCGTATGTACGGCTTACCGTCTCCACGTCGGGGTGAAATTGTTATTCAATATATTATTATTTGGATGGGTATAATAATGATGTTTAACTCACGTAAATAATAAATATAACATGTTAATGATTCTGTATATATGATATAACAACCATTTATATATTATTTCAAAAGAATGATATTGTCGCTCGTGCGTACGTATAGACTACCGTCTCCACGAACGCGATGAGATTCATTCTCCATCGTATCCATTCAAGTATAATTATCATTTGATGATTTAAAAATGATGTTTAAGGAATTGATATCATTATGGATATGAATAATATACAACCTATCCATTACAAACATGGCTTACATAACAAAACATATAAAATAAAACAAGTAAGTTAACACCTGAAACAACGATAATACTAAGATATTATTATCAAATAAATATTAAAAGATCATATATGATATCATATTAATATATATGATTCTTGTATAATTTAATAACAATTATTTCCCCATTATATAGGAGGTTAACCTACCCTAAATAAGGAAAAGTAAAAGGTAAGGGGTTTTCATCTCACTCCTTATTCCCATGAGATTCATGCCATATTGCCACCAGTTCCTTTTGTGTGGTGTATGTACTGCCCATAATTATATTATTTGTGTAATACACTCTAATTTATGTGTATTTACATATTCATTGTATGATACCTATTTCATGGGTTGTATGTTTCATAAGTTACCAATTTGGTAAGGGTTATTTCACAATCTCTTCATTATCCGAGGTTGTTTATATGTAATAATCTACTGGGATCACTTTAACATCCACATCCATGTTTCTTAAAAATTAATTTCAAAACATTTTTACTATTTACAAGAATATGGGTTAAAGTCATTTATACCCTTATGTGTTTTGAAAGGAATATTTCCGTCGTTTTCCAAACAAGGCACTTTTAACCTTTTCGACAAATTTTAGGTAAGAATGTTTTTTAACTTATACGGTGGGTGCGGCTATTTACCGCCATTATAAAATAGTCAAAGATTACCTTACAAGATTATAAGAATATTTTCAAATTGAATTAATTATTTTATAATTATGTTACTTTTAAAATGATTTCAAATAAAAGAGATATATCTTTAAAATAGTTTTGATTTCATCTATGTCAACATCCTTTGATGACTTTGAAGCTTTTTTGAAGTTGATTTATTATGATACAAAACCTCCATATTTTACTGAAGGTTTTGTGATATGTTTGACTGTGGATAAGTTATTCTTATGTCACTAATGGTTTTTTTTAGAGTATTTACATTTCATAAGTTATTTGTAATCTGAATGTTTATGTTATATTTCAACCTTTCATTCAGATGAATGTGTTAGACATGTATGTTCCGGGTTGGGGAGCGGTAAAAGTAAGCCCTCCGGTTTGGTCTCCAGTTATTAGAGAAACTCTGGTTTGGTCTCCAGTTATTAGAGGAACTCCGGGTTGGTGTCCGGTTATTAGAGGCACTCCGGGTTGGTGTCCGGTTATTAGAGGCACTCCGGGTTGGGTTCCGGTTACAGTTAGCCCCAAGGTCTTGGGACGAGGCCTTGACAAAGAAATTAAAGTTCATCATTATGCATTCCATCATTATGAAAGTGGTTATTGATTTTTCATTTGATTATTCGATTATTAGAATATCCATGTGAATAAGTAAATGGCATTATTTCATTTTATTTATGTCATACCATGTTGAAAGTTCAAGTTTGAAAGGCTTTTGTTTTAGTTATACATTTCCTTAAATGTTTATTCTTATTTATGAAAGTTTCTGCTATATTGTTATCCTTACTGGGCATTTGAGCTCACCCCTTTTCTATGTTTTATTTTTCCCAGGATGTGAAGAAGTAAGTTATGAATGACCTGCAGGGATATTATGAGGGGATATGAGTCTGGATTATGGAGACAATATGTTGTTGTAGTAGTTTTTCATTTTATGATGTAATGTAAGACTTATGAATATATCTAGTGTTTCCAAGGCTACTAAACCAATCGGTCTTTAGAGATTTGATCTTTCTTGTGATCATTCCAATGTTATGTAATAATGCACCGACTCTGGGTAACTTGGGTCGGGGCGTTACAGTTGGTATCAGAGGAAGTTTAGTACAAACCTTGGAAGCTAGATTTAGATAAACTCTGATTAGATCACGTAGACCTAAGATGAACTTTGAGGATTAGTATAGAAGAACTTCCTAGAATTTTGTAATTGTAGAGATTTTGTGAGTTTTTCGAGCAATACATCCCTGTCTGGATAAGAGCAGGTAGAGGCGGCTCTGGCACAGATGTAACTAGGGGTAAAACCCAAAAACACCGATTGAGCTAGACTCGAACGGGAACTAGTGCACGACAACGTGCCTTGCTGCACTCTTGGTTATGACACTCCCGGGGGATATGCTTAGGATAACTCTCATTTTATTTACAAATCATTATGAAGGGTTTATGAGTATATACTTCCTCAAAGGAGAAATTTTTATGATTATGGATTATATCCATAAACTATTTAATTTATGTTATGTGTTTTACAAGTTTTGGATTAGGTATTGTTATTCATAAACTAATCTAATGTATGCCATTGTTTAGAAATGGCGCCCAGTAGAAGTAATGAGAACTCTAGAAATTCACATGATACAAAGAGAAATAAGGATCATATATTTTATGGTCTTAAACCAGAATTTAAAAGAGAAATAGTCTCACATGTATTATCATCATATGAAGAAATAATATCATGTGTTGATAAGATAAGTAAAGAGTTTACTGTGTCCTATGGATTTGAAGGGAAGAAAGAGAAGAAAAGGATGGAAGAGAGAAAGATGGATAAAGGGAAGAGGGAAAAGAAGAATTTTCCCATATGTGATAATTGTGGAAAGAAACACCCTGGAACTTGCTTGAAAGGAATGGGAGTTTGTTATAAGTGTGGAGGAAAAGGACACAATGTACGTGACTGCAAGGGTAAGAAAATGGTTTCAAATGTACAATGCTTCATTTGCAAGGAGTTTGGACACTACGCGAACCTATGTCCCAGTCATCAGACTATGCCGCAAATGATGCTATTGGATAATAATCAAGTTATGATACTACCAAAGATGAAGAGGAATGATTAGAGTTTTTATGTTGATTATGTCAATTGAGTGTTGTATCAACAATGTATTTGTTATAATAATTATGGAGTATGTACGGATTGTACTGCAGTACTATTTCATTAAGGACTTGAGATTGTGTGGAACAAAGAAAAGTGACTCAATAACAGGATAAATTTTTGGAAAATATATGGTTGAGAGAATGATAAACCATAATATAGTTCTGATACTGAGGTAGTGATTTTGGAATAATACATGATTTTTTTGGATAAATTATATTGGATATTTTTGACTACCTTGGAACTGATTAATGATTTTTATATTCCATCATTGTTGGGGTTTAAAACATTTTTGGATTGATGAAGTATATCCAGCATTCAGGATGTTTCAGTGTATTAAAAGAATACATGATGACGGTATTCATATGCTATTACGGGGTAAAAAGGATCTACATTATGTTTACCTTCCTTATAAATGTTGTACTTTGAGTTTGGACAGATGTATTTTGGATAGTTCTAGTTTGGGTTATTTTGGATTGCCATAAAAGGACAACCCGGAATTCGGGCGGCAACTCGTCGCGTCCGACAAGGCTGCGAGACTTGAACCTGCAACCGAAGGGCGACAAGGGTGTATCACCTACCACTGGCCCACGAGATGTCCTGGATTAAATAATGTAGTTTTTTTTAAAAGATCTGGTAGATGAATTACAAATTCATTTATTTTGGAACCCTGTACAAATAGTATAAATAGAATTTTTTTTACGTTCTATTATCTTTTAGAGTGAAAGATGAGTTTGTGGTAGAAATTTATTAATGGATAAAACTTTAATTAGAAAGTAGGTATATCTCCTTATGATCATAGCCAATCTCATAAATAAATTCCTCAACATTAATAAAAGGAACTTAGAACAAAAATGTTGTCCTAGATGGTACCTTAAATAATAACTAATTTATGGCTTTGGGATTGTTGGCTTTTTCATAGCCATGTTCTTTACCACTCTCCATCAGATAATTGATGGTTAGATTTTTCTTCCATATCCATATTTTCTTACATGGAACCCTAGTATGTGTTATTTTAGGTAATCTTCATACTTTCCACTCTTTATTTTAAATAGAGGCCTCATTAATTCATTTTTCGATGTGGGATTTCAACTAAGATATTTTAAAACATCAAAAATATGTTATCCTAATACCCTATGTTTTGTTGAACCGATGGTATTTCAAATCATCATAGATTGATGAATTTAAGGACCTCAATTTTACACTTGTTTGTGATTTATGACCTCAATCACTACCTATAAATATTTACATTTTTCTTCCAATTATATGTCTCTAATTTCCACCAATGTTCTCCTAATCGAGATCATAATTTGGTGGTGACCCTTTGATTTCACTTTTCCTCATATTAAGACTAAATTTTAGTAACCCAATTTCTGATGTGGGTTTTCCCACAAATATATTTTCTATTTTCAACCTTTTATTTTCGATGAACAATTTCAAATTGCGAGGACGCAATTTATTGAAGGAGGGGAGAATGTAACACCCCAAGATTTCATAGTGTGTTATTTCTTCAAAATAATTCAATAACTTGCACTACACGCAACACCGAGTTCAATCACACCATGAATTACCAAAAAAAAGGCATTCAAAAGCGGTTATGAATAGTATTAACTAAATTTTAAACTTTATATAATCCTTATAATTTTAGAATCCATATTATGAGTTTCTTAGACATAATGCAAGAACAGATTCATTTTCAGTATTGCACTTTAATCAACTTTTAATAGTGAAACCTTTTTAAATACAATATTATAAACTTTTTGACTAAATGGGGACATCAAAAAAAATTAAAATGAAACATCCCAAGATTCCACAGTACGATTTCCTTTGAATAATACAGTAGCGTGTGTTGTATGCAACTTCGAGTTCAAACACACCACAACCAATCAATCTAGCTGCTATGAATAGTAATACCTACCTTTTAAGATGTTAGAAATTTTATCTCTCAAAATGAACTTCATTTTTGGATTCGTATTATCAAATTTAGCCTAAGTTGAAATTTTTTTACTTTTCGGATATCTTTCATATTTTGATGAATAGTGAAAATTACTAAATTTTAATTAAAAACAACTTTTTTAATCAAAATAGTTAATAGTGATAAATTATGAATTTGAGTGGTTTTAAAGTATATTTAGAATATATTTTTACCATTTAATATAATTTTGGTCATTGGACATAATTTTACAATTAAACCGAACATAAACAAGTGTCAATATTTTGATAGTTATTATCTCTTAAAAACACGTTTTTTGTTTTGACAGCGGGAATTAATTTAAAATTTATTTATTCCAATTATGTGTTTTGAATTTAGAAAAATGGATTCCATATTTTGAATCAGGATTTTCAAATTGTGTAAATAGTTAAATTTTATTTTTAGGCATTTTGAATAATTACTGCGGTAAATATTTTATTTACCATGGTTAAGGGTAAATCCGGTAAATAAGGGTTAACAAAATAATATTATAATAATACTAAATTACCCTAAAACGTGTCCTAGCCTTATTGGTTGATACATGATCGGACATAGCCATATTTGGGTCGATTTTTGGACCCCATGGTGCCACTTGTAGGTGATAGGGACACTTTATTTTAATTAAGTTAAAATGAATACAAAAATGACACAAGCATATATCTTTTAGAAAAACAATTTGTACATAGGGTTATATATGTTGGATTTTAGATTATAAATATTAATTAGAAAGACAAAAATATTTCCTACATAATGATATTTTATTTATAATTTTTAGACATTAAATAATTTATGTTATTTATGACACAATGATGATGCAGTAATTACTATAATAGTGAAAAATCAAAATAATTGATATTATAAATACCCAAATAAATATAATATGACACTTTTAATGAATTAAACTAATTTTATAGGATAATATTAAATATTAGGATTGATTTAATTTACTTTTTTAGAAGTAATCAATCTGTTATGAGTTTCACAAAAATCAACTATTGAATAGTGTCAAAATTGACATAAAAGAGTTCTTAAAACAAATATTATATTATTAATTGATATTAAATTCCTAAAAATCTAAGGTTCGGCCAAGATACTTATATCATGATAGGTTCATCATTAATGGACCACTTGGGGGTCTCTTGGATTTATATAGTATGTTTATTAACCATATTATATAAAAATACAAAGAGACATTGTAAAAGTGAAACTAATTAACTTAGAGTTAATACTTAACGATAAGGTTAATATAAGTACCCAAACCTGTCTAAATTCTATTGGTTGAGTTGTTTTCGACCCATACTCACCTTAACATTTAAATAATCAACTTTGGAGCCATTAGAAACCAAATATGAATTTATTATAGACTAATATTTCTAGCTTTTCCAAAGGTGCCCCTCACCCCTCTTATAAAAGGGCACTCCTCCTTATCATTTCTTCACACCTTCAAAACCATTTGGTTCGGCAAAACTCTGCCCAACTACTCTCCCAACTTCCCTCACTACAACATAGATGCCTTAGTTTGATCATAAAGCCAACCTATGGAGCCCTTTTTATCAAATCAAAAGGAAGAAACCGAAGAAGAGGTAATGATTTCCCCACCCTTTTCCAAGTTCCTTTCTTCTTCCAATTCTTCTTCCTTTGTTGTTACCATTCTAAAATAATAACTCCAGTATAATATATATACTGTGATGTTATTATAAATATGGTACAACCATATTCAGTATTCTATCCACCCTTTGAATAACATGTCACCATACGTGCGTACGTACGGCTTACCGTCTCCACGTCGTGGTGAAATTGTTATTCAATATATTATTATTTGGATGGGTATAATAATGATGTGTAACTCATTTAAATAATAAATATAACATGTTAATGATTCTGTATATATGATATAACAACCATTTATATATTATTTCAAAAGAATGATATTTTCGCTCGTGCGTACGTACGGACTACCGTCTCCACGAACGCGATGAGATTCATTCTCCATCATATAAATTCAAGTATAATTATCATTTGATTATTTAAAAATTATTTTTAAGGACTTGATATCATTCTGGATATGAATAATATACAATATATCCATTACAAACATGGCTTACATAACAAAACATATAAAATAAAACAATTAAGTTAACACCCGAAACAACGATAATACTAAGATATTATTATCAAATCAATATTAAAAGATCATATATGATATCATATTAATATATATGATTCTTGTATAATTTAATAACAATTATTTCACCATTATACAGGAGGTTAACCTACCACAACCAAGGAAATGTACAAGGTAAGGGGGTTTCATCTGAGTCCTTATTCCCGTGAGATTCATGCCATATTGCCACCATTAACTTTTGTGTGGTGTATGTACTGCCCATAATTATATTCTTTGTGTAATACACTCTAATTTATGTGTATTTACATATTAATTGTATTATACCTATTTCATGGGTTCTTTGTTTCATAAGTTACAAAATTGGTAAGGGTTATTTCACAATCTCTTCATTATCCGAGGTTGTTTATACATAATAATCTACTAGGATCTCTATCATCCACATCCATGTTTCTTAAAAATGAATTTCAAAACATTTTTACTATTTACAAGAATATGGGTTAAAGTCATTTATACCCTTATGTGTTTCGAAAGGAATCTTTCTGTCATTTTCCAAATAAGGCACTTTTATCCTTTTCGACAAATTTAAGGTAAGAATGTTTTTTTTAACTTATACGGAGGGTGCGGCTATTTACCGCCGTTATAAAATCGTCAAAGCATCCCTTAAATGATTTTAAGAATATTTTCAAATTGAATTTATTATTTTATAATTATTTTACTTTGAAAATGATTTCAAATAAAAGAGATATTTCTCTAAAATAGTTTTGATTTCATCTATGTCAACATCCTTTGATGGCTTTGAAGCTTATTTGAAGTTGATTTATTATGATACAAAACATCCATATTTTATTCAAGGTTTTGTGATATTTTTGACTGTGGATAAGTTATTCTTATGTCACTAATGGTTTTTGTTTAGTGTATTGACATTTCATAAGTTATTTGTAATCTGAATGTTTATGTTATATTTCAACCATTCATTCAGATGAATGTGTTAGACAAGTATGTTCCGGTTTGGGGACCGGTAAAAGTAAGCCCTCGGTCTGGTCTCCGGTTATTAGAGGAACTCCGGTTTGGTCTCCGGTTATTAGAGGAACTCCGGGTTGGTGTCCGGTTATTAGAGTCACTCCGGGTTGGTGTCCGGTTATTAGAGGCACTCCGAGTTGGGTTCCGGTTACAGTTAGCCCCAAGGTCTTGGGACGAGGCCTTGACAAAGAAATTAAAGTTCAGCATTATGCATTCCATCATTATGTAAGTGGTTATTGATTTTTCATGTGATTATTTGATTAGTAGAATATCCATGTGAATAATTAAACAGAAATATTTCATTTTATTTATGTCATACCATGATGAAAGTTTAAGTTTGAAAGGCTTTTGTTTTAGTTATACATTGCCTTAAATGTTTATTCTTATTTATAAAAGTTTCCGCTATATTGTTATCCTTACTGGGCATTTGAGCTCACCCCTTTTCTATGTTTTATTTTTCCCAGGATGTGAAGAAGTAATTTATGAATGACCTGCAGAGATATTATGAGGGGATATGAGTGTGGATTATGGAGACAATATGTTGTTGTAGTAGTTTTTCATTTTATGATGTAATGTAAGACTTATGAATATATCTAGTGTTTCCAAGGCTACTAAACCAATCGGTCTTTCGAGATTTGATCTTTCTTGTGATCATGCCAATGTTATGTAATAATGCACCGACTCTGGGTAACTAGGGTCGGGGTGTTACAGACATTGTTCAAAAAGGGAGTCACGAGGTCTGAAGTTAGTGCACCAAGTCACCACTATATAGAGTAGAGTACATGACAGATTGAGAGCTCATCCTTGACCGAGCCACCAATATCTTGGTAGGTTTGGTTGTCACCAAATCAACCATCATCTTCCTCATGAACGAGACTATGGTTGAGAGTTGAGATGGCCAAGCGCTAAATAACCAATACCACAAACTCGGATAAAGGTACCCAACCTTTGTACCTAATATGTGAACCTCATGGCATGAACAAGGTCATATAAAGAAACAAACTAATATTGGACTTGAGTCTCATGTCAAATCGTTAACCAAGAACTTGTTGGAGAACTCTGCACAAACAATACTAGAAATCAAGGATTTTTATGATGATATTGAAATACAATGCGAGATGATCAAGTACGGGCGATGTTGTCCACAATTATGAAATCATCGCCCAATACCGTATACTTCATAAAGCAGACACCCTCTTGGTATTTAGCATATAAAGTCTACACACGGGTACTGATATATATTGGGTGAGAGAATGTGAACCATGTCCAACCAATAGGATTAGTACCCCAAAGGCTGAAGAGCCACAAAACATGCTTGTGCCCATTTTCTTTGGACAAAAAGAACAAGAAAGATATGACCGTGTTCGGCAACCTCACACACACACAAGTACCCATAAACCTCATCTAAAGACTTCAGTTATGAGATTCCAATGATGCAGTTATGAAATGATGGGACCCTCGGTGGTACGCACTATGGCTATGATGTGAGTCATGTCACTTTATAAGTTTTATTCAAGATATAAAGTCTGGGTGTTGGGAACCGTATCAAAAAAACAGACATACATAGAGAGATATGATATTGTCCTGACACACCCAACCATCGATGAGTACAAATTATCGGGATAAGGAACTCATGGCATCTCTGTTTAAGCTTAAGCCAAAGGGAACCCGATAGCAGGTTTATGGATAGCATGACACATTGAATAGTCCACTTAGTAGTTGTTCAAGTACCGAACCTATAGGTCAACACAGATAGGTCAACTATGCTTGCCTATTTATGTTGACCTATCTGTGTTGAGTTTCCCATCCATTTCCAAATTCTCAAGAATAGTTATATTGTCATTGAAATGGTTCTAGGTGGTAGATTGAGTGGATATTCCTGTTCAAAAAGTCTGAGTTCCTCTGGTAGTTGTTCTCCTAGGAACTCTTTTTAGGGGTCTTCACTTCCTCTAGATAGGTCAGGGGGGTATTGCCTCTAGATCTATCTCCTATCCATATTTACATTCTCAGGCATGATTCCCCTGTTCCAGTAGACGAGTGACAAAAAACGTTTAGCCGGTGTGGCTTCATAGTTGATAAGCATATCATCTCTGGGGGAAAGTAAAATAAAGGGCTGTAGATATCCGAAGCGAGTAGAGGCAATACACTTATAATAGTGAGTATAGAGAGCTTCCCACATTTATGACCTTTGGGATGTCAATGGAGTCAAGGCTGACCATAGACAGAGTAACTGACTCTACTCTAATAGTCCTGAGACCACAGATCTCCTGCCGCATGGCTGAACTCCATCATGAGCCACTACCAAGTCAAAATCAAAAGACACTACTTTCAACCTATATTATACACTGAAAAGATAAAGAAATACCCACCGACAATATACATCAGTACCAGTTCTGATCCCTCTTAGTATCCATATAATATAGGTACTGAGGAACTTCACCGCAGTCAAGAGTCTTCTGCTAGATGCAGAGAGGTTGTGAAAAGAATAAGAGGTAAACCAGAGAGAAGAAAGAATAAAATGAGATGGTATTGATATGTATTTCTGGAAGAGTGGACCTTAACCAATCGTAGAAGAGGGACTGGTCAGACAATATATATTAGTATCACATTTCATTTAACAGTCGATAGATAAAAAATATTTTCAGAAAATCCTCTAAGGGGTTCGACCTTGATCCAGGACAACTATTCCACACATATAAGCTGAGGTACGTCGCTCAATACTCTTTCAAGTGATAGAAAGGCCTTACCAGAGAGATACTTCCAATGCCTCTTCATCTCGGCATCTATCAGGAGCAACTTATCCTTCCAAACTCATGCACTCATCTACCACAGGTTTTGTGTACCCATAGATTCTAGAGCCTCTATCGCTCCTGACACTTTATGAAAGCAATAAGACAGTTCGTAATAGTAGAAGTCGTTTCGGTCATCATAAGAGTATTAAAACCTAAGTTGATACCATAAGTGTTCTCGTGCTGATGGGGACATCAGTATGAGATGTGTGCAGACTCTATGTCTACAGGATCTGAGTTCTTTATCCTTATCAGTTCACTCACATATTGGATCTACTGAGATAGAGTGAAATACCCAATCACGAAAGCAAGATGTGACCTCGATCGAGATAGCACATCATGTTTCCCGAATATGTTAATGAGAAAATCAAAAACCACTTCGAAGACTATATGATTTATTTTTAGACTTTTGAAGGTATGAGTACGTTACAACCCTAGTTTCAGGGTGTATAGGAGAGAGGAAGTGAAGTACTGAATGGAATATGGGTTTGAGCAAGTGACCAGGTTCCTTTTCTGTCGGTCTACACATTGAGGGTTCAAGTCCTACTCATCTAGAGACAGTTTCAGTTTTAAAGCAAGGAATCGAGCGAGGGTAAGTGCTTTTCTTGTATTGTTATAGCCAGTAAAGAAGAATTCCTTTGAGACCTATTCAAGTACATCAAAGCAATTCTATTATCTATATTATACCGATAGTCGTATGGTAATTTATCTAGTCTAGTCTTGTAGGCTTCTTCGATAGCTTAAGAGACGATATTATAGTTAGGGACATTATAGTAAGAATAATATGAGATTTTCTTAATAGATACTAAAAGAATTCACTCCCTTTGTGTTCTAGCTATCAATCCTATAGATTTAGCTATGGAGATGGATTTCTCGGTCTTCGGTATGATATTGGTAGTAGGGTCAAAAAGCCAGAAATGAAGTGGAAATATATATCTGTACCAGGTTCACAATTTCTGATCAACCCTGTTAACCCTAGAAAGACGTCATACTAGGACTTTTGAAACTCTCACACCCATTCCATGGTCTTGGGTGAGCCCTCAGACGATGAGAAGAGTGGTTAAAAGTTATCGGGCTAATGGCGTTCTTCGACAGGGAGATGCGAAGAGACCTTTTTAAAGGGAAAGCTTCTAAGATCCCCAGCTCGAACAGAACTAGGTCAGTACTCTAATGTAATAGTGTTGAATGTTAGGTGTCTACTAACAATTGATACGGGAAGGTTCGAGGTGGACCACTACCGCTCTAAATGACATTAGCTTAGTACTCTACTCTAATAGTGCGGTCAGTGAGAAAACGTAGAGCCAACGAGTTAATGGAAAGGATTCATCTAGAATACCAATAGCTCCTAATTTGGATTTGTAAACTTCCCCTAAGAACATCGACCCCAACGCTCTGGCATATTTTCCTTCTCACGGGCTGGAAAACCGGTCTATTAGAGTAGGCTATATAGAATAAAGTTATGAACTCTACTCTATGTAGTCTGGAACTGTCGATTATTTAAGTCAGCACATCCTTGCCGTGTCAAAATGGTTTTGGGCCCTCAAGAATACCGCCCACCTTTCACTGGCAGAGAGTAGGATCCTCAAGATTCTATCAGTAGTGAGCTGGTAACCATCAGATAACTTGTTAAAGTTTTCTATGGAGTCGTGTTATTGGCTGATGTTTCCACCAACCCAATAACAAACAAACAGGGCACAACCCATTCGGCTGGTAAAGGATAAGATCTAATGACCACGGTTCACTAGTTCCCACAGATATTCGGGGAAACTATCTAGTGCCAACGGTGGATACAGTGCAACATATTATTATATTATCAGCACCGACATGGTAGGATCAACTATTCGAATATAATGGAGTAATGCACATAATCACTCGTTCTGACTTCCCCCTGTAAAAGGAAGGTACCTCGATCGGTTGATCCTAGCTAAAGCTAAATATCTAAAACGAATAGGTAAGGGTTTAAATAATGTTCCAACTGTCGTGAGTTGGGCGGACAACTCGTAGACTAGCTTGTTGAAAGCATGGAATAGAGGCTCTGTACTTTAGTAGGATCCCTTATTCCATCTATTAGCTCCCAATTATCTTATATATTCAATTAATATAAGGATCTGTTCGAAACCTTTAAGTAAAGGACTTTGGGGAATTTAATAAATCTCATAGAAAATCATGGGAAGAGTAGACTTCAATTATTGGACTTACATGACTTGGTCGGACTATATAGATAGAGAACCTGACTCTACTCTCATTGTACTATATAGACAGAGTACCTAACGCTACTCCGTAGACATGAAATCGAGCGGTTGGGACTAGCCTTTCACAGTGCTGGTCTACCCCAATTTACCAATTGAGAGAGACTCTCAGTTATATCATTTTTGAGGTTTTTCCACCCCTATTTCATTAAAATTATCTTTTTTTCTTACATTGAGCTGGTACTTATATATATTGTTGGAATTGGCCAATCACCAAGGGAGATGTTAGGTTAGAATTCTGTTAGAACGAATAGAACGAACTCGACTGATGGGGATAACAAACTGATCACCAGTATGGCACAGTCGAGGAGAGTGAAGAAAGGTACAACACAACTAGAATTCTTTTTCAGAGCCCGAAAAAAGAAGTAATGCAATTGGTTGACCCATCAAGGTAACGACCCCTACCACTAACTTCTCTATACAAATCTCTTGTGTCGAATCTTTCGGGTCCTTATATCGGGTCAAGCTTTCTCACTTCCTCCAATTAGAAAATAAAATCTATAACTAATCATAGAGAATAAACTTATTGGATTACACTATTAGAGTAGAGTACTGACTCCATAGCAAGAAGATGGAACGATAAGATGCCGGATGAATAGAATCATTTGGTTGTGGTTCAAGATAGTAGATCCTGAGATAAAGGGAGTTGATGTTCTCCGAGGGGGAATAGAGAAAGATATTTCCAGTGGTGAAGTCATTAAGGAATAGGGAATTTGAGACAATATTCATATCGATTCGGAGAGGTAGCACGAGAGAAGAAGATTTGGGGCTATGATGGAATCAGAATTAGTTGTGGAACCGATAGTCCAAAGAAAGCAAGATTTGATCGATAATGTCGGGAACGACTAGAGTTAGTGTTCATGGGCCACCAGTTGGGCTTCTTCCATGGCCATCGAACATCAGGGGACATAGGTGGCTGTGGTCAATTCGGAACACCGGGGACTCTGTATGACTCATGGGTTTTGGGTCGAGTGAGGCGGACCTTGAATACTTCATTCCGTGAATGCGCTCGATACCGTGGACCATGGTTTGGTGGTTGAAATGGGGTTTCTGGGGTGAAATTCAAGTGGTACTCACATGTGGTTGAGCTCGAGACTACAATGAGCCAATGTTGGTGCTTGCTGCTTCGCCAATATAAATGACAAGACGAAATGTTCTGTCTCCGTTTTAGGTTCCAATTCCTATTGTGAAATTAATGTACACCTACTACACTCAATATTTCACCTATTGGGGGTGTCCTGAAAGGTGACAGAAGTTTGAGGAGGGGGAGCAATATCATCCGGGGGTACGCGCTTCCTGCTAGTGTATTGCACGGGGGAGTTCTAGAATTGCATTTTGGGGCTCATGAGTGGTTGGTTTGGAGTATTGGGATGTGAGGTTAGAAGGCGAAGATTAATGTGTTTGAAGTGGTCGTACGGTTTATTGCTCAACACCTAGCATGATTTCGAGTTCAAAATGAATTCTACTACATATATTAATTCGATGATTCTTCCAAAACATTCATATTGGTTGGGTTTGGAAGGACAATAGATCCACATGAGGTAGTAGCGTCAGTATCATCAAAGCATCATTCTCTTCTTCTTGGACTGTAATGCCTTATATGTAGTTGAAATGGGGGTCCTACTGTGTGTCGGCACCGCAGTTTGATTTTCGTCAAAAGTCATAGAAACTATAGCATTGAGGTATGGGAGACCAGTAGTTGTGATTTTCATTCCTAATTGAATATTCATAATTTCATTGAGTACACCCTAACCCTTTATGTAACAACCCGAGATTTTATAAGATATATTGGTTTTAATTTCTTTAATATCATCTGTTGTATGCTACCGCAAGATTATCTTGCACTATATGCAACACCGTATTATCTTGCAGTATACGCAACACTATTCTTGGATCGTGTTACACACAATTTCATGTTTGTCTGATAGTAGTTATTCTATGAAACATTGAGTGTATAGTTATATATTCAATTTATTTTGTTATACGCAACAACAAAGGGTCATGCACTACATGTAACCCTAACTTGGCTTGCATTACACGCAATCACAACCTTCCTCGATAGCGTGTGTTGTACGCAATACCGGGTTTTACTAAACAACGATATATTATTATAATATTATTATGAACTAGCCGTCATGAATAGTATTAACTTAATTTTTAATTTTAAAACATTATTATTCATCTTACACATTTTCTAGAACATGGTATAAGAATAAAATAATTTTTTCAGGTAAAATAAGTATTTTTAAAAAAATGCAGTTTTGTCACCTTTTGATGGCGCACCCCCATTAAATCTAGTTTTTGAAATTTTTATAAGTTCAATTTTACAAAATAAACTTCTTCTTTTGAATCAGGATATAAAACATTACATTGGATAAAGTTTTGATATTTTTCTGATAAATTTCATATTATAATGAATAGTAAAAACACGCTATATTTTATTTAAAAACAACTTTTTTCATCATAATCATTTATGTGGTTAAATTATAATATTGAATGGTTTTAAAGTATAAATAGAATATATTTTTACAATTTAATACAATTTATGTCATTAGCATTGATTTTACATTGAATTCGTAGGTTAAATCAACTCAATCTTTTGTGATGTTTTAACAAAAACCCGTCTTCTTTCTACAACGGGATTAATTTTAAATTAATTACTGAAAATTATGTGTTTTGAAATTTTAAAAATGGATTCCATATTTGGAATCAGTGGGTAAAAATTATGTTAATAAGCTACTTTTTATTTTTGGGCATTATGAATAGTAACTACGGTAAATTTTATTTACCATAGTTAAAGGTAAATCGGGTAATTAAGTGTAAATATAAGATTATAAAATTACACTAACACCTGTAAAAATCTTATTGGATGACTAAAAGTATACCCATATCACCTAAGGGTCCTATTAGAATCATTTAATGGACTTTTGTCCATGAAAATAACTTAATTATTATTAAAACAAAAGAAAGTGACAACATGTCACTCTCTTAAATCTTATAAGTATATTAATTTTAATTTAGTGATAAAATTCATGAAACATCGAAAATGAATAGTATAAAAAAATCTAATGAAATTATCTACATTATATGAATTTATTTATAATTTTTAGGGATTAAATAATTATCATTAATTGTGACACAATAGTGATGCAAGAAAATTGATTATCTAGTGAAAAATCAAGAATATAGTTTTTATTAAACTAATAGTGACCATAAAAGGCACAAAACCCTGACCCAAACTTATTGGTCATGTAAATGTAAAACATATTCATCCGATGGTCGAATATTGGACCATTTGGAGCCTTATAAAGTAAATTATGAAACTTATATTATTTTATTTTAAATGATTCCAAAGTTTTCACCTTCATAATTTAATAAATCTATGAATTTAAATATTGTAATTTTAAGATGATAAATATGATTAAAAGTATTATTGTGAACGGAAATAGATTTAGCTTCATCATAGGATTTTATTTCTAATTTTTATGCAATAAATAAGTATTTTAAATAATTATACACAAATATTGTAGTAATTATTGTATTAAGAGATAAACCAAATAAATGGTATTAAAAATAATAAAATAAATATTATATGAATTATTTAATGTTCTCCAATAATTTTCTAGATACATATGACCTTTTATTAATCTATTAATGCTTTTAGTTTGAACATATCTTCTGTATATATTTTATTTAAATTCAAATAAATGAATAGTGTCAAAATTGACACTATTGTTATGTTATAAACATAACATATTATAATATTGTTTAAAAATCACAAAAACATTTATAAATTATAAATTTAAATTTATATGGTCAAACATGTTATAAGGTATCCAATTATGGAAAATTCACAACAAATAAGTAATTATTTTTTATAATTTAAAATTTAAAATTTCATTACCACAAATAAAATTAAATAGATTAAATAATGATAAATCCAAATGATAAGGTTTAAAATAAAATCAAAACATTTCTAAATTTGATTGGTTGATGATATTACAACCCTATATCATCTAATATTCGAATATGAGTCATTTTATGAGGTTTTTAAGTGGGGTTTGATTTATTATTAATTAATATTTTTAATATTTCCAAAGGTGCCCCTCTCCTCCCTTATAAAAGGGCACCTCCTCCCTCCCTTCCTCACACCAATTTGAGCATTAAATCTCAGAAAACCCCTGCCAAATTCTCTTCTCCACTTACCTAGAAACATCCTAGAGGTCCTGGTCATCTTCAACGAACAATTTTAGTGCCCTAAGAGTAGGTTTCAAAGAGGCGCTTCAAAGAAGAGGTAATGTTCGTTACCGATTCCTTCAACTTTATTTCTTCTTCCACTTTTTCTTCTGTAGTTGTTTAATTATGAAGTAATAACATAAGTATCAATCATATACTTACATGTTATTATAATTATGAAACAACCCTATTTCACCATCTATCCAACCCACGGGAAATGAAATCCCCCCGCGTGCGTACGTACGAAATACCGTCTCCACGCCGTGGTGTAATCTATTTTCGACCACCACCATACATGGATGGGTATAATGGTGAAAGTAATAAATATATATGATTATTGTAAAGTGATATTGATTCTGTAATATTATACATACACTTTAATACAATTCCACGATCATGGGAATGATATTATCGCTCGTGCGTACGTACAGAATACCGTCTCCACAACGTGATGAGATTCAATCTCCATGATAACCATTCAATAATGAATATAAAGTATATATAATATGTAATCATGAAATATATGACATAATAATGCTACTGGATTTATGTATATATATATTTATGTCATCTACTTAATTCCATTCAACTCAATAAGGAAACGAAAACAGCGTTCATGCGTACGTTCGGCCTACCGTCTCCAGGAATGGTGTATTTCTTTCCATTTAACGATCTATTATATATCTGTATATTATGAATATATATTATATATAAATCATGTTTTATATTCTGTAATTAATTAAACATGATCTAATTAATCATATGAATAATTAAAAGTAAAAAAACGAACGAAAAATGAAACGATTTTACCCAAAACGCTCTTTAACATGGAATTTACAAAAGAACGGGTAATATAAAGTCATAAGTGAACCATATATGATATCATAACAATGAATATGATTCTGTAATAAGTCAATGACATTATTTAAATAGTTATACAGGAGGTTCGGATACATACGAATCATATCAGACATAAGTTAAGGGATTATTATTCCAATCTCATTCTTATCCGAGATTTTTTACTCGTAAGTATTTAATGAGGGTTATGTTTATTATCCATGTCCATATGCTCTCAAAATGTTTTCATAAAATGTATACTTTCCTTCCATGTATTTTTAAGACATTTTTACCCTTTTCGTACTTTTTCCACAACATATGGAAGGAATTTTCTTTTGTTTACCACACATGGTACTTTTGGACTTTTCCGGCAAAAGTACGAGATGAATGTTTTTTAACTTATACGGCATGAACATTTTTTTATAGATTTATAAAGCCTTATTTTCATGAATCTTCCTCCAAAATATTTCATGACTATTTTCAAAAAAATCATTTTCTTTTAAAATTTCATGACATTTTTTGAAAAGAAAATGATTTTGAAGATGAATGGATATTTTCCTCAAGAATTCATTTCAAGTGTTTTATCAAAACCATATTTCAACTAAGATGACATAATTTCGTATGTGTATGTTTCAAGTATAATGTCTCTATGATTTAAATGGTTTCACTTTTCTTGTTATTAAATGATATCCATTTCTTTTATATGGATTATGTGATGATGGGATGATGTTTATGAAACCCATTTTATTCATTGGGTTATTATGAATGATGTATGTTTATTTTGTGGAACAAGTAAAAATGATTTCATTATGAGATGGGTGGGACCTATATCTCCCTCAAATGCATTGGGTAAAGATTTATATCTCATGAGATAGACATGGATGGAATGGCAAGTTAAACCAGTTTTGTAATACAGGACTGGAACGAGGAGTGAACTCGATTCAGAAAGGGACTTTGTCCACTAAGATGGTCTTGAAAGAAATGCCTTGGATAATATGGAAATCATATCATGTGCTTAATGGTTTCCACAATTACATGTTTTATTCCCATGCTATTTTATCATTCATAATGTTTCTTTATGATCTATTCCATACGTACTTCCATGTTTTATGTCATTGCTCAGGCTTTTGATGTTTAAACATTATGTTCATGTTTTTAAGTTCAAATGTATATGGTATGTTTTATTTTATCCATGCATACCCTTACTGTGCATTTGAACTCACACTTTTTATGTTTTATTCTTCCCAGGATATAAAGAATGGTTTTAGGTAAGAAAAAAAGGGGAAGATCTTTATAGGAGATGTTGAATATCTTTCACCATGATTAGAAGATTACGTTCCATGTTTCCAAAGACACAAAACTATTACAGTCCTTGTGTGTCGGTTTTTTTATGTATTAAGTATTCCGAAAAAGTTATGTAATGTTCATGTACTCCATGATTCAGGTATCTACGGTTGGTATCAGAGGAAAGGTTTAGTCAACCTTTGGAAACTAGGATTCGAAAACGTTAGTGAGATCCATAGATATATTTCTAAGGTATGTCTAGGGATGTCCCTAAGGATAAGTATACATATAGGATATATTCCTAGAACTATGGTAACGATCATATAATTTAACCTAAGATGTTATATATTTATGGTACTACCCCTTGATTATGTTATTTTCCTTGTATGATATTTTCCTCTCATAGAATTCTTTTTGTGTTTTAGTCAATGGAGGGAACCAGAAGGAATTCTGTTAACATTGAATCCAATGGAAAAATTGGTGACTATGAGCAATGAAATTGCGTAATACCTAGAGAGAAAGATATTGTGATTATGCCAAATCATTCATCGTGATATATGATTAACAAGGTGAAATTTATTGGTATGCCTAATTTATCAAAAAAGAGGAAGATAGACTATTATGCATGCTCACATTTTGAGGAGCATAAATATAGGAAGATTGAGATTTCTAAAGAAGGGAAGAAGAACCTTGAGGAATACCTCAAATCAAGGAACAAATGTTATCTGTGTGGAGAAAAGGACATAGTGTGACAGACTGTTATGGTGTTCAATGTATTATTTGTAGAGAACATGGACATTTCCTAACTCAATGCCCTGACCTAAAAAGTATATTCTAAAATCAAGGAAGGACTTATTATAGGAAAATAATTTAAGAGGATGGATTGAAGTGTTTATGTATTATTATTCATGAATAACTTTTCTTAGGTACTTTTATGGTGTATTAGAATATTTGTGTATTAGTCTATTGTGGTTTTCAATATTTTTATTTTACTTGTAACCATGAAAAGTGATTCAAATATTTTTCGAAAGTAAATGATATGTGCAATGAAGGGATAAGGAGAAAATGAAATGTTTGATAGTTTTCATGAGCTCATGATTGATATAAGGACTAAGTGATATCATGGTTTGAGTATATATAATTTTGAGGATTTTGGTATGTGGAAAGAGTTAACTTTTGACAGCACTCATGTTTTCACTAAGATTCAATGGGTATTCATTTTCCAAGAGAATACCTGATTAAGGTATTCACATGACATCAATGTGTCCAACAAGATATATGAGGGATAAATGATGGAATTCACGTGATTGTTATGTGACATTTCAAGTAATCATTTTCTTTATAATATGAGCTTGGACTAAAGTATTTTAGGTAAGCCTAAAGATTTGAATGGATTATGTTGGACATAAGTTAGTATTGTTTAAGGATATAACATTTTTCGATATTATTGATGTGATGTTATAGTAATGTAGTTTTAGAAAAAGGACAAATGGCAGGAGTGGCGACAGCTCATCGCGTCGGACAAGGCTGTGGGAATCGAACCTACAACCGAAGTGCAACTGGCCTTTATCGCATACCACTGGCCTACATGAGGTCCCTGGTTAGTAGAAACTAGTTTTATTTTATTAAGCTGTATGATATATGAAGTATAAGTTCATTTTTGGAACCATATATGATTAAACTAACCATATGATGGACTTATAACTTTTTCTAACCTTTTGTTTCAAACAGATGAAATGACCTATCATCCTATCACATGATCTGCTAACACATCATGAATAATAAATTCAACTTCATTTCTTTAAGGGATGAAGTGGAAATTGTTCAATTTATGAACAATAGTGAGATTGTACCAAAATCATGTAAGTATTTCTTTTAATTCCTCATCTTTAGGGAAAAGATCCTGAAAACCAAAAACTGTTGTCCTAGTGAAGTTATATATGATGAATCATATGGTACCTTATATCATCAGAAATCTATGGATTTGTGATTTTTGGCTTTTTCATAGCCATGTTCTCTACCACTCTCTATCAGAACATGATGGTTAGATTTTTCCTCCATATCCATATTTTCACCTATGCTCTCCTATGTGAAAACCCAATGCTGAGTTTCCTTGGGTGACTGTTATGTTTCTAACATTCTTTTTTAAAGTTATGTTTTAGTATTCCTTTTTACAATGTGGGTTTCTATGAATAGTAAACGATTTATAACCCCGACGAATTTCAAGGGAAAAATTCATTTTAAGGGGGGTAGAATGTAACAACCCGAGATTTTGTAAGATATATTAGTTTTAATTTCTTTCATATCATCTGTTTTATTCTACACCAGGATTATCTTGCGTTATACGCTACACAGTATTAGCTTGCAGTATACGCAACACTATTCTTGGATCGGGTTACACATAATTTCATGTTTGTTTGATAGTAGTTATTCTACGAAACATTGAGTATATATATATATATTCAATGTATTTTGTTATACACAACAACAAAAGATTCATGCACTACACGCAACCCTAACTTGTCTTGCATTACACGTAATCACGACCTTCCTCGATATCGTGTGTTGTACGCAATACTGGGTTTTACTAAACAACGATATATTATTATAATATTATTATGAACTAGCAGTCATGAATAGTAATAACTAAATTTTGAATTTAATAACATTATTATTCTTCTTACACATTTTCTAGAACATGGTATAAGAACAAACTAAATTTTTCGGGTAAAATATGTATTTTTCAAAAAATGTTGTTTTGCCGCCTTTTGATGGCGCACCCAAGTTAAATCTAGTTTCTGACGTGTTTATAAGTTCAATTTTACAGAATAAACTTCTTCTTTGAATCAGTGTATAAAACTTTACATTGGATAATGTTTTGATATTTTTCTGATAACTTTTATATTTTAATTAATAGTAAAAACACGCTATATTTTAATTAAAAACAACTTTTTTCATCATAACAATTTAAGTGGTTAAATTTTAAAATTTAATCTTTTTAAAGTATAAATAGAATAATTTTTTACCATTTAATACAATTTATGTCATTAGCATTGATTTTACCTTGAATTCGTAGGTTAAATCAATTCAATCTTTTGCAAGGTTTTAAACAAAAACCCGTTTTCTTTCGACAACGGGATTAATTTTCAATTAATTACTGAAAATTATGTATTTTGAAATTTGAAAAATGGATTCCATATTTGGAATCATTGGGTCCAAATTATATTAATAAGAAACTTTTTATTTTTGGGCATTATGAATAATAACTACGGTAAATTTTATTTACCATAGTTAAAGGTAAATTGGGTAATTAGGGGTTAATATAAGATTATAAAATTACCCTAACACCTACCAAAATCCTATTGGATGACTAAATGTTGACCCATATAACCTAAGGGTCGGATTAGAATCATTTAATGGACTTTTTCCATGAAAATAACTTAATTATTATTAAAACCAAAGAAAGTGACAACATGTCACTCTCTTAAATCTTATAAGTATATTAATATTATTTTAGTGATAAACCTCATGAAACGTTGAACATGAATAGTCTCTAGAAAGCTAATGAAATTATATAAATCATATAATTTTATTTATAATTTTTAGGGATTAAATAATTATCATTAATTGTGACACAATAGTGATGCAGAAAATTGTTTATCTATTGAAAAATCAAGAATATAGTTTTTATTAAACTAATAATGACCATAAAAGGCAAACAAACCTGACCAAAACATATTCATATTGTAAATATAAAACATAATCATCCAAAGTTCTAATATTTGGCCATTTGGAGCCTTATAAAAGCGATTATGACACTTATATTATTTTATTTTTAATGATGTCAAAGTTGTCACCTTCATAATTTAATAAATATAACTATTTAAATATTGTTATTTTAAAAAGATAAATTTTATTAAAAGTATTATTGTGAAATGTAATAGATTTATATTAATCATAGGATTATATTTTTAATTTTTATGCAAAAAAATAAGTATATTAAATAATTATACAAAAATATTGTAGTAATTATTTTATTAAGAGAGACACCAAATAAATGGTTTTACAAATAATAAAATAAATATTATATGAATTATTTAATGTGCTAAAATAATTTTCTAGAGACATATGACCTTTTATGAATCTATTAAAGATTTTAGTTTGAACATATATTCTGTATATATTTTATTTAAATTCAAATAAATGAATAGTGTCAAAATTGACACTATTGTTATGTTATAAAAATAACATATTATAAAATTGTTTAAAAATCACAATAATATTTAAAAACTTATAAATTTGAATTTATATGGTCAAAAATGTTATTAATTATCCAATTATGGACAATTCACATCAAATAAGTAATTATTTGTTATAATTAAAAATTTAAAATTTTATTACCACAAATAAAATTAAATAGATTAAATAAGGATAAATCAAAATGAGAAGGATTAAAATAAAATCAAAACATGTCTAAATTTGATTTGTTGATGCAATTACAACCCTATATCATCTAATATTCGAATATGAGTCATTTTTGGTGGTTTTTAAGTGGGGATAGATTTATTATAAATTAATATTTTTAAGATTTCCAAAGGTGCCCTCTCCTCCCTTATAAAAGGGAACCTCCTCCCTTCCTTTCTCACACCAATTTGAGCCTTCAATCTCGGACAACACCTGAACAATTCTCTTCTACACTTCCCTAGAAAAATCCAAGAGGTCCTGGTCATCTTCAAAGAACAATTTTAGTGCCCTAAGAGTAGGTTTCAAAGAGGCGCTTCAAATAAGAGGTAATGTTCGTTACCGATTCATTCAACTTTATTTCCTCTTACACTTCTTCTTCTTTAGTTGTTTCATTATGAAGTAATAACATCAGTATCACTCATATAATGATATGTTATTATAAGTATGAAACCACCCTACTTCACCATCTATCCATCCTACGGAAAACGAAATCCCCGCGCGTGCGTACGTACATAATATCGTCTCCACGCCGTGGTGTAATCTATTTTCCACCACGACCTTACATGGATGGGTATAATGATGAAAGTAATGAATATATATGATTATTGTAAAGTTATATTGATTCTGTAATATTATACATACACATTAATACAATTCCACGATCATGGGAATGATATCATCGCTCGTGCGTACGTACGGAATACCGTCTCCACGACGCGATGAGATTCACTCTCCATGATAACCATTCAAGAATGATTATAAAGTATATATAATTTGTAATAATGAAATATATGGCATAATAATGCTACTGGATTTATGTATATATATATTTATGTCATCTACTTAATTCCATTCCACTCAATAAGGAAACAAAAACAGCGTTCATGCGTACGTACGGCCTACCGTCTCCATGAATGGTGTATTTCTTTCCATTTATTGA
The DNA here is from genome assembly GCA_963277665.1 of Viscum album. NCBI lineage: Eukaryota > Viridiplantae > Streptophyta > Magnoliopsida > Santalales > Viscaceae > Viscum > Viscum album. The sequence goes on along the minus strand of OY728134.1, from coordinate 860,700,972 downwards.
TCAATTATATATATGTTTATTCTGAATATATATTATATATAAATCATGTTTTATAATCTGGAATTAATTAATCATGATCTAATTAGTCATATGAATAATTAAAAATCAAAACACGAATGACAAATGAAACGATTTTACCCAAAACTCTCTTTAACATGGAATTTACAAAAGAGCGGGTAATATAAAGTCATAAGTAAACCATATATGATATCATAACAATGAATATGATTCTTTAATAAGTCAATGACATTATTTAAATCATTATACAGGAGGTTCGGATACATATGAAGCATATAATACATAAGGTAGGGGATAATTATTGCAATCTCATTCTTATCCGAGATTGTTTACTCGTAAGTATTTACTGGGGGTTATGTTTATTATCCATGTACATATGAACTAAAAATGTTTTCATAAAATGTTTAATTTCCTTCCATGTATTATTAATACATTTTTACCCATTTCTTAATTTTACCACATCGTATGGATGAATTCTTTCTTTTGTTTACCATACGAGGTACTTTTTGACTTTTCTGGAAAAAGTACGAGAAGAATGTTTTTTTAACTTATACGGCACAAATAGATTTTTACGTTTTTATAAAGCCTTATTTTCATGAAGCTTATTCCAAAATATTTCATGACTATTTTCAACAAAATCCTTTTCTTTTAAAATTTCATGACATTTTGTGAAAAGAAAATGATTTTGGAGATTAAAGGATATTTTCCACAAGAATTAATTTAAAGTGTTTTATCAAAACCATTTTTCAACTAAGATGACATTATTTCATATGTGTATGTTTCAATTATAATGTCTCTATGATTTAAATGGTTTCACTTTTCTTATTATGAAATGATATCCAATTATTTTATATGGATTATGTGATGATGGGATGATGTTTATGAAACCCATTTTGTTTGTTGGGTTATTATGAATGATGTATGTTTATTTTGTGGCACAAGTAAGAATGATTTCATTATGAGATGGGTGGGAACTATATCTCCCTCCAATGCATTGGGTAAAGATTTATATCTCATGAGAGAGACATGGCTGGAACGACAAGATAAATCGGTTCAGTAATACAGGACTGGAACGAGGAGTGAACTCGATTCAGAAAGGGACTTTGTCCAATAAGATGGTCTTGGCAGCAATGTCTTGGCTAATATGGAAATCATATCATGTGCTTAATGGTTTCATAATTACATGTTTTATTCCAATGCTATTTTATCATTCTGAATGTTTCTTTATGATCTATGCCTTATGTACTTCCATGTTTTATGTTACTGATCAAGCTTTTGATGATTAATCATTATGTTCATGTTTTTAAGTTCAAATGTATATGGTATGTTTTATTTTATCCATGCTTACCCTTACTGAGCATTTGAGCTCACCCTTTTTATGTTTTCTTTTCCCCAAGATATAATGAAAGGTTTTAGGTATGAAAAAAGGGGGAATATCATTATGGGAGATGTTGAAGATATTTCACCACGATTATAAGATTACGTTCCAAGTTTCCAAAGACACTAAACTATTACGGTCCTTGTGTGTCTGTTTTTGTTATGTATTAAGTATTCCGCAAAAGTAATGTAATGTTCATGTACGCCAAGATTCAGGTCTCTACACTTTAGAAGGGGTCATATCTTTGAACATCACCCAATTCGGGTCAGATCATTTAGAACCTAACCCTCCCTAAAGGTGCTTCTAAAAATATAAGGGTTTATAACCTTCTTAACACTCTCTTAGTTCCCATCTAGCTAATACTAAGAGGTCTACTTATTTTTATCTTCCATCTAGTTCTGGTTCTCTTGAGGGTTGATATGAGTTCATGTGAGATCCTAGTCATTTCAAGTTACCTTGGATGTTTTGGGGCCAGAGCTAACAGGTATGGAATTCCCAGGGCTAGTAGCAGTCTCAATTCCCATATGCTTCACACGTGGTGGAGCTAAGGATTTCATACCTTCTTTCAAATTATATATAAGTTTCAAGTTTCTTCTCGCCTCTTAAGTAGTTTCAAACACGGACGAGTCCACTACTTAATCATACCTTTCGGGCGTTGCCACTGCTCAATCCACCCCTGCAGAAAGTTTGTATTCAAGAGACAAAAAATATGTCATGAAGGTGGAACTAGGAATAAAAATAGGGATCCATGTCGTGAAGATGAGCAGCATCACGGGTACTTATATATATTGTGACAGACACAAAGATGAAGATAAAGACAAGCTCTCATGTAATGTAGTGGAATAGAAAATGATTGTAGCCCACCATGTTGTCCTGTTTTTTTGCAATTTAACCTTGAATAGTTCCTTAGAATTATTTAAAAATTAATTTTCTTTCCCAAAGATCCTTTTTCTCCAATTATGAAAGGTACCAATTGTACCTGCCAATGGTAAAAATCACCATGGAATTTTTCCATGTATGTTAACTATTTATCTACCACCATAACCCACTCAAACATATTAAATACCATGTAAATAGTATGTTTTCCAAATCAATTCAATTACAAATAGTATTACAATGAAATATTAAGTCCCAAAAGTATGTATTATATTCCCGGGGTTTTCTTTTTAATATTACTATTATTAATAAGCTATCACCATATCAATTCGATGAAATAATTATAATTAATATAATTTTTGTGTTTTTTATTAATGGTACAACTCTTATTTATTTATTTTTATCTACATAAAATACTATTGAATATCAATCGTAAGGGTACGCGAACTATGGCCCCACAGTTTTTTTATATTTTTATTACTTATCCAAGAAAAAGAAATCAGATTCAAAATAATAATAAATTAAAATAATAAAATTATTATTTTTTATTAGGATATTATATCCAAATAAACACCTCTATAAATACACTCATCACTGAGTTAATGTGTATACACTTTTATGTTGGGTTAACTACATACATGAATGGTGACATAAAACTCAATCATGGATGACTATGGGAGCATAAATACTATAATAACCATAACAATAATAATTATATAATAATTAAATACTTCTTTTTATATGGTTATGGGAATATTTTATAATGTATTTGACTTATTATTAATGAATCATCTTCATTCATTAAAATAATTGTAATAAGTCGACATTGATTACATTTTCATATAGAAAAAAACATATATGGAGTGATATGATATTTTTAAAAATAAATATATATTATATTTTGTAAAATATTAATCACTAACACTATTATAATGAATCGGTAATGATATAAACAATATAAAACCTATATAAATAGATAATGTTATTAACACCTGATGGTTTAAATAAGCTACTAAAATCTAATAAACACATAATTATAAATTAAAAATGTGCATTATAAATGGTAATATATATTTAAAATGTTATAAAATATATTATTGTGGTAACAATTTTTATTTTACTTGAGTATATTGTGTCATAAACTATAAATGAAACATGATAATTATTATTCATCTTAACGTATCTTCATTGAGACATATTTTAATGTTACATACCGACTTCCTATTTTTCTATTGTATATGATAACCAAAAATTGTTTTTAAATAAATAATGACTTAATTAATGGAATTTAATAAACCATATGATTTAAATACATATATTGACATTTGATTCAGGAATTAATAATCTCATTAGGAACATAGTAACCTAAACTCAAATCATTGAGTTAGAAAATTTATTATTTAACTTCCTTATTAGAACAATTTATTTTTTTAATTTAATTCTCTATTTATTTAGGTAAAATTTATTTTCAAATGAAATATATTTTCATTAATGTTTTTTAAATAATTTTTCTAAAAAAAGATAATTTTTAAAAATATACTTGTAACTATTATATTTAGAATCATGATTACTAAATGTTTCAATAACATTATTTTCATGATTTTGTTTTCATTACCTTTTGAAATTATCTATCTATAATGTCTCTAAGATTCTGGTTTCACCCTATATTTTTATTTTATTATGTTTATATTTTGGGTGATCAATTTTTCATTATCAAATTATTTATTTCATGGTGTTTTGGATATTTTATAAAACCAATTTTATTTCTATGGGATCCTTAGAAAAATTGATTAATTTCAAATTAGCTGTTTTTGAAAATCCATTTTTCCATGGGTTCATTATTATGTGAGAATTAAATAACTTTTTAATTGGCACATATATACATGTATGAGTGATGTGTAGTTACGTTATAAACAAAAGATGGTTTCTTCAGTTATAAACTAATGCAGGTGGTGGCATTATAAACCTAGGATGTGTGGTTACACAAAAAACCTAAGATGGGTAGGTAATTTTTATCTCACCAAGTCATTATGTAAAAATTGTTATTCTATTAGAAAAGTATTCTACTGTGTATTTTTCATTATTAAAATCATTTTCCCTAGTAGTGTGTCTTAAATATGTAATGTTTCTTGTAATAATGTATGTGTAATATTTAAAATATTAACATCATAGTTTTTGTTGGTCGGAGTGGACACTCAAGAGGGGGGGTGAATTGAGTTCCAATTAAAATTTCTGTTAAAAACAATTTCTATTAAAATCCCCCAATTTCAAAAACAAATTAAACTGTAGTGAATTTATATAGATTATAAAGGTTCAATTATTTTCTCAAAGATTGATTAATTCTCAGTTAACTTAATCTTATGATTAAATTAACTTTTGAAACTAACTTACTGATTTATAACAAACATAAACACTTGCGAATTTAATTATCAAAGTAGCTTTGAAGGTAGATTATATTTCAAAGTAATAGCAGCGGAATATGAAATAAATATGTATAGTATGGATATAGAGTACAACTACAAACACAGAGAATTAACCAAGAGGTTCAGTCTCAAGCCGAGACTTAGTCCTCTCAAAATTTTATATAAGAATGATCCACACCCTGGATCGGGGTTAACACAGTGAACACACTGTCCAGGTCACAAGACCTCTACCACAGTTCTTCGTGGGAAAACAAACAACAGCAGCCAGCTGTTCAGGTCACAAGACCTCTACCACTATCCACAGTGGGAAATGGGGTGCAAAAAGGTTTGCTGAGGATTTACAGATCCTCCAGTGAAAGTACAGGAGTCAGTGTGTGTGTTTAATACAACAGATAACACACACTGCTCAAAATGTAGAATAAATCACAGAACAAGAGATGTAGAGTTTAGAAGTGGTTCTGGTGATCTCAGTGTAGCTCTTGTATTCGATCAGAAGAGAGTTTGAGTCCTCTTCTCGTTTCTGTTTGAGAAACAGAGTGTCGTATGCTTCAGGTTCACAGGTAGTGAGAATGTAGTCGATGAAGTTCTTCAGGGTTCTTCTTGTATGCACAGAACACTTCTCGAGTATACTTGATTGTCTATATGCTTCTCTGTGTTCTTGATGGAACTCGTTTTTATCTTCTTGTGTTTCTGGTATATTTCGTCCACCACACACTTCTCTGGTTCGCATCCTTTTTGGGCAGCGTAGTCTTCTCGTATTTATCTCCCGACAGGGGACAGAAAAGATTTCTTTTCAGCAGGTACGAGGTACGGGTTCCTGACATCCGACAACCTTTATCAGATATTTGACAAATCATCAAAATGTATGATATGACCGTTAGATAGATTAAATGTAGGAAATAAAGAAATTAAAACATTGAGTCGAGAATGTATGTCACTGTTGACTTCAACTGTGGTCTTCCAACTGTGGACTTCCTTCTGACTGCTGACTTCAACAAAAGGCTTGCTGTCTGTAGGCTTGCAATGGTAGCTTTTACTTCATGTAACTGTAGCCTTTCTAACTGTAGACTTGTAACATCAAATCTGTAGAACTGTAACCTTTGTCAACTGTAGACTTCGATCATCAGTAGACTTAGTAGATAGAAGCTGTCTAACTGTAACCTTGACTGTAGACTTATGACTGTAGGCTTGTTCGACTGCGAACTTGTTTCAACTGTAGACTTGTTGGACTGTGAACTTGAGCAGAGATAACTTTGAACAGAAGTCTTATAACTGTGACCTTCGTCTGTGAGCTTTGACAATAGATAGCAGTAGACTCGTAACTGTAAGCTTGTATTAGTCTTCGACTGTAACCTTGTAACTGTGAACTTATTGCAACAATAACTTAAGGTGACAGTTAGCTGTAACTGTGACTTTGAAAACAAAACTCTGACTGGTAGCTAACAATACTAAACTTATGTAAATGCTACTGTAAGCTGTTATAGTAAAGTTATGAGAGTAGGAATATGAACTGTTTAGAATAAAATACGTTTAAGCATGGAATAATAAGATTAATGCAAGGTTTTAATACATCATAATCAATGGTTAAGCATGATTTGGGATTATCAAAACAGGTGATTCCAACAATCTCCCCCATTTTGATAATCACAAATTATGTCAGTATGAAATATAGAAGTATCAGAGAGAAGTGTGCAAGACACAGTATTAGCAATATGAGCACAAAAATTAGGTATAATCCGCAAGGATTTCTCCTCTTTGTATAGGTTCATTTCTCCCTTGAGTTTTCCCTATTTCTCCCCATTTCTCCCCCTATCTATTTCTCCCTATTTCTCCCCCTTTGTGATTAACAAAAAGAAAGACAGAGAGAGAGAAAATAAACATTGTATTAATAAGGAGTACAGTACATGACCCAAAACGTGAATACATGATCCCTATCAAAAAAAACATAAACAGACTCAATCCTCTTCATCTGGAGGTAAGGGATCTTTTCCTTTGGAGGAAGAAGATGGAGCAGGAGGTGAAGGATCAACAGGCTTAGGAAGTGCAGCAGGAATGTCTGGAGGGGCAGCAACAGATGCTCCTGAAGGCCTGTAGTGAGTAGCTTGCCGAGGTATTAGTGGTCTAAGGCTTCTGAGGGCATCAGCAGGAGACATTACTGAAGAACCACTGGGGTTGGAGACAGGTAGGGCAGGAGGAACTATAACAGGTGTGCAGTCCACATGAAGAAAAGGTAGGAGCAGATTCCTGAAATCCATGATGATGTTTCCTCCTCTGTCCATGGCAGATAAGAAGTCATCTTTGTTTTCCAAGAATTTATCCAAAGCCGGGGTCAACTCTCGTAGCTTGCTAACTTGTTCTTTGAAAGCTTGAGTTACAGGAGGCAGCTTCATAGTTTCTAGCATGAGCTTGAAGTGATTGTTCAACTGATGCTTGGTGAAAATCCGATCAAAGTAATAATCCACTTTACTTTTGATGGCCTCCTGAGAAGCAGTAGCAGCCTGCAGGTGCTCACGAACAAAGCCACTGACTTCTCTTGTAGTAGCAAGGATCTGTAGGTCTGATGTGTCATTTGCACGGGCCTGAGTAAGCTCTTCTCTGAGCAGGCTTCTAAACTGCTCAAGGTCCACAGGAGAGCTAGATGAAGAAAGGGACTTGACTGAGAATGCCACTGTCTCCTTGAAAGACTGAGTCAGATTTCCAATCACTTTTTGAATGACAGCATCCTGATTGCTAAAGTGTTCTTTTACTGATTTCTTGAAAGACTCAAATACTTCCACAAACTGCTTGACCACTTCTTTGATATATCAAATCTCACTGGCCACTTGTGTCTGAGAACTGCTCAGGGCAGTTAAAGAAGCAACTGATTGTCTGAGGGCCACTACTGCTCCAGTCCAGCTTTCAATTTGAGTGTGGCACATTTTCATTTCATCCATCACTTCTTTGATTGGACTTCCCACCACAAATCCTAGAGATAATTCTAAGGATTGTTCCACATTTTTCAGCTCATCAAAAATACTGGTTTTCAATTCAGCAACAGATTGTCTGATGGTCTCCTTCATTTCATTCTTTAAGGATTCAAGGTCTTCCTTGGTGGCCAATCTTTCAGTTTCTAACACAGGAGAGCTGTTAGGTAGGATGACTGGATTTCTTGGTGGTTGGTTTTCCTCATCTGAATCCTCATAATTGAGTCCTAACACCATGTATCCTGGATCTGAGGTCCATCCTTCTATATCAAACATTACAGAGACTGAACCAAAACGCTCCCCCTCACTTGGAGGTCCTTTCTGAACACTTTCTACTATCTTCTCAACTCTGGGTAACTCTAAGTTCTCTTCTGTAGCTCTAGAAGGTTCCATATTTGCTTCCTCTGTAGGTTCAGCAGTGAGGTTAGCCTCCCTCTCTGTTGGGTCATCAACCACTTCCATGACAACAGTAGTAGAGACCACTCCTGCTTCCTGGTCAGACACTGACTTGTCTGTATACCCTATCAGAGGGCTCATACTGAGTTCTTTTGTTTCTTCACCACTGATCTCCTCTTTATCTTCTGCAACAGTTTCTTGATTTCCATTTAAAGCTCCAGCCTCTTTTGCTTCGATTGTATCATCCTCATCAGAGGTGTCCTTGACAAAATATTGAGATTCTTCTTCTTCTTCTTCTGTAGACTCAGTCTCACTGTCTCTTAGAACAGGTTCTCTACTAGGTAGTTCTTTTGGAGGGCTTGCTGCTCCAAACGTCACTGTCCTGACAGGACTGTGAGTAGTATCAGGATCACTCCCTTCATCAATTGGGGTGTTCTCTCTTGCAGAGTCACCAACTACTGCAGTCTGTTCATCATCTGAGTATACAGGTTCAGGCTCATCAGGCTTTAAGCCTGGATCTCTCCTATCTCTCGGTCTAGAGGGATGAGTAGAAGGGCTAAATTTCTCATAGATTCTCTCCTCATCATTCACCCATGATTTCTTCCAGGGATTCCAACTGATCTTCATGAATTTGCAGATTACTTTCGAGATACATACACTGTTCTTTGCCACTATCAACTCTTCCTGACTTCCAGCTGCACCTTTCACTTTCAACATAATCGAAATGAGTTTAGCATGAAACAAGGCACTTGATTTTGAGCTTGCCTTTATCATGTCCTCCATCTGAGCCATCAGCAACCTACAAAGGTTGATCTTCCTTCCATGTTTTAATAATTACATCAAGTAAATATACTGGTGCTTCAGAGTTGAAAAATCTCCTCTTCTAGGACTCAGTACATGCTGAATAAACTTAAACAGAAGCCTGTCCTCTCCACTCATTTCAGCAGCAATAACCTTTCTTACTGTGCCATTGCCTGTCAGTTCTTCCAGAGCCGTCTCATGATCAAAGATTCTACTATTTGGAGGAGCCGCTCCAGAATAGTAGTTGTAAATACCCTCATGAGGAACTCTTAAACAAGCAGCCCATTCAACTGATGAAAAACTAACTTCATTGCTGTTTACTCTGGATACCAGTCTATGCAGATCAACCTCTTCCTCGAACTGTAGATATTCATAGAATTCCTTCACCAGCTTCGGGTAGTACGGTCCATTATTGTTTGCGAAGCATTCGGTCCATCCTTTCTCATTAAGCACTGCCAGTACTAATGATCTGCTCGATAAAATCCACTCTTCACTTAGCTCCTTCTCAGCAACTATTTCTCTCTTAGTCAGATGTGGATTGACAGGTCTTATCGAGGCGTTCCCGGTGCCACTGGATTCGACTTGAGTCCTCTTTGGCATTGGTGCATCTTCATTGACAGTCGGGGGTCGCTTTGTTCTGGCCATTGGAACTGAATGAGGTTTCGAGGTTCGGTTGAAGGTTTAGGGTTTATGGCTTGAGAGAGAGCAAGGGTCGAGATGAGTGGATTGAGATATGTTCGATGTTCTCAATTTTTATCATTTAGGGATTTAGGAATAAAAGAATAAAGAAAAGAAACGGTTCAAATTCCCGCAAAATAAAATAAGGTTAAATAGCGAAACAGCCTACGGAGAGATGTAACAGTGAGGTACACCGGTGAGGTCTAACTGTGAGGTTTCAACTGTGAGGTCTAACTGTGAGGTTTCAACTGTGAGGTTTCAACTGTGAGGTTTCAACTGTGAGGTTTCAACTGTGAGGTTCTAACTGTGAGGTTTCAACTGTGAGGTTCTAACTGTGAGGTTTCAACTGTGAGGTTCTAACTGTGAGGTTTCAACTGTGAGGTTTCAACTGTGAGGTTTCAACTGTGAGGTTCGAACTGTGAGGTTTCAACTGTGAGGTTCTAACTGTGAGGTTTCAACTGTGAGGTTTCAACTGTGAGGTTTCAACTGTGAGGTTCGAACTGTGAGGTTTCAACTGTGAGGTTCTAACTGTGAGGTTTCAACTGTGAGGTTCTAACTCTGAGGTTTCAACTGTGAGGTTCTAACTGTGAGGTTTCAACTGTGAGGTTTCAACTGTGAGGTTTCAACTGTGAGGTTCTAACTGTGAGGTTTCAACTGTGAGGTTCTAACTGTGAGGTTTCAACTGTGAGGTTTCAACTGTGAGGTTTCAACTGTGCTATAATTAATCATACCTAACTCATGTTTGATGTAACTTAATCTCTCAGAATTTAAAGGCTTTGTAAAAATATCAGCTAACTGATGTTCAGTTCCAATGAACTCAAGAGTGATATCACCTTTTTGATAATGATCCCTCAGAAAGTGATGTCTCACATCAATATGTTTTTTCCTAGCATGAGATACTGGATTTTAAGAAATGTTAATAGCACTTGTATTGTCACACCTTATAGAGACATGTTTGAATTGATATCCATAGTCTAGTAAAGTGTGTTTCATCCACAAGATTTGTGCACAACAGCTACCAGCAGCTATATACTCAGCTTCGGCAGTAGACAATGCAACAGAATTTTGCTTCTTACTACACCAAGATACTAGTGACTTGACTAAAATGTGACATGTTCCAGAGGTGCTCTTTCTATCTAACTTGCATCCAGCAAAATCAGCATCAGAATAACTTAATAAATCAAATGATTGTCCTTTTGGATAAAATAATCCCAAATTGGGAGTATGTTTTAGATATTTGAAAATTCTTTTAACAGCAGTCAAATGAGACTCTTTTGGATTGGCTTGAAACCGAGCACACATGCATACACTGAACATGATGTCAGGTCTACTGGCAGTAAGGTACAGTAGACTACCTATCATACCTCTGTAATTGGTTTGATCCACTGGTTCACCAGTTTCATCACTGTCCAACTTGCAAGTGGTGCTCATAGGTGTGTTACTGCCTTTGGTGCCATCCAAAGAAAAACGTTTTAGAAGATCTTTAATATATTTACTTTGGTTCAAAATAATACCATTTTTATTTTTAAAGATCTGAAATCCAAGGAAAAATTTGAGTTCTCCCATTAAACTCATTTCAAACTCATTTTGCATTATTTTTGAAAAATCAACACATAAAGAATTTTTAGAAGATCCAAAAATAATATCATCCACATAAATTTGTACTATTAAGACATATTTAGAAATCCATTTAATAAAAAGAGTAGGATCAGCTATCCCTTTAGTAAATCCTTTCGAAATAAGAAAAGAGCTGAGCCTATCATACTAAGCTCTTGGAGCTTGCTTTAAACCATATAAAGCATTAGATAGTTTAAAAACATGATTAGAAAAATGGGGATTTGTAAAACCAGGAGGTTGTTCCACAAATACATCCTCAATTATATATCCATTTAGAAAAGCACTTTTAACATCCATTTGATATAGTTTGAAATTCAGATGAGCAGCATAAGCAAGTAATATCCTAATGGCCTCTAGTCTAGCCACGAGTGCAAAGGTTTCCTCATAGTCTATTCCTTCTTCCTGACTATACCCTTGTGCAACTAGCCTAGCTTTGTTTCTGATTATATTACCAAACTCATCAACTTTGTTTCTAAACACCCATTTAGTGCCTATGGTAAGAGTGTCTTTAGGTCTTTCCACTAATTCCCAAACTTTGTTTCTTTCAAACTGATTTAGTTCTTCTTGCATAGCCATTACCCAGAATTCATCACTGATAGCATCATTGACATTTTTGGGTTCAAGCTGTGAAAGAAAAGCTTGATGTTCAACCTGATTTCTTAGAGAAGCTCTAGTTTGTGTTCCTCTATCAAGATTACCAACAACAGCATCTAAAGGATGATTCTTTAGAATCCTAGTTGATTTGGTAAAGGTTGGACTAGAGATTTCAGGTTCATTTATAGGTTAGGGTTCCACAGAGGAAGATTCTGGAAAAAGTCCAGAACTGGATGTTTTTATTACAGGTTCTTTAGATTTGTCATTTAGGTCCAGAACAGATAAATCTTCTTCAACATCTTCAAGAGAAGTTTTAGACTCATGTGGATCAGTCTCATCAAACTTGATGTGAACAGATTCTTCCACACATTTGGTTTTCTTATTGAAAACTCTATAGGATTTACTAGACATAGAGTAACCCAGGAAAATTCCTTCATCACTTTTTGGAGCAAATTTATCAAGATTATCTTTGGTATTCAGAATAAAGACTTTGCAACCAAAAACTCTAAAGTAATTAACCTTAGGCTTCCTATTATTCCACAACTCATAAGGGGTTTTCTTAAGAACCAGTCTAATCAAGACTCTATTAATAACATAGCAGGCTGTATTTACAGCTTCAGCCCAAAAGTAAACAGGCAGGTCATATTCATTAAGCAAAGTCCTTGCAATTTCTTGCAGGGTTCGGTTTCTTCTTTCCACTACACCATTCTGTTGAGGTGTCCTAGGAGTAGAAAAATTGTGAGCATAGCCATTGTGTGAGCAGTAAGATTCAAATTCTTGATTCTCAAACTCACGACCATGATCACTCCTCAAGGTCTTAATCTTAAGTCCACTAAGATTTTCTACAGACATAGAGTATTTAACAAAGGAAGAGCAGGCTTCACTTTTGTGAGATAGAAAGTATACCCAAGTATATCTAGAAAAGTCATCTACAAGAACATAAACATACTGCTTCCCATTTAGACTTGAAATTCTTGATGGTCCAAACAAATCCATGTGAACCAGTTCAAGTGGTTGAGAAGTTGAAACTTCTTTCTTTGGTTTAAAAGAAACTTTGTATTGTTTTCCCTTTTGACAGGGATTACACACTTTGTCATTTGGGAATTCAAGCTTAGGTAGGTCTCTAACTAGGTGTTTCTTAGAGAGTTTTCTAAGTGAGTGAATGTTGCAGTGTCCTAATCTCCTATGCCACAGCCAATACTCTTTATGAAAAGCATTTAAGCAAGTAACATTATGTTTAGCTAAAGTGTTTAAGTCAACATCATAAACATTTTCATTTCTTAAGGCAGAAAATATTAAAGCATTTTTGGAATTATAAACATCACAAGAATTGTTTTCAAACTTGACATTAAAACCATCATCACACAATTGAGAGATTCTAAGTAGGTTGTACTTAAGTCCATCAACAAATAAAACTTTGGAAATTAATACTGAGTCAGTGTTACCAATCTGGCCTAAGCCGATGATTTTTCCTTTTGAGTTATCACCAAAAGTGACATATCCTCCATCAACCTTTATTAAGCTTTTGAAGCACGAATAGTCTCCAGACATGTGTCTTGAACATCCACTGTCTAAGTACCATACCTTCTTGTAATTTCTTTTCAAACAGATTTCCTACAAAACAGATTAGACAGGAAATGACTTTGGTACCCAGATTTTCTTGGGTCCAGATATGTTAGCAATCAAGCATTTAGGTACCCAGATTTGTTTTATGGGTCCCATACAATTAATAGATGCAACAGATTTAGAGAGATATACTTTATTTTATCTACAACTATTTAAATAACCAGTTGAGGCATACGAATTTCCAAAACTGGAACTAGCAGGATTTTTTCCAGACTTAATAAATCGGGTTTTAGTAAACTGTCTTTGTCCAGGTTGGTATCCCAAGCCAGTAGAATACTTAGGTGCAACTTGCTTTCCTAGCAGTTGGGTTAGAGTATCTTTTCCATTTGTGAATGTTTCTAAGTCCTTTCTAAGTTGTTCATTAGATAGTTTCAGTTCTGTATTCTCCTTTAATAATTGAACAATTTTCTCTTTTTCTACATCAAGTGCAGACTTGACACTTGCAGTAAGAGCATGCTGTTTCTTTAAAGACTTGTATTTATCCTTTAGTTCATTACACATTTCTTCCAGCATATTACAGTATTCAATCAATTCATCTTTAGACATATTTTCAGAATTAGAACCAGATTCTGCTTCACCTTCAGAATAATAAGAGTTTAGAGTGGGAGTGTCTAAGGTTACCTCAGATGTGTTTGTCATGAAACACATATTAGCACGATTTCTTTCAGAATCACTGGACTCTGATTCACTTGTGCTGTCTTCTGAAGCACTCCAGGTGGCCTTCATAGCTTTCTTATAATTCTTGTCCTTGTACTCATATTTCTTCTTGAATTTTAACTTAGGACAGTCAGCTTTGATGTGTCCTTTCCTTTTACATTCATAGCAAACTATGTCTTCTTCTTTATCAGTTTTCTTCCAATCTTTCTTCCACTTACCTTATCTATCATACTTACCCTTGTAGTTTGGTTTTCTGAAGAACTTCTTCTTCCTATAGAACTTCTTGAATTTCCTTGCTATTTGTGACATCTCGGCATCACTGTCAGAATCTAAGTCTTCACTAGATGAGCTTTCAGTTGGTATATGCACTTTCTCCTTGTCTTTTCTCTTTGATGCAGTAGACTTAAAAGCTACAGATTTTCGTTTTGGTTCCTCATCTTCCTCTTTATTTACCTTGAGCTCTTCTTCGTACATCATCAGCTTACCAATTAACTCCTTGACAGGAAAAGTTCCAATATCACAGGATTCTCTAATTGAAACGGATGTGCCTCTCCATCTGTCAGGCAGACATCTCAATAATCTCATGATTTGCTCCTTTGCTGGAACAATCTTTCCGAGTGAGCTCATTGTGTTGACTATCTCATTAAACCTGAGATACATATCAGAAATAGGTTCATCAGCTTTCATCTTAAAGTTATCATATTTGATAGTGTAAGTATTTATCCGCATTTCCTTGACATTAGTTGTTCCTTCATGAGAAATAGCTAAGGTGTCCCAGATTTCAAAAGCAGTTTTACATGCAGAAATTCTATTGAATTCCTCATCTCCTAGAGCACAGTAGAGAGCATTCACAGCCTTACAATTATTATTGTAAGCTACCTTAGTAGGTTCATCCCAAGTTATTCTTTCAGTTTCTGGAATCTTGTATTGAGACTCTATAGCAGTCCAAATATCAAAACCCATACTTTCCAAATGAATTTTCATTTTGAGCTTCCATTGGGCATAATTTACACCATTAAAGAAGGGTGGCCTGTTAGTAGCAGCACCTTCTAGTCTATTATCCATAAGGAAATTTTAGAAAATGTTTTAAAGAGATAAAATTTAGAACTAACAGAAATTTAAGATCTTTTAGATAAAACTACAATCACAGTTTTAAAAACAGAGGGTTAAAATAAAACTTTGAGCAAGTATAACAGAGATAAACAATCCCTTTGATACCAAATGTTGGTCGGAGTGGACACTCAAGAGGGGGGGTGAATTGAGTTCCAATTAAAATTTCTGTTAAAAACAATTTCTATTAAAATCCCCCAATTTCAAAAACAAATTAAACTGTAGTGAATTTATATAGATTATAAAGGTTCAATTAGTTTCTCAAAGATTGATTAATTCTCAGTTAACTTAATCTTATGATTAAATTAACTTTTGAAACTAACTTACTGATTTATAACAAACATAAACACTTGCGAATTTAATTATCAAAGTAGCTTTGAAGGTAGATTATATTTCAAAGTAATAGCAGCGGAATATGAAATAAATATGTATAGTATGGATATAGAGTACAACTACAAACACAGAGAATTAACCAAGAGGTTCAGTCTCAAGACGAGACTTAGTCCTCTCAAAATTTTATATAAGAATGATCCACACCCTGGATCGGGGTTAACAACAGTGAACACACTGTCCAGGTCACAAGACCTCTACCACAGTTCTTCGTGGGAAAACAAACAATAGCAGCCAGCTGTTCAGGTCACAAGACCTCTACCACTATCCACAGTGGGAAATGGGGTGCAAAAAGGTTTGCTGAGGATTTACAGATCCTCCAGTAAAAGTACATGAGTCAGTGTGTGTGTTTAATATAGCAAATAACACACACTGCTCAAAATGTAGAATAAATCACAGAACAAGAGATGTAGAGTTTAGAAGTGGTTCTGGTGATCTCAGTGTAGCTCTTGTATTCGATCAGAAGAGAGTTTGAGTCCTCTTCTCGTTTCTGTTTGAGAAACAGAGTGTCGTATGCTTCAGGTTCACAGGTAGTGAGAATGTAGTCGATGAAGTTCTTCAGGGTTCTTCTTGTATGCACAGAACACTTCTCGAGTATACTTGATTGTCTATATGCTTCTCTGTGTTCTTGATGGAACTCGTTTTTATCTTCTTGTGTTTCTGGTATATTTCGTCCACCACGCACTTCTCTGGTTCGCATCCTTTTTGGACAGTGTAGTCTTCTCGTATTTATCTCCCGACAGGGGACAGAAAAGATTTCATTTCAGCAGGTACGAGGTATGGGTTCCTGACATCCGGCAACCTTTATCAGATATTTGAAAAATCATCAAAATGTATGATATGACCGTTAGATAGATTAAATGTAGGAAATAAAGAAATTAAAACAGTGAGTCGAGAATGTATGTCACTGTTGACTTCAACTGTGGTCTTCCAACTGTGGACTTCCTTCTGACTGCTGACTTCAACAAAAGGCTTGCTGTCTGTAGGCTTGCAATGGTAGCTTTTACTTCATGTAACTGTAGCCTTTCTAACTGTAGACTTGTAACATCAAATTTGTAGAACTGTAACCTTTGTCAACTGTAGACTTCGATCATCAGTAGACTTAGTAGACAGAAGCTGTCTAACTGTAACCTTGACTGTAGACTTATGACTGTAGGCTTGTTCGACTGCGAACTTGTTTCAACTGTAGACTTGTTCGACTGTGAACTTGAGCAGAGATAACTTTGAACAGAAGTCTTATAACTGTGACCTTCGTCTGTGAGCTTTGACAATAGATAGCAGTAGACTCGTAACTGTAAGCATGTATTAGTCTTCGACTGTAACCTTGTAACTGTGAACTTATTGCAACAATAACTTAAGGTGACAGTTAGCTGTAACTGTGACTTTGAAAATAAAACTCTGACTGGTAGCTAACAATTCTAAACTTATGTAAATGCTACTGTAAGCTGTTACAGTAAAGTTATGAGAGTATGAATATGAACTGTTTAGAATAAAATACGTTTAATCATGGAATAATAAGATTAATGCAAGGTTTTAATACATCATAATCAATGGTTAAGCATGATTTGGGATTATCAAAACAGGTGATTCCAACAGTTTTCTTATTATATATTAAATTTAATTTTACCTATGTTTATTATTGTTCCATATTTAAAGGAAGTTATTCATTATGATCTTATTATCTCATGATTCATAGTCAATGTTAAATTATTCTAAACAATGTTAGAAAATTAATTTTGTTGATATTTTTTGGCATTATGTTCTCATTCCACATACATTCACGCTCACTTAGGGTTTATAGTTGCCTCTAATGATGTTATTTTATTTCTCTTATACTAATTTTGTAATTTCTCATATGTAATCATCCATGATGAAATTTTTTTTCACCCATTACATAGCATTTGAGATCACCCATTTGTTATGTTTTCTTTCCCTTGGATGTGAGGATTAGTAATCATAATGATATGATTATTGGATGGTTTAGTATGAAACCTTTATGTATAGTTGATATCATGTGGTATAAAAAAATGATTATGTAGCTATTCTCCCATGATAATAAATTTATATGTCCATGTGATGTTATTATTTAGGAAATGTAATTTTAAATCATGTAAAAATGTAAAATAAAGTAATATTAACATGGGTTGCTAAAAATATTTTTTTATGTATATTCAAGTATTACTTCTATATTCATGGGGGAGTTATATTACATAAAACATTAATACACTATGCACCAAGAAGGGATAATCATGGAAACAAGATTTCGGTAATACCATGGAAATTAAGGTTCCCCTATGTAACCGCATACAAAATTCCTCTGTGGACATATGGTAGGTAGAAAATTTTACTGAAGATAAAAATTTAAATGAATTAGCTTCTCAATGATATACGTCCTTTGAGATTTTAGAAGGGTCCTCTAGTGTTTCATCAAAAGTATAATCTAAGGAGTGGATAGATATTATCATGAATTCCCTCAACCCTATTAAACTAGTACTGGGGGATAATGATGTGAGGGTTCCAAATCCTGGAGCACCATCACCCCAAGAACAAATTTCCCTCATGATCCCTAAGGGTTCATTATAGAAAAGGTGAAAATGGTCAACGTGTAAGAAGAAAAATCCCTCAAACCTAATGATTTGGTCCTCATCCACATGCTTCTTAGGCCAGAAGAACATGGATTACATGGTAATAACAACTTTTTATACCACTTATATTACAAAAGATAATGCATCGGTAAATGCATGTTTGTTACTCTAAAACCTATAATAATTTTTTTTATCTATGTTATCCCTTGTTTAACCACATCGATAACCATGAATGGTGATGATTTGATCATGCCCAAGTTAGAGGTGAAAATTGGGCTTGCCATTATGATGATGGATATTATTCTCTCAGTAGATGATGTGACCTCACAAACCCTTAGATGTGAACTACTTCAAGATTTCCAACCTACTACAAACTGAATGGAAAAATTATCTGAAGGGATAAACATCACAATAGAAGATAGTGAATACTCTATTATTTAATCCCCTAAATTATTCATATGTTTATCATCTAACATGGTATGGGTGTTTATGTCAGTAATACTTTTTCAAGCTATGTAAATTAAAAGTATTTATTCTTCTGTTCCATTGTTAATGTTTTTTTTGAAATTTAAAAATCTAGATTCATCACATTTTGTAGCTACTGATACTACACCTTTATTGAGTTAGTTTTTAATAAATATATTCATCTTTTAAGGAGTGTCTTTTCACCTAAATGGGTGGTTCTTGATGCATTTTGTGTCACCCAATAGTTTGTATTGAATGACATATGGAGTCTTATTACTATAAAAACTTAAAAATATTTTCTAGTCTATTTGAATATGCTTCATAGTTTCTTGGTATGGATGGTTTGATTATCTGACCATTCATGTCATAGTGAAGGAGATGGTTGTTTCACCAGAGTTAACTAGCTTGCTCCATTCGAACATTATATCAATAGAATACATGGACCTTTCTATTAATACAAGAATGAAAATAATTAATTAATTCTACCTATATGTAGTGAGAAACTTCTTGTGAAATGATAATTCCATGAAATAGATGTCCCTAGTGGAATGGCTTCTCCAAGAGATTGACTAACCCCCCCCCCCCAAATAAGACTGACTCAGTTGACAACTAGTTATCTCTAAATAGGAATAAAAGGGGAACCAAAATCTTGGTATTGGGGATAAGAATGTTATATATAAGCAAATGTAAGGTTATGTGAAATATATTCTAATGTATAATAAGAATCTTCTACCCCTAAAAAATGTACTAATTAGAAGGGGTTGTTTTTTTGTATAGAACATGTTATAATATCTTCTAAACACATTAGAAATGGTTATGGGAAACCATAACTAATGTGACCACCTACTATTGTTGGATTCAGTTTTTAGGAACGACTGGTAAACTAATTCCAAATATTGGGGTGGTTTCATTAGAGGTGGTTGAAACCCCTTGTAATGTTACCACAAAATCTCATCCTAGAGGCAGTTTTATCCCCCAACTAATATATATATTGACTTTGCGGAATTTTTGAACTTTCTATAAGTGGGTGATATATCATATATTAGGAGTGGTTCTTTGAACTTCCTGTATTTAAGGATTAATGGCTCAATTAGAGGTTGTTGTTACAACTAATTCTAAATATATTTTTAGTAGAACACACACCCCTCTAGTTCTTCCCTTGTGACACCCCCACCTTGTTTTCCTATTCCCCGCCCACCTCACCATCCAGTTCCGCGTGGCCCACGAATCGAGCATCCATTTCTCATGTACCCGACCCTCTCTATAGATCCCTTCCCTTGTGCCCCACGTCCAGTTCCCCTATGCCCCGCCCTATATGTGGTTTATTTCTTCTATGTCCAGTCATGTAACAATCTTGCAGCCCTCCCTTGTTTGTGCAATGTGTCAGCTATAGCCTCACACCCACCGTCAAGGCTCTCTCACCATAAAAATTACAAGCGGGTTTTGAAACCCTCAACTTCACTGCATATTTGAGAGCTTCTTCCACAAGGATAATTATTTCTTACTGTTGTGTATACAAAACAATTATTATATATATATATATTATCATGATAATTAAAATAATTATTATTTGAGTAAATATTTAAAAAAATATAAATAATTAACCTATATATATATTTATATGAATTAAATTATATATATAATGCATTATGTGACTATTTATTTATATTATAATAAATCTACATTATACTCATTTTATACATTTACATAAATTCTATAATTTATATGTGTATTTACATACATTTGACTAAAAACATATTATGTACATTTTTATTTATATAATGCATATAAGTATTTATTTAATATTTTTACATAGCGTCTTTAAAAATATATTCATATAATGTATTTCAAAACATATCTTTATTTTTATGAACATTAAGATATATTTAATTATATAATTTGTATAATAATATATATACATAATATATATTATATGAAACACATAAATGTGAAAGAAAATTTATAATTTTTTTATTATATATATTTAAAATTATATGATATGAAATTTATACGAATATTATATATGAAATTAAACTTATAATAATATTTAATTAAATATATATGATATAAAAATATGGAAATATTTATATAATTTATCTCAATACATATATTTATTATTATGAACATTAATATATATGTATTTCAATAAATATTATTGTATAGCATTATATACATTAATATATATTTATTTGTATAATTTTTATATCATATAATAATCATTATATATAATATAAAATCATAAACGTAACATTTAAAAATATAATTTTTATTTTTATAATATAAATTATAAATAGTAAAAGCTTGGATTTTTATATGATAGATTTTTAAAATAAATTATATTTATGTATATATTTATATAATATGTTTATAATTTTCTGTTATATTTAATTAATATTAAATGAAAAAAATTTATATAAATAAATATTTAGAAATGTTCATAAAGTTGTACAATTATATTTATTTATAGCTGTAAATACAATTCAAAACAATCAAATAATTGTTAATATAATATATATATATATATTTACTAAGTTAAGTTATAATTAATATGGTATACGGAAATATATATATATATATATATAATAATTATATAATATACATAAATATATATATATATAATAAAATATTTATTATATAATATATGTAATATAAATATATAATACATATATAGGTATTTATATTTAATTTTTCTATATTATATTTATTGGTATACATAATATAATATAAATGTATTTATATATAAATGTACAATAAAAACACACTTAATTCAATATATGAATAATGTAATTCATAATATAAATGTATAGATTTATAAACCATTATAAATATTATATAATGGAATAATATATTTAGAATTACATTTATATTGTGTATTCTAATATTTATATATGTGTAAATTGTATTATATGTATATGCATCATATTAAAAAATATATATAATGAATTTAAGTAAATTTATATAATTTTTTTGTAATATATATATACACACACACACACACAATAAAACTGACACATTTATATTACAGAATTTGAATTTATATGAGATTTTTTTTAAATAATAAATAAAAAATTAGAGTGGGTAAAAAAACCACTCTAATCAAACAGATTACTGGTGGTTTATGAACCCCCTATAATTTTATATATTTTCGGGGGTTTGAACCCCTCATTATTTAATAAATTAGAGTGGGTTTTGAACTGCCTCTAATGTCTTAAATTAGTGGGGTTCAAAATCCCCTTTAACTAATGTGATTAACGACAGTTTATAAACCCCCTCTAATTTAATAGATTTGAGGGTGATGTGAACCCCCACAATTTCCATAAAAAAAATTTCCATGTTATATATATATATCCAATAATATAAAAATGAATATTATATATATATATATTACCTGTAAAATCCAACTGAACAGATTGGGCCACTAATTTTTAAATAATAAGTGGTTTTGGAAAAACTGACTCTAAAATCTATTGAAATATAATAAAGATAATATAATAAAAACATATTGGGGGTTTTGAAACCCCTCTAAATTCGATGATAGGAGGGTTTGTCAATAACCCCCTCTAAATTAAATTAAGATTTGGTTGTGCATAACCCTCTCTAAGAAACTACTACCAGACTGTAAATTGTTTTTGTAGTTCACATTGGTCAGCACATGATCCTTAGCCCAATTGCCGAGGACCCCATAAGTGCATAAAGGAGACCCGGGATCAAATCATGGAAGAGGCATAATTTCTGGGAAACTTTAGTATTATTATAGTAGTAATGCAGAGAGAAATGTAGGAGTACTGTAGTAGGTACCGTTTGGTAGTGTGGCAACATGAACTATTCCTCTGTTTATGCCTTTGGGCCACCAATTTTTTCCCAGAGTCCTTTAAGGCCTTCGGGCCACCTAGGAAATCGGGTCAGTAAGTCCTTTGGTCAACTTTAAGGCCTTCTAGACCACTTTAGTATAGATGGAAACTATACAACCTCTAAAGAACAAGCTCCAGAAGGAGGATGATCAAGGAGATTTTACCATAGTAGAAGCAAAACATATTGCAAGAATCAAAGGGTATAGCACCTACCCTCGGGAGAAGCCTCTAAATGCATGGGAATGCCTATCCGAATAACCTTTCAAAGTAGGAGATCTGATTTCATGATGAAGATGTTGGGAGGAGGAGTTCCAAGTAGTTAGTCTGCATTGTATGTACTGTTTGAATCTTATAGGGAATTAATTTCCTTATAGCATATGGGCCATGTAATACATACACCTACGATCCTTGTAAGGGTTCCACCTCACCTCTTGAAAGGCGGATTATCAATAATAAATAAAAAATGAAGGTCTTTGGTCCATTGGATACATTGGTCATGTTTTATGAAACTATTAATGACATAGAGAAAGAATTTATCGAACTTAGAGATTTATCCAAGTACCTCTTATAACCATAATATGGATGAAATTCATTTTGTATATATATGAGAGAGACTAAAAAATGTGGTTGATTAAATTAAATTTTATCAAATGATTGAAAATAATTTATTCTTATCCTTAAAATTGATATTGGAATTCCATGAATAAATAAATTCTTCTGAATATTTATTTTTGACAGTCATCCACTATATTAGTCTCAAAAATATGAATAAAGTGAGACGAATGTGTGTGAATATATACTATAATCCATGTGGAAACATGTATTATACTAATATTTGGCAGAACATTACAAAATCTATCACAATGTACTCTAATTTTCATACATAAATATGTAAATACTGCAACATACCAGCTGGTTGTTGATTCCTTGCCTTGACCTCATTGTAACACATTTAGTATCAGTTGTCTTATCATTTATACCAAACTAAACCGAATCAAGAATAACCAAAACTATAAATCAATTTATAACATTTTCTTGTTCAACCTAATATTTGAGAATATCATCTACGAATTATATTAAATTCTATTGATCTAAAGGCTCTTTAGTGAACAAAGAATATAACTTCCAACTCAAATCATCTAATAGAGAATTTTAGTTCCCCGATGTACAAAAAAATTAGAAATAAGTTTTTTAGGTATTTCCTCAAGATTCTTTTCATTAGTTTCAAATATCATTGATAGAAAATGTGAATCATGATTTTAGGGTCTGTAGGGACTGTAAATTTATCTTCAAATAGACAATGATACCATGTTTTCAATTAATGGACTATATCTACCTATTCTAAATTTTTATTTGGCAATTCCTCCCATATATGTATAAATTTCATGAACTATAGAAAACAACATTATCTCCCTACAAGAGAACAGATCACAATATAAATCCCTAAGAATCCTAAAACTCTACATACACATATCCATACTCTAGAAACATAAGGAAAGGTGCTGATGTAAGTCCAACCTTATGTTATTGAATGGAATTTTGAAATTCCTCATTCCACATGAATGTAACATCATTCTTTTTCAAAGATATCATCAAGGACTACAATGGTGAAAATAATATATAAAATGTATGTAGTTTCTTACTCAGTATTGGATAATATATATCTAAGAAACATTCTCCAGTGGTTTCCATGTGATAATAACTTATATCTTATCAATATCTATATGAACACCTTTCTAATAAATGACATGGACAAGGAAACCCAAATTTTATTTCTAGAAATATCACTTCGATATCTTATCGTAAAGGTGGTGATCCACCGAAATACTCAAAAACATAGACAAGTGTTTCTTATGATCTTTTTCTATTCTATAATACACATGTATATCAACAATAAACACAACCACAAACGTATTTAGAAACCTTTGAAAGATTTGATTTATCAATTTCATAAAGATGGTGGGTTTATTTTTATGATAAAAAGGCATAATGAAAAAATCAAAATGGGTATATCTACTTCTTAAATATATATTTAGAATATCCTACTTCTAATCTCAAAATTGTTGATATCCTAAATCTAATTAAATTTCATAGAACCAAGGGTATCCTCTTAACTAATAAAATAGATCCTCGATTTGGGGAATAATATTTTTATTCTTTATTATAACATTGCTAACCATATGAAAATCGGTAACGACCAAAAAATTTACCAAAGTAAATTCCCTTTTTATAATTATATAACAAAATATAATCCATATAAAATAACTTTGTGAATGAAATACCAACCATATAAATGAATAAATAATTAAATAAGAGGTATTTCTAGAAATTATTTAACCTATCCAAATGAAATAGTATCCTAACCCTTGGAATAGTAATCTGAACATGAGAATAGTAAATTAGGCATTAAAATTCTAACATCACCTGTGAAGGTGTAAATTAAATTTATGAATCTTATAAATTACAATATTATATAATTATATCATAGTATAAGTAAATAAATATTATAAAAAGTTATCAATCAAGCGTTTGAATTATTATAAAAAATAAATTTTTATAAAAATTTTATAATTATTAATTTTATTGAAAAGTTATAATATTTTCATAAAATTGATTAATAAATTAACATTTCAAGTCTTATGATTATAAAATATTTTTACGAGTCCTTAATTAATTTTTCAAAGATCTTGTATAATTTTAAAATGAGTACTTTTCATGTAAACAATGATTGTAATTAAAAATTATATTTCTCATATTTATAATTTGTTTCATAAAATAGAAAGTATTATATAATTCCACATATCAAAAAATGGTTATAGTAAGTATTTGGAGTTTCGAAAAATACTTGAATTTTTGGAGAATAATAAAATATGGTAATTGATGAAATAAGCTTAATAATGGAATTTTTTAGTCATTTTGGATGTAATTATAATGTAAAAAAAAGTCATGAAATATTCTACATTATTATAATATATTTATAAATATGGTACAATAAATTCATATTATTGATCCAAAATAATAGACTAAGGAAAAAACAAATGAGAGAAAACCCCTCTCCTCCCCTATAAATACCACCATCGCCACCTCTTCTCGTCACACCTTATAATAATATAATATAGTCCATGTTCTAACCAATACACTTTCTAAACCCTCTCCCATTTATAGGAGACCATTGTCTCTTCAAAATTCTAAACCCTTATCCTAATGTAATTTCTTATGGTTGAGAAAAGAATGAGGTAAAATCCAATATCTTTTTATTTTAGTTTTTTTCATTTTCATTTCCTTTATTATCCCCTCTTAACATCCACTTATCCCAGTGGCATGATAACTCCAATATCTTTTATATAGTTAAATTTTTTATGTTAATGGACAAAAATCATCTTTAATTCCCTTTACTTCTCATTTTATTCTAAAAATGAATATATCATCTGTGGTGTGACAATTTACCGCCACAATGGAAAATGAATTTTAATTGTTCAATGCCACATACAAGGACGGTTATAGAACCATTATAATTGTTCAAAAATATTTATAAGTTTAATTTATAATTTTTTTATGTTTTGGAACAAACTTATTTATATAATGTTAAATAATAAAAATATTTGTTAATTTTGATCGAAAAAATGAAAAAAATTAATCTAAATGACTATCATTGATATTTTCTCGAGTGATTTATCCACACCCCATATAAAAAATTTATATAAGACCAACTAAAGTTAATAACAATCATTAATAACATATAATATCAATTCTTTTTAATTATCCTAATTTTACATGAACATCCATTAATGTATACAAGTGAACCGATTATGAAAACAAAGAAAATGAATGTTCCCAAACCATGAAATTGAACGTTATAACTCTTCAAAATAGACATAAATGAAATTAATAAAGATACAATGAATAAAATACATGTATAAAAGGTTCTGGATTTGTTAATTAATGAGACATATTTTATTATATTGGATATTTAATTACATAAATCATTCTGACAAATGGGTTGCGAATTCTAAATTACAAGTCTCCTTCATTGGTTTTCCCCACATTCACTCCATTTTAAGTTTGGATTTTCTTTTAATCTTCGTTTAATATAATTTCTTTTTTATTCCCTTTTCTTTTTTGGGATATAAATTCTTCCAATATTGTTTTATAACTAATGAATATATTTTTTCAAAAGAAATATTCCTTCTAAAAACACATGTTTTACTTCACTTTTGATAGTTTCATCTTCACTCATGAATGATTATTCTTATACAAAGTGTGTTATTTCATTTTTATTTTTGGAGCACCAATTTGTATCCATGAAATCATGATTTATGGAATCCTAATTATGCCCATTTTTTTCTGATGGGTAATTTTATGGAAAATATTGTTGTAAATTCTATGTGGTATTCATGATTATGTAAATGTTATAACATTATTGGTGTGCATTTAATTGCATAGAGATCTAGTGCATCGGGTAATTTAATGTGTCTCATGAACTAATTTTCAAGATGCGTAGACATGATTCTATCTCTATTCTCAAAGATGATGTTAGGATGATGCAAATATGTTATGCATGAACATGATTCAATCTTTGTTCACTACTATGTGTAGTAGTTCACCACTATGACATGGTATTTTATTTTCATGATTTTCCACATTATTTTACTTTATCTAATTATTTTTATTGTGATTACGGTGATGATCCTTTTATTATGATATAATTATGATATTTGTGCTCACATTTTTTTCATATCTCTTATGCATCCTCTTTATAGGCTTTTATCTCCTCCCATATATTGATGTATATCATTAAGGATAATACTTGTACTAAATAGGACACATGGGAAAATATGAAGTTGGAGAATAAAGAATTAAATATTTCTTATTCTTTATTATGTGTATGTTTTTTACGATTATAATTTCTTTTAAGAGACTATGATTTTGGATCCTGGTTTTGTAATGATTTGATGTTATTTATCATTAAAATGATGTAATAAAAATATAAGAAAATTAGTGTTTCAATATTTGGTATCAAGGACAAATTTAGTAAATTTTTTAATTTGGTTTTGAGAACCGTAGTGAGAGACTTTCGTATGAGACTTTGTAATCCCCCTAGAAGCCCAGTTTTAGATAATTTATCAACATAGGTACTCCACAAGATATTCCTTTAAAGATAATTCCATGAAAATATAATTTATTAATTCATGACATGTCTACTTATGCTTGTTCAACCTATTTCAATTTTATAAATTTGAGGGAACCAAGAGAAGCCAAGCCCAAAACACATGAGATTAGAAATGTAGTGATTCCCCAAATGACATCCTCAGTGCCTTTGGATATGGAATTAAAAATTTCATAGAAATTATTAACCAATTCAATCACAACCCCAATATATTTTATTTTAATTAAATGAGTGGGAACACCAGAATATAAAGACACCTTGAAAAGACAATAAGTTGAAAAAATTACTCACTACCAAAGAGACCCCTGGAACCAAGGGGTTAGGGAGGCATAAAATTATTTAATATATTCCACCACCTTTGATAATGATGGAGCACTATGGGAGGGAGACAAAACCAAATAAAATATAATGGTTATTTAAGGATCACACCTTGATTCCAAGAAGTCAGCAACCTTGTTACCTTCACGTCATGTATGGATAAGGGTCACACTTTTAGAAAAAATCCTACAACATTTACGGATTGGACACTCAATGGACCAATGAGTATGATTCTGGTTTTGGAGAGATTTTAGATTCAACATTGATTGAATTTCAATGATCATGATGGAGATGTTGCGGTTGTGAAAAATTACAATGTCATTCAAGATAGAATTGACCTCAGCAATGATTGAATTCTCACTGCCATAAGAGATACATAAAGCCATGATATAAGAACCTAACATTTCCCAAAGAACACCACCTCAATGCATTAGAAACATATTACTGGATCTGTCCACATAGATCTTGAGGCCTTGATTAGGAGTATTCTAATAGATCCATCAAACATATCTTATTTGAAAAGGAGGCATGATCCTACTAAATGAAATGATATACATGAAGGAACTACTGGAGTACCAATATTTCACCATCCAACCTCATTCCACTGCAAGGTTCCAAGATCAAATATGAATGGACAATGACAAGTAAGATACACCCTCTCTATGCCTTGTTCCTAACATCCCAAATGCACTGTCAATATAAAGTTAGGATCGAGGCCCACGCCTTGCGCTCAATATCCTTATTATCACCTTGGAACTAATTTTGCAGAAAGGTAACAACATCACTGGAATGGCATTCCAGACTCATAATATCACCAAATTATCTCCACACAGAAGCATTTGACATCAAACCAAGATCATACCCCTGAGGGGATCCAGATTGGTCCAATATTTTCAACTGATAATAGTTCCCTACAATTTACAGCCTTTCAAAAACTCTTAAACCTTTTTTGCATGAAGAAACTTCATAGAGCCAACAACAATCTGATGGTAGATGCCCCCTTTCCCTGAATTTTCCATTCATTTCAACAAATCCCATATTCAACTGCCCTCCCCTTGTGGCTCTTGGATGAACATAGAAAATAGTATTTCAATGTTAACCACATTGAATTTGGGAAGCAGGATCCCTAAGAGGGCATGCATGGGGATCAAAGTTAGGACACAATTGACCATAGTGATCATACATCTAAATGACAAGAAAATTTAATTCCAATTAGTTATAAGACTTGTAATTTTGTAAAAAATTGCCTTGAAATGGGAAATATGAAACCTACTAGGGGATATAGGGGCTCCCATATATTCAATGGGAATCATTTTATTGACAAATCAAAGATATAATGTATTCTAGAAGTATTCCTCCCCGTATAACATGTTGGATGAAAGAACATTATTTTTCCTTATTTACAATCTTCCCACTCCAATGGAATTATTACTATGACATGTTGTTCGGAACACTGATGGAGTGACACCGGGTATAGATAAAGAATATTAATTGGTGGGAATTAATTAGGAACACCAATCTTATGGATGATGTTTACGATATTAAGAGATAAGGCTATAAGAAAATATTTCATAACATGTATTTCCCTCATAATATTTATATAGATATGGACGGGGCATTTTTAGAGCTAAAGTAAAAAGATGTTGAATATTTCCTGAATTACAAAGAAATTTTCAAATTGATTTCAAGTTATTATTTAGGATGTGTTATAAAATAATAATATAAAATATATATATATATATATATTATTTAGTGGTTTAAAAACATACATTCGAATGTCTCTAGAAATTTACGGATTTGGGAGTTATGGATATATTATTCATGTTATCTCAATGTCGATGTGGTGTTTGGATATTTTTTCCACGGATATAGAGATATGAAATGTATTATGTTGTTTCAAGATGATGGATCTAATGAAATACATGTAATGTAAAATCAACAACTCACATGTCAAATATATGGGAAAAAACATAATAGGAACTCCCTCAAAGGTACAGAGAGATTATAAAATTTTCTAGAGAAGTCACCCAAGATCATGATGGTCAGAGAGACACGAAGAAGCTATAAAATTCAGTGGAAGGAAGGTGAGAACCACCCATGGTCCAATAATAAACTGTAGCAAGCAACATAACTATGCAAACCATTACACTAATCCTCGAGTCCTCAAGGGTAATCAGCGGTACCATCCAACAAATCCAAAGGGGCAATGAAACCTATGCCATCACAACTAATTAGGTGATCATAACAATTATGTGGTGACATGTATTCTATTTATTCATTCATGAATTGTGAACATACTATTTTATTCGGGTTCTATAAATTCTTTCATATCTTGCATGTTTATTAGAACTATTCAAACACCACCTTAAAAAATAGAGGTTGAGTTATATGTGAAAATAGGGAAAAGGGAAATTATTAAATCCAATTATATAACTCCTACCTAGTTAATTTTTATAGACTAAACCTCCCAGAATATTTTTTCTTACATCCTTTAGTGGAGTTTGATTCAATATTGGGAATATATTTTATATTTTACACAAATTGAACATCCACAGTCAAGAAAGGGAGCTCACTCATCACATCTTTAGGAATCCTCTAATTATGAAAAAATGTAAGGAGGGGGAATCTTCTTTGGAGCCATAATCGCATGTGTGGATATTATTACCTTATGGGAATTCATATCGAGATAAAATGATTGAGACAAAGAATAGAATCATGCTTAAAGACATTCCCACTATGAGGGACTACTCTTATGTGTTCCCTAAATAATTTCTTGGTATTTCTCCTAACTAAGAGTTTTTATTATCAATTGAACATATTCCGAGATATTTACTGATATCAAAGACACCTTATAGTATTTCCACCATTGAGTTGAAGGAATTGAAGAATTAGTTACAATTGAATCTGGAACATGGGTTTTATACACTTGAGTGGTTAAACATGGGGTGAACCAGCCCTATTAGTAAAGAATATAGATCAATGCACCTCATAATTGATTATCCTGAGCTCAATAAAATCAGGATAATGAAACAGTATCATCTTCCACAGATTGATGACTTGTTTCATCAACTTCATGACGCTAAGTATTTCAATAAGCTGGACCTTTGGTCAGGGTATCACAAATTAAATGTGAAGAAGGATGATATTTAGAACACATTTATTTGAACAGTTTATGGACCCTATGAGTTAATAAGGATACCCTTTTGACTCACTAATTATCTAAAAAAATTAATGTACACAATTAATAGTGACCTTAGGGATTATGTCAAAAAAATTGTTAGTATTTATTGATGATATTCTGATATACTCTATAAGCAAGGAGAAAAATACAGTGAATTTGATTTCTATTATAAATACATTATTAAGGGAGAAAATTAATGAAATGTTTAGTAAATGTGCATTTTATATGGAGGAAGTATCATTCTTAGGGAAAGTTATCAGAAGCAAAGGAATATCTATGTACCCATCTAAGATAAAGGCAATGGAAGAGTAGCCTAGGAAAACATCAGTAATATTGATTATTTGCTTCCATGGAATAATTGTGCATTACTAGTGATTTTTTATGAAATTCTCATGATTTTAAAACCAACTAATCCCGCTAATTTTTAAGGGAGATAATTTTTTTCTCAACCATGGAATGTGAAGACTACTTAAAAGAGTTAGAAAAGGGTTTATCCCCACACTAGTACTCACAATATCGATAAGTGGGGAACTCTTTTTTGTATATAGAAATTCTTCTAAGAAGGGATTAGGTTGATTAAATATCAAAAATTATAATGTTATAGCCAATGTTGTATGGAATTAGATATCTCATGAGAAAAAATGTACCATTCATGATCTTGATTTAGTATATGTGATCATTGCATTAAAAATTTGGCATTTTTATCTTTATGGGGAGACGTTTGAAATATATTCTGATCATAAGACCCTCAAATATATATTTACATATAATGAGGATAATATGAATTTTTGATGATGTTTAGATCTCAACAAGGGTTATTATTGCTCATTCCACTACCGTACATGAAAATTGAATAATGTGTAAGATTATCTAAGTAGAAATGATCATGTAACATTATCAATGATAAGAATTAATAAGGATCCAATCTTAATTTATATTCAATGGATGGATGTGGGAATAATTAAGGAATAAAAATAATCAATCCTTACACATATGAATCCTCCACCATCCCTCATGGATAAAGTAAATATTGCTAAAATAAATGATGTTGAAATGTAGAAGAATGTGGAATCTATAAGAAAGGGGAAGTCCTTAGAGTATAAAATTGATGATGAAGGTGTGGTAAGGATTGGTCCTTGACTATGTGTACAATCAAATCCAATGAAAAATAAAGATCTTCTATGTGATATACAGTGCTCAAACATCTCTTTTCAACCATGGAGGACAATATTGTATTAAGATCTCCAAGGATTGATTTAGGAAAATATAAAGAATCAGATTACTAAATATATATCAATGTTATTGGTATGTCATTATTTGAAGGATGAAAGACAAAATTATAACGGGATGATGAATCCAATACCCATAACAACATGGAAATGGGAATAATCACTATAGAATTTATCACCAGATTTCCAAAGACATCCATATGAAATAATGCGACATGGGTTATTGTGGATCATCACACAAATATATCTCAAATTATTATAATTTGAGAGGACTAATCACTGGATGAAATTACAGAGTTATATATCAAATAAGTTTTAAGGTTTCATTGAAAACCATAATCGATTTTATCTTACTGAGATCCTAGATTTACCTCAATGTTCTTGATAATAATCCATCATTATCTAAACAATGAGAATATATTCAGAATGTTTTATCATCCAAAAAATGATGAAAAAACTCAATGGACTTTTGAGAAACATAATAAAATGTTGAGATTATGTTTCATGGACATCAAATGAGGATGGAACCAACATTTACCTTTGGAATATTTCTCCTTCCAAAATTTTTTCCACTGAATAATTCAAATGGATCCATATGAATCACTATATGGTAAAAGATGAAAAACACTGATCATGGATGGAGTTAGTGAACATAATCCAATAGGACATAAATTGTCAATGAAATAGAGAAAAGGATGAAACCCATTCATAAGCACATCAAGACAGCCCAATGGCGATAGAAGAGCTACATAGAAAATCATTAAAAAGGCCTAGAGTATAAGGATTGAGACATGGTATTCCTCCAAATATCCCAATGAAATAGAATAATGATATTTGGAATGAAAGGAATGTTATGTCACATGTACATCATCCCCTTTATGATTATAGATCATGTCGAAGTTGTGACCGATAAACAGGTACATCCATCTACCATGTCTATAGTACAAGATGTATTCCATGTATCCCTCCAAAGAAGTGCATTCCAGATCCCAAAAATTTAATGAATACAGAGGTTGTATAGTTGCAAAGTGATCTCTCTTACATTGAGCATCCAATGACGATCATGTGTCATAGAGATAATGTCCTATCAAAAATTATTACTCAACTATTCGATGTTATATGGAGAGAAAATATTTACAACGGGGAAATATTGGAACTAGAGGAAGTGATATAGGAGAAGTACCATCACCATTTTCAACATACAATGTTAAATGAAATTTCAAGGGGGAAATTTCATATGATAGAAGAATGTAAGGTCCTAAAAATTTTACAATAGAAATTTAAATTTAAATTATCTCACAGAGTATAAAGCACATAAACCCACTGGGTGAACACAATACAAACCTTATAAATGTAGAATGATTTAAATAAGAGTTATTTTTAGAAATTAAGTGACCAATCCTAACGGAATAGTAGCCTGGCCCTTATAATAGTAACAGGGCCATTAGAAAGTGTAAATCAGCCAATATACTATAAAACTCACCTATGAATGTGAAAATAAAATTTCAGCATCTTATAAATGACAATATTATATAATAATATCACATTATAGGTAAAAAAATATTTTTAAAAATTGTAAATTTAGTGTTGGAATTTTTATAAATCAGAAATGATTATTTTTAATTTTATAATTAATATAACTATTTAATAGAAAGTTTATTCTCATAAAATAAATTAGTAAATTAATATATTTTTTACTTATGACTATAAGATAATTTTATTATATATTAATTAATTTTTCAATGTGTAATGAAATGAGTTATATTCTTTAAAAGTAGTAATTTCAAAGTGACTGAAGTCTTTAATTGCGAATTAATATATCACATGTTTAGAAAATTAATTTCATAAAATTCACTTTAATAATAAATTCAATGTAGAAAAAAATAATTATGATGAATTTTTCATATTTTTATTAAATACATGAATTTTTTATGATTAATAAAATATGAATATCTATGATTAAATATAAATGAAATAATTTTTGATAAATTTACTATATATTTCTAATATAATCCCAAAACCTCAAAAACTCTTTTATAATTTTTTATATATTTATTGATAAGGATTAATGTATTCAAATTCTTGATCCATAAAAATATACTAATAAATAAAATATAGAGAAAACACCCCTCTCCTCCCCTATAAATATCACTCATCACCAACTCTTATACTCACACCATACATCCCTTGAATATTGAAAACGTTCTACCCAATACTCTTCCTGATCCCATCCCACATGTCTAGAATCCTTTGGTTTCATCAATATACCAATCATTTTTCCTAAAAAGGTTCTCAAGGAGTAGAAAATCAAGTGGTAAAAACTTCATCCTTTTTCATTTAATTTTTATTCAATATCATTTCTTTTATTATCCTAACTTTAGCACCACTAATACAAGTGGATCGACAAATCTATAATATATTATATTATTAATATTATAATGTTAATTTAATAATTCCAATTTAAATCTCTTTGACTTTTCTTTTATTCTAAAAATGAGAATATCCTTTGTGGTGTGTCTATTTATCACCACCACGGATGATGCATTCTTATTTTTCACGCATGCATTTATGACTAGTCATAAATCCATGATAATGTTTGAAACATATTGTAAAATTTATTTTATAACTTTTTTTATATCATTGATCCATCTTATATACATAATATTAAATAATAAAACAAAATGATTTTTTTCTGAATGAAAAAACACAAAATTAATCTAATTGACTACCCTTAACACTTTATCTAAGGAATCAACCTCATAACATATAACCAAAAGATATATAAGAACAATTATACTTATAATTATTACTTATTAACATGTAATATCAATTCAAGATGAGTATCCTCATTTTACATTAACTTCCACTCCTGTAAACAAGTGAATTGATCCAGAAATCCAAGGAAACAAACACTCCTAAATGATGAAATCGGACAATATAACTCATAAAAATTGGCATCAGAGAACTTAATAAAATTATAATTAATCAAATAAATTTTCAATAGGTTATTTAATTGTTAATTTATTTTTCAAATTTTTTTATCCATTATATTGTAGTGAATAAATCATTAGGATATATGGTAAGTGGATTATTGAAAGAAACTCTCTTTGTTTGGAATCTCCCTCTTCACTCCATTTTCATTATGGATGTGCCTTTTCTATTCCATAATAATCATTTCTTCCTCAATTTTCTATTTTGGTAAACACATTCTTTCATCCTATTTTTATGAAAGATGAAAATATTTTCCCAAAAGAACTATTCCTTTTAAAAAACATGTTTTACTTCTCTTAAGATTGTTTTTTCCTCACTCTAGATTAATGATTCCTATACCATGTTTGTTTTTAATTTTTTATTTTGGTAAAAAGAAAGTTATCCATTAAATTATTTTTAATAAATTATAGTGAAACCCATTTCAATTACATGGTATATTTTATGGTAAATATTTTGATCTTTTCTATATAGAATGCATGATTATGTTAATGTTTTGATGTCACGGGTGTGCTCAAAATTATATTGAAATAAAATAAGTTGATTAATATAATGTATCTCAAGATATAATATGTTAGATGCATGAACATGATGCAATATTTTTTCACAATTATTAGGTTATAAGGATGAAAATATTATATTTTTTATTATGATGTTCGCATTGTTCACACTATGTGTGGTAGTTCCCCAATAAGACACAATTCTTCTTTTTTATGAATTTACTTCTTCCATAACTTTATCTAATTATTACTCTCATGGTTATGATTATATTCATTTATTATGTTATGATTAGGATGATTATGCTCCCCCAAGTTTCATGACTCTTATTCGTCATCTTACTATGAATTTAAATCACCCTTTTTTGATGTATATCCTATGGTAAATAATTGTACTACGGAGGACATAAGATCCAAAAGGATGATTGAGAATAAGGAATATAAAATGATTATCATTTATTATATATATATTTTTTACAATCCTAATTTTTCAAATACACTAAACCATTATATCCTTGGGGTGTAAAACTTTTACATTTTCATTTAAAATGATGTAATAAACATGTTTAGAAAGTTGGGTCACTATATAATCCAAAATAACATAGAAATTACATAATTATTTTTCATAATATAACTAATTATTCCCAGGAATACATTCATAGTTGAATGAACCCTTTTCTTTCCAAATCTCTCTACCGATCCTGTAGCTCCATCCGTTCTATTGGTTCCATTTGATAAGATGGAATCCAAATAGGGCTTTGTCTTGATGGGAAAAAAATCATAAACTCAACATTTATTTTGGGTGGAAACCCAGATAATGTATCCAGAGAAGAAACATTTGGAAATTAGTTAATATCAGTTTGAATATATCTATCTCAAATGTCATCCACATAATACAAAGTAATAAATTCCAATTGATAAGATATGGTTCCAACAACCTATTCCAAAATTCCTAATATATTTTCTATTATGTCCTAATGTCATATCAATATATTATTGATTCGATCAAGATATGTAAAACAAACCTTACAGGCATAATAGTTGATATGGTCCTCGGAAAATTTTTACCAATATATACACAAAATCAAGTCATAGACAAAAATATAAAGAACAATGAAATCCCAAATCAACTTAACAACATCGATTTTTAATCAAAATTATTAAAAAAGGTATTTACACTCTCTTTTTAAAAGAGTAATTTTACTTCATAAACTAAAAGGCATCATCTTAGTATAAATACCCATATCATCCACAATACGGGATGAAATCAATGAGTTGGATTTGTAAATATCAAAAAAGGCTTTTATAAGGGTAGAATTCAATTGAATATAATGTATCACTATCAAAGGACACAATTGATCATACATTATAAGTTTATTGGATCCATATAAATTTATTACTCATGGAAAGTTTTTTATTTATTACCCTGTTGAGATTGTATAGGATGAGGAGTCATGGTGTTACTCAAATCACCTTTACTTGCATAGTTCTTCTGACGAAAATTATTTTTCTACACTCATACCATAATATAATGTGATGTCTAAGAGGCATGAGATGTGTCTATAGGATAATATTGTGGAGAACTATAATAACAGTGCTATAGATGATCAATATTATTTTAATTGTTACAAGATCTTGCTTTTTTCATAAAATCATGAAAATTATTCTCGAATGAACCATAGAGAAAACATCTCCTATTAAATTTTGGTGAAGGGGTACTATTTAGTAATTCCATAGTCCAATTCATTATTTTTCCCAAAAATATAGAAATATGTATCTTTTAGCCTCTTATTAAAAGAATTAGTGTTCCAAAATGTTCTTATAGGAATAACCATGTTCCCTATGAAAATATTTATGGAGATATCATTTTCTTCCATCATCCCCCTATTGAGCAATTCTCTATTGTACATAATATAGAGAATAAATATCTTTGTGTTAGTTTTTGAACTCAATCACATTTAACAATTTCATTCTTTAAGGATTCATAAAACGTTCAAATCATTTTAAATATATTATTACATGATTTTAATAATAACAAACCATAAAATATATACCATGTATAATATATACTTGTTTCTTTCATAGATATGGTATATAAAACTAAATACATAGAAAAAAATAAATCAACATTATATTACTCATCCATAATGAGGTCCTAACATCCTTTGAGGCCTTTCAACCTCAAAAGATAGCATTGGGTTTAAATTTATAAAATAAATGTGATACAAATCCAAGTAAGAGAATAAATATAGAAATAAATAATAGCACATGGGATATAAGACATAACATGATGACATCAAAAAGCATAGAACATGAATAAAAGTGAGGAAGAGTAATATGTAGAATACTATATAAATTAATAATGGAATCATAAAAATTTGTACACAACATTAAACTTTACATAAACATGAGTCAAATATAACTTTTACAACTATTTCACATGGCAGACAAAGTCCCATAAAGAAATCATGCTCACTCCCTATCCCTACATAAAATTTCAAGAGACGAATAATTACAAAATTAATTGGAGCACTATCTAGGTTCACTCATCCTATCATGTTCAATAATATGTTTCTCACATTATTAATAATACATAAGGAATAAGAATAAGGGAATCCCATGGATAAAATGAGCATTGCAATCATGTTATAAGGTATATAAAATGGGTGTATCATAACAGTGACTATGAAAGATATAATTAAATTATAAAAGGAAATTAGAAAAGGAAAATAATAATAGATCATGCTAAGTGATGTAAAATTAAGTGAAAACATTTAAAAAAGTGTTTATGATTCATTATAAAAGATCTACTTTGGTGCGGTTTTTAGGAAAATATAAATGGGTATTTAAAGAGGAAAATTACTATTTGTTTGCATAAACCCAGAAATGAACTAATATAGTTTTTCCTGATGAAATGATTAATTTTAAAGAAATAAATATTCATTAAATATCATGTAGAGTGTACTTGAAAATGGGTATGAATTTGGGATGTTCACTTTAATCAGGAATTCTAACCAGGAGGTATTAAAAAATGAACCATATAAAACATGATTTCCCCATCAAAGAAAGAAAAATTGAGGTATGTAAATATTTATTGAATATTCACATAGAATTTTTGATGAGTACATAAAATAATTAATAATTAAATAGGGTTAAATAGAGGGAAAGTGTAAACCAATGGAAAAACTGGGGTTTATAGAGAATCCCTTACCTTTTGTATGAAAGTCTTCTACACTTGTACTGAATGTCCGTGATAGTCATAATAAATCCAATATTTAATTAATTAAGAACCTATTATACATGTATTTTATTTATTATATTTTTATTATGTTCCTTTAATTTATTTTCTATGAGTTATAATATTCAATTTTACCATTCCGAGAGCATTCGTTTTCTTCATATCCACGGTCAGTTCACCTGTATACAAGTATGGAAGTTCATGTTAAAGGGGAATAATTATCTCTAGTGGAAATTATATGTTATTAATGAACTAAATTATTTTTAAATGATCTTTTATATTATTTTTTATATGTTACGGGTAAGATTAATTTGATAAAACGTTATTAAAAATGATTAAATTTATTTTGGCAGATTTACGATACTCATGATCATATCTAAATTTTATTTAATGTCTGGTTACTTTATGTGTTCGAGAACATTAAAAAAATATAATATTTATAATTAATTATTATTTAACCATAATTATGGTTTTATTATTGGCCTTGAAGTTGGTAATGGAGAATTAAATTTCATTATCCATGATGATTATAAATTGATACATCACACACATTTTTTTCATTTTTAGAATCAAAGAGAGAGGAGAAGAGGATTGATGAATGATATTACATTAACACAATAAAATTATAGATTATATTACATACTGGAGTTACCATGTCAAATGGATATGGGGAGTTTAGGATAGGATAAGAAAATAATTGAAATTGAAAAGAAATTAAAATAAAATTTAAGAGGATATGATGTCTTCAATTTATTCTCCTTAAGAACCACCTTGAGGAACATGGGTTTGGACTTTTATTTTAATAAAATATAATACATGGGGAAGAGGCTTAAGAATATTATTTGGTAGATTTTATACAGTATTAGAGGCTTGGAATGGGTGAGGAGAAGATTTGTTGAGGGGTGGTATTCATCAGGGAGGCGAGGGGTGTTTATATTATTTTACTCATTCATTTATTATTTTGGGTCAAGAATATCAATAGTGATGATTATCATGTCTGAATATACTAAATATAGAAGGATATTTTTGGATTGTGGTGAAAACATCATATATATATATACATTCACAGTGACTAAGAAATTCTTGTATTTATCTCATTTTGTAAATTATTGTATTTCACTATTCACCTAAAATTCAACAATTTTAGAAAAATCCCAAAAATTAACCCAAATAATGTTTAAATTTTTAGAATCAAAAAAGTGATCTACATTAAAAATATAAATTTGTAAATATGAGAAATTTATTTTTTAATTGAAATTATTATTTATTCAAAATATACAAATTTTAAAATTATAATTAACATTATGGCCCTTTGAAAAATTAAATAAGTATCATAAAATTATATTATAATCATAATAAAATGAATTTTAAATTTTGAACACCTTTAAATTTAGATGATAGAGTTTATTAGTCGGATCCAAAATACACCCCCTCTATATAGAATATCCACTTATTGTATTACATCACATGATATATATGTAGGACCCTCCATCCTATTTGATGTTCTTGAATTTCATGAAGTAAAAGTAGAAGGAGAAAGAGAGAATCTATTTTCCTAAATGTTTTCCAGGTAATATATGATACACCACACTAAAATCATATATAACATATATATATATATATATAATAAAATGAGGATCCCCCTTTGGTGTTTTTTCATATACTAATGATTTATAATTATTGAATAAATGTTATTTCCAACTTCTTATTTCTGTTCCATGAATGATTTTCATCCAAATATTTTCATATATTGGATTGGTATAAGAAAAATAAAATATAGGAGGAATACTCACATCAATAGAAATTTTTTATCACTCACTAGCCAGTGATTTATCCCACATGAAATGATATACCATTATAATGCATTAAAATCATAATTTTGATGAAAAACAATATATATGTTAAAATAAATACTTTCATATATATATAGAGAATATATTTTATATCATAAGGTAAAAAGAATCATTCCATGTATAGTTAATAAAAAATGAGTAACCCTATAATGATTTCAATTTTCTACAATGGATGAGGACAAAAATGGGGGCCCTGGTGAGAGAAGTATGGTCAAAATTAGACATGAAATAGTAATTTTCTCATCACCAAGGTTTAATCACTATGAGTAGAATCTATGTTTAGGCCTAGGATATGGGTTATAAGAATCACTACATTTCCTAATGTAATAGGAATACATTCACAAAACGTTTTGATGCATGGAGTAAATTAAGGACACCTTATCTTAGTTATGAGAAGGAATGGAGATACTGACACGAATATATGGATTTGGAACCTAATAAAAGTGAAGAAAATATATATAATTATACTCATTGTTGGGTTTTGTAGTTATGTAATCACTAAATATCCTGAAATAATTGGAATAACCCACATGTAGTTCTTATAATTATGAATTATATTTGTATGTCAACCAACAGATAAAATATGGGAACAGACCCTATGAACCTATACATAAATATAGTTATCATATGAGTAATATATTTATCAAATAAACTCTCATGTAATATGATATGTTGGGTATGATGGGAATTATGCTATGTAGTTTTATTTCATGCGACCAGAATTGTATTGCATAAATTTTGGCATAGTGTATATCGATTTTGCTAATTGGAAAAATTAACAATCACCTGTATGATCATGTAATCCTTGTTTGGAGTTATTTTTTTAATATTACTCATACCACACAAGATCACATTCCATGGATGGTTTTAACACATATCATTTTGTTTTACATTGCAAGATAAATAAATATGTTCATTATAGCCAATGTTCATATAACAAGAACATGTGAAATGTATTTTTAGATCTTAGAGTGAGGTAGTAACTATATTGTCTAATGATATATGTCTAGGATTTCATCGCGTTTAGTTTTACATCATGCATCTTGGACAAAATGGATTTTGTGTTATAAAGTCCATAACTGGGACTATTTTCACGACACATAAATCCATCAAATGTTTTTCATGATAAACTTTTCATTGGTGGTGGGAGTGATACTCTCTCCATAAATTTCGATCATGGAATTTTATCCAAGAGATTATACCTTTTTATGTTGCAAGGACCATACCATTTATATTAATTATTCAAGGTTTGTGTCCCCATATAATTGGTTGTTTTAGAGATACCACTGTTTCTCCATGAAGGAATGAATAGAGTTGAGAAATTTGGTTGAATATGGCAGAACATTTTTTTGTTGGATTTCTAGGTTTTGTAGTATGTATAACTATTTCCCTTTGAGTTATTAAAACTAATAAATAATTTTAGATAATTTTCCTCATTAAAATTGTTATTGTTGTTATTAATCAAAAGTTAATTATTATATTATTTAATTGTAAATACTGCTTTTTTCCAATATATGCTCAAATATGGAGTCACTTTTTTTTGTAGTTTGAATTGTGGTGAGATAATCCCAAAACACATGTAGAGTTTGTTATAAATAAATTTTTAATATTTTCCATAAAAATTTAGAGTTTATTAGATAGTTCCTTTTTCAAAGACTCTATCATTCCATTTTAAACTGCTGGTAGTGGGTAATGTGGTTAGATTGAATTATTTTTATAAATCATGTAGCCTTTTTTATTCAAATGAATAGAAATGGGGGTAATTTTTCATCAATATAATGTTTGGGACACCAAGTCTAGAAATAATTCTTGACCTCATGTCATGACCCCCTCCCACCAAGGATGCCCCTCTTGAGCTGGCAATGGTGAATGGGAGATAATGACCCCCGAGTCCCGCCTCCAGTAGGCCTCGGGTTAGCGACTAGCAGCAAGGGTATGAGTTTTCATAAATATGGGAGGCATTTCCCTTTTATTATTTAAGATCGGGAAATAGGACAAGTCAACCACCAAAAAGAAAAATAACAAGTGTATAGAAATAAACCCCAACCAATCCCAAATGCATGTTTAAATAGTTCTAAAACAAGGTACAAGTACAAGAAAGATCAAAAGTATAATACCAAAAGAAAACAAGAGTATAGAAACTGCAACAACTCCAATTGTCTCGACTAGTAGGGTCCCGCACAGCCCTGGTAGTCCTCCTGGAAACCTGAAAGTAAACGTCGGGTGAGCATACAAGTATACTCAGTAGGGAAACCTAAAGCTCTCGTGAAAAAGTGGGGAGACATCCTAATGTCCCGTGAGAACAATAGAAGAAGCCTAGAAAGGAATTCTATCCACCCAACCTCACCAGGCACACTCACCAAAAACACAATCCCAACAGGTAGTAGTATATATGAGAATAAGAGAATTGGGTACCCCACACCATTTACCTTTAGTTAGCTGCTCTTCCTAACGGCGAATGTCCTGACGCTGCCACACTCTCCCCGCCCGCACACACCTGGGTCTCACAACCACGTATCCCGCCCACACACACCTTGGACTCACAACCACGTATCCCGCCCGCACACACCTAGGCCTCACAACCACGTATCCCTCCCGCACACCCATGGGCCTTAAAACCATGTATCCCGTGCGCACACACCTGGGCCTCCAAACAACGTATCCCTCCCGCACACACCTGGGCCTCATCCTAAATATTCATGGGAAACAGTAAATCCTTCCTGAAGAGTCTTGGGATAGAACCACCCCAATAAAAACCTACCTGAAGAGTCTTGGGTGTAAAGTCGCTTTAAGACATCACAGCCTAGGGATGAAGGAGTAGGAAGGAGCTAGTAACTAAGGGGAAAACACCCTCTCCCATGAAATGGGAGTATTTGGAACTAAGTGCTAATCATGGGTGGGGTGTGATAAAACACAAAAGATACAGATATATATATGTATACCAAACACACAGCCCAACCTATGCCAACTAAACAGAGAAACTGAGCACATGCCTCAGCACTACTACTACGAAGCATACATACAATAAACAACCCCAACCCAATTTAGGTTTTCACGTTTCAGCAGAATTAGTTTATTAGTTCCT
Organism: Viscum album; assembly: GCA_963277665.1. NCBI lineage: Eukaryota > Viridiplantae > Streptophyta > Magnoliopsida > Santalales > Viscaceae > Viscum > Viscum album. Next base: position 860,656,988 of record OY728134.1, on the reverse strand, counting down.
TAACTACTAGGAAACTATCCACAACCAACCACATCAATCGTTTGTAAAGCATATCCCTGCCATCCACAACCCATAGTTCGTTCACATTCAAGCCAATCCTTGCAGCCCCGCTGCCAATCGCCATAACCACAACCACACCGTACATCATCATCCCTTGATACAACTTATCGCAGCCGCATTGCTCATTTGATCCACCACAACCCATAAAACAAGATTTGTGCCACATCATCACCCCTTTAACAACATTTACCGCATCCCTTATTCCCTTTCCATTCGTAACAGCCTTGGATTCACCCCTCCCTTTCACACACCAGTAACCAATCCAAAACCCACATGTTCATTATTCCATTTTGTTTAACCGGGGTGATCACACATGGGTTCCAGATTTTAAATCATCCAACTTTAGGTGATTAACCAAATTTCAACGTTCCACAAAGATCCCATCCATAAGCAGTCTATAAAGATAGGGAAAAATTTAATTGTTCAATAAAAGGCCCCCAATGACCGTGATTTTCAGTATGTAGAAGCCTATTCAATTAACAACATAATATCACATGATATAAGATAAACAAAACAACTTCCTCATCCCCGTTCTTTAACCAGTTATTATCATTATTTAATGTTTCAAATGTTTCTCATGAAAACAAGAGGATACCCACCCCTCATGATACACAATTTAGAGAGACGAAGATAAGACCCCAACCTCAAAAGGTTCTGATCACAACGCTCCCCCGGATCAACCTTAGAAGATGTACGTCGGCGTCCATCACCTCTGTCGAGTCCCGACAAAACCTCCTCAGGTGTAAGTTGGAAAGGAAAGGCTGAAGTAAATACAAAAATCCAAGCTCTGAAGTTCCGCCTCGTCGTTATGATCCTATGGCCACTAGCAGATCATAAATCGGAGCTCAGACGAAGATGTTATGGAATAAAAGGAGCCTTTGAGTCTTTTGGGAGAGCTCTGCTCAATGGAATGGGGAGGAGAGGGGTGAGTTGAAAAGGAAAAGGGGACCCCTCCTTTTATATGCGAGAAACGAAAAAGTACAAAGCGTGTACTTTATGGTACACGACGCGTACTCGGCCATTTCACACGGTCACCACGCGGCTTCAAACACGGCCTACAACGCGGAACACGGCCGTTGACTGGTCAACACATAGTAACGCGTACGCGGGGAGAGACTACACGGTGTGTTGTATGAGGTACATGGAGTGTACCCATTTATTTCACAAGGCAAGGACACGACCTTGAACACAGGGTATACCTGGCGAGGGGGTACACGGTGTGTACTCAAACTACACGGTGTGTAGTTTCAAAATTCTGGAAAGTGTGGTAAAAGTCCATTTTACCCTCCAGAACACTTAGTGACCTTATTTTTGACAAAGGAATGGGCCGGAGAGGTCTGGTCCATTACATCCGATACCTATTAAACCATTATCGTCCCTCAGAATTCAAAAACCAACCCAGAGGAACCCAACAAGATACCTCTTACAGTTCTCGTTATAACAGGAACCCAACCAACAACTCTAATCATATGTGTTATGAATTCCTTCTCCTATGTCAAGATATTATCTACTTTAGGCAGCACTGACCCGCCTGCACGGGTTTAATCGCATACCCATTAATGTGTCTCAATTAAGAATTGGGTCTTCCCGCCTTCATACATTAGGATTTTTCAACTTGCACTACCTCCAACACCACACAACCAACACACTGCCCGAACATGTGGTTTGGGGAAATTCCTTCTCCTATGTCGAGATATTATCCTCTTTAGGTGGAACTGACTCACCCACATGGGTTCAATCACATCCGCATTAATTCATCTCGATTAAGGATCAGGTTTTTCCCTTTTTCCCACACATCCGAACATGTTACAAACTTCTAGAGAACAAGGAAAAAAACGTCACACAACCGACAAGACAAACATTCCATATAAAAAAGGTACATAGTATAACATCAACACAAATCTCAGAAGAGAAAAAGGAAAAACAGAATTCAAAATAACTCCTGGTACTGAGTGTGCATCTGGGCCTCCCGCTCCAAAGTGCTCTCCTCGAGGCCGCCATGCCTCCACAACACACGAACCAAGGGAATGGTTCATCCAAGAAGGACCTTCTCTTTATGATCCTTGATTCTGACTGGTCGTTCCTCGATGGTCGCGTCGTCTCCCATATATAACTCTCCCCAGTCGATAACATGAGAGTCACCGTGCAAGTACCGATGAATCTGGGAGACGTGGAAGAAGTCATGAACCTTCTCCAAATGAGGTGGCAGGGTCAGCTAATATGTCACCTCGCCGACTCACCTCAGTACCTCAAAAGGTCTGATGAACCTAGGTGAGAGCTTTCTCCCTTTCTTAAACCTCCGCTACCCCCGTCGAGGGGAAACCTTCAAGAACACATGATCTCCAACCTCAAACTCCAAGGTCCTCCTCCGACGATCAGCAGAAGACTTTTTTCGGTCCTGAGCCGCTTTCATCCTCTCACGTACAAGCTGAAATTTCTTCGTGGTGCACTGCACTACCTCTTGCCCAAGAGCAGCAGTCTCACCAACCTCTACCCAGAAAATTGGTGAACGACATGGTCTACCATACAAAGCCACAAACAGTTCCATGCTAATAATAGAGTGGAAGATGTTGTTGTAGGAAAAATCTTCTAAAGGTAAGTGTCGTACCCATGATCCTTAAAAATCCAGAACGCATTCTCGTAGCATGTACTCTAACATCTGGATAGTCCGCTCCGTCTGCACATCGGTCTGGGGGTGGAAAGCAGTTCTAAGGCGTAGCTGGGTGCCAAAAGCATGTTGTAACCCCCTCCAGACTCTTGAGATAAATCGAGTATCCCGATATGAGATGATAGTCTTCAGAACTCCCTGCAAACGTACCACATCGTCTACGTACCTCTGTGTTAAGGTACACACTGGGCCTGACTCCTTAATTGCTTAGAAGTGAGCTGATTTCGTCAGTCGATCCACCACTACCCAGATTGCATCATAACCACCGTGAGCTCTGGGTAGTCCTGTGATGACGTCCATTGAGATGTCATCCCACTTCCACTCGGGGACATCTAAAGGATGAAACAAACCACTGGGAACACGGTGTTCAGCCTTCACTTGCTGACACACTAGGCATTTACCCACAAACTCCGCCACTACCCATTTTACCCTGGGCTACCAAAACTGTTCCCTTAGGCCTCAGTAATTTTTTGAATCTCTTGGATGTACCTCCAAGTCTGAGTTGTGGGACTCATGAATAACTCCGTCACGCATTGCCTTCAGAACAAACAACCTTCCATGGAAAAGCATCTGATGTCGGCTGTCCTCTGACCATCCTTCTGAAGCGTTTCCCTGATCGACATGATCCGACATTACTTACGCCTCAGAGTCCCCCCACTGAGACTCTTCCACCTGCTGCAACAAGGAGGAATTCACCGTCATCTGAAACAAATAGCCTCTAACACCTTATACCCTGGCATTCAAGTACAAGGCGGCTAACTCTCCCATCGCTTTACAAGAATCAATGGATTCCCAAACCACTTCCTGATGCATCTTCCTGCTCAAGGCATCAGCCACAACATTGCATTTACCTTCAGTGTAAGTGATCTCAAATTCATAGTCTTGGAAAAACTCAACCCATATCTACTGCTGTAAGTTCAGGTCACGCTGGGAGAAGATATAACACAGGCTCTTGTGATCTTAGAAGACCACAAAGCGCTCCCCAAATAGGTTATGTCGCCACAACCTCAGTGGGAACACTACTACTACAAGATCTAGGTCATGGGTGGCATAGCTACGCTCATGAGGGCATAACTACCTAGACCCATAACAGATCACTCCATTATTCTTCATCAGCAGACACCCCAGACCAAGTCCAGAAGCATCAAAAAACACCTCATACAACAACCCTTCATTTGGAAACCTAATTATGGGAGCACTGACCAAATTCTCCTTCAGGTATTTGAAAGATTTCTGGCATTGCTCGCTCCATAGGAAGAACTGGTTCTTCCTAGTCAAAGCTGTCAATGGAGCAGCAACTCGAGAGAAGTCCGAAATGAACCTCCGATAGTAACCTGTCAACCCCAGGAAACTACGAACTTCCGCCACGCTCTTGGGTGAAACCCAAGAAACATATGCCTCCACCTTCGATGGGTCCACTGACACTCCATTCTGAGACACTACGTGCCCAAGGAAGTGTACTTCATGTGTCAATAACATACACTTAGACAATTTCCCTAAATCTGGTGGTGTTGAAGGACTTCTAAGACTGCCCTGAGATGCTCAACGTGCTCCTCCTATAATATTGAGTAGATCGGGATGTCATCGATAAACACAATGACGAACCGGTCCCAAATCTCTCTAAAGACAAAGTTCATAAGTCCCATGAACACAGCCAGTGAATTTGTAACTCCAAACGGAATCACTACAAACTCAAAGTGCCCATACCTGCACCTGAAAGCCGTCTTCAAAAAGTCACTATCATGTACCCTCAGCTGATGATATCGATATCGTAGATCAATCTTATAAAACTAACCTGATCCACTCAGTTAGTCGAAGATATCATCAATCCTTGGAAGGGGTAACTGTTCTTGACCATTACCTGGTTCAACCTTCGGTAGTCTACGCATAGCCTGAGACCACCATCTGCCTTCTTCACGAACAAAAATGGAGCTCCCCATGGCGATACACTGGTTCGAAAAAACCCTTCTCCATCAGATTTTCAATCTGAATCCACAAATCCCTGAACTCGGATGGTGACATCCAATAAGGGGCCATAAAAATCAGATGGGAACCAGGCAGTAAGTCTATCCCGAACTTAACATCACGTCAGGGGGCTGGGGGGGGGGGGGGGGGGTAGAGTCATAACCTCCTCAGGAAAAACAACGAGGAACTCCCCAATGACCTTCAGAACATCAATAATTTTTGTATTAGCTGGAACCACTGATAACCCGCCTAACAATGAAAGGAGAGGCTCCATACGCCGGCTTCCCACCTGATATCTCCTCTTGACAACAAAAGCTACATGCTACCCGTCCACGTCGGAAAACACGACTCTTCTCCGGAAGCAGTAGATAACGACACAAATAGAAAACAACTAATCGATGCCTAGGATGAAATCATATGGTTGCATATGTAACAGAAGAAGGTCCGCACTAGATCGATGTGGTCCCAATGTCAGCCCACATCCCTGGAAAACACAAGAAACGGTGGTCTGGCCTCCAACTAGTGTTCTCATCACTAGTGGTATGGAAAGTCTCTCTACGTCTAGACCAAAAGCATGGGCTAGACTGCGTGCAACAAAGGAGTGTCAAGCTCCCAAATCGAACAAAGCCGAAATGAGAGTGTTGAAAAACAAATCGTACCTTTTTCCACCTCTGGTCCTGCCAGAGCTGCCAACTCTGCTGCGTGCAACTGTCCACGCCCAGCTCCCCTGCCTCTCTGATGTCGACCAAGTGCCATAGCGGTTTGGTAAACAAAGAACTCCTAAGCTCGAGTTGCAAGGAAATTTCTTAAGGTTTTATTTTATCATTTTTATTTCAATTTTTTCCCAAAACACCCAAATCAAGTAAAACACAATCATGATTATGCTTGTACCTTCCCTAGGGTCTCTACCCTACAATCAATGTAGTCTCACTTGGTCGTTCGGTAGGCTCAGATAGCTTGCATCGGTTCACGGGGGGCCTAAAATCTCGTGTCCTAGCCGTTCTTCCCTGGCCTATGTCACACATCAAGATTAACTAACACTGTTGCCCTATCATCCCATGCAATCCTCACTATGCCTAACTCCAGAATTCATTCTATCTCTCAACCATTGCCTCTGATACCATTCTGTCACAAACCCCTCCCACCAAGGATGCCTCTCCTGAGCTAGAAATGGTGAAAGGGAGATAATGACCCCCCGAGTCCCGCCTCTAGTAGGCCCCGGGTTGGCAACTAGCACCAAGGGTATGAGTTTTCTCAAATATGGAAGGCATTACCCTTTTATTATTTAAGATTGGGAAATAGGACAAGTCAACCATCAAAAAGGAAAACAACAAGTGTATAGAAATAAACCCAAACCAATCCCACAGGAATTTTTAAATAGTTATAAAAAAAGGTACAAGAACAAGAAAGCTCAAAAGTACAATACCAAAAGAAAACAGGAGTACAACAACTGCAACAACTCCAACTGTCTCGACTAGTAGGGTCCTGCACGGCCCTGGTAGTCCTCCTGGAAACCTAAAAATAAAAGTAGCGTCAGCATACAAGTATACACATTAGGGAATCCTAAAGATGTCGTGCACAAGTGGGGATACATCATAATGTCCCATGATAAAAACTGAAGAAACCTAGCAAGGAATTCTATCCACCCAACCCCACCAACCACACTCACCAAAAAAAAAATCACAATAGGTAGTAGTATATATTAGAACAAGAGTATTGGGTACCCCGCACCATGTCCCTTTAGTTAGATACTCTTCTAAATAGTGAACGTCTTGACGCTTCCCCACTCTCCCCGCCCGCACACACCTGGGCCTCAGAACCACGTATCCCACCCGCACACACTTGGGCCTCACAACCACGTAACCCACCCGGACACACCAGGTCCTCACAACCACGTATCCCGTCAACACACACCTGGGCCTCACAACCATGTATCTCGCCTGCACACACCTGGGCCGCACAACCACGTATCCCACCCGCACACACCTGGGCATCACAACCACATATCACGCCCGCACACACCTGGTCCTCATCCCAATGATTCATGGGAATCAGTAAATCCTGCAAGAAGAGTCTTAGGCTAGAACCACACCAATAGAAACCTACCTGAAGAGTCTTGGGTGTAAGGTCACCTCAATCCATCACATCCTTGGGAAGAAGGAGCATGAAGAAGCTAGTAACTAAGGGGAAAACACCCTCTCCCATGAAATGGGAGTGTTTGTCACTAAGTGCTCAACATGGGTGGGGTGTGATAAAACACAAAAGATGAAGATATATATATATATATATATATATATGTATACCAAATGCACATCCAAACCTATGGCTTCTAAATAGAGAAACTGAGCACATGCCCCGACACTAATACTTCCAATCATGCATAAAATAAACAACCCCAAACCCATTTAGGTTTTCACGTTTCAGCAGAATTAGATTATTTGTTCCTTAACTACTGGGAAACTATCCACAAACAACCACATCAATCGTTCGTAAAGCATATCCCTGCCACCCACAAATCAAGTTAGTAAAACACAAGAAGCACAACAAATCCCTTCTTATCAACCAAACAACCCATTGATTATTAATCTCGTTCCATTACCATGACCCACCATTCGTTAACTCTTCCACTTTTTATTTATTATTCACAACCCATAGTTCGTTCAAATTTAAGCCCATCCCTGCAGCCCCGCTGCCAACCGCCATAACCACAACCTCACCGTACATCATCATCCCTTAATACAACTTATCACAGCCCCGTTGATCATCTGATCCATCAGAACCCACAAAACAAGATTTGTGCCACTTCATCTCCCCTTTAAAATCATTTACCACAGCCTTGCTGCCCGTTCCATTCGTAATAACCCCGGATTCACCCCTCTCTTTCAGACACCAGTAACCATGCCAAAACCCACATGTTAATTATTCCATTTTGTTTAACATGGGTGATCACACAAGGGTTCCAGATTTTAAATCAGCCAACATGACGTGATTAACCAAATATCCAAATTCCACAATGTTCCCATCCATAAACAGTTTAGAAAGATAGGGCAACATTTAATTGCGCAAGCAAAGGCCCCAATCAACCGTGATTTTTAGTAGGCAGAAGCGTATTCAATTCACAACATAATATCACCGGATATAAGATAAACATAACAACTTCCCCATCCCCGTTATTTAACCAGTTATTATCTTTATTTAAAGGTTCAACTTTTTCTCATGAAAATAAGAGGATACCCACCCCACAAGATGAACAATTTAGAGAGACGATGGTAAGATCCCTACCTCAACAGGTTCTGATCACAATGCTCCCCCAAATCAACCTTATAAGATGTCCATCGGCATCCGTCACCTCTGTCGAGTCCCGGAAAAACCTCCTCTGGTGGAATATGGAAAGGAATGGCCGAACGAAAGACAACGGATCCAGGATCGGATGTTCCGCCTCGTCGTTACGATCCCGTGGCCACTGACAGATCGTAAATCGAAGCTCGGACGAAGAAGTTATATAAGAAAAGGATCCCTCAAGTCTATTGGGAGAGCTCTGCTCAGAGGAATGGGGAGGAGAGGGGTAAGTTGAAAAGGAGGAGGGGACACCTCCTTTTATATGCGAGAAAAGAAAAAGTACATGATGTTTACTTTATGGTACACGGCGTGTACTCAGCCATTTCACACGGTCACAATGCGGCTTCAAACACGGCCTTCAAAGCGGAAGGCGACCATTGAATGGTCAACACACAGTAATGCGTACGCGGGGAGAGACTACACGACAAGTGGTATGAGTTACATGACGTGTACCCATTTATTTCACATGGCAAGGACACGACCTTGAACACGGGGTATACCGGGTGAGGGGGTACAAGGCGTGTACTCAAACTACACGGCATGTAGTTTCAAAATTCTAGGAAGTGAGGGAAAAGTCCATTTTACCCTCCATAACACTTCGTGACATTCTTTTTGACAAAGGAATGGGCCAGAGAGGTCTGGGTCGTTACACCTCATGATGTTTATAGTAGGATTCATTCTAACTTCCTTGAGGGATATAACTTTAGACAACATAATGATAAATTTTTTTTTAATAAGGATATAATTGAACTATGTGGATGTATCTTGTAGATTTGGCCACCTGAAATAAATCCCTATTTTAAAAATGGATTATAATATTTGGAAGAATGAAATTTGTGTAGGGGTTGATTGATAATAATGGCATGTACTAAGAATCATTTCACTTATTGGTGAGTTTTATGAAATCTTCTATTATATTTGGCTAGAAGTATCCAAGACTATTAATTTGATGGGATATCATAACTCTAGAATGATAAGTATAAAACATATATAAATGAACATCCTTTATGACTACGGTTGTTTCTTTTACATCATCACATTTGAGAAGGGAACAATAAAATCCTAATTTTTTTTTAAATTTTCCATAACTCAGGCCATAACTGAAAATGAATTCCACTACCTTCCATAAAAAAATTTCTCTTATATTGGTCTTATGGAAGTATTACACTCTAATGGTTGCCCATTATAAGGTATATCAATCAAATATCAGTTTCAGTTGGTGATGGTATTGGGTTTTTATGGTCCATTGTGTTACTGATCATGTTAATCTATTTCACTTCATTATTGATCAATGGAGAGACAATTTTGTAGTGCGGGCTGTAGATGATTGCTTCATACTATCCCATATCCACAAATACAATGGCTACATTGAATAATAATTTTGGAAAATTATTTTTAAAATGAATGATATGATATTGTGTCAGTTGTGGGGAAAAAATTTCCATCATCCCCCATACATAATCATTTATAGGGAGCATCACTTATTTCATAATGGAATATTCACTATTACTCTACTTAACCACCAATTCCAAATATCTCTTGATAATTAGATGGGATAATGGAATTTTTATTTAACATTTCAATCCTAAAATGAGATATTGGTATCATTCTTCATTATTGGTGAATCCATCAAATATCATAAAGAAATATAGAACGATTCCTTTTAAATGACACATGATAACAATTCCCAAGAAATCATTATGGACTTTTGGATTTTATATTCTTCATCCCGTCATCTTATAGGAAGTACCATCCATATACGTCTCCCTTATTGGGAATGTTTTATGAACCATGAAAAATCATATATTAAGAATATCAATCTTCAATAGTTTTCATTCTAGGTCAGCTTGTCCTTCAGGAAACTCATACTATGCCTAAGTATTCACCATATTCTATGAAAAAACTAAATGACAAATTACTATTGAATGACATTCCACTATTACAAATGTCTTGTTAGCATTAAACTATTATGGATATATTTCACCAGGTAAATGGGAAAGGAAAAATTGAATAAATTATTATCTAGGAAGTGTAAATAAATTTTTTTTGTGAAAATTAATTCATAAAAATTATTCTCAATGTCGGTGTAACAAGCTTCAGTATCCATCATTGTACATCAATTATAGTAGAGAGTGGGTTCTTCTGATAAATCATTATTTTTTATAAAAAGGGATTATATAGATCATTCCATTGTCTCCACATAATAAATTGGAATCTTCCATTCAATGAGAAGTGTTATAACTGGGATGATCAAATAAAAGTTCATTAAATCATCAATGGATTTTGAAAAATCATTATCCCACTGACAACTGGATTCCTTTTTCATACACATCTTTTGGTATCCCCATTCACACATGGTTGGAAATGAATCATATGACAATTTGAGTTATCCAAAAATCCCTATCAACTACATGAGGTTTTAGGGGAGTGTAATGTTAAGGAGGGACTTTGTCTTTTGAAGTTTTATATTGATGCCCTGATAGAGCACCAAAAAGTCTTGGAATTTCTCTAAGGTCACCACAAAAAATCATTTTAGGGGATTCATCATTAGGATTTAATTCCATGGTTTATTTAACACTATTTTAATATTGGTAGGTTTATAAAATTACGATTATGATTTGAAAACCATATTATCGACATATAATTCCATAGTTTTCCATAACAATCAAATGTGGATATTTTGTATGGCATATTGATTTATAATGTGAAAAATTTTCAAGTTAAAGGGAATTAATTGATAATAATATATCCCTTGAGTTTACTTGAAAACATTACCCTCCTCATCTTCTAGGTTTGTCGATATTTTTCTGTTACAAGAGTATCGATAGATTAAGGAGAGATATTAAAATCCTATAGTTGACTCAATCAAAATTACTATGACCAATACTAAGGGATCATTCTTTAGGATTTGATATATGAAATCTCTAATTATTATGAAAACACTAGTATGATTAACTATTTGAATTATATGGAAATTATTTTCAATCCATTTCATGTAATGAACTTCCTGGATGATATTAGATTTTATTATCTTATCTTCTTCAGTATCACCCTTGGATGTATAAGTAGTCTACATTCTCTAAGATGCCTAAATATTTCCATACTAATTATCAATAATACCAAAATTATAGATGTCTAAATCTAGATACATTATATAAATATCATTTTAATTCTATGTGAATACATCCATGTGTCTAATGAAGATGGATATGTATGTCGTTTTCTCTATAAGAGACCTGGTAAACTTGATTAATGATGGCCATGATTGTTACTTTCTATGAATATTAACTTTTCTGTGTTAATCCATAATTGTAGATATTCCTTCCTCAAATATTGAAGGTGGATCTCTGAGATCTTTTTTATCTCCCTCAATATCATTCAATGTTATTGACTAAGGGAAATTTTTAGATATCTAAAATGGAATGGAATCATTTTTAACACATATGAATTATGATGAGTTTTATATAGACAATTTGGGTTCCAATGTATGGGAATAATTATCAAGGGTATCATGGATATGTTTTCGTTCCACTCCAATATCATTGATGGTAGAAGAGGTGGTGATATACTTAGATTTAATAGTTTATTTGAGGTAAATTTTGGTTTCCTCTAGTGATGATGAGGAAACTATTAATCTCTATTACAATGGATGGATCTCCATAGGTACTAGAGAAAAATTTAGGCAATTTTAATTAAAGTAATTTTTATTATTTTTTTGATCATGTCCATTTTATGTGTATTTATATATTTTAAACGTAACCGATTTCATAAAGATAGGGTAAAACATTACTTAAATTAATTCATATCTCTTTCATTGAAGGATAATTTTGAAAAGATCATAGATCATTGGTTTTGTGGTTAATATAATTTTTTTAAAGCCTTTATGTAATGGAATTTTAGATTATGATTAACTTTAATAGAAGGTTCAGTTCACTTCTTCTTAATTAGTCGCAGCTGATCAGCGTGGATATGTTCTTAATCCTCATATCAAAGGAAGGAAATCAAATTTTCAAAATAATAAAAGGATATTTATATGATCGATGTATTTATTAATCCATTGTGTTGAACTTGGTATACATAATGGGATGCATGCACTCCTTAGTTTGTACCCTATATAGATTGATTGGATCCATTTAGAAATAGTTTAGAGAAGTGATCCATAAGGAATCATCTATTAAAATGTAGATTCCTTCATAATGGTAAAATATTGATCATACTTATTGCGATTTAAAAGTTTATAATAGAGTGTTGAAACCAATTAATTGGTGAATAACAATGAATTTATATATTTGGGAAATGATTCCAAATTTGGAGTTGAGTATAATTTAGACTAATGGATTTTTATTACCAATATAGTACCCCTGGACAATCAGAGTGGTGGGAAATATATTTTCCTCACATTATCCCAAACATCAGAAGGGATAGACTGGGTTGGGATTTATTTCTATGATTTATCAATGAGAATTAAATGGATTTCATCATTTTTATGTTTTATAGACAAGTATAAATGACTGATATATCCCTATATAGAGACTACCATGTCATAATCCTTAAATGAGATTATAATATAGTATTCAATTGGGAAATACCTTTAATTATATATGTCAATTGCAATGACTTCGACCTCAAATTATTGAAGGTTAAAATGGTTTTCATTTAGGGAATCTCATATATCCTTTGAAGGATGAATAGAATATTGGATTGAGAGATTAGTTGGATAAAAAAATCTATTTGAAGGTGTTATATTTTTTTATTAGGGTTTTATGAAAACCACAACGGGGTATATCCCTAGTCTGAGGTTTGGAATATAAGGATGTTTATACCAGTGGTTGTTTTTCTAGATCAAAATTTGAGGATAAATTTTTATAGAGTGGTTAGTTTATACTTACCCTCCTAGATAATAACATTGATCAAACATGTTCTTACTATATATTCATTCTTGTAGTATGATTGGTCCTAAACGTTCCAAGGATGATTCACGAGTAGTTTGATACTCATATCTCACTCGTTGATGTGTTTGCCTATAAGTTTTTGTAGTGTATATGGTTTCAGTAGGGATATGATTAAAATATCAGGGGCCACGTAGACATCATATTCCTTGAACTCCATATTCTCTAATGCCTATCTCCTTGACCCCATTTATGGTTTCGGAGCATTGATTTTTACACTTTGTATTCACAAGAGAATATATTTTATAGGTGGAAAACATTAAAAACAACAATTTAAATATTCCTATAATGAAAATTAAGATTGATGTGGTGGTTCTAGTTGTTTCAATTGATTTGACATTACATTTCCTCTAAATGGTGGAGTTATAAAATCTGTAAATGTTCAAACTAGTATTTTCACATGAAATAAATATTTACCTTCTGATATATTATTTCTAAATAGATTATAATATCTCCTAAAAGATCATGATGCTGATGAATCTAGTTTAATATTAATAGAGGGAATTGTGTTTTGAAATCGATGATTAAGAAATACTTTGAGAATATCATGCACTCAATTATATGATTTCATAAACATCTAGTAACAAAATATTATTAGAATATTTTATCATTATGATTCCTCTTCTAGTGGGATGAAGGAGACGAAGCTAAAAGTTTGTGTGGTTTCTAAAAGTTTACATGATAAGAATCAACAATATTCTATAGAATTTATTCGAAGACGAATCCTTTCTATATGTTATTTCTCAATATCTGATATTATGGTAAATAAGTAGGGTGATAATTGAGAGAAATTTCATTTCTTTTCTTGGAATCATGAAAATTGATGAAAAATTATCAAGGAATGACTATGTTTTATGGTACTTTATTTCTTAACAAAAAATTATATTTTCCATTTATAATCATATGGTGGATTCCATTGATATTTTCATCCTCCATTCAAGGATCATACTGTTTTTGTTATCATTCAAAAAAATAATAGTGTGATATTATACATGTATAAGAAATGGATCAGGTGATTGGAGGTGAATTTATCAAAAAAAATTAAATTTTTATATTTGAACCAGATTTCCATGATTGTTTGGTGTATTTTTTGATTTAAACTTTTATCGTTGAAGAGAATCCCCTAATATTTATACAACTAATATGAGCTTATAAAATTTTCATGGATATTTTAGTATAGATTTTTATTTATTTAATTCGACAAAGATATTTTTTCTACAAATCTATAAAAACATCTCTTATGGAAGTTGCATATTTGAGATTTATATTAGAACATTCTATCTAGGATCTTCAAAATTCATAATGTGAAATAGAATCAGTTGGAAATGTTTCGATGGGAGTATTCCCAATTGGTAACAAATCCATCCATTATGTTGTTCTACCATATTCATGATGGTCACACATGAGTCTGTATAAATATTAATATTTTGGTTTTCAATTGCTACTTATAAATTCCAATTATGGGGCCACACCTAGATACAATTTGTTTCGTATTTTTATTTAAGTCCCCAACTCATTTAAAGATTGGTATGATTTTTTTTATGATAATGGGTAGTGTAGGTTTCCCATCTTACAATTTGGGGTAGGGTTTTAATTTTGGAAACACTTATGCACAAACTCCCCTTTATTTTTCTATTTGTGGATCCAATAATTTAATAATGTCAATAATTATTAGAAAAAAATGTAATCCTTTCAAAAAATTGAGTAAAGTAAGTGGATAGAGCCTCATATAGAAAAATTTAACACATTTTCTTTTGATTATCATTATAAATCAATCTATGTTATCTCACTTGATATTGCTCCAGATTCCCCCATAGTAGAGGGAACTCTAAATATCCTCCAACCATTATGTTAAGATATGCTAATTTGTTAATATTAGAGCTTGGTGGATGATTTGATTATTCCCTTACAGAATTTGTAGTCAACTCAAATATGGAAAATCATTTACAGTAGAAATATCAGATTCTAATTTGAATTTATTCATTGTGGGACTAGTTATCCTTTTTAATTAACCATTGAGTCACCTAAGTTCCACTAACTCAAATGTATTGCAGTAAAACATTTCCAAAATTGAGGGAGACTTTTTTTCCTTGGTTCATTTGTGGATTATCCACAGTCATCCGTATTTCATATTCTAAATCATACTTAAGAAGCAGTATCTAGGTTTTTATACTACCTCTATGTTTTTAATTATTCATGTGATTATAGTTATTAAATATTTTCTCAATTGTTTTATATTGGTTTGTTTTTAGAAATATTGGTTTATTATTTCACACTTTTACATCTACATAATTATATGAGTTATCTATGGGGATGTTCAAATGAAATTCACTAATGTGTTGTAGGGTAGATAAACTATGCACGTATCTGAAGGAAAATGGGAAAAATTTTCTCTTAAGTATTTTTAACTAGAGAAATTAGAATCTATAATATTTTTCTATATTTTGAATTAAAATTTAAGACTATGATAATTTTTATGTTTTCCTTGACCCTTCCAGTGCTATCCTAAAAATTAATTATGTAGAGTAGTCTGAGGTTAATACCTAAACGGTTTTTCTTAGATAATCCACAAAGAGAAGGAAGGTATATGAAATAACATGAACCTTAAAAGAGTCTCTTGAGAAGTTTCCCTCAATCTATAGAAACCTAATTTCCATAGAGTAGTAAAAGGATGTGATTTATAATACCCCAACACTAGATGATTGGGTTGATTCAGTTCATCAAATATCAATTCATTGAACAGTTGGGAATTTTATGATCCAAAGGTGGTTATGGTGGAAAAAATTATCATAGACATTTAGGATGAGGTTCCGGCCATTACTACTATAAATTAAATCATTTTTATGGGCCATTTGTGATGACTAGATGACCCATCACAAATAGTGTCTTCTCTATATTTTTCTGCGATAATGTATTAATTCCTTCACGAATAATTGTATTTTTTTGCTAAAATTAGTAATCTGCCACAAATAGTTTTGGAAGGCTTTCCCTCTTCCCACCAAGAAAAGTAACCGTGGATAGTATTACTGATGAATAATACTAACTGTCACAAATTCTCATTGGATTAGGATTCATGGAGATGAAATCTAGTGTCCATCACAAATTATTTTGACAAAAAAACCTATTTTTGAAGGCATTAATTCTTCAAAAATAGACCGTTACAAAAAACTATGATGTTATAACACACGTTTGACTCATTTCTTCCTCCTTCACCATTCTCCCCCAATCCTGAACAAGGCAACGCCTCAAACCCTCTATGGACGGCCGATCCGCTATAGCTCCGTAAAACATCATTCTTCGGGATTTTTTGGGTGATTTCTACTCAAATATTCAAGTAATGTATTCCACTTTTTTTCTCCATCAATTTTATTTCGTGTTTTGGGTTTTGGGTAAATTTTAAATTTACAAGTTTGGTAAAACACTAGGTTTAGATGTTCATCTAATTTTCATGTTATATTTGTTATTTAGGAATGACATATTTTATTAATCTCAATTTTGGATTTAATATTTTTTTCTTTTGAATATTTTGATTCAATGATAAATATTCTGGTTTGGTAGAACCCTTAGTTTTGAAATTTATCTAATTTGTAATATTTATTTGATATGTAGGATTGACGTAACTATATTAATCTCTATTTTGATTGTAATCAGTTTCATGTAATTTATTTTAATTAATTTTTATGTATTCTAATTTTTTAATTTTGATATATATATTTGTTTTGTATATATATTTATATATATATAAGTATGTTTGTTTACCATTATATTTTTATATATGTTTGTATATATATATATATAAATTTATTTTTTTAATTATTATATTTGTATGTGTTACTTTATATATGTGTGTGATTTAAAAAAAATTATAGTTTATGATATATATATATATGTATAAATTTGAATATATGTATATATAAATATGACATGTATATCTGTTTAAAAAAATATCCAAAAAATATTTGTTATATTTATATAAATTAATAAATATTCTTATATAACTACATGAAAATAAATTCTTGTTAATTATGATGTTTTTTATTATAAATATAGGTAAAAAAAATACATTTTGTGTATACATCTATAAATGTTTTAAAAAAACAAATTAGTTTTTTAATATATATATATATATATAATTGTTTAATGTTTAATATATATATTTATATATACACAAATACATGTAAATAATTTAAAATGTGAATATATATATAAATATATGAGTTTTAAAAAAAATTAATGTTTATAAAATATATATATCAAAATAAAGACAGACGTATATAAACATTTTAAAAATGTGTAGGGTTTTTAATATATACACACACATATATATATATATATAATTTTATGTAAATTAAATTGTGAATATATATATATATATAATTTGTATCCAAACCTTTAATTTTTCTCATATATATATACAAACATAAACATATATAAGAATTAAAACAACATATAATATTTTTGATATATGTATATATATATATATATATCTGCTATATATTTTTTTTATACAAATATAAAAATATATTTGATTATGAAATCATAATATATATATATATATTAGCATTTGAATATGTATATAAAACAATTTTAAAAATTCAACTAAGTATAAATATATATATATTATTTTAAAAAAGCCAGAATATATTTTATGTATTTATATTATTAATTAAATAATGATTTACATATATATAATAATTATTTAAAATTTAAAAATAATAAGAATAATTAATAATCATCATTAATTAATTTTGGATAATTAATAATTAATCAGTCAATATTTTTAATAAATATTAAATATTTATGTATGATTATATCTATGAATATATAAATTAATTCTGTATATTGGTTTAAAAAATTGCTAGATTTTTTGATATATTTATATTAATTAACCAACCTATTTATATAAATGTAAATAAATAATTATTTACATGAAATAAATAATAAATATTAAATAATAGTGTTAATTAAAAAATATTATTGATAATTTGAAAAATTTATGAAATATATGAATGCCTGTATGTATGCACATAGATTTAATATGTTAATTTCAATGAAAAAACATGTGATAATGAATTTGATATAAATAGATTGGATTATGTGATATATATAACATGTATGAAATAAATAAAAATGACTGTTTTTTAATAATTATGAGAAATTTAATTTAAGGAAAACATTTTAACTAAATGTTATTTATAAAAAAATATATAAAAAAACATTAAAAAATTGTTTTAATGAAAACATTAATATATAATAACTAATTATGAATTTTTCAATATTATTAATACACACACTACTATATATTAGATCTCTACCAACAGTTTTAGGCAAACTGTTGGTATAGTTCACTTATATGGACCTATTTCAACGGTTTGGTCAAAACTTTTGGTATAGTTCACTAATATGGACCTATACCAATGGTTTGGCTAAAACCATTGGTATAGGTCACTAATATTGACATATACCAATGGTTTACCCAAAACCATTGGTATATGGGAGACCTGTACTAACGGTTTGGATAAACCATAGGTATTGGTCCTTAATAGAGACCATATAGCAACGTTTTTGGAAAAAACCCATTGGTATATGTCCCCCAATACCAAGGGTTTGTCCAAAACAATTGGTATAGGTCCCAAAATCAGAGAATCCATAAAAAATGTTTTGTGAACCGTTGGTATAGGTACATGTATTTTTTATGAAGTCTTCTTACCGAGAACATTAAATAAATCAAAATTTAAAATATTTATTATAACACACAAACATATATATATATATATATATATATGAATGTATGTTCCCAAAAGTCAAGTTAGGTTAGTGGGTAGGACTTTCAATCATAATCCAAAGTTACAGGGATCAAAACCAACAGAATGCTTCTTTTTTGAATTTCATATACCAATGGTTTTATGGAATCATTGGAATAGGTCTATACCAATAGTTTTTCCAAAACCGTTGGTATAGACCTATCCCCATAGCTTACTAGCCAGCAGTTATCCAAAACATTGGTATATGATAAACCAACATTTTGGAGGCCAATACCAATAGTTTCCAACCGTTGGTATAGGCTATTTTTCAAGTAGTGATAAAAAATATTAAGGTTAATTACACAATATTATAAATAATTTGAAAATATGAGGAAACCACGTATTTTTTTCAATATTTGTAAAATACAAAATTCAAGTAATTATTAAATACTAATAATATTTATTATAATGTCAAATGTTACGTCATGCCTAAGGTACTCCTCACATACTGGACCCAACTGCGTTCTTCAATTTTTCATATGATATATAGTTTGGAAGATATTTTAAATTATTATAAGAAATTAAAACAATCAATTTAAATAAATTACTCTTGCATGAAATGTAATTTAACATCCGACACACACATATATAATGTAGTATCAAAGATAAACCCCACATCTGAGATGTAATTGTGGTCTCATATTTCTCAAATTATACAATTTTTGTGTGATTTTCAATTATTTTCAAAACAAATACCGTGTGAATAGTATACTATATTTAATATTGTTATTTTATCTACGCCGTGCCTTAATGGTTCTCGTTATCTACTACTAAACCAATAGATTAATCTGATCATATTTCTTATAAAATTTCAAGCTGATAAAATTTAATAATAATATTCTATTAATCAAAATGGTCTATAATTATTATTATTATTTTGTTGTTTTTTAGATAACTATGGACACAAGAATAGACATCTGTATCTATTACGTGATCTTGATTGGATAAATATTCAAAAACATGAAAATTGATCTAGTTTAAATCTTATATACATTGAAGGCGTTGAATAATTTATATCAATATCATTGCCAAATTTCGATTTTGTTTCTTAAGGAATAATTAAATTTTAGTGTCATAAATTTTATCCTAGGACATTCGAAACATTTGACAATGTTGGACTTTGTCTATGGTGTTCTGATTTTCAGAAAGATTTTTTTGTATCAACATGGTGAAAAACATTATTATAAAATAATTATTTTTTGTATCGTGATCAATCATTTCAAAATTTATTAAATAATGCAGCTGGTCCATATACTCTTAAAACAACAAATCATAATAATATTCAGTATCCAAAATTAGAACCTTCTTTGTTTTAGAATTTGTTTAAATATATATTGGAGGACAAATATCTAGAAACCCAGATGAAAAACATGAATCTATTAAAAAATTTATGGCTATCAAATCATATTTTGTAATGTTTAATAGTTGTTTGGATCAGATTTCATATTTGGTTAAGTCATTGTTGCCTAGAAATATTAAATTACATGCATGTTTCTATTAAAGTAAACGTTTTGTTGATAATTTGGGTATTAGTTATTAACAGAACCATGCTTGTTCGTATTAATGATTCTAATATTATGGTGATTATGAATATTGTTTTAATTTTCCGTCATGATGAGAATCTAGGTATAAAGTGTCCCAATAAAGAAATTCTAGAGTTCCATTTAAATAGTTGATATATTTTCCAATTACACCTCATTTATAGTGTGTATTTATTTCTTGCAGCATAGTGGTATTGAAAACATGACATAAATCAAATATCTCTATGACAAAAATAATTAATCATCCATCTGATAGTGATTTATGGAAATATTTTTATCTGACGCATCCTTGTTTTTTTTCAGAAACTCGTAACATGTATTTGGGTCTTTTTACTCATTGTTTTAGTCCATTTGGTGCTTACGATAGTTAATATTATTATTTTCCAATTTTCATTACTCTTTACTACATGACTCCTTGGATGTCGATGAAGAACCATACATATATTTGACATTGTTAATTCTAGGATATCCAAAGAAGAATATTGTTGTTTATTTTATTCCAATAATTGATGAGTTAATTTCATTATGGAACAACAGTGTGACAACATTTGATATAACTATATATCAGAATTTTATATTGATGGTTGCATTAATATGGACGATCAGTGACTTTCTATTGTAGAGTAAGTTATTTGGATGTAGCACCCATGGTATTAAATAATTTCAATACTGCATGGATGAGAACAAATCATTTACGTGTTGAAATGGGAGAAATGTTATTTATTTTGATTATCATCAAATATTTCTTCCCTCAGATCACACATTTGGAAGGAACAAAATTAATTTTACAAACGGTCAAATTGAAACAGACGCACCTCCAACATGACTCATAGTTAATTATGTAAAATTAATTGTCTCTGCATAACCTCGTGTTACATTTAAACTAACCATAGACAAGAAAAAGATAAATTGTGTTGGGAGATATCTTAGTTGGATAAAGTGGAGTTTTTTGGGACATTTTATAGAGGTCTTATTTTTTGGTTCCTCACATGATAGATCAAATTCATAATGTGAAAAATGTTTTTGATTACATGTTTAGTACCATGTTGGACATACTTATCAAGACCAAAGATAATATAAATGCATTATTATATCATAAGAAAATTTGCGGACACCATAAACATGAATTATTTGAAGATGAAATATAACATAAATTAATGAAGCCAAAAGCTGCTTACACACTATGTAAAGAAAACCATTTATTATTCTGTCAATGTATTAGAGATTTGAGGTTACTTGATGGTTATGATTCTAATTTGTCTCATTGCATCAGAAATTATCATTTTATCATGTTAATAATTCTGAATTGTTATTTTGTAATTGAATGCATACTACATATTGGTCTTATAGGGATTTTGAATTCTTCAATCTAGGATATGTTGACCAAAATATCATTTTTTTCTAGAAATTTGTATGGAAACATCGAAATAAAATTCATTGAGTTTGCTGGAAAATATTTTGTTTTAATTTTATGTAAATTGGAGAAAATATTCCCACCAATCTTATTTGATTCCATGGATTATTTAACATCGCATTTTCCATATGATGTTAAATGTGGTGTGCTAGAACAATTCTGGTGGATGTATCTGTTTGAGAAATGTACCCAAAAATTAAAGAATAATCTATTAAACGAAGAATAAATTAAAGGGTTGTTTGTAGAATTATACATATAGGAGGAAATTTCAAATTTCTTCTCTTATTATTTTTATCTGGAATATCCTTCAAAACATAGTCGCATGGGTCATAATGAGACAAATGTTGATGATATCACAAACCATCAGTTGTCAATTTTTAATCATCCTGATCTTAGTTTTAGTGCCAATCATGAGCGATGACTTAGAGATGTAGAACTACACAGGACTGATATTTATGTTATAAAAAATTGTCAAGAAATGAACTGATTTTTACAGTACGTACAAATTTTTATTATTTCGTTAAAAATTTATAAAAGGACTCTTTATTTACGTTAAATTTTTGTAGAATATTTGATGAACCAAGAAAATATGATTTTATACAAATTATATCTGCTACTCTTGAGGAATATCAGTACAAAAATTTCATATTGGTTTTAAATGCAGGTAAGAGAATTTAATTTTGTGGGAACAATAAATCAAATTTTCAATGGTATCTATTATTAATAACTTTAATTTTTTACAGGTAACACAACATGAAAATATATTTAATGGTCGATTATGTGTCCTCAAAAAACCTACATCGAAATTAATATAATAATATAATGGGTATATGGATAAATAATTTTGATTATATATACGCATATACGGTGACTCCAAAAAATAAAATAATAGTGGTGTTTGTTTGAAAGGATAACATCACAAGGAATGTAAATTTTACTATTATGGTATGCAAGATGGAATAATTGTGTTTTTATATCTATGAGAAAATTTTGTTATAGTGGATTAATTTAATTAGTTTGATACTAGTCAGGGGTAGTGTGGTCATCCATGACATAGAGTCATTTACATTTAATATAAGAGTCTTCCTGCATCAAATGGACCATTAATGTTGAAACATCAAGCACATCATGTTTACTTGGAAAATTACTATGATGTTTCGAGAGATTTTAAGGACTGATGGAGGATGATAAAAATAACATCACTAGATAATCAGTTTATTAAAAATAAAAATGGTTCTAGGGAAGTGCCACATATTGAAATTTTTCAAATATTCATAAAAAATATATCTTGTACCCAAAAAGATATGAATATTTATGATTAAATCCCCTTGTTAAGAGTTAATGATATAGATAATTTTCATGCTATAATAAGGGATGATGAAATGAAAAGTTATATGGAAGTTGAAAATGTTGAAGATGAGGATGAAAAAATTGATTTCAATGAAAATAGTGATGAAGATGGTCATTTATGTATAATATTCAGGTATTCATATAAAGGGAATCATCATATTCTGATATTTTTTTTGTTTTTAAAATTTAATATTTTTGTTAAAAATCTATTACTTGTAACATTACTCTATGATGAAATTTAATAATTATTTATATATCGTATCTATTTTAATAATCTATTAATGGAAAAAAATTCATCAAATGGCTGGAGATGATCCTGATGATATATTATGTTCTCTCACTGACGTCTTACTTCTAAATGATGAGGCCAATTTAATAGCTCATCATCTGGCTGGTGTTCCAACTAGGAGGGGGTGCGATATTTCTTGATAATTGATTCTGGATCCAATTCTCAAGAGATGACCATCTATTGATTTTGATCATCGTTTTCATAGGTATGTTTAACTCTTTATGACATTTATTTCATATTAACTCAGAATATTAATTTTGATAATAATTGAATGATTATATATTTTTTTAATGGCATATTTTTTCACATTTAGCTATTGGGCAGGCTGGTGTGATTCTGAGAAAATATTTATTCAAACCATGGGTGTCATTGGACATGGTGCCCATCATCATGTGTTACCAGATGTTTGAACACTAGATTATATGCTATTAAATAATATATAATTTCTAAAAATTAATTTATTTACTAAAAAATTAATTGTCTTCTAAAATTTATTTTCTCTGATTTTGGATAGTGAGAGATGTCCTATCCAAAAGGCATATGATAATTCAATATTTGATCACTTTGATTAGTTTCTACAAAGAATTAGAATGCGAGCTATGGATAAATATTGTAAAACTTTTTTTGATCAGTCTTGCATCTCCCATAATCTCATCTATATTTTAAATCATGTGTGGGATGGGTTGTGACCCTTCTAACTATGAGAGACTTTTAAGTGTAGTTCTTTAGTTGGATGTCAGCACCAGGGGAGGAAATAGGTCACCCCTCAGGCCGATATTTTTACAGTTGGCATACATAGATGGCATATGGTAAGTGATATTATTTATTAAGATTATATGAAGATGTTTACTGATCATCATATAGGAGAATTTGTAGGCAAACGACATCACCCTAATGTCTGTAGTGATTTTGTTGAAAAATTTCCTAGATATTAAACTTAATTATTGTTATTATAATTTTTCATTATATTTTATAGAAACATATGTTGTTTTTACTTATCATTCATAGAAGATTCATACTGAGACCGAACAAGATGTCACTAATGATCCGGGCTTTGATGAGGGGGTTTGGATTCATGCGACTTCTTAGGGTGTCGAGAAAGGACTTGTGATTGGTATTGGTTATTAAATGACACCTATGAGTTATTTTGTATCTTATGTGAGGGAATTAGTGAGTGAGAAGGGATCTTGTGGAGAGTCACCATCGATGTTATCGGTCATTGCACAATATTAGGAGTGGTTTAAATCATGGGATAAGATGATACAACAGAAGCCGAAGAAGAGGGAGGAGGATAGTTAGCAGTAGTGTCTGAGAGATAATTATATGATGAAGTATGTGTGGTGACTTGCACATTGATTTTTTATAGAGTTTCATCCCCATGGTCCTTCGAGTGGTCCTCCTCCACCTGATACTAATTGATTCTTTTTGAGGATTTTATGACAGTTTTGTAATTTGGTGGGATAGAAATATTATTTTCAAAATGATTTATTACTTTTATGTGCGTGTGAATTATTTTGAACGTTGTTTTCATGTTTTTAAATATTTTGTTTATTTATTACTTTTAATTATATATAATTATTTTTGAAAAAAAAATATTTTCAGTGGATCGTCTCGAAAAAATATTTTAAATAATATTTCAGGACTCTTTCTTGAATGGTTGTATATTGTTCACAAAAAAATCATTTTTGTGAAGAACCCTCACAAATAACCACATTATTGATTCCCTCTTTCACGATGAGTTATTCACTAAAGACACCCATCAAAGATGAACATTTATGATGGGAATCTGTCCTAAATAACCCAATGTAATTATCTGAAATTATTGTAGTGCATATTTCCCATATAATTTCCACTAATGATTCAATATTTATATCTTTGGATTTATTCAATGAATTAGTCAAATGTAGTGTGTGTTCAATGAAAGATCTGGTTTCCATAATGGGTCAGTCTTTAACTATGGCCCTTCTTTTCATCAGATGATATGCTCAGTTGTCCTTCTTGGTAGATAGTTATAGGATCTTATCAATGGTGTCCTCTCATCACGTGTTCCATTTTTGGGCATTAGAGATGGCATGATTCGGTAGTATGGACCACTTAAGATATAAATGACATAGGAATGATACATGGATCATATTAATGAAATTTCATGATAAATGTTTAGGTGGATTCTTCTAGTTGTGGAGTAGAATAATATAAATCACTATATCGTCTCCCCAACTTATAATTTTCTAATTAATGGGGAATTAATATTCTATTAGTGTATGGTCTTCAAAAAACCAGGGCATTCATACTGAATATCTATAAAAAACATCTTAAATTTATATATTGTGCAATTAAAGATGTATCCATATTGATTTGATATAATTTTTTATCTCTATGAAACAGTTGGCATACTCCTAATAAATCAATGGTTTTTTTCCAAAGTTAGAGGGGAGTTTTACAAAAAAAATTAGTCATTGGTGATTTATATATTCCATATTGAATTTTTCTAAAATTTCATTCTTAAATGTTGATATGGGAGAAAAAAAACTATCATATTATCTTAGGATAGTTATTTCTAATAACAATAATGTTATCATATTATTATAAGAGGGACTCCTCTACTTGATCTTGTCTCACTACCTTAAGGTTGCACAAATGGTGATTATTTCAAAAAACTAATATTAATTTGGGAAAATATATATATAATCTAGGATTAAGAACATTTTTTACTAGCCTTAACCTATGATGTTCCATTCGATATGAGGGAGTTCTCAAAATAGATTATTTTAGGGGAATGATTTCTTGTCAAATAGTATGTTTCTACAAGGATTACCTTTAAAAAAACATGAATGGGGAAGAAATCAATGGATATATTAATATATTCTATTGTGAGTTTTAATTCCTTTATATGTTAGTTTCTAACAATAATGATGATTTAGGTAATAGATACCCTAGATTGGAACCTTCAGATGGATGGTTCTGCTTCCACAAGGATGTAAATAATTGTAAACATTGCTTGATGTATGGGTAAGGGGAGGACCTTCTTAATAATTAATCATCTAATCAGGAGGAGGGATTACATAGATCTCACTAATAATGAATTTATCATGATTGATTTTCTATATTCAATGGGGAGGGCCTTTCAACTCGATGATCTATGGTGGATTTTTAATTCTATGGTCCCAAAATAATTAGAAGAAACCCCATAGTTTTATATTCATCTTATTTATAAGGAATAATTAATATTTTCTTTAGATGTTGTTGAGAGATATTGATTGGACTCTAGAAAATCAATAATTATTTGGGTAGGGGTATGAGCCTTCCCATGGGATGTATGTTTTTCTCGTTATGATCACCTTTTGGAGTTCTATTTCTATTTTCCTATGGTTACTCACTCTGAAAAATGACCATTAAAAGTGGTATTCTTCATTGGTTACTCTAGTGTCATTAATCGAAAATTAAAATATAATTTTTAGGAATAAGATGGAATGTGAGCCAGTTTTGTACTGTCCTATAAAATTTATTGATGTTTTTCCATTGAACTAGTTGGGGTGTGATTCTACCAATCATATTCAATTGATAGACAACAAATACCTTCCTTTTATTGAGAGGTAGTAAAATTATCGGCTTAACCCTAAGTGTATACTAGGATATATGGATAGTTAACTAAGGTTTTTATAGAGATATGATACAACCCTGATGTAACTTCTAAGATATTTTTGGGAACTCTAGTTTAAATTAGTATAAAAACCTATTCCTATTCTTTATTTTAGATTATGAAGTGTTGATGATCCTATTTAATAAGAGTGGGTATATGGGACCACTTTTTACTAGTTCTGGAATTATGTCAATGGTGTCCTATGATGTTGGGTGAAGAATGTGAGCCTACCCCCTATTGGCCCATGAAATATACTTATAGTGTCTTTTATATATTACTTACAGGATATGCTAAGATATTTTTCTGTTTTGACCAGGCATATAATCTATCCCTTCAACCACATAGAGGATATGCTTGTTGGTTTCCTTCATCAGAATGGTAATATATGCTTGATCTTCAGTAGCCATTGAGATATGATCCCACTACAGACCAATGGTTATCATCGAAATATAATTATGGGCTTTATGTGTAGGGGATAGAATATGGGATTCCCCACACAGTTTTAGGGATATACAAAAAACATATCACATGAAAATTATAAAAGCTTGACTTTTTATTCGATAATATATATGAAACACAACACCATATGTTGAAAGAAATATAACATCCCAATAATTTATGTTATATTTAATATTTTAAATAAATTATATCTAATATATTTATATATATATATATCAATGCTAAAAATAAAAATTTCTCTTTTGGTACATGCCATAAAATGTTTTACCGAAAATCAATATATTGTTAAAATATTATTATTTAATATAATATGATATAACCTAGTCATTGAATTAGAATTTAATAGAATTATTAAATATCAAATAAATATGTATGATTGAAATAATTTGTTACCAATTAAATATAAATTTATATAAGAAACAATTGAATATAAAGCATATGTTTTTATAAAAATTGCTATTATGGGACAAAGGTGTTTTATCATTATTAATTGAATTTATTACTATTGGTGATTAATATAAATGAATTATATATATATATATTCTATATTAATTAATTTTTTTTATTTCCATATAATATATTTGGTAGGCTTAATAAAATAATAAATACATTTTCATGCTTTGAATTGGTATTTTTTTTAAAAGACAACATTTCCTACTTTTAATGGCTCATCTATTTTAAAACTATATAATGGTAATTTTATAAAATTTATATTCCAAATAAAATTTATTTTTGAAATATTAAAATCATGATTTACTTAGGATAAATGTGTTGTGTTTTTCAATATTGTTTCTTTTTTGTATAAATAGTTAAAAATAATAACTTTTAATTGAAATATACTTTTTCACCTAATTTCGTTATATATTTAAATTTTATTATAAATTTCTATTAAATTTTATTTAGTTAAATTATAAATATATATATATATTATTACAATTTATTTAATTATAATCAATTTCACATTGAAATTGGATATAAATACATTTCAAACAGTTGATTATACATTACTTTAAGTCCCCACATTGTTGTCCGGTCAGTGGGATTTAATTTAACTTAATATATAACAATTTTGTGATTGTAATATTTACAAAACAGTTCAATATTTATACTAACAATAACATATAAATTATTATAAGGTGAAGTTTCCTTTTAACCAAAAAATTTACTGAAATAAATTTAAAATTTATTACAATGGTTATGGTAAAATCTTTCTTTGTAAGTGACTAAACCATAAACATAAAGAACAAAATAAACTAGATAAATATTGAAAAGAGATTCTACATAAATATATAGACCATATTCTCTCTTTTATTGATTTTTTTTCATTATTGGATCCACCTGACATGGAAAAACCATGGGTAGAATTCCCTTCTTTAAAAAATTAATAAGAATGTCACTTCTAGTCTGATATAAAAATGCACTCAACCCTGGCATGTATTATCATATATAAAGCACATTGTCTCAAAAATACATTGACCAAATAATATTCAAATACCCCTCCCCAAATCATTTATTCCTTACATTATTCATAAGTCATACATATGTAGCATTTTGGTTTTATCAAAAAGGAGTTACCTGAACTAGAGGTAACATTCTTTAACCGTCGCATTAGTTTTATTTACTTCTCCAAACCTTAACATATTTTTATATAATTATTATATGATAATAAAATTATATTCAATATACATAATTTTTTTGATAGTAAGAGTAAAACCTACACTTTCACTCACATCCATCAAATGGGATACACATTCATCATTCGTGTGTATGATGAACGACCACATCACGAACAGATGGAATTAGTTCTTCCATTTACCACCATTTAGATTTATAAATAATGATTAATTTAATTTTTATGTATTATATATATATAATATATAATTTATTTATTCTTCTATATTTTTTATAAAATATATAAGGTTTTCCATTCTATTTTTTTGAAATATAACAACGTCATTTGTGGGCGTATAGACTAAAACCACCTCAAAGTGATGTGATTCGTTCACATTATACATGGAATGTATTAAAAAAATTTAATAAAAACATGTTAAATATATTTCATAAATAATATTCTATAATTATTGTATACATAGATATCATTTAATTTTCATCACTCTAAATGTGATAGGGAAATTGATGTAGTGTTCATCCGTACGTACAACCAACCATCTCCATGAATAGTGCATCTCATTTCCTATATCAAAATAATATGGATTATTATAAATACATATATAATGAATTTATATGATTATTAAAAAAAATTAAATTATTTAGATTATTTAACTAGGATCACAATAATAATAACAAAAATTAAAAGTCAAAACATACTCAAACAAATAAGAAATTAACACTCCGAATTGGGAACACATTGAAATATTGTTGAAAAAAAAGTAATAAGATATTATAAGTAGTTAATATAGGATATTATAAATAACATTATTATTCATATATAAGTTATTAACATTATAAAACCCATTATCCAATAGTTAAAATGATGTTCACCCAAATGGAAATGCAAGGTAATGTATTTCATCTCAATTTCATTTCATTAAGGAATATTACAATGTTATGCACTTATTTTTCATTATATTTTGTATATAATTCCACTTTGAAATTTAATAACTTTAATACTTCATTATTCATGGAATATTGAGTTTCAATTTGAATAATTTTATTTAAGGGTATTTGAGCTTAAGGTTTCCGTGTGGAAAATAAATTTCATAACTCAAATCGTTTTCATTGGTTTATATTACTTCTTCATTGTCATTAATATTCTATGAAAACATTTATAATTATATTGAATATATATTTAAGAATAAAAAATAATTACATATGGATTTAAATTTTTTACGCATTATCAATTCATTGAATGATCCTCACTTCAACATTAAAATCATTTTAAAGGATTATTTCATAATCTCATTCTAATCAAGATAGCTTATTATTAAAATTCGATTAATGGAATTTATATTAACATTGTTAAATAAACAATTTAAATTTATTATCCCATGGTTATTAATGGAATTTTTAAGTTATATTACCAATTTATACTCCTTGGTACTCAATATGTTTTAGAAATATTTTTTAAGAAAACCCAAAATTATTTCTCTCTTTGGTGAAAGAACCATTTTCAGCTAAAACAATTTCTATCAAGGCTTCCAAAAAGAATTTAAACTATAAAAATCCATTTATTGAATAAAATTATAACCAATTTTCTTTTAATTTTTTTTTCAAAATAATATTCCTGATTCATTCCGAACACCAAACAATTCTAATCCTTTCACCTTGCAAAAAGAATATTAATTTTACCTTGTACAACATGTATGGAATTACCTACCGTAATTTATTTGATGCTTCCATTTAAATATTAAAAGTATAAATATTAAATATAATTAATTTTGAACTTCATTTTAAAATAAATGTATTGCATAAAAAATTCAAAACTAAAACAATATTTTCCTCAAGAATGTTTTCAAAATAACTGTTTGCATTATTTCCATTCAAAAAAGAAAAAATGGTTTAATTTTTCCCCACATGAGATATGTATTATTGATTCCATCATAATTCTTCATGTGGATTGTTATGATATCTTTGGCCAATTATAGTACTGAAATTCACTTCCTTGATTTGTTTTTTATTTCCCTTGAATGATTGACTTTTAATCACTCATTAAACAAATAATTTCCCCTAGTTTTCCATTTCCTTTATCATCAATATGTTCATTTCCAAAACAATATACCATTTTTAAATATAGTAATTACATTTATAGTCATTACATTGTTTGGTGAAATATTGATAAAATGGTATTATTTATTCAATACGATGATTTGATAATGACCATTATACATTAATTATCTATGGATTCATATCATTCTCATTTAATTTATTAAATGGAATGAATTTCATTTATTTTCATTTCCATATTCATTATTCCATATCCAGTCATTTTAATGCCATGTGTTTTCAGTAATTTACCATGTCATATTGTTTATGCACTTCCATATCAGTTTATTTGATACACAGAATATGTATCCAACTAATACCATAGAACATTAACGATTCTTATTTATTTGTTAATTATTTTTTTGTACTCAACTCTTACTGAGAATTTAATCCCACCATTATTTTTTTCCTTTCCCTAGGAATTCAGGAAGTGTATTAAGAAAGGTATGGGGGAATAGCTAAGTGGGAATAGTGTTATGCTTGAAAAAATTATTCATAATTAGTATAGTAATTTTTAATACCAAACTCATGTATGTATCTACTTTCCCAAGACTATTAAACTAGTATATCCTTTGTGGTGCTTTTCATTATAATAACGCTAATGTAATGGTACTAAACCCCAACTCTAGAATTTATGGGTTAGGGTCGCTACAATTAGTGTTAAGGGGGGTTTAATAGCCACCAGGGGAACTAGACTTATGAAAACATTGATAAGTGAACATTACCCTATGTTAGACATTAAGGAATATCATTAATGCACGTCTGTATTCATTAACATAAGAGTTATGGTTTCTATCATAGTATTTTGACATTAATGATGATTATAAGTTCTATTTCTTAAACATCTCTTTTAATGTTTTATGTGATGGGAGTCTGCCATGATTAGGATATTTTATAGGAAATATAAGGAAATAAAAATCATTTGTTTTTATTTTTTTAATGGAAAATCTGTTTGAGGGATAATTACCTTACTTTTTAGAGACATGTGATTTAATTTATTAATAAACATTAGTGTTATTATGATCATCAATAAAATTGTAATAAGAGTTAAATTATATTATTAGTCTTTGATCAATGAAAATTATGTTTTATTAAAACCCATATAGAAAAGTGTATTTAATGATTTAATGTCAAGGATTCACATCATAGTTATTTTGGAAATTATATGGTCTTATAAAAAGGACAACCTATAAGGCAGTGGTGGTTGATCCCATGATTAAAGGACAATATGGTTTTCACGCCTACCACTGGCCTACATGATGTCTTAGTAAATGTATCATTTATTTTTTATAAATAATTTTATGAATAAATATTAATATTGATCTAGTAGTGTCACATTTTAGTTTTATAGATTAATGTATTAACCTTATTGGATTTTTAGAATAGTTAGAGACAAATGAAAAAACATACCACTCTTTTATGGGCCTTACAATCTGTTAAAAGTGTATTTTAGTACATCATACATCACATTTAATTTTTAGATATTCATTTCTTGAAGTATGGGATAATTTTTAATTTGATCAAAGGAAAACCAAAAGTTGAACTTTTTCAAATGAAAATTGAATCATATCAATTATCAAAATTTCCTAATATTCTAGTTCGATAATATAATTCTCTAATATTATGAAAATTATCCTAATACAAAATATTTATCCTAATAATTTAATTTTTCTTGAACCTATGGTCTTTTAAATCTTCATAGATATATGGGTTTGATATCCTAAAATTTACATTCATCATTAACTTTTTCTGATCGATAAAATTAATCACTCATTGTAAATATTAACACTTTTCCTTCAATCCTATATTTGAATTTTCCACTAATTTTCTTCTATCTATAATCCATGTAATATTTTATTCCATGTGAAATTTGTACTCTTCAATCTCTATTATTAAGAAAATATTTTATAAACTTTTTTACGATTTGGTTTTTTCCACAAATTAATTTCCAAATATAAGTACATTGACTGCCAATATAAAGATTAAATTAAGAGGATGAAATTTTTTAAAGCGGGGAGAATGTAGTACGCCCAAAATTCATAAAAATACATTTTTATTTGATAATGCATATAAAATGCAACACCAAACCTAGAAAGGAATCTAACCTCTCGAAAATTTATGGTTTATTTAATATTTTAAATAAAGTTCACATATTCTATTGATTTCAATGCACATAATAACAAGTTAGGTTGTGTCTCACACAATGATGAATTTCTTCGAGGATTTGTGTTACAAACAAGAATGATTTTTATCAAAGAGAAATATATTATTAAAATATTTTCATTTAATATGATAATATATAATTTAGATGTTTAATTACTAGTTATTAATAAGATTAATTAATATTATAATATATATTATTGAATTCATTATTTTCTAAATAATTATAAATTAATATAAGAACCAATTGAAAATAAAGGGGTTGTTTCTATAAAAACTATTATTATGTTCAAAATTTGTTATATAGCATCAAAATAAATTAATTACTATTAATTAATGATAATATATAAATATATATTAAATTTAATAAATTATTTTTTATATTAACACAATATATTTGATAGGCGTAATATAAGAATAAATAAATTTTATACTTTAAATTTGTGTTTTTTATGTAATGTTCTTTCCTTTTAACTGAAAAACATTTACATAAATAATATTCATAAATTTTATAAATATGAAATATGTAAATAAATATAATTTTCGAAATCATACCATCAAAATTATCTTAGGTTTCATTGTCAGTTTTTTCCTATTTAGTTGATTTTTTTTGATAAATAGTAAACAATACCGAATTTTAATTGAAAAGTGCTCCTTCATCAAGTTTATTTATATAGTTATATTATTTTTTAATTTGGTTTTAAAGTATATTTAAATCAATTATACATAAATTTACCAAATTTATTTAATTTCAATCAATTTCACATTGAAATTAGATATGAAAACATATTGAACTTTACGGAATTTTTACATTGAAAGCCCGCCTAATCATCATTTCTTGAGGATTGAATTTAAATTGATATCCACCACTTCAATTATTGGAATTTTTTAAAAAACGTATCCATATTTAAAATAATAATAATATATATTTTATAATAAGTTCAAAAATGTTTTTGACCAAAATTTTATTGAAAGTATTTGAAATTAATTACATTGATTAAGGTATAATTACCTTAACGAGGGACAAACTCATAATCTAAAGGTATTAAAAGACATAGAAACTAGACAAATATAAATTTTATGGTAATATTTCTACCATATATTCATTATTTTAGAATTTGGTTTGTTATTTGACCCACATGACATGGAAAAAACATCGGTTCAATTCCCTCATTCAAATATTTACCAGACTGACACTCCTGTTCCAATATAAAAAGGAACCAAACCCTCACACATATTCACACCTCCAAATAACATTGTCTCACCAATGATATTCTCAAATATTTTCCAAATATACCTCTCATTATCATATTATACTCACTTTTTTAGAAGGAATGAAAAGGAATTAATTTAATATAAGCCAAAATGGAGTTACACAAATAAGTGGTAAGATTCCTCGACGATCGATTTTGTTTCATTTAATTCTCAAACCATTAATTTTATTTCATATCAGGATTATATAATAACAATGATAAATTAAATATTTTTTTTTAAATAAGTTTAATAAAAAAAATATCACACACATCAATCTAATGGTATACACAATCATCGTTCGTGTGTATGTGGTACTATCTCCTCGTGACCTGATGTTTTTTATTCTTCCATTTACCAAAATTTAGGGTCCAAAATAATAATGAATTTAGAGTTTATATATGATATAAATACTATTTATAATTTATTTATTCTTATGAAATTTTTATATAACCCATAGAATTATTCTTCTCATTTTATGTAATATAATAGCTTCATTTGTGTATGTTTGGACTTGCTCCACCTCAAAGTGATCTGATTTTTTTACATTATAAATGGAATTTATAAAGGATGGTTTTAATAAAAATATGTGAAATATATGGCATAAATATGATAATATAATTATATATTTCAGATTATTAGGGGTTTAATTACATTAAACGCACACACACAACACACACAATCCATAAAGGCAGGACATAAGTCCCCCAAATGGATAGCCCACCCAACATGCTATATTTATTCAGTACATGGCCCAATGACCTAGTGGTCATGAATCCCATTAAATGGAAAAAAGGACCATAATCTAACCCAAAGGCCCAATGTTGTGGCATGCCTACATCATGACTTTATCACCATCTCCATGTGTCACAGTCTTCATGTTTCACTATTTTCCTATGTCATACATGTGTAACTACCTTCTTGCATCATGCCTGTAAAATGTAAGCATCACCATCAACCTGTGTCACCTCCTACCAGCAGAAACTCTCTTGCACCAGGATTTGATTCAATTCCTCATGCATAATCATAGGGTGCCTCTACCACTGAATTAAACCTATAATTCATAATATAATTATAATATATATATTATATATCATTTACTTTTCATTCTTTTAGATTCAAAAAAGAAATTTTTGTATCATTGATGCGTATGTGTGAGTTACCATCTCCATGACTGGTGAATTTAATTTCTTCTCACCAAATTTTATAGATAATTTTAAACACATATATTATAAAAATATATTATAATTACATAATTTTTCACATTCTAAATATTATGAAACCATGATCTACGTGTGAGAAAAAATTAACACGTCAAAACATAATAGAAAAACTAGGTAATTAACACCCAATATAGTGATAATAATAAATGATTGTTTACACAAAAGTAGAAATATAATATAATAAGTTAATATATGATATTATAAAAATTATTATGGTTCTTGTAAAAATTATTAACATGATTATTACCTTTATATAGTATTTTAAATGAATTTAGTCAAAAATGAAACACCATGTATGTGATTTTTTTTCAATTTCATTTCACTGAGGCATATTTAACTGTTATTAACATAGTTTCTTTTATTTGGTGTATATAAAACAAACTTAAAAATTATAATATATAATAATTAATAAATCATAGTATAGTGAGTTTCAATTTTAATTTTTTCATCTCGTGGTATTTAAACATAATGTTACCATATCGTAAATATATTCCATAACTCAACTAAATTTTACTCGGTTATATTACATCCTCTCTGTCATTAACATTATATGATTATTTTTATACTGAATGTTAATATCTATTTTTGTATTTAAAAATTGTACATGTGTATTATAGTTTTTTACTCAATAAATTCATTGATTAATTCTCACTTCAATGTTATAATCATTTTATGAGTTTATTTAACAATATTGTTCTAATTATGATTTCTTATTCTTGAAATTCCATTAATGGAATTTACATGTCTATTATTCAATAGAACCTTTAATATTATTCTCATTTGGTTTTTCATATCCTTTTTCATGTAATGTTAAAAAAAATCACTACTCGATACCCAAAATATATTAAAATATATTTTTAAGAGAACCTGACTTCATTTCTCTTTTTATTCGGAGAACCTATTTTCTTCTAAAAACCATATTTGCAAAAAAAAAGATTTTAAATATGTTTTAATCTCCAAATATGATATATTAAAGAATATTTTACCCCTTTTTTCTTTTACAAATTTTTTCAAAGGAATATTCATATCACTTTACAAATAAGGAACATTGTTAACAATTTCACGTTACAAAGGGAATATTCTTTTTACAATGTGTCAAGTTACCCAACTTATTTTTTTTGTAGATTCCTTTGAAATTTTAAAGGATAAATTTTATTGATAATGTTTTCTAAAAGTAATTTTCAATGAAATTTATTTCAAAATAATTAAACGGTAAAATGATACATTCCTCAAAAAGTTTCTTGAAATATATTTTTATAATATTTCCAATCATCAATGAAAATAATCCTTTATTTGAGTACACATGGAATTTTTTGTATTGATACCTTAATTATTTTTTAAATGTATGGTTTTGATATATTTTGATTAGTATGGCATTGAAATTGACTTCTTTTATTCATTTTTGCAGTCCCCTTGAAATATTCTCGTACCTAGGATCATTGAAAAAGGAACTTCCTATCAATATCCATATCAATTTTCAGGGATATATTCATTGCCTAAAACATGTATCATTTTTTAATATCTTAATTACAGTGATAGTCATTGAATTATCAAGGGATGTACTCATAAATCCAAATTATATACTCAATATAGACATTTGATAAAGAAAATTTTTCCTATATTAGATAGATTATTTGATATGTGTGTCATTCTTTGGACATACCCAAAATGAGTTGGGGATCATTGGAAATAATACCCTCGATGTTTCAGTAGTCTCATGGGATGAAATCAATTGGTGAAAAACACTTTGATTTTGATTCTAGGGAGAATAGATGGGTTTCTACCCATAAATTAATACATTCTTCAGAATTGGTCTTGATGGTATTGGTATCAGGTTCTTGGGAAACATGACCTACGATAATTATGAATTTCATTCATTTTAGTTATTATTATACATGTGTTTTTTACTTTGATATTATATATGGATTCATTTCATTCTAATCTCATTGATTAAATGACTTGGGTTTCATTTATTTTCTATTTTATACAAATTATACCTCATATAGTTACTTAAATGACATGTGTTTAAATACCTTTTCATATTTTTTTGGTACTTTTTTATATGTATATTAATTACAAGGAATGTGTCTTCAACTACTAAATATCAATATTTCATATTCTCATTCATTAATTTTTTATTCCACTGTATTTAACCCTTACTACAAATTTTATCTCACCCTTATTTTGTTTCCATCGCCTAGAAATCCAATATGTTTACTAAGAAATATATGCACGGATATGCTATGTGGGAAATATTTTATCCCTTAAAGAAATAATATTAGGTTGAAATTAGTTTACTCATTTATCCTTATAAACTCATGTATGTATCTGGTTTTACAAGTCTTGTAAAATTAATGGTCCTTCAACCTATATTTCTTTATAATCATGACAATTTAATGGTAGTATACACTAACACAATTATTTTGGGGTTGATTTTCTATAAAAACACTCCCCTTGATGTTGCCAATGTAAACGAATAGGCTTATTTAGTAAGATAATGGATGTCTTCATACTCCATTACTACAATTAGTATACAATCCTATTCTAGAAAAAACTATGTCATATCTCACACAATGATATTTCTTAAAGGGTTACCCATCATAAATGGTTCAGGTTGAAATCTCTCTAGTTCATTCCTCATTAAACTCTTAGGGGTTCAGGGTCGTATAATATTCGTACTGACGATGGATAGTATGATCCTTTCCACGTTTCTCAGAGGTGCTGACGATATTGAAATTATCCTTCTACTCTATCTCCCTAGTATGGGGTTTAGGAGTGTTTTTATTAATTTGTTATATACTTTTTAGCTGATTAGTACTGATTATAGGTTCCATTGAATTTGAAATAATCCTCGTTCAAATAGTATGCCTATGAGAATTGAATTTTTGAAGGCTATCCCTCTCCACCGGTTGGGTGGGGATATTACTATTGATATTTTCAACCAACTATAGATTATTTACCAACTATTACTGAAGCCATTACATTTGTGATTACATCGTCCTTTTTGGGACGACCATAACCATTTTGGTGGATGAGGTGTATGTCCGATGTTTTGACAATTTCAACTATTTAGATTAAAGGGGTATCTTTCAAGTGCTTATAAAAGTCCTCAAAGAATCAAAAAATATAAATATGAATACCCATTGATATAACATCAAAAGGAATGGAATTTTAATATAATATATTTCCAAGTATAAATTATTCATTTCATGTATTCCATTTGTCTTTCATATGAAAAGATAACCATATTTTATTTTTGAGCCAATATAAACCATCTTTTTAAAGGAAACTGGTCACTGGGAAATAAAAAGTCACACGTTGGTCAAAAAATGGCCAGGAGGATCAATGTTTTAGCTCATCATAATATTTAGGGATAATTATTTATTACACTATGATGACTATATGGATTTATTATATGTTCATGAATCCTTCCCAAAGCCAGGTATGATATTAGTCTCCCCTGTCCTAATATTTGGTTGTTGAGATATGTTAATGTGAACATCTGAATAAATTAAAGGTTTTACATTAGTGGAATTATATTTATAAATCCGTGGTTCTACAGTGAATGATATATTTTAGTCATATTATAGTTTCTTTATCATTATCTTATAAATTGATTATATTATGCTTCAAAGAGACATAGTTGGTCACTCTGGAGATTATCCCCGTCCAGGGAGGTAGTGGGTGTTTATAGTAATTGAATTTTCCCCTAAGAATGTATTTATATCTATACCTTTAACAAGCTGACATGGGTTACCCTCAAACCCAACACCCATCCCGATCCATCACATACCCGAAGGGCGTTTCTGATCCCCACATTCAGGCAAGAAGAACCCGGGCATCGAACGAGCAAACTGAGGGAAGGATTTCACCCAACCTAAACAACCACATGGAATACATATACACGGAAATAAAGGAACAACACAGGACTAAAAAAAAATATACGACATAACTATAATAATGCATCACAAACAAAACAACTATAATAGATGATAAAAACGTCAGAAGACAAGACCAACGGCATGAGACTCAATACCAATAGCTAGTCCAATGACGGCATTGACGAACTCTAACCATCTCACAATCAGCTACCATCCCAACTAACATGAAACTCACTACCTCACTATCTCTCCTTTCCTTTCCATTCATTAGAAGATAAAAAAGGTCAATGCACCATCAAAGCATTGCACAGGGTGGGAGCTAGTAGCCTCAATAGGATCCCAGCCGGGTGTTCCCTAACTTGTCTTTGTATAAAAATCATGTATGCTCATTTTTAAAATAAAAAACAGTATGATAAACAATTAGACGTGTTATATAAAACATGTCTAATACATTCCTTTGTTATAGTACTAAACAATAGCATGTATATCAATTTCAAATCATGTTTTTCCATATCCTCTTCCACAATCATAAACATGCATATCAAGGCTATCTCACAAATCCAAGTTGTACAAAAAAGAAGCTTAAGTATAACCACACAAAATAATACTATAGGTCTAGGTAGGAGACTTGTTGTAACAAAATAATCACGTGAAAAAAAATAAGATTCCAAAACAACAGACATAGGAAGCATTGGAATACCCCATGAATACCCCCCCCCCAAATGTCAATACCACTCCCCTAGAACAACGATCCTAGAAAATAGAGGAAATCCCCAAGACAAAACTCCTTGATAATCACAAAATAATGGACTATGTCCTCAAGATAAACCTTATACCTATGTAACCAAGGTAGCCCATGTTCCTTTTTCATAATTCCATTTCAATGTCTTGAAAACTATTCAAAATCATTTCAAAATAAATTTATCAAAATCCATGTAAAAAAATATTTTTATTTCAAAACCCATTTTCAACAAACACAACAATAATTACAGTTTCATAAATCATTTTTAAATCACTAACAATACAGCTCATTATCATAGGCTAGAGTTGGAAACACCTACCTCTGTGTTCAAGTCACACACACCCACAATGGAAATAGAAACCAACAAAACCTTACAATGCCATCAACCAAAGCCCTATAATCAAACCCTATCCTCAAAGGATTGATTAAAAATATTATACAAGGGAATGGGGGATTTAAAAATCCCACATACCTCAAGAATGAACATCTTGTTCAATACAAATAGTGAAGGAATGGCCTTCACCGAAAGATCTCACAACAGATCTCATGGAGGACAACAAGAAACTTACAACTTGGATCAGTGGATATGATAATGCAAGGTTGGGGCATTATCACCATCCATCGTAAGGAATATTCTGTGAGAACACATTCATGGAGAGACACACTATAGATACAGTGATGAATCGGAGCCTCTCTATTCGATCATCAACAGGAGACACCTCTAAAAAACCTTGGGAGAGTCTAGGGTTGAGATCTGTGAAGACTGGAGAGAAAAGGACTCACCAAATCTCCCAATCAAGTGACTTTAAACTAGGC
Organism: Viscum album; assembly: GCA_963277665.1. Lineage (NCBI taxonomy): Eukaryota > Viridiplantae > Streptophyta > Magnoliopsida > Santalales > Viscaceae > Viscum > Viscum album. The sequence continues at coordinate 860,615,714 of OY728134.1, read as the reverse complement.
ATAGACTAGGTCATTGTTGATTAAAGTTTTGTTTTCAACGATACATAATAATGTTATTTAAAGGGGGAGATTATTGAAAATAATACTCTCTCTTTATGATAATTTTGATGCTCACAAATGCCCTTAGTTATTTTATAATAATTTTATTTGGTATTTTGTAGGAATTTATTAATTTATTTTACTCTTGAAATAATGATAAATTATTACTTGTTCGGAATCTTCTTTAAGCGCATCCTGGAATCATTTTTTATACCTTACGTGGATAAATGTAGCGTAAGGATGAAAAGCATGTATTCCATTTGAGATAAGAGAAAATTATGGTTAAAAAACCATACGTTTTCAGTAAAGTATGGAAGAAAAACCATACATTAGGATGAAACCTTATGTTTTGGTTATCAGAAAAGTATGGAAGGATAACCGTACATTAGTACTAAACATTGCGTTTGTTTCTCAAAAGTATGGTTCATTAACCTTACTTTTGTGAACAACCATACGTTCTTGGAAAAGTATGGATCAGGTAAAAGTATGGATCTTTTACTGTACATTTTAGAGTTGAAGAAAAAGTATGGATGATTAACCCTACGTTTAAGATCAACCTTAAGTTTGAATAAAGTAACATGAACCCTAAGTTTATGATGAACCTTACATTTGAAGACTATGTCTTCAACCCTACGTTTGGAGGCCATGTCATCAACCTTATTTTTGGCGTCAGAATGTTTGAAAGACGATATTTTTATGCAACGGTCAGCAAGATGATTATTAGGAGGATTTCAAGATCGATTTAAAGTAGTATTTTTAATACAACTTTGACCTATTCAAAGCCGTTTTATCATTGGATTAATGTCGAATTAAAAGGAGATTTTTATGCTGAGTCAGTAGGGAAGTTATGACTACACTATAAATTCAAATGTTTGAATATCGCGAATGAAAATGAGACTTTTATGGATCTAAATGTGCAAGAGATATCCTCAGCTTTATTATAAATATTCTCTCTGAAAAACACCAGATACAGGAGAGTGGTGATCAATATATTATTTAAAAAGGGGGAAAATAGAGATTGCAAAAATCACGTCGATATGCTGATTTGAAAAGGAGCGTGAAAGTTGTTTTCATTTAAGAAGAAATAACTTGATAGAAGATTCACTTGTTCTGTATCAAATATCTACTATGGATCTACTACTGCTGATGTTGTGAACTATATTTCTATATCTACTACAATAGGAGAAACACAGAATTGCTTTTTCTTGAAAATCAATATTTCTCGAGGTGACGATCTATCTACTGTCAATTTCATACTTTTTCAATTGTGAAGATCAACTAGAAAACTTCATTTTGAAATTCTTTTTATTCTTGAGTAACTAGCTTCTCGAACTAAGCTATGTAGGTTCATGTTTAAACCAGAAGGCCTTGTTTTTCCTTGTATTGTAAAGGTGTAAACTGCCTGTATTCATTTGTAGACCGGTCTGTTGAAACGAGGTTCGGATAGTGAAAATCACTAAACTCGTGGAGTTGAGCGTTGGTGGAGTGGACTAGGGGCCTTCTGTTCCCCAAACCACTATACATAATTGTGTCCCTGATTTTATTTATTTCTTTGGCATGATCAAATCTGATAAAGCATAGAGGATAGAACTCATTCAATCGAAGAGTTAACAAAAAATTTGAAAGACACAATTCACCCCCTCTTGTGTATAATCTATATATTCAAGATCAAACAATTGGTATCAGAGGAGGAGATTCTGATAGATCCTTAGCATGCTAGAATCATTTAAAGATTATATATCAGAGCATCATGACTGATACAAGATAAGAGATGTCAATGGTCAGAGAACCATATTTCAATGGAGACAACTATGGCTGTTGGAAATCACACATGATAATATATCTGAAAAACCTCAAATATAAATTCTATTCAAAGATTCTGACTCCTTATGAAATTCCTGAAAATCCTGAGACATGTAGTGCTGCTACAGAGGCAGAGTATGATATGAATTAGAAGGCTATGAATGCAATCATTTGCAGTCTAGGACCAGATTAATTTAACTGAGTATCCCAGTGCCTGACAACATATGAGATGTGGAAGGCAATATATGGGGAATATGAAGGAACAGACAATGTGAGACAAATGAGATATGCAACTGCAAAATTGAAATTTGATACTTTCAGAAATTTTTTAGGAGAAATAATTACCCAAATGAATGGGAGATTGACAAAAATTGTCAATAATATAACAGCCCTATGAGAACCTATCAAACAAGCTGATCAAGCATTAAAAGTACTGATGGTACTTCCTACTCGATGGAATGGTATCTCTATCGCAATCATACAATCAACACCAGTCAAAAATCTAACCATAAGAGAGCTGATTTGTACACTGATGATATATGAAGCTAAAATAAAAGATGAGTAAAATGTGCATAATGTCTACATCAAAAAAGAAGGTACTGCCTTGAAAGTAACTTCACAACAAAAGAATAGAATGATGAAGAACAGAGAAGTCAAAGATAAATCAGAGAGCTCTGAATCATCAAACGCATATGAAGAACTCAATCAGCTAGCCAGAAAATTTAGAAAGGTCTACAGAAAGAAAAGAGGCTTCAAAAAGTCCTTTATTAATGATTATAATGAAGTAATATGCTATGAATACAAGAAGATGGGGAATATTAGACCAGATTTCCCACAATTGAAGGATGCAAATAACAATAAATTCTTTAAAAGAAATTACTATGAGAAGAAAGACAAGAAAGCTATGAAAGCCACATGGAGTATATCTGAAGTCTACAGTAGCTCTCCTGAATCAAGATCAGAGAAAGAAGAAGTCAATCTAAAAGCAAACATGTGTTTCATGGCAGAAACCGATGAGGTACACTCATATTACTCCTCTAACTCGAATAATTAATCAAATTCTAAATCAAGATACACAAATGAAAAACTTACAGCCTACTGCAATATGCTTGAAGAAAGATATGACTCGCTATTTAAGAAACAAAAGTCACTGAAAAATAGATACAAAGTCGTTTCAGATGAAAGAGATACAATACTGAAACAACATAAGGAATTAACTGATAAATACAATTCGATTAACACTAACTATATTAATTTTGAATCAAGAATAAAAACACTGCAGGATGAAGTAAAATCTTACAAACAGGCTGCATTGGTTTTTACAAAAGGAGATAATTAATTAAATGTGATTCTTGGAAAAACTGACATTACAAATGAATGATTTGGAATTGGCAGTAAAGGAGAAAAACCTAAGATATATAAAAATTATTTTGTTCCTAGCTCTAAAAAGGTTAATTGTAACTTTTGAGGGACAAAGGGACATATAGCTAAAAACTGTTTCTTAAGACAGCATCAAATATTTGGTATTAATAAATCCTATGTTTCCAAATACTTATATGATTGAGCTAATTTTAAAAGGAAAAAGCAAATATAGATACCTAGATCATTGCTAGCTAACACCCCTGGCCCCAACAAAATATGGGTACCAAAGCTATTTGTTTGAATGTCTTTGCAGGTAGCAGGCCACCAGAGTAGAAAAGATATATGGTACATGGACAGTGGATGCTCAAGACATATGAGTGGAAACTCATTGAATTTTTCTTCACTCAATAAAAAGGAAGAAGTACTTGTCACATTATGTGACAATGCCAAAGGAAACATCGTTGGAATTGGAACTATTTGAGATCCCAAAACAGTCTCAATAAACAAAGTACTTTATGTACAAGGATTAAAACACAAACTAATAAGTATCTCTAAACTTTGTGATTATGGATATACTATTGATTTTACTAAAAATTGTTGTATTGTTTCTAAAGATAAACTGTTTAAATTTAAAGCACCATGAACGGAAAATGTATATACATTGGATTTAAATTCATTGTGTAAAAAACAAGTAAACTGCTTGACTGCTAAAGTAAGTGAATCACGGATCTCGCATAAAAGACTTAGACATTGTAATATATATGTTTTAAATAAGTTATCTAAGAAACATTTAGTTTCTGATTTACCTAGTCTCAAATTTGAATGTGACAGATTTTGTGATACATGTCAACTTGGGAAGCAACACAAATGATCCTTCAAATCTATTAAAAAAGTTGCTACATCTAAACCTCTAGAACTTATTCATGTGTATTTTTTTGGACCCTCAAGAGTAGAAAGCTTAGCTGGTAAATTATATGTATATGTTTTAGTTGATGACTATTCTAGATTTACATGGATTTTATTTTTGAAATTTAAAAATAATGCTTTTACTTTATTTGAATGTTTCTGCAAATCTGTTCAAAATGAAAAATGTTTTAATATAATCTCTTTGAAAAGTGATTAGGGTGGAGAATTTGAGAATTAGGAATTTAATTAATTTTACTCAAACATGGGTATTAAACATACCCTCTCTGCACCAAGAACACCTCAACATAATGGGATTGTAGAAAGAAGAAATAGAGCATTTCAAGAAACTTCTAGAACAATGTTAAATTAATATATCCAACCTATATATTTTTGGGCAGAAGTTGTGAATACAGCTCGCTATATACCTAATAGAGTTTTAATTAGACCTATTTTGAAAAAGACACCCTATGAACTATGGAATAAAAGAAAACCTAAAGTAAATTAATTTAAAGATTTTGGATGAAAGGTTTACATCTTGAACAACAAAGATAATCTTGGTATGTTCGATCCAAAATCTGATGAAGGTATTTTCTTAGGATATTCTGCTACCTCCAAAGCTTATAGAGTCTATAATAAGAATTCAAGGATTGTTGAAGAATCGGTTCATGTGAAATTTGATGAATCTAATCCCTTTGAGAAAAGGATAGATCGAATGGATGAACTTGACTCTAATGATAACATGAGACTTGAGAACATAAAAAATGATTTTAAAAATGATATAAAAGAAATTCAGTCCAGTTCAGAGGAACATGATTTTGAATAACCCTTAAATGTTTTTCCTAGACTGTCTAGAACCCTAAAGAATCACCCTTTAGAAACTGTGATATGTGAATTAGATACAGTAATTCAAACTAGAAGAAACTTAGGAATCCTAGTGGAATTCTCTTCCTTCCTATCTCAACAAGAACCCAAGACTATAGAAGAAGCTTTAGATGATGAAAGCTGGTTAATAGCAATGTAAGATGAATTAAACCAGTTTAAATGAAATGAAGTTTGGGAATTAGTAGAAAGACCTAAAAATTGTCCACTAATAGGAACCAAATGGGTCTTTAGAAATAAACAGGATGACCAAGGCACAATAACTAAAAATAAAGCAAGATTAGTAGCTAAAGGATATAATCAAGAAGGAGGAATATACTATGATGATACTTTTTCACATGTAGCTAGGTTAGAAGCCATTAGAATCCTTTTAGACTATGCATCTTATATGAATTTTAAATTATTTCAGATGGATGTTAAATCTACCTTTTTAAATGGTTATTTAATGTAGGAAGCTTATGTTGAGAAAACTCCTGGTTTTGAAAATTCTCAAAAACTAGATTCTGTTTTTAAACTTACTAAAGCTCTTTATGCCCTTAAACAACCACCTAGAGCTTGGTATGAAATATTAAGTTATTTTCTTTTGAAAAATGATTTTATTGTTGGAATGGAAGACCCAACACTCTTTAAGAAAACTGTGAAAAATAATGTTTTATTGGTTCAAATTTATGTTGATGATGTAATTTGTGGATCAACTAATAAAACCCATTGTCATGAGTTTTCAAAGTTATTGCAAAAAGAATTTGTAATGAGTATGATGGCAGAACTAAATTTTTTATTAAGACTTCAAATTTATCAAAAAGATTTTGGAAATTTTTTGAATCAAAGAAAATACATTACTGATTTGTTGAAAAAATTTGGAGTTGAAAACAGCAAGACATTTATAACTCCTATGTGTACAAATATAAAACTTGATTCGGATGAAACTAAAAAATCAGTTGACAATAAGTTATATAGAGGTATGATTGGTAGTTTTTATATCCTACTACTAGTAGGCCAGATATAATGTATTCAGTATGTATTTGTGCTAGATTTTAATCAAATCCAATGGAATCTCATCTAATTGTTGTTATAAGAATTTTTAGATATTTAAATGGAACAGTTTTCAATCTCCTCTTTATCCAAAAACTTCTGATTTTAATTTGATTTCATATTCAAATGCTGAATTTGGATGTTGTATATTAGATAGAAAAGGAACATCAAGAACATGTCACTTTTTGGTAAAGTCTTTGGTGTCATGGTCTAGTAAGAAACAACATTCAGTTTCCCAATCAACAGCCGAGGAAGAATATGTTTTTGCTGGTAGTTGTTGTGCACAAGTGTTGTTGATGAAAAACACTCTTATGGAAATTGGATTGAATTTTAACAATACACCTATTTTATGTTATAATAAAAGTGCAATTAATATTTAAAAAAATCTTATTAGTCATTATAGAACTAAGAACATTGATACAAGAAATCACTTTTTAAGAGATCATGTTATTAAAAAGGATATATTTTTAGAATTTATAAATACAGAAATTAAATTAGTAGATATTTTTACGAATCCACACCCCACTGAAAGGTGTGATTTTATTAAGGGGGAGCAAGGATTATTTTATTTTAAATAAAAATTTATTTTACAATGCTAGTTCTTTATTTTTTAATTTTGCTTAAAAATAATTTTTCTTATTTTGTTTTTAAAACAGAATAAGTTTATTTTATCCGGGTAATAAATTTTATTTTTTTTAAATATATGTAATGATTATTAAAAACACGGGAATCAAGGTTGTGAGAAACCCTTTCGACTTCTAAACTGCTTCATTTCCATCAAAACCTTTTCGAATCTGCAAACCGCACCTCTTCTCGTGAACCCAAATCTTTGAACAATTGAAACCATAACCTTCAAACCATCAGATATTCCCAAAGAGATGGTAAGGACTAAAAGAGATAGTGAAGCCGAGCCAAGAAATGTCAATAGACAACGCTCAGAAGGAAGAAAAATCTTACAGGGCAAGGTAATCGATCTCGACTGGTTATTTTAGACAAATCTACTGTTGAAACAAGCGTTGTCATTTTAGAAACTTGAACAGACATTAAATAGTGAAAATAGAGAATTTTTTTATGAGGTAGAACCTAGATACTTTTTCAAATCTATACAGTTTAGTCTGGGGGATACTGAGGATAGTATGATGGATAATATAAAGGATAGGGATTTCGTAATCTCGTCTGTAGAAATTGGTCAGATTCTCAACTGCCCTCATGAGGGAGTTTTTCATTTGGATTTGAAGAACATAGGAGATGATGTGCATAAATACGAAGAAATTATGTATTTTTTCTTTGGAACATCTAATATTAAGAAAATGATGGTGAAATATTTAGAACTAGATCAGAAGATCCGGTTTAAATTTGTTCAGAGAAGAATAGCTCCCAGAATGGAAAAAATGGAAAAGATTTTGTACCCTGATATGTACATAATGTATCTTTTATTAAGTGATATAAACATAAACTTCCCAATGTACATGGTCAGGTACCTCAACTACTGTTTCCAAAGTGATGCTCGGATGAACTTTTATCCTTTTGGTCAATTTGTTTCTAAACTGTTTCTTAAGAAAGACATGGTGAAATTAGTGGATGCCCAAGTACCCTGTCATCACAGTAATATGATTAATTCGAGATCATTAAGGAATATTGGATAATTCTGGAGCACCATTAAAGGAAAACACCTGCCAGTTAGAGCTGGGAAAGATTCACAGAGTGCTTAGGCTCAACCGGCTATGTCCAAGGAGGGACAGGATGAATCAAGAGTCTGTAATATAGCAAGAAGGATCCAATTTGAAGTGGAAGATGTTGAAGAAGAAATAATTCAAGAGGGACTTCAATATCGAAGAACTAGATCTATTAATGATGAAATCACTTCCCCTGCATTGGAAACAACATAAGCTTCATTTTCTTATTCTTTTGTAAGAGAATATTTTATTGATAAGACCATGGAAGTTGTTAGTTAAAGTACATCACCAGTAGAGGGATCAGGAGCTCAAGAAGAAGCTCGAAGGGAGAATCAGGAATAGATCGTAGCTGATGTTGAAGTTACACTTCAACATGACCAAGATAAGGGGGCAGTGCCTAGTAAGGGAGTGGCTAGACGTCAGGAAACTCCTAAACATTTTGTTCTCGAAAATCCAGTGGAAGGCCAAGATGCTGATGTTCGTGATGAGCATGCTTCTAAAGCTCACACAGAAGTAATTCAAGTGTATTTTTCTGTGGATGAGTCTACGGACTCTAAGGAAAAATCTGTGGACCAACCTACTCAGGACAAAGAGAAAGAAAAATATTATGCTAAATCATTACCTTTGGTAATACTGCATCATCCAGAGCCATAGAATGTGAATCAAGCATAGGGTGCTTATGATTCAAGGAAGAAAGAAGTAGAAGAATTGTACAAAAGGTTTCTTAGTTGGAATCTGAGAATGTCACTCTGAGAAATGCCGTAAACATCAAATAATTGAGATTTCAAAACCTGAAAGAGTGTATAGTCTAATGGCAATAATTTGAAATTTTTAAAGAGGATATGATGAATGCAGTTGCAAATTTGAAGTCTAAAATGGTTATGAAGATAGATTTATCAGATTTAAAGTTTTTTAGGGAGAACCAATTTACATCAATTGCAAATAGTGCTGTTAGTGGATCAGGTACTTCACCTGATTTAATTCGAAGATTTCAAGCTATCACAGCCGCGATGAGAAACATGAATGACATATTGCATGATCTTCAATGTAACAGTGCTCCATTATCATTTTTGCTGTACAATCAGAAATTTTTAGTGGATCAATTGATATCTAGTGAACCACCAATCAGAACTCTGTTAAATCATATGTCAGAGAAGTTTTTAGTGTTTATCGAAAAAGAAGAAAGGATGCTTGAGTTTTTCAGAGTCAATTTAATCGAGGATATTCATATGACTCAAGAGAATAGAGATCTCATTATCAAACTTGAATATGGGATGATGAAGAGACTTAGGGAACAGTTCACAGAAATCATGTTTGTAATCCAGAGGAGATAGAACCTATTGCCTATCTTGCCCAAAACATGATTCCTATGATTATTATACTTGTATCTGTTTTTAACTTTTTAATGAAAATATTACTCTATCTTTATATTTGTTTTACTGACTTTATTTTTGATATGCCAGTACTCCAGATTTAATTATTGATAAACAAATAATAATAGAATTTACCTACAGTTTAGTGCAACATTAAATGTGTTAAAATCCATGATTTTTCATTATTTTTTATATCAAAAAAGGGGGAGAAATTTGGTTAAACACAACATTTTATTTTAAAAAACATTATTTAAATGGTTTCCAACTTTATTTAAATGGTTTCATGTATATTCAATGTTTTGGATACTTATCCAGAAAACTTTTTTTTTAATTTATTAATAGTTTATTATTATAAAGGTTATTCAGAGGAAGATATTTGGATAAAACTAGAAACTTTTATTTCTAAAAAAAATTATTTTATTTTTATGAAGGGGGAGAAATTTTTATTTATTGAAATAATTTTGTTAAAATTAAATATTGTTTCATCCTCTCAAAATTATAAATCATTATATAAATAATTTTGAAAGTAATTTCGTTCAATTAATTTTATTATCTTATGGGTTTTGTGATCATCAAAAAAGGGGAGATTGTTGAGAAAATTATTGTTTTCAACAATACATAATAATGTTATTTAAAGGGGGAGATTATTGTAAATAATACTCTATATTTTTATGATAATTTTGATGCTCACAAATACACTTAGTTATTTTCAAATGATTTTTTTAGTATTTTGCAGGAATTTATTAATTTATTTTACTCTTCATATAACGATAATTTATTACTCGTTTGGAATCTTCTTTAAGCGCGTCCTAGAATCATTGTTCATACCTTACTTGTTTGGAACCTACTTTAAGCACATCCTAGAATCACTTTTCATAGCCTACGTGGATAAACGTAGCGTAAGGATGAAAAGCGTGCATACTTTTTGAGATAAGAGAAAAGTATGGTTCAACAACCATACATTTTCAGCAATGTGTGGAAGAAAAACCTTACGTTAGGAAGAAACCATACGTTTTGGTTATCAACAATGTATAGAAGGAGAACTGTACGTAAGTACTAAATGTTACATTTGTTTCTCAAAAGTATGGTTCATCAACCTTATTTTTATGAACAACCATACGTTCTTGGAAAAGTATGGATCAAGTAAAAGTATTGATCTTTTACCGTACGTTTGAGAGTTGAAGAAAAAGTATGGATGATCAACCCTACATTTAAGATCAACCTTATGTTTGAAAAATATAACATGAACACTACGTTTATGTTCAAACTTACATTTGAAGACTATGTCATCAACCCTTTATTTGGAGGCCACATCATCAACCTTACGTTTGGCGTCAGAATGTTTGAAAGATGATATTTTTATGCAACGGTCAGCAAGATGATTATTAGGAGGATTTCATGATGGATTTAAAATCTTTTTTTTAATAAGAATTTGACCGATTCACAGTCATTTTATCATTTGATTAAAGATCGAATTAAAAAAGATCTTTTTTATGCCGAGTCTTCAGGGAAGTTACAACTACTTTGTAAATTTAAATGTTGTAATATCGTGAATCCAAAGGTGAATTTTATGGATCTAAATATGCAGGAGATATGCCCAGCATTATTATATATATTCTCTCTGAAAAACACCATCTAAGGGAGAGTGGTGATTAATATATTATTTAAAATGGTGGAAAACAGAGACTAAAAAATCACATCAATCTACTGATTTGAAAAGGAGCATCAAAGCTCTGTTCATTTAAGAAGAAGGAACTCGACAGAAGATTCACTTGTTCTGCAACGAATATCTACTATGGTTCTACTACTGCTGAAGTTGTGAACTAAATTTCTATATCTATTATAACTAGATCGACTTAGAACTGCTTTATCTTGAAAATCAATATTTCTAAAGATGACCATCCATCTAGTGTCAATTGCATTTTGTTGCAATTGTGAAGATCAACTGGAAAACTTTTTTCGGAAATTCTTTTTATGATTGAGTAACCAGCTTCTCGTACTATGTTGTGTAGGTTCTTGTTTGAAACAAAAGGCATTCTTTTTCCTTGGATTGCAAAGGTGTCAACTTCCTGTATCCAGTTGTGGACCAGTCTATTGAAACGAAGACCAGATAGTGAAAATCACTAAGCTCGTGGAGTTGAGCATTGGTGGAGTGGACTAGGTGCCTTCTTTTCCCTGAACCACTATACATCTTTATATCCCTGCTTTTATTTATTTCTGCTGCATGATCAAATATGATAAAGCATAGATGATAGAACTCGTTCAATCGAAGAGTTAACAAAAAATCTAAAAGACACCATTCACCCCCCCCCCTCTTATGTATAATCTGTATATTCAAGATCCAACAGTCATGACATGTACCTTTGTTCATGACAAGAAGACCATTCTTGATAATTTAGGCCAAAAATCCCATCACCTCTTATAAAAAAATAAATTTTAACCATACATGAAATGTACCCGTCATTCATGATATGTAAAAGGTCCCAATGTGACATACCCCTTCATGACATAGTCTCGCAGTCCCCAAGATGCAACCAACAACAGGCACATGATGTGTACTTTAGGTACAGGATATGAATCTATTCTTTGGTTTGCGGTAAAACAAAAAAATCACATTAAAGGATTTTGAAACTTGAAAAAAGATTAAAATAAAGTAAAACATAACTGATCAAGGTAACATGATATTGCAAACTCCCCACCATAAATAATTTTTGTCCCCAGGAAGTTATGTGGAAGATGTATCTTCTTGGAAGAGAAAAGGCCAATGCTACCTCATCAATGACTCACATTCCCAAGTCTCATGAGAATAAAGTACTTGTTTCCATAGAACTTTGACCAACAGAATCAACATACTAGGAAATACATTTTTTCTTGGAGTCCATGATCTCAACTGGTTTCTCCAAAACTGAAGCATAATGCTCTAATTCAATTTCTTCATAACGTAGAGCTTGAGTGGGGTCAAGGTGATACTTTCTGAGCTAAGATATGTGAAACACATCATGATTTTTTAGCTAAACCAGAAGTGATAACCAATAAGAAATATTCCTAGTCAATTAATTGATCTCAAATAGTTCAAAATATCTTGGAGCCAACTTTCCCAATTTTCTATGTCCATGGTGTCCCAAATGATGAGAAACCTTCAAGGAAACCCAGTCAACAAATGAAAACTCCAAAGGACGATGCTGCCGATCTGCATATGATTTCTATAAACTTTGGGTTGTAAAAAGACATCACCACACCAAGTGAATCTTTTCCAATGTCTCTTGAACCACACTTTTCCCAACCAATGCTACTTCTCCCACCTCTTCCCAACAGAGAGGTGTTCTATATGGGCGACCATACAATGCTTCAGAAGGATCCATTCTTATCAAGGACTAGTATCTATTGTTTTAAACAAACACAACCAGTCCTAGATGGAAATATGATGATCTACTGAAATCCAAGACTCCCGAACAAAACATATCCTCTGGGATCTAAATTACACGCTCTCTCTGGACATCTGTCTTTTGGTGGTAATACGTGCTCTACTTGACATGAGTCCCCATTTCCCCTTGAACACTCCTCTAGAACCTTTAGGTAAACCTAGGATCCCTATCTGAAATAAAGACATAAGGACTCCCATGTAACCTCATGATCTCTTGCACATACAACATACCTAGATCTTGAACTCTAGTGGTATCTCTGATTGGAATGAAGTGAGAATACTTCTTCAACAGATCAACAACCAACCTGATAGAATTTTTTACTCAGGGTGTGTACTGAATCAAAAAAACAAAATCCATGGACACCTCATCCCACTTCCAAAACGGTACTGGGAGAGGCTGCCGAAAACCAGAGGGCTTCAAGTTCTCTGCCTTTATCCTTTTGCAGGTGTAACAGCGGGACACATAATATATGATGTCACGCTTCATACCTAGCCACCAGAACCATCTTCTCATGTCATAATACATCTTTGTAGAGCCAAGATGGAGGACCCCTAACGATCTATGATAATCAAACAAAACTGAACTCATCAATAATGCAGGGATGACAACTAGCTTTTTGATGTGAAGTATACTATCTGAAGAAAGTGACCAACTAGGAACTTCCACCCCACAATAACGGTTCTCCCGAATATATTAAAACTCATCATTTTGTTGCTGACTTTGCATGATAGACTCCAAGTGAGATGATGGACACTGAACACTAGTTAGAACCATACCCGAGACATCCTCTTGATCATCTGTGTTCAACTATGAAAAAGTCTCATAAGATTCCACTCCTAGTTCGATTCCAAAACATCATGTGATGGTTCTTTTCTGTTTAAAGCATCGACAACTTCATCCCCTTTCCATGGACTGTAGGTGATGTCAAAGTCAAATAAATAAAGGTATTATAATTATCATCTCTATATGTGATTCAAGTCATTCTTGAAAAAGAAAAATCTCAGACTCTTATAATTACAGAAAATCATGAACTTCTCCCCCAAGAGATAGTGTCACCAATAATTAAGAACATATATCATAACTGATAGCTCCAAATCATGAGAGGGGAATTTCTTCACATGTTTTCAGAATTTATGAGACCTGTAAACTACCACATGATCATCCAGAATCATTAAGCATCCTAAACCAGAACCATATACATTACAAAACACCATGTACCCCATACCAAGATTAGGTAGGATCAGAACCGATGCTGATGACAAAAGTCTTTTCAATTAATCATCGGAAGAGTATCTCTTCTCATGCCATGATAAATTCACCGCTTTTTGGTGAGGCTAGTCAAATAAGACTCCATCATAGTGAAATCCATGATGAGCCATTGGTATTATCCAGGAAGACCAAAGAAGATTTTCACCTCAAATATATTTCAATGTTCTTTTATGGAAAAATCAGATCTTACCCTCTCTAGATCAACTAAAACCACCGGGAAATAGCGGCGGTTTCGGTAAAACCGCCGCGAAATGAAATGAAAACGTAAAAAAACACGAGAAACCCTGAAATCACTAAAACGACCATAACTTTTGATCCGGGCATCCGTTGAAGAGCCAAGACCAGTAAAATAGAAGCTCATGAAGAGATCTAGAGGCACATATAATCAAAACCGTGAGACGGTCTAAGGTGTGGATGATATTAGAGTAAGAGGAAAGTTGAAAAAAGTTCACCAACTTCAAACAGCCATAACTTTCGCTCCGGGTGTCCGTTTGAGCTCTACCACATATTAAATCGAAGCCGGCGAAGAGAGATACGCACTAGTTCAACAAGAACAAGCTTCTGTCCTATTTGTCGACCCCAAAAACCCCTCTGAAGGACTCCAAAAACCTCATTTCCGTCACCGGTGTCTCGTTGAGCTTGTCTTGAAACAGACCTAACATTCGATCCGCATGTCAGTTCTGCCTCCTCCACCTTCCAGATCATAGCTCGTTCCATGAGCTTCAGTTTGACTAGTCGTGGCGCCCACATGCACTCCTAGATCATATGTTATGTTCTTTTTAGTGGGTATCAGGTCTGTTATGTTTTTCAGTGCCTCGTTTCTAGCACCCATTCCGCGTTAGTTGTTTTAAAAAGGTCATAACATCCAATCCGTTAACCTTTCAGGTTAAAGATCATTTCAGGATCTTTGATTTGACAGGTCACAGATCTAAAACGGACTCTTGGATCATAAGTTGTTTCCGTTAATGTGAGTCCAATGTTTTTGTCTCTTTATGACCATTTTGACATGTTTTAACGGTAGCTCCATTTACTACTGTTTATTTGGGTTTCCATGACTTGTTATCTTTATCAATGGTTTTTTATGGGTTATTATGATGATTATGTTTAATTATTAAGGATTTTTCCAGAGTTTACACGAGTTTTCATGCGTTCTCATTCTTCATATGATTCTCCATCCTTTTTCATGCATTTTCATGATTTTTCATCCCTTATCACGTCTTTTCATACTTTCTCATGTGTATCCATTATTATTTATTATTTATTATTTATAATATACTCTAATTTATTTATTATCTATTATTTGTAACTGGTTATTTATTAGTAATTATTTATTATTTATATTTATTATTTATCTTTATCAATTATTTATGTTTATTTATTATTTATATTTATTTGCATGCCCATGCCCATGCCCATGCCCATGCCCATGCCCATGCCCATGCCCATGCCCATGCCCATGCCCATGCCCATGCCCATGCCCATGCCCATGCCCATGCCCATGCCCATGCCCATGCCCATGCCCATGCCCATGCCCATGCCCATGCCCATGCCCATGCCCATGCCCATGCCCATTCCCATTCCCATGCCCATGCCCATGCCCATGCCCATGCCCATGCCCATGCCCATGCCCATTCCCATGCCCATGCCCATGCCCATGCCCATGCCCATGCATGCCCATGTAATATAAAGAAATTCTGCGTTTGGTGAGATTGGAACCCCTAACCTCTTGCATATTTTCCAATGACTTTACCACTCCAGCAAGCTCACCATGTGGTTAATAAATAGAATTTAATATACTTATATATATTAATTGAAAAAACAAATAATACATAAATAATAGATATGAACTCAATAATAATAAATTATAAATTATAAATAATAAATAATAAATAATAAAATAAAATAAATAAAATAAATAAATACGAAAATAAATAAATAAATAAATAAATAAATAAATAAAAATAAATAAATAAAATAAATAAATAAATAAAATAAATAAATAAAATAAATAGATAAAATAAATAATTAAATAAATAAGAAAAATAAATAAATACGAAATAAATATATAAATAAATACGATAAATACGATAAATAAATAAATAAATAAATATACAAATAAATATATAAATAAATATATAAATAAATATATAAAATTAAAAAAAATTCAAAAAAATAACAAAAATAACAAAAATAAAAAAAAATTAAAAATTAAAAAAACGGCCGCTAAAAAACCGCCGCGAAACGTTCTGCAACGGTTCTGAAAACCGCCGCAATTAGTTTCCCAACGCATGATTTCGTGGCAGTTTTTCAAAACCGCCGCCAATCTATTTTGCGGCGGTTTAAACCGCCGCGAAATGAAAAAAACCACCACTAAATGCCTTTTTTGCCATAGTGTCAAACCAAATCATGTGTTTTTTCTACTCCGCTGGTGTCATATGGTAAAAAGGAATCGATATTGGTTGTGTACCTGGAACTTGGTCAATCATAAACTATACCACTCTCTAGGGTAGAAGACCATAGAAATTCTCTGGGAAAATGTTATTAATGTCTTGGATAGCAATAAGAAGATCCCCAACAGAAGAAACATCATCGGGATCAAATGTAGCACAAAAAACAAACTATAGAGCTCTGGGTGGGATTGTCCTGCACAACCTGACCTCCGGTCCCACTCTCCCTGAAACACACCAGAGCTCCCCTCAGCAGCTAGAAACAAAACACACAGATGTTAAAAATCAATCTCATCTTAATGACTGACAGGACAATCCATACAGATGATGACGTCAAATTGCTCTAGAACCAGAATTATAAATTCCAAGGTCAACTCCGTGTGAGGTATCGTGAACGAACAAGGACACTAGAACCCCTGCTCTTTAGGCTTTACAAAAGGTGTCTTTAACTCCATTATAAAGGGAATAAGTTTCATTATAAGATTAAGGTTATCAAAACATGTGAGGATATAAACAAGTGGGAGGCACCAGTATCAAAAAAGACAGTAGCTACATAAGCTGTAATAAGGAATGTACCTCTCACTATTTCTTGAAATGGAACTTATTTTAGACACTCATCTACTACGTCTAAATTATTCACTCATGTGGCCTATGGCTAGATGTAACACCCCAAGATTTTATGAAAAATATTATTTTAATTTCATTGATGTCTTGTGTTGTACGCTACACCATTATTACCTTGCGCTATACGCAACACCGTATTAGCTTACAGTATACGCAACACTATTCTTGGATCATGTTACACACAATTTTGAAAGTAGTTATTCTACGAAACATTGAGTGTATATATATATATATATATTCAATGTATAAATGAAATATGGTTGGATTATGCTATGAAAAATAACGAAGGAGTCTTGAAAAACACGCAACCCTAACTTGGCTTGCATTACACGCAATCGTGACCTTCCTCGATAGTGTGTGTTGTACGCAGTATCAGGTTTCACTAAACAATGATATATGGCTATAATATTATTATTAACTAGACATTATGAATATTATTAACTAAATTTTGAATCTTATAACATTATTATTCATCTTACACATTTACTAGAACATGGTATGAGAACAAAATCAATTTTTTGAGTAAAATAAGTATATTTCAAAAAATGTAGTTTTGCCGCATTTTGATAGCAAACCCAATTTGAATCTTGTTTTTTAAATTATATTAAGTTCAATTTTACAAAATAAAATTCTTCTTTAGAATCAGGATATAAAAATTTACTTTGTATAAATTTTTCATATTATTCGGATAACTTTCATATTTTAATTAATAGTAAAAACACGCTATATTTTAATTAAAAAAAACTTTTTTCATCGCAATAATTTATATGGATAGATTATCTTTTTAATTGTTTTTATAGTTTAATTAGAATTTATTTTTACCATTTAATCCAATGTTGGACATTGGAATTTAATTTCAATTTGAAATTGGACATAAACATGTATCAATCTTTTGATAGTTATTGTTTCTTAGAAACACGCTATTTGTTTTGATAACGGGAATTAATTTTAAAAATAACTAATGCCACTTCAATATTTTTCATTTGGAAAAATAGAAATCATTTTTGAATTCAGAATATCAAATATAGATTAGGCTAAATTTTTGGTATTTTTCTAAAAAACTTCAATTTTTGATGAATAGTGAAAACACTGAGTTTTCAGTTAAAACCGACTTTTTATTTAAATAATCATTTATTTTATTTAAATTTATTTAAGGTAAAAATAGATACACAATACTTATATAAGTTCAATGAAATTCATTGGAGTCATTTTATAATAATTTTATATTTATAAAAATTTATTGAACTTTTCATCACCTTTTACCCACCTCCTAAGAGCATTTGCAATTGTTCATAAAACATAATTTTACTGCCTCTGTGAGTTGAATTTCAAATATCTGAGAGACACGGTTAATATCAAGGTGTAAAATGTGGTTCAATTAGATAAAAATAATTTTTGGTGAATAGTAACCTTTTACTTTTATTTACCACGGTTAACGGTAAATAGGGTAATTCAAGGTTAAAAGAATATTATAATAATTCAAATTACCTTAACACTTGTCCAAACCTTATGGTATGAGTAATGGCCGACCATGGGCATCCTTGGGTCGATTTTGGGACCCCATGGAGCCACTTAGAAAAGACAATGACACATTTGATTAATTAATTTAATGTTAAGACAAAATTGGCATTAACAAAAATATTTAATAATTAATTTTTATAAGGGGCTATATAAATTATCATTTCGACTATAAATGTTAATTGGAAATATAAAAATATTTCCTACATTTTTGTATTTTTTATAATTTTTAGACATCAAATAAATTAAATTATCTATGACACAATAATGATGCAGTATTTACCTCATTAATAAATGATTTAAATAAATAAGATTATAATGATTAAAATATTATCCAAAACATATCCAATTCTGATTGGATGATTATATATCCACCATGAGTCATCTTATCTTCGACTATAATTATTTTTGGACCATTATAAACTGAATACCATTATATTATAAATTAATATTTTCACTCTTTCCTAAAGAGACCCTCCTCTCAATTATAAGAGGAGACCAGTTCTATGCAATTCCACACACGTCTAAAGACATTTGGCTCCTCCAAAATCTGCCCAAATAATCTCTCTGCATCCCTATCCTATCCCTTGAATCCTTACAGTAGGCAGAAGGCCCTCCAAGAAGTCTTTTTGGTTCAATCCAAAGGAAGTTACCCAAATTAAAGGTAACAGTTTCTCTTAAGTTTTTTTCTTTTATTCTACTTCTCCAACCCCTAAACTCTTTTTAATCATTACTTTTGTAACGACATCAGTATCCTAAATATACTAGGATTTTTTTATGTTATGTATTCAAACTACACTTACACACACCTCCATCTAATGGATGAAGAACACAATATTTCTGTGGATACAAAACTAATGCCTCATGAAACGATGATTGTTCGATTTTCTCCTACCTCTTCTCATGGGGGACATTATGATGGATGTGTATTTATATATGATATATATTATGTTTATAATTTCATTATTCTTCTTTAGTTCCCAATTATGTCAATATTTCATGGTTTCAATAGTGGGTAAATACGATGATCTCATTTGAGAAAATGCGGACTACCGCCCCCTCAAAGTGATGTGATTCGTTAATGCCTTATGTGGGATGTATTAAGGATGGAGTTAATGATATTATATATGATATTATACTGTAATTATAATATACCTATTCCATTAAAATAATAAATAGAAATGAATGTAGCTTTCATGCGTACGTACAACTTACCGTCTCTATGAACGGTGCATTTCATTTCTTACCTCCATATGTTATGTACTATTATAAATACATGTATATTCTGGATATATAATGAATATATATGATATATAAATCATTATTTACATTATTTAAGTAAGTAAATCATGATATAATTAATAATAACATCAAGAACAACCAGTTCAATCATGTACAATAAATAAGATGATTTTACCCAAAACATTCCTTTAACATGGGATTTACAAAAGAACGGGTAATATAAAGTCATAAGTGAACCATATATGATATCATAATAATGAATATGATTCTTTAGTAAGTCAATGAAATTATTTAAATCATTATACAGGAGTTTCGGATACGTACGAAGCATATCGGTCCTAAGGTAAGGGAAAATCTCACAATCTCATTTTTATCCGAGATTGTTTATACTTTGGTATTTACTAGGGTGTATTTTTTCAACAATGTCCATGTTTCCTCAATATGTAATATTATTTCTATCCTCATACAATTTTTTAAATCCAATTTTACCCTTAGGTGAGTTTTTAGTAAAAGATAGGAAAGGAATATTTTGTAATTTTTCGTACGAGTTACTTTTTGACTTTTCTGGCCAAAGTACGAGAAGAATGTTTTTTAACTTATATAGAGTGAATGGATTTTTAAAACATTATTTCCAAGAAGCTTCCTTTACAATTTTTCAAGTTTATTTTTAATCAAATTTTTTTAGATTAAAACTCTATGACATGTTACGAAAGGAAAAATGTGTTTGAAGTAGAAAGGATATTTTCCTCAAGAATGGAGTTAAAGTGTTTTATCAAAATTATTTTATATCTAAGCTAAAATAGGGTTCTTTTTGTATCCCTATTTGTAAATTTATTTTATTGTTTTTTGAGGGAATTAATTTTATGATTTACTTTTATCTTATATGGTTTATGTTATGATGGCATGATGTTTACGAATCCCATTTTTATTACCTGGGTTATGCTATGATGTATGATTTGTGATTTTGTGGCACAAATAAGAATGGTTTCATTATGAGATGGGTGGGACCTATATCTCCCTCCAATGCATTGTGTAAAGATTTATATCTCATGATATTGACATGGCTGGAATGGAAAGTAAATCTGGTTCAGTAATACAGGGCTGGAACGACAAGTAACCTGGTTCAGTAAGGGACTTTGTCCACTATGATGGTCTTGGCAGCAATGCCTTGGCTACTATGGAAATCATATCATGTGCTTAATGTTTTGACACAATCACATGTATTATTACCATGCTATTTTATCATGATTAATGTTTCTTTATGATCTATGCCTTATGTACTGCCATGTTTTATGTCATTGCTCAAGATTTTGATGTTTAAACATTATGATCATGTTTTTAAGTTCAAATGTATATGATTTGTTTTATTTTATCCATGCTTACCCTTATTGAGCATTTGAGCTCAACCTTTATATTTTTCCTTTTCCACAGGATATAATGAAAGGTTTTACGTAAGAAAACATAATGGGAAGATCTTTATGGGAGATGTTGAAGATCATTCACCATGATTAGAAGATTACGTTTTGAGTTTCCAAAGACACTAAACTATTACGGTCCTTGTGTGTCTATTTTTGTTATGTATTAAGTATTCTGCAAAAGTAATGCAATGTCTATGTACGTCTAGCTTCAAGACTCTACAGTTAGTATCAGAGGAAAGGTTAGGTTATCCTTTGGAAACTAGGATGCGAAAACATTAGTGAGATCCCTTGAGATATTTCTAAGGTATTTCTAAGGATGTCCCTAAGGTTAAGTGTAAGTATAGGTTATAGTCCTAGAATTATGGTAACAATATTATAATTAAACCTAAGATGTTATATATTGATGTTACTCCCCCTTTATTATGTTTTTTTACCTATCATGATTTTTTCCTCTCATACTATTCTTTTTGGGTTTTTGACGATGGCTGGAACCCGAAGGAACCATGTTGATCAATGTAATGGAAAATGCAATGATTTTACTTATGAACAAACCAATTTTATGGGATATGGAGTGAAAAATCTTTTTTCTATACTTACTCATGATATGAATCATTCTGGACTTCCGAATGAGCAAATAAGGGAACAATATTCTATTGAGTCCTTCGTGAGGCAACGTCCGTCTTCTATTAGTGGGTATTCTAATCCATTTGTTGCTGAACAATGGATCAATACCATTTAAAAGATATTTTCCATACTTCACTGTTCAGAACATGAAAATGTTATTCTGGCTATTTACCGATTAGAAGGCGAAGCAGATCATTGGTGGACTCTAATTAAGAATACAATTCTCCAAGATGAAATAGAATCCATTGAATGGGATGATTTCAATAACTTTTTTTCCAGTAAGTACGTCCCTCATATTCTTCGAACAAAGATAGAAAGGAGTTCCTTGAGCTTAAGAAAAATGATGATGAATCTGTTAGTATATACGAAGTGAATTTTACAAGTATTTCAATGTATGCATATGGCTTTATCATCCAACCTGAAAGTAAAGTTGATCAATTCTTCAGTGGCGTAAAACCAAGTCTTCGAAGGAAATTTTCTATAAGATTATTAAGTAGATATGACTAAATTGTGAGTTGTGCTATCAAGGTAGAAATGGAATTTTGTGTTACTTATCCATCTCATGGTTTTGAAAAGAAATGAAAGATGGAGTTCACGTAGAAATCTCAGAACAATGGTGAAAAGAAGATGAAAGTCTCTTTATGCTCAATGTTTGGAAAGAAGCATGGTGGAGATTGTCTTAAAGGGACTAGAAAATGTTTTAAGTGTGGAAAAGAAGGTCATCGAGTAGTTGATTGTAGAAGTAATGGGGAAAAGGATGCTAATGACGTGAATAGAGAAAATACTACAGATAACTCTCCACCAACACTTCAATTCATCAAGTGCAAGGAAATGGATCATTATGATAATAAATTCCCTAATCCATGAGTTAATGATGTTCAACGAGAGCAACCTCTTAAGGTAAACGATAAAGGGAAGTCTCATGCGATCACTATTTGTGATGTTGTGTATAAAAATTATGTTGTGTAATGATTAAGTGTTTATGTAATAGGATTTCAAATTAGTATCATGGAATCTCATTTATGGTGTTGTGGAATTTTGGAATATCTGTGTATTGGTCTATTGTGTTTTTTAATAATTTTATGGTATCGGTAACCATGAAAAGTGATTCAAATATTTTAGAAAGCAGATGATATGCACATAATTAAGGGATAAAGAGAAAATAAATTGTTTGATAGTATACATGAGCTCATGACTGATATAAGGACAATGAGATATCATGGTTTGAGTATATAGAAATTTTACGATTTTGGTATGTGGACAGAGTTAAATTTTGATAGCACTCATGTTTTTACTAAGGTTCTATGGTAATTCATGTTTCAAAAGAATTCATGATTAATGTATTCACATATTTGGAATGTTACCAACAAGATATATCTTATGATATATAGGGTATAAATGATGGTATTCACGTTCTTATTATGTGACCTTTCAAGGAATCATTTTCATTATACAATGAGATTGGACATATGTATTTTGGATAAGTCTAAAGATTGTAAAGGGTTATGTCAGACATTAGATAGTATTGTTTAAGGCTATAAATTTTTTGGAAATTATTTCTATAATGTTATAATAGTATAGTTTTAAAAAAAGGACAACCTGTAGGACGGGCGACAACCCATCACGTCAGAAAAGGATGCGGGAATCGAAACCACAACCAAAGTGCGATAGTCCTTTATTTCCTACCACTACCCTACAGGAAGTCCCTGGTTAGTAGAAACTAGTTTTATTATATTAAGTGGTATGATAGATGAAGTATAAGTCCATTTTTTGACCCATATACGATTTATCTCAACATATATGGACTTATATATATATATATATTCCTAATCTTATGTTTGAGACAGATGGAATAACCTATCATTCTATCACGTGATCTGCTAACACTTCATGGAAGTCAAATTCAACTTCATTTTTTAAGAGATGAATTGTAAATTGCTTATGGCACAAACAACGGTGATATTTTACCGAAATAAAGTAAGTATTTCTTCTAATTCAAATTATTCAACATTAGGGAAATGATCATGAAAACCAAAAATATTGTCCTAGTGTTCTTATATCCGATGAATCAGATGGAACCATAGATCATCACAAATCTATGTCTTTGCGATTGTTGGCTTTTTCATAGCCCTGTTCTCTACCACTCTCCATCAGAACATTATGATTAGATTTTTCTTCCATATGTATATTTTCACCTATGTTATCTTATATGGGAACCCATGTGATGAGTTACATTAAGTATCCATTTTGTTTCTAACGTACATTTTTAAAATTAAGTTTTATCATTCCTTTTTACGATGTGGGTTTCTATGAAAGAAACTTTCAAGTAGTAAACGATTTATATCCCCGATGAATTTTGAGGGAGAAATTCATTTTAAGGGTGGTAGAATGTAACAACCTGAGATTTTATGAAAAATATTCTTTTAATTTCATTGATGTCTTGTGTTGTACGCAAAACCAAGATTTCCTTGTGCTATACGCAACACCGTATTAGTTTGCAGTATATGCAACACTATTCTTGGATCATGTTACACACAATTTTTATAGTAGTTGTTGTACGCAACATTGAGTGTGTGTATATATATATATATATATTCAATTTATAAATGAAATATGGTTGTATTCTGTTATACGAAACAACGAAGGAGTCTTGTAAAACACACAACCCTGACTTGGCTTGCATTACACGCAATCGCGACCTTCCTCGATAACGTGTGTTGTACGCAATATCAGGTTTCACTAAACAACAATATATGGTTATAATATTATTATGAACTAGACGTTATGAATAGTATTAACTACATTTTGAATTTTATAACATTATTATTCATCTTAAACATTTTATAGAACATGGTATGAGAACAAAATCAAATTTTCGAGTAAAATAAGTATTTTTTTGAAAAAATGTAGTTTTCCCACCTTTTGATGGTGCACCCACATTAAATATTTTGACATTTCTAAAAGATAAATTTTACAAAATAAAATTCTTCTTTGGAATCAGGATATAAAAATTTAATTTGGATAAAATTTTCATATTATTCTGATAACTTTCATATTTTAATGAATAGTAAAAACACACTTTATTTTAATTAAAAACAACTTTTTTCATTGAAATAGTTTATATGGTTAGATTATCATTTTAATTGGTTTTAAAGTGTAATTATAATATATTTTTACTATTTAATACAATTTTGGTCATTGGGATTAATTTTTCACTTGGAAATTGGGAATAAAAAAGTATCAATCTTTTGATAGTTATTGTTTCTTAAAAACATGCTATTTGTTTTGATAACGAGAATTAATTTTAAAATTAATTAATGCCACATTTATATTTTGAATTTTAAAAAATAGAATTCATTTTTGAATTTGTAATATCAAATATAGCTTAGGTTGAATTTTTGGTATTTTCTGAAAAACATCAATTTTTGATGAATAGTGGAAACACTGAGTTTTTGGTTAAAACCGGCTTTTTATTTAAATATTAATTTATTTGATTTACATTTATTTTAGGTCAAAATATATACATAATACTTATATAAGTTCAATTAAATTCATTGGAGTCATTTTATATAATTTTAGATTTATAAATATTGTATTGAACTTTTCACCTCCTTTTACCCACCTCCTAGAAGCTTTTACAATTGTTCATAAAACATAATTTTACCGCTCTGTGAGTTGAATTTCTAAAATCTGAGAGGCACGGTTAATATCAAGGACTAAAATGTGGTTTAATGAGATAAAAATATTGTTTTGGTGAATAGTAACTTTTTACTTTTATTTACCACGGTTAATGGTAAATATGGTAATTCAAGGATAAAAGAATATTCTAATAATTCAAAATTACCATAACCCTTGTCCAAAACTTATTGGATGAGTAATGGCCAACCATGGGCATCCTTGGGTCGATTTTTGGATCCCATGGACCCACTTATGAAAGACAATGACACATTAAATTAATTAATTTAATGTAATGAAAAAATTGGCATTAGCAAAAATCTTTTAGTAATTAATTTTTATAAGGGGATATATAAATTATAATTTAGACTATAAATATTCATTGGAAATATAAAAAGATTTCCTACATGATTGTATTTTTTTATAATTATTAGACCTCAAATAAATTAAATTATTTATGAAACAATAATGATGCAGTATTTACCTCATTAATAAATGATTTAAATAAATAAGATTATAATGATTAAAATATTAACCAAAACATGTCCAATTCTGATTGGATGATTATATATCCACAATGAGTCATCTTATCTTCGACTATAATGATTTTTCGACCATTAGAAACTGAATATAATTATATTATAAAATAATATTTTCACTCTTTCCTAAAGAGACCCTCCTCTCCATTATAAAAGGAGACCACTTCGATGCAATTCCACACACCTCTCAAGCCATTTTTCTCGTCCGAAATCTACCCAATTAAGCTCTCTATATCCCTATCCTATCCCTTGAAGCCTTACATTTGGTAGAAGGCACTCCAAGAAGTCCTTTTGGTTCAATCCAAAGGAAGTTACCCAAATTAAAGGTAACGGTTTCTCTTAAGTTGTTTTCTTTTATTCTACTTCTCCAACCCCTAAACGCTTTTTAATCCTTTCTTTTGTAACAAAACTTCTATCCTAAATGTACTGGGATGTTGTTATGATAAGTATTCGAACTACACTTACACACACCTCCATCTAACTAATGATGAACATAATGTTTCTTTGGATGGAAAAATAACGCCTCACGAAACGATGATTGTTCGATTTTATCCTATCACCTCTCATGGTGACCATTATGATGGAACTGTATTTATATATGATATATATTATGTTTATGATTTCCTTATGCTTCTATACATCCCAATTATATCAAGCCTTTATGATTTCCATAGTGGGTAAATACGATGATCTCATTGGAGGAGGTGTGTCTACCGCCCCCTCAAAGTGACATG
Source organism: Viscum album (assembly GCA_963277665.1). Taxonomy (NCBI): domain Eukaryota; kingdom Viridiplantae; phylum Streptophyta; class Magnoliopsida; order Santalales; family Viscaceae; genus Viscum; species Viscum album. The sequence goes on along the minus strand of OY728134.1, from coordinate 860,589,129 downwards.
TTTCGTTAATGCCTTATGTGGGATGTATAAAGGATGGAGTAAATTATATTATATATGATATTATACTGGAATTATAATATACCTATTCCATTAAAATAATAAATATAAATAATGTAGCGTTCATGCATACGTATGGTTTACCGTCTCCATGAACGGTGCATTTCATTTCTTACCTCCATATGTTATGTAATATTATAAATACATGTATATGTTGGATATATAATGAATATATATGATATATAAATCATTATTTAGATTTAGGAAGTAAGTAAATCATGATATAAGTAATAAAAACATCAAGAACAAAAAGTCCAAACATTTACGATAAATAAGATGATTTTACCCAAAACGTTGCTTTAACATGGTATTTACAAAACAACGGGTAATATAAAGTCATAAGTGAATCATATATGATATAATAACAATGAATATGTTTCTTTAATAAGTAAATGACATTATTTAAATCATTATACTAGAGGTTCAGATACATACGAAGCATATCGGACCTAAGGTAAGGGAAAATCTCACAATCTCATTTTTATCCGAGATTGTTTATACTTTGGTATTTACTAGGGTGTATTTTATCATCCACATCCATTTTTCCCCAATATTTAAAATTATTTCTATCCTCCTACAATTTTTTAAATCCAATTTTACCCTTAGGTGAGTTTTTAGCAAAAGATATGAAAGGAATCTTTTGCCAATTTTCATACGAGGTACTTTTTTAATTTTCCAGCCAAAGTACGAGAAGAATGTGTTTTTAACTTATACAGAATGAATGGATTTTTAGAACATTATTTCCAAGAAGCTTACTTTACAAGTTTTAAATTTTCTTTTTAATCAACTTCATTTAGTATAAAATTGTATGACATGTTATGAAAGGAAAAATGTTTTTGAAGTAGAAATGATATTTTCCTCAAGAATGGAGTTCAAGTGTTTTATCAAAATTATTTTCCATCTAAGCTAAAATAGGGTTCTTTTTCTATCCCTATTTTTACATTGATTTTATTGTTTTGTTATGGAATTAATATTATGATGTCCTTTTATCATATATGGGTTATGTTATGGTGGCATGATGTTTACGAATCCCATTTTTATTACATGGGTTATGCTATGATGTATGATTTATGATTTTGTGGTACACATAAGAATGGTTTCATTATGAGATGGGTGGGACCTATATCTCCCTCCAATGCATTGGGTAAAGATTTATATCTCATGAGATAGACATGGCTGGAACGACAAGTAAATCCAGTTCAGTAATACAGGGCTGGAACGGCAAGTAAACTCGGTTCAGTAAGGGACTTTGTCCACTAAGATGGTCTTGGCAGCAATGCCTTGGCTACTATAGAAATCATATCATGTGCTTAATGTTTTACCACAATCACATGTTTTATTCCCATGATATTTTATCATGATTAATGTTTCTTTACGATGTATGCCTTATGTACTTCCATGTGTTATGTCGTTGCTCAAGATTTTAATTTTTAAACATTATGTTCATGTTTTTATGTTCAAATGTATATGATTTGTTTTATTTTATCCATGCTTACCCTTAATGAGAATTTGAGATCTCCATTTATATTTTTTATTTTCCCCCGGATATAAAGAAAGGTTTTAGTTAATAAAACAAATGGGGAATATCTTTATGGGAGATGTTGAAGATCTTTCACCATGATTAAAAGATTACGTTCCGAGTTTCCAAAGACACTATACTATTACGGTCATTTTGTGTTTGTTTTTGTTATGTATTATGTATTCCAAAAGAGTAATGTAATGTCTATGTACGTCAATCATCGGGCCTCTACACTAGATCCATGTTGTATTTGAAGCTTCTAACTCCACCATAGTTGACTTTGGAGCTGATGAACCATGACCATAATGATGTGTATTCTTTGTCTGATAGAAACACTATATATGATTAACACATCCAAAACTATTTTATATATTCACAGGCATTGTACAATAACATCTAGTGCGACCCCCCTTTCTATATTTGTAGATAATAGGAGGCCCACTGCTAGCTGCAATAGATGGTGCAGATAATGCTCACTGCTAAAACCCACCTCAACCACTCCTATGACGGTCCTTCCACTTACTCTTATTCCCATGAATTCCAATGAATCTATCTCTAGTTAGAAGAAAAGCGGTAATTGCACAGACCTTTCCTTCCATGTCCATCTCTACCATCATTTCTCTTTCCACTATCTCTGCATTTGTAGAAAATCATCAATATTAATACATGAAATCTAAAGTCTGATTGCAAACCATATAGGTACTTCTGCTCATTTAGATGGTCATTATTTTTCACATCTTGAGGAAAACCGACAAGCTCAGTAAATAGGTTGGGGTAGGCTGACACTGAACGCTATCCCATCTACAAAAATAAGAACTCCATAGATTTTTACAACATTAGATATTCAGGAAATAAATTATTAATGAAAAGTGTTTTAAAACCCTTCCAATCCAAGCCCACATATATTTCTTTCTGGACCATAGGGTCACTACATGATTTCCATAACCCTCGAGCATGAATGATGTGAACTTCACCATGATATTTTTTATTGTCTCCAAGAAGTTTATGATATTATTGATCTTGTATATACAATCCTCCACCTCTTGAGGTTCATTAATCCATTTAATTGAAGGTGGATTCTCTCAAAAGAACTCCCACCATAGATCCCTTTTTCCTCCTGCTCCTGGTTGTACATCAGCCACTGCATTTTGAACTTCTGGAACATCTTGATCAACATAATAGACTTCTCATATGATAGTCTAACTGATATTATGATCCATAGGTTGATTCACTTGAGGAGAATCAGCTACTTTTTCCTAAGGAAACTATGTAAGACGTCCTGGAGGCATAATTCTCATATAAAAAAACTAAGACTGACTAGACACTGACCAAATCTTAGTTCGAACTGGAAAACCCATAGAAAAAAGTGAGATTTTAAAAGAAAAAACCAAAAGTAGAGACCCATATCTGGACATCCCATGGTAACTTGTGTCTCATTACGACATGAGATAGTAACGCACTCATCACAACATACCTATACAATCCCAAAAAACATATCTCTAGTATAATAGAAGTATTAGTAAAAAGACTCTTCTGGATAGACCTCATATAATACCAAACTATAATGAAACAACCCAGGTTACCCTCAAACCTAGAAGGGAATTCTCAATCCCCACTGGCTGGTGACATGCACATGGGCATCGAATAAAAAAACTGAGGGAACTACTCTGCCCAACTTGAACAACCACATAGAGTACATATAAAAGGAATGAAAGGAATAGTGGAAGACTAACAAAATATTTATGTCATAACTGTAATAAAACAACAGAGACAGAAAAACAATTACAGCAACTTAAAACATCAAAAGACAAGTCTGACTGAAAGGGATCCAAAATAAAAATCTACTCCAATTATGGCATGGATGAACTCTAACCATCTCACAATCTACTACCCATCCCATCTCACAAAAACCTCACTACCTCAATGTGCAGCTTTTCCTTTCCCTATACTAGAAGATAAAAATATGTCTACTCACCAACAAATAATTGTGTAGAGTGTGAGCTAACATGATCAGTAGGATCCCACCCTAGTGTTCCATAACAAGTCTCTATATAATAAAATCATAAATTCTCTTTATTGAAATAAAACACAGCATGATAAATAGTAAGAGTTTTTATTGAAAACATTGTAAATACATTATTTTTCCACAGTTCATGACAAAAGAAGGTTTATTAGTTTCAATGAACATATTCCATATCATTTTCCACAGGCATAAACATGCATATCAAGGCTAACTCTAAAAATCGAAATAGTAAAAAATAGAAGAAGAAGTATTATAGCACTAAGGAATACTACAGGTCTAAAAAACACACTAATAGAACCAAAAAAATCAACTTCATTATAATTTTTCTTAGAACAACAGGCCTAGAAAGCATAGGAATACCTCGTGAGTAAACCCCTAAAAATTTCAATACCTGTCCCCAATAAAAATGGGTCTAGGAAACAAAGGAAATCCCAAACACAAACCTCCATGAAAATCAAAAAAGAATGAATGATGGACTAAAGCTAAAACTTCCACCCGAATACCCCAGATAACCCATGTTCTCTATTTCACAAACCCATTTCAATGTATTGATAACCATTCAAAACCATTTCACAATCAATTTATCAAAATACTAGGGAAAACTCATTTTTTATTCAAAACCATTTTCTAAAAAACCCAAAAATCATGCCTAATTCATACATCTATTTATAAAGCACTAGAAATTATTCTCATTGTCATATGAAAGTGATAGAACCACCTACCTCAAAGTTAAGACTTCACATGCCAACAACAGAAACCAATAGCAATGAAACCCAACAATGCCATCAATAATGGCCCTAGAATCAACCTCGTACCTCAAAGGATTGATTCAAAACAGAATACAAGGTATTTTTTGATAGAATAAAGATCAAATTCATCAATAATGAACATACTCTTCACCTCAACTAGTCATGGAATGGCCTTCGATATAAGATATCACAATGGATCTAGATGATGGAAATAAGAAACATCCAACAATGACCAGTGGTTCTGAAAACGCAAGGCTTGAGTGATATCATGATCAATTACAAGGGGAAATAATAGATAACACTTACCCAGAGAGACTTACCATAGAAACAATGGTGAACCTAAGCTAATTAGTTTGATCTAGAAGGTGAGATGCCTCTCAAAAAAACCTAGGGAGAGTCTAGGGTTGAGAGCCATAATGTTTGGAGAGAAAAGCACTGACCAATAGTCAAAAACACAAGACATTAAACTAGGTGTGGGCTGGGTCACTACGTCTGCCCTTTAGTCATGATGAGAAGGACACGAAGGATACTTTATGCTGAAAAACCCATTTTCTTAGATTAAAAACTGACATTTCCACCCAACATGACGTGTACCCATCATTCACGACATGTACAAGCTCAAAACGTGACCTCTCCCTTCATGAAATGGTCTCCCTAGAACCAACATTCAACCACCAAAAAGTACATTATGTGTACATAAAATACACAATGTGTACATATTCTATAGTCTACAGTAAACCCAGAAAGATTCACATAAAAGGATTTGGAACCCAGAAAGGAGCTTATAAAAAATGAAAACATACCCAATAAAAGTAACACGATGATATAGTTATTATGAAAGGAATAATAAAAAATGTATTTTAATTACACATAATGAGATGTTTCATACTTTTTAAGGTCCTATGTGATGGAAAATTATAGTAAATTTCAATTTCTTACAACAATGAATGATTCCACGAAATTTATTATCATGAATAGTGAACTTCAATATGATAGGTGCATAGTAAAGGCTATTCGTGGATTCTATAATGAGAATATTATTTTTATTGAACAAAATAAAAATATTTCACAATTAGTATGGTTTTATTTGAGAGAAAATATGACCCAAAAAGATAATGTTTAGGTTTGGTTAGTGATGATATGAAACACTAATAGGGACATGGTATCATGGAGAATATGGAAGAATAAGAAAGGATTCTAGGTAATATTAAACATGGAAAAGATATCAGATATCCTTAGGGATAAACCCTAATGATTAAGGATATAGTTATTTATGGTGTTGGATATGAAACTGAATGTTGTATACAGTGTATCCTACAAAAAATAAATCAAATCCTATCTAGTTTGTGGTGCACAACTTTAGTTGATGTTGTAAGACAATGCCATGTTGTTTAAAATCATGTGGTGTGGATGTTTTCATGAATAATTTCTCTGTAATTAGGATGTATATGTCATGAATAGAATGAAAATAGAGGATTGAGAATAACCTACATATACTAGATTCCCATCCATTTCTTATTAAAAAGGACATAGATGTTTTCTATCATCACCAAGACTAGTAGATGTGTCGATTAAATGTAAGACAATAGTAATTACAACAAGAAACAATAACAAGGTGAATCATATAAACTATGATAGAAATATTGTGTTTTGAACGAGAATGTGAATGATTAAAGTAGTTATTCTTCATTCTCATTAACACATTTTGGTGATGATATCATTAATGGGATCACGTTAGTGGATTCAATCATATGAGGATTCTGATGTACACATGGATCATTGATTGGAATTATAAACTAAGATGAGAATCTCGATATATGAGAAACCAAATTAAATTAATCTTCATAAAGCCCATATTATAAACTATTTACATTATTATGAAATTCCCAATGGATTCATCTATCATAGAGTAGAATACCAGATAATCTGTTATTTAATGGAATACATGATTGAATGATGGAACTCTTACATGCCTAAAAAAATATCAAATATATCATGTAGTATTATAGAGGTATTGAATTGTAATTTTGGGATATCTACCTTGGAGATATAGGTTTCAAACTTGGAGAGAGAAACCCATTTAGGTTATTTGGGTCAGAGTGGCCCAGTTCAGAGTCCCTAGCATGGAACATGAAAAAAGGGAATCATATTTTAACATCATTTGAGTTACTTTTAATTTCATTTAGTGTTTTTAGACTTAAATAGAGTTGGGAATCATGATGATAATGGAATTGGCTACAAAAGATATCTAGGGTGATGGAATAAAGAATATTTTATGTGATTAATATATTTATTTTATATAGAAACCTCAAAATACACTATTTTGATAAAGGATCTATGTGGGTGGTTCTTCCTAGATGGTTCTTATGAGATTCACAAAGAATAATTTTTGGAGATGTCGTATTGAAGAATACTTGTGAGGGAATTCATAATGAAATTTTATAATGTTCTCAAGAATCATACAGGTATGATTCATGAAGAATCATCACTGTGTGGGCCTCAAGAAAGAGATGTATGGTGTGAGCTTCCTAAGGAGTCCTCACTAGCATGCATCAAGAGAAGTAACCTAACAAGCTATTTTTTTATATGTTATATAACCAATAAATGAATTTAAAAACAAATCCCTTTGAATTCACTTCACCTATGCATGTGTTTTACCTAATTAGGTATTCTCTTATCACTCATATGTTCTCCCATGTTTCCCCACCTTCATCCCTTCCTTGGAATTGATACCCAATATTTATTGACTATATGGGATGAATTTTCCTATTTTAAAGGAACATGATGCCAGTTCATGAGTCCATGAGAATCAACTATATGTGTGATGGAACTATACAGTAAATAAATTTAGGTTGGAAGGTGAGATTCTGAATGGTTCCCATGGATTCCACCCATTGCGAAGTCAAAGTGAAATGTTATAAAAAATGATACCTTGACATAAAAAACTATTAAAATCGCTGAAAAAGATAAATTCATGAAATATATGTTTATCATGATGCTCATTTGTTCTTCACGAATCCCCATATTTTAATTTTCCATCGGTTGCGTGGAATTTAGAAGGATATGTTTCCATTTTTATTTATTAATTCATTATTTAGATCGAATCATGAATTTGATTTTGAATTTTCAATCCACATATGATTCGTAACACAAATATCCAATCTATGGTTCTGTTTAATTGAGTTTAAAAATATAACAGAATGTATAAAATATTGTTCCCCCCATTCAAAAATCATTGAAATGTAAAATTTATTGAGCTAACATATCTTAGTGAAATAGATGGTATTTTAGTGCGGGGTATTAAAAATAAACGATATTCATTATCATATGTTTTCCTTTATAGTGCAATAGAATTAACATCTACGTGATTTAAAAGTATATTCATCTAAAATATTTGAAATAAAAAAGATCATCATACCAAATACATATTGTTTTCATGGTTTAACATTATTTTAATCCATTTAATAATTTTTCAATATAAATTTAGTATGAAGGCATGAGATAGACATTTCTCAAAGTATTAATCCTTTTTTCCAATGAAAAAAATGTATTAAATGAACCCCATAGAGAATGGGGTCATGAAGGTCTAAAATAATGTAGTCCAAGAGAATCAGTACAAATCCGATTTTCACACTCATTGGAAATGGATCAAAAACAAGATAAATTATTCTATGTTTACCTTAGTTACACTTTGAAGCCATGAAATCTGTGAGTTTATTCCCGTTACACCAGGTATGCATCCAGTAGGCTTGTGTGATGGATCCATATCTATTATGGAAGGTATAAATAATCATCGAGGGGGTTTTCTTCTATAATTATTGAGAAAAGATATGAACAATGAAATAAGATTTAGTGGAAACCAGTGGTTTATCAAGAAAACTAAAAACTGTGAGTACGTCAAGAAGAGATATGAAATATTCATGAATGGAATCACCCTGACCAAAAATATTTTTGTAGGAAATGATCATAGAGTAATGAGAGTGATGGGAAACACCACCTCCATGCATGAGAATGGGATGAATGGATTATTCCATGTTAATATTGGTCCTACAACATGAAGGATTCCAATGAACTCATCTTTCATGAGAAGACACACTATGGTTAGGCATGGTGTAACACAAATCAGAATCACCCTCCCCTATGTATAATAATTCTCATAGTTCTTCAAGAGTTTTCCTTGGTTGATGGTGAGGTAGTGATCATGAGTATAAATTGCCAATAAGGAACTTTTAATATTACCATTAAATGTTCGGTTCCTTACATTCCATAAGCAGTAGAAACCCTAGGAAGTAGTGTGAAACCTTTCTTTAGACTCCCGAAAATTTATAACAATTCCATTAAGCCAGGATTGAAGAAAAATTGAGATGTGTTTTTAAATAACTCATCCCTGAGCTGAGAATACTCTAATCAATCTCCATGTAAAAACGAGTATATCATGAACCTAGGATAATTGAATGCAACTGTAGATAATATGATGATTGGGATCTAAAATGGCCTCGGTGAAGGATTTTTGATCAAAAGACTTAGATATTGAGATATCAGGAGTAGAGAACCCTAATAACCAATTATTGAAACCAACCCCATTGTGACTCAAGATGTTAATCTTCCCACACCCCACAATCAATACCATAAAATAGGATTTTATCAGTGCTAAAAAGGTTTTTATCAGTGCTAAGAAGTGATATTAATTGAGCTGTTGTTAAAGGGGGTACCCATTATCAGGGATATTCAAAGTGCTGATAAGGGGTCCCCTATCTAGGAATATTGTTTATATAATCACACACCCAAAAACCTACAAAAAAATAAACAGCCGACCATAATAATCAAACACGAAAAAATAACCTGCACAAACTAGTAAAAACATACTAAAAAATAACCACTGATAGTATATATAAACAAAAGAACCACGTACATGATGAAAATGATTAGGAAACAAGAATCCCACAAAAATGTTTGGCAAACAAAGCTATACACATTTAACTGAAATCATGAATAGCAAATTATTCAATCATGGAATATACGAAAAAACACTTTCATACACAATTTTGACAATGTTTTATAAAATTACATTTTCAATTATCCAACATGCGGTTAATAACATTAATGTTTTCCCTTTTTACGTCTATGGTCCCCTCTAAAAAATTTCCTCCAATGGGTGGAAATAATATTCAAACGAATCATCCCAACTCATGTAAAAGGTTCTACCTATATAAGAAAACAAATATTACATTATCAATACTATAAAAAATAAACTAACCACTAATAGGAAGAATACACTACAAAAATGTCAATTTTTAATAAAAAAGAAACATTTTGAGTCATATCGGTGACATAGTACATCGTATTATGGCAGGTTTAATTCATAAATGTCACAAATTACTGATGGATCATTGTCCAAAAGCATCAAAACAATCAGAATGCATTTCCTCAGTTTTCAATATGTCTGTTGTGTTTTTTTCTAAAATGTATTTTCAAACAATAAACATGAAATTTGATTCGTACTAGTCGCATCATGCATTGATTTTATGTGATACTGGTTCATACATGTCACAATTGAGTTCAGAATAATTGTCCTCTATTTTTATGATAATCAATGTGTTTTTTCTAGATTTTCATTGAGTGAAACTGTTTGATATAATATGTCAATCATAGAATGTTTGCTATGTTTTTAGTGAGGGATATTTTTTTGAACTAATATGACAATTTTAAACTGATAGTAGACACTTTTAGTCACACCAGTCACACCATTCGACAGATTGAGGTGGGGTTGATTCCTACACCTCACAAATGACTCATGGATCATTTTCTTAATGTGTGAAAACAATAGGAAAGTGTTTTATTGTTTTTAATTATATTAATTTTGTTTTATTACATTAATTAATGTCAATTTTAAATAACTAGACACATTTGGAGTCATGTTGATAACACCATTTATCAGATTGAGGTGTGATTGATTCTAACACATCACAAATGACTGATAGATCATTTTCTAAAATAATCAAAACAATCAGAAGGAATTTTCTCTATTTTCAATATGTAAGTTGTGTTCTTTTACTAAAATGTCATTTCAAACTGATAAACTTGCAATTTGAGTCATAATAGTCGCATTGTGCATCTATTAGATATGAGATTTCTTCAAAAATGACACAAAGGATTTATGAATCTCTATCCATAATTTTGAAGCCAATCGGAGTTCATTTCCATGGATTTCAGTTAGTGACACATTTTGAGTTAAAATGTAAATTTTAAAATGAAAGGACACTTTTAGTCATACTGGTCATACTGTTCGTTGGATTAAGGTGGGGTTGATTCTTACATGTCAAAAATGACTTGTAGATCATTCTATTAAAGTATAAAAACAATACAGACATGTTTGATCAGTTTTAAGTATGTTAGTTGTCTTTTTTTACTTCCATTAATGTCAATTTAAATAACAAGACGCATTTGGAGTCATATCGGTAACACCGGTCGTATGATTGAGGTGGGGTTGATTTCTTCATGTTAAAAATAACTGATGGATCATTGTGCTAAGTTATCGAAACAATGAGAATTTATTCCCTTGGTTTTCAGTATGTTAGTTGTGTTTGTTTATTAAAAAATCATTTCAAACTAAAAACATTCAATTTGAGTTATACCAGTCACATCGTGTGTTGGTTTGACATCAGACTTCTTTGTGTACATCGCAAAGGATGTAATAATCATTTCCTTTAATTTGGAAGAAAATCATCGCTTAGTTTTTTGGATTTCAATGAGTGACACATTTTGTTTTAAAATTTCACATTTAAAATGATAGAGGAGACTTTTAGTCATATCGATCACACCGTTCGTTGGATGAGGGTGGGGATGATTCGTACACATCTCAACTGACCCATGCATCAATTTCCTAAAGTATTAAAACAATCCAATTGTGTTTTCTTGGTTTTTAGTATGTCAGTTTTGTTTTTTTACTAAAATTGTATTTTAAACCAAACACATGAAATTTTATTCATATCGGTTTCATCGTGCATTAGTTTGACATTAGACTACTTCACACACTTCACAATGGACTTACGAATCACTATCCTTAATTTTGAAAAAACTTTGGAGCATGTTTGCTTTGTTTTTAGTGAGTGAAATGTTTTTAAAAAATATGTCAATTTCAAACTGATAGCAGATACTTTTAGTCATACAGGTCACACCATTTGTCGGATTGAGTTGGGATGGATTCCTACACATCACAACCGACTCATGGAAATTTTTATTAAAGTATCAAAATAATACGAATTATTTTCCTTAGTTTTTAGTTTGTCAGTTGTGTTTTTAAAATGAATTAATGTCAGTTTTAAATAACAAGACAAATTTGGAGTAATTTTTTTGACACAATGCATTGGAATGAGGTGTGTTTGATTCCTACATGGTGAAAATTACTGATAGATCATTTTCCTATGGTATAAAAACCATCAAAAGTTATTTCCTCTGGTTTCATTATGTCATTTGTGTTTTTTAATAAATTAATGTCACGGTGATTGGGTTTTAAAAGAAATTAGTGGTCCTAATTTATAGCGTATGTGTGTAATTGATAGACCACAAAATGTAATGAGTATCCATTAGGGGTTTCCCCATCCCTTGAGTTTTTTTAGAATTTTTTATTCATTTACAGTGGACAAAGAATAACATCCTCTATCTACTACATATCTTTAGTTGTCCTAGGGAAAAACCAACTATCATATTTTCTAGACCTCCGTATGAATATATTATAGTTGGATGTTCACCGGTTTGACTAAAGAGTAGAGTAAGCTCATGTGCCCCTTATGTGTCATGATGTCACAACAAACTAAAGATATATGGAAACACCTTCTGGATACTCATTATCTTTTGTGGTCTATTAAAAACACACATACCCTATAAATGAGGACCACCAATTCCGTTCAAAACCCAATCAAAATGTAATCACTTTAGTGCACAGTCATGGACCCCCAAAGACCATGATATTTAGAAGGGTGTTTATCCCATTAAAATCACAACATTACCATGAAAAAATTAGGAAGATATAGCAGAAAATATTATAAAACTTTAAATTATTTGAGAATTTTACAATATTAATTTTTTGTTTATATATTATTTAATTAGGTATGCTACCCATTTGATTCTAATCATATATATATCGTCTTGATAATATGACTATTTTTGGCAGTCATGGTAGTACTTGATAAATATAAATACACAAATGATTAATAAGTGTTTTAAATGAAATAGAAATCATCTTCAAAAATAACTCTTCAGGGATGCTGGCTTGGTCATGGAATATGTTCTATTTCATAAATTTAAAAACATAATTACCATTTTCTATACCATTTTATTTTTTCGGGAACTGTAGAAACATTGAGAATAATATGTAATTTTTTTATATATGTTTGGATACTGAAATCGTTTAATATATACTCTAATACTTATCCAGTCGTTGTAGTTAGGCTTCTTTTCCTTTCCCCCTGGCCTCATTCCATGATGTAAAAGACATTCATGGACTGCCCTATCATTATAAAATCATCATTAAAAGATAATATAAATTATATAACTATATGTTTTGTTCTAAAATGTTTGATGAAGTGTATTTTAAATAGAAAAAAACCATTTTTTCTTGGTTTTTGGATATCCATGCATTGAATATGGAAAATAAATATTTGGAGTATCCAAATTGACTACAATAAGAATCCAATGCTGCCAAGAACATAAAAAGATAATTAATGAATGGAATTAAAATATATTAGATATTATTAAATTTTAGTGTTTTACACCTACATCATTGGTATTAAGAAAAGTTTCTCATCCATAATTTTTCTGTTAAAATATTTGAGCAGTCCTACCACTATTTCACCATGTTTCTTAAAAGTTATGTCTTCTTGTTATGTAGAGGTGACGTTGGGACTAATGTGTGAGGATCATGAAAGACTTATTTTCACGGCTTCTACGTCGGGTGTTTTCTCTACCATGGATTTTAATCATGAAACGAGGTACATGTCGAATGATGATCATTGGGGGAGAGATTCTATGGTGTAAGGAGGTTTTCTCCAAATTTCATATTCTTATGTGGTGTGTGAGTACTAAATCCCTACCTACGGATGATAATCTGCAATGTATGGGATTAAATATGGCTTCCAGGTGTTGGTGTTGTAGGTCTCCCAAATCTGAATCAGTGGGACACCTCTTCTATAATAGTGAATGGGCCAGAGGGTTGTGGCTGGCATTTGAAACCTTTATTGGATGGGATGGGTATGATGGGGTGCATGATAACTTCCTCATTTCATGGTTTAGGGATTCTGGTACACCGGGGGAAGAGTGAAAAACAAGGTCTATCATCTTAATGGTGGGGTTCTGGATAATATGGAAAGCCAGAAATGAGTGTCACTACAAAAAACATTGTTGGAACTCATGTGAGCATTATCTTCAATGTGAAAAATATTCTTCTGGAACTGATTAGGCTGAGTCAGGAGTGACAATCTACTCTGTCTGTGAGCACTATTGTACTGAAATGGTGTTACGACAACCAGGCTTGTAGTTTGGGGTAGTTTCGATGGGTTCGCTGGTGAGCTCCCAGCCAGGGCCTCAAACTCAATGCATATGGTTCATTACATGTTGGGGAGATGTATAGGGGCAGTGTTGTCAAATATCAGGAGGGGTTGGTTCATGTGGTATTCGCAGCATCTTATGGTAGAGGTGATGTTCTACAGGCGGAGGCATTGGCCTTGGTTACAGGACTATAGGTATGCAAAAAAGGCAGATCATTCTGAATATGGTGGAGACATAATCTATGATCATGTACAAAGCGTTGTTTTTCCAAGGTAGTCTTCCTTGGAATATTGTTTATATTTTCAGTAGGTGCAAGATGCTAATGTTAAACCAGATGGAGATCTCTCATACATGGCAGGAAAAGAATATGGTGGCCGAATTTAAGGCATTAATTGCACCTGCGAATCAAAGTACGATTTCCTTATTTAACATGGGAATTTTTTCTAATGAGGGGATGAAATTTGTTACTAATGATGTTATGGATTTGTACTACTTTCGACCACCATGATCTTGCAGTGTGCAATGTATCCAGTTATTGTTTAAAATAAATTAAAAGTTTATTTTCATTCAGTCTTCAATTGTTTTAAATATATATTCATGTTAAAAATTTTAATTGTATTTAGTTTTAATTATCACAGTATATCAACTTGTGGAAAATAAAATCATGTAAACATTTGCTACTGTTCCACCTAAACAATTATTGTCAAGGATTTCAGTTTCACACTCAACACCAATGATATTTGGATCATTCCCTCAGTACATATTTTCATCAAAATCAATTATGTGATTACCACCATATTCCAACATTATATCCACATGAAACATCAATGATAAGAAATGTGGACATTGAACGGGAGGGGTTAAGGTGCATTGGGTTTCTCTTTTTGATCAGTTGGTTTATCCATGAGATGGTATTGAATCAATCATTAATTTTACTCACATTATTTGTCTATCAATAATAACATGCATCAATTTAGACAAATTTTCATTAAATATTTAAGGATTATCTTGAAAATTAAATTATAAATTAATACCTCATGTTTGACATGTTTTTCTAAAATATGCAATGGCTCTTAGAGGAATGTTCCAAGAGCTTTTTCGACTATATGAATATATGCATCATCAAATAGAACAGGTAGCTCGGTGTTTATCTCAAGGGCTACAGTAATTGACACCATTACGTGATCTGTTGGATTGGGAATATTGTGTAGCATTTTGTCCTAGATATTGACCATTATAGACCTTGCTACAATGTGATGGGAGGTTGTTGATAGATATAAATCATATTCATTTCCAACCTATATAATATCAATACATGAAATGTATCAGTTTCAAGTGTCTATCTAATTCTCATTTCATAGAAAAAATTATATGAAATTTAATACCTCAGTTAAGAATTGCTTTTAAGAGGAATGGATCACCTAAAACCTGGTGGGGTGGGGTGGGATCTTCATGTGTGTGTTGTTCTTTAGTAGTTTTTTATCTTTTCCTCCCCCACATCAAACATGTTATCATCTCTCTCTAGTATTTTAATTTTTCTTGAAACATAGCTAATTTTTACGGAATCTTTTTCATTTCCTCAGTTTGATCCTCCACATGTTTTTTCCCCAAAATATGCTTAGGGTGTCACCACAAAACATGCACCTTTTACACGACAATACATTTATAGTTGATTCAAGGCTACTGAATGAATGCCTCTATTCAGTGCAGGTGTTATTGATTCTTGGGACTATGCCAGATATAAAATATAGGAAAATAAGTAATCATTGATATGTTATAGAAATTTAAAACAAACTTTTTTTTTATTTTTTCATACTTATAAATGCTTCCCACACTTCTTTTGTGTTTTCATATTTTAGTTTTCCATCTCTAGTTACTCATGCCCCCTTCCATAGCACTTGGTGTGGCATGTATGTGGCTATGTATTTGAACTCTTAAAGTATAATATAAACAAAATAACATAGTTATTATGTTGTTTTATGTCACATAAAAGTATTATGGTATATTTATAATATGGACTAACTTTTTTTAAAGTGATTCATACCCTATCCTTTATTTAGAGAAGGGGTACACTGGTTTTGATGCTCGTTGTTTATTTTCCAAACTCAGTCATTATTTCATAAAGAAAACAGTGTCAATCAATGCGATGAATAAAAGTACCGTCGAGCAATGTATTAACAGATACAATGTACCTTAGAAACTTCTTTACATGATGACCAAAAAATTCATCCCATGATTCTTGAGTATTCATGTGTTCATAAATAAGAGGTGGGTACATTTTTATTTTTCCTTTAGTGTCTTTAAGATGTTATTTCATTAAAAGTGTGTGAAAACCCCTTTGAATCCTTCCATCAACCCTTAATACATAGTCTTTATGTGAACATCTACTATAAATTCACTTCGCAAGAGATGATGAAGTGTTAGCCAATGTTTCATTTTTTAATTTTTTGAAAATTTAAAAATGATATCATAATGTTACCCAAATATATCCCCAAATTAGTGTCTTAATCTCAACGACTATACGGTTTCATGAAGTTTCATCAATCTCCACATGTTTCCAAGTAAAAATTACAATTTAAATACTGAACATGGGCATGTTGGGGTTAACATGTTGGCCCCTATTACTCCGTCCAATCTCGAATTCGAAGCATTTCCCGTTAGTCATAATTACTATTGCTAATATCGTCAAACTATGACACTCACATTTTTTCTGTGTTGTTGGTGTTTCTTCACATTTCATTTCCCTAAATCCACTCTCATCAATATATTCCTCCCCCTCTAAAGGGATATCATTGGCATATGCATATGGTGGTTGTACCTCTATATAGAGAGCATCAAGAGGTTGAAGTCCATGATGTTCGTATGCCCTGTGAGCAGTAGCAGTTTTAGAAACCTGTTTGTATAGGGATTGGGAGAATTATCATCTGAGATAATCATTATCTGCAAATGTTTTTTTACATTTAAATTACATAAAATAAAAGCAATAATCAATAATTATTAACATTAGGTAACATGTTGAGAAAACTGTTGTTCATCAGCATGGCGTGTAACAGCTGGTTGAGAAACATGTTGTTCTAATGAATTGGGAATATCTTCATGTGTAGAAGTTATTGTCTTCAAAATTATTTTAACATTCAATTTAGTTAACATAAATGTAGCAATGAAAAAATATTAACATAAGGCACCAAGTTGAGAAAATTGTTGTTCATCTACACTGCGAGCAGCAGCACGTTGAGAAACCTGTTTTTACTTGGGATTGAAAGTGTCATCATGTGATGAAGTCATTATATAGAAAAGTGGATTGAAGTTTAATTTATATAATATAAAATCAGTATTGAATAGATTTTATCATAAAGCAACACGATGTATATTAGAAAAAATATATCCTGATTATTGAATTCTCTTTTTTTAAAGGTTGAAGGGATTTGACCCCTCTATAAACTATCCAAATCGCTTAATTTTGGTCTAATATGACAATAAAAACACATTCTACACTTGGACTATGGCGAAATGATAGCGACAATCCAATGAAAGTGTCATCCTACATTGAATTTTGATTTGACTCTTCAGTGGATTTGGTCAATAATATAACAATTGATCATTTTTGTTTTTCATGATCTAGAACCTAAAATACTTATACTACCTATGATGCCATTATAAACTATTCATATTTATACCCTTCCATATTGAAATCAACTATAACAAATCCCCACTCATCTATCTTAAAATCACTTCTATAATTAACCCACTTGCATTAAAAAATATGCACTCAGAATGTATTATAATCTTACTCCCGTATTTTTTTAATGATTCCAAAATATTAAATGTTCGCCTAAATTGGATTTATGTCCTTTTCACTAGAATCATTCATCTCTTTAGAAAAAAGTGTATCTTTACTTTTTTCTATTACTTCCTTCATCATGTTCATTATTATAGAATGTATAACCATTAATTACATAAGAATTGTAAGATAATATGCACACACATGGTCCTCCGGCTAGCCAATAAAGTCATTATGATTTTAAGTTTGGATTTACATTTGACTCCGTAAAAATATGGTCATGAAAACCATCCTATAAATTGTTGATCATGTTAATTTGATGTCCATTTTTAATCCCTTGATGGATTTGAATTCCTAAGAATTTTATTATTGGATTCAACATAGAGGTCAACTTCCTAACTATTATGTGAAACATAGAGGTGGGTTGCTTTCGATCTGTAATATTAGTTGTGAAGACCTCCTTTCTGAAAATTCTTTCATCTATATGTCAACCAGTGTGATTATATTTCATTATAACAATGCTTTTTATACTGGACAGGTGTTCGGTACACAATTCAATGGAATCATAAACAATATATCGGTCCAAAAAACAATCCTCTGACCAACTATTATTTTCTACATACCCTTTCAAAATCATCATATACCATTCAATGGGGTACATCCATCTATAGTGCATTGGAACATATAGAAAAATCTCTCTAAACAAGTAAAATATCAAATTAACAATCATATCAAAGAATTTCGGTGGGAAAACATTTCTAATTCACATAATATGATGATAATTTCACTTTCCATAGTCAGCAATTTCATCTGGTCTATTACATTTCTACATATATATTTGAAGGCAAAACAGATCTTGGTTAATGTGTGATAGACATTCTTGGAAAAAATGTAATGTAAACCAATAAGAATTAGATTTTTCATCAAAACATGATAGTCATGTGATTTCAGACCTTTTAACATTAAATCACGCATTGAAATAATTTTCTTTATATTCAATGAATACCCCTCTAGAACCTTTATGTCATTAAAGTAGTTGCAAAACAGATATCTCTCTTACTAGGAGAGATTTCATGTAGTAGGAGGAATAAATTTTCATTTTTCACCCTTCACTGGTTCCAACTCATCTCATATTCTCATGCCAACCATGTCCAACCTAGCCTTAATTCCATAATTTGATTTACCGTTTTCATTTCACAATCTGCCGATGAAATTTTCGCATACATTTTGTTTCAACATGCACAACATCAATAAATTTTCTGAATTATAGACAATTAAAGTATGGGAATTCAAAAAAAAACTGATTTTTAACTAAATTTAATATTTTTTTTTCAAAAAAGATTTAAAAAAAGAAGTTTCTACATCTTTAACTTTAGAAAAATAGTTGATCACCTGTTTTTGAAGATGATGGTGTACATTGTTCTGAACTTCCATCAAATGATGTCATCCATGATTGGTACTTATGTTGTTGGGGTGGAAATCGGTGATGTCCTAGAAGCATAGTTTTTTAAGAATGTATCAATCTTACTGATGTGTACGTTGTTCGTATACGGGACACCCAAGTGTTCCTTTAATGCTATATCCTAAAAAATTTCCATAACCATGAAATTCATTTATCGTATCATACAACGTGTCTCTAAATGTTAAATTTTATTTCTGTAAGCATCATACGTCATAACACATGACTCCCACAATAATTTCCGATCCTCGATCAATGGATCCAAATAAACATCAATATCATTACCCTGTTGTTTTGGTCCTGATATAATCATAGATAACATGATGTGTTTTTGTTTCATATGTAACCACGATTGCATGTTAAAATTTACCAACATAACTATAGAGGAACTGTGAGTGATTATTTGAAAACCAAAAGGAATCAACCTATCTATAGATAATGCAAGATGATGGTTTCTCAGCTCATTTCTAATGTATGAATACTCATGACCAATTCTCTTACATTGAGTAGAGTATGTTGGATGTTAGAGTTTTCCATCCCTATTTATTCTATCTATGTTCCACATTAATAACATTATTGGCTCATCACTTCTATATACCTTCCTAAACCATAGAATGATTTGAATGTACCATGAAACATTTATAGGACCGGATTTATCTTTCTTGAATTTAAAAGAACTACACTTTGATAATTCTTTATAAGATTTTTGGCCATTGTGAAATAGTATACAGTCATTTAGTCAAGTGTTTATCCTTTCACAAATCATACCCATTGAGTGTAGCATTTAATTTATGTTGTTTGTTCGGCTCATAATCTCATTATATTATTGGAGAATTTTATTTATGGGAGAAAGTAATTCCTTAAAACCAGCGTCACTCCATATGTTTCCTGCTTTCAAATTATACAGCTTCTGTATGGCAGAAAACACTATATATTTAGTGCAACCATCATACAATTTCATCTTTTCACAACTCCTTAACTGCTCAAACAATTTTGTGAAATCCCAAAGATCATATTCAAATGTACTTTTCAATTCATTAATATGAACTGCATCATCATGCACATTTATAATCACACCCATGATACAGTCTTCTTCCTTTTCCATGCTTGTAATCATATCAAATGATCCATAAAATTCATTTTTATCCTAGTCACTAGATACATTCTCCTTTTCCCCATGTTTATTCCAACATCTATAACTTTTATCTATACAATGATAGATAAAGTGTTATTCCAACTCTTGTAGACTAACATGTCTTGAATAAAAACAACATAAACACATAAAAATGATTTGAGAAGGATCCTTTGCATGATATTTTGCAAACATGATGAAATCTTTCACTCCAACTTCATACTTTTTTGTTAGATGAATGGAATCCATCCATTGTTTATTCATATCCATCTTATTTTATTTGATGATATTAATATTTAACAAAATATATACTCAAAACGTTGATATAAAAATTAACAAAGGATAAAATTGTTATGTTCTTTAAATATCATTCCAAAACAATTTATAAAATCATTGTTTAAATCTCATTAAAAAAAGAACCTTTTACACAAATTCCTCATTATAATAACAAGTTCTTTTTAAAATAAATCAATTAGTTCAAAAAATCCTTTCTCAAAACCCTAATATTTTTATTCAAACCATTTTAATGAAAATTAAAACAAAAAAAACGTATGTTGATAACATATAATTTTTTTAGAAACATTTCAATATACAAGAATCATTTTAAAAGTGAACCCCAGACAAAATCACTAGATGTCATTGCCACATACCTTAGTCTGGAAAATGAAAATCATTGATGGTGGAAAACCTTATACTTCTCATGACACCCCCTATCTAGCTCTAATCGCATGTCTTCAGTGTTCCTCCCACAAACCATATAGACTGGCCAACCCATCAATGGTTGTTGAACTCCTTTTTCAGTGTTGTGACCCCCCCACTGGCTACTCAAAACCACATTCACATTTAAATTTAGAATTATATATTAACACCATAATACTCACCCATGAACATAGAAACTTTATAACTTATTAAATTTTATTATCATGAGTTGTTCTTAACACAATCACACTCTGCCTTTTTGAACATATATACTTACTAACCTATTCAAATAAAATTTCTATATAATAATATATAATCTTTTACCCAATGAATTGGTATAATATATATATATTACCCATATCGTAATATTTAAAATTGTTTTCAACTAGAAAATAAAACATTCATTATCTATCAACTAGATAAAATAAATTCACAATGAAAAAGGGAACTTTGTTATGAAGAAAAAATATAAAATCCAATAAAACTAGTATTAATAGTTACACTAATAAAACGTGAAAAAATGGGGATGTATTCAATATAATAATTTAATCCTCTATATAGATCCGCAAATCAAGGAACAAACTTTCATGGGATATAACCTAGGTACTAGTGTGTGATGATCCAAAACGGCACTATAACTACATAGACCAATATCTGATATATGTTTCATCCAAAAAAACATGATCCAACTAATTAAACCATACATAACTCATCATAATGGAGTCCTTCTACTAGCCTGGTCTATAACACAACTTTGGGGACCATTGAAGTGTGTGTACCAAATAAGGTAACATGAATCAAGACCTCCCACCTAGACACCCAAGTTACAATAAACAAGCAACCAGGGAGGGGAGAAATTAGTCAAGACAATTACAAAAAAAAATTGTCTTGCACCCCACCTCCAACAACATCACATATAAAATCCCCTTTTTTCATCATTAACCCATCATAAAAATAATCAATTACTATAATTGGTGGAACATGTATTGGGTAAATCATTGAATGTGACGTGAGAAATAAACCATTTACTTTTTAAAGTGGAAAATGGGTCATCACATGAAAACCAAATTAGTATGTAGAGTCTCACTCCCCTACTTTATAGTCTCGTCATTTCAATGATTTTTGAAGCACTTGAAAAATCCCTTTTTCTTTTCAAAACATTCTCCAAGAACATGAAAATTCCCATTGAAAACAAAAAAAAAGGTACAAGGCCAAAATTTACTAGAAAAAACATTATAATGACCTTATTGACCTTTTCAAACATTATTTTCATGAGAATTTTTCTAATTTACAAATAATACATGAAATTATATTGAAAACACCCTATGCCGAGCCTAGAATTTAAGAAAAAAATTTATAATTTCACCCAAGAACACATAATTTAATATAATTTAATTGAAAATAAATTTATAATGTATACAAATTCCATGAATAATAAAATAATGGATGAGAAAAGAAAAACATATTTTAAACCTAATGATAACCAATACATAACAAGTCACTATCCATGGAAATAACCCAAAACCCTAGAGCCCTAAATCCTCATTAAAAAATGTTTTTCATGTCATGGGAGTAGAAGAAACCTATAAGAAATAGAGAAGCGAATATGGATGGTAAGATAAAGAATAAATAGTTGGAAGAATTCTTGAAATGAAAATAAATTATTTTCATAAATAATTTAAACAATCACATAACACAAACAAAATAAATCATAGAATATTTAGTTCACTTTTTCTAAAATAAATCATATCATAATAACATATAAATTTTTACTATAATACCACTACATAGAAAACAATCTTTAGATATAAAATATAAGTGAAAATACAAACCTTTTCACAAAAATTTGTTAAAACATTAAAGTGAAAATTATATTTATTTTATTTAAGGGAAATACATTACTATAGAAAACATTATTATGAATATTTCTTAATAAGAAGTTATTAAATAGACATAAAGGTTTTCAAAATGAGAAGTAAAAATACATAAAAAAATATTCACTTTTAATATAATCATTAATAATTCAATCATGAAAAATACATAATGTATTCATGTGGAAAGGCTTATATATTTTTGTAAAGAAGTGACCCCTATGTCATGGTGTTGTAGGTTTGTGAGACAATCATTTTGTTTAGGGAATGATAAATGACCAATCATTGGATGAGTAGTGTGGTGATTAAATCCATTTCTGGAAATTCCTTGTTGGTGTTAGATCATCATGATAATTTGTAATTTCTGTAAAGATTTGTTGTAGTTCAGGAAAATCCTATAAATTTTTTGATGACCCATAATCCAATGTGAGGATGTGGAGAGTCAAACTATAAGAGTTGTGTCTGGGTAAGTGGATGGGTCCCTGAGTTATTCCATTGTGTTCTGTGTTGTTAGAATGTATGGGAGTTTTTGGAAATTATTGTGAGTGTAAATATTCAGCTAACATAGAGATATCATCCTTCTTATGTTTTGATAGGGATGGAATTTCTTAGTGCACATTGGGAGTGGTGTGTAAGTGAAAATAACCCATAGTTAGAGGTGGATGGTTTTGTGTGTGCACATTAGTATATGAGGTGCACTAGTAGATGATAGATACTCGTGTAAGGGTATCTATTCGAGGGGACCAAGAATAATTCAATGATGTCAACCGATAGAGAGGAGCTTCGATGGTTAGGGGAACTTCGTGATGGGATAAAGTATGGTTGGTCACTTAGTTCATGGATTGAATCATTTGACACATCATATTTATGTTTTATTTAGACATATACACTTGGGAATGTATGAAAAAGTTGAATTATTTAGACAACATTTGAGAAACACTAAATTTGAAATACATTTTAATGAACTCCAATTCATGATACTTTAAAATACAAAATATCATTTAAAACCCATATTTGAATGCTCATTTTCAAAGGTAAACAAACCAACACACCAGGGTTGAGTAAAACAAGTAGTAACCACACATCATGAGCATATAACAATGAAAAATAAACAATAAAGGTTCCATTGTGATGAAACAATTGGAAATGGTATAATTAAGGAAAAGATAAAACACCTCAAAAACAATAACCAACCATAAAGTTGAATGTGTCATGGGATCTACCATAGATATCCGAATATTTCAAGAATCTAACCATATAAGGGTATAACCACTAAAACAATCTATTAACATGTGATAAGTTCACACTATCATCTTACTAACCCACACAAGCATCCCTGTAATGAAAAGCCTCTTCCTAAACCTTATTCCTATCCTGAATGATAGGAAACTAGTGATGTTTGATCCAAATATAATCAAGCTATATATTTCACATAGTGCCCAACCTCCCACGACCAATTAGAAAGTGAGGTGTAGAATCAACAATCCATGTCAACCCACAAGGCATAACCAAAACTAACCCCACCCCTAACACACAATTATGAAAGGAATAATATACACACAACATGCACTCAAGTGATAATAATAACATTTCCACACAATGGTAGAAACAAGCATCGCATTGTTATCAAGAACCCACCAAAGGAATAAAGAAATAAGAGGAAATCAAGGGGATCCTTCCACATCCATATTTTAAAAAACAAAATTCCAATATGTACATTGACTCTAAAATGTGGCATAAGATTCCAAGACGTTTGACTTTCACAAAAAACATTTCCAAACATCCTTTGGAATAATGATGGAAAACACCCAATCATTTAATACATTTCAAAATCACCCTTACATGAGGTATCTCTTCTTTGAAAAACTAAAACGTGGTCAAGGTCCTTCATTTCCATCACACTTCTTCAAAATCCCCATATAATTTTTTTAATAGGTTCAGGGATACTACACATTTCATTAAAAATGCTACAAGGGCACCCTTCAATATTGGTCTTCCTCTTTGAAAAAAAACAAGGCTTAAAGTTCAACCATTTCCATTAAAGTATTTATGAAAAGACATCATATCATTTAATAAGGTGTAAAAAACCTAGAAATTTCATATTACAATTTAAAATCCTAAATAGAACCCATTTTCAATCCATTTTGAGGCTCATAGAAGAATTTAAAACCAAATTCCCTTTAAAACCATTATTTCCAGTCGTTTACAGACAATTAAATTCATACCTTTCAAGAAATTTTAATATTTATATTCTTCCATGATGAAAATACACATTTCATTAATGATTTTTAAATTAACCAATTCAAAAAATGGTACACAGAAATTGAATTTTACCAAATATAACTAGTGCATAGATAAGGACCACCAACGACCACAATTTTCAATGGTGGCATTTAGCTCGTACCTGCCACAAATCTCCATCAATATCAAATTATAATAAGTGAACCCAATGATAAAGAGGAAATTACTAACTATGGAGTTGTGTTTAAGAATGCAACAAAGGTGAGTTCATCGTGTAGGATAGATTTGGCAGAGGAGTGGCACTACAGATGAGAGAAAATATAGGATGAGAGCTACGATGAAGGAGTGATGCGGTAGAGGAGTGCTACCGGTGGTGGATAGGCGCGGTGGAGTAGAACAGTGCGATGAAGATCAGTTGGTGGTGGCAGAGGAGTAGGCGGGGGAGGAGGGTGAGGAGGCAAGAGAGGAGGTAGGAGGGGAAAAAGGGAGGAGCAGTGGGAAGAGATGATGTGGCAGTAGTGGCAGCGGGGGTAGTTGCAGCAACGACAGTAGTGACACTGATTCTCTTCCATGATAGCTTGAGGGGAGTGAGGAAGGAGGGTAAAATTGGGGTTTCTTTATAAAACCATGTGACATTTTTATCATCACTAGATAAGAAGCACAAAAAAATGATCATCTTTATTAGTGCCGAAAACGGGTTTATAAAAGTATGTTTTATAAGTGCTTCAATTGATAGTATAGATAAAATATGCATTTATTAGTGCTATTTTAGCGTTGATAAATGGATGTTTAATCATCATTTTATAATTAGTGATAATAAAACATGACATTTATTCATAATTATAAAATTATAAACAATACATTTATTACATTTATAATTTTATAAATATATATAAATAATATATTTACTATAATTAATAAAATAAATATATTTATTTATGGTGTTTGTGTATAATTTATAATTAATATATATATATATATATTTTAAATTATAATTAAATATATATAAGTATAAATTGATATATTATTTTTAATTTTAATTTTATATTTATTTAAATATATATATATATATATCTAGTTCTGTGTAAATATTCATCAAAGGCAAATATTAACAAATAAATATATTCAAAAAGTATTCATAAATATATATTTATCATTAAAAAATATTTTGTAATTTAATAATTTTTTAAACATAATTATATTTAATTAGTTATATATATTTATCATTATATATAATATAATTTTAAATTAAATAAATATATATAACTAAATATTTAAAATTTTGAATATAATAAATACATTTTCTGTTTAATTATATATATTTATTGTGATTGTGAGTATTTATGAGAAGATAATTCTTCATATAAATAGAAAATTAATGAGTGCCCCAAGTATATATAGTAATATAGTTTATATGGGCCGCATTAGGGTAATCAAACATATATATTCATGAGAAGAATGTATGCATCATTTGACACATTCATTTGGAAACATAAATTTATCTAAATATATATTTAATATGTATTTATATATATATATATATTAAAAAGTATTTATATATAATATTATAATCAAACACTATAATAAATACATTATAAAGATATAACTAAAACTAATAAACATAATAAACATAAATAAAACATAAACATAATAAACCAAATAAACATGCGTTTTTTTAATGTAAATTAATAATATTTTTGATAAAAACCTTTTTTCAGCACTATTATTAGTGATGATAAAGTCACCTTTTTATCATTACTTTTTGTTAGCCCTGATAAAGGGTAAATTTATCAATGCTTTTTTCATGTGCTGATAAAATTCCACCTTTTATTAGTGATTTTTGATTAGCACGGATAGATTCCTAGAACTTCCCTTACTGGTATGTTTGTTAGTGAATCCATTGGGTCTATTAATTTAGTGCTAGAAGGATATCCACAACAACTTCCATAATATAGAAGAATTCCATTTTCGGGAATCCATGTCATCTACATCTGTTCCCACAACAATATTTCTACTAAGAGACCTCCCTTATAAAATAAAAAATCTAGTTTGGCTAGGGGACAATACATGGAGCCCACAACATTGTGTATATTGATGTCACATTCTTATAATAGCTAAGCTATTTGGCTTGATTACCCCAATAAAACTTTCCCTCCAAATAATAATCCATGTTAAAGGATTATAAAGTATTCTCAATTATCATCATAGTAGTCTATGATACCCTAAGGGTAGAAAAAATAGGCATCTGTATGGATGTAAGAACACTATGAACAAGGGTGATGCGTCGCCCAGAATACAAAATAATGATTCTTCTGAATAGTGTTGTGAGATGATATTAAGTGAAAAATACCCTCAATGCTAACAAAACATAGACTTATCCCACATAGCCTCATCATGGAATTATAACCATATTTCATCGTGTATGTTTTATTGTAGAATATCAATCATATCCTACAACAAAAAATATGATAGGGAAGGGCTACACAATTTAAGATGAAAGGTATGGGATTCCATATAAAGTGTATACTAGTGTGTTGTGTTTGTTTATCCTTGTACTACCTCCTATTAAAATAACATAGTGGTACTTCTGTGCATTTCTAACCTAAGATGGTTTGACAACTCTATTGGATGTTACAGTGTATTGGGTCTTCAAAAAAATTATTCCATGTGTTCTGAAGAGATTTTATTAGTTTCAATGTCGAAAAAACCTAGTTATATATTAATCAAATAATACTCTTTACATGTACATGCTTTTTTATTCTTTCCCAACCTGACTACATGGTGATGGTTTGAATCACAATGCAGGGAATAATTCTTCAGATCATTAGTTGTTTCTCTTTCATATGAATTAGGACATGACTATTAGATGATTCACTATTATTTATTCCTAGTTAACTATATTTATCTTTAGTTAAACATGACATTTTTGTTTTTTATGTTGATTTGGCACAATTTCTATGTAGTTTTTCAAAAAATATCCATATTCATCCAAATTTATTTAATGTCTTCTTCACCCAAAAAAAACTATTAAAATCATCAATATAAAAATTAGATTACTAAATTAGGCATTAAAATTATAACACAATGGTATCAATGATTTTTTCTTATCATATCTTTTGATTAATAATTTTTGAACTCAATGACATAGAGATAACCTTCCACCCCTCCTCATTCCAAAATATTATTTGGTGTGTATAATGTATTGCATATCTCAACTAGTGTGTATTGATTGGAGAATCCAATTTCATTTTCATCATATTCATTAAGAGGAAGATTTGTTCAACCAATTCCAAAGATACATTAATATTGATATCCGTTTATGTATTCCCTATCCTACATGTTTCATTATACAATATTTTAATTACAAAGAACTATATCCACACTTATTGAATTGATTCTTTCTTCTTATCACAATTTATGTCGATATGACTATCCCAAAAATAAATTCATTAGTGATATTGATCAATATGTTACAACATATATATCTCCCCCTCCATTATTAAGTAAATGATTTTTTCTTTTATTAATATTACTAATATGTTTTGTGTGATTATTTTATTATTAAAATATTATTTTTTTATGTGGTTCTGGTTATTCATTGAGTAATAAAGTTAGTTTTCATACATGTAAGAAATATCTCTAGAATATATAAATATGGATCATGATAAAGCGTGGTGAAGATCAATTTTTTTAAGAAAAATCAGAATTAAAGTAAAATATTCATGTAAAAACTAGGCATAGATATGAACTTAATACCCAAACAAGAATTCTGGTTGTGTATATTGGGTGTTGTATAGAAAGGGAGAGTCTTGAATGATATTTTGGTAAAATTATCAATTTCTTTTTTTATCTAATTTTTATAAGTTCTCATATAAATTTGAATATCAAATGTATATAATAATGTTATAATTTTCCTCATAGTTATAATGTGGTGGAAACTAATATATTATAGATTGGTCTGCTATAGAGGTTTTTCAAATATGATTTCTAGTAGGGATGGATTGAGAGAATTTTAATTCCTTATAAGGGTGTTCCTTTTTTCGACATCTTCCCAATCAGTTATTACTATATGATGATTTCATACTAATCTAGTCATACATTTAAGGTATAATAATATTTTAATTCTCAATTTTAATGTGAAATAATTAATTCAATTTCTCAAAAATAATGTCAATAATTTTTCTATATATAAGAAAGATCAGTGAATAATAATAGAAAATATGGAAACACAATATTTTTACTCCCTTGGGAGCACAATCTTGTCTGATCATGAGCAGAATCGGTGATGTATTAACTTATTTTGATTCTATGTAACGAATACAAATGATTATTATATTTTATATTGAAAGGTAATTTTTTGAAAACTGTGTATTCACTACTAAGGGTCGAGTACTTCATTTATTTACATTTTTCTTATGACGGAAGTGTAAACAATGTTATCTAGTCTATGAAACTGTGAGATAAAAATTCCATTAATATGTATATTTTCAATTAAAATGAATAATTAATGAACTATATTAATAATTCACTTCTAAAATAATTTAATAGTTTGATATGGAGACTCTTGATAGTGAGGGACCAAACAATTTATTCCAACATGATTATTTTAATGAGGTTTTTGGCCATTCAGAACTAAGTAGTGTAAAACCCTGAGATTTTATAAGATATTTATTTTAAATATATTTAAATTTATTGATACGTAGTGTTACACACATCACTGAATTTTGAGGAACCTTTATCTACTATTAAAATACTATTCATAATTTTCTGTAATAACATCGCAGATAAAATTGGGATTCATAACTCCGAATAACAAAATTAATCAATATTTATGAAAATAATTAATTAGCCATTAATTGAATATAAATAAAAACAAAAATAATTTCAAGGTAAATTAAGTATTTTTTTGAAACACTATTTTTAGGCCCAAAATATATTTTTATCATAATAAAATAATTTGGTCAATATTTTTGAATGAATTTATTCAATATTATATATTATATATTTAATAAAAAAAATCAACATTAATATAGTTTTTTTACTAGTTTTGTTATAAGAAAAAATAGTATTTTATGGTTAAGTCAATATTTTTTAAAAAAGTAGTATTCTTCAAATTTTGTGAACATATTTCAAAATTAATTTTGATTACATATATAGTTTTAATATTGAAAAATTGAAACCATATTTTAAATCGGCATCTGAGGTTTTATATTTTCTAAATAGAACACTTTTTTATTAATAATACATATGGTAAAATTTATCACCTCGATATAGGAACTATTAGTTTTACCTACATTACAACTAATTGACAATGTCACAATTTTAAATATAAATTCTTATTCAATGAATTAAATATTAACCTTATCACCTTAGTCTCAAAATTTAATTTTTAGGGGATAGTTTTCCATGAAAATAACCGATATAATATTTTTAAAAAAATCAAAATACAAAATATCACTATCTTTCTTTTAAATATATCTTATGTGTTCACATTGGGGTAAAATAACGTTATAAACAAATCATAATATTTATTTTTAGAATTATTAAATTATTTTCATTATTGTAATATATTTATAATTGTCAGTGATCATATAATTTACTTAAATTCTTACACAATGGTGACACAGTATTTGTTTAATTAATAGAAAAAAGTAAATTAATTTGATAATATAAAAAATGTCATTAATGGTATTTTCTGAACATAATATTTTTGAAATTATATCAAAATATTAAAAATCAAGAAAAAGGATAAGGGGGATAATATATTTTACAAAATTTCATCCCTTTTCCAGTTATGATCTAATTTTGACCATATATGTTAAATTACGACCCTATAATATTAAAAATTAATTAACTTGTTAACGATGAAAATTAGTTAACCATGGGGTTAAACAAAAATGTAAGGTTCAAAATAAATCCAATACATTTATATGTTTCATTTTATTATGATATTTATACCTTGTAGTATATCTATTTGACTATATTTTAATTTTTAATCATTTATCTTGAGAATAATGATGTAATATATTACGCTTTTTAAAAATTCCAAGTGTGTAATTTCCCTCCTTTATAAGAGGAAAACCCTTTCTATTAATTCATCACACAACATTGATCTATCTATCTCAACCAAAAAATTTCATTTTATATTCTAAATAGTTTTATAATATTTATTTATTTTATTTTATTCCAAAAATATCTACCCTAGGGTCATTAAGAGGAGATCGAAAGGATTGGTTTTGAAAAGTGTTAATTTCTTAAACTGATGATTTATTTTAAATTATTCTATTTAATCATCCAAATATATGGTATTGATCATAAAATAAGAATATAAGTTTCATAAATATACTTAAATTTAATTTTTATTATGAAACACCCATTATACACCCTCTTTTTTATTAACTGGGATGTGAATTTATCACTGTTGTTTACATATGACATACCATATCCACATAGGGATATAATTCGTTTTTCATCACCATATAATATGGTTGGGTATTTCTTAGTTTTAATGTTAATTTATGATATTTAGGAAATTTTTATTCATATTTAATGATAATATCATATATAACTTCTTACCCTCCAATCCATTTGTAAAATGGTAACATCGCATGTGATTACATGTGGATTACCACCTTCACAAAGAGATGTGATTCATTTTATTCATTTCCATTATACATTGATTTAAAAAGGATACATCAAATGAGTATATACTATATATATGATATAAAAAATTATTTTCAAATGGTGAATTATTATTTACCTTTCTTTCATTCTATATGTTAAAAAATGAAAACATCATTTGTGTGTATGTATGCCTTACCGTCTCTAGGAAAAATATAATTCATTATTACTTATCTATAATTTATTGATTACTATATATAAATAAATAGTGATTGTATATTATATTTATATACATATATAAATTTTCTAGATTATTTAATTTTGATCAAATTACAAGGCCAGAAATAGTCTAACCAAAACATGTATAGAAAGGAAATTATCCACTAGAACTAGAATTTTAATAGATAATTGTAACTATAAAGAAGATAAATGATTAAAATTAAACCATATATATAATAATGTAAATGAATATTGTTCTAGAATATATTTATTATAAATATATATTAATTATGATGGATTCTTGAACATAAATGAACGAAACAGGACCTGAGGTATGAGTTTATTTTAAAATCACCTCATTAGATGGGACTGATTATGTTTAAGTCCCCATGGTGAAATTATTTGATAATTACATAATAAACACATTATATTTCAATTTCACCTGGTTATTTCAATAAATTACTTTTTTTCATTTCATTTTTATCTCTTCAAGTACACGAGATAGTGGTTTTATGGAGAAGTGAATTTGTTTTTAAACATAGTCGATAATATTTTTCACCCATCTCAATATTTTTTATAAAATGTTTTAAATATTTTTTTACTATTATAATATGATTTATTAAATAATTTTTTTCCCACGACTAATATTTCACAAAATGGTTTAATAGTAATTTACTTAATATTTTCTGAATGAAGTAATTTTTGTACTTTCATCAAAATTTTGAACAAATAAGTTTTTAACTTATACATGTACAATGTAGTATTCCAAAATCTAGACCATAAATTACTTATATGTTTTAATTATATGTTTCAATTATTTATTTCAATAAAAAATTTACTCATTAATCTTTGGATTATTTTAAATTATGTTATTTCAATTATAAAAGTGTATTTTCTTCAGGAGGGTTTTCATTGATCATTTAACCATATTTTGATTTATGTCAATATAAATTGTTCAATATTATTATCCATTGAGATCATAATATAATTTTCCATACATCATATTTTGATCAATGATTTATAATTAGTGTTTCGGATGATATGTTTTATATTTTCTATTCTAGATCTTCTAATATAGATAATTATTGATCTTTAATGAATTTTGATTAAGTTTCATACTTTATTAATATCATAATAACAGTGGAAATATTATGTTATGGTTAGGGCCAGAAATTTTGTATTTTATTAATGAATCATTTGGTCAAATTATAAAAAATAGACTGGTCATTTATTTGAGTCTTTACCCATTTATGTATATTTCGTGGCATGGGGCCTTGATAGTACGTTTTAAATTCCATGGATGAGGCCTCAATGATATATTTTAGATGTATTTAATTATGAATCGCATATTTATGGAAATTGTTTTTTATATCAATGTGATTATTTGTATTTTTATGATATATATGGATAGGTTTTATGTTTAGGTAATAATTTTATATCTCATTATTTAACAATAATTTATTCATGTTGTAATATTCATCCCTTACTTATATTTTGTTGTATGCATACACTTACAATGAAAATGAGATCATCCCTTACATATGACTCCTTTTTAATGGATGATAATAATTGTATTATAATTTATTTGAAAGGATACTCTAATGTTAATAATGGTGATATAAAAAATTAATTTTCTATGTTTTGTTTTTTTTTCAAATGGTTGTGATATTTCAAGTATGTATCTAGTTCTCCAAGAATACTAAATTATTAGATCCTATAGGATTCTATCTATTATATCTAGTTAAAATGTAATAGATTAACCACTATTATTGAGAAAATAGGTTCGAATTCGTCACTACTTAAATTATATAAGTTTTTTAGAAACCTAGGGAACATGATCAAAGAAAACATAAATTAAGGAACATGACCCTATAAATGTATTTGATGATAAGTCGGTGTATTGAACAAAATGAAAATGTATTGGTAAGGTGGTGCTTATGTGTGTTTCATATAAATAAATTATGGTCTAGATAATACAAGTGGAGGTCTTTTTTTCATAGATACATATACGGGTAATAACACCAAAAATAGTTGGTTGAGTACACCTCCATCATAATTCTAGTGGATGATGAGTGATCCCTTACTTCACACCAAGTTTGATTCTCTCAGGGGATATTCTTCGGTAAAATCACACTTTCTTTTAAATCAATTATGACATATTGGATATAATTTTTATTTTTTGAAAAAAATCTCAATGAAAAAATGTTTATGATTCTGATATTATATATTCATAAATTTTAAATTTATGTCAATAGTTTAACTATTTTTAAAATTATAAATTATATTTTATATTTTTATAATCTAATATGTTGTATTATATTATTTATAAATGCTTCCTGGTGGAATCAATGGGGACAATATAAATGTATATAATCAACGTAGGGATTTCCCTCTATAAAAAGATATAGCTTTTGAAGCCGAAGAAATAGTAGGAGATGAGAAATTTATAGCTGTAATAGGTATTATGAATTAGGTTATAAAAAATAAATCATCCAGTATGGATCATCATTTTAATCCACCACATGATGTAAAAATGTTAGTCTGCTTCATGCGTTAAAAACCTACATAAATCTATGGCACGACAAATATATTTGTATCTGACTAATGAATATATTCCTTTGGAAATATATTTCTTCATTTGCGTAGTAATGAAAGGGAGAATGTTTTCAATGAAGCTTATCATCTCTTGGGGAATGTGAATCAATGGTGTTCATCAATTTTAATCACTATGGATGATTAGAAAATAGTGAACATGGAAGGGAAGGATTATAATGTAATTTCATTGAAAAATATTTTACTCTTGAACAATGAGGGGATTTGGAGAAACAATTCCCTATCCTAAGAAAAAAGGGAGCTACAATTTTAGATAAATATAAATCTAAAATTTCATTGTTAGAAAGGAATTTTATAGACTATGTATGAGATATATAGATAAATATTTACTATTTCATTGATATTCTTAAGCCAATCCTTCAAAGGGAAATATTCTCCCATATATTCTCACCATATAAGTATATAATATCATGTTATATCAAGGAAAAATAAATAATTACCCTTGTATTATGGAATTAATGAAAACTAAGATTATAATAATTTAGCTAAGAAAAAAATGGATAAGGGCAATAAGATAATGGTGTATTTTCAATAAAGTGAAAATTGTAGAAGGAATCCACTTTATACATACTTAAAAAAATAAATTTCCTTCATGTGTGGTGAAAATTGTCATTAGGATCACGAATGATAGGGTAAGTTATTATCCATAAAAGTACAATTCTTTTAATGTAAGGAGATAAGGAAACATTCTATATAAATCCCAAAACATCAAGGGAACATACAAAAAAAGACTCTATAGCGATAATTTTTAGTTCAAGCAACAAATAAATTCAATGTTGAAGTTCCTATAGATGTGTGGAATGCTACATTCATCATCCAGTATAGGATGAAAAATGTTTCACTTGATTCTAGTTCTGCCCAAACATTTATATCTATATAATTGTTTACGGGTTTGACATCACAAAATAAATTATTGTATGTTGAGTTAGAGTTGAAAACTACTAATGGTATCGTGATATAATCTAAAGTATATAGATACATTTTGATATTATATTGAAAAATTTTCTCCACAATAATCCTGTTATTCTTCAATTAGTTGGATTTTAAATAAGTTTGGGTATGGAATATCGCGCTCTATTTAGAGACCATGTCATTTATTTGGTAATAGAAGTTATATTTAATATTATGAATAATTTTTTAATTATCTATTAGTGTGGAGATAAACCTGGATTCCCAATGGAAATTACTACAATAATAGGGAATTAAAAAAATTCATGAGAGATACTTATCACAAATGGTTATGAGGAAATATGCATTCAAAATGTTCTAGTTTTTGTGTAATATGCTAGTGTATATCTCTAAGAATTTCCAAGTCTTCCAAAAATTCTAAAGTTGTGTTTTAAATGAAGCCAAAACTTGGTATTTAGACTATTTTATTTAATTTACATCGAATGGCCCAGATTGAGTCTTAAGAATTGAAGAATCATCATAAAGAGAATATAGATAAGTGATTCATCTTTCCTTGTTCTTCACTAATGGGTGAACCTGTTAATTTTCTTAAGAAAAAATATGGTCCAATGCATCATTGTATTGATTATTGTGAATGTAAAAAGTTCAATATAATGGAAAAAATTCTTGTACCATGTATTGATGATATGATTGATCAATTATGAAGAAATATAAATTTATAAATTGTTATCTTTAATCTAGATACCATCAACTAATGATGTAGAAGTATTAAATACACTTTATATCCTTCCCTATGAGGTATGTTCATGGTGAATTTCTTGTATAGCCTTCTAGACTTAAAAATTCTCCTTTTTCACAAGATGGAATGAATGAAAAGTGTCTTTATAGAACACATTGATAATTTTTTGGTAGTCCTTATATATGATAATATTATGGATATAATGTGCATGAAAGAGAAAAAACATTTGATTATTTTATTGAAGATTGTTAAGAAAGTGTTTTTGAATGATAATTTTACCAAGTGTGATTTTTTATAACATAATGTTTCATCCATGTGTAATATTTCTCAATTGATGGTACATAGGTGCATCCTTAAAAATATTGATGTGATTGAGAAATATCCTAGACTAACCACAGCAACTGAAAACCATAATTTTCTTTGTTTTGAGGGATATTCATGTTATTGTTTGAGATATTTCTCATGAATATCTAATCCACTCAATAATTTTGATCTTTTGGTGGTTAAGTAGTTATGGATAGATGAATATAATGGTATTTAAAAATAATTACAGATATATTTTTACAACATGTATATGATTTCACTACCATGTATTGGAGAAGTGTTTTTAATTTGTTGTTTTTCATGAAAGATGTTAATGGGATGAATCCTCTAGAATAATGAAATAATGATATCATATTACCCATTCCAATTAAATATATATAAGAAAAATTACATGAATCATGATTTGGAGTTAGAGATGCTATTTTTTGTATTTAAGAAATTAAGGCTTTGTATAGATGGTGAAATATATAATATATATATATATATACAGACTATAAAATCATGAACTATATATTTACATAGTACTATTTAAATATGTTCTTCATATGAAGGTTGGAGTGGATCAATGATTACAATTACTCATTACATTTCCACCCCAAGAGGGAAAACAATGTAGCTGAAACTCTAAGATAGAAAGACCATGCTAGTTTATCCATGATGAGTAATGAAAGACATACAATATTTATTTTTTAATTGAATTTGGATATTGAAAACATGAGGAAATAAGAATTATAATATCTTTCATAGATTAATTGTAATGGCCCGGGTTATTGGGGTCCAATACTTGGTAAAAGTCTCTGGTTTGAGGTGTTTTGGGTGGTCTGGAAGGCCATCCCCACTTCTCGGCTACCGGTAGCTCTCATCTACCGGTGGTTCTCGGCTACCGGGGGCTCTCGGCTGCTGGTGGCTCTTAGCTACTGATGTCTCTCGTCTACCGGTGGCTCTCAGCTACTGGTAGCTCAAGGCTACCGGTAGCTTTCGCCAACCGGTAGCTCTCGCCTACCCCCCACGGGTTTGTCAGTAGCGCCTCCTTTTTGCGCAAATTGGTTTTTAAACCATTTTTTGACCCCCTTTAAGCCTGTTTTAAACCCCATTAATTCCCATTAATGATGATTAATTAAAATTTTGGTGAGTAACCCTCCTTAAATGAAAAACGATGAGGTGTGCGTCAGTTTAAATCGCATAGAAAGGCTAGGACATGAATGTCGTTTTGGGTGTCCCAGTCGCGTGGTCAACCCACGATCCCTCTTCTTACTCGGTTTTGAGTTTTTATCACCATATCTTAACCGTCTCGGGAATGGTGTATCTCAGCCTTTATAACCTAAAGGATTCTACCTAAGTTTTCTTTTTTCTATCACACTGTGCTCGGAG
Source organism: Viscum album (assembly GCA_963277665.1). Taxonomy (NCBI): domain Eukaryota; kingdom Viridiplantae; phylum Streptophyta; class Magnoliopsida; order Santalales; family Viscaceae; genus Viscum; species Viscum album. Next base: position 860,551,256 of record OY728134.1, on the reverse strand, counting down.
TACCCTTCATCCCGAAGAATTGTACCCCCATTGCGAAGTTTTCTTTGATAACGGTCCGCATAGTTTGTGATACTCCTGTTTTCCCAGTTTCCACGCGGGGACGTAATGTCGATCCTCGATCAGTCAGGTAGGGATCTTACCATCATCTCTTCTTTTTGTGTATCATGCGGGGCGGGCATACTTTTGTTTCTGTGGAAATTAACGAAACCCAACATAATGAAGATAATGAACTGACTCTAATGAATAAAAAGGGGGTGTAATTGATGTTCTACCATTCTCTTTTATGATGTTGTGTATTTTGAATTGTATGGGCCTATGCCCACTGAAAATCATGGCTGTTGGTGGTCTTTCGCTTCGCACTAATGAACCACGGTGTCCCTGGATGTTTAAATAAACGTAAAATGGAATTGGTTAACTACGTATACTCAGTTAAATAGACTGAAGCACCAGGATTAACCCTTTTCTGTGATAACCCCAGTTAAAGTATAGTGGAATTGAAACCATGGAGTGTGTTAAATCTTTTAAATTTTAAAATACCTTCTTGGGTCGGCCTTGTGTTGGTGGTAGTTGTTTGGTTTTTTCCATCATGGGCCAATTGCTGGGGTGATATGGGTGGGGATGGGATCCCCTGTTGTTATACTTTCACTGGTTGAGAACTTGAGGTTGGGTTGTTTTTTTGTTTATATCACGAATTGGGCTGGAATCCTCTGTTGATGAGAAACAGTTGGCTCCTGAATTTTGGGGACATGGGGTAGTGTCTCATGGTTGTTTTTGTTTCCAGTACCTTGAGGGATCTCCCTTGTTCTATAGTTTTTGTGCCTCCATAAGAGAAACAGGTGTGAATTCTTAAATTACCAGATGTTTTTCCTTTCTCCCAATTTTTTTGATCATCTGTGGATGTGCCTATTAGTTTCCCAGTAGGGAAGGGATTAACTCATACTGAACAGTTATGACTGATATCTTGAACAAGTTGAACTAGGAAATGTTTGTCGTGTGCCTGATTTCTTAGGTAGTAGTGCATGTGAACCTTCTTGTATCTATTTGAGGAGGAATATGTTGGGCTATGTGTTAATATATATATGTATAACTGTATGTTTTTTTAGTCACACCCCACCCGCGTTGGGAACTTAGTGTCGGACACACTATTTCTTGGGGAATGGTGTTTCCCCCTAGTTACTCTCCTTCCTGCTCCCTCTTCCCTCGGCTGTGATGCCTTGAGGTGACCTTACACCCAAGATTCTTCGGGTAGGTTTTGTTTGGTGTGTTGTTAGCCCTGGTGTTTTCGGGCATGGATTCTGGTTTTGGTTGGTTTTCCCAAGTGTCTTCGGGATGAGGCCTAGGTGTTTTGGGGTAGGGATGTGTGGTTGTGAGGCCCAGGTGTGTGCGGGCAGGGATGTGTGGTTGAGAGGCCCAGGTGTGTGTGGTGGGAAGAGCATGTTAGTTTCAGGACGTTTTCTGTTAGGGATGAGCAGCTAGCTAGTTGGGGAAATGGTGGTGTGGGGTACCCAAATGTTTTGTTATTTATTATTACCTTTCTACTTTTGTTATTTGGTGGGCGTGGAAGGTGAGATTGGATTGATAGAGTCATTGATAGATGTTGGTTTTTCTACTTCTCACGGGAGTTTAGTACATCTCCCCACTTGTGTACGAGAGCTATAGGTTTTTTCTACTGAGTATACTTTGTATTATCACCCTATGTTTACTTTCAGGTTCCCAGGAGGACTTCAGAGGCCATGCGGGACCTTACTAGTCTGGACGTTGGAGTTGCTATTGGTCGTTGTTCATTCCTACTTTGTCTTTTTCGTTTCCTGCTGGTTTGAACTTGGGAGTTCTTGTTCTTAGGAGTTCTTGTACTTTGTTCAGTTTTATTTTTAAAACATGGACGTAGTTTGGTTTTTCCTGGATTTTTCTATACATGGTGGTGGTTGGTGTTGACTCATTCTTTCCCCCAATCTTGGTTAATAAAAAAAAGTGAAATGCCTCCCATATTATGAAACTATTATACCCTCTGTGCTAGTTGCAACTCCGGGACCTACTAGGGGAGGTACTTGGGGGGTCGTTATCTCTCCATCAACTTAAAGAAGGAAGGGTGTGACAATCTATTGTCCCTTCCGTATTTTTGGTGAAGGCGGGTCGTGACAGAAAGGTATCAGAGGCGATGATGAGGGATAGGATGGAGTCTGGAGTTATGAACAATGAGGATTGCATGGGATGGTAGGGAAACCATGTTAGGTGATCCTAGTTCATAAATTAGCCCAGGGAGGACCAGCTAGGACATGGGATTTTAGGGCCCCCTATGATCTGATGCAAGGACTCTGAGCCTATCAAACGTCCAAGTGAGACTACATTAATTGCAAGGTAGAGACCCCAGGGAAGGTACATGCATCATACTGTTTGCATTTTTTTAATTTATTTGGGGAACCTTGGGGAGAAAAAAATTTAGTAATAATAATAATAATTCCCTTTCTAGTCGAGCTAAGGCAATATTTGTCTACCTTACAGCTATGGAAACCGGACGTTATCCACGAGAGACATGGGTGGTTGAGGCTTAGAGGATTAAGGTAGTTGACCAGTAGAGTGTTGATCGAGATGAGGAGGAGGTCTTTTGGCAGAGGACTATTCGGTCCTTCCAGCGACAAACCCTCGATAAGAACGAGGGAATTTTTTCTGAACTAGTAACCGAAGGATGACTCGAGGAGCTAGCCATCGCCTTCTCTTTGATCCGTGCTCTGAGAGAGTACTGGGTTCCGTTGGCCGTCAGTCAGCTGAGATGAGCAGTGATTCAGTGGTGGAGGCTTTTCTTGGGAGGGAAGACAGAGGCAGAGGTTTCATGGGCCAGTTTCAAGAATGAATTTTGTGAAGAGTTCCTCTCCTCTATGGCGAAGGCTGAGAAGAGACAGGATTTGATCTCCCTTCAGTAGGGAAGCATGTCAGTGAGGGATTTGGGGATCAAGTTCAAAGTTCTCTTGCGATTTTCCCCGAATCTATTTTCAGATGAGGATTCTCAGGTAAGATGGTTAGAGGAGGCGCTATGTCCTTCTATTTAGTACGCTGTCACTCCCTTCACTCTTCCGACGTATCTAGTAGTACATAATAAGGCCGAGATATTAGAGAGGATGCAATCGAAGGGAGGCCCACCATGAGAAGGGAACCATCTGAGTTAATCAAAGGGAAAGGCAGTTAGCAGTAGGTCTCCAGCGACAGGGCCTTTCAGGATTCGACACGCTGGATTTAGGCCACATCAGTTCGAGTCTCGTGCTTCTGGACCTCACCCTTTTTTGGAAGGGCTAGGACCGAAGTGTTTCTCTTGAGGAGTTTTCGGGAATGTCTAGAGCAGGTGTCCGACTCGAGCTCTACATGGAGGGGGTGGGCAGTTTCAGCACCCACCTCAGCAGCATCTGTCGCCGGGAAGGCCTTTCCAATAGCAGCAGCAGGCCCCTGGCCCTCCGAGGGATGACCTTGTGGGAGGAGATCGACACCAGGGTGCTCTTCAGGGACCTCAACCAGGGCATGGTCGGAGAGGTGGTCGAAAATAGTGAGGAAGAGGAGATGGGCATGGACAGTTGCACGTCGCAGTGTTAGTAGATCTAACGGAACCAGAGATCGTTCGAGGTATGATCTCTTTATTCAGCACGCTTGTTTCTGCCTTGTTTTATTCGGGAGCTTCACACTCCTTCGTTACGCCCGCATTATCATACTCATCACGTCTAGATACTGCGAGACTTTTTGTGCCCCTAGTGTTGAGAACACCAGTTGGGGGTCAGAACAGTGTATCTTACATCTTCTGGGTGTGTAGACTGATGTTGGGACTATATTAGTCCATTAGAGACCTTCTTTCATTGCAGATGCATCAATACGATGTCATTCTAGGCATCAATTGGTTATTCTATTTTCATTCCATCATGGAATTCTATCAGAGAAGGGTTGAATTCTCTAACAAGGATGGATGAAGTGTGTCTTTTTTTGGGGAGTGGAGTTATCAAGAGGGGATTTGACACGTGGAGCCACTCCTTTCTATGCTGAACGAGATGTCAGTAGAGTTGGCGGGCGCAGGAATTATGGATGTCCCAGAGGTCGTAATAGAATTCACGGATGTCTTTCCTGATGAGGTTTTGACTCTACCCCCTCAACATGATGTTGAGTTTGGGATAGACTTACAGCCTAGTGCCCACTTGATCGCGATGGCTTTTTACCGGATGGGACCCTCTAAGTTGTCCGAGTTGCAGATTCCGGTTGATGATCTGCTGGAGAAGGGCTTTGTTCGACCCAGCTTGTCGACATGGGTTGCTCTAGTTTTGTTTGTAAAGAAGGTAGATGGTATTCTACGTCTGTGCATAGACTTTCGGAGGTTGAACCAGGTGACGGTCATGAATCGTTGCCCCCTCTTGAGGATAGAAGATCTCTTCGACCAGCTGAGGGGAGCAGGTTGTTTCTCTAAGATCGATATGCGGTCTGGATACCACCAGGTGAGAGTGAAGGAAAGTGATATCTCGAAGATGGCTTTCAGGTGCAGATATGGCCACTTTGATTTCGTGGTCATGCTATTTGGCCTTATAAACGCACCAGCTATGTTTGTGAACCTCTTGATCTCTATTTTCCGAGAGTTTTTGGACCAGTTCATTGTGGTGTTCATCGATGACATCTTTATCTACTCAACATTAGAGGAAGAGCATATTGAACATCTTAGGGTAGTTTTGGGAGTCCTTAAACACCACCATATTTATGGGAAACTGTCTAAGTGAAAGTTATTAACACGAGATGCACATTTCCTTGGACATGTAGTGTCTCAGATGGGAATAGCAGTAGACCCGTTGAAGTTCTAGGCAGTCGTTTCATGGGAAGCACCCAAGAATGTGGCAGAAGTTTGTAGTTTCCTGGATTTGGCAGGCTACTACTGGAGGTTTGTGCCCGAATTCTCCCGAGATATGGCTCCATTGATAGCTTTGACTAGGAAGGTCCAGGCATTCGTGTGGAGCAACCCATGCCAGACAGTTTTTGGCTACCTAAGGGAGAAGCTGGTTAGTGCTCCAGTACTCAGATTTCCAGAGGAAGGGGTATTGTTTGAAGTGTTTTGTGATTCTTCTGGCCTTGGGTTGGGATGTGTACTGATGTAGCAGCAAGGAGTGTTCTCTTATGGGTTTATGCAGTTACATCTCCATGAACGTAACTATGCCACCCACAATCTAAAGCTTTCTGTTGTGGTGTTCGCATTGAAGTTGTGGCGGCATTATCTCATCGGGGTTCGCTTTTTGGTCTTCTCAGATCACAAGAGCTTGAGTTATATCTTTTCCCAGTGAGATCTGAACTTTCGGCAGTGGAGATGGGTCGAGTTCCTCTAAGATTATGACTTTGAGATCTCTTATACCGAGGGCATGGTCAATGTTGTGGCTGGTTCCTTGAGAAGGAAATCGCAAAAGGAAGTAGTTTGGGAATCTGCATATGCTTGGAGAGTGATGGAAGAGTTGTTAGACTTGAATTTAGATGCAAGGGTGGAAGGTGGAAGAGGTTGTTTGTTTCAGATGACTGTAATTTCCTCCTTAGTGGTGCGGGTAGAGGATTCTCAGTGGGGAGACTCAGAGGTGGAAGTAATGTAGGATCGTGTTTATTAGGGAAATGATCCAGAGGGATGGTCAGAGAACGGTCAGCATCAAATGTTTTCTGTGGAAGGTTTTTCGTTCCAGAGATGATGCGTAAAGGTGTTCTCTTTGAGTACCATGGCTCGGCTTTAGCGGTACATCCTGGGGTCTCAAAGTGTACCAAGGACCAAGGAGAGATATTTAGTGCTCAGGGTAAAGCAGGAGGTGGAGGAGTTTGTGGCAAAGTGCCTCATGTGTCTACATGTAAAGGATGAACATTATTTTCCTGGAGGGTCGTTACAGATGTTAGATGTTCTTGAGTGGAAGTGGGATGAAATCTTGATGGACTTAGTCACAGGGATACCCAGGGATCAGGGGGGCTATGATGACATTTGGGTAGTGGTGGATCTGTTGAAAAAATTAACACATTTCTTGGAGATTAAGGAGTCGAGCCCGGTGAGCACCTTATCCCAGAGGTACGTCGATGAGGTGGTGCAGTTGCACGGGATCTTGAGATCTATTGTCTCTTATCGAGGCACTTTGTTTACCTCATGAGTCTTAAGGGAATTACAACATATCATTAGCACCTAGCTATGCCTTAGCTCTACTTTCCGCCCTTAGACAGATGGGAAAACAGAATGAACGATCCAGAAATTGGAAGAAATGTTGCGGGCATGTGTTCTGGATTTTGGGGGATCATGGGTATGACAATTGACTCTAGTAGTGTTTGTTTATAAAAATAGCTTCCACTCCACTATTGGTATGACACCGTTTGTGGCCTTGTATGGAAGGTCGTGTCATTCACCCATTTGCTGGATAGAGATTGGGTAAGCAGCTGTTCTTGGGCCAGAATTGGTGCAGGGAACTACTGAGAAGGTTCAGCTCGTGTTGCGAGAGGATGAAGGCATCCCAGGATGAACCATCCCCTTGGTTAGTGTTTTGTGGAGGCATGGTGGCTGGGAAGAGAGAACATGGGAGCGGGAGGCCTAGTTACGCGTCCAGTACCAAGAGCTGTTTTGACTTGTTGTTTTTGTTCTGATCCTTGTTCAGTTATTCTAACTTGTTCTTTAGTATATGAAATGATTGTTTTAATTAACTATTTGATGATATGTTCCCTGTTCTCTGTGTGTGAGTGAATGTGTGTATGATGATGGGAAAAACCAGATTGGTAATCAGGACGCATTAATGTGGATGTGATTAAACCCGTGCGGACGAGTCAGTGCCACCCAAAGAGGATAATATCCTGACATATATGAAGGGAATCCCTAACTCATGTGTTGGGCAGTGTGATCCTTGTACTTGTTGTGAATGTTTGGGGTTATAACTCTTGGGGGAGTATTCCTGGATGTAGTGGGAGGGTTCTGTCCCAGCTTTCAAACAACTCAGGGGTTTTCCCCTGAGAAGTTTCTTTAGAGGGTGGTTGTTTGGACCCCTCTTTTATCCATTCTGGTTTGTTCTTATATTCTCGGTGATGAGAATAGTTTGAGAAGTATTGGATGTAAGGTCCTAGGTTTTTGGGGTCCATTACTGTGTAAAAGTCTGTTGTTTGAGGTGTTCTGGGTGTTCTGGAAGGCCGTCCCCACTTCTCGGTGACTCCTAGCGGTAGCCTTTGCCTACCGGAAGCCTCGGCCCACTGGTAGACCAAGCCTACCAGTAACCTTGGGGTACCGGTCGCACTCGACTACCATTGCCTCTCGACCACCGGTCTCTCTCAGCTACTGGTAGCTCTCAGCCACCAGTGGCTCTCGGTCTTCGGTCTCTCTCGGTAACCGGTCGCTCTCGGTAACCGGTCGCTCTCGGTAACCGGTCGCTCTCGGTAATCGGTCGCTCTCGGCCACCAGTCGCTCTCGGCTACAGGTCTCTATCGACTACCGGTCTCTCTCGGATACCGGTCGCTCTCAGCTACCAGTTTCTCTCAGCTACCGGTAGCTCACGGTTACCGGTAGTTGTCGCCAACTGTTAGCTCTCACCTACCCACCACGGGTTTTCCAATAGCACCTCCTTTTTGCGCAATTTTTTTTAAACAATGTTTTGACCCCTTTAAGCCCGTTTTAAAGCCCATTAATGAATATTAATTAAATTTTGTGTGAAGTACCCTCTTTAAATGAAAACCCATGAGGTGTGCGTCGGTTTAAACCACCCAGAATGGCCAGGACCCTTGAATGGCGTGTGTGGTGTCCCGGCCGCATGGTCAACCCACGATCCCATTTCTTAATCATTTTTGAGTTTTTATCTCTGTATCTTAACCGTCCCATGAATGGTGTATATCAGCCTTTAAAACCTAAAGGCTTCTCTCTAAGTTTCCTTTTTCTATCACCCTGCGCTCAGAGTACCCTTAATCCCGATGAATTGTACCCTCATTGCGATGTTTTCTTTGACCACGTTCCACAGAGTTCGCCCTACTCCTGTTTTCCCAGTTTCCACGCAAGGACAGAACGTCGATCCTCGATCAGTCAGGTCGGGATCTTACCTTTGCCTCTCCTCCTTGTGTATCATGCGGAGTAGGCATGCTTTTGTTTCCGTGGAAATTGACGAATCCAAACTTAATGAAGATAATGAACGGACTCTATAGATTAAAAAAGCGGGGTGTAATCGATGTTCTGTTATGCTCTCTTATGATGTTCTGTGTTGTGAATTGTACAGGCCTATTCCCACTAAAAATCATGGTCGTTGGTGGTCTTTCTCTTCACACTAATGAACCTCGGTGTTCCTCAATGTTTAAATAACCGTAACATGGAATTGGTTAGCTACATATACTCGGTTAAATAAATTGAAAGCACTAGGATTAACCCTTTTCTGTGATAACCCCGGTTAAAGTATAGTGGAATTGAAACCATGGAGTGTGTTAAATCATTTAAATCTGAAAATACATACTTGGTCTGACCTTGTGTTGGTGGTAGTGGTTTGGTTATTTCTTTCATGGGCCGATTGCTGTGGTGATATGGGTTGGGATGGGATCCCCCGTTGTTATAATTTCACTGGTTGAGAACTTGAGGATGAGTGGTTTTTTTGTTTATATCCCAAATTGGGGTGGAATACACTTTTGATGAGAAATAGTTGGCTCCTAGATTTTGGGGACATGGGGTTGTTTCTCGGGGTTGTTTTGTTTCTAGTACTTTGAGGGATCTCCCTTGATCCCGAGTTGATGTGACTCCACAAGAGAAATGGGTGTGAATTCTTAAATTACCTGATGTTTTCCTTCCTTCTGATTTTGTTGTTCATTTGTGGATGTGCCTATTAGCTGCCCAGTAGTGAAGAGATTAATTCATAATGAAATTCTATGACTGATAACATGAACAAGGGGAACTGGTAACTGTTTGTCGTGTGCCTGATTTCTGAGGTAGCAGTGCCTATGAACCTACTTGTATCTGTTTGAGGAGCCATAGGTTGGGATGTGTGTTGGTATATATATGTATAACTATATTTTTTATGTTTAGTCGCACCCCACCTGCGTTGGGAAATTAGTGTCAGACACCCCATTTCATGGGAAAGTGTGTTTTCCCCCTAGTTACTCTCCTTCCAACTCCTTATCCCCTCAGTTGTGATGGCTGGAGGCGACCTTACACCCATGATTCTTCAGGTAGGTTTTTTTTAGTGTGTTTTTAGCCCAGGTGTTTTCGGGCAGGTGTTCTTGTTATGGTTGGTTTTCCCAGGTGTCTTTGGGATGAGGCCTAGGTGTTTTTAGACAGGGATGTGTGGTTGTGAGTCCAAGGTTTGTGCGGACAGGGATGTGTGGTTGTGAGGCCCAAGTGTGTGTGGGCGGGAAGAGCGTGGTAGCGTCAGGATGTTTTCCGTTCGGGATGAGCAGCTAGCTAGTGGGGGAAATGGTGGTCTGGGGTACCCAAATGTTTTGTTCTTTACTATTACCTTACTGCTTTTGTTATTTGGTGAGTGTGGCCGGTGAGATGGGATGGATAGACTCTTGGATAGATGTTGGTTTTTCTGATTCTCATGGGACTTTCGTATATCTCCACACTTGTGCACAAGAGCTATAGGTTTTTAAAACTGAGTATACTTTGTATTCTCACCCTAAGTTTACTTTCAGGTTTCCATGAGGACTTCAAAGGCCGTGTGGGGCCTTACTAGTCTGGACTTTGGAGTTTCTATTTTTCACTGTTGGTTCCTGCTTCGCCTTTTTCTTTTCCTTCTGTTTTGTACTTGGGATTTCTTGTACTTGGGATTTCTTTTACTTTGTTCAATTTTATTTTTAAAACATTCATGTAGTTTGGTTTTTCCTAGAGTCTTCTATACTTGGTGGTGGTTGGCGTTGACTCATTCTTTCCCCCAATCTTGGTTAATAAAAAAGAAGGATAATACCTCCAATATTGTAAAATTGTTAAACCCTTGGTGCTAGTCACCACTTTGGGGACAACTGGAGGTGGGACTCGGGGGTCATTATCTCTCCTTCAACATATAGAAGGAAGGGTGTGGCAATATGCTGTCCCTTCCCTCTTTTTTGTGAAGGCGGTTCGTGACATTAATGTTCAATTGTCCATCCATGACAGAGTTGGGAAGGCATAGAATGATGAATAATAATTAAAAATGAAGTTGAGAAATATTCTCTAGTTCAATTTTGATCATAGCATATGAATAACACATAAGGTCCATGTATGTGTCCTATTAATATCATTTTGGAAGAAAGAACTTGTGGATAAACTCCATAGTTCATAGTTATATATTTATCATTGAATTTTGATGATGTATAGAGATCTTGTAGATATTTTAGTTGAGATAACATGAAAATAAATACAAAAAAGTATGTACATTGGTTCTTGATATGTCCGAAATTTAATGTCGAGATACTAAATTTTAATTGGATTTTACAATCACTACCCATACCATATTTCAAATGGGAAAACATCACCAAGTATTTTATCTAAAGACTCCCAAAAACATCAAAGGATATAATTCCATGTGGGTTATAGTTAATAATACTAGAAATGAATCACACTTATTTGGTACTAGAAAATATTTCTTTATCAAAAACCATTACAATATATAGATTAAGGATGTGGTATGGTTTCATGGAATATAAAATTATATTGTATCTAATCCGAATCCATGGTTACCAGAATATTTTAGTTAATTTTTTATTAAGCACGTCATACAGATTTTAGTTTCAATACTATTTATAATCCTTAGATAGATGATCAATCTAAGAGAACCATTAACTCTCTAGATGATGTATTGAGTGATTGATCTATGAATTTCATAGGTGGTTAGGATACATATATTCCTTTTGTGGATTTGTCATACAAAATGGTTTTCACTAGAGTGTCTAAATGAATCTTTATGAACCCATCTTTCAAAAAAAAAGTGTAGAACACAAATTTCCTAGAATGAAGTCAGAGATATAAAGCTATTGAGACCCAATACAGCTGATCAATTGGAAAATATGGATATATCCATTCAATAACAAATATTGAAATCTTAGAGTTGAAAAATGAATGTTATCCTAGAAATTTTTTAGAAGATCAAATATTGAAGATTATGACAAGGAATTATTATGAATATATACCTAAAAGAAGGCAACAATATTAAAAAATAATGGAAATTTATGATGTAGGTATATTTTCCCTATAGTGATTATACATTATATTGAGACTATGCCTTATCTCCCAGTGCTTCCACAAAACCACTATGAAGATCATGATGTGTTCTTAGTATCTATCCAAAGAAATTTAATACTTGTTCCTTCACATGCACTAAACTAAATGGTCCTACAAATGAATGATGATCTTTCTTATATGTAATACATAGTGCAAATTTTGGATCACAAAAAAATACTATGAATAAAATCCCTCACCTAGTCAATGTTTTGGGGTAAAATCATAGAATTGGGGAAGCTATGGGGGAACCTTAGGATGTGATGATGTAGAAGTTTCCTTAGATATCTATATCATATTGATAGAAATTAAAAATTTGAAACTATAAAAAATAACATAGAATTTAACACCCCATGATTTTTTGAGATATTATTTATATATGTTAAATTACGTTGATAGTTTTAATTACAAAAATAGTTGACTTTAAACATACCATAGTTTACTATTAAATTATTTTTAAATGATAATTTTATCTCATAGATGAAAAAGTAGTGCATATGAATTTAAATAAAAAAAATTAGGAAAAAATAATAATTTTTTATATATAAAAATAATTCATTAGCTATCAATTAAACATAAATGAAAAAAATAAAACATTTTAAGGAAAAAGAGATTCTTTCCATAAAATCTTTTTATGAATATAATGTGAATTTATATTAATATATTTAATTGAACAAAAGTTTAAAAATAATTTTTTAAATTCTATATATTTTATATTTAATTAATTTTTTTTAACATTTTTTAGAGTGTTTACTAGGCATGAGATAAGAATAAAAATGGATTTAAGTTTGAAAATTGTATTTTTCTAATAAGAGGGTTACATCAAATTTTCTAAAATTAATTTAAATTTTTTTTCTACTACTTTTATAGATTGAATATTTACAAATGGATAGTATATTTGGGATTTGAGGGTTCCAATATTGGAAATAGGACCATTTTATTTTTGGTTATTATGAATTGTAACGAAGGTAAATTTTCACACATTTGTAAAGGATAAGTTAAGTTAACTTAGTCTAAAACTAACTCTTAAGGCCTCCATTGTTATTCTAAATTATTATTATATGAATTTAATTTTACCATTATCACCCTATTATCAAAATATTTCTTTATAGAACACATTTCCATGAAAATACGTTTTATAATATTTAATGAAAAGAAAATAAAAGATGTCACCCTCGTGATTATAGGTAAAAATTATGTATTACATAAGTATAAATGAATGTAGTGAATGAATATTAATGTTTTTTTTTCATATTAAGGAAAATAATTTTATAATGTGAATTTATTTATAATTATTATTTATATATTTACCTTGAATTTTTTTGAAATGTCGACAGAGTATTCATTCAATTCCTAGAAAAATTAATATATTATTTTAAAAATATAAAAATATATACAATATGAGTGAGTTATAATATTATATAAATTTTAAAGATTAATATTACTCATTAGTGACATGTAAAATTATTCTATTATAATTCAATATTTTTCTTGATGTGTTTAAAGTAACATTGATTTAATTGTGTCAAAAATGTTATTAATGACATTTTATGAAATTAATATTTTATTAAATTATTGGAAAACATAAAAATATTTAAATAGGACAATATGGATATTATATAGTCATAAATTTTGTTATTATTTTTCATTTATGAAGAAACTTTCACCATATATATTGAATTATAACCATTTTATGGTTAAACAAATTACTCTGGTGAAGATTAAAATTAGATAACCAAGAATTTTAACCAAGTGATAAGGATTTATATAACATAAAAAACTATGTAAATTTAATATAATTATTATCTTTGTACCTTATAAACTTTTTAATTCAATATCCATACATTATTATTCAATATTATTTAAAAAGAAATAGTTATATTTTAATCTTTTAAAAAATATCATTTCTGTCCTTTCCCTTCATGGTAAATTGACACCCATTTATCAATATTATTAACACCGCATTAAGCCATATAGATCAACCAAAAAAATATTATTTCTCTTATTTTCATTTGTATCTGTGCTTTGGAGGTGATGGTATTACCAAAACACCAACCCTACTATCCTTAAGAGTATATCTAAAGGGGTTATTTAAAAGGACATTTAGTCCACTTAACTGATCACTTTCTATTATAATTACTATTTTACATCCTATAAAAACATATTTTATCATAAAATAATATATTCAGAATCATAAATATTTTTAAATGTTGTTATGATTATCAAAACACCATTATCCACTATGTTTTTCATTAAATGTGGTGTCAATGTATCACCTGCGCATACGTATTTCTTACCGTCTCCACATAGAAATGATATTTATTTTCGAAAACTATCTATTATGGGTGGGTATTATGGTTTGTTTAATGTATGTATATTATATTTTTAAAATTATTATTCTTCTGGATTGATAATATAATATCTACATTCTTCTCTTGCTGTCCGTTTGAAAATGATAACGTCTCGCATGAGTACATGTGGACTGCCTCCAACATGAAGCAATGTGATTTTTTTTCATTTTCTATTTATAAGGATTGTGAAAATTATTGAATTACTAAATATATGTGATATATATAATATGAAAAATTTCTTTTCTATGATTAATTTATAATTTTCTATTATTTCATTCGTATCATTGAAAAAGTAAAATAATGTTCATACATATAAATGGAGTATTATCTTCATAAATGGTGTAATTAATTTTTATATTTATATATTTTATAGATTAATCTAAATAAAAATAAAATGAATATATTTTATATTTTTATCAAGATTAAATTTACTGAGATGATGGTACCATTATTAGAGTACAATGACTGAAACAACCATACACATACTTAAAAAAAGATGTTATCAACCAGAACAATGATTTTAACAAGGAATTTTTAATAAATGGCAGATAAATAATGATAATAATATATTTATAATAAATATATATTTATTATATAGGATTATTGAATAAGTGTGACGGTTTTTTGACTTTATTAAAGAGTTTATTTAATAATTTCCTCATTATTTCAGTTCGTTTATTTTTAATTGTCTGATAGGGGAAGTTATTTGATATTTCTTCTTATTATTTGGGTTTGTGTTTATTCGTTTATATATATTGAAGATAAATTTTAATACTATCCAATTATTTATAAATTATTTTTTTCTCATGAATATATGTTTTCAAAATGGATTAAAAGGAATATTATTTTCATTTTTGGAATGATGAACTTTTTGACCTTTTTATAATAGTTCTAAAGGAATGTTTTCATTGCCTTATATAAAATTAATGAAATTATACACCATAATAAATAATAATTAGATTTAATCTTCTATTATAGGGTATAAATTTTTGTTTTAATGAACATTTTTTCCTTAATATTCGGTAAATTTTTTCATATGTGATTTCAAATTAAAAAATGAATTTTTCTTTAGATTTTTAGGGATATTTGGAATGGATTTTTGAATATGATAATATCATTGTTTAACAGTATGATTTACTATAGATATAATCTAATAATACCATCCACCATATTTCTCAAGATGATTTATGATCAATTTTACTTGAGATATTATTGATATTACATAATCTAGGTCATCCAATAGATATAGGTATGAATTTTTAGGGAATGTGGACCAAGTTGTAACATTTATTAATATGATGAATGCATTTAAACTTTTATGTGATGAGAGGGGATTGGAATAATATATCCATTCGATTCATTATTATGTACCATGGGAAAACGATATTCCTTATTTGGTCAAGGCCTTTGTCATATTTTGAGATGTCTTAGAACATGGAATTGATGGTATTTCTTATATGAATTAGTATAAGGAATAAATGGTAATTTTCAGATATTTGGAATTGTCCATTGCATGATTATGAAATTCATTACTAATATCCCTTTTTTTAATAGTAGTGATATCTGTATATATGTTTCAAGATCAGGTGATTATTTTTTATGGAATTATATAACTATCATGTACTCCTATAATATTCTTTGACTATTTATATTTCATTGTACAAAAAGACTTATAGCTCATCTTATCTCACCCATTTCTTATATTTTTGTTCACCCAAATTCTAGAAAGTGTATAATGGATTATATACAAGGATATGATAAAGTGAATTACGATGTTCTCCAAAAAATACATTGTTATATTTTATTTTATTTTTAAATGTATGTGGGTTTTCAAGTATGTATCTAGTTTGAAATGACTAATAATATATTATACATTTATGATGATATCACTTTTATTTAGTACCAATATAATTCTATAATTTTCTTCTTACGCCGGCTCAGTGTGTGGTTTATAAAGGTAGGGTTTGATGTAGGCCTCTAAATATAATTACACCTATAAAGTATTGTTCATCCTCAAGATAAAAAATTTATTTCCATATATATTAGTTATAGAATTATATGTTGAAAAACATTTATTAATTAATATCATTCCAATAGAACCAAAAATTTATATAAAAATAACCTATATATTAGCTTATGTGTAAATCTATAAATTAATCTCTAAGATTTGATATCATCTATTGGAATTTGTACCCTAGAACCAACTAATTTTTAATTTATATTACTTGTTTTTTTAATATCATCAATAAAAATAAATATATTATCTTATGATGAGTTTTCATTAGCATAAAATTAATTTGATACATTCCTTAGAGTATCTCTCACTTAAAATTTTTATGGTTGTTATCTACTATAATGAGAATATTTTAGTTATATGCTAATATTAATAAATATATATTTTATGGTATATTTAAACTAATATAATATGACATAAATAATGTAATATATTATGTGTTGGGGAATAATAAATCATTGAGACTTATTCTCATGAATCTCACATTTAGTAAATGCTAAAATATGAGGTTATGATAAGAGATCCTTTTGTATGAATTCCAATTTTTTCTGTTCCATGGGATATTGCTATCGCGGAGTAAGTGTATAGGTCCTAAAAATTAAGATATTAGAAATCTATATCATTGATCTTGTACTTTTATGTGTTGACCAAAACAGTGATGACATATGGTTTTTGTGAGGTAGGATATGTTAGGTGTATCATAAGTGATTTGACATTAATGACTATGTCATGAAATTATTATTATTTTCATTGATAACATAAGTATATATCGCAGTATCTTTTTTTATAACGGAACTATCTAATAAATGTTTTACCTATAATTTCCCAAGCCTGGTAGCCACTAAACCTGCTCCATGAACCAAGTCATCCCATGGCCTCAGGTGGACCTCCATATACGCCATTGCCTACCATCTTGTTATGAGAGTATATAGAGATATTTAGGGAAGACTATACCGCATTATTTTAGTAATATCATAGAATAAATAATAACAACTAGTAAAAGAACCAATATGAATATCAAATATAAAACATACAAAAGAAGCTAATATGTAACCAAGTAACACATTTTATAACAAAATTGTGAATAGAGTACATGTAATGATGTCCTACAAGTAAAATCCAAAAATAAAACTACTAGACGACCACCTAACATAGACCCAAGTGCCAATGTAGTATTGAAATCCCATGATCCAACCAAATATCCCATGTGTGAACCAATCACATGTTTCCTCTCCCGTACATATACATGAAATCAAGTCACATATTCTCAAGTTCCAAAGTGCCAGGGAATCCATAGAATAGTGTGATTACTACCCAGTAGGCCACCACAAATGGTGTTTAAAAAATAGTATGTCTATAAAATAGATTATTCAGGAAAAATAGTGAAATAATAAACATGTAATGAAATAAACATGTTCTACATTATAACCATTACCCATTTCAACAAACATTTATCAATAAATAGGTTTCAATTTTAATCAATTACTAATTATCAATTACATCCATCAAGTTCTTTAGAATCCACCAGCCAACTAGAGTAGATATAGTTACACTGGGAGCCTAAGTCGTAATATATCATTTACACACTTTTCAAATATAAGGGTTCATTCCCTAATCATATTTTATAAACATACCTCGTAGCATTACTCTATTAATCAAGAAAGTTCCATGTGTTTGGGAAGCATAGAACCATTGTATGACAACCCAGGCCACACCATTTACATATGTTGGGAAACATGAAGCCTTATTCTATCATCCTTACTGCAAATCATATAACCCTTCCCTTGGAGCCTCATTCTAGGTAGTCTCATCCAATTCTACCATTAGGGACACGAGTCCTTAGTCTGACTCCTTAACTCATGCATTATAGATGTTGGGTTTTGATCTTCACTCCAAGTCGACCTATGGATGTATGACCTCATGTTAGTACCCCACATAGCACTAATCCATGTTTACATGATTCTTTATCCATTTTACATGATAAGACGTTATATTCCTTAACTTATCTAAACACATATACCATTTTCAAACAATATACCACTAAACACACACATCATTATGACATGTTCCAATTTATTTCAATGTAAAATCTACATAAAAAACAACATAAAAGTAATTTCAAAATACATGGTAAATCATAAATACAAATAATTCGTTAAAATAATCTTGAATCCACCCATTTAAAATATGGGTCTTCCTCATTTACAAATAAATAATTCCCCGAGGATTTCATTTCCATTTAAAACCATATAAAATAATCATTAAGAAATTCTCAGAAAAAATGGAAATAGTGCATTCATTTCAAATAATCAATTGAAATCTATAACGGAAAACCTCTATTGAAATACCCATGAGGAACAAACCTCCTTTTAAATCATTTCCGTTTTAAAAAACATCATATTATTTTCCAAAAATCATAATTAGATCAAAATCCAAACCCCATTATTTAATACATTTTAAAGGCTCCTTAGGAATTTCAACAAATGTGATATATAGTCAAATCAATTCACACTTTAAATAAGAACACATAATTGATTACAATAAACAACTAATTCACTCTTTCATTTCCCTTATTTAAATGTTCACTAATTTATATCACCATTACAAATGGTTTGGCATACCCTATAGATAACCATAGGTTTGGTATCACATCATCAACGAACAAAACAGGGTCCATGATGGGTATCACAACTTAGTATAAGGTCCAGATTACTTTTTATAAATCAATAATGTATATCATGAGATGGAGGTAGAATAGAACAACCTCATAAACATAAAATATGTTAATACTATGGGGAAAACATTTAAGAACACTTACCTCATTCTTGGTCTCAACCATTCACTTGAACCTATCCATTGATTCAAAATCAGACAACCACGAAATACCCATTAAAGAATCTTCTAGAAAAGTTAAGGTCTTAAGAGATTTAGGATGATATGATAGATACTACATGACCTAATCTATACAATATAGTGAAGAGGAATGTTTGACTACCAAAATATCGATTTTCACTGAAATTCTCTCTAGATGTCTTTAGAATCGAAAAAGAAACATCAAATGGATGTCTAAGAGGGTTTGGTTCCTCACAAAAGATTTTGAGGTGGAATATAGAAGAAAATAGTGTCAGTAATCATAAATATAGAGGTGTAGAAACTGGAATTTCCATGTTTTTAAGGGTCTAACAGTTTGGCCATGGTCAGAAAAATCATGCACAAACCGTGTGGATTACTCTATCCAAGAGGATTCAAGATGCATGGTTTCTTAGAATAAGTGGAATGGTTTAGTAAACCATATGGATCCCATTATCTATCCTCTATTCGAGTGTAGGCCAGCCCACATAATTTCCCTAGCTTGGATTAGAGTTTTCAAAAATCGTGAAACAACCATGTGATAGCTACTGTTTGGCCACTTTTCCCTTTTTTCATATCCCACACCCCAAAACACCCCCAAAACATCCCACACACCTATGAACCAGATCAATAAATTGAAAAAGAAATGATTTTGAACAAATTTAAACAAGTGAATACCTCTAAAAAATGTCTATATCTTACATATTCTCCACCTTATAACAGTTCATCCCCAAGCCGCACATCCCATGAATCCTTATACCTCCAAGGCCAAAGGGTGGGCCATAGGTCCACCTATAAACATCCTTCATCCATGATTCTCCCTGAATTTCATCCTCCCATTACAACTCTTGGACTGAGATAATAGTCCTACCCAAAAAATCTTTCCCCCACTGTAAACCACAATCACAAACTAAATGCTCCTCGAGGACACATCCACCATGACTCATCATTACCACCATCAAAAAAATATCAGAAAGGTGTTGCAAATGCCATTAAACCACCAGAAAAGATCCCAAAAATGAACTAGATTACACTGGGAGAGCCAACTGGAATAGAAATGGGTTTATCTCCTTCTCTACTCTTGGACCAAATCATATGGGTCCATCATTCCTAGCATCCAAAATCCTAACATTGACCCAATCGTGGTGCCACCGAAAGAAAATTTAGATTTCAACCATATCTCCCAACCTAAACTAATCCATAACTCAAGGACCGATGGACTCACACTATATTTTGAAATTCGTAAGAAACATAAGCATAAACATCACCCTAAAATAATCAATTATTCAATGCTCATGTTGATGATCATAAAAAAAACAAAAACAGCATGCCAACGCTCACTCGATCCCATCCAACCCAAAACACCAATCATATTTTCAAACACCAAATTTCCTCTATGGGTATCCCCACAATATTTTTTATCCCACTACCACCACTATAAATTGGTTATAACCTCTATGATCAAAATAGACCAATGAAACCTCAACTAAAATTTAGCAACATATCTGACGCATTTCCCAACTCGTTGTTCCAAACACCCATGACAACCCCCTCCTCCATTGGCAAACAACCATCCAACTAAAACCGCCTGGAAAGAGGAATGTTTTCAATATATGCAAGAACCAAAACAACTAGTCCTTTCCCAGGCGGAATATAGAACCATAAACACACTTCTCAATTTATGAATAAATAGAGGGTAGTTTACTACTCACAACATCAAATCTATTTTACTATGTTTTGTCATGCTATTATGGACTGGCTTGTTTGAAAACACCCATCTTCTACTACTTACACGCTACCCCCTCTTCACCTTCCAATGGATCCTTCACCCATAAGGTGTAAAACCATCATTTGATGAACCCATCAGTGTCATTCTTCATATTTTGGTAACACTCCACTATAAATGTATCAAATATCTTCTAGTCCACCATCTTGCCTCATTGAACCCATCACAACACTAACACAAGAATCTCAAATTTTCTTTTGAACCACCCCAAACTCGAAGCCAATGCTTTGCTTAATCATCCACCACATACAATGACCATATTACATTTCCCAAATATCCCAAACGTGAACGTCATATGTTTTTGTTGGCATTCCCGATTAAACTACAACAACTTCACATTCAGCCCTTCACCCTACAGCCCTATAAACAGCTCCCCACTTTAGGATCTATGTTATCAATTTTTATACCATGAAATTCCTACCAAAATGGATCATGATATGATCACATGATTAACCCCCAAACCCGAACATGGTTATGTAGCTTCCCCCAAAACAAAAATAACATTACCCATTAATCATTCATGGATTCTGAGAATGGAAATCACTAAATTTTTTAACATCTGGACCACCCTGAGGACCACTCCTATAAATGGTCGATGGTGTACATCCCACAATCCAACTCCAAACATATTGCTCTAATACTGTATCCTCTAACATGAAATATTTCCTTCCAAATAACTTTAGTTATCTATGCATAATGCTAGATCTCTCTCAGCATACCTAAGATGGTGTCAATATATTAGAGATTATCTTCAATTACAAAAAGTATGCTAAACCCTATAAATTAATGGAAACAAAAATTATCCTTACCAATCATCACCTCCCACTATGTGAAAAACATGACCTTCAGAAAGTTTCAGGCTTCCTTTCTTATTAATGTCTCATTGGAAACCAACATCAAAACATGGGAGGGATTTCTAGTGGAAGTCACCACTATTTCAGAACTCTATACCAAGTAGATGCATACCAATGTTTCCTATGGAACTACCACTAACACACCTCATGAGTACATCTAGAATGACCCCAGTGCATCATAATTTACACATAATTATCTACCATACCAATCCAAACCTGACCAACCTCTCACATAACAAGAAATTCTAACCATTATCACAAATACTTTCAAGAGAAGCATGTTCCATGCCGCCAGTCCACCAATCCCAAATGGCATCATTCCTTCAAAATATATGGCCACAAATGAACCTACTAAAAACCCACATGGTCTCTTAATTTCATCGGACCATATAACAAACCAGATCACATGAGTCATGAATTACTATATTTAGAAGAAAATTCTCACTCACACAACTAACCATGACGTCTGATCTTTCAACCTCATTGGACTCGAGACCTCCTCAAAATCTCATCCAAAAACCTAGCCATTTGTACATCCAAGGCCAACCACGTGTCCTCCCTCACCACCAGATTTCCTCTATAACAAAATATGTCTTCGGTGTTTTGGTATCCCTTACCTTATCTATGCCAAAACAACATCAATTCCCCAAGGCTTTCAACTTAGAACCACAACCCATGTCACCTCAAAAAAACCATCATCCATCCCACTTAGCCCTCCAGTATAAATTCTCACTCGGAAGAACTATTCGTTTTCTATATCCAAATTCCAAAGAATCCACCTATGCCATACACACCCAAGGCACTAGAAACCACGGTCGACCCCTCTTTTAGGTCAACCTGAAAGTTAAATGATACGAACTCCTTAAAAATTGCCATGCCTAGCTATATCAATTATCTCTACATCAAATCTATTCACATAAATCCTCAAAGGATCTTCTTCTCTATGGTGGAAATAATTCCCCTATACAAAACATACAATGTTAAAGGCACCAATAAACCACATACCCTTTCTCCCGCACCCAATATACTCACACATGTATATCATCAACATGATCCAAACACCCAATCTCGGGTCCAAAACACAAATCGCAAGATCTCTACCCACAAGATTCACCACATCCACATTGATAAATTTTATTTACCAAATATTAATTCAACAACCTTACCAAATACACAACAAGAAACATTTAATTAACTGACACATGAAAACCCACTGATATCTCACATCCCAGAACTCATGATCTCCAAACTATGTCACTCTCACTACACAAACAACCCATACATAGGGTCAAAAACAAGTACATGGGATACACACCACTAGTTTCATTAAAAGTTTCATCATTATCCCATTTATATTACTAATTTAAATAAACCATTTAAACCAAAGGTTCCACATTTTAAAACATTCCAGTTCGAAACAAACGAATTTACACTTCGACAACCCTTTTTATTAACCCAAAATTTCAAAATCCAATATTTATTAAAATAACCCTTAAAAATCATTAATTTCCATTTTAATGAAATTTCAATAAGATTAATTCGATGGTAGAAAGTATACTAAAAACATGCGAGTCTCAAAGAACTATTAATCACGAGAAATATACAGGTGACCTATCAATTCAATGTCCCTTTCATGATGCATGAACTCACACACCCTCTATTTTCATATAGTGCTAAGAGATAAAACCTCATAAATCATTAACAAGAAATTCTTGTGCTAAACCCAAGGTTGAAGTATCATCCAACCATAAAACCACAAAACATAACATTAATTATGACCCCTAGAAACATGGGATTCCCTTATACGTGGGGTTGTCGACACCATTGAATGAGCTCATTTCCATGTCATGAAATGATCCGAGAATAATTTCTACAATGAATTAAATAGGAGGGAAAAATACAACCTACCTCTGATACCACTTTGTAACATCCCCATCCTGGTACACAGGGAAGCGATGCCTTGATCTAGGCCATCACATGACCTTAGGTACACCTCCCTATATTATTGATACCCCATAATAGTAGTGAGGGTCAATAGAGATATGTTGGGGAGACCATACATGATTATCTTAGTAATGTCACAACAGAAATAATATCAACTAGTAAAAGAACCAATCCAATCATCAATTGGAAAACATATAAAAATTCCAATAAGTTTCTACATCACACATAGAATATATGAAGAATTAATAAAATAAATTTCAATAAGTCATTCAAATAAAATACCAAAACCCAAATACCAATAGACCACCATGCATAGACATGAGTCAAAATACAATCTAAAAATACCTTGATCTAACCAAATAGCCCATAGGTGGACCAAGAACCAACTATATGTCCCAAACATATACAAGAAAATAGGTAACATATTTTTAGGAACCCAGGTGCCATGCTATCTTGATCAGAGTGTGAGTATAAATTAGTTGGACAACAACAATGGTTTAAAAAAAACCAAATTATACAACAGTGTATATTGGTAAAAAATTGAAATAAAAAAGCATGGAATGAAATAAACATGTTACAAATTTAAACCATTACCCTTTTGACCAACATTAACTAGTAAATATGTTTCATATATTTGAAATTACTAATGAAAAATTTTATCCATCAGTTCTTTAGGATCAACCAACCAACTAATCTAAAAACAGTCACACTGGGAGACAAATTCGTAACATAAGGGTTACACACTTTTCAAATAAAAGGGGTGAATTCCCTAAACATAACTTATCAACAAACCCCAAGTCCATAGTTTGCTAACAAATCCAAGTCCATGTGTTTGGGAAGTATAGATCATCAGTTCGACATTCCAAACCACCTAATGTCCAAATGTTATAAAGTATAGAGCCTCACTCTAACACACCAATCATAAACAACACAACACATTACATGGATCCTCATTCTAGATAGTTTCATCCAATTCTACAATTTGGGAAAAAAACCTCATTCTGACTCCATAACCCATGTATTGAAGGGGTGGGGTGTGGAGAATCTGTCTAACCTGGCCCATGAATGTTGTACCCCAAGTCAATACCCAAAATAGCACAAATCCATGTTAACATGATTATTTAACCATTTAACACGATATTCATTTAAATGACTAAGACCATCTCAAAACATATACAATTTTCAACCCATATCTCATTAAGAACATACATCATTATATAAAATGCCCCCATATTACATAAAAAAATCCAGAAAAATGACATCAAATTCATTTCACAATCAATGGTATAACACAAATCAAAATTCTTGTTTAAAATATTCTCAAAGTCACCCATTTAAAAAATGGGTCTTCCACTATGAAAACAAAATGAAGCCTAAAGGCTTCCATTTCCATTTACAACCATTTCAAATGATCAATAATAATTTTTCACAAAAAATTAGATCCATTCAATCATTCCAAATTAATAGTTTATATTTATAAATAAAACCACATTCTAAATCTCCTTGAGGAAAATGTATCCTTTTAATCATTTCCCTCTTTCAAAATATCATTTTCTTTTTTAACATCCGCAACCAAATCAAAATCCTAACCACGTTATTTAAACCATTTCTAAATCTCATTAATAATTTCACAAAATCAAACTTAGAATCAATTTAATTTACCCATTAACTAGGAACACAAAACCTATTATAATGTTCTACCCCTTTACCCCCATATTTCTCTTATTTCAATATTCACTAATTTATTTCACCATTTCCAATGGTTCGGTATACACCATACCCTAGTTTTGGTATTGCATAATCAATTAACCCAACAGGTCTGTGATGGGTCTCGCATATCAATCGAAGGAAATTATCACTTTTTTTAAACCAATACATCATAGTGTAAGAAGGTAGTGGAATAGAACAAATGAATACATAGTAAAAATATTAAAACAATTGTAAAAGCAAGAAGACCACCAACCTCATTCTCCAAGACAGCCAATATCATGAAAATAGCCATTTATTCAAATTCAAACAACCATAAAATACACCATTCAAGTTTTTGATGGAAAGGTTATGGTTTTAGTGATTCAAAATAGGATGAGAGACTATACAACTCCAAATATTAAAAATAATGAACGTATGAGTTTTTGACACACTTGGATCTCTGATTCACACCCAAATAATTTCCAAACAGCCAATAAAAAAAGCGAAAACATCCCTTGTATGTCCAGAAGGGTTTTTTTGGTCACCCAGGAATCTAGATGAGAAATAGGGAAGAATATTGCATTATAACACTTAAATCCTGAGAGGGAGAAATTGGAATTTCCCACTTTTTAAGGGATTTATGATTTTGTCGTCAGTTAGCCAAAATGGGAACAAGCAGTGCTGCTCGTTCTATCAAAGAGGGGCCAAGACACGTTTTTTCCTTGATTTACATGAAAGGTTTAGAGAATAGTGAGGAGACCATGAAGAAAAATGCATACGAGAGAAGGTCTAGACACATGGTTTTCATGGCCAGGAATATGATTTCCACTAATCTTGCACCTAAGATGTACTAAACACTATTTTTTATATTTTCTCTTCAATTCATGCCCTACACTCATAGAACACCCCCAGATGAAATTTTACACCCAAGAACCCCATTAATTACCACAATAAGGGGAGTTTGACACAAATTTAAACCTGTATATACCTCCAAGAAAAGGTTGTGATATTTAAATAACCATAGAGGTTTTATTGATGATTTTATCTGAGGGAAGTATAAAAATTAAATATCAAGAATAGATGTTGATGAAAGAAGTAAGAAAACTAGTTGATGATATATGAAGACAAAAGGATTATATTATACAATTGTAATTCATAGAAGGTGGATTTCATTTCAATATTAATGAAATTATATATGGGATCCTTAACATGTTAGATGTTAATCTGGTTATCTAGAGTAGATATCCCAATACTATATAGAACACGACCTAGAGGGTCATAAATTATGTGTGTTATGAAATATAGTAAGTTTCAATTTTTTTAATATTATAAAAAATATTATTATCCAGTTCTAATGATTACAAATTTTTATTGCTATATTGAATAATTAATATCTATTTATTGAATAATATTTTGATATTTATCTATTTAAGTAAATATATATTATTAAAAGATAAATAGATACAAAGGTGTATTGTAGGACTTAGATATTACAAAATGAAAATGAATTAACAAGAAATCATTGAGTAATAAAACAAATTGATTATACATAGATCACTTTATCATATATACTGTTAATCAGTATGGGAAATCCATAAAATATAAAAAATAATGATAAAGGGTAAAAAATAATATTTGTTTTCAAAACAATACAACAATTTAATATTATGTGATTAAATCCTCCCATATTAATGTTCTGATGTAATCATTGTACAAGATGATTGTTTGGAGAATATCATGGATCTTTAAGTTTATAAGGGGTACTAACCAATTTTTAAGGTTATCTTATACATGTTAGCATCAAGGGTTGATTTCCTATATTTTATTTTGTTCTATTTTGAGGAATTTGTGGAGAAAGGGTGTGTTTAGGATTTTAAGAATAAGTACATTGTTAAATATATTACGAAAATATAAATTAATAAAGTTGAAAATACCACACACCTAAATTCAATTAACAATTTTTTTTGCCCATTTCAAGATTATGATAAGTGATATATAGATCTTTTCCAATTATATATCCCTATGGAATTATATATTGATTATAGTAATGAGAGATATATGGATTTTCTAAAATATGGGAAGTATAATATATAAAATTATTTACATCACATTTTTTAATCAAAATACTGTTCTAAAAATAGAAATTTATTTATTAAAGAAAAATTAAAAGTCATTAAATCTTGGAATAATCCATTGATCGATTTTACATAAATAAAATCTCCACGCTATCATGAATTTCTAGGTGTGGTTTAGGCACTTCCACATTATACTATTCCAAGATCAAAATTTATATGTTTATGTGTTCCATGTTTATGAGAAATATCAATCAACGTAATATAGTGTGGAAGAGTGGGTTATATTTTAGAAATAAATAGATGATTCCTAAGTTATCGCTTCCTCTAATTATGTATGGTCTTTCTTGTCCATAGATTAATTATTTCATATCCACACACTACTATTTTCCCCCATTTTTTCCTAGTAAATATTACATAAATGATGGAGCTCCCATGTGAGTGGATATTGCTATATATGTATCCAAGGTGAAAACATCCACAGAGACACATATGTGATTTTTTTTTTGAATTTAGAAACTCAAATGAACTTGAGTTATATGAGTTACTCCCCTTAGATCAAGGGTCAGGGTATCATCTACTTGATAAACTGATCAATAGTAAGTAACATTATAATGAAACAAATTTATTTTATTTCAGTGTGAGACATGATTAATTGTTTTTTATGTGATTCATGTTTACTCACTATCAAATATCATAAATTAATTAACAAACATGAAATATGGAATAGAATAAATTTATTATCTGTAAATTGTTTTATTATACATGGTTAATAAATTATGTAAAATACATATCATTTTAACAATCATGTAATATCTTGTTATAAAAAATATTTATTCACAAAAAATATCTCTCAATGGAAATATTATTATAGTAAATCCTTCAAGTTCTAGCATTGAGTTGTAAACATTTTACAAAGTGATTTTTATCCCATTTCTGTGGTATATCAATTTTTAAGGAGTCCTAAATAATTTCAATGCTTGAAATAACAATTTATCATCAAATATTTATTCCCATGATAGAATTGGTAAAACTAATAGTTATGTGTTGAAAAAAATGGGTTTGGGGTTTCAGGAATGGTGAGTCTGCTCGAAAGATTAGGGAAATGTGAAATAATGATGTTGGAAAGACCATGTACCTAAATACCATTGAATAATTTTTCAATCCCAAATATTGATAATGTGAAGGGATGGATGGATATTCTTCACTTTTATATCAACATGAATGTTCATATGGTATCAAATAATGAGATCTATTAGAAATTGATTAAATAGTTATAGACTAATTAATAAAATTTGTTATTTTGCATTTTTTTAATAATAAAAAATTTCAAAATATATGATTTTATTTGTTAAATAAAATTAAATTTCAAATGATCTTTACCTTATAATTGATATCAATTTTAATGAAAGAAAATCTCACGCAATCATAAATTTTTAAGAGTGGATCAAGAACAAGCACATCATGGGATGCCAAGATCAAAAATTCAATGTGTTAGTGTCCCCTATTCCAGAGAAAAAACCATATTAGGAGGCTATTTAAGGTGATCAATTTATCTTATATAATTATAAAGATGACTCATTAGACGTGTGGTGGCTCATATTATCATCCATGTATAATGATCTCTTGATACTAAATTTGAACATAGATTTATTTAGCTTGTTATGCTATATTTATGCATTTATTGACAAGAGGAATGACCTACGAAGAATTAAATATCTAATGTCATTTTCATGTGATATAATAGAGATGGTGATCTTGTTAGACCTAATGTAGTCAAGATAATCGGCTATATTGGCCATTTCAATATCATGGGTTTTAATATTCCAGATTAGTTGTGTACTAACCTCATGCTTCAAATACTGCCTCTATGGTTCCTTGAGATTATTATAAAATATAAATTTAAAAAATTTAAATGTATCCCATGGATCACATTAATCACATTTACCATAGGTATAAGTGAATTTGGATTAATAGCATATATTTTATATCTTGAATAAGTGGAAATATGATAAAAATGGATCTAATGCTATTTAAAATTCTATATACTTTTTATACCATCCACCCAAAAAAAGGAGGAACTAGAGGACAGATAATTATCATGATATAGAATATTTTCAGGTGGATAAAAGGTCCATTGGATGATGAATTTCAGCATTGTGAAGAATCATGGGGAAGATTCTATTGTATTTTATATCAAATATAACCACTCTGTTTATACTTGTTAGAATTAGAAATTGATTTTAGTACCAATGTTTAAAATAAAAATATTAGAACCATTTATATTCAAGACAGTTTATATAGGAGAGGTGGATCATAGATCTACTGATATATTATGGTTTACTACTTTGGGTATATTAGATTACCACCTTTATTTATTAGTGATATTGATTTTATTCATGAATAATTTCTATTATGCACCTAGTGATACAAAAAAACAATATTTCAATGTCTACTTTATAAAAGGATGGAATTAAATTATTATTTTTTAATAAAGATGTCTACTTTTATAGATATAAAAATTTTATGTTGTTTCACATCTTAATAATGAACTTTTAGTACCAGAACACCAAAACTAATTATAGAAAATCTATAAGGAAACAAGATTACCTGAATAATAAAAAATAAAATTATGGAATCATTTAATTGGTCATAAAAATATTTCTTCAAAAATAATTAACAATATTGGTATTTTGATTCTTCTAAACTAAAACCACTTTATATGTTTCAATCTAGTTTACAAGAAAAAATAACCAAAAAACTATTTTTTTTTGATAGGGTGAATGGTACATTGAGATTAATAAATTGGTATGAACATATGATTGTAGAAATTTTATAATTGAATATTTATATAGATACACGTATTGAATAGATTTTACTATTAAATTTTGTAGACACATATACTTATACTTAATATGGCATAAATAAAAATATTTTGATAAATTTTATGATTATAATAGTGAAGTTGATAGTTATCAGGTCATAATGTAAATAAAATTCTATCCGATTTTGGAGAATAAGAACGTAATAATAATTTTATTAACTACCTAATGGGGTTTTGGTCTCTATCAAAACCCACTACTCCTAATATTCCATCATTTAATGGTGTTTGTGGAAGGAGAACTCATATATTATTGAACATCGTGAGGGTTTTGATGTGTAATTAAAAATTTTCATTGTTATTTTAGGGATTTGTATTACAGACTAATATGTACATACTAAATTTTTGTACGAACTAAAGTTGAAAATAATACTCCTGTATTTTTAGAAAATTAAAATAATCATATTTAATTACATACTCATGTATGTGGTCACAAAGATTTTTTAATGTTATCTCTAGTAACAAACTGGAACCCAAGGTAACAAATTTCATATTTATTATATTCCATTAGTATATAAGTGGATATTATCTAGAATACCCCTTAAAAATAAAGTAATTGTATCATGAATAGTCACATTTTCTCATAGGGATCACATCTACAAATGGGATTGTGTGAGAAAGGTTGACTTTAATTAAGATGATTCTAAAGACACATAGGAGTTAGAATTAAAACAATTCAATGAAACCCCATGGATGAGGCAATAACTAAGATATATATACTATATTAGAGCATTAAATTGGTTAGAGAACATGAAAGATGTGTTTTTTCTTGTCACTAAGTATTGTGATTCATTATTTGTTTGTATCAATGAACCGATATCCTATAAAAAGTAGTATGTAGCTACAATTTTTCTTCAAATGGAGATAATCTTGGAATTTAAAACATATTCCATGAATTATAAAAAGCATCATTTTCTGGTAGATACTTTTAATATTTAGGTAATGTTTATTGAAAATTGATATTTAATGATAAACTAGACATGTGAGGTAATGTTATTATCTATAAGGAAATAGTTGTAACTAAAGGGTTTATAAAATATTGACACATTTAATATGATGAATCAATATATAGAGTGTATGAGCTAAAATAAATCATTTTTTATATTTTCATAGTATATTACCATGAATATTAAATTTGGAAGATGGATACCAAAACTATGTTCTATAAGGAAACCTTATGGATGTTATCTCTATAGAACATCCAAAGGGATTTGTTAGTCTATTTGATTCATATATAGCATAAACATTACATAGATACATTTATAAATTAATTTAAGCATCATGATCATGGAAAATTATCTTCAATTAATCCATATGAATGTTTGGTTTATAATCAAATAATGGGATCAATTTTTTTACAAGCGGTTTTGTGGGAGTGAAATTATTTCCAAATTCGTATATGTAGATGAAATATTACTAATAGAAAATATAGTTAAAGTATTAATGTATATTTTGTATAGTTGTATAATTTGTTCTAATAAAACAACATATTTTTAATGAAATATTTCCCTATAAATAATTTTATTTCAATGATAGATTTCAATACATGCAACATTGATCCTAAATGAACCGCAAAAATATAATTATTTACATATGGTTATTATAAACTAGTCCATTAATTAGATAGTATGAATATAATTAATCTAATTATAAAATATATAAATTTCATACTACATAAATTTTTTTAGTTAATTATTAAGAAATAATAACTCAATTTTAAGTAATATTTTATTATAATTTAGAAATAGATTTTCTTAAAAATGAAACATCATTATATTACTGAGTAAATATTGTAGTTAATTTCATTAAAATTATAAAAAAAATTTTAGATATAAACATCATTTTTTAAATCACCATATCAATATTATTTTGTTGTAAAATTTTGTTAATTATTTCGGAAAGTTTGATATTTCAATGAATAATTAAAATTACTAATTTTTAAAAAATATATATATTATTTCAAAGTATTTATAAAGTAATATTCTATTTCTGGATATATTTTTTTTAAAATTCAAATTATATTATTTTTATTTTAAAATACCTAATATTTTTTTTGAAGTTAATTTTATTCTCGAATTTATTAAAAACAATATATATTTTATGATAAAATTATTTTCCAAAAACACTTTTGTTTCTTATTTTTAGTTACATTCATATTAAATTATAACTGTTATATAATTTAAATTTTGGAAAATATATTCCATATTATTAATGATTATGTTCGAATTTATTAAATTCTTCCTTTTTATTTTTCATCAATATGAATAGTAACCTTAATAATATTTTTTACCACAATAAATGGTATAGTGGGTAATTGATGATAAAAATGATTTTGATTATAAAAAAACCTTAAATGTGAATTTATTTAATTTTATGAGTCCATATAATCCATAAGGGATTAATATTTTGTTATATGGAATTTCTTTGACTTTTGGGATGAGATTATAACATTTATAGTATTTTATTTAAAGAAAAGTCAAACAAGTAAAACTCTTGTTTTTAATAACTATAAGAATTATTATATAAGGGTATCTCGAGGTTATGTTAGATTATAAATATTAATTTTAAATAAAAAATATCTCTCTTCTTCATGGTGATGTATTTTTAATTTTTAATAAAGAAATAATTTCATTATATGCTTACACATCATTGATGCAATTATTATTAAATTAATGGAAATATAAAGAAAATGATATCAGAATTACTAAAAGTAAAATACTATTATATATTTATTATATAGATGATAATTACATATTAAGGAGGTTTAAAACCATTATATAATAATTCACCCTTCATCATGATGTTTTTTAAGATAAATTATATAAATAGAGTCAAAATTGAAAATAATTATATTTTTTCTAAATTGTATTTTAATACATTATTTATTAAAAATTACCATCATAAAAAAATTAAATTTAGTTTTTTTAACTTATAAAATATCATTAATTGGAAATTTATGGTCCAATTTTACCTTATAAGTAAATATTACAGTGTATTAATATTGAATGTCTTGCTACCATGGTTAAATTTAAAATAATTCAACTAAGTATTAATCAAAATCATATTGCTTAAATGATAGGATAACTTTTATAAAATCAATTTTTTATGGTATTACAACCATTTCCAACCTTATCTATGAATCCCTATACATATGGAGGTACTTTTTATGATAATTAATTTATTATAGTTTTTATCATTTGAGAAATTCCAAAAGGGACGCTCGCCTAATTTACAAAATGACACATCATCCATCACTTCATTAAAACACATTAATCCTTATATACCATTCTTCCTCTATAAAATTATCTCATCCACTTCACTATAAACATTTTCTACGTTTTAGTCTTTCTAATGGACCAACCCAAGAGCCATTATTGGAGATGTAAATGAGTTGTTTCGTAGAAGATCTAATCACCAAACATGATCACTTTATTTTCAACTATATTTTAAATCCCATTAATGCCCATTAATGATGATTAATTAAATTTTTGGTGAGGTAACCTCCTTAAATGGAAAACCATGATTTGTGCGTTAGTTTAAACCACCTAGAAAGGCTGGACACTTGAATGGCATGTGGGGTGTCCCAGCCGCGTGGTCAACCTATGATCCCGATTTTTACTCAGTTTTGAGTTTTTATCTCCGTATCTTAACTATCTTAAGAATAGTGTATCTCAGCCTTTATTACTTAAAGGCTTCTCCCTATGTTTCCTTTTTTATTACCCTACGATGGGAGTACCCTTCATCTCGACGAATTGTACCCCTATTACGATGTATTCCTTGATCAAGATCCGTAGAGTTCGTGCTACTCGTATTTTCCCAGTTTCCACATGAGAACGTAACGTCGTTCCTCGATTGGTCAGGTAGGGATCTTACCTTCGTCTCTCCTTTCTGTGTATCATGCGGGGTGGGCATGCTTTTGTTTATGTGGAAGTTAGTGAAACCCAACTTAATTAAGATAATGAACGGACTATAAAGAATAAAAAAATGGGGGTGTAATCGATGTTCTACTTTGCTCTCTGATGATGCTGTGTGTTGTGAATTGTACGGGCCAATGCCCACTGAAAATCATGTCGTTGGTGGCCTTTCTCTACGCACTAAAGAACCTCAGTGTTCCTGGATGTTTAAATAACTGTAACATGGAACTGGTTAACTACATATACTCGGTTAAATAAATTGAAAGCACCAGGATTTACCCTTTTCTGTGATAAACCCTGTTAAAGTACAGTGGAATTGAAACCATGGAGTGTGTTAAATCTTTTAAATCTTAAAATACATGCTTGGGCCGTCCTTGTGTTGGTTTTAGTGGTTTGGTTGTTTCCTTCATGGGACGATTTCTAGGGTGTTATGGGTAGGGATGGGATCCCCTGTGGTTATACTTTCGCTGGTTGAGAACTTGAGCCTGGGTGTTTTTTTTATATCACGAATTGGGATGGAATCCTCTGTTGATGAGAATGAGTTGGCTCATGGATTTAAGGGACATGGGGTTTTGTCATAGGGTTGTTTTGTTTCCAGTACATTGACGGATCTCCCTTGATCCCTAGCTGTTGTTCCTCCACAAGCGAAACAGGTGTGAATGCTTAAATTACTAGATGTTTTTCCTTTCTTCCGATTTTTTTGTTCATCTGCAGATGTTCCTGTTAGTTTCCCAATAGTGAAGGGCTTAACTCAAACTGAACTGTTATGACCGATAACTTGAACAAGGGGAACTAGAAACTATTTGTCGTGTGCCTGATTTCTTAGGCATCAGTGCCTGTGCACCTGTTTGTATCTGTTTGAGGAGCCATAGGTTGGGCTGTGTGTTGGTATATATCTGTATAACTGTATGTTTTATGTTTAGTCACACCCCACCCGTGTTGGGCACTTAATGTCAGACACCCTATTTCATGGGGAAGGAAGTTCCCCCCTAGTTACTCTCCTTTCTACTCCCTCTTCCCTCAGCTCTGATGGATGGAGGAGACCTTACACCCAATATTCTTCGGGTAGGTTTCGTTTGGTGTGTTGTTAGCCCAGGAATTTTTGGGCAGGGATTCTGGTTATGGTTGGTTTTCCCAAGTGTCTTCAGGATGGGGCCCAGGTGTTTTCGGGCAGGGATGTGTGGTTGTGAAGCCCGGGTTAGTGTGGGCAAGGATGTGTGGTTGTGAGGCCCAGGTTTGTGTGGGAGGGAAGAGCGTGGTAGCTTCAGGACGTTTTCCGTTATGGATGAGCAGCTAGCTAGTGGGGGAAATGGTGGTGCGGGGTACCCAAATGTTTTGTTCTTTACTATTACCTAACTACTTGTGTTATTTGGTGAGTGTGGCTGGTGATATGGGATAGATAGACTCTTTGATAGATGTTGGTTTTTCTGCTTCTCACGGGACTTTAGTACGTTTCCCTACTTGTGTACGAGAGCTATAGGTTTTTCCTACTGAGTATACTTTGTATGCTCACCCTACGTTTACTTTCAGGTTTCCAGGAGGACTTTGGAGGGCATGTGGGGCCTTACTAGTCTGGACGTTGGATTTTCTGTTGGTTGTTGTTGGTTCTTGGTTCTCCTTTTTCTTTTCCTAATGGTTTGTACTTGGGAGTTCTTGTACTTGGGAGTTCTTGTACTTTTTTCAGTTTTATATTTAAAACATTCATGTAGTTTGGTTTTTCCTGGAGTTTTCTATACTCGGTGGTTTTTGGTGTTGACTAATTCTTTCCCCCAATATTAGTTAATAAAAAATGGGAACGCCTCCCATATTGTGAAACTGTTATACCCTTGGTGATAGTCGCCACTCTGGGGCCTACTAGGGGAGGGACTCATGGGTCATTGTCTCTCCCTTAACTTAAAGAATGAAGGGTGTGGCAATCTGTTGTCCCTTCACTCTTTTTGGTGAAGGCGGGTCATGACAGAATGGTATCAGAGTCGATGTTGAGAGATAAGATGGAGTCTGGAGTTAGGCACATGGAGGATTGCATGGGATGGAAGGGAAACAATGTTAGGTGATATTAGTTCGTAATGTAGGCCAGGGAGGACCATCTAGGACACAGGATTTTAGGGCCCCCCGTGATCCGATGCAAGGACTCTGAGCCTATCAAATGACCATGCGAGACTAAATTTATTTCAATGTAGAGACTCTAGGGATGGTACATGAATCATACTATTTGCGTTTATTTAATTTATTTGGGGCACCATGGGGATAAATAATAATAATAATAATAATAATAATAATTCCCTTGCTACTCAGGGTTCGGCAATCTTTGTTTACCTTGCATCCATGGAACCCGGACGTTATCCATGAGAGACGTGGGCGTTTAAGGCCCAGTGGATTGAGGCAGTTGACCAGCAGAGGGTTGACCAAGATGAGGAGGATGACTTGTGGTAGAGGACTTTGTGCTCCTTCAAGAGACAAACCCTCAAGAAGTATGAGGGAATTGTTTCTGACCTAGTAACGGAAGGATGGCTCAATGAGCTAGCCATCACCTTCTCTTTGATCCGTGCTCTGAGGGAGTACTGGGTTCTGTTGGTCATCTGTCAGATGAGAGGAGCAGCACGTCAGTGGTGGATGCTTTTCTTGGGAGGGAAGACAGAGGCAGAGGTTGCATTGGCCAGTTTCGAGAAGGAATTTTGTGAAGAGTTCCTCTCCTCTACGGCGAAGGCTGAGAAGAGAAAGGAGTTGATCTCCCTTCAGCAGGGAAGCATGTCAGTGAGGGATTTGGGGATCAATTTCAAAGATCTCTTGCAATTTTCCCCGGATCTCTTTCCGGATGAGGAGTCTCAGGGAAGATGGTTAGAGGAGGTGCTCCTTCCTTCTCTTCAGTACAGTGTCACTCCCTTCACTCTTCTGATGTATCTAGAAGTACAGAAGAAGGCTGAGATAGTAGAGATGATGAACTCGAAGGGAGGCACACCATGAGAAGGGAACCAACTGAGTTCATCAAAGGGTAAGGCAGTCAGCAGCAGGTCTCCAGCGACAAGCCCTTTTAGGTTTCGACAAGCAGGATTTAGCCCTCATTCATTCCAGTCCCGAGTTTCTAGCCCTCGCCCTTTTCTCACAGGTCTAGGACTGAAGTGTTTCTCATGCGGAGTTTTCGAGCACATCCAGAGAAGGTGTCCGACTCGAGCTCCACATGGTGGGGGTGGGCAATTTCAGCACCCACGTCAATAGCATATGTTGTCGGCAAGGCCTTTCTAGCAGCAGCAGCAGGCCCCTAGCCCTCCGAGGGACGACCTTGTGGGAGGAGATTGACACCAGGGTGCTCTTCCGGGACCTCGACCCAAGTGTGGTCGGAGAGGTGGTCGAAAACATTGAGGTAGAGGAGATGGGTGTGGAAAGTTGCACTCTGTAGTGTTAGTAGCTCCGACAGGACCAGAGGTCGTTCGAGGTACGATCAGTTTATTCAGCACGCTTGTTTCTGCCTTGTTTGATTCGGGATCTTCACACTCCTTTGTTACGCACGAATTATCCCATGCTCTGGGTCTGGATCCTGAGAGACTTTTTGTGCCCCCAGTGTTGAGAACACCAGTTGGGGGTCAGAACAGTGTATCTTACTTCTTCTGGGGGTGTAGACTGATGTTGGGACTGCAATAGTCTAGTAGAGACCTTCTTTCATTGCAGATGCATCAATCCGATGTCATTCTAGGAATCGATTGGTTATTCTCTGTGCATGCCATTATCGACTTCTATTAGAGAAGGATGGAATTCTCCAATGAGGATGGAAGACTTGTGGATTTTTTTGGGAAGCAGAGTTATAAGGAGGGGAGTCGATATGTGGAGACACTTCTTTCTATGCAGAACGGGATGTCAGCAGAGTCAGCGGGCGTAGGAACGATAGATGTCCCAATAGTCATAACAGAATTCCCGGATGTCTTTCCCGATGAGGTTGTTACTCTACCCCCTCCACATTAATTTGAGTTTGTGATATACTTAGTGCCTAATTCTCACTCGATCTCGATGGCTCCTTACCGGATGGAACCTTCTGGGTTACGGGAGTTGCGGATTCAGATTGATGATCTGATGGAGAAGGGCATTGTTCGACCCAGTGTGTCACTGTGGGGTGTTCTAGTTTTGTTCGTAAAGAAGGATGATGGTAGTCTACGACATTTTATAGACTACCGGAGGTTAAACCAGGTGACAGTCATGAATTGTTACCCCCTCCCGAGGATACACGATCTCTTCAACTAGCTGAGGGGACCTTGTTGGTTCTCTAAGATCGATCTGCGGTTTGGATACCACCAGTTGAGAGTGAAGGAAAGTGATATCTTGAAGACGGCTTTTAGGTGCAGATATAGCCACTTTGAGTTCTTGGTCATGCTATTTGGAGTCACAAACACACCAACTACGTTTATGAACCTCATGAACTATGTTTTTCAAGAGTTTCTGGACCAGTTCATTGTGGTGTTCATCGCCGACATCCTTATCTAATCAAGATCAGAGGAAGAGCATGTTGAACATCTTAGGGCCGTTTTGGTAGTCCTTCTACCCCCACAATCTTTTTGGGAAACTGTCTAAGTGCAAGTAATTAACACGATAGGTTTATTTCCTTGGACACGTAGTGTCTCAGAAGGGAATAGCAGTAGACGCGTCGAAGGTCGAGGCAGTCATTTCATGGGAAGCACCAAATAATGTGGTGGAAGTTTGAAGTTTCCTAGATTTTTCAGGCTATTAAAGGAGGTTTGTGCCCGACTTTTCTTGAGTTGCGGCTCTGTTGACTACTTTGACTAGGATGGACTAGGCCTTCGTGTGGAGCGACCAGTGCCAGACAGTTTTTTGCTACCTAATGGAGAAGCTGGTAAGTGCTCTAGTACTAAGATTACCAAAGGAAGGGGTATTGTTTGAAGTGATCTGTGATGCTTCTGGCCTTGGGTTGGGATGTGTACTAAGGCAGTAGTTAGGAGTGATCTCTTATGGGTCTAGGATGTTACGTCTTAATGAACGTAACTATGCCACCCATGATCTAGAGCTTGTGGCCTTGGTGTTCGCATTGAAGTTGTAGTGGCATTATCTCATTGGGGAGCGCTTTGTGGTCTTCTCAGATCACAAGATCTTGCATTATATATTTTCCCAATGAGATTTGAACTTGAATCTATGAATATGGGTAGAGTTTCCTCCAATATTATGACTTTTAGATCTCTTATACTGAGGGTAAGGGCAATGTTGTGGCTGATGCCCTAAGAAAGAAATCACAGAAGGAAGTAGTTCAGGAATATGCAGATTCTTGGAGAGTGATAGAAGAGTTGGCAGCCTTGCATTTAGATGCAAGGGTGGAAGGTGGATGAGTATGTTTGTTTCTGATGACTGTAGTTTCCTCCTTAGTGGTGCAGGTGGAGGAGTCTCAGTGGTGAGTCTCAGAGGTGGAAGTGATGCGGGATCGTGTTTTTCAGGGAAATGCTCCTGATGGATGGTCGGAGGATGGTCAGCATTGAATTCTTTTCTGTGGAAGTGTTTTCATACCAGAGATGATGTGTAAAGGTGTTCTCTATGAGTACCATGGATTGGATTTAGCGGTACATCTTGGAGTCTCAAAGATGTACCAAGGCCTGAGGAGACAGTTTTGGTGGACTGGGGTAAAGCGGGAGGTGGCAGAGTATGTGGAAAAGTGCCTCATGTGTCAACAAGTAAAGGCTGAACACCATTTTCCTAGAGGGTCATTACAACCGTTAGATGTTCGTGAGTGGAAGTGGGATGAAATCTTTATGGACTTAATCACGGGGCTACCCTGGGCTCAGGGATGCTATGATGATATTTGGGTATTGGTGGATCGGTTGACAAAATCAGAACACTTCTTGGAGATTAAGTAGTTGAGCCTGGTGACCACCTTAGCCAAGAGGTACGTCGATGAGGTGGTGCAGTTGCACGGGATCCCGAGATCTATTATATCTGAACAATACATGCAATTTACCTCACGATTTTGGAGGGGATTACAGCATGCCTTTGACACCTAGTTATTCCTTAGTTCTGCTTTCCACCCTCAGATAGATGGGAAAACAGAATGAATGATCCAGACATTGGAAGACATGCTGCGGGCATGTTTTGTAGATTTTTGGGGATCATGGGTATGAAACTTTCCTCTAGTAGAGTATTTTTATAACAATATATTCCACTCCACTATTGTTATGACACCATTTGAGGCCATTTATGGAAGGTTGTGTCATTCACCCGTTTGCTGGACAGAGATTGGGTAAGCAGCTGTTCTTGGGCCAGAAGTGGTGTAGGGCACTACTGAGAAGGTTCATCTCGTGCACGAGAGAATGAAGGCAGCCCAGGACTAGAATAAGTCTTATTCCGATCGTAAGAGGAGGCCCTTGGTGTTCGAGGTTGGGAATCATGTGTTCTTTAAGGTTTGACCTCGACGTGGGCAGTGAAGTTTGGGGAACATGAGTAGGTTCTTCCCTAGGATCATCAGACCATTCGATGTGTTTGGACGAGTTGGTGAGGTAGCTTACCAGCTGGAGTTTCCACCTTAGTTGGAGAAAGTTCACAACCTCTTTCACATAACCTAGCTTCTTTGATATCTACACGACGACTCCCATGTCATCGATTGGGGAGATTTAGATGTCGAAGATGATGTGACTTTCATAGAACGACCAATCAAGATCGAGGATCATAAAGAGAAAGTGATTCGTGGACGAAAAATCCCCTTGGTTCATGTGTTGTGAAGGCATGGTGGCCTGGAAGATAGCACTTGGGAGCGGGAGGCCCAGTTACGTGTCTAGTACCAAGAGCTGTTTTGACTTGTTGTTTTTGTTCTGATCCTTTTTGAGATATTATACCTTTTTCTTTAGTATATGAAATGATTTTTTTACTTAACTATTAGATGATATGTTCCCTGTTCTCGGTTTGTGATTGACCGAATGTATGATGATGGGAAAAACCTGATTTCTAATAAGGGTGCATTAATGTGGATGCGATTAAACCCGTGCAGGCGAGTCAGTGCCGCCCAAAGTGGATATTATCCTGACGTATAGGAAGGGACTCCCTAACTCATGTGTTGAATAGTGTTATCCTTGTACTTGTTGTGAATATTTGTGGTTATAACTCTTGGGGGAGTATTCTTGGATGTAGGGGGAGGGTTCTGTCCCAGCTTTCAAGCAACTCTAGGGTTTTCTCTTGAGAAGTTTATTTAGAGAGTGGTTGTTTGGACCCCTCTTTTCTCTGTTCTGGTTTGTTCTTATATTCTCGGGGACGAGAATAGTTTGAGAAGTATCTGATGTAATGGAGAAGGTTTTTGCGGTCCATTACTGGGTAAACGTCTATTGTTGGAGGTGTTCTAGGTGGTCTGGAAGGCCATACACACTTCTTGGTGACTCCTAGTGGTAGCCTTGGCCTACCGAATTCCTCGGCCTAC
This sequence comes from Viscum album, assembly GCA_963277665.1. Classification (NCBI taxonomy): domain Eukaryota; kingdom Viridiplantae; phylum Streptophyta; class Magnoliopsida; order Santalales; family Viscaceae; genus Viscum; species Viscum album. The sequence continues at coordinate 860,510,323 of OY728134.1, read as the reverse complement.
CGGTAGACCTATCATACCACTAACCTTGGGTTACCGGTCGCACTCAGCTACAGCTGGCTCTCGGCCACTGGTCTCTCTCTTCTACCAGTCACTCTCGGCCACCGGTGGCTCTGGGCCACCGGTGGCTCTCGGCCACCGGTCTCTCTCGGCCACTGGTCGCTCTCGGCCACCGGTTGCTCTCGGCCACCAGTCGCTCTCGGCCACCGGTCGCTCTCAGCCACCGGTCGCTCTCGGCTACCCGTGGCTCTCGAAACCGATGGCTCTCGGCAACCAGTAGCTCTCGGCTACTGGTTTCTAACAGCTACCGGAAGGTGTCACCAAACAGTATATCTCGCCTACCCTCCACGGGTTTTCCAGAAGTGCCTCATTTTTGTGCATATTGGTTTTTAAACCATATTTTAAACCCTTTAAGCCTATTTTAAATCCCATTAATGCCCATTAATGATGATTAATTAAATTTTTGGTGAGGTAACCTCCTTAAATGAAAAAGAATGAGGTGTGCGTCAGTTTAAACTACCCAGAAAGGCTAGGACCCTTGAATGGCGTGTGGGGTGTCCCAGCCGTGTGATCAACCCACGATCCCACTGCTTACTCGGTTTTGAGTTTTTTTCTCCGTATATTAACCGTCCTGGGAATGGTGTATCTCAGCCTTTATAACCTAAAGGATTCTCCCAGAGATTCCTTATTCTATCACCCTGCACTCGGAGTACCCTTCATCCCGAAAAATTGTACCCCCATCGCGAAGTTTTCCTTGATCATGTTCCACAGAGTTTTTGCTACTCCTGTTTTCCTAGTTTCCACTCGAGGACGTAACGTTGATCCTCAACCAGTCATGTAGGGATCTTACCTTCGTCTCTCCTTTTTGTGTATCATACGGGGCATGCATGATTTGGTTTCTGTGGAAATTAACGAAACCAAACTTAATGAACATAATGAGTGGACTCTAAAGAATAAAAAAGGGGGAAGGGGGTGTAATAGATTTTATGTTGTGCTCTCTTATGATGTTGTGTGTTTTGAATTGTACGAGCCTATGCCCACTAAAAATCATGGTCATTGGTGGTCTTTCTCTGTGCACTAATGAACCTCGGTGTTCCTGGATGTTTAAATAACCGTAACATGGAATTGGATAACTACATATAATCGGTTAAATAAATTTAAAGCACCAGGATTAACCCTTTTCTATGATTACCCGAGTTAAAGTACAGTGGAATTGAAACAATGGAGTGTGTTAAATCTTTTAAATCTGAAAATACATGTTTGGGTCGGCCTTGTGTTGGTGGTAGTGATTTGGATGTTTCCTTCATGGGCCGATTGCTGGGGTGATATGGGTCGGGATGGGATCCCCTGTTGTTATACTTTTGCTATTTGAGAACTTGAGGCTGGGTGGTTTTTTTGTTTATATCATGAATTGGGGTGGAATCCTCTGTTGATGAGAAATAGTTGGCTCAGGATTCTGGGGACATGGGGTTGTGTCTAGGGGTTGTTTTGTTTCCCGTAATTTGAGAGATCTCCCTTGACCCCTAGTTGATGTGACTCCACAAGAGAAACGAGTGTGAATGCTTAAATTACCTGATGTTTTTCCTTCCTGGCGATTTTGTTGTTCATCTGTTGATGTGCCTGTTAATTTCCCAATAGTGAGGAGATTAACTCATACTGTACTATTATGACCGATAACTTGAACAAGGGGAACTGGGAACTGTTATTTGTGTGCCTGATTTCTGATGTAGCAATGCTTTTGCACCTGCTTGTATCTGTTTGAGGAGTCATAGGTTGGGGTGTGCTTTGGTATATATATGTATAACTGTATGTTTTACGTTTAGTCACACCCCACCTGCGTTGGGCACTTAGTTTCAGAAACCCCATTTCATGGGGAAGGGTGTTTTCCCCCTAGTTACTCTACTTCCAGCTCCCTCTTCCCTTCGCTGTGATGGCTGGAGGTGACCTTACACCCAAGATTTTTCAGGTAGGCTTCGTTTAGTGTGTTTTTAGTCCAGGTGTGTTCGGGTCAGGGTTCTAGTTATGGTTGGTTTTCCCAGGGGTCTTTGGGATGAGGCTTGGGTGTTTTTGGGCAGGGATGTGTGGTTGTGAGGCCCAAGTATGTGCGGGAAGGGATGTATGGTTGTGAGGCCCAGGTGTGTGCGTGTGGGAAGAGCGTGGTAGCATCAGGACATTTTCTGTTAGGGATGTGCAGCTATCTAGTGGGGGAAATGGTGGTACGGGGTACCCAAATGTTGTTTTCTTTATTATTACCTTTCCTCTTGTGTTATTTGGTGAGCATGGCTGGTGAGATGGGATGGATAGAATCCTTGATGGATGCTGGTTTTTATTCTTCTCACGGGACTTTAGTACATCTCCCTAATTGTGCACAAGATCTATAAGTTTTTTCTACTGAGTATACATTGTATTCTCACCATACGTTTACTTTCAGGTTACCAGGAGGACTTCGGAGACCGTGTGAGACCTTACTTGTCTGGTCGTTGGAGTTGCTGTTGGTCGTTGTTGGTTCATGGTTCGCCTTTTTCTTTTCCTACTTGTTTGTACTTGGGAGTTCTTGTACTATGTTAAGTTTTATTTTTAAAACATTCATGTAGTTTTGTTTTTCCTGGAGTTTTCTATACTTGTTGGTGGTTACTGTTGAATCATTATTTCCCCCAATCTTGGTTAATAAAAAAGAAGGGTAATGCCTCCCATATTTTGAAACTATTATACCCTTGGTGCTAGTCGCCACTCTGGGGCCTACTGGAGGCGGGGCTCGGGGGGTCATTATCTCTCCTTCAACTTAAATAAGGAAGGGTGTGGCAATCTTCTGTCCTTTCCCTCTTTTTGGTGAAGGCTGGTCATGACATTAATGTTCAATAGTCTATCCATGATAGAGTTGGGAAGGCATAGAATGATGAAGAATAATTGAAAATGAAGTTGAGAAACATTCTTGAGTTAAATTATGATCATAGAAGATGAATAAAAATTATGAGCCATGTATGTGTCCTATTAATATAATTTTGGAAGAAATAACTTTTGGATAAATCCCATAGTTCATAGTTATATATTAATCCTATAATTTTGAGGATGTATAGCGATCTTGTAGATATTTTAGTTGAGATAACATGGAATGATATACCAAAATGTATGTACATTTGTTCTTTCTATGTACGAAATTTAATGTTGAGATACTAAATTTTAATTGGATTTTACAATCACTACCCATACCAGATTCAAATGGGTAAACATCACCATCTATTTTTTCTATAGAAACTCAAAAACATCAAAGGATATAATTCCATGTGCGTTATAGTTGATAATTCTAGAAATTAATCACACTTATTTGGTAATAGAAAATATTTCTTTATCAAAAACCATTACAATATATAGATTAAGGATGTGGTATGGTTTCATGGAATATAAAATTCTATTGTATCTGATTCGAATCCGTGGTTACCAGAAAGTTTTAGTTAATTTTTTATTAAGCTCGTCATACAAATTTTAGTTTCAATACTATTTATAATCCTTAGATAGATGATCAATCTAAGAGAACCATTAACTCTCTAGATGGTGTATTGAGTGATTGATCTATGAATTTAATAGGTGGTTAGGATCCATATCTTCCTTTTGTGGATTTTTCATTCAAAATAGTTTTCACTTGAGTGTCCAAATGAATCTTAATGAACCCCTCTTTAAAAAAATGTGTAGAACACAAATGTCCTATAATGAAGTTAGAGATATAAAGCTATTGAGACCCAATACAGCTGATCAATTGGAAAATATGGATATATCCATTCAACAACAAATATTTAAATCTTATAGTTGAAAAATGAACGTTATCCATGAAATTTTTTAGAAGATCAAATATTGAAGATTGTGACAAGAAATTACTATGAATATATACCTAAAATAAGGAAACAATATTAATTTTTTTTGGAAATTTATGATATAGGTATATTTTCCCTAGAGTGATTATACATTATATTGAGACTATGCCTTATCTCCCAGTGCTTCCAAAAACCCAATATGTAGATCATGATGTGTACTTTGTATCTATACAAAGAAAGTAAATACTTGATCATTCACATTCACTAAACTCAATGGTCTTACCACTGAATGATGATCTCTCTTATAAGAAATACATAGTGTAGATTTTGGATCACAGAAAAAATTACTATGAATAAAATCCCTCACCTAGTCATTGTTTTGGAATAATATCATAGAATCGGGGAAGCTATGTGGGAACCTAAGGATGTGATGAAGTATAGTTTTCCTCGGTTATCTATATCAGATTGATATAAATTCAAATTTAGAAACTCTACAAAATAATATTGAACTTAACAACCCATGATTTTTTGAGATATTATTTATATATGTTAAATTACGCTGATAGTTTCAATTACAAAAATAGTTAACTTTAAACATACCATTGTTTACTATTAATTTATTTTTTAAATGATAATTTTATCTCCTATACTAAAAAAGTAGTGTATATGAATTTAAATAATAAAAATTATGAAAAAATAATAATTTATATATATATATAAATAATTCATTAGTTATCAATTAACTAGAAATGAAAAAATAAAACATATTAAGTCAAATGAGTTTTTTTCCATAAAATCTATTTTTATGAATATAATGTGAATTTATATTAATATATCTCATTGAAAAAAAATTAAAAATAATTATTTAAAATCTATATATTATATATTTACAAATGGATAGTATATTTGGGATAAGTGGGTTCAAATTTTGGAAATAGGCCCCTTTTATTTTTGGTTATTATGAATTGTAACCATGGTAAATTTTCACACCTTTGTAAAGGATAAATTGGGTTAACGTAGTTTAAAACTAACTCTTAAGGCCTCCATTGTTATTATAAATTATTATTATACGAATTTAATTTCACCATTATCACCCTATAATCAAAATATTTCTTTATAGTACACATTTACATGAAAATAAGTTATATAATATTTAATGAAAAGAAAATAAAAGATGTCACCTTCTTGATTATAGGTAACACTTATGTATTTACATAAGTATAAATGAATGTTGCGAATGAATATTAATGTTTTTTTCATATTAATGAAAATAATTTTATAATGTTAATTTATTTATAATTATTATTTATATATTTACCTTGACTACTTACGAAATGTGGACGCAGTATTCATTTAATTCATAGAAAAATTAATATATTATTTTAAAAATATAACAATAAATACAATATGAGTGAGTTATAGTGTTACATAAATTTTAAGGGTTAATATTACTCATTAGTGACATGTAAAATTATTCTATTATAATTCAATATTTGGCTTGATGTGTTTAAAGTATCATTTATTTACATGTATCAAAAATGTTATTAATGACAATTTATGATATTAATACTTTATTTAATTATTGAAAACATAAAAATATTTAAATAGGACAAGAGTGATAATATATAGTCATAAATGTTGTTATTATTTTTCATTTATGAAGAAATTTTCACCATATATATTGAATAATAACCCTTTTATTGTTAATAAAAATTACTTCGGTCAGGATTAAAATTAGATAACCACGATTTTTAACCAAATTATAAGGATTTAAATAAACTAAAAACCTATGTAAATTAAATTTAATTATTATCTATGTACCTTATAAAATTTTTAATTGAATCTCCATACATTTTTATTCAATATTATTTAAAAAGAATTAGTTATATTTTAATCTTTTAAAAAATATCATTTCTGTCATTTCCCTTCTTGGTAAATTGACACCCATTTATCAATATTATTAACACCACATTAAGAAATATAGATCAACCAAATCCATATTATTTCTCTAATAAACATTTTTATCGGTGCTTTGGAGGTGATGATATTACCAAAACACCACCCCTACATTCCTTAAGAGTATATCTAATAGAGTTATTTAGAAGAACATTTAGTCCACTTAATTGATCAGTTTCTATTATAATTACTATTTTACATAATATAAAAATATGTTTTATCATAAAATAATATATCCTGAATCATAAATTTTTTAAAATGTTTTTATGATTATCAAACCACCATTATCCACCATGTTTTTCATTAAATGTGGTGTCAATGTATCACCTGCGCATACATATGCCTTACCATCTCCACATAGAAATGATATTAATTTTTTAAAAATATCTATTATGGGTGGGTATTATGGTTTGATTAATGTATACATATTATATTTGTAAAATTATTATTCTTTTGGATTGTTAATATAATATCTATGTTCTACTCTTGCAGTCCCTTGGAAAATGATAACGTCTCACATGCGTACATGTGGACTACATCCAACATGAAGCAATGTGATTGTTTTTTTTCATTTTCTATTTATATGGATTGTAAAAAATATTTAATTAATAAATATATGTGATATATATAATACGAACAATTTCTTTTCTATGATTAAATTATAATTTTCCATTATTTCATTCGTATCATTGAAAAAGTTAAATAATGTTCATACATATATATGGAGTATCATCTTCACGGATGGTGTAATTAATTTTTATATTTATATATTTTATAGATTAATCTAAATAAAAATAAAATGAATATATTTATATTTATATCAAGATTAAATTTACTAAGATGATGGTACCATTATCAGAGTACAATGACTGAAACAACCATACACATACTTAAAAAATTATGTTATCAACCAGAAAGATGATTTTAACAAGGAATTTTTAACAAATGAGAGATAAATAATTATAAGAATATATTTATAATAAATATATATTTATTATATAGGATTATTGAATATGAGTGACGGTTTTTGGACATTATTAAAGGGTTTATTTAACAATTTCCTCATTATTTTGGTTAGTTTATTTTTAAATCTCTGATGGGGGAAGTTATTTGATATTTCTTCATATTATTTGGGTTTGTTTTTATTCATGTATATATATTGAAGATTAATTTTACTACTATCCAATTATTTATAAATTATGTTTTTCTTATGATTATACTTTTTCAAAATGGATTAAAAAGAATATTATTTTCATTTTTAGAATGTGGAACTTTTTGACCTTTTTATAATAGTTGTAAAGGAATGTTTTCATTGCCTTATATAAAATTAATGAAATTCTACACCATCATAAATAATAATTATATTTAATCTTCTATTATAGGGTACAAATTTTTATTTTAATGAACATTTTTCCCTAAATATTTGGTAAATTTTTTCATATGTGATTTTAAATTAAAAAATGAACTTTTATTTAGATTTTTAGGGATATTTGGAATGAATTTTTGAATATGATAATATAATGGTTGAATAGTATGATTTAATATGGATATAATCTAATAATACCCTCCACCATCTTTCTCAAGATGATTTATGATCAATTTTACTTGAGATATTATTGATATTCCATAATCTAGGTCATCCAATAGATATAGGTATGAATTTTTATGGCATGTGGACCAAGTTGTATCATTTATTAATATGATTAATGCATTGAATTTAATGAGATGTGAGGGGCTTGGAATAATATATCCATTCGATTCATTATTATGTACCATGGGAAAATGATATTTCTTATTTGGTCAAGGCTTTTTTCATATTTTGAGATATCTTAGAACAAGGAATTGATGGCTGTCTTAGATGAATGTATAAGGGCTCAATGGTAAGTTTCAGATATTTGGAATTGTCCATTGCATGATTTTGAAATTCATTACTAATATCCATTTTTTAATAGTGGTGATATCTGTATATATGTTTCAAGATCATGTGATTGTTTTTTATAGAATTATATGACTATCATGTACTCCTATATTATTCATTGACTATTTATATTTCGTTGTACAAAAAGGCTTATAGCGTATCTTATGTAACCCCTTTCTTATGTTTTTGATCCCCCCAAATTCTAGGAAGTGTATTATGGATTATATGCAAGGATATGTTAAAGTGAATTACGATGTTCTCAAAGAAAATAAATTGTTATATTTTATTTTATTTTCAAATGTATGTGCTTTTTCAGGTATGTATCTAGTTTTAAATGACTACTAATATATTCTATCATTTAGGATGATATCACTGTTATTTGGGACCAATATAATTCTATAATTGTCTACTTACGCCAGCTCAGTGTGTGGTTTATAAAGGTAGGGATTGATGTAGGCCTCTAAATATAATTACACGTATAAAGTATTGTTTATCCTCAAGATAAAAAATTTATTTCCATATATATTATTTATAGAAATTATATGTTGAAAACATTTATTAATTCATATCATTCCAATAGGACCAAAAATTTATATAAAAATAACATATATATTAGCTTATGTATAAATCTATAAATTAATCTCTATGATTTGATATCATCTATTAGAATATGTACCCTAGAACCAACTAATTTTTAATTTAGATTACTTTTTTTAAATATCATCAATAATAATAAATATCTTATCTTATGATGAGTGTTCATTAGCATAAAATTAATTTGATACATTCCTTAGAGTATCTCTCACTTAACGTTTTTATGGTTGTTATCTACTATAGTGAGAATGTTTTAGTTATATGCTAATATTAATAAATATATATTTTATGGTATATTTAAATTAATATAATATGACACAAATAATGTAATATATTAGGTTTAAGGGAATAATAAATCATTGATACTTATTCTTATGAATCTCACATTTAGTAAATGCTAAAATATGAGGTTGTGATAAGAGATCCTTTTGTATGAATTCCTAATTTTTCTATTCCATGGGATATTACTATCTCAGGGTAAGTGTACAGGTCCTAAAAATTGAGATATTGGAAATCTATATCATTGATCATGTACTTTGATTTGTTGACCAAAACAGTGATGACATATGGTTTTTGTGAGGTAGGGTATGTTAGGTGTATCATAAGTGATTTGACATTAATGACTATGTCATGAAATTATTATTATTTTCATTTATATCATAAGTATATATCGCAGTCTCTTTTTTTGTAACAGAACTATCTAATAAATGTTTTACCTATAATTTTCAAAGCCTAGTAGACACTAAACTTGCTCCATGAACTGAGTCATCCCATGGCCTCAGGTGGACCTCCACATATGCCGTTTCCTACCATCTTTCTATGCAAGTATATACAGATATGTAGGGGAGACTATACCACATTATTTTAGTAATATCATAGAATAAACAATAACGACTAGTAAAAGAACCAATATGAATATCAAATTTAAAACGTACAAAAGAAGCTAATAAGTAACCAAGTAACACATGTTAAAAAAAAATTGCGAATAGAGTACATGTAATGAAGTCCTACAAGTAAATTCCAAAAATAAAACAACTATAATACCCCCTAACATGGACCTGAGTCCTAATGTATTATTGAAATCCGATGATCCTACCAAATATCCCATGTGTGAACCAATCACATGTTTCCTCTCCAGAACTTGTACATGAAAACAAGTCACATCTTCTCAGGTTCCAACGTGCCAGGGAAGCCATAGCATAGTGTGATTACTACCCAGTAGGCACCCACCAATGGTGTTTATAAAATAGGAGTACTATAAAATAGATTATTCAGGGAAAATAGTGAAATAATGAACATGGAATGAAAGAAACATGTTCTACATTATAACCATTACCCATTTCAGTAAACATTTATCAATAAATATGGTTCAATATTTAGCAATTACTAATTATCAATTTCATTCATCAAGTTCAATAGAATCCACCAGCCAACTAGACTAGATACACATACACTGGGAGCCTAAGTCGTAATATAACTTTTACACACTTTTCAAATATAAGGGTTAATTATCTAATCATAGTTCATAAACATACCTTGTGGATTTAGTCTATTAGTCAAGAAAGTTCCATGTGTTTGGGAAGCATAGAACCAAAGTATGACAACCCAGACCCCACCATTTACATATGTTGGGGAACATAAAGCCTTATTCTATCATCCAAACTTCAAATCATATAACACTTCCCTTGGAGCCTCATTCTAGGTAGTCTTGTCCAATGCTACCATTACGTACATGGGTCCTCAGTCTGGCTCCTTAACTCATGCATTATAGATGTTGGGTATTGATCTTCACTCTAACTCGACCCGTGGACGTATGACCTCATGTTAGTACCCCACATACCAATAATCCATGTTAACATGATTATTTATCCATTTTACATGATAAGACTTTATATTCTTTAACTGATCTAAACACAAATACCATTTTCAAACCATATACCACTAAACACATACATCATTATGACAAGTTCCACCATATTACATAGTAAAAGCTATATAAAAACAATATAAAACTAATTTCAAAATATATGGTAAATCATAAATCCAAATAACTATTTAAAATAATCTTGAATCCACCCATTTAAAATATGGGTCTTCCTCATTTAAAAATAAATCATTCCCTGAGGATTTCATTTCCATTTAAAACCATATAAAATAATCAGTAATAAATTCTCAGAAAAAATGTAAATAATGCCTTCATTTCAAATAATCAATTGAAATCTATTACGGAAAACCTCTATTGAAATCCCCATGAGGAATAAACCTCCTTTTAAATCATTTCCTTTTTTAAAAACATCATATTATTTTCTAAAAATCATAATCAGATCAAAATCCAAACCCCATTATTTAAACCATTTTAAAGGCCCCTTAGAGATTTCAAAAAATATGATATATAGTCAATTCAATTCACACTTTAAATAAGAACACATAATTGATTGCAATAAACTACTAATTCACTCTCACATTTCCCTTATTTAAATGTTCACTAATTTATATCACCATTGTTAAGGGTTTGGCATACCATAAAGATAACCATTGGTTTGGTATCACATCATCAACGAACCCAATAGGGTCCATGATGGGTATCACAACTTAATATAAGGTCAAAATTAGTTTTTATAAATCAATAAATTATATCATGAGATGGAGTTAGAATAGAACAACCCCTTAAACATAAAATATGTTAATACCATGGGGAAAACATTTAAGAACACTTACCTCATTCTTGGTCTCAACCATTCATTTGAACCTATCCATTGATTCAAACTCAAAAAACCATCAAATACCCATTAAAGAATCTTCTAGAAAAGTGATGGTTTTAAGGGATTTAGGATGAGATGATAGATACTACATGACATAATCCATACAATATAGTAAAGAGGAATGTTTGACTCAATAAAAATATCGATTTGAACTAAAATGATCTCCAGATGTCTTGAGAATCAAGAAAGAAACATCAAATGGATGTCTAGGAGGGTTTGGTTCCCCAAAAAAGATGTTGGAGGAGAAATATAGAAGAAAATAGTGTCATTACCCATAAATATAGAGGTGTAGAAACTGGAATTTCCATGTTTTTAAGGGTCTAAAAGTTTGGACATGGTCAGAAAAATTATGCACAAACCATGTGGATTATTCTATCTAAGAGGATTCAAGAGGCATGGTTTCTTAGAATAAGTGGAATGGTTTATTAAACCATTTGGATCCCATTATTTATCCTCTATTCGAGTGTAGGTATGTCCACATAATTTCCCTAGCTTGGAGCAGAGTTTTAAAAAATCGTGAAACAACCATGCGATGCCTACTGTTTGGCCTCTTTTCTCTTTTTTCATATCCCAGACCCCAAAACACCCCCAAAACATCCCAAATACCTATGAACTAGATCAATAAATAGAATAATAAATGAGTTTGAACAAAATTTAAACAAGTCAATACCTCTAAAATATGTCTGAATCTTACATCCTCTCCTCCTTATAATAGTTCATCCCCAGCCGCATATCCCATGAATCCTTATACCTCCAAGGCCAATGGGTGGGCCATAAATCCACCTATAAACATCCTTAATCCATGATTCTCCCTGAATTTAATCCTTCCATTACAACTCTTGGACTGAGAAAATAGTCCAACCCAAAAAATCTTTCCCCCACTATGAACCACAATCACAAACTAAATGCTCCTCGAGGACCCATCCACATGACTCATCATTACCAACAACAAAAAATATCAGAAATTTTTTTCAAATCCAAATAAACCACAAAAAAAATATCCCAAAAATGAACAAGATTATACTGGGAGAGCCAACTGGAATAGAAATGGGTTTATCCTCTTCTCTACACTTGGACCAAGTCACTTGGCTCCATCATTCCTAGCATCCAAAATCATAACATTGACCCAATCATGGTGCCACTGAAAGAAAATTTAGATTTCAACCATATCTCCCAACCTAAATCATTTTGAGGACAATGTATCCTTTTAAACATTTCCCTATTTCAAAACATCATTTGCTTTATTAAAATCCACAACCAAATCAAAATCTTAACCAAATTATTTAAAACATTTCTAAATATAATTAAAAATTTCACAAAATCAGACTTAGAATCAACTCAATTTACCCATTAACCAGGAACAAAAACCCTATTATAATGTTCTACCCATTTACCCCCATATTTCTCTTATTTCAATATTCACTAATTTATTTCACCATTTCCAATGGTTCGGTATACACCATACCCTAGGTTTGGTCTCACATAATTTATTAACCCAACCGGTCCGTGATGGGTCTAGCACATCAATAGAATGACCTTATCACTTTTTTTAAACTAATACATCATAGTGTGAGAGGGTAGTAGAATAGAACAAACTATTACACAATAAAAATATTAAAACAATAGTAAAAAGCAAGAAGACCACCTACCTCATTCTTCAAGACAGCCAATATCTTGAAAATAGCCATTGATACAAATTCAAAGAACCATCAAATACACCATTCATGTTTCTGATGGACTAGTTGTGGTTTTAGGGATTCAAAATAGGATGAGAAATTATACAACTCCGAATATTGAAAATAGTGAACATATGAGTTTTTGACACACTTGGATCTCTGATTGACACCCAAATAATTTCCAAATGGCTAATAATAAAAGGGTGAACATACCTTGTATGTCTAGGAGGGTTTTGTTGGTCACCCAGGCATCTAGATGAGGAATAGGGAATAATATTGTGTTAGAACACTTAAATCCTGAGAGGGAGAAATTAGAATTTTCCACTTTTTAAGGGATTTACAATTTAGTCTTTAGTTAGCCAAAATGGGAACAAGAAGTGCTGATCCTTCTATCAAAGAGGGGACAAGATGCATTGTTTCCTTGATGTACAAGAAATGTTTAGAGAATAATGAGGATCCCATGAAGAAAAATCCATCTAAGAGAAGGTCTAGCCACATGGTTTCATGGCCAAGAATATGATTTTTAGTGATCATGAACTTATGATTCACTACACACTGTTTTTTATATTTTCTCTTCAGTTCATGCCATACACTCCTAGAACACCCCCAGATGAAATTACACACCCAAGAACCCCATTAATTACCATAATAAGGGGAGTTTGACACAAATTTAAACCAATATATACCTCTAAGAAAAGGTTGTGATATTAAAATAACCATAGTGGTTTTATTGATGATTTTATCTAAGGAGAATATAAAAATTAAATATCAAGAATAGTAGTTGATGAAAGAAGTAAGAAAACCAGTTGATGATATATGAAGACAAAGAGATTATATTACACAATTGTAATTCATATATGGTTGATTTCATTGCAATATTAATGAAATTCTATAAAGGATCCTTAACATGTTAGATGTTAATCTTGTTATATAGAGTAGATATCAAAATACAATATAGAACATGACCTAGAGGGTCATAAATTATATGTGTTATAAAATATATTTAATTTCAATTTTTCTTTAATATTATAAAAAATATTATTATCCAGTTCAAATGATTACAAATTATTATTGTTATATTGTATCACAAATATCTATTTATTGAATAATATTTTGATATTTATCTATTTAAATAAATATATATTATTACAAGATAAATAGATACTAAGGTGTATTGAAGGATTGATATATAGTTCTAGATTAAATACAATGAAGACAATTCAGGACATTTTTTCACAAAAACGAAACAAAAAAATAGTTTAGTAATATTTTTGGGATTCCTTAGAATTACGTTTTTGTTAACTTCCATTGTGAAATAACTTATTCACTGACCTCAATAAAACAAATTATATTATTTATAAGATACTAAATTTTTTGTGCACAATATTACTCTATATAGAATTATCTCAATTCAAAATGAAAATTTATATTTAAATATCTCATGAAAAAATAGTATATATCCTCATCATCTCTCTCAAGAATGAGAGAAAAAATTACATTTATTCTAGTCTAAAATAAATTCGTGTTACAATTAAATGGAATGACAAGAGATTATCTATCTTTCATGTGAGATGATAATGATTCATATATAACACTCTATGTCTTGTATAGTATGAGTCGATACCACTACATGGAATATTCCCTTGGATCCACTAACTCAGAAATTATACAAATATATTGGTCATCTAATTTGATAATAAATGAATAATTTAAATTGAAGTTAATTATTATTTATATGATTAATTATAAATTATATTTATTAAAATCCTCTCGATAAATATTATGGGGTTCATATAGTCAAATTTTGATGATTACTTATTACACACCACCAACTCGTTTTCTAGTTGGTACACATTTGAATAGGGTTAAAAAATGTATAGCTGGTGTACACATCATGTAACTCCACATAGATGTCCTCCATAGGAATTAGGGATGTTGTAAGGTCAATTTATGTGGTACGTAATTAATACAATTCAAAAATTAATTTTAAATTAATAAACATGATCTAGATGTGATTAAATGTTATGTAAATCACATGAATATCATGTACCAAATAAAATTTTTCGTGTAGAACACGCCGATTCACCGGAATATCATGTGGATGGCTTGTTAATAGAGAACACAACATGTAGGTTATTTTCCATGTGACTCATATGTGTTTATAATGTTTACAAACTAAACATTTCTATATCATTTGAATTAAGTTCATTAATTGAATAATTATTATAAAGTTAAAATCGAAAAAATGCGGTGTTTCCAGTTTACATGCTGGGTGATAGGGTTTCTCTATTTATTACATGTCTAGTGATTTTGGAAAGTTAAAGTTGAATTAAATTTAAAATTAATCATATTCTTTATCATTATATAATTACAATATTTTTTTCGCATCATCAATGAATTTTACTTCATATGAATTGCCAACGATTTTCCCAATGCAAGTTCCAAACGTGTCATGTAGTCATAAATAAAACATAGACTGTACATCATAACCCATAAAAATAAAAACTATATAATATAATGATATGTGGCATAAAATATGATAAATTTAAGTAAATAGAATATAATAATTACAATACATATCACTTTCACATGCCTTTCAAGTGATCGTAGACACAGTGTAAAGTAGGAGGGTATATTTTATATTTCCTCCAATAAACTCCTTGTACATAATTAATTTTAAATTAATTTAATTAATATAAAATTGTATTAGATAATAATCTTTAAAATTTTTTTGATAAAAAATTAAGATAAATGGATTATTTAACTAGTATGGATATTTATTTATTAAATTGGGATTTGTTTTCTTAATAATGAACGTATTGAAATGATTGTTGCTGAGTTTTAAATTTGTATTACTTTCAAGCATAGATGATCGTGACCATTATCAACCTATGTATTTTTTTTCTTTAAATTTCAAAATTATTTACTAATTTTTTATATGCTTTTTAAAATTAAAATGATAAAACTAGAAACAAGCTCACTTATAGGAGTTATTCTACTAGGGTTAAGGGTTAGTTGTCATCGACTCAATAAATTGATTAATATTAATTCTCATGATCATTCCACATATTTAAATTATTTCTATACATGTCATCATTAATCATTTATTTATGTGATTATAGTTTATTCTATATTACATAATGAAAATGAATTAACAAGAAATCATTGTGTAATAAAATAAATTGATTATACATAGATCACTTTATCATAGATGGTTAATCACTATGGGAAATCCATATAATATAAAAAATAATGTTAAATGGTAAAAAATTATATTTGTTTCCAAACAATCCAATTATTTAATATTATGTAATTAAATCCTCCCATATTAATGTTCTGATGTAATCATTGTACAAGATGATTGTTTGGAGAATATCTGGGATCTTTTAGTTTATAAGGGGTACTATCTAATGTTTAAGGTTATCTTATACATGTTAGTATCAAAGGTTGATTTCCTATATTTTATTTAGTTCTATTTTAAGGAATGTGTGGAGAAAGTGTGTGTTTAGGATTTTAAGAATAAGTACATTGTTAAATATATTACGAAAATATGAATTAATGATGTTGGAAATACCACACACCTAAATTCAATTAAACAAATTTTCATGCCCATTTCAAGAATGTAAGAAGTGATAAATAGATCTTTTCCAATTATATATCCCCAAGGAATTATATATTCAGTTTAGTAATGATAGATATATGGATTTTCTAAAATATGGGAAGTCTAATATATAAAACACTTTAAATGAAATTTTTTTAATCAAAATACTGTTCTAAAAATTGAAATTTATTTATTAAATAAAATTAAAAGTCATGAAATCTTGGAATATTCCATTGATTGATTTTATAGAAAGAAAATATCCTCATTATCATGAATTTCTAGGTGTGGTTTAGGCACTCCCACATTATACTATGACAAGATCTAAAATTATATGTTTAAGTGTTCTATGTTTTTGAGAAATATCAATCTACGTAATATAGTGTGGAAGAGTGTGATATCTTTTAAAAATAAATAGATGATTCCTGAGTTATTGCTTCCTCTAATTATGTACGGTCTTTATTGTCCATAGATTTATTATTTATTGTCCACACACTACTGTTTTCCCCCATTTATGTCCTAGTAAATATTACATAAATGATGGATCTCCCATGTGACTAGATATTTCTAAAGATGTAGCCAAGGAGAAAACAGCCACAGAGATACATATGTGATTTTTTTTTGAATTTTGAAACTCAATTGAACTTGAGTTATAGGAGTTACTCCCCATTGATCAAGGGTTATCATCTACTCGATAAACTGATCAATAGTAAGTAACATTATAATGGCAAAAAATTATGTTATTTCAGTTTGAGACATGATTAATTGTTTTTATGTGATTCATGTTTACTTACAATCAAATATCATAAATTATTTTACACACAGGAAATATGGAATATAATAAATTGATTATCTGTAAAAAAATTTATCATACATGGCTAATAAATTATGTAAAATACATATAATTTTAACAAACATGTAATATCATGTTATAAAAAAATATTTATTCACAAAAAAATATCTCTCAATGGAAATATTATTATAGTAAATCCTTCAAGTGCTTGCGTTGAGTTGTAAACATTTTACAATGTGATTTTTATCAAATTTCTATGGTAAATCAGTTTATAAGGAGTCCTAAATAATTTTTATGGTTGAAATAACCATTTATCATCAATTGATTATTTCCCATGATAGAATTGGTATAACATAAAGTTATGTGTTGAAAAAAATGGGTTTGGGTTTTTAGGAATGGTGAGTCCGCTCGACTGATTAGGGAAATGTGAATTAATGATGTTGGAAAGACCATGGACCTAAATACAATTGAATAATTTATCCATCCCAAATATTGATAATCTAAAGGGATGGATGGATCTTCTCCACTTTTATATTAACATGAATGTGTATATGGTATCAAATAATGAGATCTATTAGAAATTGATTAAATAGTTATAGATTAATTAATAAAATGTGTTACTTTGAAATTTTTTAATCTTAATAAAATACAAAATATATGATTTTATTTGTTAAAGAAAACTAAATGTCTAATGATCTTTACCATATAATTGTTATCAATTTTAATGAAAGAAAATATCACGCAATCATAAATTTTTAAGAGTGGATCAGGAATATTCACATCATGGGATGCCAAGATCAAAAATTCAATGTGTTAGTGTCCCCTATTCATGAGAAAAAACCATATTATGAGGCTATTTAAGGTGATCAATTTATCTTAGATAATTATAAAGATGATTCATTAGATTTTTGGTGGCTCATATTATCATCCATGTCTAATGATCTCTTGAAAATAAATTTGAACATAGATGTATATAGTTTGTTATGCTACATTTATGCATTTATTGATTGGAGGAATGACCTACGAAGAATTAAATATCTAATTTCATTTTCATGTGAAATAATAGAGATGATGATCTTGTTATACCTAATGTATTCAAGATAATAGACTATATTGGCCATTTCAATATCATGGGTTTTAATATTCCAGATTAGTTGTGTACTGACCTCATGCTTCCTATACTGCCTCTATGGTTCCCAGAGTTTATTATAAAATATAAATTAAAAAAATTACAATTTCTCCCATGGGGAACTTTAATCACATTCACCTTAGAGATAAGTGAATTTGGATTAAAAACATATATTTTATATCTTGAATAAGTGGAAATATGATAAAAATGGATCTAATACTGTTTAAAATTCAATATACTTTTTATACCATCCATCCAAAAAAGGAGGAACTAGAGGGCGGATAATTAGCATGATGTAGAATATTTTTTAGGTGGATAAATGGTCTATTGGATGATGAATTTCATCATTTTGAAGAATCGTGGGGAAGATTCTATTGTATTTTATATCAAATATAACCACTCTGTTTATACTTGTTAGAATTAGAAATTGATTTTAGTACCAATTTTTAAAATCCAAATATTAGAACCATTTATATTGAAGTCAGTTTATATAAGAGAGGTGGATCATAGATCTACTAATATAGTATGGTTTACTACTTTGGGTATATTATATTACCACCTTTATTTAGTAGTGATATTGATTTTATTCATGGAGAATTTCTATTATGCACCCAGTGATACAAAAAAACAATATTTCGACATCTAGCTTATAAAAGGATGGATTTAAATTATTTTTTATAATAAAGATGTCTAATTTTATAGATATAATAGTTTTATGGTGTTTCACATCTTAATAATGAACTTTTAGTACCAGAACAACAAAACTAATTATAGAAAATCTATAACAAAACAACATTACCTGAATAATAAAACATAAATTTATGGAATCATATAATTGTTCATAAAAAATATTTCTTCAAAAATAAATAACAATATTTGTATTTTGATCCTTCTAAACTAAAACCACTTTATATGTTTCAATCTAGTTTACAAGAAAAAATAGCCAAAAAATGTTTTTTGGATAGGGTGAATGAGACTTTGAGATTAATAAATTGGTATGAACATATGTTTGTAGAACTTTTATAATTGAATATTTATATAGATACATGTATTGAATAAATTTTACTAATAAATTTAGTAGACACATATACTTATAATTAATATGCCATAAATGAAAATCTTTTGATAAAATTTAAGAGTATAATAGTAAAGTTGATAATTATCTAGGAGATAAAGTAAATAAAATTCTATCAGTTTTTGGAGATTTAGAACTTAATAATAATTTTATTTACTACCTAATGGGGTTTTGGTCTCTATAAAAACACACTACTCCTAATATTCCATCATTTAATGGTGTTTGTGGAAGGAGAAATCTATATTATTGAACATCATGAGGGTTTTTATTTTAATTAAAATTTTCCATTCTTCTTTTAGAGATGTTTATTGCAGACTAATATGTACATACTAAATTTTTGTAAGAACTAAAGTTGAAAATCAGACTCCTATATTGTTAAAATGTTAAAATAATCCTATTTAATTACATACTCATTTATGTAGTCACAAATATTTTTTAATGTTATCTGTAGTAAAAAACTGGAACCCAAGGTAACAAGGCATATATTTATAATATTCCGTAAGTATATACGTGGATATTATCTAGAATACTCCTTAAAAAAAGTAATTGTATCATGAATAGTCACATTTTCTCAGGGGGATCACATCTCGAAATGGGATTGTGTGGGAAAGGTTGACTTTAATGAAGATGATTCTCAAGACACATAGGAGTTAGCATTAAAACAATTCAATGAAACCCATGGATGATGTAATTTAAGAGATATATGTATTGTATAAGAGCATTATATTGGTTAGAGAAAAAGAAAGATATGTTTTTTCTTGTCATTAAGTATTTTGATTCATTATTTGTTGGTATCGATGAATCTATATCCTATAAAAAGTAGTATGTAGCTCCAATTTTTCTTCAAATAGAGATAATCTATCAATTTAAAACATTTTCCATGAATTATAAAAAACATCATGTTCTGGTAGATACTTTTAATATTTAGGTAATTTTTATTGAAAATTGATATTTAATGATAAACTAGACATGTGAGGTAATGTCATTACCTATAAGGCAATAGTAGTAACTAACGAGTTTATAAAATATTTACACATTTAATATGATGAATCAATATCAAGAGTGTGTGAGCTAAAATAAATCATTTTTTTTATTTCCATAGTTTATTACCATGAATATTAAATTTGGAAAATGGATACCAAAACTATATTCTATAAAGGAAACCTTATGGATGTTATCTTTATAGAACATCCAAAGGGATTTGTTAGTCTAATTGATTCATATATAGCCTAAACATTACATAGATACATTTATAAATTAATTTAAGCATCAATATCGTAGAAAATTATCTTCAATGAATCCATATGAATGTTTGGTTTATAATCAAATAATGGGATCGATTTTTTTACAAGTGGTTTTGTGCGAGTGAAATTATTTCCCTATTCGTATATGTAGATTAAATATTAATAATATGAAATGTAGTTAAAGTTATAATGTATGTTTTTATATAGCTTTAGAATTGATTCTAATAAAACCACATATTTTTAATGAAATATTTCCCTTTAAATAATTTTATTTCATTGATAGATTTCAATACAAGCAACATTGATCCTAAATGAACCAAAAAAATATAATTATTTACATATGGTTATTATAAACTAGTCATTTAATTAGATAGTATGAACATAATTAATCTAATTATAAAATATATAAATTACCTACTCCATAAATTTTTTAGTTAATTATTAAGAAATAATAACCTGATTTTAGGTAATCTTATTTTATAATTCAGAAATAGATTTTTTTAAAAATGAAACATCATTATATTAATGAGTAAATATTGTATTTAATTTCTAAAAAAATTATAAAAAATATTTTTAGAAATAAATTTCATTTTTTAAATCACCATATCAATATTATTTTTTTGTGAAATTTTGTTCATTTTTTTGGAATGTTTAATTTTTCAATGAATATTTAAAATTACTAAATTTTTTTGAAAAAAATATATTATTTCAATGTATTTATAAAGTAATATTCTATTTCTAGAGATATTTTTTTTAAATTTAAATTACTTTATTTTTATTTTAAAATACATAATAACTGTTTTGACATTAATTTTATTCTCGAATTTATTAAAAACAATAAATATTTTAAGAAAAAATTATTTTCCAAAGACACTTTTTATTCTTATTTTTAGTTACTTTCATATTAAATTATAACTATTATATATTTTTAATTTTTGAAAACATATTCCATATTAGTAATGATGAGGTCCAACTTTATTAAATTCTTCCTTTTTATTTTTCGTCAATATGAATAGTAACCTTAATAATACTATTTACCACAATAAATGGTATAGTGGGTAATTAATGATAAAAAATGAATTCGATTATAAAACAACCTTAAATGTGAATTTATTTAATTTTATGAGTCCATATAATCCATAAGAGATCAATATTTGGTTATATGGAATTTCTTTGACTTTTTGGATGAGATGATAACCTTTGTTGTATTTTATTTAAAGAAAAGTCAAACAAGTAAAACTCTTGTTTTTAATAACTATAAGAATTTTTATATGAGGTTATCCCGAGTTTATGTTAGATTATAAATATTATTTTTAAATAAAAAATATTTCTCTTCTTCATGGTGATGTATTTTTAATTTTTTATAAAGAAACAATTTCTTTATATGCTTACACAACATTGATGCAATTATTTTTAAATTAATGGAAATATAAAGAAAATAATATCAAAATTAATAAAAGTGAAATACTATTAAAGGATTAATATTATATATTTATTATATAGATGATAATTACATATTAAGGAGGTTTGAAATCATTTTATAATAATTCACCCATCATCTGGATGTTTTTTAAGATAAATTATATAAATAGAGTCCAAATTGGAAATAATTATATTTTATCTAAATAGTATTTTAATACATTATTTAAAAAAAGTAACAATCATAAAAAAATTTATTTTATTCTATTTTTACTTATAAAATATCATTAATTGTAAATTTATGGTCCAATTTTTCCTTATAAGTAAATCTTACAGCTTATTAATATTGAAAGTCTTACTACCATGGTTAAGTTTAAAATAATTCAACTAAGTATTAATCAAAATAATATTCCTTAAATGACACGATAACTTTTATAAAATCACATTTTGATGGTATTACAACCATTTCCCACCTTATCTATGAATTCCAATATGTTTGGAGGTACTTTTCATGATAATTAATTTATTATAGTTTTTATCGTTTGAGATATTTCAAAAGTGTCACTCACCTCATTTACAAAATGACACATCATCCATCACTTCATTATAACTTATTAATCCTTATATGTAATTCTTCATCTATAAAATTATCTTATCCACTTCACTATAAGAATTTTCGACGTTTTAGTCTTTCTAATGTACCAACCTAAGAGCCCTTTAGTGGAGATGTAAATGAGTTGTTTCGTAGAAGAGCTAATCACCATACATGATCATTTTATTTTCAACTATTATTTATCTCTTAAAAGTATATGATATTTATAATAATATAAAAAATTCAGTATAATAAATATTCTAAAATTCTATTATTATTTTTTAAACCCCATTATATATCCCATTTTCCATCCAACAGGAAGAGAAAGTATATTTCTTGCATATTCCCGGCTTACTGTGTCCACAAAGAGATAAAATTAGTTTTTCATCTCCATAATTTCATGATGGGTATAATGATTTATTTCATTTTTATATAATATATTTATGACATAATTATACTTTAGTAATAGTAATATCATTTCTATCTACTTATCACCCAATCCTTTGGGAAACGGTAACATCATTCGTGTGTACATTTGGACAACCACTTCCACGATACAATGTGATTCCATTTTTCATTTATGTTTTACATGGATTCTAAAAAGGATTAATTTTATAAATATATATGATTTATATGATATAATAATTATTCTATAATTTTGAATTACAGTTTTCCATTCTTGCATTTTATTTTTGAAAAAAGGAAACAATGTCCATGCGTATGTAAAACTTGAAGTCGAAATAAATGGTGTAATTAATTTTTTGATCTATCTATTTTATGAATGATTATATACTTGAATATAATTATTTTTTTTTATTATTATTAAAAAACTTTATATTATGGAAACAAGATCAAATTATAAGGACTCAAACAACCGAACTGAAACAAGATCAGATAATGAAGTAGTTATCCCCAAGAACATTTATTTTATTAACAAATTATTAATTAAAAGGTGATATGATGTCATACATAACCCATAAAAGTTTTCATATATATGAAAAAATTTACGTAATTTATTTATAATAAATCCATATTTAGTATACATGAGTTATCAATGTGAATGATGAAATGAGTGACTTGAGGTATGGGTTTATTTCAAAATATCATCATTGTTTGGGATTATTTATGTGTGAGTTATCACAAAGTGTTATTTTTCTTCCACTTCCACATTTTATAAAATAATTGAAATTTATTTCATTATTATCACACAATTTTTTGAAATTAATTTTACCTATGTATGAATTTTTACCAAATAATGTGAAAGGAATTTTTTTTCATTTTCCAAATAATATACTTTGTGTATTTTCTGAAAAATGTTGAAGAGATAATTTTTATCTGATAAAACATTGGTAGATTTTCCCATCATCTTGACTATTGTTTTATTGTTCCTTTACAAGTTTATAAATATTATTTAAAATAAAATATATTCTTTTAAATGTGCAATGTTTTCTTTAAAATAATTGATTTTCTAAAAACAATTGAAATGGTTATTTTCATCAGGAGTGATTTTAATGTTATTTTTATGATATTTCAATTCACAAATGGTAACAAACTTTAATATTCCTTATACATTACTAGGTAAATGATCTAAGGATACCATAAAAATTCATTATGAAGATGGTTTATGTCTATGATGGATTTATTTTAATCAATGCAATTTCTTTTACATAAGTTATGACATGATGAAATGTTTTTGAAAGCCATTACTTTTCATGTTTCATGATATGGTCAATGCATTATGGTATTATGGCACACATATGTATCAATATATTAATATGAATGGTGAGGCATATATATCCCTAAAATTAATTTAATAATGTATCTTATATCATGAGGTAATTTTGGGAAACAAGTCAATGTTCTTGAGATATTATGGGAAACAAGTTAATGTGCTTGATTTATTATGTGAAACAAGTTGACTTGCATGATCAAATTGGGAAAATAGGTGTTTATTCCTCATTTAAAGGTCTTGGTAGTTAAAATTAATATATTAAATGGTTTATATACATATTATGGATCTAAGAACACATTTATGGCATGAACTAATAATAACTGATTTAATTATGATGAATTCTAATTATTATTATTTATGTCTTATCATGAAATCTTGAAGGATATACATATTTTTATTATTTCACATAACACTATTTTTTAAATTTTTGAGGGGGAACAATACATAGCCTGGAGGCATGGGAGGCATATTGAACCACATACTTGAAATTGAAGGCCCATAGAGATCTAACACTTCAAAAAGATCACACAATTCATTATCTTTATATATATTATAATAAAACACCCAAAAATGAAAGGTTGTATAGATAGAATTTACCTATATAGAGATACATGGTTCCGAGTACCAATGTCACATGGAATACCCTCTCGTTCTTCCAATATTCTAGCCCTACGAATCTGGAAGTTATTTCCCTAGCCCTCATTTGGATATGCATCTGAGGATTTTCTACTTTATTTTTTCCATTCATTCCATCAAGGATCCCCTTGACATTTCTTACTCACAGTAGATGTCATAACCACCATGATATATCAATCGGGGACCACCACTAATGTACATCTTTATATGGGCCCCACTGGTCCTGCCAATGTCACCAACGACCAAATCCATTAGAAGACATCACAACCATGGGCCACCATTGGTCAACCAGTTGAGATCCCTCCACTATCTTCCACTTGCCCCACCTGCTAAAATCCATGATGGAATATCTTCAGAGCCGCCAATCAATGTCTCTACTGACGAACACCACCTGGTCGACCATCCTGATTATATCTCCCACCAATGTTGAGGGGCACGTGGATCCCATTGTCTCCCATCCCTCTTCATTCCACGTGAACCTACAACATCACCCGAAACAACATCATCACACATAGGAAGTGGCTCTTCAAATTTTAGGATTCTATGGATTAAATCTCACCTTTTTATTATGATTCATTTTCCCCAGCTAGGAGAAATCTTTTTAGAACAGTATACCAATGAAGAGTACTATGAGGGAAGATATTTATTGGATATTTTAACAATATTTGATAAAACATAAATATTGTACATCTAATCTCAAATGACACAAAACTTTTAAGATTCTATCATGGATCATGTTTTTATTCTTTTAATATTAATCTAAATAGATGTACAATCAATGTATGAAAAGGTTTAATATTTTATT
This sequence comes from Viscum album, assembly GCA_963277665.1. Classification (NCBI taxonomy): domain Eukaryota; kingdom Viridiplantae; phylum Streptophyta; class Magnoliopsida; order Santalales; family Viscaceae; genus Viscum; species Viscum album. The sequence goes on along the minus strand of OY728134.1, from coordinate 860,484,588 downwards.
GTTGTTATTAGAGTATGTCTTAATCAGTCTTTGGATAATATTATTATAAAATTTTTACGAAAACCCTGCGGATAGGTCAAAGTATAGAATAAAGTCTTGATGTTTTGTTAATGATCAATAATGATACCACATAAACCTGATATTTCATAAAATAAGATTTCATACTATATAAATTTAATAAATGATTTTGTAAAATTTTTCATTTTTCCACTATGATTATTTTTTTTCAAACTATACAATTTGGTTTTACTCATTGGTTGGAACCAAAATAAATAATATTAATGATGAATGTTGTGGATAAAGAAATGATTTACTACTTGAGTGACTATATTTTATTGGAGTTGGAATACAAAATCATACTACAATTCTCATGAATTTTTTTTAAGCTGTGATTCATGATGAGTTTCCAAATGATCAACAGACATAATGAAGCAATGTGGAATCATTCTTGAGGGAATATCCACCTTATTTTAGTGGATGATTTGATCCACTAGTTTCTGGGTGATTTCTTAACATCATTAATAAAATATTTTCTATTCATTAATAATTGGTAAAAAAAATATGTGATATGTTTTTATCTTATGGAAGAAGAAGTTAATCAAATATTGAGTTTTATCAAGAATATGAGTAAATATGAAAAAATTTAATCAAGATCATGGGATGAGTTTAAGGTTGTAGTTTTATATAATTACTTCACATATATTTTATATAAAAATATAGAGAAGGAATTTCTTGTGCTAAACCAGTCGAATGATGAATCCATTAGTACTAATAAGGAAAATGTTATATTTCTTGAAAGGTATGACTTTGGTTTAATAATGACACCTAAAAGTAAAAATGATTGATTATTTGTTGGATTAAATCCATGTCACACAACGGAATTTGTTATATGATACATCAGTAGTAAAGAATAAATCACTCTATGTGCACCCAAAGTAGAAATTGAAATTATTATTTCATCAATATCATGGTTTTAATAAAGATGAAAATATTAAATCTATTTATAACTCAAATAATTCACACGGTGGAATGAAATTAATTCCATATATAAGATATAAATTTGGGGAGAAATGTCAGGCTATATGAATTAATGGAACATTGAGTAGATTTAACTATAAAAATAAGGGTCATAAAGACCATTTATTTTAGAAGATGATGAATTTTCCTGTTAATGAAATAGAGGAAATGATTACAACAAAACAAATTCACCACACAAAATAAAATATTTTAAATGAAAGGATTTTTAGTGTTATTCTAACTAGATCATGAATCTGAATGTCTTGGATTATAGACATCAAAAAAATCTTAAGTCCAAATACTAATGGAAATCTCAAGTGATCATAATGTCCAAAGTGGGTTATGGGAATGACATGGTCAAAGGTACCCATATTAGCAACTACAAAAAATATAATGTCTTGTTTGATTTTGGATCCACCAAATCCATTATTTTTAATTAATTTTCTAAGGATATCACCATGTCACCTTAACAATTAGATGATTAGTAATCTGTGGAAAATCTTATTCTATTAATGGTCACATCTCAAGTAAATAATTCTTCTATGATTATTTCTTTTAAGAAAGTGCTTCTTTAAAATTGTGTTATTCTCCCTTTGGATGAAAATAATGTGATTCTTGGAATGTAATGTCTTCTTAAACATGTTTACTATATCAAATTCTGAGAAATGGATGTCACATTTTATATTTTGAATATAGATTTAGTAAATTTTCAATTCAAGGATGAATTTGAAATTCCAATGTAAATTAAAACTATATTATGGGTACTGATTCTTATACATGAATTTTATATATAAAAGATTTTTGGATACCAACTCTATATTAATTTCATACCTATTGTTTTAGGTTTTTTAAGTATTTGTGAAATATTATTATTTTTCCACCAAATCATGATGTTTATTTTTCAGTTGAAATCATTGATGGTAAAGTACCAATTTCAAAATCACCTTATAGAAAAACCCAAATAGAGTTTTAGTAATTGAATAATAAACTCTATGATATTACTCGTAATGAATTCATATTACCTAGTGTTTGACCATATGGTGAACCTATTTTATTCTTTAAAAACAAATATTGGTCAATTCATATTTTCATTGATTATCAGGATATTAAAAAATAAAAACCAAGAAAAAGTATTCTCTCCCTCATATTCATGAATTATTTGATCAACTATAAGGATCTATATACTTTTACATTATTGAAATTCATTCTAGATATCATCAATTGATGTTCTACAAATAGTTTTTATCCAACACACATTCTGTAAAAGGTATCAAAACATTGAATTTATAGTAATTATTTATTTTCTTAATAATTCCCCCACTATCATCAAAGATATAATGAATAGATACTTTAGAGATTACCTTGATCAGTTTTTGGTAGTCTTTATAGAAGATTCAAATTTAAACTAAGATCGTGAAGATAAATTGTGGTTTTAACTAATGACCATAAGGAAGGAGAATATATATGAGTAATTTATTGGGTGTGAATTTTAGAATTATAAATATTCATTTATAGGATATATAATACCATGTGATGGTATATTAGCCGATCCATAGAAGATAAATTTTGTTCATAAATGGAAATGAATAACCACTGTAAATAAAAATATGTAGTTTTCTTGGGTTAGATAGGTGTTATAAAAAATTTTATGATTATCAGGATTATAAAATATACTAATCATGTTGACTCAGAATGGATGAAAGTCCCTATGGATGGGGAAATGAGAAGAAAATTTCAAGGAACTAAATACAAGGACCGTCATTGGACATTTTCTAACACTACCATGTAGTGGATATTGTTTTTCGATCTATAGTGTTGAAAACATGGGGTGGGATGTATTAGCATGTAAACATATATGGTGATAGCTTATACATCATGCTAACAAAAGCACCATAAAAAATTACCCACCTCATAATTTTGGAGTTAGTTGCACTGTTGTTTTTATTAAAGTGATACATGAATTATCTATGTGGAGAAATATGTTACATATATTATAATCACAAAATTTCAAAGTGTATTCTCACACAAAAGGAGATAAACTTTCACAAAAAAATTAGGTTGGATCTGATTAAATAGTATGAACACTCAATACATTACCATGATGGGATTTTGAAAATGGTGCAAGATGATTTGAGTAAAAATGATTGTTATAGGTTATCCATGAGAAATAATTTTTAAACATTTACAATTCATGAATCTAGAAATATTAATGGAAGGGGATAAATCTAATCTACCCAAAGTAAATGTTCAACCATCTTTCAAATTTAATATCAAAGAGGTGTAGAAGGATGGTGTGGAGCTACAAAGGAAGATGATAAATGTTAATGAGTTAATACTTGATTGTGATGGAATAATAATTTCTAGGAATACAATATATGTCTCACAGATACCGAGTTTAATGAACAATAAATTGGATGAGGCTTATATCTCATCATTCACTTTTCATATAAGAAGTAAAAAATATTTATAGAGTCCTAAAAAAATTATTCTGGTGGGATGACATGAAGATAGATAATGAAGAATATGTTTATTGGTACTTGGTTTGTCTATTATAAAAGGATGAGAGGTAATCTTATAATGGTATGTTACAACTATTAACCATACCAAAATGAAAATTGCAACATGGCACCTTGGATTTGGTCTTCATTCTCTCTAAAATGTCTTAATGTTATAAGACCACATGGGTTAAAGGTGATTGCCTTAAGAATTCATTAGAGTTCATATTTCTTAGACAATATTTCTCTCTTGATCAACAGAGTATAATATATATTAAGGATGTCATAAGATTTTCAGAAGTTCCTCTTTATAGTGTATTTGATCAATATTTGAGGTTTTCTATGATGTTCTGGGGAAGCCTTCCACAGTCTCTAGAATATAGTTATGTTTTAACACAACTTATCTTCCAAAGATAGATTTTCATTCCAAGAGGATCATTAAAACCCAAAAGTTTATATTGAGGGACATATCTATATAATTCCATGGTGGTTAGGATCAATACCATCCTTGGTTGAATTTTCTTACAACAATATCATTCCCTATTTTATTCACATGAATGCTTATGAGGCCCTATATGTTGGGTAGTTGATAACTCCTACATTATAGAATAAAATTGGAGAAATAAATTCAGTAGGCCCTAATATAGATAAGTAAATGAAAGATAAGGTTATATCTATTCAACAATATATAATATAATCTTTCTGTTCAAAAAAAATAATGTTGATAATCATCGTAAATATCTATATTTTCACGTTGTTGTCATCGTATTTATTTGAATATATTGTTGGAAGCGGATAATAAGGTTTTTAAAGATTAGAGATCTAATACCTATGTATATTATTCCTTTTCAAATTCATGATCCTATCAAGATGGAATATTTACCTACAGTTCAATTCACTAAATCTCTATAAATTTAATGATATAAAGGATAAGTATACAAAACTAGAACCTTCTTATGTGAAGAATTAAAAATATTCCCATTTTTTGAATATTGAAAGCATCAAATTCAATTCCAATTTCAATAAATAATCTTTAGGGACATTACCTTCTATGGTGATATTTTTCATGTTAATTTAGCTATGATGGATAATATATTGATTCCACAAATAATTCTCCTCATTAACTCGTAGTTAGTGCGAGTTTTCACAACCACCCACATGATATATGTTATCTCTAGTTCACTTACCTCACATAACCACTCTCCTATCATAGTTTTTCCTGAACAAAAATGTTTTATTACTGAAAAAAACTTTATTACATTCATAAAAAATTAGCGAGAAACATAATTTATTGGGGTTGAATACCACAATATATGAATTATATTTGGATATTATTTTTTTTATTACAATTGAAACAATTGATTTTTTTAGTGATCAAACATTTCAACAACTCATCAACCCACATTTTCAATTTTAAGAATATTAATAACGTTTTAAATCTTTTGTCTTAGGAGATTAGCATCGGCATTCAAAAATTCTTGGATCTTTTCTTTTAATGCTTTATGTGAAACTTCCATAAATATGAGTTATACTTATATTTTATACTAGTTTTTAATTTTTATTTAATATTATGACCCAATTTTTATTATTAATTTATAATAATGATGAAATATTTTCCATGGTGGTTGGGATGGTTGTAAGTTTATAAGAGTATTCTGTTTACCTACAAGAGTGGGTTTTAATTATAGTTTAAAAATAACACTCAAAATTGTTACTACCATATTATATTGTTTTCTTGGATGAAAAATATGAAAAATATAATATTTAAGAATAATTTATAATAAAAAATACAATATTTCCAATACACAAGCATTGGGGAAATAGAAAACTTTATAAAAACATGAAGTAAAACCTTTAAAAAGTAAGAAAAATGTAGAGATGTTTTTTAAAAAATATATAGACTCCACAAAAATAAGATTTAGGGAAGTAGAAAATCCTAGATATTTTGTTTCCATGGTTTTCACTAAACAGTAATGTTATGTCTTCATTATGAAAATAATACATCGATATATAGATACGAAATATTCTATTTACCTATCCTGGAGGAACCTTGATCAGAAATAAATAATGAAATACGTCTTCCTATCCCTATAATCCCTCAATCAAACTAAATATTAGATAGAAAAATCCAAACATGAAATATCTAAATTAATTTATAATCCTCACTTGTATGCCTTAATATATAATATCTCTAATTATTACAATGTTGTATATGTGTAACAAGTTGTTTCGAAAGATTCAAAGTAACTTCAAATTATTTATGATGAAAAATACTGCTTTGGAAAATCATGAGCTGTTATGGATTCCTCTTCCTAGAATGATTCTTTCTATTTTAGAAATTTCTTAAATTATCATTTTTCTCATTTTTTGGAAGTTTTTCAATGAATTGAGATGAAATCATTTCCACTTGATAATCTTTAAGTATGTATTTTACGTCCAATGGTAGGTTATAATAAAGCACCATTTTAATTCTTGAATGTTTTAATCCAGTAATAAAATTTCATTTTCTCTAGAAAAATATATATTGGAATTTCAATAGGTATCTATAAAAAATATTCCATATATAATTTCTACCGCCATTTTATAACATTATCTGAAATACAATATAAAACATCATATTTTTTTTACTATAATACCATGTCTTCAAGATTTTAAATACCTCTATAAAATTTACCTTAAAATCATCTATATAATGTACAAATTAAAATTCTATCTGATTAAAATGTTTCTCCCCAATTTGGTTCATCTATAAGACATGGTACATGTTCTGTAAGATTTGGTTCATATATAAAAAATAAGAAATTTCCAATCTAATTTACATAGTATTCAATGTAAAGATAAAAATATATTTTTTCTACAAAGGCACTCAAAAAACAAGGAATGTAAAAAGTTACAAGAATGAATTATATATTGATGTATGTAGTGATTTTAATAACTAAGGTTATAAATTCTTGAAAGCAAACATTTGATTCAATTATCAGTAAAATAAAAAAAGAAACAACCAATGAAAGAAGCTATTGTTATTTAAATGACTTTGGAAATACTTAATCCCCCTACCTAAAAAAATTAAAAACATTACCCTTTCAAAATATTTCTCTATCTCTCCATATTTTTTATTTATCTTCTTGTTTGATTTATCCTAATTTCATGAACAAAATATTTCTATTGGTTTTATTGTGGTAAGGTTTTATCATTTTTTCTCTCTATTTTTATTTTCAAGAAAAGTATGGATGTATAATGTGATCCTAAAATTATCAAAAATGAAACATCTCTATTAAACCATTTTATAGAAAAATGAAAAACATTGATCTAAAAATTATATGAAATTATAATCAGCGAAGAAGACAACATTACAAAACTATATGGAGGAAAATACGATAAAAAATACATTAAAAATGATTTTTATTTATTACAAAAAAAATAAAGAGTTCAGATGAAATGAATAAATAATTATTTGAATTATTCTTCAGAAGAACATTTAACTCCTTTAGATAATATTAATAATTTTCTAGTCTAAAAATTTATGATTTATGTTTTTGAATCTCTTCTAAAAAACAGAAACTTTCTATTCTCACTCTTAAACCTTCTAATTCATTATCTAAAATCTAAAATCATTTTTATGTATTCTGAAAACGCATCCTACTATTGTATTTCCTTATATATTTAATTGTCAAATTTTTTAGTTCTTTAATAGAATTAAAAAATCATATCCCTTAAAATATTTGAAACAGGTTTTGAAGAATTGATTATGCCTAAAAGTTTCTCATCATAAAACATCATATCAGTGTTGATGGTATTTATCCATATCACAATTCATTTATATTATTTAATTATTCTTTTCAATATGCTTTTAAATATTTTTACTTGAATTCATTTTGGATTACTATCTCTATGTGTTGTTTAAAATGGTAATAATTTTTCAAACAAATTGACTTTCCCTTTGATTCACTAAAGTCAATATTTAATATGGTAGAAAAAATGAAGATCATTTTCAAGATTTCTAATAAATTCATTAAACTAATTCATAATCATTTATATTCTCCAATTATAATTTTTTGGTAGAGTGATTTGAATCATTTGATTATTCTGGAACAGACAGTGCGGGAGGTCATGATACACCAGAATCTTCTTTCCATTCGGTATATTATTCTCGAGAAACATCCACAACTAGAAAATCATTATATGACCTAGGATTTTATGAAATCATATTTTCTGAATGATAGTATTTTTTATCCAATGTTTCATATCTATATGATACATCTATATCTCCATCCTTTTGAGATTGATTATAGAGATAATTAGAATACATAGCCTCACTCTCTTTAACATCTATAGATTTCTCCAACACTTTTTCATGTTCATCTTTGCTTTTTAACTTAATTTTTTTTAAATTTTACATTCATTTAAATATTTAACATTTATAGCCTCTTCGTACAATTAATTTTAAATAATAATTATTTTTCCTTTTAATTCTCAATATTGAAACTATTTTATGAAGGTTAAGTCCATTTTCCTTATGATGGAATAGACTGATGTACTTTTTATTATATAATGTGTGGATGTCAAACATATAGATGTTCTTCATATATTTCAACTTTAATATTGGAAACCAATTACTTAACACCTTTTATGAAATATCTATCCAAATAGCTTTATCATATTTTATCTGCATAAGATTTTTATTTTCTTGATTGTTAATATTTCTATTGGTTTTATCTTTATGGGTAAATTCCTCGACCATATCCATCCCAAAAAATTTATCTTCTTGTTTTTCTCTTCGTTACATATCATAAAATAAACAAAGGACTCACTATATCTTGTTTTTGGTTTATTAATGGGATAAAAAGTAGAAAATCATCCTTGTTTTCCCTTATCTAATACTTTCTATTTCAAATTTGGTGTTTCTACTATAGTTTTATCCTTTTCTAACTTCTCGATGATTTTTTCATACATAAGAACCAAACATATCATGTTAATAATTTCCTCACCAATTAAATATTACATCTACCCTATAACATTTTCATTATTTAAATTTATTTAAAATTCCATTAAATCCATTAAAAACTATTATATAAAACCTATAAAAAATATAATCAATATATTTATATATCTGCAAATAAAAACCTCCATAAAAATAATTAAAACCTCTATAAGATTGAAATGTATTATATTACAACGATAGTCCAAAAAAATTTATACTGAAACATCATGGTATCAAAAACCACTTTTCTTAGAATGATATAATTCAACATATAGATAGCCACTATTATTTTCTACAGAGAAAGATAAAGTACATTTCTTACTTTACCATAATAAGTAAACAATGAAGTCTCAATGTTGAATTGGTTGAAATTTTCTAACTACTTTGGTATATTATAAGTTACCAAGTTCAATTATAATTCCATGGAAACTCTCATAAATTCAAAAACACGATAAATAATAAACTTTTAGAACTCTTTAAAATTTTTAAATGTTATATCACACAGATTCACTTAAACACTGAACTCAAGTAAAAATTAAAATAATCTTACAATCATAGTGGAATAAACGTTAAAATATTCTTTTTATACAAATATATCTTTCAATTGAAAGAATACTATAAAATATATAATAGAATAATTTTATGTTTAGAACAATTTTTACCCAATAAGTATTTCTTTGAATAAAAAATGTTTTAAAGATCACCTAAGAAATACATTGTATTGATCGGATGAATTTTGTCAATCCAAAAAACTGAAGACTAATAAATAGAAAAAATTCTATATGGAGATAGATATTCTCAAAATTAACTTCAAATTGAAAGAGTAGGGACACACACCCCTTCAATTAGGATTTATCATAGGATCATTAAATTTTATTCCAGATAAAAATCTAATGATGAAACTTTCTTCTTAATTAAAGGTTGGTAACGTTCATTAATGATTAAATATATTCAATAAACTCTTCATGTTTTTATAAATAGTTAAAATGGAAACTTATTTGAAGTAAATTTATCTAAAACAAAAAACATAACGTATGTAATTACATTTAACAAATATAAACATCAGTGAATATGTTTTAAAAAATGATATTAAAAATAAATATTTTGGCATTACAGCTCGAAGAAAAATTTAAATGATGATTAGGAATGTGTTAGATGTGATTGTAATTTGTCCATATTCTAGGATAAAATTATATGAATGTTTTTTAAAAACATGTTTGAGAAACCTTTATAAAAACATCAATATATTATTTTAACAAAAAAAAAATTTCAAGTTTTTTAAAAAATATTTTTCTGGAAATAAAAATGAAATTTTTTGAAGAAATATTTATATAAACATTAGATTATAAAAATTAAAAGAATAATTCATCCAACATTTTAATAATTTTATATCCTAAAGATATAGTTTTCCAAAAAAATATATGAAGGTAATTTTTCTATTTTCTCTTCGAGGATTTTATTTTATTTATTCAATTAACAAGAAATTGAATGGTTTTATAAAAATAAAATAATTTCGTTCAAGAATTCCTATTAATTATAATATAATATAACATTTCTATGTCAGATACTAAATAAAATGGTTTATTATATCCATTTTCTTATCCCATAAATGATGTTTTGGGTTTTTACTTAAGATATTTCTTTTTTAATCACAGAAAATATGTTTTTTCTAAATATCAGGCATGTTGGTATAAAGGGTAAATTTACCTACAAAATGTTGAATAGTGCATTTTTCATTCCTAGAGAACCTAAGATAACTTTCAACACATAATTATATTATTATAATAATAATTTTCTTATAGTAAAAACATATAATACATTTGAAATTATTATTTTACCCAAAATAACTATAATACATATACAATCATTTTCTCATTTAGTATTATCACCAAAAGTAAATTTTCCTCCTTTAATAATTATCATATTCTGGAAGAATTAATTATTACCTATCATAAGAAGATAATATCCACTTTCCTTATACCAAATATAGTAACTATTGTAACTTTTTTTTATTTCCCTAGAAATAGAAAAAGATATATTTTTTTGAATCCCAATATTCATGGGTCCAAAATTATAATCAAATAAAATTTTTTGAATCCATTTATTTTCAAAATTTATATATTGTATTTCTTCCCATTATTTTTAAATATAATGTTTTTTGAAATATAAAATATTTTCATTTATTTAAAGAAAAATTATATTTCAAATTCCATTACTTTGACATTTTTTGTAGAAGGGGGTATTTGCGAAAAAAAATAATTGTTTTTAAAAATAAGTTTTCATTCATTAAAACCTAAACTAGAAGGACTTACATAATGATTTATTTTCCTATAATTTTTGTCGTTGTTTTGTCCGTATAAGTAAAATTTTATAAACGTCTCTTAAACTAAATATATCAAAACTTAGTTGTCTAAGTGTGTATTATCCTCACTATTTGTATCAGAATTAAATTTTCTTGACTCTATTGTATGATATGAAATCACCGAATTGTGTGTCAAATTTATTTAATTTTCCTTGAAATGTTATAGCTTGTAATCTTCAAAAAAATCATATTTAGTTTCTTAAAAAATTATAAATTATTAACATAACATAAAAGGCTATGTAAAGAATAAACTACATTTGATAAGTTATATTTTTCCTCTACTAAAGTAGTATAATAATTCTAATCCTCTATATCAATATAGTTTTCATTTAATATATATTTTTTAATGGATTTAGAAGATAAATTTTATATATAAAATTTGTTAATCTTTGGAATAGAAGCATAAAATATCATAAATTTAAAACATTAATCACTATTCTTAGAATAATTTTTAGAAGAAGTATCTTTTCCACATTCATTCAAATTTTCAAAATAATTTATTTTTTTATTTCCTTTAATGCTTAAAAATCTCCATATATATTCTACCTATGTGTTACTTCTTTTAAAATATCTGACTATCTTGCACGATATTTTCATATTTATTACATTCATAACATATCCTAAAAAATAATTCTTCAATTAACATCTGTATTAATAACTTTTATTGTAATTATAATGAAAATATATCTTTATAACTATATTATTCATTAACTTTTCAATATTTTTATTTTTAGTACCACATTTTAATGATGAACTATTCGTTGAATCATATTTCACATTCTTCTTTTAATAATATTTATAAACATTTTTAGTTGATCTTTTTTCTTAAATAATTTAGATATATATTTAAAATATACTCCTCTATTCTTAATTTTATCTTGTATAGCATCTCTCTTTAATTTAGCATCAAACTACATGAGAATTCAAATCAAAGAACTCAGATTTTTCTTTTTATTATTCATTGTATCATTAATAAATCTTCTCATTTTTTATTCAAAATGAAAAATATCAATAATATTTCGAAAAGAAAATTTATTGAACAAATCATTATCTCCAAATGATTTTATACTATTCAAAATATTCATGAGTCAGCAAAAAATCACTCAATGTATTTCATATTAATTCAATTAATTTACAATTTGCAAAGTTCATAAACTATATATTATTGCAAAAACTATTAGATACTTCAAAATATTAAATTTGAATAATGTTTTTAAGTTTCATATAACCTATTGAAGTACTTATAACCCAATAACTCATTTGATATTCATATTTCCCTACAAGAGTAAAAGGAGAAACATATTTTTTCAGAATAATATAATATCTAGATAAAATCAAAATTTTATCAACTCAATTATTAATTATAAAATTCTTCATTGTATATCTCTATAATTGATAGTCATCACCATCAATAATTGGTTGTTTTCTCTTATTCAAATTCTCAAATGGTCCATCATTTATACCATCCAACATTAAAAACACATATAATCTTTTATACAATACCGAATAATGTAACCTTTTATAATATGAAGAAACCTACTATGATATAAAATTTATATTATTATAAAAATTATAAAAGTAAACTCCTCTTATAATATGTAATTTAAGAACATCATAATAATTATTATACCTACAATATGTCTTTGAATTGTAGTTTATTAAACAATACTATCAATTTTCACTATCCTCCAAATATAAGATTATCAGTCGAATAGACTATCAAATTAATAGATTGGGAAAAGTGTATAATAAAAATATCAACTTTCCTTACAACATGCATAGTCTAAAAATAAAATTTTAAAAACAACTAATGTAAACATTATTAATCTAGTAAGAAAAAAATATATTATTTTCGAAAAGATATCCACTCTTTATCATTAATAATTAATGTTGTAAAAACCATGAATTTGGATATCCATAGTATATACTAGGTATAAAGTCTTATCTTCCATATGTAAAAAAATCACACTTTATAAATATTATAAAATAATCTCTTATCCTATACTAGGTAATACATGACCAAAATAATTAGACAATATCAATCTTCATAACTCCAAAATCCCAAGATCAAACTTAGGATCAAAGAGAAAATCACCAAAACAAATGACCATAAGGAAATTAAAATCCAAAGTCAAATGTAATATCAAAAAACACTCTAAAGATTATAATTTATCTCATAAGTAATAGGATTCTCTAGAATCTTCAAGTTACTTCTTGTCGTCAGTGATGAAAAATATTCAAAGGCATGAGTTTCAAAATATTGAGATGCCAAATCTTGAGTTTAAAAAACATACCCCTCATCAAATTCTTCTTCTATTTATAAAAATTTATTCAATAGTTGTATTACAAATTTCATTGGGTGATTTTATGAAAATTTTATTGATTCATATTCAAATAATATTTTTCATTACAATTTCTATTTCCGATAGTTGTTTTTTATAGAGAACCATTACAAATATTGAATGTTTCTATTCAGAATAATATTTTAAATTCATATAGGAAAATATATATGGTTAATCTGTTATGTATTTAAAAAATATCATTTGAAGATAATTCCAACCATGGCCCAATAATTATTTTAAGTATAAATTATAAAACTTCATAATTTAATCCTTTTTTATAACCAGTCTTATTAAAGTTAAATACCTATGCCCAATTTAACTTGAAATAATCCATTCAATTTTAAAAGTATTATACGTACATTAATGATATATGTTTTCAATAAAAACATTATGAGACCTTGGGAAGTATAAAGTTTGTAGAATTATGTATTTTAGAAATGGGGTTTTAATTTTAATAAATAAGGTTGGAGATTTCAAAGAGTAAAATTTTGACTCAATATGGGTCACATCATTAATTCGTTTTATTAATAACATCAAAAATATCATGTGTTTTCTACATAGAATTGAAATCTATTTATAATATATATTTATTTGAGAGAGATATATCCCAATAACACCATTCTGAAAATGCATCTAATATATGTTATGATATTTTTAAATAATCCAAAATGGGTTCTCTATTTGAATACAGCCTCTATATTATTGAAAAAAGACATTGAAATAATACATAACTTTTGTAAAAAACATGTTTTCAAGAATTGTTACTTACCTTCCTAAATTCATTAATTCACTAATATTTGATCATTTTATTAAAAAACACAAAAAAACTCCTCACAACCTAAATTTCAATATATATTATGGTAATTTAATAATTAAAACAATATTGGTTCCAATGACATGATTTTTGTTTTCTGATTCTCAATCAAAAAAATTAGGTTTTTATCAAATTTTTATATTGATTATTATTTTTATTATTTAGATTTACAGAAATTTAAACATTCTACAACATCTAAAAAATAATTTTGAAAACAAGAATTTGAATTCTTGAACTATTCTTCTCTTTTGAAATGTTCTTTTAATATGATCATTCTTCTAATCTCTCACCATCGATTTTTATTCAATATTCATGTTAAGAATATTATAAGAATCTAGCATCATCTTTAAATCATTAATCTCCTATAAATTTTTTTATTATATAAAGATAGATTTCTTTCTATTTTTATTTTAATTGACATTATTCATCTTTTTAAACGCCTATTAGAATTTAGTTATCATTAGGAGTAATTTATTCGTTTATCTCTTCATTATATATTCCATATATTTCTCTACTTTCTTAATTTTAGAATTATATTTACTCATTTTGTTTTTTATTATTCTTTAGTAATGATTATATTTTCACAATATATTTCACGGCAAGTCTCTACATCCCCTTTATCTTTAATTCATTTACGTTATTCAAACAAGAAGTTTATATTTTTATATTTATACAACATATTACACATCTATATGGAGAAATCATTTTAATTATAGGATTTTTTTTCGATAATATTATAGGCCTTTATTCATCCCCCAAATTTTAATCAATAACATTATATTGTTGATATTATTTCATTGGAATCCCAATAACACCACAATTTTAAATTTTTAATGGGAGAATAAACTTATATTTTATTTTTCATTTTATCAATTCTCTTATGGAAATGCACATAACCTATAAAAAATTATATTTTAGATCCTGGTCAGAATATGAACAATTAGATTCTTCTATAACAATAATTTTATATTAAATCACAATTTTTATTGCATTAATTAAATCCTCATTTTGATCAACCCCAAAAATTCAATAATATTTTTTTTCTCATGTAATTATTTTGAAAATTTGATTATTAGTTATCAAGATGAATAATTTCATTATCATTATTTTACAGTGAGGGAATTCTTTCATAAATCTTTTTAGGTACAATGTTTGATATATTCTACATAAAAATTATATATTCTCAATTATCATCATGGCACCTAATTGATTTCACATATTCATTTTATCTTGTGATGATGTTTTCTAAAGTCTCATCATCACACATCCTCTTGTATTTCTACCAAAACATCCAAATATTAATCATTTCCAACATTACATTGGTATTTAATTCACAGATATTCTGAATTTTATCAACATTTCTATTTCTTGTTTTGATTATTTTATCTATAAAAAACTCACTCTCTAAAATGTATGAAAAAATTTCATTCCATGCATATCAATCAATCCTAAGATTCATATCAGCTACATATATTATGGAAGAACCATCATAAAATAGTGCAAATTAATTAGTAGTTTCTTCCAAGACATTATATCTAATAGATAGAAAATAATACAACATTATAAAGTTATATATATGATAAATTTTACATTAAATAATGTAATCCTCTTTATATTTTCGAAAATAAAATTATCCATTAATGATAAATGAAATTATTCATAGAATTTAAAACAATAGAGAAAATTAAATAACCATAAACAATAAAAAATAGAAATTATATGAACCAAACTTAGATAAAACATATGTAACCACATATAGGATGTTTGAGATGTCAAAAGGAGGGGGTTATGTTTTAATCTTAGTCATTGTTTTTTGAAAACAACCACTACCAATAGTTAAGATAAGTGATTTTTAATTTCCAAACACTTCTAAATAGATTAAAATAAAATAAAAATAGTGATATAAAATGTTCACCTCCCAATATGAGTAATATAATCCTTAGTGTGATGTTTATTTGTCAAATAATACATTTCCTACAAGTATCAACTTGTATATACAGAAGAATATGTTTTACCAATGAACACACATTACACATAATCAGATAGTGCCTAGGTGGATTTCGAAATATTTTTTTATCACATAAATTACAACAATAAGAAACTATGATAAACAATATAAGGGCCTTCTTCCAAAAATATTATTATTATGTTCATTATGTATGATTTTTTTTTCATCATCCAAGATTTTGTAGTGTAAATTCAACGACACACTATTTTTGAAAAACATTGTTTGTTAAAAACCCTCACACCATATTAGAATTAAATAATCAAGGAATAATTTAGAATATTAAAACAACAATTACTTATTATTCTAATCACTTTCAATTTTTTATCTATATTTCCTAATAATTAAATATAGGGGTAGTCCGAAAACTATTTTTTATGCACGATATATATTATTTATTACACAACATAAAACATCAAAAAACATTTGAATTTAAATTTTAATAAAATTTTAAAAAAATAACTTCATACAATTATTTTTTAACTTCCTGTCATTCCTCCCACTTATTTTATTGTTGGTCAAATATTTATTCCTATAACTCTAGTTGATAAAATTTTATATTATCATGACTAGGTAGTTACACAATAATTTTTCATCTTTTTTTATTTTTTTAAACCCTATTTTATTCTTGATTCAAATATCTTACTTTAGGATGTCAAAATCATAAAAACCAACATTAGTATAATCTGAATTAATTTTTTAATCAAAATCTTAAATTATGGAAACTAAACTTATAATTCTTTATAGTTAGGAAATATTCCCTTTGTGTTATCTCATACTAAAATCATGATAAGTCATACATATATACAAATGACTCACATAAAAACACAAATGACACATACATGGAAAAAATCACATAAATATTCTATTGAAGGATTCGTACTCAATATTTAAATGTTCATACATAAATCTAGAAGACTCATATACAATATTCAATGAAACAAAAACAAATTCTATCTCTTTTATAAAATTTAATGTTTCCACTAAACTAATTAATATATTACTGGATAAAGGCTCTACATAATCTGGGACATGGGTATATTTCTTATTACCTAAAATTATATAATTAACACAATTTGAACTGGATATCTTCCAATACATCAAGACTTATTGTTCAGATTTCATGAATTTTAACAACATAGGAAAATTCATCCAGCATATTATCCCCATTTAATATGATTTTAATTAAAATTTATATTTTGAAAATAAAATCCAACATGTTAACCATATCCACTTAATATATCCCCAAAAAATATTCTCTATAACATTTCAATATTTTGTATGAATATATTAAATCTCTAATTACAGCCTACTTTTCTATTGTCATCAATAATATCCAAGAATATTAATTCTTATAAAACACTCCTAAACTCAAGACTTCATCTCATAAAAAATTAACATTTTAGACATATGTAATAGAAAAAAATTCCACGTGAATGATGGTGAACACAGTTGAACACAATATTACCTACACAAGAGGTAGTAAAAATAACTAGAAACAACCATTTCCGTGCATAAATTTATGAAAAATATAGATTAAAACATTTATATGAAAAATGTTATGAAAGTATCGATATTAAATCTTGTCAATTGGAAAATATGTGTAACTAATTATGTGATAATCATGTCCATACACAATATCATTATCACATAGGATATAACTCCTGACTTATTGAATTAGTGGGCTATATAAGACCCACCAACAACATAATGTGATACCATATATATATGATAACCATGAAATGAATCATTAAACATTTCATTAAAACCCATGAATTTATGATGGGTTAACTAACACTTTTAAACAGTATAAGAAACCACTACATTAATAAATAGATCTTGATGATACCAAATACTCAATTCTAAAAAATAAGTCTATCATAAAATCATTTATAGGTTTAAAATTTACATTACTAAATAATATATATATATATATATAAAGTGTAAAATAAAATAAAACCGTTAAAATTATTTTCATTAAATATTTTTTACAATGTCGTAAAAATATTCGATTACACATCACATTCCAAAATCAAATTCAAGAATGTAGTGTGAAAAAATTTCAAAAAAAATAAAGAATCCCTCTATAATTTACTCTTGAATATAAAAAAGATTACATAAATAAATTTATATTAGAATATATAAAATATATTTAATTGATAATAAATGCATTTTAATATTTTTTGAAAATTTTAGAGAAACCTCACATGAACTAAAGAGTCTTATGAGTAACTTTTATAAAGATATTAAAAGGTATCTAAAGTGTTTAAAAGTTTAAAAATATATTGATTTCATAATTATAATATAAAATATTTGTGTTTTGAATTAATATTAACAAGGGAGAGAATTATTTTACAAATATGAGTATAATTGATCTTTGCAACATTACATTAAAATGAAGAAATAAATCAATTAAAGAAGAATATTTTAACATAAAAATTATTTTACTAATGATAAATATAAAATAACCTATAATATATAGAAATTTTAGAAAATGAAATACTAATAATAATATAGTAAAATAAGAGAATATTTTACTTAGTTAAAAGTAGTTTAGTAAAAAAAAATACAAAAATATTTTCTTAATTTTTTTATAAAAGAATAAAAAATATTAAAAAATAAGAATATATATTAAATCAAAAACCCAAGAATAAATTTAGATTATTCATTGTAAATAAATCAAAATTTTCAGGTAGGAAAATTAAAATGCGTAAAACATTCCAAAAAATAATTATAACTCAATGAAATGAGATTATGTTAATAATAACCCTTATGCCATTCATAATAAATGAATCAGAAGAATATGAAAATATAGATCATGGAATATACTTATAAATACCATGAATTAAGCATTAATTGTGATAACATAATTCCAAGTTGTAGCAATTTTACCATATATAAGAAACTTTTGTTCATAGCATGAAAAATGTTTCAATAATAGATATTTTACATTTAATCCCTCAAAATATTAAATTTTATAGTGTAAAAATCAATTGAATTCGGAATTTCATTGAAGTATTTAATATATATATATATATAGTAATAGGAAATATTTAAGAAAATCATAGTTTAAAGTGAACATAACATATAATAATAATTTTAAATAGATATTATTATAACTAAAGGAAATGAAATTTTGTTAGCAAAATACCTCTCATAGAATTCGCAATTGGTCCAATCTATTATATCCCCCTATATAAATATATTTATAATATTATATTTAAATATTATGATAATATTTATACTTATTTTACATTATAACATTAATTTATAATTTCTTATTACAAATTAATTATTCAGTATTTGTTAAAATTAATATTTTGATGTTAATCATGCATTGTGTCTTTTGTAATATCAATTATGGTGGTTCCCTTATTCGGTAATTTTTAATGTGTTCATCACATAAAAAAATGACATGGAGATTAAATTGGTGTTTTGGTAACTTTCTGAGGTCTAATGGAAATTTTCAGGATGTTTTGGTGATATTTTATCGAGAGAGATGAAAATAACTTTTTATAAAATTCAATTTACTAGAAATGACTGATTTAATTAAATAATATACATTTATAAATTTAAATTAACAATTTATTAAGACCTCTCAAATTCATCCCTTTAATATCTTATTATATGTACATATTATTCATTCATAATGTATACATTATAATATCATTCAAGTAGGTGGTAAAAACAACCCCAAAAATGATTCTTATTTAATGAATGAATTAAAAAATTGAGTTTTATTATTATAAATAAAATTATAGAATAATAATTATTTAAATATAACATAATTTTACTATTTAATAATATTTTGGAATATTTAAGATGATAAATTAAATGAAAGGAATGAAGAATAAGTTATTACTTATTTTAATTAAATTTATCCTTCTAGCAAACACTCCTATTAATATGAAATAATTGGTCCTCCATATTATGACCAATGCCTATAAAACATATAAGAAAAATTTATAATATGAATAAATGGTACGTATAAAATAGGTGATTGAAGTATATGATTGGTTTTGAAGGATTTGAATATATCTTCTTTAGTGAATGAAAATGAGTGACATTTCTTGGGAAATATAATCTTAGTGAAGGTAAAAGATGCAATCAAATGATAGTTAGGTGATTTAGGTAACGAACTGTGAATGAGAAATTTAAAAATAAATACTATAATAAAAATTAATTTTATAATAAGTTTAAATCTTGTAAATTACAATCAATTTCAAACATTTAAATTTAACTCCTTTTAACTCTTAAATTTTCTAAATATACACCATTGTTAGTAATAATTTGCTAAAAATATAAGATAAACCCTTTAACATAATATTTAGGTCATTATTGGAAATTTCGATGTCATTTAAACTTATTCAATTTTTATAAAAATCAAATTAATGTTTTAAATAAAACTATAAGATATATCAAACAATTTATAGAAAAATAGAATTTTGAACATTATGTATTTTTAATTTTATTTTATATTAGTTACTAGTAAAATGAGTGTTAAAATATTTTTCTAAACATAAAAATGATATATTTTAATAAAATAATCATTAAAATGTAATTTAATTTATTTTTAAAACTAAAATGCATGAAACTCTTAGAAATAATTTTCAAAAAATATATTTTTACTAATTGGATGAATTTTTTATAATATATTAACAATAAATTTATAAATATTTATTCATATTTAAATATATCTAAATTATAAATTTCATTAAATTTCATAATAAAATTATTATACATATTTCAAAAAGATAAAATAATTTCATATATAATACAACTAATTTTATTAAAGAAAACCTTTTTTACACATAGATTGTTTAATTAATAGTACTTATAGTTACTAAATTATGTATTAGATGTTATTAATTTATTTTTATTATAATTCAGTGAATTTTATCAATAAATTTCATTGATATCATTCATTAAAAGTAATAAAATTAATATAAATAAGTAATACATAAAAATAGTTTCTTTAGAATCAATGGTACCTTTTAATGTGAACTAGTATCCAATAATTTGATTCAAAAAGAATTTATTTTATTTAAGACAAGGTAATAATAATTATTGTTTATAATATTTACATATAACTTATCATTTTTTTATACTGACTATATATTAGTAATTATAAACTTTTAATATTTTTATTGGTATTATACCGAAATGTTATTTACACTTTAATAATGGTCAAATACTTTTTATATCAATCCATTTACATTTTAAAAATTCATTCCACTCTAATTTCACATTAAAAACTTCTCATTTATCCAGTTTTGATTTGTTATTTTATAATATGATTTTATATTTCATGATTTTTTTAACATTTTATATTAAATTTTAATCTGTTTGGCTCCAAATAGTAATGATTATGTAGGTATTTCCTAGTATTAAAGTAATTATTCTTTTATATTTATTGTCCCTTATTGATGAATCTACTTTTTAGCTATGTATAAATTGATAGTTTGTAATATTCCACAGAATGAAATACACTGTTTCATGAAACATTTATTTTTAAATTCTGACTGGATAACATATTGTTTGTATGTTTTATAAATTGTATGACTTTATTCATACTCACGTTCATTTTTTTTATAACAATAAAAAAAATATTTATAAATTATAAAATATAGTTTAATGATATAAAATGAATCTAAAAATACGTTGTTATGTAAGGAACATCAAAATGTGGGATTATATCCATCTTATAGGCACTCTTAGTTCTCTTAACTAAATTAATATAGATCGAGTTCACTTCCCTCACATGGTAGTCAATCAATGTTCAATATTTTTATTATTTTCATTAAACTCTTCAATAAATGTTTATTAATCTAAAAAATCGTATGATTCATATCAAATAAAATCACATGGAAGACATGGAATGAACAATTCACCCAAAGTCATATACCACTATTCACTTGGCATAAAGTATCCATAATATATGCATCGAAAGAGTATCAAATTATATTGAGGAAAATGTAATCTCATGCTCCTACTATTACATTTATTGATTAGAGTGGTTTCTATATGCATTATATGCATCTTCATTATCCTTTTAATAATAGATATGGAAAAAATTATAGAGTGTAGAATACATGGAATTTTTAAAGAGACATAATAGGACCCAAAAAAATGAAGTCTGATTGAATCACTAATGACTACCTCAATGCCTTCCGATTGAAATGATTCCAAACTTGTTAAACTGGTAATTTCCTGACCTTGAATGACAATGGAAACTAAAATATCTGCGACTTTATTGAACTCTCACTATGTATGAAGGAATTTTGTGCCATTTTTAATAAATCCTCCCTACTTATGAATATAATAAGATACCATCTATCGTGTACTACATTGTCTGATCATGGAATTACAGATTATTTTGGAGTCTATTTCTACAATCGTAATGATGATAACTTAAATCCTTTAAAGATTCATACCTATAATAATTTCAATATATTCCACTTCAAAGGATTCTCGGGAGATGTAAGAATAATTCAATGCAGGGATAATTAAACAATTTGAATTTTGATCAATACATCCCTCAAGCATTGTTCTGATGCTAAAAGATCCATCAATATTTATTTTAGGCCACCCTCTATAAAGATTTCATTGAAACCGATGTCTCTAGAATTATAATTCTTTCAAATCATTTATTCAAATTGTTTCATTTCATTAAGAATGGATAAAAATATTGTATATACAAGAAGGATTTCTTGAGTGTTTTTATTTTTCTAGTTTTGTATATATTTATATGACATGCTACTCATTAGAAATGACATTTCATCTTTAATTTTTTTATATTCATTATTTGTATTATTATTTTTTATAAAATACATGAGAGAATATGAATATATAGTTGGTATCAATATTTATAAATATTTATCCAAAAAATATTTTTGGATTAATATAAAAATATAGGTAATTTGATTAAATGTTTGTTAATGGGGAAATTCATAAATATGTTATTACTGGGGTTTCATTGAATGAATAAAATGATAGATTAATATCCTTTAACAAATACATATATGGAATGAATAAATTATATTTCTTTCTATTTTAAAATTATATTTAACATAAAAATATTTTTTGGGTCCTATTCGTGATTTTAAAAAACAATTCATCTTCAACCATATCCTAGTGAAAGTCATTGGTTCATAGATAATAATTACCATAAGTATACAAGAATTATTAAGTAATTATTTATTTTTTATTTAGGTTATTTAGTTCTTGGTGTAGTAGTTTACATCCACGATACATTCAAATTTGTAATATACATTTTTAGATTACAAAATGTCTTTATGCAATGTATTTAATTATAGTAGTTTGCTAGAATATTTCAAGGAATATTATCAACAATGACTCTGTAAAATAATTGGAGTACATAATTACATAATATGTTTTAAAGTAATCTACTGGGATAAAGTAGTATATTATTGAATAAGGTGTTTTTTCTGAAAATTTACACCCCTTTGAGCTGTATCATGGAAACATATAAGTAATTATCTTGGTTTATATACACTAATATCACCAAATGAGTAAATTAATTATTAGTATATATCGTTAGAGAATAACTAAGAGGTGGTTTATATGTATTTATTTAAGTGTCAATAAAAGATAATATACATGATCTGGTAATAAAAAAATTATTATGGAAAAAATAAGATATGTACATAATATCTTCAGATTTTAGATATTAGAGGGATTATGGAAAAGGAATTTGTATTTATATAGGTCATAAAGTAATTTAATATAATGTAAATTATTGGATTATGTTTTATATATTTTTTGTTTCATTAATATAAATTCATATATTATCATCCATTCACATGAGTTTCGTTTATTAAGAATGAATTGAATGATAAACAAGGGTGTATATATATATATATATCTTAATTTATGGTCAGATTAAATCCATCAATTGTAATGATATATTTTTATTAGGGTGTATATAGTCTCATATTTATAGTAATGGTCCTATATAGAGACAACAATACTTCTTATATTTGGCATGTATTTTCATTGAGTATATTAAAATATTTATATTTATAAATAAATCGTGTGTCTACATGGGTTGTAAAGTTTATTGATATCCCTACCAAAACAAGATAACATTGCACCAAAAAATGAAAAACTACTTAATTTGATACATTTCTAACATCAATCTAAATTATTTAGTTAATTAGGTTATAGTTGGGTATGTTAATCATCATATAACGGGACGAATTAATAAATATTTAATTTATCAACCTATAAAATGTTATGACTTTTTAGACTACTATTTATTCAAACCAAGGAAATGAATGGACCTTATTAATTGAGTTTCACTTGATGTGTTCATCTAATTGGTTATATAAAATGTGTTGTATTTATTTAAATTAGAAAATCTACATTAGAAAATCATGAATATTTGTGTTTTCTAATATATATTTTACATTTTCTGAGTGACATGGTAATATTCAATTAAATCTATAAAGGAATCATATGAGTAAAAATACAATAAATAGAGATGAAATTGGTGAATATATTTTTATAAATATATTACTGTTTGGTGGAGATCATTTGAGATAGCTTTATAAATCGAGTAAAAATTATTTATTTTAAGATGTTCATTTATATTAATTGTGTTGAATTTGGATCACATAATCTCTTTCAAGGATATAAAGGCATACATGATTACACATATTTCTTTGTGAATGGGAATATATTTTGGCACAAATTTTTTATTAAATATATTTAATGCTTTTAATTGAATAATTAAATAAATTAGTTTCTATATGATTTCACATGTTATTATGTAATGTTTATATATTCAATAGGGATTTTTTATAATTGGAATATGAAATGATATATATAGTAAATTTCATATAAATTATAATGATATATAATATATCATTGTCTATTATATATTGAATATAATGCAATATATGTGTAGTTAATGAAGATACAAGATGTGAGGTTAAGAAATTAATGTCTAATTCTCTAAAACAATATAAACAACTCAAAATCAATCAATCGTCACTTCATTTTAAGATCTATATCTCTTAGTGTTTATAGTCAATTAAAAGTATTTTTTACTATTTTTCCATGATCATTATATCACATTCATCCACACATTATTCACAATTATTTGTATAAAAATGATAGATAAAAATTTAACTTGGTTCACACTTTGTGTGGAATATCCAAGGTATGGGAGGGCTTTCACCACCCCTCTCTTTATTACATATGAATATTACTAATGTTTGATGATTTATGATGGGAATTACATCTATGTATCACTATATATATATATTTTGGTCAATTTCACTATATATTGGACCAATTTTTATCACAATAATATAAAAAAAGTGCAAACAAATTTATATTATAATTCTTACCATCCACATGGTACTCCTCTATAGAACATATATCTTCAATCATCTTCCCATTAATTCCTCAAATATATAAACATATTTTCCTAGTCTTATTGTCATAATCACATAGAGTTTTAACCAAATATTATGTATACCACTTCTATTATGTTATTCACTTAAACAAATGATAGGGAATCATATGATCTCGTAGTGTATACTTTTTATTCTATTTTATATAACACTCTTTATCTATATTTATTACACTACACACACACACATAATTTACTCATGATTTCAATATTTTATTTAAATTATTTATAAAAAATTTAATATTTTAGGATATTCAATGATTTCTAGTGACTATTTAATATTTATTCTCTTCACATATCTAAACCATATAAATATTATCCCACATCATCCATGTGTAAAACACATTACCATCCTTAGTCTAGAAACTTCTATCTACATACCAAAACATCATCATTCTCAATAATAATTACTCTATAAGAACTATTATCAAGATAAATTTTATATGTATATAGTGTGAAATGATGTAACGAGGTAAGATAATATTCCACTAATAAGTGGGGGTAAATAAGTGGAACATATTCTATAATTTTTTTTTCAAAAAAATTAATATTAATTTTTTTTCTAGATCTACTAAATATAAACACTACCTCCCTAGAATTAAATAATAAAGTAAAAATAGATAGCACAAAAATATTTTAACAGGTTTTTTTATCAATATGGGTACATAATCCTTGAAAGGTTTCATAAGAGTTTTTAGACATGGATTATTAGTATTATTTTAATGTGATTAAAAGAGAGGGAAATTTTTATTTTATAATTTATGAAGGTATATCTATTCTATGACAAGATAAGGTTAGTAAACATCAATGATTAACTAAAGATATAATAGAATAATAAGTGTGTGTTTTTAATTGAACCAGTAGTCCATATTGTTTTATTTTTGTCATAACTGTGAAATCATATTAAGTGTGCACTAGGAGGCCTCTTAATATGAGAAAAGAAGATTTTATTAAAAATTATTCCATAAAATGATATTAACCTTATTGAAAGAATAATATAAATGTTTAACTTCCTCTCTAATCTTTTAGAGTGATCAAAAAACTTATTATAGCCTGCGCACAAACAATGACCTTGTTTTTTATCAATAAAAATCAATCAAATGACCAAATATAGAATACAATTTCCTGGACAAAAATAATCAAATGTTCAAAAAATCACTAGTTAATAGTCTATTATTTCTCTTTGATATATATGTCATACACCACTGAAAAGTTCTTGTTTATGGAAATATCATTTCTTCATTACAGATATTTTTTCATATATATATCCACATTTTATATCTAGAATTTTAAACCAATAATACTTCCATAGTCGTTTATGTAAAAAATACCTTGTTTTTCATTATTTTAGTTTAAACTAATTAATATATTTAGGAATTTATCTATTATGAAAATGATAATAAATTCAGATATTTCAATTTTAATTTCCTTGAAACATAATTTTATTAAATTCTATGTTAATCATCCACAAATACATACATGAAGCAAGGATTGAACAATACTCAACAATATATTAAGATATAAAGTTCAAAAAAATAATCATAGGATTTTATTTTGGAAAGAATATTTAAGATAATCATCATTCTTTAAAATTAAAATGATAGTTAAAAATAATACATTAAAAATTGTATTGGTCATTTCAAATATTTAAATGAATTATAATTATCTCTATCATTTCCCTACCATGTCATTTTTCAGTTTTTTTATTGTTTGGTATAATTAAAATAAATCATATATGAATCATTAATAACTCTTATGATGTCATCAATTAATCTTATGATGTGTGAAATTACTTGTAAAATATATCACATGAATCCAATAAAAGAGATTATCAAACTTGAGAACTACTCCATGATTCTTATGATTCCCTATATAACTCTCTTGGACTCTAAAAAGACTCATTCAAATATTTAGTAATATTTTTAATTCTCCACTCCATAACTGAAATGAATATTATGAAATGTAAATGGATTCTTATGAACATGGAAATGGATCTTATAATGTCCTCCAATAACACAATGAAGACATAATATAATCACACATAGCTGAATGATTTTTTATCAATTTTAATATTTTCAAAGTCAATTATGGTAATGACACTTATAGAATATCAATGACTCTTATGAATTATCAATTAATCTTAAAAAGTATTTCACTATTAATATTATTCAACTAGGTTTGTGGAATAATCATGGATAGTAATACCTTAATAATTCTCTATATGATTCTAAATCATCAAATTAATATAAATCTTCAAAAAGAATATAAAAAAAATATTACAACAGAATTATCACTTCCAAAAAAAAACAACCCAACCCCTTAAAAACACAGAATCAATAAATTACCTTAACTTAAATGAATGAATGAAAAAAATAATACTTTTTTTAATTATATTGATTTATTAAATATCCCTTTTATATTTTTTATCGAACAAAACAACTCACTTAAAAAGAAAAAAACACATCCCTTCCTGGATTGATTTATATTGAAATCACACCCGTAGAGAAATTACATTCTTAGATAATTCCCTCACTAAATGGTAAAAAATGTTTTCTTTATTACTCAAATGATATCCCCCACAATATTTACACTCATTAAACATATTGTCCACTTTTTTGATAATTAAATCTTTATATCATTGGTAGATGAGGAGAATTGTGAACAATTCTTCCGCACGAGATTTCTACGTCTTCTACGCCTTCCAAAACATAATAAAATCATGGAGTGTGTTTCCCCAACGTCATGATTGCTATAAAAAATGGATGAATATAAATATATTATCATGTTACTTTTAAAATTTCCATGTCAATGAATTTATATATATATCGGTTTCACTTTTATTATCATGTGAAATTATGAGTGGTTTCTCAATCATCACTCCTAAATCATCATGTTGTTCATTCAACAAGAAAACTTGTATAGGGGCACCTGAAGTAACTCAATATTTACCCTCTATGGTGTTAAATGGTACAAAATAATTCTCTTTGTAGTTACAACCCACATATAAGTTTATTGAGATAAATAATCCAATAGAATTTGATTTTCTAACATCAAAATCATAAACACAATTAGAATAAAAAAAATATAGGTTGATTCAATTTATCTTCTTTTTTATACACCATAAAAAATTTCAAGGTTCATTTGATATAATTTAAAAATATTTTAGAAGATATAAAATGTTACCAGGATTTATTTATACATAAAGGTGTCCTAATACAGTTTTAGAGTATTTCATTTCAATAATTTTTTATAATTACATTTTATATTTCCTATGGAAGGAAAAATATGTTCTTTACACAATGCTACTTGAAAACCTTGAAACGACTGCATTTCTCTAAGAATTTACTTCCAAAGAAGGTTCTCCATTTTTTCTAGAAAATTCTTCTTAAGAATTCCACAAAAATGTTGACAAATATATATCATTAATCTATAAAATTTCATTGAATATAAATTCCTTCAACTCTAAAAAATCAAGGTTATTAACTACATTCTCCTTATTAAACATCATTTTTTCAAATAATGCATCATGTTTTTAGTACAAGGACATCATAGTTTATATCCCATAGACATACTTAATCAACATGAAAAAATATCATCAAACGTTAGGATAAATCCACTAGTTTTTTCCCTGTTAACTATTTCATCTATATCAAAATTTAAAATGGAATATTTTATATCCATTTAATATAATTAATACTACTTATAAAGTAATACTTCAAGAAACATTCTTATTATTTATAGATATACAATGTTAATAATGTATTATTAAACCTAATCCCTTTAAAACTATTGATATAACTTGAATTTTTGTCTTTAATTGTTCTTTAAGATGTCCCCTATTATAATTTAGCTTATTTGTAAATACACACTTATCCCAATCACATTTTTATCCAATAGTCGAGGGACAATATCTGATGTATATTTCATCTCAATTTAATAAATTTCATAGTTCATATAATTGAACCATTATTTATGTTTCATAGTATTTGAAATGGAACATGTCTCAATTTGTGAGATAATGGCTATTTTTTCATGGACCAAACATATCCTACTTTAAATAGATGAATTCATGTCACAAACAATATTTTCTACCTTCATTTGATTCATTATATGTTGGTACATCTATTTTTCAACTATAGAAAATTATTAATCCCTGGTCCAATATGAATTAATATCAGCAACATGCAACCGACATATATCCTTCTACTCACTTGTCTTCATAGGAACATACCCATTTTCTAAATAAGATTACTCAAAGCCTACTATATCTAACACATTAATTTTGGGTTTATTCTTAATGATTTTAACCTCATAATGCTGTAATATTTAGTATAGCCTCTTCTTCTATCAGATGAATCCTTTTCAATTGGCCATATACCCTAAAAAAGATGACTTATATGGGGGTTTCACCAACCATTTCTAGGTCTATTTCTATATATTCATTAATTAGGTATTGGAAAATGCACTAAAGTAGTCCATAGGTTTTATATTATTATACAATATCTTATAAGATGTCATATTTGACCATATTCAAAGTATACACACGTTTTGGATATGCATAGTTGTCCATACACACACTCTATAGAAAAATAATTAAGTTGTTTTACTCTGATAGCATGGTTCTCCTCATGTCAATAATGAATCTATTAATTCACTGAGTAACCCTATTTTTCTCATGTTTATAATATGTATAGTGTGAAATTTTGATACATTTTTTTATGGTTATACTCAAATGATTTGTTTCAAAATACCAAATAATTATCAAATTTGAGATATTTAACGCATATACCTCATTACTTATCGAATATTTTTTTATATAGTCTAAAATTTTCAACTTTTGGGATTAATGTTTTAAAAATATAACATTTTACGTATTTTTATAATAATCGATGTATATGATGATGTAGATATCACCTCGATAATAACTTTTCTAAATTTACCAAAAAAAATATTAATGTATAACTCAAGTGTCCAATTATGATAGATTTCACCATTTAGTGATATCCATGATAATTTTTTCCCTTTTGGAAAAATCTAGGGATTCATAATCCTCCTACCACATGTGATATGGATTTCCAAATTCCATTTATTCCATAGAATTTATATATAATGTTTTTTATAGAGGCAGACGAACCATCTATGCTATCTTTTACTCATCCAATGAGCTCAACCTGATTGAATTACATATGTATCCAATATATGAAATTTATCAATGATAAAATTATCCTATAAGGATAACAATTTTGGGTCACCTCTGAACACACCCCTCCACTAAAATATTGTTCACTTTTTTATACTACCCCATGATTTGTTTCCCAATAGTGATAATTTCCCACAATACTAAGAAAAGACCATGTGTTGGGGAGGAGGTATCATGGGACTTATATTAAATCCCCAATAATCGTCCATGCCAAATGTGTGACTTGAGGTGTAGTTAACATTGTTTAGTATCAAAACTCAATTCACATCACCGTTCATTATGTTGAAGCCTCATTGGTTAATCCACAACACCCTATAATGTCGAAGTGAGGCTTCTAAATCCCATTACCAATTAAGGTTGGTAATATTCTTCCTTCAAGTGGGAATAAAAATCCTTTAATAAACTATGAATTGACAACATATCATCATTATATAGATAGTTTTTTAATAGTAGTTTTTAAATGAAGAACAAAATTGAATACCTCAATCTATTTGGATTATTATATATGGTTACAGAAACATTATAGTTAAAGTAACGAGAATAAATTAAAGTAGAAATATATAAAAACAAACTATAAAATTAATACATATGGAATTATGATGCATAATTCTTCCTTAGGAATCCCATTTTTTTGATCTTGTAATGGAGGTATCTTTTCAAGGTGTTTTCCATGAAAAACTCAAAGCTGAACTTGTGAAATTACGATTTTGAAAAAACTGTATATGGGATAAGTTCAAGTTTTTAGAGATTCCCAGAATATCTAAACAAGTTAAACCACCACAAAAAACCAAAAATAGTGATTTTATGATTCTTTTGACTTACACATAGGTCATAAGGAGACATGTAAGTAGAAACTATAGATATAATGAAATGTAATAAAATATTTTTTATAGATATATAATTAATTTATTAAAATTTTAAAATAATTTTTACCTAAATTAAATATATATATATTATTTATTTTTGTATATAGTACTTTGATCTCAAGTAGCTATGTTAATTATTATTGAATAATAAAAAGATATAATATCTCTAGACTAATTAGTAATTTATTAAAACATACTTATGATACGAAAAGTACTTTTTCAATAGAAACTATTTTTCAGTACATTTTAAGATTTTAATTTAATCTATAGACTTTAGGATGTGAATTTTAAAAAATAACATCATTTATTTATCATATTCATATTACCTCAAATAAATTTTTTAGAAGTAATTATTGTTCAATTGAATAGTAAAATATTTACTTTATTAATATCTTCACTTTTATAAAACTATATTATTTTATGAATACATTCAATGTTTTGGAACATTAGTTATTTTAGATAATATATTATAAATTATTTTAAATAATTTAAAAATATAATTTTGAATTTATAAAACGATGCTCAACATTTTAAAATTTTATATATCATTATAATCAAAATAAAATATTTATCTATTTTTAAAATTAATTATAACATGATGAAATGATGCTTTTGGTATATTTAATTTTTAAATAAATAATATTTTAATTTAAAAAGTATATTTCAAATTCATTGAAATAAATATCATTTATAATTCTATACTAATCATAAAGTTTTTTACTAAAAAATAATCTTTTTAAAGAAAATGGGTTTTAAGTGTAGCATGTGCTAATGTTAAGATTATTTTTCCAGAACATAGAAATTTAATTTTTAAGTTATTTTATTGTATTTGAGATAAAAAATTTCATGCATCTTAATTTGACGATTTTCATATTTTTGTGAACAATTCTGATTTTTAGTGTCAATCATAATTACCAATAAAATATTGAATATTTATTTTCATTTATTATTTTATACATATAATTAAATTTTATCAAAAAAATTTAATAAAAATCTTCCATATAATGAATCTAACATAATTTATAAAAGTAAAAATAAATACTTTCTCACACATTATGTTGGGAATCAATACTAATTATAATTAATAATTCTTAATGGTCAAAATGCCATCATTCTATTAAAATAAATTATCTCCGCATTATCAATTTTAATTTAAAAGTTAATTGTATAGTTTTGGGAAATTTTATTTGATTATTTAGATGTTAAATTTAGATCCATAAAACCCATATTTTATTATATGTTTTTTTCTATATTCTTAATGAAATATTAAATAACTTTGTTAAAAACAAGTTATCTTGTTCTGAAAGTAAAGAAGAAAAATGTAAGCACAAAATAGAAAACCCCCTATAACATGTCTAGAAAATATTTGGGATCATGTTTTTTATCCTTGATATATATAGATCCACCTAAAACACAATTATTTTTAATCTTTAGAGACATTAACCTTGTAACAGTATAATGCAATTAATAAAATAAAATGGTTGTTTAAAAATGTTCATATTTCCTCACTTATAAATGGATGTAACTTTCACCCATTAAAATAACCAAGAATTATTAATTTTTTTGAAACAAAAAAAAATGTATCTTCCATATAATTCCCCCACACATTATAATTCCCTTAGTAACTCATAGTGAGTATAATACCTTCAATTTATATGGGAATAAAAATCATGCCTCCAGCGTAAGTATTATCTCCTTATTAAGAAATTCTTCTTAATCATACAGTTGAAAATATTTTATCACAATAATAATATGACTTTTTCATCATAATATATAAATTATGTTTATATATTTATTATAAAACATTTATATATTAATTTCCATCAAAATATAAAAACTAAAAAATATCATTATGTGTTGAGTGGACTACCACCACGAGGATGTGAAGTCATTTGTTATCCACTATCACATTTCCAGGATTTTATTATTATTTCCAACAATAAATAATATTATATTTATCATATGACTATGATTCTGAAAAATAATTTTATTATCCTCCTTTTCACCCTCTCAAACATTGAGAAACGGGAACACTAAATACACATACATGAGGACACATGCCTCCACTGTGAAACTTTTTTTTGTTTTTCATATTTATTTTAATACATTATCTAAAAATATTAAAATATCTTTCTCCATGAAAAACACATAAAACAAATATCTGTATACTCTTGATATATTAATGTTATGACCAATGAAATATATATTCTACCTTACTCACCCACTGAGATAAAGAATATTCATGGTTTGGATAAATTAACCTCATATATTCCTTATGCTTTAAATCTTCACAAGAAGGAATATGGGAGAAAATATGAATAATAATATATTTTAAAAATTTAATAATTATTATTTTGTGGCTATATTAATTTTATATAAGTTTAAATAGTTGAATTTAATATATTATAATTTATTATTTAAAAACTACAAAAATAATCTATTAACAATTCAGTTTTCACACTCAAGGTCAAAAAAAATTATTAAATTAAATGTGAGACATAAAAATAAATTTATTATATGTATTTTTTATATTATAATATCTTAAATAATATGTTAATGATGAACAAGATACCAAATTCTGTACAATGATATCAACAATATAAAACATGCATAATATTTTTAAATTTATTAACACCAGATAGTCAAAATACTCTATAAATAATTATTGTACACATGGTAAATAATTAAGAATAATTCTTATAGAGGAGAAAAATTTATTTTTTACTTTTATAAAATAGGAAATTATTTTATATAATTTGGTTTAACAAGATGAGATATTTTCATTAACTAATCTGGGAAACTGAGAATTGGTTTCTTTGTCCCAAATTTAAATCCTCTTAGATATGTTTATTTTGAGTGCCATGTTTTCTTTCCAATAGATCTAATACATTCTTGTTTAATTTTATAATAATGATCATATTATATTTTGTGATATATATTCCTCTCATGGGGTTTTAGATTCAAATTTTAGAAATCATTTAAGCGTGATTCGGGACTCATTTCATTTCATTGGGTCATAGAATTTCATAAAAAAAATAATTTTCAATATTTATTTGATCATACATAATAAAATAATTTATTTTTTATTTAAGTTTGATTATTGGTGAAATTACTTTTCATTAACACCGTTCAAATCTTTAATAGAATGTTTTTTAAAATAATATCGTAATTTAAGTAAGAATAGCTCACATTTTTAGAAATGGGTCTCTTCTAGCATTT
Organism: Viscum album; assembly: GCA_963277665.1. Taxonomy (NCBI): domain Eukaryota; kingdom Viridiplantae; phylum Streptophyta; class Magnoliopsida; order Santalales; family Viscaceae; genus Viscum; species Viscum album. The sequence continues at coordinate 860,449,848 of OY728134.1, read as the reverse complement.
CCCTGTTTTCCTACCAACTAATGTCCACATATCTTATGGGAAATATTATATTGATTATTTTATATTATTTTTATAATTATTTAACTCTTATCAATATGAAATTATAATACAATTTTAATAATATTTGATTTAGATAATGGTTTCTTAATGTTAAAAAGATTTTTAAATACATTCTAAAAACTAGATTTATCATCCTCTCCTCATTTTAATTTTAAAGACCTTATTTTTTTTCCATGGTTCCATTACTAAAAACTCTATTTATAATTAAATGTTTTAAAATTTCCTCCGAACCCCATTTTTTAATACATTGTTTCATTTTCGTGTAACTTTTATTAATGATTCATATAAAGGTTACCATTTTTAAATTATGTTCATTACTCCCAAAAATATTAATGATTTATATGTTTTTTATTATGAATAATTTATAAAAATGTTTTTTAAATTGTTTTTATTTCCCTTTATCAATGAATTATAACATTTCTAAGGGAGATGGTGACAATTATTCCATTTATTGAGTTATAAAATTTCTTATTTGAACTTCATATTTTTCGAGAATTTTCCTTTTTAATGATGTTCTATTTTTACATCTGGGGTAAATGGTTATTTTATCCAATTTAATTTCCATAAAATGTTTACTTTTAATTTTCCTTTAGAATAAATTATACTTGTTATAAAGACACTTTTAATTAATTTTTTTATAATTATTAAAACAACTTCTTTTCAAAAAGATAATTTTTTTGGTTTGATTTCTACACTAATAAAATGTGATCTACCACTTATGGTGATATATTTCTTATCTTACTCTTTGTTATTCTTCTTTATTTTGTGGTATAATTTTTACAAGCATTCAATTTAATTTATAATGTTATTTGGGTGTTCAATGGAAATCTAGAAACATCATTTTTTTCCTCACAAAAATTGAATGATTTCGATATAGATATTATATGAAATCTATATTATTTACATGTGTTATTTATATGATTATTTATAAATTTTATGAAACACTTATTTCTTTTGTGTGTTGTTTTGAAATTTTTTTGATTTTTTTTTTGTCATGTGGATGGGAAATTTATATGTTATGAGAAGGGTGGGACAAATATATTTAACCAATTACAAGGGTAAAGGATTATATATCATTATATTAAAATTTCTTGCGAATGGTATAGAATGTTACTAAATTTAAAAGGCTGAGTGTTATAGACTTTGGCTAAACTCAAAATATTATTAATGAATGGGTTGGTGGGTATCTAGGTTCATGATGATATGAAATTCTATGTTTATGATTATTATTTTTTTTTCAGTGATTCTTTGAGTATACTATATGATTTATGTTTTATTATCTAATTCCATAGAAAATGTCTTATAATTTTAGATTTTAGGACTATCTTAAATTCGTAAGGTTAACATTATTTGTTCAATATTCTTATAAATCATATATCTCTCTCTTTATCCATGATTGTTTACATGGTAATGATTTAAAAATTATGGGATTTTGTTTTTTATCCCTTACGGAATATTTTATATTACCACTTTTTATGTTCTCAATTACCGATTATTTAAAGTCTATTATCTCTCATATAATTTCTAATAGTTGAATATGTGATTTGATGTTTGTAGTGAAAAATAAAATAAAACATTAGGTCCCTGGTTTGGTTACTATTTTGAGATATGATAATAGGACCATGTTATTAATGTTTAACTTTTTTATTTTTTATCATATGTCTCTTAAGTATGTATAAAAGAATGTTTTAGTCTTTATGGACATTGGTGTATTTATTTTGGAGATTAGTTGAGTTAATTATGAAGGTTTGATCCACTATTTTATGGATTAGTTTTTAGAACCTCACTAAAAACCTATATTTGAGTTTATAAGTTTTATAATATTCTTGAATATCGGTACAGTCATTATTAGATGGTTTTCCCTAAAAATACATCCATTTATGTATAATATAAGTGGATATAGGCTCTATAACTTCTACACCATGGTCTACCATTGAATCGATCATCACCTAGATGAACAATAGTGGGTATAAGACTGCACATCTAGTTTTTCACTCCTTGTAGATTTTCATTGGGTAATACTACATTAATTATAAAAAATTACGAAGGATTGATATCCTAAATAAATTGATAATGGGATAATAGATGGATTGAAGATAAATAATATTAATAATTGACATCATATATTATACAGTAATTTTCTTATTGGGAAACCAAATGGTTTAAATTCAAGTGTTGATAGACATGTTGTTTGGTTCTCATTACTATATCATATTATGATTAATAACATGAAATTATCTAGAAATATGAACCCACATAATTTATGAATATTGTGGTTTCATAGGAGATTAGCTTACAAAATTGATGAAGGAAAAAAGATTCAATATCCATTATGTAAAAAATCTGGGAAGATACATGCCATGGAATGTCTCAAAATCCCAAAAATGCATTTTCAATATGGTAATATAGGACATTGAGAAACAATATCTCAATGAATAAGTATGTTTTCAGTTAACATTGTGTATAAAAATAATTTCCTTCCTATTGATCTACTTGCAGGTTTTTGTCTTCGATGTGAGTACATTGGAAAATATGAAAACCAGTGCACTAATCTAAGTGGTAATGATGAAAATAGACACAGAAAAACTCTTAGACAATGGATTCAATGAGTGACTTATTAATTTGAAACTATTGAAGTGGGTTTTAACAATAATTTTTTCTAGGAACACGTATTTGTCGATCAACATTTCAATATGTATTATTTCATAAGTGTTCCCCCAACATATTATCAATTCTAATAAAAAGACATGGTTTTATCATTATTACACCCAATGTGTAAGAATAATATTTAAGTTTTTTGATACTCTGATTTATGAAATTATAATTATCCACCCTTAGTAACATTTAATGTGATTTTAGGAAGTGATCTTTCAATGAATAGAGAGTAAAAAATTATTGTTTTTCTGAATTTGGAAGTCAATTTTAAACCCATGATAATATATCAATGAAAGGGTAATTAGTGATAAAATATTGGTTCCAAGATTTAGAGAAAAGAGGTAAATACTATAGATAATAATTTATTTACAAAAATGATATATTCAATAAGTTTTTAATGTCAACTTTTCCTTAAAAATTAGTCCTTGAGCAATGACAACATTTCTGACATCCTTAGTTATTTTTATTAGTAAGTCATTATTAAAATTTGGAAGATGCAATTTTTTAAGGGGGAGAAGTTGAGATGCATTCTTTCACAATATACTATCATAATATAAATATTTTTTTAATTTTATATTTTACAACGAAATTGTAAATAACGAGTTAGATATATTTTGAATATTATATATGACTATTAAAATATATCTGTTAAAATAGTAGATATAAATTGATGTAGCTATGTCAGAAAACCAATAAAAAATTATTTGGAATGACATCTGAAAGAACAATTCATCCTTGTGATGCATATTTATACAAACTCTCAATGGATGTATCTTTTCAAGGGTTTTTCCTATAGTAACCCCAAGTCAAACATCATTTATTATGATTTGAGAAAAAATGATCTATATAACACTCAGAGATTTTTTGAAATATTTTTTTTCCAATAAATTTAATCATTTCTATATTTTTCATTAAATAAAACTCTATGTTTATCGTTTGTTGCACACAACACAGTGTTTTAACAAAACATTACGTATTATAAAAATATTATAATTTAAAATTATAGTACCACATATTTATTAGAATGACAATTATGAATATGAGTAACTAAATTTGGAAAATATATGGCTTATGCAAGTATATATATTGAATTATTTAGTAACCAATTAATTTGAAATGAAAATACAAACCATTCTAAAATAGAAAAAAAATTCTAAAAAAGAATTTTTACTCACACTCACATTTTTCCCCAACTAGTTATGAAAATAACTTTTGGTGAATGATTATGAAATGTATATTTTATATATTTTATCAAATTTTTAACATTCCATTTATTTATTGTGTTTAAAAGAGATAAGAATAAATCTAATTTTACCCTTAAAATGTTTATTTTCCTAAAAATTAATTTTTTCAAATTTTTCACACTAATTTGAAAAATGAATTTTTACACATTAAAAATATTTATTTTTAAAATAGGAATTTTTTTTAAATAATAATTCCAAAATTTTCTGGAGGTGAATTTTTTAAATTTAATGAAAATAATACATTTTCAATGAATAATGAAAAATAATGGTTCTTATTAGGAATATTTATATCGTTTAAGAAATTTAAAAATTCCATATTATATTAATATTGTTTTAAAAGATTAATTTTTTATTTTATATATCTATTAATACAACTTATTTTATTTTAATCAATTTTATTTGATTTGTATTTAAAAACATTTTAATCTTTTTAGAATTTTCTCATTGGAAAACTATTTTCTTGTCACGTCAAAAAGATTAATTATAAAATTAACAATTTAAAATTATGTGAATGGGATGAGTAATATTGGATATCATATTTTTAACTAGAATAATTAAATTTAACAAATTAATTTTTTAGTATTTTGAGACATAATTATTAAAAAAATAATAAACACTAATTATTGTATTCAAGGTAAAAATGGGTTTACCAAATGGTTAGATTAAAAGGACCTGGGATATAAATAAACCAAAACATTTCCAACAACCATTAGCCTTACATTTTTTGAAATTATCTATACAATGTTCTATATTTTCTTATTATTTATCCTTCTTCCATTTGAAAAATTTGGGTTCACCTTTCTCTTTCATAATATTAAAAGTGTATCACTCACCTCAGTTTTAAAAGGCCACCACCTCTCACATCGTATTTAAACATTAAACATAACATCATTCAGCCAATAACTTCCAAATAAATTTTTTAATTCCATACACTCATCCTAAAATCCTTACATTGGTTAGAAATTCATCCTTGGAATGCTTTTGGTGTAATCAAAAAGTAGGTGGTTAGGAGAAAAGGTAATATATCAAACCGAGAATTTTATTTTATTTATTCCTCCACATAATTTTAATCTTGTTAAATAATGATGATTTTATAACCTAATTATATTAAATATACTAATATTTTTCTATTTTATGATTATTTCCTATGAATGTTTCCACTTCTATCAAATGAGAAATGAAATCATCACTCGAGTGTAACGAGGACTACTGCCTCGCGAACTGATGTTTTTCTTTTTCGATTACCATATCTCAAAAATAAATATAATTATGGATTTAATGTATATATATTATATATAATATATTGTTGTTTCTTTTAAACAATAATTCCACTACCACCTACATACATCCAAATCTGTTGGAAAATAATAATATCGCTCGTGTGTACATTGTACTATCACTACGCGAACCTATGTGTTCTGTTCTCTATTTCTATTTATCTTGGATGTTAATAAGTATGGTTTTTAAGAATATATATGACATATATGAAATAATAAAATAATGATAATATTATATTTGACATTAATTATTTCAATATGTAGTGAAAATAGAAAAATCATTTGTGCGTACAGATAGACTATTACTCCATGAAAATTGTTTTTCATTTTCTATCTCAATATTTTATGGATTACTAAAATACCGTATATAATGAATATATATTATATTTATATCATGGTTAAGATTATATAGATTATATTACCAATATCAATATAGTAACGTAGGTTTTCCAAACATTTATATTTCATTATTTTTAATGATCCTTTATTATATTACACAAACACTAGCCCAAAGACCATAATAGTTTAATGACTTTGGAAACATGGAAACACAATATTATGACATGGTTAAATAATTTAAATGTATTCAATAAATATTAACCCCTTTATTACTCTAAAATAAAACATTTATTCATAAACTAGGGAAAGTAAACATAATAAAGGATGAGCTCAGATCCCTGGTAAGTGTAAATAATGAAGATAAGTAATAATAACACAAACATAACTATATGAGAACATGGGATTGAAATTTAAAAACCATTTCTTTATTATAAAATATCATAATCATGCTTCATGGGATAAATATTGATAGTTTATAGGACGTGAATCAAAATTAAATCATGTAATATGATCCCTAAGAGTATAAGATTGGAATAATACATGGAATTGTGTCATACATGTCATCTTATGACATTATTAACTTGTGTAAATAGAAACTATTCACTTAATATGTTAGGGTAATTAAATAATCCGCTCATATAATCTTATAGACATGAAACTAGGTCCATTCAAAACATTCTGAATATGTAATCATGTTTACACGTAACATTGTGAACATGAAATGTGGTTCACATGTAACATTGTGATCATGTAAACAAGTTCACACATAACATTTTAAACATGTAATCATGATCAATAATAGCATTGTTATTGTTTACTCAAGTTTACTCATTTGTGGATACACCTCAAGGGTAAAAAACACCACCATCCTCAATCACAGACATATCTTACTGTTGTGGATTTACACTCGGATCTATCGATGTATTATGGTACTAATTTCACTCATGGATCAATCAATATATATATCATGAGATATATAAATCATTATAGAATAAATTGGATGGAGATATTATTCCATACCATCACATAATGAAAACGTAACTATGTCTACCAAAAAAACATCATATCATAACCCAAGAAATGAAATGGGTATAATAAACATCTCTTCGTATCGTAACCTTTGGAAAAGAAGCGGGTGTCATAATCATTTCAACATAACATAAAAGATGAAAAGTTACGTGTTTTATAATAATTCTATCGTTGTATAGCACATGGAAATATTGGGTTTCATATAAAAATTTTCTAGATAAACATTAATTATTCATGGAAATAATAATAATGTTATCCTTGGTTTTTATCCCCAATATGGTTTAGGTAATATCAATGGGTAACATCAGAGATGGAAAATGATTTGGATCTATGATTTAAAATATTTCATGTGGAACATATCCTTTCCGCTAAGAAACGTTTTTAAAAAACAAAAAACATTTTGAAAATATAATTCATTGAAAATAAACACAAATTTTTTAAAGGATGATTTTAAAATCATATAAAACACTTTTTAAACATAAAATAATTCTGAAATCCTTTTCTTTAAAAATAAAATTTGAAACTTATAAATGACGGTTTTACAACCATTAAAAAAAATTAAAAAGAAAAATTAAAATTAAATTTTATTTTACAAAAATATGATCTTAAAATAAAATTTAAAAAATATAATTTAGAACATTTTAGAAAATATTGTTTTGTATGAAAACATATTTTCAACTAAAGAGAAAAATATATGTGTATTTTCTAAAACAACATTACTAATTTATCTTAGTTACCAAAGAGTGAAAAATGGTGTCGTTACTTGAATATATCATGAATAACCAGAGGGTAGGGATTGAAAAGAAAATTATTGGGTGGAATATCATAATATTTATACACTAGAGACTTAATCATATATAATACCAATAAATAATTGTATTTTAACATAAAAATTGTTTCCACTCTGGTAATAATCAATCATAATACACCATGAGGTAATTACAAAAAATCAAACATAAAATATAATTATTATTAATAAATTCATGACATTACATGTAAAATTTGATATATATATATATATATATACTTCATGAAATAATATAGGTGCATAATATAACATTCAGCACAAAGATGAGAAATTGAGAAAAAAGTTACTTATTTATTTGGTATCTTATTTATAGAAAACCGAATGAAATTGTGTTCCTAAAATGGATTTAAAAATAAAATTAAGGTTAATTATAATCATAATAAAATACATTCTTTATAATTATATAATCCACATAGCATAAAGTGGTTGTGAATATATCATGTGTCTCACAAAATTCAACAATGAGATGGAATCCCTAACAGCAAAAGTGACTTTTGGGACTTAACCATCATGATATAATATCATAAATAAATATATTATTATTTAATAAATGTGTTATATTCATCATATATCATGTAATAGGTAAGTATATACAAAACACAAAAGAAATGAGTGATGAATATGGAAAATGTCCCTTGTAAATTAAGGTGAGACTTGACATTTGCTTACCTTAAGTCACGACTTCTCTCACACTCATTTAGAATTCATAAATAAAAAATATAAAATTATTATACATATATCACAAAAACATTTTTATTTATATCATATCATATATGATTTATTTATGACATTTTTATTACCAGTTCATTAATAATTTCAAGTTAATGTTACCTTTCTAGTAATAACCTCTTTGTTTTTCATATAAGTTTCAATTTGTTATATTTTCTTCTCAAAACTATGTCATTATTTTATCATCTAATGAATGTATATAATGATATAAATACAATATATATTCAATATATATATTTAATTATTTTAATTCATGATTTTTTGTAATAGGAAATGAAATACAATGTTCCTGGAGACGGTAGGTCATACGTACGCATGAACCCTATTTCAAGTTTCTTGTCCTATTGAATGAAACAAAAGTAAATTATATATATATTATCATTTAACTATAATTTTAATTTCATATATATCACAAATTTTTATAAAATAAATCATTAATATATTCCATGTAAAGCTTGTATGAATAACATTGCTTCATGAGGCAGTAGACTATCGTACACACGAACGACTTTATAAAGTTCCAACAAAAGGAAAACAATGAAGGAATATTCAAAATAATAATTACATAATCATAATATAATAAATAATACATTTACGTTTCCATAATTATACCCAACCTTGATAGGTGGTCGTGTAAAAATGAATGAAATCAGTTCACGAGGTGGAAGTCCTTGTTAATCGTGAACAAAGATTTCATAACCCATTTGATAGAAGTGTGTGTGGCTGTAGGTAGTAAAAAATATATAAAATTATATTATTATAATTTATAAACATTTTTGTATATAATAATGTCATAAAATTTATTCAAGGTGTTTTAAGAAACATAAAACAATACGCTTGTTGGTAAATTTTACGTCTTCTTCAAGAATCTCCATTGGTTTTACAACAAAGGCTTCCTTTGGTTGGATCTATGCCCAAATTAAGTATTATAGGATCATATTTCGTAATCAAATAATTTATTTTGATTGTTATTTTATGAATAACTTGTTTTTGAATATATGAGGAGAGGAAGAGATGGTGGGATTTTATGAGGGAGGTGATTAGCACAATTGTAATTTTTTAAAAGACTGAATTGCACATTCAATTTCTCCAGGGGACGAGACACCATTATCAATAATAAATATAATAATGTCTAAATATCTTAACAAATTTTTTCCACATGTTATGGTTCATTTTTACAACTTAATTCCAAATTTAAACCACAAATTAATCTTCTTTTTCCTTAATAGTGGTAACTACTTTTCCTTATTTTCACTTATGACTTTGATAAAAAAATTAAGTTGAACTCCTTAAAAATTATCAATTATTATTATTCAAAATTTGGGATCCATTTTTATAAATTCAAAGAACATACGTTAAAAAAAAGTAATTTAAAATTAATCCCACAGATGAGATGAGAAATCATGTTTTTGAAAGTGAAAATGAACTAATATTTAAAAATATTTTATATACATTTTCAATATGAAATTAATTACAATGTACTAAATTGTAATAATTGATGTATAATGGAACCATTTACATGTTTAAAACAAAATTAAAATATATTATTTCATTTTAAATGAGTTAAACGAAAATGGAATATTTCTATTAAAACTCAGTATTTTCACTTTTTATCAAAAAATGAAATGTTCTAGAAATATATTGAAAATTTATCTTCAGTTAATTTTTAAATTCATAATTTTAAAATAAATTTTTTTTATCAATTTATTTTTTTATAGTTTTCAAAGATTAATTTTATTATATTTCATAAAATAAATTGAAATCCCTACTTTGAGAAAAACATATTTTCAAAAATATTTTGATATTACTAAAGATTATTTATTTTGTTATCAATATCTTTTATTTTTGTAAAAAATTATAATTTATATATAAAAATAATTCACTAATATTCATTCTGATAAGCCAAACACCTAGGTCGTAAAAACTAATTTTAAATTACTATACAGATATTATGTCCTGGTTTTGTTAAAACATACTGTCATATGTCTAACAAGCTAACCGAGTATTGTGTATAGTAAAAGATAACATACTATTGTGTGTGATGTATTATTTAATTCTTATTTCATGTAACACAATCCATCAAAAACATTATTTCATCTAAAAAATAATAATTCATAAAAACATTTGGTGTTACATTGTTCCCCCTTAAAATGAACTTCACACTTGAAATTTATCACTTTGGTAAAAAAAATGTGGATACATTTTCCTCATTACGTCCTCATTTTTTCTTTCGGCTTCCGGAAGTTGGTTGTTCTTTTTTATAACATCTACAAGTCTAGAAATTTTCTATCATAGAACCTCTGATATTCAATCCAAAATCCCTAATGTCAATTCCTTAGAATAAATATCATTTTACAGCAGTATGAACTTTGATATTTATACATGTGTTGGATCAGATATGTACATCTTCATGAGTGATACATGGAACCAGTCCTGAACAAGATAGAGGTTTAGGTGGATAAAAAAATTATAACCTAATATACCAATATGATCAAGTATTTAATGGGACTGAAATACCATGGCCTTTGTTTTCCCACCTTTATTCTATAGATAAATTCATAGAAAGAAATTTCCAAAAACATAAAATTCTAGATCACATAAATCATACTCAGCATTACATCACTATCAACATTGTAAATCCTTTACATGTTTCTAAATGGATTTAACCTTCACATACATCTCATCAACTTCCCTATGACCCAACAGATTTCTTTCTACAACTTTATTATAGTATGTTGGAGTTCTACACTTCCTTTTATAACGTAATTAATAATGATCCATCTAAATTCATAACTAAAATCAATCATTGTATAAAAACTCATGTTGATGAAGTTGTTGATCCCAACCATCTTTGAAACCCAAAATACAAGATAATAGAGTATTATTTAATCATATGTACATACATTTTATGTAATTTATTCTCAAATAACATTTTCATTTTATATATTACCAAAGAGTTTAATTTCAATAAATTTAACTTATAATATTTATAATCGTGATGAACTATCTTCACATAAACACACCATAATGGGTGTCAAAAACATTGAACTTGTATGCAAGATTAAACACATAAAACCATGATTCTATACAGACTTATTAATTTAATCATACATAGAGTCATGTTTTATTCGAAAATATAATTTAACCTTTCTTATATAAATAAGATCTTATTTTATAAAAAATAAACATATAAAGCTTATGTTCATTATTGTATTGATATAACATCATAATAAATTATATTATTCAAAAATCAATGTATAGGAGATAATCAAATGGGATTTTACTGATGGATGAAAAATATTGTATTTAATTGTATATTCATAAAATATGATGTATGAAATTCCCAAAAAGGGAGGGGAGGGTAAGAGTGTCCTTACTATCATCATTCACCACATAAATTGTGATTTCATAATCTTCTACTGTGTCATTTTTCCTTCGAAGTTGTTTTGGATTATCATCTATATAAGACCTTGGATTAGGGGATTGATTTTAATAATTCCCAAACAAAATTCACCTGAGACATTGATGTTTGGGTGGTTCATCCCATTGAGATATCTCTCTTATCATTTCATTTATTGTCCTCTTCACATCTCTTTTACATTCATTTTATCAATAATAAGGCTTCTCATACCTAAAATGGATTCTTGTTACTTTCAGGCTCTCACATAAGTATTTCATCCCATATTTGGGGTAAGTGGTAATTTGAAACATTTTCTTACCTCCATGTATCATATCACTGGATTTTCCATGGAACTCCATTTTACTTTTCTTATCACCAGAACCATGAGCGATTCCATCAACATTTGAACCGTAAGATCACAATGAATGATTTATTCCCAACATCCAAATTCCATTATAGCTAAATACATTTAGATATTTGGATTAAATATAATAATAATTGGTCATCCTTACTTTCAGGTTGAATTATAAAACATTAATAGTACCATATAATTCTTGTAAAATTAGTTTCATTAGAACCATTATATTTATCCTCCCTTTTAATAAGATTTAGTAATAACTTTGAATTTTTTTTATAAGGAATACAAGGAACATACTTGTTGAAAAACATATTTTAAACTCATCCCACCTGATGGGGTAAATTTTAAAAGTTTTACTTGTATTCTTAATAATATTTAACTATTGATCTGTTTTGCCTCCCATAAAGTAGACAAATATAGTGACCTTATTATTTCCTGAACACTAGATAAGGAAAAAATATAATTTCAGTGGTACTCATCCATTTATTTTTATCAAAAATATCATAATAATTACTTACATAAGGTGGTATTTTACTCTAAAAACACATTACAAAAAAGATTCCCTCCTTCTTGCATTTGAATATTCACTATGATTAAGATCTTGAGAATGTAATTTGATCATATCAATGAGGTTTTTCATTCCATATTCTAAAACATTATATTTTTTAGAGTGTAAATAAATGAATTTTCTATTTTATTCCTCATTTTCATAGTTCCTTTTTCTTCCACGCATTACCTAAAATAAAAAACATATAGTTGTAAACACTAATAATAGTGGTAAACCACATAATCATGAATCTCTTCAAACATGACTAAATCATGACATGTTATATTTATTTTATGACATCATAGGCCTAATAAAGGCCATTCATGGTCATTATTTATTTTAATCCTTCACGATGGAACATAAATAATTTGTGAATTTTCAAATCAAATCTCCCAGGTCTGCCAAACCTGGTGTGTAGCAAGGCTCGTTCTCGTGCAATTTTACCCAACCAAATTTGGATCAAAATGGGGTTTTCGTGATTTTTATAGTTAGGTATATATGTGCTAGTAACATATTCACATTTTGTGTCTAGATAGTGATGTAATTTCATTCCAAACAGTCACTCTATCCTTTACCAATATTTATAGACATTTTCCTATAATTTAACTCATCTTTAGAATTTTCCTTAGAGACAAACCTAGACATAACCTTAGAAATATCTATAGAGATCTCACTATTGTTTTCTTATCTTAGTTTCCAAATGTTAAATAAAAATTTCCTTCAATACCAAATATAGTGACTCAGGGTTTTCAAAAATATATATAGCATAATTTTTAATGAATATCCATTAAATTAAACAAAAAACACTCATGAGGGCCATAATAGTTTATTTCCATTAGATACATGGAAACTCAATCAAATAACAATGTAAATTATATTCAATGTATCCTATAAATACAACCCCTTTATTACAACCACTAAAACCATTTATCCATAACCTAGGTAAAAGAAACATTTGAGAGGGTGAGCTCAGATTCTCTGTAAGGGTATATAAAATTGATCAGTAAGCATAACATGAATAGAAGGGTATGAGAACATTATCATTAATTTTAAAAACTACAATCTACCTATCAAATATCATAATCATTTGGTGGGATATAATTTTTGGATTTTCATTAGAAATAAATATTTAGAAAATCAAATAACATGATCCCTAAAACTATAACATTGGCATAATAAATAGACTTGTGGGAAAAAAATCATCTTATAGAATTTTGGACATGTGTAAATATAAACAGGCTGACTCATTAAGTCAAGGACATGAAATTGGGCCCTCATATAAAATTATGGTCAATAATCCAATTCTTGGGACAACATTATGAACCTATAATTATTTTAATTAATAAAATTTTGAACACTAAATCTAGTTCACATAAAAATTTTTGGACATGTAATCAGGTTTATGGATTATATTTTGAACATGTAATCAGATTAGTGCATAATTGTTTAGATAGGTAATCAAGTTAACTCATAGGAATACACACATCCTGGGTAGGACACATTGTCATCCCTAGTGGAATGCCTATCTTACTATATAAGGCTCACTCCCAACTTCAACCATGTATTATTATACTAGGTTCAGTCCCCATTCAATCCATGCATATCCCATTAAATATATAAATCATTACCTAATTAATTTGAGGGTTATATAGTCCCCACCCATCAGATAATGAAATCCTAAATATTTTTTCCACAAGATCATAAACATTCATCTTATCACATTCCATGCAATGAAATTGTTATCATAATCATTTCCTCATATAATAACCAATGGATAATTAGCATGTTACATAATCAGTTCAAATAACCGTAACCTATTAAAAGATGTTGGGTTTTATAGAACAATTTTCATCAAAAACCTTAACCATTCAGGGAAATAATATGAATGGTGTTCTTGTTTTGTATCCCCATCGAGGCAAAAGTAACATTAACAAAATAAACCTTTTATGGAAAATTATTTTGATAGATCATTTTAAACATTTCGTGTGTAAAATATTCTTTCTACTTAAAAAAATTAAAACATAGAACATTTTAAAGCCCATTTTCTAGGAAGATAACCTTTAAATATTATAAATTAATATTTCGTAAACCTTTAATACTATTTTAAAACATATAATATCTCCAAAATATTTTTTTGAAAATTTCCTTGAATCCTTTAAAAATGATTTTAAAATAATTTTAAACATTTTTAAAATAAAAAAATATTTTGAAAATTATATTACTTCAAAATTACATTAAAATATTATTTAAAATCATTTTTATAAAACAATTTTATAAAATGTTATTTTGGAAGAAAATAGATTTCCAACTGAAGCATAAAATAAATTCATATTTTCTATATAAATAGTCTCTTAACTATATTATGTACTAAAGATTTTAATAAGGGAACAAGTACTTGAATTTATCTTGGATAAATGGATTAGAATAACTTTAATGATAATTATTGAGAAGTATATCATTAGATTTCAACAAATGAGACTTAATCATAAACAATCTCCATACAGGATGGCATTATAACATAAAATCATTACCACTTTGGTAAGATGGAATCATAATCCCCTATAAAAAAATATAAAAAATATAACATTAATTATCAGTTCTATCGAAAAAACATGATATTAAACTTCATTTTTTATATATATAAACCTCCTGAATTAATATACGTGCATAACATAGCATACATCTCAATGAAAGAAAATTGATACAAAGACTGCTAAATAATTTGGTAAACAGTATACTATAAACACCATGAATGAGTGATCATAAAATTTATATGTAAATACCAATAATTGTAATTATAATCATCAAAAAATAAAAAACAAATTATTATATTCCCAATATAGAATAATGAGGTAGTGAATGAACATGTGTCTCATTAAAGTCAAAAGTGAGATGAAAATCCTTCACTTCTTGAGTAACATTTGAATGATAATATCTAATTAAATAGTAACATAAATGGAGTCATTTATTATCATGAACTATGTTATATTCATGATATATCAAGTCATGGGGAATTATATACCCCACACAAATGAGAATATAGAATAAACCTCTTAGAAATAAAGGCTAGACTAGAAATCCCCTTACCTTATGTCAAGACATCCTTCATACTCATTAAGACTTATTTTATATTAAATATAAGTTTATTATACTTATATTTCACACTGATATACATCTATATCTTGTCATATATTACTTTTATATAAATTTTTGTTACCTTTCTATTTACATTTCCATGTTAAAGTTTCATTTCTAGTAGAAATTGTGTTGTTTTTCATTAATGTTCTATTTTTTTATTTGTAACCCTCTTTCATCGAACATGATTTCATTATCTCCATTATTTATATCATAATATGACTATCATATATATTTATTTTATATTTATTTTGAGAAATTTACAAAATTTGATGATATGAAATGGAGTACAATATTCATTGAGATGGTAGACCATACACATTCATGAACATTATTCCAATTTTCATTTAATATTTAAAGAAATAAAAATAAATCACATATATATATATATATATATTCATTTTATTGGAATTTTTATTTCATATATTTCACATATTTTAATTAAATATATCCTTAATCTATTCCATGTATTTTATTAGATAATGACATCACATTATGAGGTGGTACTCCACCGTACACAAGAAAAACATTTTTTTATTCAAAGAATATGAATAATCCCAGAATAATAAAATATTAAATTACATATATGAAACATATAAAAAAATTTCTCTCACTATTACCAAACTATAATGGTTGAAATGAAAAAACAAACAACATCGGTTTATGAGGTAGTTGTCCCCTATACACACGAACAATGATTTCCTAACCCATTGACTGTAAGTGTGTGTGGTTTCAGGTAAAACCATTAATATAAAAACATATAATTATATCTATGATAATTATGTTTTATATAATCATGATGTAAAAATTATTTAAGGGGTTTATCGAATAAATAAAATAAATAAATAATTCATGAATGCTACCTCTTCATCAGGTATCTCCTTTTGGGTTTTACCAAAGGACTTCCTTGGATCGATTTATTCCAAAAGTAATGTTTATAGGATGATAGTGGTGAATTTTAGAAATTATTTTGGTAGATATCAGTCTAATATCTTATTTCTATGGTTTTATTATAGGGGTAGAAGTAGTGGACTTTTATAAGGGAGGTGACTGTCAGACTTGTAATTTTTTAAAATAGTGAATTCCACCCATGTTAAGTTTCATATCACCTAGACCTAAGAATGATAACTTCTACATAATAGAAATTTTATTATATAAATATGATTATAATATTTTTATATATGTTTCAGGTCATTTTTAAACTTGATTTTCTTGGTTTAACCACTATGTAAACATTTTTTTACTTGATTCATTGTAATTAATTTGTATTTTGTCCATTCATTACTTTGGTGAAAAATTTTGTTGTACTTATTATAAATTATAAATTATTATGATTAAAATAATTAATCAATTTTCCAAAATTATTATCACATTAGTGAAAAAATAATACTTCAAAATTAATCTAATAGATGTTATGAGAAAGTGGGTTTTTTAAGTAAAAATGATAAGAAGATTACAAATTTTTTATATTAAATTTCAATATGAAATTGTTTATGATAACCTAATTTAGTTTAATATGTTCTTTATTGGCCTATATAATATTTTATAATTATAAATATATAAATTAAAATAATAAATAAATTAAATTAAATGACATTTTTTAATATTAACTCATTAATTTTCAATCTTCATCAAAAAATGAATCTTTTTAGAAAATTAAATTATCAAAAGAAAAAGATAATTTTGACATTTCAAATTCAAAAATGAATTTCATTTTACCAACTTAATTTTCTAAAATTTCAAAAAAAAACATATTCTTTTCCAGAAAAGGAATAAAAATCCTTTCATTGAGAAAATATTTTCTTCAAACATATAAATACTTTACAAAAATATATATTTTTTATTGTCAATATCGTTCATTTATGAAAATAATTCATAATTAACAGTTAAAAATTCTTTTATTATATTTATTTTCCTAATTATAAAAACAAGTTTATGTAGGATGGGTTTAAATAACTATATTTATTAAATTTCATGGTTTTGTTAAAATTTAGTGTTGTGTGTCATATAATATAAATGAGTATATAATATAGTTCTATATAACCCAGGGATTCATGTAATGAATGCTTGAGTAGATGTTTCATGTAGCGTAACACATAAAATATGTTTATTTTACTTGATGTAATTAATTAATAAAATTTTTGGGTGTTATAATCAATTCTATAGAACCAAAAATAGTTAATCAAAACATAAATAAAAAACCTATTAGTTATTGCCTGAAACATTCCTTTAGCTTGGAATTATAAATAAATGGATAATAAAACATCATAAGTTAATCGTATATGGTATGATTTATAGAATAATTATTTATTTAATGATATATAATAAACTCTTATATATTATATCAGAGGTATAAATGTGTATAAATGATGTCGAGACTAAAGTTAAGGGATTTGTGTCTCACTTTTTACTTATGTAAGACACAATCCATATTAACCAACTATTTCATTTATGTTTTACATATAAAGCCACTAAATTTGTTTAATAATTCATACCATGAAAATTATTTTTATTTAAATATTCATTTTATGATCCCTCTTCCATGGGTTTTATTTTTCAAAAGTTACCAATGTGGTAAGGGCCCTTTCAAAAAAAATTATTTGAGATAGATGTTGTGTTAAGAACCTACATTCATTTATGAGGATTAAATAGTACCCTTTTGATAAGTTATATAATTAATATCTTTATATTAATGATATTATAAGTTTCATTTACTGTTATTATTTTATGAGGATTATGATTTAATGTTACCAAATTTCTAGTGGTTTTATGATAAAATCTCTATATTGATTTGGATTTTTTATGTTCATACATCGGATGATGAAATATTAGGTTCCATCTCCCAAAAAACAATTGGATTTTCTTCTCCTCTAGTTTTCTCATCTGAATACATTTTTTTCCATCATTTTCCTATCATTATGTACACAATAGTTTAATTGAATGTTTTTAATAAAAATAATCATTAATTATCTCTTCATTTGAAAACTCATTTTTCATCCAAACCCATGTTTTCCAAAAAATATTTAAAAATTAAATTTATCTAAATGATTTATTATGGACATTTTTAACTATTCATTACATTTTATAAAAATTGAAATTATTATTGATGTCTTTTTCTAAACAATTCCCATTGGGATTTTACCGAAAATGTGAAATCAATGGAAGGAATTATATTTCCTTCCATACTGACCAACATATTTTTTTAAATATTCATTTATAAGTTTCATTGTTTTTTTAGTGAGATGTATTTCAAAAAAATATATGATTTAAAAAAAAATTATTTTAAGTGGAAGTGATATTTTCCTCATTAATTGTTCCAAGAGATCTTTCAAATCCTTTTGTGGATACGATTTTATCCTTTGATGTAACTTATTTGTTACTAGAGAAATTATCTAATATTATCATCCATATTCTTTCTCTAAATGTTATTTTTTATGTGAAATACATGTTCATAAAACTTTTTTTATCATCCATGGATCCTGCCATGATAAATAGATTCTAAAACTCACATCTTTCCCCATATGTTATGCTATGATAAAATGAATTAATAAATATGAAACCACATTATTTTTCATAGGTTATGTTATGATGAAATGTTTATGAAAACCATTTCATTTAAAGGGTTATGATTGATTGATTTTTTAAGATCATGAATAATTCGTTTGTATTATTTTCATTATCTGAGTGGTGGGACCAATATCTCCTTCCAATGGAATGGGTAAAGATTTATATCTCCTGAGATAGAAAAGAAAATAATTTAGAGTGAACCTAGTTCATTACAAGACTTTCTCTACTGTGATAGTCTTGGGAGAGAACCTTGAAAACTATGTTGGTTTTGGGATTAAAACCATTCCAATATGAAAGGATTAGAAATGATCCTTTACTATGAATGAAATCATTTTTTATTCTTATATGAATGAAAAAAATTCCATGTATTCTGTTAATTTTATACTCTCATGGATCTTGTTTTTAGATATCCTTAAGAATCATATTTTATAAACTGTCAATATTTTTTCCATGACTCATCATTTTGTTCTTTGATATACATGGTCTTTTTTTATATGTTATTATAATTTTTCATTATCTTATTCTTAAATTATGTCAATGCATTTCCTCTTTCATCCTTTATTGAGCATCAGAGCTCACCCTTTCTTATGATTCCATTCCATAGGTTATAAATAATGGTTTTAAGTAGGGTATGTGTATGAAGAGAAATCAATGGGAAGATCCTTTTTAGAGGCATTGAATATATTTTATGAAATAATAATATATTTTATCTAATATCCAAATACGGTAATCCTATGGGGACAACATGAAATTATTTTCTTAATTTAATGAATATTTATCCAAAAATAATAAATATTTATGTATGAAAAATGGTTTTGGTTAACATTTTGGCTCTAGTATGAGAAATATTTAGTGAAATACATTGCTATATATCTAAATATATTTCTAGGGATATTTCTAAATATATTATTAAAGATAATTCAAATTATGGGAAAATTTCATGGAAATTTGTTAAAAGATATAGAGTGTGGCTTCCATGAAATTACATTCCTTTATCGAAACTACAAAAGGGTTTGAATGTAGAATATTGTATCCTAGAATTACAAACTCATTAAAGGAAACATTGATGTGGACTCGATCGTCACTAGGTGTAGGACAACAGGGCGTTTTATTCACCTAGTTTGGCTCTACTAAGGGGATTTACATTTAAATTTTATGAACTCTATATGAACAACACTAAGGATTAAAATAATTACAATGAATAACATTGGTTAAGAATAATGTTATATAGATTGAAAATAATGTGTTAATATCTCAACATCATATAAGTGATTTTTCAGGATATTGTGCTTCTTTACTATGAAAACTGATTCCCACACTATAATATTTAATTTTATTCAATAGTGGGAACTTGATGGAAGTTGTCTATATTCATGTTGATATTAAATGAGTTTATAAGAAAAAAATGGAATGATTACCGGAGTGTGGGATATTATGATTATTCCAAATAAATTATCACAATATATGATTAACAATTTTCACCTTAACAAACTCTCCGAATCACCAATGAAGATATATATAGAGTTCATTGAATTTTCATGTGGTGGATACTGTAGAGGAAGGAATATTTGGTTTCTTATATGTTAGGAATGTGAGAATAATCACACCATAGAATCTCACAAATAAACAAAAATATTTTTTGTGTATTGAAAATAAGGTAATAAAGAAAGTATTTAAAAATGGGAAATTGAAAGACCAGTTAATGAAATGTGTGATAATAATGTTCTCCCAAAAAATTATTGATGGTTCAATGTTTCAAATATGGAATTTATGGGAATTTTGAAAATTAAAATCTAAAAGATAAAACTCATGATTATAAATTGAAATGTTATTTGAGTGATTTTTATATTATTGACGATGAATTGACTATTAATGACATATGAAAGAAAATAATTCTTATAGAATAAGATGACAATGCCTGATTAATGGTGTGTGAAGAAAGTTTATTGATTTATGTGTTTACATATTTGGATTCCAAAAATAATTTTATATCTAAGATATATTGGTTATTAGAATCCTGAAACATTAATGGATTGTTCAATAATAAATTTGTATTTATGAGTTTGATAATATGTTGAATGGAAATAACAAACTAGAAAAGTGACTTAATGGAATGTTGATATTTTGATTATGGGAAGATAATACCAAATATTTTCTTAGTGATAAGACAATGGGGGTCAGTCTGGAGAAATAGATGATAAATATGAATGATGTAAATTAGAGATTCTTTACAACTGTGGAACTGATTAATGATTTGTGGAAAATGGGTCTATGTGGTTATTTTTGGATATTAGAAATTATTGGGTTTGTGTAATATATTCAATAATATGTGGTTTTATTTAAGTAATGAGGATGTGTGTATTTTTTATTGAGGTTTTATTATAATTATTGTTGTTATTATGATTTAAGAGATTATTTGACCAATGTATTAACATATTTGTCATGAGACTATTAAGAGCTAATTAATAATATTTTTGGGATTAATGATAAGTCAATTCTTTAAAATTTAGTGTCCTTCAGTATAAATTTTGAATTTTGGAAAGTCCATGAGGTTAATCACTTATGAAAGGGTCTAGGGGGAAGTTTTAATGAAGGGTTTAGAGATTGATTTATATTGGATAAAAATTTCTAACCAATTTATTTAGATAATTACAATTGATAGAAGAAAAAAATATCGTTATATTATGAGTCTTTTGATATGTAAGTGTGTTATGAATTAAAATATTCATCTTTGTTTCTTGGAGTAAGAGATGAAGTAGAAATTTATGGAAGCTCAACAAAAAGATGAAATTTTTTATACAATATAAATGGAAAGCTAAGACCTTTATATATCAATACCATTGAAATTACGGATAATATCATGATGGGATCTTATCATTTGTTTCTTCTACCAAATCTCTATCAATTCCATGATGTGATCCATGTATCTCTTTATAGGAAGTACTTACAAGTTCCATCACATGCTCTAAACTCAAATGGTGTATTTTAGAAGCATGATCTTTTTTATGAGGACCAAAAAGTGTTGATTGGGGATCATACTAATAAGGTTATACAAAAAAAGATCACTCATGTGTTCAATTTTTTTGGTAAAACTACCATCTTGAGTATGTTATTTGGGAACCAGATGATGTAATGAGGAATAATTATCATTAGTTGTTGGAAGAAAACTAAAGAATTTATGAGGTAAAAATAATCTTATAGGGGTAAAATGTGACACCCGAAGATTTTTTTAATAATTTTATTTAAAATAATTAGAATCATTTTAATATTTTTCCCAACAACACAAGATTTAGAATATGTTAAATGTAGCCCAACTATTAATGAAATGTGATATACTATCAAAATATTTTTATCTAATTTGATAGTTATCACTTAGAAAATTGAATGGTTGGTAAGGAAAATATAAAATAAAGTATGAAAATATATGATTTACACATTTATATATAATCATTTATTTGGTGAACAATTAATTTATAGTGAAAACAAAATCCATTTTAAAACATAGAAATTATTTTTTATGAAAAAATATTTATATGCACACGAACACATTTTACATAATAAATTAAACAAATCGCTTTTGCTGACTGATTAAAAAATATATATTTTACATATTCAATAAAAATTTTATGATTAAACATATTTATTTTCTTGGTTAGAGATAAGAATAAATCCAATTTCAAGCTTAAAACTATAATTTTCAGAAAATTAGTTTGGTCAAATTTTTCACATTTATTTGAAAATTATCTTTTTACAATTTTATAAAATTTATTAGAAAAAATAAAATTAATTTTTCAAAAAAAAATTGCTAATTATCATGGAGTGAATTTTGATATATTCTGAAAAATAATAAAAAAGGTGAATAATAAAAATTCTTGTTTTTATTAGGAATTTTCATTTCATTTATAGAATTTGAAATCCTTTTATATTTTTTAATATAGTTTTAAAAGAAAAATTATTTCAATTATATGTCCCAAAATGCAATCAATCTATTGGTAATTAATTTCATTTTGAATTTTTATATTAAAACATTTTTATTCTTATGAACATTTTCTATTTGGAATGGAGCCTTCTTGTGGCGTCTACAAGATTAATTTTAAATTAAAATTATTCAACCGTACTAATGGAATGATTACTAATATATTAATTTATTTTAATAAAAATAATTTTTATAAAATAATAATTTCAAAATAATTTTTTCCATAATTAGTAGTAAAAAATAGTAAAATATAATCATCACAATTAGGGAAAAATGTGTTTCCCATGGGTTAAACAAAAACAATAATGGAAAAAATGACCCAGAACATGTCAAAGACACATTATCTAGACATATATATACCATATAGCTTATAGTTTTTTTAATGGAAATATTTTGGCATTTTTTCTTGGGAAAAATATGGGTATACCTTTTTCCTTTCAAAAAGTAAATGTGTGCCACTCACCTCACTTATAAAAGGTCACCCTTTCATCTACTCTCTATACGTTAGAAATCCATGTTTTCATCCAATACCTAAACAAATAAATTCCTAAATTTCCTTTCGTCCTCTTATAGGCCTTCGTTTCTTTATAAATCCATCTTATTATGGATTTTTGTGAAAACCAATAAAAGTATCCTGAAGAAGATGAAAGATACCTTACAAAGCCTATTATTTCATTTCTTTCTCCAAATATTTCAATCACTACAAAACCATTATAATTTAAAAAACTAATTATCTTCCTTCAATAAATTATTTTTAATGTTAATTTTAAGGCCTAAAACTATCTCCACTTCCATCAAATGTGATATGAAATCATCAGTCACGAGTATAGTGGACTCCTGACTCCTGAACATATGTTTTTCATTTAATATCCCCATTTCTCATGGATTTAAATAATGATGTGATTAAGGGTTTTATATTATTTTAATGATATTATAATACCTTTGAATATATAATTTCACTTCTAACTTCTTATCTTTTAACCTAATGGTAAACAATAACGTCGCTAGTGTGTACGTTGGACTGTCTCCCCATGAACAGATGTAATGATTTCATCATTTTTGTTTTAGTTGTATGAAAATAAGGATATATTAAATGAATATAAATTATATTTTTAAAATATTTATAATTATTTAATTATGATATCACATATACCCTCTTACTTTCTATTTTATGGGAATTTGCTAATGATGTTCATGTCTATGGAGATCTACTACATGACAAAGCGATATGATTCATTCATATATTATATACAAAGTAATAAGAATGGGTATAATTAATTTTTTTTAGAAACATAGATCTTTCCAGGAAAGGAAAGATCCCTATATTAGTAGAATAAAAAATTTACATGAGTCTGGAGGTAGAAGATTTAAAAAATCTCTCTTAAAGGAGGGAATAAGATCATTTGGGACATTATCCTCTGAATAAAAGTCATTCCCATTGACTCCCTTGTTATAAATCCCATCCATCTACAAATTTTCCATTCAATAAACATGAGTGGTGAAGTCATCCTTTGAGGAGCGCGAGGCCAGACATTTAATCGAACGATTGGTGAGATTCCAGGAGAGTTTCAAAGCCCCAGTATGATTGGTCGAGACTATAACCATGGACTCACATTCAATACAATTCTTATTCCAACCCATTCTCTCTGATTTCTCCACTGTTATGATGAAACCATACATTTATGCTTCAAGAGCATATGTAATACCACATGAGCCATTTATGCACTGTAGAACACTACCCCTGTGATCTCTATAGATAGCACCAGAGCCAGAGGGCCTCAGATTACCCCTTAAAGCCCCATCAGAGTTGATTTTAATCCAACAAAGAAAAGGGCATGCCATATGACTTCCATTGTTCCATGTGGGGGATGAAAATTTCCATTCATCCCAATCCAAAAAATAACTAATATGTTGTGGAAAAAATTTGCACAAAACACACCTTTCGGAGTCTCCACCTCACGATATGCAGTGAGGCTACTTGTAAAAAGAGCACCAAAATGGAAGCACTCTAATTCATGTCGTATCTTGTTTCTTGACAACTAGATTAAATGGAAAGCTTCTGCAGTAGCATCTAGAAAAAATAATCGGAGCTGTAGTGACAGCGTCAAAGAGCTCCATCTCTAGATGAGGACTTCAGTTGTATTGAAGTGATGCAGAAGAACCTCAGAAATGTCATAAACCACTCTCCATTTATTTGAAGCAGCATCACAACTAGAGAATAGGTGATCCACACCTTCTCTATACTGAAATCACAAAGCACAAATTTAGAAAACTGAGATACCACATACCTACAAGAAATCATCTGTTGGAATTTTTTGTCAGCCAGCCTCCAAGCCATAATAGACCGAGAAGGCCTTAAGAAATTCATCTGTAGATTCCCAATCCATTTTATAACATTTGAGCTTCCATTGGAATGGTTTTAATACCCTTTTGAGGTGATAATACCACTGACAGCAAGTTCCCATGCCCAAAAACCACCCATAGAAGACCATTAATAATCATCCACAATCTGGGTAATATGAGCTGTAAGATTATACATGCACCCAATCTTTTCCTTGATTGAAATATCATAATCTAGATTAGACTCCCCCTCCATGGCCATATCAATCAATTGATTCCCAGTCCAATTAGACTTCCAAAAAGGAAGTTTGTAGTCCATGGAAACTAGCCAACAACAGTCAACATCCATTTTTTGAGAAAAGGTTCTATAAAGAAAGAAACAACAAGGATTTAACATAGTTAAAATTTCCTATTTTAAGCCTATGAATGAACCTGACCCGAAGAAAACTAGTATCAGCAGATTGCATGTTTATAGGTCTCTATAAAAACTAGGCCTACAATGAGTCATTGAAACACCTTAAATTTTTAATACCCAAGCCACCCTCATTGTGAGATTTGTAGACCATATTCCATGGAACCATTTCCAGTCATCTTTCTAATATACTTCCACTCCAAATAAAATTCTTAATAGATTTATTAATACAATTGAGTAAAGTAATCAGCCATTTATACACAAAAAAAATAATATAAAAATTTATAGATGATAATTGATTTCACCAAGAAAACTCAAACAGCTATTGATAAAGATTTTCCTTCCATGTAGAGATTTATCTTTTAATCATACTGACAATCTTGAAAAAATGACATACCTTTGGCCTCCCCTAGAACATGGGAACTCCCAAATAAGTGAAGGGAAGATGTCCCTCATGAATACCCAATTCTCTAATGATTTTATTTTTCCTGGGAGTAGAAAATCCTCTGCCAAAAGAAATAAATGATTTTCTCCAGCTAACTACCTTCTCAGAAACCAATTCATAGTGGAAACGATCTCTCATTAAATTCATGATGTTACCCTTATCCCCTTGGGTTAAGAGGATAGTGTCATCAACATATATGAGATGGGAGGTAGAAACAATACACCTTCCAGTATGAATAGACTTATGCTTACCATTATCATCCATGATAGAAATAATCTTGCTAAGGTAATCCTTAACAATTGAAAAAAGAATGGTTGATAGGGGATCACACATCCTTACACCTCTCGAGCATTCAAAATATCCTTCAGGGGATCCATTTATGAGGAAAAATATATGAGCAGAACTCAGAATGTTTTTGACCCAATTGATGAAGACCTCATCAAACCCATACATGACAAGGATCTTGGAAATTAAACCCCAGTCCATTTTTTCAAAAGCCTTCATGATATATAATTTGAGAGAAATATTACCACCCCTGGTGGGTTTGTTAAGAAAATTAACACACTCTGAGGAAGTTATAAGATAGTCGTGTATTGACCTCTCCTTGATGAATCCAAACTGATTTAGAGAGACAATTATGTAGGTAATAGAGGAAATCCTTTAGGAAAGAATATTACAAATAAATTTATAAATAGTTTTAACCAGATCAACTAATCTAAAGAGATAAAATTCATTTTCATTCTTCTCCTTCAGGATAAGGGCAGGAAACTGATCATTAAAACCTCTTGGAAGAGATCAACCACAAAAAAAAATTGAATTACTTACCTGTAGATATCCACACAGATAAAATCCCAAAATGTTTGAAAGAAGAAGTTACCAAAGTCATCAGGACTAGGCGCACTCTCAGACATGAGGCTGAAGACCGCCTCCTTTATCTCTGGGTCAAGGGGCACAATAGTGAGACTGGAATTTTCCTCTTTATTCTCCATTCTCAAGATCATCCCATCCATAGGATCATTGATGTATTGGGGACCATTAAATAGATCCTTAATGTAAGATGTGATATGAATTGAGAGATCCACTCTATTATCATTGAGACTATCCCCATTTTTAATTAGATAAAGAGGCCTAGAATCCCTCTTGATTCTTCGAATAGAATTAAAAAATATCGAATTTCTATCCATGGTTGTTAACCACTTGGATCTAAAGGAGTCCCGTTGCAAAGCATCCTTCATGTCAAGAAGTTTATTCAATTTGAGGGAGAACTCAGATTCCACTAATATTCCATCAGAGAAGTAATTATTGATGTTAAGCTCTTAAACACTTTGAAGAGAATTTTCTAATGTATAAACATCAGAATAAAGGGAACATAAACGATATTTTCTCCACATTCATAGATTCTTCTTGAGAATTTTGAATTTTTTAATGCAGGGAAATGCGTCATCACTGCAATGCACTAGATTCCATGTGCTATGTACAATGACCTCTCATTCCAGGTGAGAGACCCAAGACTTATTGAACCTGAAAGGGAGTGAAGGTTTGGATTCATTTTCACTAAGATCCACTAATATGGGAAGATGATTAGAATTGAGTCTAGATAGGGTTGATCATGACATTGAACCCCATTTTTTCCAAGAGGCCCCATTAAAAAAGGCTCTATCAATTATTCTAGCCATGAAGCTATTCATGTTCTTCATATACCAAGTATATTTGGCACCTACTAATTTAATCTAAATCAGATAATTTTGATCAATTCAAAATCTTAACTCCCTGAAAGAAGATTGAGCTATTGACATCCCCCATTTTCTCATCTGGATTCAATATTTCATTGAAATCCCTCAAAATTAACCAACGATTAGTGATGGTGGATTTGAGAGATGCAATATCCACCCACAGATTTCTATGATCCTGATATCTATTGTGGGTATAAATAAAGGAACAAGTTATATGGGAGCCAAGATAACCAAAGGAGCAAGTGACATACTGCTCACTTGAGAAAACCAAAGTGATGTTGCCAATAGAGTCATGCGCCATCACCCAAAGACATTTTACATTATTTGTACACCTATTGGTATTAATTATATGGAACCATAAATTCTCTGTGTTAGCAATATCAGAGGAGAATATTTTTTGGCTCAAACAGACCAATAAGCCCTGGTTTGTGATGCTGAATAAATAACCTTATATATCTACCTGTTAGCAAATTACCCAGGCCCTGGAAATTTGAGAACATAATCTTCATTTAGATGTGAGGTCGGGGCTTGAACCACTCAGATTTGTGCCACCAAACTTTTAGGTGGTCTGTCAGCCTTCTTTTTAGGAGCTAAGAGATCACTTATAATAGAATTTTTATTCAAAGAACCCTATACTTTCAAAATCTCTAGATTAGGCTGATCAATTTGGATTGTATACTATGAGGTGTTGCTGGAGGTATTTAGATTGTGTGTGTAACCCTCCAATTCTGAATTGCTCTCATTCAAACCAGTTGCATCATTGTGTTTCATTTTAATGGGGCATAAAACTTCTTGGATCATCCCATGCAGATCTTCATGAGTCAACGAATGATATTACAGACAACTGTGAACCTATGTCACTATTGGGATGGGAGACAATTCAAAGTTCCTCACCCCTAATGGGATCTTAACAATAGAATCAGAAACAGTAATTATATGATTCTGAGCAACAGAGGAAAGGAGACTGGCAGTGGTAGGTACATCTTTTATATTTGAGTTGGTTCCTAGGGGATCCACAATTGGAGGATCACTATCCCCCATTGAAAATATCAAGTCCATGATATTATTAAATTACTCCACTAAAATGGATTCATCCACCATTTGATGGTGCATATCAAAGAATAGATTTTAAATATCAATTGAAATTAATAAACCCAAGTATTCCACCACCTTACTTCCCTATTCAGGGAAAGTGCTTATAATGGGAGAAACAACACCATGTGGCTCTTCTTCCTCCACCATTTCTGCCCATGTTTTTTTCCCATAATTGGAGGATCTAGGTTCACTCCTTTAAATCTGGACTGGTTTAAGATCTAAATGAATCTTCAAAGGTACTTGAGAAGTTCATGCATTCTCCCTTATGATACCCCTCTTTTTAGATGTAGCATTTTTGGATCTCCTTCCTTTGTTGACTTCATCCCATTCTCATATTCCACTCTAAATTCTGATCTATTCCCATTGGCAATGAATGAGATTCTCTTAGGCCTCTTTATTTCTAGGTTATCATCAACATGAATCCGAGCAAAGAAACCCAATTCCCCTTCCATAGTCTTGTGATCCATTCTGATTTGTGCACCAATAAAATATGCAATATCATTCATAATATTACGATTCCAATAGACCCAGTTCAACTTATGCAACCTTACCCATAACTGTGCATTCTTTTTCATGATTGTGAAGGAATTAAAATGAAAATCACATTCGGAGAGTCAAAGAAAACCAGGCTTCAACTGTATATTTTCCATGTTCCAGATAGCATTCAAGGCATCCTTTGATTGAAGAATGATGTGGAAGAGGCCATTCCTGATTGGAATGAGCCTCCAATCATGATTCCCCCAGCAATGGGAAATTCTGTTCTTGATATCAGCATAACACTAGGGCTTATCCCTATTTGCTTATATAACATTCCCAAGAATCGAAAACATACAAGGATAGAGTCTTTGTTGAAGTGATTCTGGATCTTCAACCACAGAGAAACCCCCATTTTCAATTCATGAGACATTGGAGGGAATGACAGATACATCCTTGGCTGGATCAGCAGCACCAGATGACACTTCTGCAAAAGAATGACCATTCTTCTTCAATGCTAATGAATCCTTCAAGTCAAGTTCCTTGTTCATGTTTTTTCGGGCGCCAAAACCATCCTTGAACGCCAATTCCTATTCAGGATAGAACGATTCCATTGAAGATATCAAGAACAAGGTCGAAGAAACCGGGATTCGTCATCAACAGATTCAAAGAGGGGAGCTCCTGTGTTTTCCATCTTTCTAGAATGTGTATAATTAATATACATGGTATATATGACATAAAAATTATTTTATAATTATTGTATATATTTTACCTTTTCTTATTTCAATACATCCACAAAATAGAAATATAGTTCATCCATACGTACGACATATTGTCTCCAAGAATGGTGCATTTTATTTTATATATCTAACTATAATTTTCAATATAAATACATATATAATGAATATATATTAAATTATAATCATTATTAATATTATATAGATTATGGAACCACAATCCAATTGAGAGGAACAAAAATATAAAAAAATTAAAACATTCATGCAAAACAAAGCAGATGTAACACCCTAAAATTTTAAAGTAAGAACATTTTATTTAAAAAAGTATTACATGCATTGAAAAGTGCATAAGAGAATAAAATATATATTGAATTTATAATATATTTACTATATTATATAAATATATTATTATATATATCTTTTAATGAACATGAAATTGATTTAGTGTGTGAAACACAAAACAAAAAAGTTTCTTCAATGGCTTGTGTTACATGGAAGATCGAGTCTTTCGAACAACATTATATTAATAAGACATTTTTATTTAACATAATAATACCTAAAATAGATTGTAAAACATTATTAAAAAGAGAATATTTTAATAGAAACATATTTTTATGCTCTCAAAGGTGTTTTATCCTAATAAGTTCATTTAATTAAAATTACTGACATTTATTAATGTAATGTAAATAGTATATATTTAATCAAATAATTTTATAATCATCCAGTACATTGGATAGACACAATAAAAGAAGAAACCCAATATTACATATGAATCACAATATTTTCTTAAAGGTGTTTTTTCTATTTTTAAAGGAGAAACTATTTTTTAATCCTAATTTTCGAACCTTTCATGATTATATATGTCGAAATAAAAATTATATTTTAAATTTAAATATAAAAATTAGCCTATCAGCAATTTTTGGATTATTTCTATGATGCTTTATTTTGTTAATGTATAGAAAAAATATTGAATTACAATTTGAAACTTCTTCTTTATTTAATTTATTTATAATGATAAATTATACATTTAATTTGATTTAAAGTTAAATTAGATATATTTTGTTCAATTAATACAATTTAGGTCCTATAATGAATTTCACATTGAAATTGACTATAAAAATAAATCAACATTTTCGACATTTTTAATTTAAAAACCAAAATTGTCGTCCCATCTATAGGATTAAATTTAAATTAATTTCTTCCATATATATGAATTAAATTTATAAAAATATATTAAATATATGAAATCTGAATAATTTATTATTTCTGTGAAGGTCATATTATTTTTTTACCAAAAATATTAGTAAATGTAATAAAAATTAATTACAACGATTAATGTGAAATTAAGCATGACAAGTACCTAAACCATTAAATGTGGGGTTCATGTCACCTAGAGACATAAAACCCATTTTATGTCCACATATTGGACATAAATATTCCATTAATTTTTTTTGTTCTGGATGACTTTTGTTAGGTAAAAATGTGGATACACCTAACATCTTTCATAAAATACCAAGTGAGTCATTTTCCCCCACTATAAAAGGCCAAAACTTATTGCCCTTACTAACACATCTCTTGAAACATAATACTAAAAAAACTATGAAAATAATAGCTCATAAACCTCCCTTCCCTTATCCAGGATTCCTCCCCTTTGGCAGAAATAAATCCATGGATTCCATTGTTGCAAACCAAAAGGATTTACCAGATTAAGAGGTAATATCTTTCATTAAGCTCTTGGGTTTCATTTCCGTTATTCACCCAATAAAGTATCATTATTATATTATTATATAACAACCCCATTCTAATAAGTATATTTGGAATATTTTTGGATAATGTCTTTAAATACACGTAAAAACACTTCCATCTAATATATAAAAAACATATTGTTTAAGTGTTTGGAAAATTATCACCTCACAAAATGATTATTATTCATTTTTACTTTAACTAATATCAAGGTGGGAATTATGATGGAAAAAATATTTATATTTTATATATATGATACTTATTATTTATTTATTCTTATTTAATTCCTCTATAACCAATACCATTATATTTTATATTTTTTTATAAAAATGATAACATCGTTTGTGGAAGTGTGGACTACCATCCCCTTAAAGCAATGTGACTTATTGTCACTATATATGGAAAACATAATGGGTGGTTTTAATAAAACTATAAAACAAGTATAACATTTTTACTATACTATAATTATAATATTCAAATGTATCATTTAATTTTCCTTCTTCTAATAAGGCAAATAAACGAATGTAGTGGCCACAGGTACGTACGGCTTACTGCCTTCCTGAAATGTGAATTTCATTTATTATCTCCAAACATTATAGATTTCTAAAAATATAAATACACAAAATATATCTGATAATTAAGTTGTGTTTTACATAAATGAGATGAATAAATAATGATCTAATTAAGAGTAATAACAAATAACAAGCCACAACATACCGAAGAAACATGGAAATTATCAACTAAAATATTTAAAATAATAAAAGAGTGTTAACAAAAAGTTAATAAAATTTTATTTAAAAATAATATATGACATTATAAAAATTATTATGGTTATGGTATAAGTTAGTAATGTATTATAAACCACTATACAGGAGGATAAATACCACACAACAAAATAAAGGTTAATTTAAGGTAATTTCATCTCAATTTATATGCCATTGAAACTTATTTGTTATTATGAACCAATTCACATTTATTTGGTGTATATACTTCCTTTTCACATGTTATATCATTAATACCTTTACCTTCATGATATTATATGTTTCATTTAGTATTATTCCTTTAGGGGGATTATGATTTAAATGTTTCAATTTGGTATGGGACACATTGGAATGTTTAAATATTATTCTCAAGAAATGTTATTAATAATTATATTTTCAATCACACATCCATGTGTGATTATTAACATTAACATAAAAATCTATCTCTTTTAATCAATTTTTTCTGTAAATTTATTTTAAAATCTATATTCTCCTTTAATTAATTTTTCTATTTATTAAACATTTTGTAATGTTTATATATGGTGTTCACTTTGCATGTTATTTGATTAAATAGATAATTAAAATAAATATATATTATTTACTCAATTTGGATATTTGATAAGTCATGTGGTTTATTTTGATTAGTTGATATGAGTACATTTTATTATAATTAATTATGGGTGGGGCGTCAATGTTATATCTCCCCACGATGCATAGATATGTTCTCCCAGGAAAAATTAGTTTTGAAAATTAAACAAAATTCGATCTATATTTTTAAATTCCTTTTGAAATGTCTTGATGGTCTAGGTTTTCATGTGCCTTAAACATGATGTCTAATAATTAAGAATTTAATTTTTATATATATTATTTATTATTATTATTATCAATGATATTTTTCATCAATATATCTATAGATCCATTCTAATATTAGTTTATTTATTATTTGGTATGTGTTTCAGTTTTATACTTTTTCTTATTAATTTTTCCTTATCTAGTTATTTTAATGGAATAAATTATCAGTTACTTACCATTCCATGTTAATTTATTTCTAATTGATTTATTATTTTTTCTAATTCACATACCCTTATAGGGAATCTGATCCCACCCTTATTTCAATTCTTTTTTAATGGTTATGAATAATAAATATTTGAATAACCATTTAAAGAATTGGTTTAATATATTTTATTATATACCTTGTTTTTGTTTTATATTTTCCAATTTAGTATGTGTATCATGTATAAAATCCAACATTACAAGACTGCTAAACTGATTGTTCTATCTGTATTTTATTCCTTTTAATTATGAAAATGTAATAACAAAAAGAATTGTCTTTGGGCTTCTGAAAGTCGGGGCATTACAGTTGGTATCGAAGTAAATTTAGCAACAACCTTGGAAATGATATTTAGAAAAAAATTAAGGAAAATAACTCTAATATATAATTTTATGATAATTATAGAGGAACCTCCTATAATTTTGGTTGGGTATAGAATATGTTTATATTCCTAGAAATAAATCTTAATCTGTATACTGAATGTGGATGTTGTTCTCAAAAAGATGTACCTAGGAGTAACAAATATGACACGGTGTGTCGGACCTCACATGGTGTAACTTGGAACATGAAAATAGGTCATATTGTGCACCTATATTGACACTCCCATGGGATAAGATTAGGGTAGTTCACATTATATTTACCTTCCATTACTATGTATTTGAAAGTAAATATTTCCCCAAAGAACCCAAATTTTATGATTCTAGAATTTACAATGCATAAATTTAAGTTATATGTTATACCACATTTAGTGTTATAAAAAGATCAAAATTTCATGTACTAATCCAGTATATTTCATTTTTTTTAAATGGAACATGGAGGAAAGAATGGTATCAATACTCATGTCCAATATAGAGTTTTACCTATTGAGAAAGTCAATATAACCGGTATCAAAACAGAGAATTTTATGGATATAATATTGAATCTTAGTTTAGTTATGAAAAAATAACATTTCCCTAATATAGAAACATATTAGATATAAATAATCTTATATATTGGATCAATTTATTCGCCAGAAGGCCATATCGTTCAGAAGTACAACAAATCCCATTATAGGTGAGAAATGGATTATGTCTCTGGAGAAGATATTTACATTATCGAGATGTAGTGAAATGGACAAGGTTACGCTTGAGGTTTATTATCACCAAAGTGATACTGAACAATGGTGGTCCTTAATCAATAATACTAAGAGTAAGAATAAATAGATTTCATAGAATGTGAAACGTTTAAAGATACATTGTATGATTAATAATTTCCTCATGATTAGAAAATTGAGATGAGGAGAATGATTCTTATCTTTCATAAAAAGGAATAAGAGAGTGTTGTGAATTATTAAGGTATATTTTCGAGGTTATCCTGGTATTCTTTAGATTATATACTCAACATGGAGTGCAAGATTGATAGATTCTTTGAAATTCATAATCCAAATCATTGAAGGGGATTGGTTTCTCATAATGTTTCAACATATGAATAAATAGTTTTACATTCCATCTAGATTGATAAGTACTTATCAGTATCCTCTACATTCAACGAAATCTAAGGGAAAAAGAGTCCATATTAGAACCATGAAAAAGGGAAGTAGTTGAAGAAGATGAAGGGAAAGAGGGGTTTTCCATTATGCGATAGCTATGGGAAGAATCACCCAGGTAAATTCTTGAAAGGTTTAGGAGTGTGTTATATGCGTTGGGAGAATGGTCACTAGTAAAATAAATGTAAAGTGAGGAAGTAAAACCCCTCTATTAATTATAACAAAACCAAGAATATTTGGAACTATGAAACTTATTTCTTAAAGTTTCAAGGGAATATACCTCTGAAGAATATAAGGGATCAGGGCTAGGCGTTTGTAATTTACAGAGATGATGTGGAATGATTAATTTATTTCTGTATTTTAATCTAAGAAATAGGTTGTAAAAATAGTTAATTTATGATTTTCTCATTGTATGGTTAATGAAATATATGAGGATTATACTAAAATACACTTTTTGTTATGGATTTTAGATCATATACTAAATGGTACATAGAAAATTTATTTATTGGAAAGTAAAAAATATTAAAAATACATGATTTAGAGATAGATTGACCTTAATATGTTCACAATGTTTATAAAATGTTTCATAGAGAATGAAATGATTGATATGGAAATCTAATAACTTCCTTGGAACTATTTAATTATTTATTGACAATTTTGTTAATGATATCACTGAGGATGATTACAAGAACATTTGGAAAAATGTAATATATCCAATGACATATGTTTTATACAATCAATAAAGATGAATTCATGTTCCAAATAATGTATTATGTTAGTTACAGTCAATAAGGAGGAATTAATGTTCTCAATAATGTATTATCTTAAAAGTGACACTTTATCAACACTTTTTTAGTGCTGATAAAGGAACCCCCTTTATCAGTGGTTTTTCTTAGCACTGTTAATGGGGCCCCCTTTATCAACGCTTTATTTGTAACACTGATAAGGGGGGATTTATCACCACTTTTTCCTAGCACTGATAAAGAGTATATTTCAAATAAAACAGGAAAAATAATATATTGATATATAAGTATATTTATATTGATATAAATATAATATATATTTTTTAAATATGTTTTAGATAAGTATAAATATATTATAACATTTAATATATAAGAAATTTAGAAAAAATGGCTTTAAAATATTTTCAAAAAATATTTTTAATTAATAATATGCTAAATATCATCGACTAATAATCAATTAATAACAATTTGAATGCCAAAAAAATAAAAAAAATTAAAGAAAAGATCTAAAATAAATAAAAAATGTAACTCAAACTTAAAAGGACCATAACTTTTGATTCAAGTGTCCATTTGAGCACTAAATCAAATCAAATTGAATCTTGTGATGAGATCTAAATGCTAGTGATTCAAGGGAACCTTTTCACATTTTATTAGACAACAAATTCCCTAGAATGCCTCCACAACTGAGTTTTTAGTCGGGATACCCCGATTTTTTATCATTCAATGGGATTTCAGCATCGTTTAAGGGGTAATTTGTACCCTTTTTCAGTGGGGAATGAATTTATTTCAATGGATTGCATTCATATTCATATTATAGATTTGAAATGTTAAACATTTTTATGTATTTTCTATAATTTATAATCAAGTATATAATAATATATACATATTATTAATATTCTAAAATAAAAATTTAGTTTTATAAATAAAAAATTAAACATATTTATATATATAATATAATTCTCAATATATATGTCTTATCTAAATAAGAAGCTAATATCTATTTTTTTAATAAAAATATAAGAATATTTATATAACTATATTATTTTTGTGTGTGTGTGTATTTGTGTGCGTCGGTATTGAAAAACTGATATATATTATCAATGTATTCTAAACATAAGTATATAAATATTAATATATAATATTTCTAAATATTTTTAAATATGTAAAATTATACTTACAGATGAACAAAATATATATATATATATATATTTGTGTTGTGTGTGTATGCATGTTGTATATATGTGTTTATTTATTTATTTATTCACACAAACAAAAACATATTTTATAAATGTATTTAATTTCGATATTATAAATTTATATTAATATAAGGATTAAAAATATAACTAAATAGATTAAAATATATACTAATATAAAAATAAATATTATTATATTATTATATATGTATGTATATATATAAATTAATATATAAATATATAAATATATTAATATCAGAATATATATATATATATATATATAAATTAATATAACAATAAATATTAATATAAAAATATGTATATTTATATATGAGTAAATATAACTAAATATATAAATAGATAGATAGATATATCAATAAATTGAGAGAAAAGGGAAATAGAGGAGTGGAAAATTGTTAAGCATGCGTGTGAGGGGTCCTGAGTTCAAATCTCAGGGGGGGACAGGGGTAGTGCATAGGTGGGGAATAAGTAATAGTTTTGTTAAACGGGGGTAGGGTGCTGCTAAAGGCCTGGATGTGGTTGGGATGTGCAAGATTGGGTGTTGGTGGTGGGGTGCTGTTGAAGACCCACCCTGAATTAAAGAATTTTATTTATTTTATTTATTTATTTTACTTTTTTCTACGCTTTTTTAGTACTGACAAATGGGGGATTTATCAACGCTTTTCTGAACACTAATAAAAGGGACCCCTATCTTCGCATTGATTAACAACTCTTTTATATATCTATTAATTCCTTTTTCTAGTACTGATCAAGACCATATTTGTATTCGTGAATTATAGGGCTACATCATCTTGATTGAATGATAATGATAAGTTAGTTTTTGGAAATCCAATGACCATTCATCCAATTTTTTTGGATCATAATATTTTGAAAAAGATAATCATTTATAAAATGGTTTATGATGATCTTGGGATGATATTTTAGATACTCATGTATTACTTCATCCTACGATACAATTTCTGAAAATAAATGAAGTAAAATTAGTCCAAGGAACAACCAAACTATAAGACTGTGTTCATGAAGTAGAATCATTAATTAACAATATGCAGTTAAATAATTCATAAACAATAGTGAAAATGTTCTTAAATGAAAAAAAAATTGCTATTATAATTATTATTGATGATGTCAAGGACCTTTATTCATAACTTTGGATTATGCTTTTTCATGTTCACATTTCAGCTGAACATGATATCTAGCACTTTCCATCAGAATATGATAATTAGATCATTCTTTGATATATATTTTTCTATTTCCCACCTATGTTCTCCTACAAGGGAACCCAGTTACGTGACCATTGTACTTTCTATTATCTCTTATTAAAAGGACGTTTTTTTAACACTAATTATGATGTGGGTTTTCAAAATTTATTTATTTTCAAATATCAATATCTTGATCACATAGATAAAGTTTAAATTGCCCAAATTCTATTTAATTATGTTGGGGAAACTTTAATTCCCTTAAATTAATAAGTTATAACATTGTATTTGATACCGTGTATCGCACACATCACTAAGTGCGTAAAAAA
Organism: Viscum album; assembly: GCA_963277665.1. Taxonomy (NCBI): domain Eukaryota; kingdom Viridiplantae; phylum Streptophyta; class Magnoliopsida; order Santalales; family Viscaceae; genus Viscum; species Viscum album. The sequence goes on along the minus strand of OY728134.1, from coordinate 860,410,926 downwards.
TATAATATCTTGAGAATTCATTATATATTTAAAATATTTTATAAACTCAATATAATTTATATATTTCAATGAAAATGACTCTAATTTTTTGTGTGACATAGGTGATGACATTTTTCATAAATGTATTGTGTTACATGCAATATCGAGTCATTCCAAACAAAGATATATTAATAAATCATTATTATTTAATATTATGACACTTAAACTGGCCATTAAATTAATATTTATGAATAGTATTAACTATCATATAAATATATATTGTTTTCAAAATAAATTAATAATATCATTTGTTACTAATCATTTAAAAATGAATATAATAACCAATTGAATATAAAGGGAACATATTTATTGAAAAATATATTTATTCTTACAAAGTTTTTTTATCCTAATAAATTACATTAATTAAAATTATTGAGTGATATTGTTTTAATTTGTATATTATACATTTGATAATAAAAATTTCTTATGAATCCAATAGATTTGATAGTCACAATATAAAAAGAAACCCAATATTAGACATGAAATATTATATTTTTAGATTGGTAGTTTTGCCACCTGTTTATGGAAACCCTATATTAAATCTATTTTTTGGAACTTTTATTGATTATAAATGTAAAATAAAAACTTTATATTTTATTGAGAATTATAAAATCTGGGTTTCAGTGATTTTTTTGTGTTTTCTGTGATGTTTCATTCTTTTAATTAATAGTGAAATATACTATATTTGAATTCAAAAAAACTTTTTCATATAATGTTTTTATAAGGATAACTTATAATCTAATTCGTTTTAAAGTTCAATTATGTAATATTTTTATCAATTAATTCAATTTAGGTCACTATAATTAATTTCAATTTGAAATTTACTATAAAAACATAGTAATATTTTGTATGTTTTTACATTAAAAATCTTAATTTTCATCTCATATGCCGAGTTAAATTGAAAATAATTTATGAAACATATAGGATTTTAATTTGGTATAATGGATTCTATATTTTGAATCACCAAAATTGATAATTTCTAATATGGTCAAATTAGTTTTTGAAAAAATAATTTGTGAATGTAACTAAAATTAATTGCAATGATTAAGGTGAAATTAAGCATAACAATGAACTAACCCAATAATATAGGGTCCCAAATCTCGAATATACTTAAACAAACCCCATTTTATATCCATAATTCAACTATAAACATTCCAATCTTTAGTGATTTAGGTTTTTTAAGCAATTTTATAGGTAAAACTTGGGTACACATATCTTCTTTCCCAAAAAAACAAGTGAGTCCTTTTCCTCCCCTATAAAAGGCCACCACGTCTTCCCCTTATTCTGACATCCCAATCCACTTATGTTAATCCAATATCTTCAAAAATATCTCCTTAATATACCTCTAATAAATAAATAATCCTCACCACTTTTAGAAATTAATCCTTGTAAGACTTTGGTGAAAACCAAAAGGAGTTACTAGATTAAGACACTAAGCTAAAAACTGGAAAGGGAAGCACTACCCCTTTATCAGCGCTCAAAAAAATCACTCATAAAGGGGACCCCTTTATCAGTGATTCTTTTAGTAGCGCTGATAAAGGGTGTATTTATCAGCGCTTTTCCTGAGCGCTGATAAATGTTGAGTTTCAAAAAAAATATTTTTTCATGAAAAATAATATTTTGTTATATAAGTATATTTATATTAATATAAATACAATATATATTTTTTAAATTTGTTATAGATACATATAAATAGACTATTACATTTAATATATAATAAATTTAGTGAAAATGGATTCAAAATGTTTTAAATAAATATTATTAATCAATAATTTTCTAATTATAATCGATTATAATTCATTTAATAACAATTTGAGGACACAAAAAATAAAAACAATTAATAAAAGATCTAAAATACATTGAAAATGTCACTCAAACTTAAAACAATCATAACTTTTGATCCGGGTGTCCGTTTGAGCTCTACAGAATATCAAATTGAAGCCTGTGATATGATCTATGCGCAATTGAGCCAGGCAAATCCTCTGTCCCATTTCGAGCCCAAAAAAGGCTCAGAAGGCCTCCAAAACCGAGTTTTTAGTCGGGATACCCGGATTTTTTACCATTCAAATAAGTATAACTTTTTATCCGGATGTCCGTTACGCCTGTACCACATATTATATCGAAGATTCTTTCATTTTCTCTGATTTTACTGGTTTTGGAATTGAAACAGAATTCTATATTATATTTTATGGTTGTTTTAACATTTTATGGCTTCTCAAATACACATATATATGTATTTATTCGTAAATATATATGTGTCTGTGTGTGTGTGGGTGTCTATGTGTGTGTCTGTTTGTTGTATATATGTATATATGTATTTATTTATTTACTTACTTATTAACACACATCAAAAACATATTTTTTTCATAAATGAATTTAAAACAAATCTTATATGTACATTCTATGGCTTTTCAAATACACAAATATATGTATTTATTCGTAAATATAAATGTGTTTGTGTGTGTGTGTGTGTCACTATGTGTGTCTGTGTGTTATATATATATATATATGTATGTGTTTTGTATATATCTATGTATGTATGCATGTATTTATTTATTTATAAAGACACATAAAAAACATATTTTTCATAAATGTATTTAAAACTAATCTTATATGTATATATTAATATACAAATAAATATATGTATAAAAATTATAACTAAAAATATATATATAAATATACGAATTAATATATATATATACTAATATATGAATGAATATATTTATATTAATATGAATATTTATCAATATATGAATCAATATATGAATAAATATAATTATATATATATATCACTAAATAGAGAACAAAATGAAATGGCATAGTGGTAAAGGTGCAGCAACGCAAGGGGGAGGTCCGGGGTTCGAGTTCAGGTGGAAGCGAAGGGGGTTCGCGTGTATGAGGATGCGCTGGATGGGCTGCGTGCGTATGAGCATGTGCGGGAAGGGCAGCGCGTGGGAGACCTCCTAGTGCTGATAAAGGGGGTGTGAAGCGCTGATAAAAGCACTCCCCCGTATTATATTTAATTTTTTTTAAATTTTTTAAATTTTTTGGACCTTTATCAGCGCTTTTCGGAGCGCTGATAAAAGGGACCCGCCTATATTAGCACTGAACATCAGAGTGATTTTTTAGCACTGTTAAAGCCCTTTTTTAGCGCTGATATAGGCCGTTTTTTTAGTAGTTAGAGGAAACATAATCCCTTAAGCTCTTTAGTTACATTTTAATTATTCACCCCCTAAATTATTATTATTTAATGATTATATAAAAAATCAAGAGACTAAATATACTTGGTAGATTTTATTCTTTGTGTTCAATATACACTGACACACACTTCCATCTAATTTGTAAAGAACTTATTGTTTACATGTAAGCTGAACTACCGCCTCCTGAAATGGTGATTGTTCATGTATCCTTTATCACCCATCATGCTGAGAATTATGATAAAACACAAGCTTTATATGTTATATATTATATTTATTACATATTTATTCTTCTTTGATTATTTAATAACATGTACCAATATACTTTCTATTTTCTCTAAATATTATAATATTGTTTGTGGAAGTGTGGACTACCGCCCCCTCAAAGTGATTTGCCTCATTCTCACAATACATGGAACATATGAAAGATGGTTTAACAAACTATGTAACATATATAAAATAGAAATGATTTTATAATTATAATACACATAAGTATCATTTCATTTTAATTTTTTTAATATGATAATTGAATGAAAGTAGACTTCATGCATATCTACGACATACTATCCCCACGAACAGTACATTTCATTTCTAATCTCCAAACAATATATAGTATTCTAACTAAATATGTTATAAATATATGTGCTAATTATTTCATGTTATTCACTCTGAATATTATGAATCCATGATCTAGATAATAGGAATAACAAATAACAGGTCGAATCTTTATCGAGAAAAAAAGGCAATAACCAACCGAAATTGTTAACATAATTAAACAGTGTTAAAAATGGGTAATAAAATATTGTAAGAAGATAATATATGGTATGATAAACATGATTATGGTTTTTTATAAGTTAATAACAAATTTTAAACCACTATACAAGAGGAAAAATATGACAAAAAAATATGAAGGTTAAGGTAATGGTATTTCATCTCAATTTACATACCATTGAGAATTATTTGTAATTATGCACTAATTCACTTTTATTTTTGGTATTTACTAACTTTTGAAATGTTATTTAATGAATCTCATTACTATCATGATATTTTTAGTTTCATTTAAAATTATTTTTTCTGGGGGATTATGATTTAAAGGTTTTATTGTGGTATGATACTCTCTAGAATGTGTAACGATTTTTCTCCTAAAGAATGTTATTACAGATTATCGTTGTAATCTCACTTCCATGTGTTATTTTTTAAAACTATCTTAAAAAAGTCACTCTATTTTAATCATATTTAATTTTAAATTTACTTAATTATCCATATAATAATATAATCCATTATAACGCCCCGGCCCCAGTTACCCAGATTCGGTGAATTATTGCGTAACATTAGCATGATCACAAAAGATCAAGTCTCAAAAGGCCGATTAGTTTAGTAGCCTTGTAAATACTAGATACATTCATAAATGTTACATTTCATCATAAAGTGAAAAACTACAATAACATAGTCTCCATTTTCCATACTCATATCCCCTTCAGACTATCCCTGCAGGTCATTCTTAAAATACTTCTTCACATCCAGGAAAAATTAAAACATTGAAAGGGGTGAGCTCAGATGCTCAGTAAGGATAAAAATATTGCGGAAGCTTTCATAAATAAACATTAAAATTTAAGGCAATGTATAACTAAAACAAAATCCTTTTATAAACATGAACTTCAGCATAATATGGAAAAAATAAAATTAAATAATGCCATTTACTTATTCACGTGGATATTCTACTAGTCGAATAATCACATGCAATACCAATAACCACTTTCATAATGATGGAATTCATAATGCCATACTATCATAACCATGTATCCAAGGCCTCATTCCAAGACTACAAATAAGAATTTTTCATGACCTCGTTCCAAGACACTAGTTTGTCTCATGAGACCTGTCGATGCATCGAGGAGCTATAGAGCGCTCCACCCGTCACTTATTAAGTCCAATTCATTCTTCATATGAACAGGTTTAAACATATCATAAACCATAACATAATCGTATCACATAAAAAATGCATAAAGGAAACATAACATTTCCACATTTCAATCACAATATATCAATACAACATAATGATACAAAAAAACACTTTCAAAACAATTTTCAATACCAAAATAAAAGAAAATTAAAACATTGTAATTATTTTTCATTTAAAAAATGTTATGGCTTGTAGAGGAAGCCGAAACTCAAATAATGGTCATTGCGGCGGAGAAGTCGTTGCCGCCGCATACGTATGACAAGAAAAAAATTCATTTTTTTCATTTAGTAAAACGCATTGTATAAAAATATTCCTTTTGAATAAACATAAAAGTAAAATTGGTTTATACATCGTATAGAAGAAATTTGTGTATAAAACAAAATATGCCTCAATTAATGGAGATTGAGACGAAGTCCCTTACAAAGATAATTGTTTAAATAAAATATATCTATTATGTGTATTAACTATATGTACACATAAAGAAAGTAAAAATAAATGATAGGACATAATAATATAATGACATAATTTTAAAGTATGTGATTAACCAAAAGAAAGGAAATTGGGTCAAGAAGTTCCCTTACCTCATGTCCGCCTTGACTCGGCCGCTCTTTACCTCCTGAATAATAAACTATAGTTAATCTCTACCTGCATAAGAACCTTTTTCAAGTTCATTATTCCTTTTATATCACTTATTACCATGTTATGAATGTTATTTAATTATTTATGTTAATAACGGTCGTTTTTTCGATCATATGTACTTGAGTCAAACATAGACATCTTATAATTACACTTTGTTCATGTGGTAAAATATCCATTATATCCATAATTATATTCATGATTTAGATATCATATACATCATATATATCCAGTATATACATTCATTTTTAATATTACATAACATTTAGAGGTAAGAAATGAAATGCACCGTTCATGGAGATGGTAAGCCGTACGTACACATGAATGCTACTTTCATTTCTATTTCATATTTAATCGAATGAAATCATAATTATATAAAGTTAAATTATAATTACAATATAATATCATATATAATATCATTTACTCCATCCTTTATACATCCCACATATGGCATTAACGATTCAAATCACTTTGAGGGGGCACTAGTCCGCACTTCCGAAAATGAAGATATCTCATTTACCCATAATGGAAACCATAAAGTTATGCCATAAATTAAAAATAAAGAAGCTTAAGTAAAACATAAACATATTATATATCATATATAAATATAGTGACATCTTAATGGACACCTTTGAAGGTGTTATATGAGTGTTGAACAATCATCGTTTCGTGAGGCAGAAATTCTCCATCCACAAAAACAGTATATTCTTTAACCAGCCTTAAACCTTACTTAATCTTGAGTTATTAAAAGATTACACATTGAGGATCTTTTCAGGTTTAGAGTTTTATAGAATTAGAACATAAAACTTGCTTTACATTCCACATATAAACAAAGTGGTTACATAAAGATAGTATTCATTTTTCCCACCAATGGAAAAATATTTAAAATAAGACATGGATTCATTCTTGACACTTCCTTGACACTATCATCATATCATGTACCTTTCCCTTGACCTGTGAAAAACATTTCAAAAAAAACTTGGGATGAGCATAAAAAGATCAGTATGGGTTATAAAAATATGGAAAGGAAACATATGTTCATATATACCTAAGAATGAAATCATATGTTACCCATAAAACATAATAACTTTAACATACCTCATCAAATAATGAATAAATCATAGAAATCATAAGACATAAAGGTAACTTGAGGCATTCATAACATTCTTACGTAGGGAGTAACCCTCTTGGTTATGTTTGGAATACCCATCAGAGTATATTCCCTAAATCTCTTCGGAGAAACCTTAACGATTCACTCCTTTGCGTTACCCAATGCATTGGAGAGCTATATCGGGCTCACCCGCCCTTAGTTTATCACGGAACCACCCATCTACATAATAATGCCCAACAACCTCAACATAATCGTAACACATAAAACATGCATAAAGGAAACATAACATTTACACCTTTCAATCACAAGATATCAATACAAAACATTGATATAAAAACATTATGAAAACCATTTTCAATACCAAAATCAAAGAAAAGTAAATCATGTTATTTATTTTTCTTTTAAAAAAAAGGTATGGCTTGTAGAGGAAGCCGAAACTGAAATAATGGTCACGGCGGCGGAGAAGTCGTTGTCGCCACATATGTACAAAAAAACATTCCATTTTTTCGTTTAGTAAATGATTCATATAAAAAAGATTCCTTTTGAATAAACGTAAAAGTCAAAGGGGTTTATACACCATATAAAAGAAGGTTGTGTATAAAACAAAATATGCATCAATGAAAGGAGACTGAGACGAAGTCCCACACCTTGGGTCTGACAAGACTTGGTAGTTCTTTAATCTCATGAATAATAAACTTGATTTAATTTCTATTTGTTTAAGAACCTTTTTAAATTTCAACATTCCTTTTATATCACTTATTGCCATGTTACGAACACTATGTAATTATTTAAGTTAATAACGGTCGTTTTAACGATCATTGGTACTTGAGTCAAAAATAAACCCTTTATAATTACAATTTGTTCATGTATCCATTATATCCAGAATTATAATCATGATTTATATATAATATATATCCAGTATATACATTCATTTATAATATTACATAATCATTTAGAGGTAAAAAATGAAATGCACCGTTCATGGAGACGGTAAGCTGTACGTACGCATGAACACTACTTTCATTTCTATTTTGTATTTTATAGAGTGGAATCATAATGATATAAAGGTATATTATAATTCCAGTATAATATCATATATAATATCATAGTTCCATTTTTTATACGTCCCACATATGGTTTTTAACGAATCAAATCACTTTGAGGGGGCGGTAGTCCGCACTTCCTTAAATGAAGATATCGCGTTTACCCATAATGGAAACCATAAAAGTGTGCCCAAAATGAAAAATACATAATCTTAAGGAAAACATAAACATATTATATATCATATATAATTATAGTGACATCTTAATGGCCACCTTTGAAGGTGTTAAAATAATGTTGAACAATCATCGTTTCGGGAGGCATAAATTCACCATCCACGAAAACAGTATGTCCTTTAACCATTAGATGTAGGTGTGTGTAATTGTAGCTCGAATCCTTCTTATAACAACATCATAGCATATTGAATATACTGTAGTTGTTACAAAAGAAATGAATAAATAGATTTTAGGGGGTTGGAGAAGCAAAATAAAACAAAAGGACTCAAGTGAAGTCATTACCTTAAAATCGGGTAACTCTCTTCGGTTTGAGCTCAAAGGCTTCCTTGAGAAGACTTCTGTCCAATGTGAGGCTTCAAGGAGTAATAGAGGGATGTGTAGGGACAAAATGAGCAGGGTTTGGCCGAGCCAAAGGCTTTGGGAGTGTGGGTAAGGAGGTAGAGGTGGGGGCCTTTTATAAGAGGAGAAGAGGGGCACTCTTGGAAAGTAAAGAAATGTTACTTTATTTGAAAATTATTTTCAGATTAAAAAGGTACCACATTGATATAATTCTAGGTTAAGGGGATAAGGGTTCGAAATACACCCATCCAATAGGTTTTGGACATGTTTAGGTCATAGATTTTACATTATAATTTCATTTTATTTAAATTCTTTGTTAATGTGGTAATCGCTGCATCATCATGATGTCATAAATAATTTAATAAAATTAATGTCTAAAAATTATAAAAAAAATATCATGATGTTGGAAATATTTTGAGATTTCTAATGAATATTTATAGTCCAAAATATCATTTATGTAGACAAAATTAAAAGTATTTTACTTAGGTGATACATTCTTTGTCACATTTAACATTCTTAAAAAAAAGATAAAAAGTCACTTTCTCGCAAAAGTGATTCCATGGGGCCCCCAAGTTTGCCACAAGGCATCCCATGGTCGGCCATGAGACAACCAGTAGCCTTAGGACACATGTTGTGGTCATTTTTTATTATTATTATATTATTTTATTATCTTTAATAACCTGATTACTCATTAATCAAGATAATTAAAGATAATTATCGTTGTTACTATTCATAATGTCCAAAAACAAAAGAGTCTTTATTAAATAATTTGGACCTTCTTATTCCAAATATGTAAACCGTTTTACCAAATTCCAAACACAGAAATTGCAATAATTGATTTAAAAATAATTTTTGTTGTAAAAACATATAGCGGGGTTTTTTTTAATATCTATGAAAATTTTGGCATTAGTTTATGACCAATTCCAAAGTGAAATTAATCCTAATGACCACCATTTTATTAAATGGTAAAAATATATTCAGATTACTCTTTAAAACCAATTAAAAGGATAATCTAACCATATAATTAAATTAAATGAAAAAGCAGTTTTGATGTAAAATGCAGTATTTTTCACTATTCATTAAAAAATGAACATTGTCAGAAAAATACCAAAAAAATTATCCAATGTAAATTTCAATGTCCCAATCATAATGAATATGTTTATTTTGATAAATTTAGATTATAAAATTGTCAAAAGTTTTATTTATAAAATGTTTTCCATCAAAAGGTAGTAAAACAATCTTTTTAAAAAATATTAGTGTATTCCATGCTTAAGATTGGATTTATTTTCATTTTAAGCCTCTAAAACACTATCTAATTCATTAATAGACATAGATAAAAATATCTATTATTAATTACTTACTTGGGGTGTTACATCCTTCCCCCCTTTAGAAAATTGCGTCCCCGCAATTTATTTACTTATCGAATAAATGGGGGTACTTATCCCTCATTGCATTTTCAGATTCCCATGTTGCCTCTTACATCATGTGGTTTTTTCACAAAACTGTTACCTGATTAATCACCTTATTTCATAACACTTGCTCCCTGTGGTCAAGAATCTGGACAGGTTGTTCCTCATAAGATACGTTCTCTTCCATCTGAACTACTTCTGGACTCAAAACATGAGATGGATCTGGCATATACTTTCTCAACATTGAAACGTGAAAAACATTGTGTACCTGAGATAAACTCAGAGGTAAAGCCACCCGGTATGAAACTGACGCAACTCTCTCAAAAATTTCATATGGTCCAATGAACCTTGGAATCAGCTTTCCTTTCTTACCTAATCTCATCACACTTTTCCATGGTGAGACTCTGGGAAAAACATGATCAACTACCTCAAAAGTTAGATCCTTCCTCCTGTTGTATGCATAACTCTTCTGCCTACTCTGAGCGGTTCTCATGTGTTTCTGAATCAGCTGAACTTTTTCTACCATCTCTTCTACCAATTCTAGTCCCATCAACTTCCTTTCACCCACTTCATCCCAGAAAGCTAGAGTTCGACATCGCTTCCCCTATAACGCCTCAATTGTGCTATCTGTATTCTGGAATGAAAACTATTATTATATGAAAATTCAACCAAAGAAAGATGTAGGTCCCAACTTCCCTGATAATCCATCGAACAAGCTCATAGCATATCCTCCATGGTCTGAATTGCTCGTTCTGACTGCCCATCTGATTGAGGATGAAATGTTGTACTAAAATTTAATTCAGTGCCCAACGACTTCTAAAGGCCTTTCAAAAAGTTAAAAGTGAACCTGGGATCACGATCAGATACAATGGAGAGGGGAACTCCATGTAACACGACTATCTCTTTAAGATACAAAAGGGAAAGTTGATCTAGGGAAAAAGTATCTCGTATATCAAGGAAATGAGCAGATTTAGTCAAGCAACCAACAATAACCCAGATTGCATTATTACCTCGAGATGTCTTCGGTAATCCCACAACAAAGTCCATGGATATATTCTCCCATTTCCACTCTGGCACTGGTAAAGGCTGAAGCATCCCTTTCGGTAACTGTCGCTCTGCTTTAACCTGTTGACAAGTCAAACACTTCACAGTAAAATCAGCAATATCTCTTTTCATTCCATCCCACGAGTAATACTTTCGCAGATCTCTGTACATCTTAGTACTGCCAGGATGAACTGAAAAAGGAGAACTATGAGCTTCACATAACACTCTCTCTTAAACTGTGAATCACAAGGCACACACAATCTCTTCCCAAATCTCAAAACGTAATCATTATCAATGTTGAATTCAGGAAACATACCTTTCTGAACCAGCTCTACCTTTTTCTGCAACTCACTGTCCTGCTTCTGTGCTTGCTTGATTCTATCTGATAGAGATGATCTCACTGATACCTGAAACAAAATAGAAGAACTTCCTACACCAACAACTTCAATGCCAAAGTTCATCAAATCCTTAACCAAAGGATCACGTTCCAAACGCAAAATTGCTAATGAAGCATTACTTTTTCGACTAAAAGCATCATCCACTTTATTTGCTTTTCCCTGATGGTAATGAATTGTACAATCATAATCCTTGATTAATTCCAACCATCTACTATGTCTCATGTTTAACTCTTTCTGAGTGAATATATACTTTAAACTTTTGTGATTATTATGTATTTCACACTTTACACCATACAAATGATGCCTCCAAATTTTTAAAGTGAAAACAACAGCAGCTAATTCCAAATCATGTGTAGGGTAATTTACCTCATGAGTTTTCAGCTGTCGTGAAGCATAAGCAATTACCTGATCATTCTGCATTAGGATGCAACCAATTCCTTTCAACAAAGCATAATTGTATACAGAAAACTCACCATTACTGGAAGGAAGTGCCAAAATTGGAGCATTCACCAATATTCTTTTCAATTTCTGAAAACAATCATCACATTCTGTTGTCCAAATAAACATAACACCCTTCCGATTTAGCATAGTCATTGGACTAGATAACCGTGAAAAATTTCTAACAAACCTTTGGTAATAGCCTTCCAGACCAAGGAAACTACGAATCTCAGTTACATTTGTGGGTCTTGGCCAGTCTCCCACAACTTTTGTTTTTGCAGGATCAACAGTTATCCTATCTTTAGAAACAATGTGACCAAGGAAAGAAATTTGTTGCAACCAAAATTCACACTTGCTGAATTTTCCATAAAGTTTCTTTTCTTTTAAGGTTTGCAAGATAACCCTTAAATGTATTTCATGCTCCTCTTTACTTTTAGAAAACACCAAAATATCATCAATGAAAACCACCACAAATTATCCAATAACTCATGGAAAATTCTATTCATTAAGTCCATGAATAAAGCATGTGCATTGGTTAGCCCAAAAGGAATTACTACAAATTCATAATGGCCATATCTTATATGGAACGCGGTCTTCGGAACATCTGCTTCCTTGACCTTCAGCTGATGGTACCCCGATCTAAAGTCAGTCTTTGAAAAATACTGAGCTCCCTAGAGCTGATCAAACAAATCATCGATATGAGGCCGAGGATATTTGTTCTTAACAGTGATGTTATTCAAGGATCTATAATCAATGAAAAGTCTCATAGAACCATCTTTCTTTTTAACAAATAAAACAGGAGCACCCCATGGTGATGTGGTAGGTCGAATGAAACCTATCTCTAATCAATCTTGCAATTGCTCCTTCAACTCTAAAAGTTCAATTTGATCCATTCAATAAGGGGGTTTTGAAATTGGCTTAGCATTAGGAACTAAGTCAATAGTAAATTCAACTTCTCGATCTGGTATTATTCCAGGCAACTCCTCAGGAAAAACATCAGGATACACATTTACCACTGGAACATCATTAATCTGAACAGTTCCCTTTTTTTCAACAATATGTGAAAGGTAACATTCATTTCCATCTTTTCCAAGTTTCTCAGCCTCTTGATAAGTTATCAACAGTAAGGGTTCATTATTGTACAAAAAACTGAAAGCCTTTCTGAAAATAAACTTCTTTATCTCTACAGTCAATCTTAGCATGGTAAATAGAGAGCCAATCCATAACCAGGATAACATCCAACTCTGCTAGATGCAGAACAATAAGGTTTGCAAGTAGGTTCTTTCAACAGATAAGGATAGAAAGATTCTTATAAATTATTTTTTCCTCAACATTTCCCCCAGGTGTTGTTACCAAAAGTTCTGGAGTCATTTCTTGAGATGGTATTCCCATTTTACTAGAAAAGGTTTTAGAGATGAAAGAATGTGTGGACCCTGAATCAAACAACACACTAGCATAATCTGAAAAAAAACAAAGTACCTGATACAACTTCATTTGATGGCCCGACATCTCTTGAAGTAGTTGCAGAGGATTTCACCACGCCTTTCTTCTTGTAGTCTAACTACTTCCCATCACTCAATCTCTTTGTCGGACACTCATTTTCATAGTGACCCATCTCATTGCACTTAAATCATTTCACTCACTGTAAATCAAATTTGGTCTTACCTTCACCTTGATCTTTTTCAGTGCAATCACAAGCCTTATGTCCAATCTTACCACATTGGTAGCACTTTCCAAAATTCAGAAGACATTCCCCAGCATGCCTTTTTCCACATTTATCACAAACTGAAAACTTAGATTTCTTACCATCAGACTTTTTTGAAGAATTCTTCCCTTTCTCCTTCCACCTTGGTCTCTTCTTCTGCTGGTTGTTATAGAACATTTGATCATCAGAAAACTCCATTTGCACCTTCTCATCACACCGAAAAAGCCTTTCATAACTTTTAAACTCACGAGAAGCTAATTCCCTTAGATATTTTGGATTTAATCCTGAGTAAAAATGATTGATTTTACTATCAAGGTATCAGATAAAATTTGGAGCATACCTTGCCAAACGAGTGAACCTTTCCTCATAGGTAGCCACTGAGTCTTCCTCTTGCCTCAATTCCAAGAATTGTTTTTCCATCCTAAGTCGAACAGCCTTAAGAAAATACTTTTCAAGAAACATACCTTTGAATTCATCCCAGTCGAGAGCATCAATCTCATCAGCGTCCCTGATATTTTTAACCATCGACCACCACTGGTCTGCTTCACCCTCCAAACGGTAAATAGAAAGACTAACCTTTTGATTTTCTGAACACCCCATGACATCGAAAATTCTCTCCAGTGATTTAATCCACCCTTCAGCTAGCAAAGGGTCAGATGATCCTCTAAATGATGGGGGATGTTGCCTCATGAAATGTTCCACCACTGACATGTTCTTCGTCGGTTGATCTGGCTGATCTCATGCATGGATACCACCACCATTTATTGCTTGAGTCAACTTCTCCATTACTGCAAAAAATTGTTCAGTTCCAATTCCGACCATCTAAGGATGGTGATTAGGTAGGTTCTTTCCTTCTGCATTCCTTCCTAGCACTGCTTCGCTATTTCCTCTGCGGAAAACCATTCTGAAGAGACATGTCTTAGATGAAGCAACATGGTAATCTTCAAATGCTATATCATTTCAATTTTACCGTTAAAAAAATATATTTTTGGATAATCATTTAATATAATTATAACTCCTAAAGTTATCTAAACCGACCTCTGATACCAACTATAAGACCCCAGCCTTAAACCTTACTTAATCTTGAGTTATTACAAGATTACACATTGAGGATCTTTTCAGGTTTAGAGTTTTAGAGAATTAGAACATAAAACTTTCATTACATTCCACATATAAACAAAGTGGTTACATAAAGATAGTATTCATTTTTTCCATCAATGAAAACATATTTAAAATAATACATGGATTCATTCTTGACACTTCCTTGACACTATCATCATATCATGTGACTTTCCCTTGACTTGTGAAAAAAATGTAAAAAAAACTTGGGATGAGCATAAAAAGCTCAGTATGGGTTATAAAAATATGGAAAGGAAACATAAGTTCATATATACCTAGGAATTAAATCAAAATTTACCCATAAAACATAATAACATTAACATACCTCATCAAATCATGAATAAATCATAGAAATCATAAGACATAAATGTAATTTGAGGCATTCATAACATTCTTACGTAGGGAGTAACCCTCTTGGTTACGTTTGGAATACCCATCACAATATATTCCCTAAATCTCTTCAGAGAAACCTTAATGTTTCACTCCTTCACGTTACACAATGCATTGGAGAGCTATATCGGGCTCACCCGCCCTTAGTTTATCACGGAACCACCCATCTTCATAATAATACCCAAGAACCTCAACATAATCGTATCACATAAAACATGCATAAAGGAAACATAACATTTACACCTTTCAATCACAAGATATCAATACAACGCATTGATATAAAAACATTATGAAAACCATTTTAAATACCAAAATAAAAGAAAATTAAAACATGGTATTTATTTTTCTTTTAAAAAAAGGTATGGCTTGTAGAGTAAGCCGAAACTCAAATAATGGTTACGGCGGCAGAGAAGTCATTGTCGCCACATACATACGACAAAAGCATTCCCTTTTGTCGTTTAGTAAATACTTCGTATAAAAAATATCCCTTTTGAATAAACGTAAAAGTCAAAGGGGTTTATACACCGTATAAAAAAATGTTGTTTATAAAACAAAATATGCCTCAATGAAAGGAGATTGAGACGAAGTCCCATACCTTGGGTCTGACATGACTCGGTCGTTCTTTAATCTCATGAATAATAAACTTGAGTTAATTTATATTTGTTTAAGAACCTTTTTAAAGTTCATCATTCCTTTTATATCACTTATTTCCATGTCATGAACACTATGTAATTATTTAAGTTAATAATGGTCGTTTTAACGATCATTGGTACTTGATTCAAAAATAAACCCTTTATAATTACAAGTTGTTCATGTATCCATTATATCCAGAATTATAATCATGATGTATATATAATATATATCCATTATATACATGCATTTATAATATTACATAATCATTTAGAGGTAAGAAATGAAATGCACCGTTCATGGAGACAGTAAGCCGTACGTACGCATGAACACAACTTTCATTTCTATTTCGTATTTTATAGAATGGAATCATAATGATATAAAGGTATATTATAATTCCTGTATAATATCATATATAATATCATATATCCATCCTTTATACGTCCCACATATGGTATTTAACGAATCAAATCACTTTGAGGGGGCGATAGTCTTCACTTCCTTAAATAAAGATATCGCGTTTATTCATAATGGAAACCATATAGGTATGCCCAAAATGAAAAATACAGAAGATTAAGGAAAACATAAACATATTATATATCATATATAAATATAGTTACATCTTAATGGCCACCTTTGAAGGTGCTAAAAGAATGTTGAACAATCATCATTTCGGGATGCATAAATTCACCACCCACGGAAACAGTATGTCCTTTAACCATTAGATGTAGGTGTGTGTAAGTGTAGCTCGAATCCTTCTTATAACAATATCATAGTATATTGAAGATACTATAGTTGTTACAAAAGAAATGAATAAAATGAGTTTAGGGGGTTGGATAAGCAAAATAAAACAAAAGGACTCAAGTGAAGACATTACCTTAAAATCGGGTAACTCCCATTGGTTTGAGCTCAAAGGCTTCCTTGGGAAGACTTCTACCCAAAGTGAGGCTTCAAGGAGTAAGATAGGTATGTGGAGAGACAAAATGGGTATGGGTTGGCCGAGCCAAAGGCTTTGGGAGTGTGGGTAAGGAGGTAGAGTTGGGGGCCTTTTATAAGAGGAGAGGAGGGGCACTCTTGGAAAGTAAAGAAATGTTACTTTATTTGAAAATGATTTTCGGATTCAAAAGGTCCCACATTGATATAATTCTAGGGTAAGGTGATAAGGGTTCGAAATCCACCCATACAATAGGTTTTGGACATGTTTAGGTCATAGATTTTACATTATCATTTCATTTTATTTAAATTCTTTATTGATGAGGTAATCGCTGCATCATCATGATCTCATAAATAATTTAATAAATTAAATGTCTAAAAATTATAAAAATAATATCATGATGTAGGAAATATTTTTAGATTTCTAATTAATTTTTATAGTCCCAAAAGATCATTTATGTAGACAAAATAAAAAATATTTTACATAGTTGATACATTCTTTGTCACATTTAACATTCTTTAAAAATAAAAAGATAAAAAGTAACTTTCTCACAAAAGTGATTCCATGGGGCCCCCATGTTTGGCAAAAGGCATCCAATGGTCTTCCATGAGACAACCAGTAGCCTTAGGACACATGTTGTGGTCATTTTTTATTATTATGATTTTATTTTAATATCTTTAACTACCAGATTACTCATTAATCAAGATAATTAAAGATAATTACCGTCGTTACTATTCATAATGTCCAAAAACAAAATATTATTGATTACATAATTTGGACCTTCTGATTCCAAATATGTAATCCATTTTACCAAATTCCAAACACAGAAATTGCAATAATTGATTTAAAAATAATTCTCGTTGTCAAAACAAATAGCGGGTTTTTTTTAATATCTATGAAAATTTTGGCATTAGTTTATGACCAATTCCAAAGTGAAATTAATCCTAATGACCAACATTGGATTAAATGGTAAAAATATATTCATATTACACTTTAAGACCAATTAAAAGGATAATATAACCATATAAATAAATTAAATGAAGAAGCAGTTTTGATGTAAAATGCAGTATTTTTCACTATTCATTAAAAAATGAACGTTGTCAGAAAAATACCAAAAGTTTATCCAATGTAAATTTCAATGTCCCAATAATAATGAATATGTTTATTTTGATAAATATAGATTATAAAATTTTCAGAAGTTTGATTTAAACAGGGTTTGCCATCAAAAGGCAGTAAAACAATCTTTTTAAAAAATATTAGTGTATTCCATGCTTAAGATTGGATTTATTTTCATTTTAAGCCTCTAAAACACTATCTAATTCATTAATAGACATAGATAAAAATATCTATTATTCATTACTTACTTGGGGTGTTACACTTTACCTTAAATTACACTAATTACCTTTAATCGCGATTAATTAAACTTTAAAGTTACTATTCACCAAAAATTATTTTAATCCCAATGAACCACATTTTACTTCCTAATGACAACCATGTTTGTTGGGTTTTTGAAAAAGAAATCACAGAAGTGGTAATGTTTCATTTAAATGAAAAATCAGTTTTTAACTATCACTTAGTGGTTTCACTATTCATCAAAAATTGAAGTTTTTCAGAACAATGCCAAATTTCACCCTAAGCTATAATTGATATTCCGAATTCAAAAATGATGTCTATTTTAAAAAATTCCAAACATATAATTTTCATTAATTAATTTTATAATTAATTCCCACTATCACAACAAATAGCGTGTTTTTAAGAAACAATAAATATCAAAAGATTGACAATTGTTTATGTCCAATTTCAATGTTAAATTAATTCTAATAACCACCATTGGATAAAATGGTAGAAGTATCTTCTAATTATACTTTAAAACCACTCAATAGTATAATTTATCACTATTAATTATTTTAATTAAAAAAGTTGTTTTATGTATTTTTCACTATTCATAAAAATTTGGAAGTTCTCAAAAAATTACAAAAACTTCAACTTAGGGTAATTTCGATATTAAGAATACAAAAATGAAGTCCATTTTGAAATATAAAATATATATAATTTCAAAAGGAGGGTATTACTATTCATAATGGCTATTTTTATTGGTCGCGGTGTGTTAGAATCTCGAACTTGCGTACAATGCAAGCTATTGCCTTATTGAAAGAGAAGCGTATCGTGGAAGCTCGGGGTGTTACATTCTCCCCTCCTTCAATAAATTGCATCCTCGCAATTTGAAATTTTCATTTAAAAAAAAAGGTTGAAAATATAAAATACCTTTGTGGAAAACCCACATCGGAAATAAGGTTCACAGAATTTAGCCTTAATAAGAGGGAAAAGGAAATGAAAATGTTACCACCAAATTATGATCTCGATAAGGAGAACATTGGTGGAAATTAGAGATATATAATTGGAGTAAAAATGTAAATATTTGTAGGTAGTGATTGAGGTCATCAATCATGAACAAGTGTAAAATTGAGTGCCTCAATGCCTTCAATCTATGTTGATTTAAAATATTATCAGTTCAACAAGACATAAGGTATTAGGATAACACATTTTTTTGTTTTAATATCCCTTTACTAAAGTTTAGGAATTAATTTATTCCTAGAATAAGAGATGGGTATATATATATTTATGCTTGACAAGTAGAGTTTCAACCTTCAACTAATTTCTACCACAAACTCATCTTTCACTCAAAAAGATAATAGAACTCAAAAATATAATATTTATCCTAATGAAAAAAGGTTCAAAATATTAACACATACCATTTAGATTAGGAATACTATTTTATAATAACTAGGGACTTCATGTAGGATAGTGGTAGGTAATAAATTTCTACCGCACTATGGTTGTGGGTTCGATTCCTACAGCTTTGTCTGACGCGATGAGTTATCCCCCAACCTGCAGGTTGTCCTTTTCCTATACTATAGTATTATAATATTCCAAAAATAATCTTCATAAATGTTTTAACCTTAAAAAATACTATCCATTGTTCAACTTAATCCATTCTGACCTTTATAGTTATCCAAAATACCTCCGTCTACACTTTCTCTAAAAGGTCCTTAAATTTCAAAATCAATTGTAACATTAGATTCCCCAAAGAAAGTAAAGTTTCTCTTATTGTCACATACTAAAAATACGATTACCTTCATCATATTAAAACCTTAATGAAAACAACAAGTACTACAGTACAATCCTTATATATATCACATTATTCTTATAACCAGAATATAATCCTTGTTTCCAAAGCACCAATATATTAATTATTCCACTTCAACTATAGTAACAGCATAAGATTGTCCTTGATCTTTTGGATTTTTCTGAGGTAATGTTCTCTGACGCTTAGGACATTAATTTTCATAATGCCCCATTTCCCTACAATTGTAGCATTAAACATTGATAGCCTCTTTCTTTCCCTTGCAATCACGCGCCTGGTGATCTTTTTCTCCACATTTATAACAAACTCCCATTCCTTTTAGGCAAGTACCAGGGTGATTCTTCCCACAGTTATCGCATAATGGAATATCCTTCTTCCCCTTTTTCCATTTATCATTCTCTTATTCCACAGTTCTCTTCTTATCTGGCTTTACTTTATTGTCATAAGATTTAGAGAATTCCTTTTCTCTCTTGATAGCACACAATACTATATCTTCGTATTTTGAGAAAGATTTTGATACTAATGCTCGATGGAGAAACAGTTTTAACCCATCAAATAAACGATCGTTCTTACTTCTTGGGTTACGTATAAAATTATAGCATTCCCCGCTAACCTTGTAAAGTTATCCTCATACTTTGCGACATTCTCATCCTCCTTCTACCTCAGACTCAGAAATTTCCTTTCCATATCTGCTCGATGGTCATGTGGAAAGTATTTTTCTAATAAAATTTCCTTAAACTCCCTCTATTCCATACTTCATACATCTTTATATTCATTTGTGTTTTGAATCAGCGACCACCATTGATCGGCATCTCCAGTGAGGCGGTAAACTGCCATGAAAACTTTCTCCCTTTTCCTACTCCCCAAGGCGTGCAATATTTTCTCTAAGGTGTTTATCCATTGCTCAACTACTAATGGATTTGTAACCCAATTAAATTTTGGTAGTTTTTTCCTCATGAAGCGGTCTAAAATTGATCCCCCATGTTTCGGATCAAGGTGCTCCATACGAGTAAGGTTATTATTCATAACCTGAGTTAGTTGTCCCAGTATGGTGATAATTTGATTAGCACAAGTTGTATCTCCATCTCCAAAATAATTATCTTGAGAAAGAGGGAAATCCCTACACTGAGTGAGTGCATTGATACGGTTTCCATTCCTCCCACTAGGCGCCATTTCTAAACAATGGAATAAACTAGATTAGTTTATGAATTAAAATACAAAATTGCATACTTGTAAAATACATTACATAAATTGAACTATTTATGGATATAATCCATAATCATAAAAATGTTTTATTTGAGTAAGTATATACTCATAAGCCCTTCGTAATGGTTTGTAAAGAAAATGATAATTATCCTAAGCATATCCCCCGGGAGTGTCGTAAACAAGAGTGCAGCAAGGCCCGTTGTCGCGCACCAGTTCCTATTCGAGTCTAGCTCAAAGAGGTGTTTTTAGGTTTTACCCCTAGGTGCATCTGTGTCAGAGCGACCTCTACCTTCTCGTATCCAGACAGGGATGTATAGCTTGGAAAACTCACAAAATCTCTAAAATACCAAAATTCTATGAAGTTCTTCTATACTAATCCTCAAAATCTATCTTTGGGCTATGTGCTCTAATCAGAGTTTATCTGAATCTAGCTTCAAAGGTTAGTACTAAACTGCCTCTGATACCAACTGTATCTTCCCGACCCCAGTTACCCAAAGTCGGTGCATTATTGCATAACATTGTCATGATCACAAAAGATCAAGTCTCGAAAGACAGATTAGTGTAGTAGCCTTGGAAATACTAGATACATTCATAAATGTTACATTGCATCATAAAGTGAAAAACTAAAATAAAATAGTCACCATTTTCCACACTCATACCCCCTTCAGACTATCCATGCATGTCATTTCTAAAATACTTCATCACATCCTGGAAAAATTAAAACATTGAAAGGGGTGAGCTCAGATGCTCAGTAAGGATAACAATATTGCGGAAGCTTTCATAAATAAACGTTAACATTTAAGGAAATTTATAACTAAAACAGAAGCCTTTTTAAACATGAACTCCAGTATTATATGGAAAAAATAAAATTAAATAATTCCATTTACTTATTCACATGGATATTCTACTAGTCAAATAATCACATGCAATATCAATAACCACTTTCATTATAATGGAATGCATAATGCCAGACTATCATAACCACGTAGCCAAGGCCTCGTGCCAAGACTACAAATAAGATTTTTTCAAGGCCTCGTGCCAAGACACTAGTTTGTTTCATTAGACCTGTTGATGCATCGAGGAGCTATAGCGGGCTCCACCCGTCACTTATTAGGTCCAATGCATTCCTCATATGAATAGGTTTAAACATATCCTAAACCATAACATAATCGTATCACATAAACCATGCATAAAATAAACATAACATTTCCACATTTCAATCACAAGATACCAATAAAACACATTGATATAAAAAAACACTTTCGAAACCATTTTCAATACCAAAATAAAAGAAAATTAAAACTTTGTAATTATTTTTCATTTAAAAAAAGTTATGGCCTGTAGAGGAAGCCGAAACTCAAATAATGGTCATGGAGGCGGAGAATTCGTTATCGCCGCATACATATCACAAGAAAAACATTAATTTTTGTCATTTAATAAAACTCATCATATAAAAATATTCCTCTTGAATAAATGTAAAAGTAAAAGGGGTTTATACACCGTATAGAAGAAATTTGTGTATAAAACAAAATATGCCTCAATGAATGGAGATTGAGACGAAGACCCTTACAAAGATAATTTTTTAAATAAAATAGATCAATTATGTGTATTCAATATAAGTACACATAAATAATGTACAAATACAAGATAGGATATAATAATATCATGACATAATTTGAAAGTATGAGATTAACTCAAAGAACGGAAATTGGGTGAAGAAGTTCCCTTACCTCGTGTCCGATTTGACTCGACCGCTCTTTAACCTCCTGAATAATAAACTAGAGTTAATATCTACCTACATAAGAACCTTTTTAAAGTTTATTATTCCTTTTATATCACTTATTACCAAGTTATTAACGTTATGTAATTATTTAAGTTAATAACGGTCGTTTTGTCGATCTTAGGTACTTGAGTCAAAAATAAACTTCTTATAATTACACTTTCATCATGTGGTAAAATATAAATTATATACATAATTATATTCATGATGTAGATATCATATACATCATATATATCCATTATATACCTTCACTTATAATATTACATAACATTTAGAGGTAAGAAATGAAATGCACCGTTCATGGAGACGGTAAGCCGTACGTACGCATGAACGCCACTTTCATTTCTATATCGTATTTAATGGAATTAAATCATAATTATATAAAGGTATATTATAATTCCAATATAATATCATATATAATATCATTTAATCCATCATTTATACATCCCACATATGGAATTAACGATTCAGATCACTTTGAGGGGGCGGTAGTCCTCACTTCCTAAAATTAAGATATCGCGTTTACCCATAATGGAAACCATAATGGTATGCCATAAATGAAAAATACAGAATCTTAAGTAAAACATAAACATATTATATATCATATATAAATATAGTGACATCTTAATGGCCACCTTTGAAGGTGTTATATGAGTTTTGAACAATCATCGTTTCGTGAGGCAGAAATTCGCCATCCATAGAAACAGTATGTTCTTCAACCATTAGATGTAGGTGTGTGTAAGTGTAGCTAGGATACTTATTATAACAACATCCTAGTATATTTAGTATACTTTTGTTGTTACAAAATAAACGAATAAAAATAGTTTAGGGGGATGGAGAAGCAAAATAAAACATAAGAACACAAGAGAAAACACTACCTTTAAAACGGGTAACTCTTTTTGATTTGAGCCAAAGGCTTCCTTGGGAAGAATTATGAAAAACTTGAGGCTTCTAGGAGTAAGAGAGGGAAGTATAGAGAGTATTTGGGTAGATTTTGGCCGATCCAAATGGCTTGGAAGGTGTAAATAAGCAGGTAGTGGTGGGGGCCTTTTATAAGAGGAGAGGAGGGGCACTCTTGGAAAGTAATGAAATGTTACTTTATTATATAAAGAGTTTCGGATTTTAAAGGTCCCAGAATTATATATTTCTCAGATAAGGTGATACGGGTTATAAATATACTCATCCAATAGTCATTGGACAAGTATAATTCTTATATTTGACATTATCCTTCCATTTTATTAAAATCGTTAAATTTATGAGGTAATCGCTACATCATCATGGTGTCATAAATAATATAATTTATTTATTGTCTAAAAATTATAAAACAAATTTCATGATGTAGTAAATCTTTTTATATTTCTAAGGAATATTTATAGTCAAAAATATGACTTTTATAACCCCATTTAAAAATTGTTTTAGTAAAACAACTCATGTTTGTGACATTTTTATTTTAACATTAAATAAAAAGTTTTTAATGTAATTTTCCTACCAAAGTGGCTCCATGGGGTTCCCAAGTTGACCCATGGATTTTCATGGTCGGCCATGACTCATCCAATATGGGTAGGATAAGTGTAAAGGTCATTTCATATTATTATAACATTATCTTTACCTTAAATTATACTAATTAACTTTAATCGCGATAAATTAAACTTAAAAGTTACTTTTCACAGAAAATTATTTTAATCCCATTGAACCGCATTTTACTTCCTAATGAAAACCATGTATGTAGGATTTTTGAAAATCAAATCACAGAAGTGGTAATGTTTCATTTAAACGAAAAATCAGTTTTTAACTATCACTTAGTGGTTTCACTATTCATCAAAAATTGATGTTTTTCAAAACAATGCCAAAATTTCACCCTAAGCTATACTTGGTATTCTGAATTCAAAAATGATGTCTATTTTAAAAAAGTCCAAACATATATGTTGCATTAATTAATTTTATAATTAATTCTCGATGTCACAACAAATAGCTTGTTTTTATGAAACAATATATATCAAAAGATTGACAATTGTTTATGTCCAATTTCAATGTTAAATTAATTCTAATGACCACCATTTGATAAAATGGTAAAAATATATTATAATTATACTTTAAAACCACTCAATAGTATAATTTATCACTATAAATTATTTTGATTTAAAAATTAGTTTTAAGTATTTTTCACTATTCATAAAAATTTGGATGTTCTAAGAAAATTACAAAAAATTCAACTTAGGGTAATTTTGATATTACAAATAAAAAAATAAAGTACATTTTCAAATATAAAATATATATAATTTCAAAAATTGTGTATTACTATTCATAATTTCTATTTTTATTGGTCGCGGTGTGTTAGAATCTCGAACTTGCGTACAATGCATGCTATTACATTATTGAAAGAGAAGCATATCGTGGAAGCTCGGGGTGTTACATTCTCCCCTCCTTCAATAAATTGCGTCCTCACAATTTGAAATTTTTCTTTCAAAATAAAAGGTTGAAAATTGAAAATACCTTTATGGAAAACCCACATCGGATATAAGGTTAGTAGAATTTAGCCTTAATAATAGGGAAATGGAAATGAAAAATTAACCACCAAATTATGATCTCGATAAGGAGAACATTGGTGGAAATTAGAGACATATAATTTGAGGAAAAAAGTAAATATTTGTAGAGAGTGATTGAGTTCATCAATCAGAAACAAGTGTAAAATTTAGGGCCTCAATGCCTTCAATCTATGTTGATTTAAAATATTATCAGTTCAACAAGACATAAGGTACTAGGATAACACAATTATTTTGTTTTAATATCCCTTTACTAAAGTTTAAGAATTAATTTATTCATAGAATAATAAATAGGTATATATATATTTATGCTTGACAAGTAGAGTTTCAGCCTTCAACTAATTTCTACCACAAACTCATCTTTCACTCAAAAAGATAATGGAACTCAAAAATATAATATTTATCCTAATCGTACAAGGTTCAAAATATTAACACATACTATTTAGATAAAGAATAATATTTTCTAATAACCAGGGACTGCCTGTAGGCTAGTGGTCGGTAATAAAGGCATGTCACACTATTGTTGTGGGTTCAATTCCTACGGCTTTGTCCGACGCGACGGGTTATCCCCCAACCTACAGGTTGTCCTTTTCTTATACTACAGTATTATAATATTCCAAAAATAATCTTCATAAATGTTTTAACCATAAAAAATACTATCTAAAGTTCAACTTAATCCATTCGAACCTTTATAGTTATCCAAAATACCTCCGTCCAGACTTTCTCTAAAAGGTCCTTAAATTTAAAAATCAATTGTAACATTAGATTCCCAAAAAAAAGTAAAGTTTTTCTTATTGTCACATACTAAAAATATGATTACCTTCATCATATTAAAGCCTTAATGAAAACAACAAGTACTGCTTTACAATCCTTATATATATCACATTATTCTTATAACCAAAATAGAATCCTTGTTTCCAAAAGCACCAATACATTAATTATTCCACTTCAACTATAGTAACAACAAAATATTGACCTTGATCCCATGTCCTTTTCTGAGATAAGGTTCCATGAATCTTAGTACATTCATTTTCATAATGCACCATTTACCTACAATTGTACCATTCAACATTGATAGCATATTTCTTTCCCTTGCAATCACGCGCCTGGTGACCTTTTTCTCCACATTTATAACAAACTCTCATTCCTTTTAGGAATGTACCAGGGTGATTCTTCCCACAATTATCGCATAATGAAAAATCATTCTTTCCCTTTTTCCCTTTATATGTCTCTTGTTCCACCGTTCTCTTCTTCTCTTTCTTTACTTTATTGTCATAAGATTTAGAGAATTCCTTCTCTATCTTGATAGAACACCAGACTATATCTTCGTATGTTGAGAATGATTGTGATACTAATGCTCGACGGAGAAACGGTTTTAACCCATCAAAGAAACGATCGATCTTACTTCTTGGGTTACGTATATAATCTGCAACATACCTCTCTATCCTTGTAAAGTTAGCCTCATACTTTGCGACATTCTCATCCTCCTTCTTCCTCAGACTCAGAAATTGACTTTCCATATCTGCTCGATGGTCATGTGGAAAGTATTTTTCTAAGAAAATTTCCTTAAACTCCCTCTATTCCATACTTGATACTTATTCATCTTCCTTTGTGTTTTGAATCAGGGACCACCATTGATCGGCATCTCCAGTGAGGCGGTAAAATGCCATGACAACTTTCTCCCTTTCGCTACTCCCAAAGGCATGGAATATTTTCTCTATGGAGTTTATCCATTGCTCAGCTACTAATGGATTTGTACCCCCATTAAATGTTGGCAGTTGTTTCCTCATGAAGAGGTCTAAAATTGATCGCCCATGTTGCGGGGTAGGGTGCTCCATACGAGTAAGGTTATTATTCATAACGTTAGTGATTTGTCCCAGTATGGTGATAATTTGATCAGCACAAATTGTATCTCCATCTCCACAATAATTATCTTGAGAAGGAGGGAAATCACTACACGGAGTGCATGCATTGATACGGTTTCCATTCCTCCCACTAGGCACCATTTCTAAACAATGGCATAAACTATATTAGTTTATGACATAAAATACATAATTACATACTTCTAAAACACTTAACATAAATTGAACTATTTATGGATATAATCCATAACCATAAAAATGTTTTCTTTGAGGGAGTATATACTCATAATCCATTCATAATGGTTTGTAAAGAAAATGATAATTATCCTAATCATATCCCACGGGAGTGTCATAACCAAGAGTGCAGCAAGGCCTGTTGTCGTGCACCCGTTCCCCTTCAGACAATCCCTGCAGGTCAGTCCTAAAAAACTTCTTCAAATCCAGGAAAAATTAAAACATTGAAAGGGGTGAACTCAGATGCTCAGTAAGGATAACAATATTGCAGAAGCTTTCATAAATAAACATTAACATTTAAGGCAATGTATAACTAAAACAAAAGCCTTTTTAAAAGTGAACATCAGCATAATATGGAAAAAATAAAATTAAATAATGCCATTTACTTATTCGCATTGATATTTTACTAGTCAAATAATCACATGCAATATCAACAACCACTTTAATAATGATGGAATTCATAATTCCAGACTATCATAACCACGTAGCCTAGGCCTCGTAACAAGACTACTAATAAGATTTTGTCAAGGTCTCATGTCAAGACACTAGTTTGTTTCATTAGACCATTCGATGCATCGAGGAGCTATAGCGGGCTCCACCCGTCACTTATTTAGTCCAATGAATTCCTCATATGAATAGGTATTAACATGTCCTAAACCATAACATAATCGTATCACATAAACCATGCATAAAGAAAACATAAAATTTCCACATTTTAATCACAAGATATCAATAAAACACATTGATATAAAAAAACACTTTCAAAACCATTTTCAAAACCAAAATAAAAGAAAATTAAAACTTTTTAATTTTTTTTCATTTAAAAAAAGTTATGGCTTGTAGGGAAAGATGAAACTCAAATAATGGTCATGGCAGCAGAGAAGTCGTTGTCGCCACATATGTATGATAAGAAAAATATTCCTTTTTTTCATTTAGTGAAACACATCATATAAAAAGATTCCATTTGAATAAAAGTAAAAGTAAAAGGGGTTTATACACCGTATAGAAGAAATTTGTGTATAAAACGAAATATTCCTCAATGAATGGAGATTGAGACGGAGTCCCGTAAAAAGATAATTTTTTAAATAAAATAGACTTATTATGTGTATTCACTATAATAAAACATAAATAAAGTACAAAAACAAGATAGGACATAATTATATCATGACATAATTTGAAAGTATGAGATTAACCCAAAGAACGGAAATTGGGTTAAGAAGTTCCCTTACCTCGTGTCCGACTTGACTCGCCCGCTCTTTAACCTCCTGAATAATAAACTAGATGTAATCTCTACCTGCTTAAGAACATTTTTCATGTTCATTATTCCTTTTATATCACTTATTAAAATTTTATGAATGTTATGTAATTATTTAAGTTAATAATAGTCGTTTTTTCGATCTTAGGTACTTGAGTCAAAAATAAACTTCTTATAATTACACTCTGTTCATGTGGTAAAATATCCATTATATCCATAATTATATTCATGATGTAGATATCATATACATAATATATATCCTGTATATACATTCATTTATAATATTACATAACATTTAGAGGTAATAAATGAAATGCACCATTCATGGAGACGGTAAGTCGTACGTATGCATGAATGCTACTTTCATTTCTATTTCATATTTAATGGAATGAAAACATTATTATATAAAAGTATGTTATAATCCCAGTATAATATCATATATAATATCATTTACTCCATCCTTTATACATCCCACATATGGCATTAATGATTCAAGTCACTTTGAGGGGGTGGTAGTCTGCACTTCCTAAAATGAAGATATCGCCTATACCCACAATGGAAACCATAAAGGAATGCCATAAATGAAAAATACAGAAGCTTAAGTAAAAAAATAAACATATTATATATCATATATAAATATAGATACATCTTAATGGCCATCTTTGAAAATGTTATATGAGTGTTGAACAATCATCGTTTCGTGAGGCAGAAATTCACCATCCACAGAAACAGTATGTTCTTCAACCATTATATGTAGGTGTGTGTAAGTGTAGCTCAAATACATCTTATAAAAACATATTAGTATATTTAGTATACCGGTTTTGCCACAAAATAAATGAATAAGAATAGTTTATGGGGTTGGAGAAGCAAAATAATACATAAGAACACAAGAGAAAACACTACCTTTAAAATGGGTAACCCTTTTTGATTTGATCCAAAGGCTTCCTTGGGAATAATTATTGCCAAAAGTGGGGATTCTAGGAGTAATAGAGGGAATTTTAGAGAGTATTTGGTCAGAGGTTTTCTGAGTCAAATGGCTTGGAAGGTGTAAATAAGGTGGTAGTGGTGGGGGCCTTTTATAAGTGGAGAGGAGGGGCACTCTTGGAAAGTAATGAAATGTTACTTTATTATATAATGAGTTTTGGATTTTAAAGGTCCCACACTTATATATTTCGCGGATAAGGTGATAAGGGTTCGAAATATACTCATCCAATAGGATTTGGACAAGTGTAATTCTTATATTTTACATTATCCTTCCATTTTATTAAAATCGTTAATTAATGAGGTAATCGCTCCATCATCATGGTGTCATAAATAATCTAAACTATTTAATATCTAAAAATTATAAAAAAAATATCTTGATGTAGGAAATCTTTTTATCTTTTTAATTAATATTTATAGTCAAAAATATGACTTTTAGAGCCCCATTTACAAATTGTTTTAGTAAAACAACTCATTTTGTGACATTTTTATTTTAGCATTAAATAAAACGTTTTCAATGTCATTTTCCTACCAAAGTGGCTCCATGGGGTCCCCAAGTTGACCCATGGATTTTCTTTTTCGACCATGACTCATCCAATAGGGGTAGGATAAGTGTGAATGTCATTCCATATTATTATAACATTATCTTTACCTTAAATTACACTAATTACCTTTAATCGCGATTAATTAAACTTAAAAGTTACTATTCACCAAAAATTATTTTAATCCCATTTTACCACATTTTACTTCCTAATTACAACCATGTATTTCGGATTTTTGAAAATCAAATCACAGAAGTAGTAATGTTTCATTTAAATGAAAAATCAGTTTTTAACTATCACTTAGTGGTTTCACTATTCATCAAAAATTGATGTTTTTTAGAACAATGCCAAAATTTCACCCTAAGATATACTTGATATTCCGATTTCAAAAATGATGTCTATTTTAAAAAATTCCAAACATATAAGTTTCATTAATTAATTTTATAATTAATTCCCGCTGTCACAACAAATAGCGTGTTTTTAAGAAACAATATATATCAAAAGATTGACAATTGTTTATGTCCAATTTCAAGGTTAAATTAATTCTAATGAACACCATTTGATAAAATGGTAAAAATATATTCTAATTTTACTTTAAAACCACTCAATAGTATAATTTATCACTATAAATTATATTGATTTAAAAAGTAGTTTTAAGTATTTTTCACTATTCTTAAAAATTTGGATGTTCTCAGAAAATTACAAAAAATTCAACTTAGGGTAATTTTGATATAAAGAATAAAAAAATAAAGTCCATTTTGAAATATAAAATATATATAATTTCAAAAATTGTGTATTACTATTCATAGTTTCTATTTTTATTGGTCGCGGTGTGTTAGAATCTCGAACTTGCGTACAATGCATGCTATTTCATTATTAAAAGAGAATCGTATCGTGGAAGCTCGGGGTGTTACATTCTCCCCTCCTTCAATAAATTGCGTCCTCGCAATTTTTAATTTTTCTTTCAAAATAAAAGGTTGAAAATTGAAAATACCTTTATGGAAAACCCACATCGGAAATAAGGTTAATAGAATTTAGCCTTAATAAGAGGGAAAGGGAAATGAAAAAGTAACCACCAAATTATGATCTCAATAAGGAGAACATTGGTGGAAATTAGAGACATATAATTGGAGGAAAAAAGTAAATATTTTTAGGGAGTGATTGAGGTCATCAATCACAAACAAGTGTAAAATTTAGGGCCTCAATGCCTTCAATCTATGTTGATTTAAAATATTATCAGTTCAACAAGACATATGGTACTAGGATAACACAATTTTTTTGTTTTAATATCCCTTTACTAAAGTTTAAGAATTAATTTATTCATAGAATATGAAATAGGTATATATATATTTATGCTTGACATGTAGAGTTTCAACCTTCAACTAATTTCTACCACAAACTCATCTTTCACTCAAAAAGATAGTGGAACTCAAAAATATAATATTTATCCTAATCGTACAAGGTTCAAAATATTAACACAGACCATTTAGATTAAGAATAATATTTTCTAATATCCAGGGACTGCCTGTAGGATAGTGGTCGGTAATAAAGGCATGTCGCACTATGGTTGTGGGTTCAATTCCTAAAGCTTTGTCCGACGTGACGGGTTATCCCCCAACCTGTCGGTTGTCCTTTTCCTAAACTATAGTATTATAATATTCCAAAAATAATCATCATAAATGTTTTAACCTTAAACAATACTATCCAAAGTTCAACTTAATCCATTCCATCCTTTATAGTTATCCAAAATACCTCCGTCCTGACTTTCTCTAAAAGGTCCTTAAATTTCAAAATCAATTGTAACATTAGATTCCCCAAACAAAGTAAAGTTTCTCTTATTGTCACATACTAAAAATATGATTACCTTCATCATATTAAAATTTTAATGAAAAAAACATGTACTGCTTTACAATCCTTATATATATCACATTATTCTTATAACCAGAATACAATCCTTGTTTCCAAAAACACCAATACATTAATTATTCCACTTCAACTGTAGTAACAGCATAAGATTGTCCTTGATCCCATGGCCTTTTTTGAGGTACGGTTCCATGACGCTTAGTACATTCATTTGCATAATGCACCATTTCCCTACAATTGTAGCATTCAACATTGATAGAATATTTCTTTCCCTAGAAATCACGTGCCTGGTGACCTTTTTCTCCACATTTATAACAAACTCCCATTCCTTTTAGGCATGTACCAGGGTGATTCTTCCCACAATTATCACATAATGGAAAATCCTTCTTTCCATTTTTCACTTTATCTGTCTCTTCTTCCACCATTCTCTTCTTCTCTTGCTTTACATTATTGTCATAAGATTTAGAGAATTCCTTTTCTATCTTGATAGAACACGAGACTATATCATCGTATGTTGAGAAAGATTGTGATACTAATGCTCTACGGAGAAACGGTTTTAACCCATCAAAGAAACGATCGATCTTACTTCTTGGGTTACGTATATAATCTGCAGCATGCCTCGCTATCCTTGTAATGTTAGCCTCATACATTGTGACATTCTCATCCTCCTTCTTCCTCAGACTCAGAAATTGCCTTTCCATATCTGCTCGATGGTCATGTGGAAAGTAGTTTTCTAAGAAAATTTCCTTAAACTCCCTCTATTCCATACTTGATACTTCTTCATCTCCCTTTGTGTTTTGAATCAGTGACCACCATTGATCGGCATCTCCAGTGAGGCGGTAAACTTCCATGACAACTTTCTCTCTTTCGCTACTCCCAAAGGCATGAAATATTTTCTCTAAGGAGTTTATCCATTGCTCAGCTACTAATGGATTTGTACCCCCATTAAATGTTGGCGGTTGTTTCCTCATGAAGCGGTCTAAAATTGATCCCCCACGTTGCGGGTCAGGGTGCTCCATACGAGTAAGGTTATTATTCATAACCTGAGTGATTTGTCCCAGTA
Organism: Viscum album; assembly: GCA_963277665.1. Lineage (NCBI taxonomy): Eukaryota > Viridiplantae > Streptophyta > Magnoliopsida > Santalales > Viscaceae > Viscum > Viscum album. The sequence goes on along the minus strand of OY728134.1, from coordinate 860,377,823 downwards.
TGGTGATAAGTTGATCAGCACCAATTGTATCTCCATCTCCACAATAATTATCTTGAGTAGGAGGGAAATCCCTACATGGAGTGTGTGCATTGATACGGTTTCCATTCCTCCCACTAGGCACCATTTCTAAACAATGGCATAAACTAGATTAGTTTAAGACTTAAAATACATAATTCCATTTTTTAAAACACCTAACATAAATTTAACTATTTAGGGATATAATCCATAATCATAAAAAAAATTTCTTTGAGGGAGTATATACTCATAATCCCTTCATAATGGTTTGTAAAGAAAATGATAATTATCCTAAGCATATCCCATGGGAGTGTCGTAACCAAGAGTGCAGCGAGGCCCGTTGTCGTGAACCAGTTCCCGTTCGAGTCTAGCTCAATGTGGTGTTTTCGGGTTTTACCACTAGGTACATCTGTGCTAGAGAGGCCTCTACTTTCTCGTATCCGGACAGGGATGTATAGCTCGGAAAACTCACAAAATCTCTATAATACCAAAATTCTAGGAAGTTATTGTATACTAATCTTCAAAATCTATCTTTGGGCTATGTTCTCTAATAAGAGTTTATCTAAATCTAGCTTCCAAGGTTAGTACTAAACTGCCTCTGATACCAACTGTAACGCCCTGACCCTAATTACCCAGAGTCGTTGCATTATTGCATAACATTGGCATGATCACAAAAACTCAAGTCTCGAAAGACCGATTAGTTTAGTAGCATTGTAAATATTAGATACATTCATAAATGTAAGATTACATCATAAAGTGAAAAAATAAAATAACATAGTCTCCATTTTCCACACTCATATCCCCTTCAGACTATCCCTGTAGGTCATTCCTAAAAAACTTCTTCACATCCTGGAAATATTAAAACATTGAAAGGGGTGAGCTCAGATGCTCAGTAAGGATAACAATATTGTAGAAGCTTTCATAAATAAACATTAACATTTAAGGCAATGTATAACTAAAACAAAAGTATTTTTAAACGTGAACTTCAGCATAATATGGAAAAATTACAATTAAATAATTCCATTTACTTATTCGCATGGATATTCTACTAGTTGAATAATCACATTCAATATCAATAACCACTTTAATAATGATGGAATGCATAATTCCAGACTATCATAACCATGTAACCTAGGCCTCGTTCCAAGACTACAAATAATATTTTTTCAAGGCCTCATGCCAAGACACTAGTTTGTCTCATGGGACCATTCGATGCATCGAGGAGCTATAGCGGGCTCTACCCATCACTTATTAAGTCCAATGCATTCCACATATGAACCAGTATTAACATATCCTAAACCATAACATAATCGTATCACATAAACCATGCATAGGAAACATAACATTTCCACATTTCAATCACAAGAAATCAATACAACACATTGATATAAAAAACACTTTCAAAACCATTTTGAATACCAAAATAAAAGAAAATTAAAACATTGTAATTTTGTTTCATTTAAAAAAAGTTATGGCTTGTAGAGAAAGCCGAAACTCAAATAATGGTCATGGCGGCGGAGAAGTCGTTGTTGCCACATAGGTATGACAAGAAAAACATTCATTTTTTTCGTTTAGTGAAACACATCATATAAAAAGATTCCTTTTTAATATAATTAAATTTAAAAGGGATTTATACACCATATAGAAGAAATTTGTGTATAAAACAAAATCTGCCTCAATGAATGGATATTGAGACGAAGTCCCTTACAAAAAATAATTTTTTAAATAATATAGATCTATTATGTGTATTAACTATAATTAAACATAAATAAAGTACAAAAACAACATAGGACATAATAATATCATGACATAATTTGAAAGTATGAGATTAACACAAAGAACGAAAATTGGGTTAAGAAGTTCCCTTACCTCGTGTCCGACTTGATTCGCCCACTCTTTAACCTCATGAATAATAAACTAGAGGTAATCTCTACCTGATTAAGAACATTTTTAATGTTCATTATTCCTTTTATATCACTTATTATCACGTTATGAATGTTATGTAATTATTTAAGTTAATAATAGTCGTTTTGTCGATCTTAGGTACTTGAGTCAAAAATAAACTTCTTATAATTACGCTCTGTTCATGTGGTAAAATATCCATTATATTCATAATTATATTCATGATTTAGATATCATATAAATCATATATATCCTATATATACATTCATTTATAATATTACATAACATTTAGAGGTATAAAATGAAATGCACCGTTCATGGAGACGTTAAGTCGTACGTATGCATGAACGCTACTTTCATTTCTATTTTGTATTAAATGGAATTAAATCATAATTATTTAATGGTATGTTATAATTCCAGTATAATATCATATATAATATCATTTACTCCATCCTTTATACATCCCACATATGGCATTAATGATTCAAGTCACTTTGAGGGGGCGGTAGTCTGCACATCCTAAAATGAAGATATCGCCTATACCCATAATGGAAACCATAAAGGAATGCATAAATGAAAAATACAGAAGCTTAAGTAAAACATAAACATATTATATATCATATATAAATATAGAGACATCTTAATGGCCACCTTTGAAGGTGTTATATGAGTGTTGAACAATCATCGTTTCGTGAGGCAGAAATTCGCCATCCATAGATACAGTATGTTCTTTAACCATTATATGTAGGTGTGTGTAAGTGTAGCTCAAATGATTCTTATAAAAACGTCTTAGTATATTTAGTATACTGGTCTTGTTATAAAAGAAATGAATAAAAATAGTTTAGGGGGTTGTAGAAGCAAAATAAAACATATGAACACAAGAGAAAACACTACCTTTAAAAAGGGTAACTCTTTTTGATTTGAGCCAAAGGCTTCCTTGGGAATAATTATGCCCAAAGTGAGGCTTCTATGAGTAATAGAGGGAATGTTAGAGAGTATTTGGTCCGAGTGTGTCCGATCCAAATGGCTTGGATGGTGTAAATAAGGTTGTAGTGGTGGGGGCCTTTTATAAGTGGAGAGGAGGGGCACTCTTGGAAAGTAATGAAATGTTACATTATTATATAATGAGTTTCGGATTTTAAAGGTCACACACTTATATATTTCGTGGATAAGGTGATAAGTGTTCGAAATATACTCATCCAATAGACTTCGGACAAGTGTAATTTTTATATTTTACACTATCCTTCCATTTTATTGAAATCGTTAATTAATGAGGTAATCGCTGCATCAGTATGGTGTCATAAATAATCTAATTTATTTAATATCTAAAAATTATTAAAAAAATATCTTGATGTAGTAAATATTTTTATCTTTATAATGAATATTTATAGTCAAAATATGACTTGTATAACCCCATTTAAAAATTGTTTTAGTAAAACAACTCATGTTTGTGACATTTTTATTTTAACATTAAATAAAACGTTTTTAATGTCATTTTCCTACCACAGTTGCTCCATGGGGTCCCCAAGTTGACCCATTGATTTTCTAGGTCGGCCATGACTCATCCAATAGGGTTTGGACAAGTGTAAAGGTCATTTCATATTATTATAACATTATCTTTACCTTCAATTACACTAATTACCTTTAATCGCGATTAATTAAACTTAAAAGTTACTATTCACCAAAAATTATTTTAATCCCATTGAACCACATTTTACATCCTAATGACAACCATTTATGTAGTATTTTTGAAAATCAAATCACAGAAGTGGTAATGTTTTATTTAAAAAAAATCAGTTTTTAACTATCACTTAGTGGTTTCACTATTCATCAAAAATTGATGTTTTTCAGAACAATGCCAAAATTTCACCCTAAGCTATAATTGATATTCCGAATTCAAAAATGATTTCTATTTTACAAAATTACAAACATATAAGTTGAATTAATTAATTTTATTATTAATTCCCGTTGTCACAACAAATAGCGTGTTTTTAAAAAACAATATATATCAAAAGATGGACAATTGTTTATGTCCAATTTCAATGTTAAATTAATTATAATGACCACCATTGGATAAAACTGGTAAAACTATATTCTAATTAGTCTTTAAAACCACTCAATAGTATAATTTATCACTATTAATTATTTGGACTAAAAAAGTTGTTTTAAGTATTTTTCACTATTCATAAAAATTTGGAAGTACTCAGAAAATTACAAAAAATTTAACTTAGGGTAATATTGATATTACGAATACAAAAATGAAGTCCATTTTGAAATATAAAATATATATAATTTCACAAAGTGGGTATTACTATTCATAATGGCTATTTTGATTGGCCGCGGTGTGTTAGAATCTCGAACATGCGTACAATGTAAGCTATTGCATTATTAAAAGATAAGTGTATCGTGGATGCTCGGGGTGTTACAAGCATATTATTATTAACTAAACTATATATCATTTTTACATATGCTGTTCCCTTTGAGAGTTGTTTGATTAATATGATAATTATTGTTAAATTTGTTTTCTTTATTCAATTAAGAAATTTAATAAGTAATACTAGTTTTTCTATTAATATATATGAGTAATTCTTATGACTAGTAAAGATGGGTGGGTCCTGGACATTATATAACCCCTATATGTATCAATAGGTTCTCATTAGGCAAATAATTTAGAAAATAAAATTGATTCTGTCTATAGTTTTTACCATCTTGTGAAAGGTCTTGACGGTATAGGTTTTCATGTGCCATATACATGACGGCCAATAATTATGAATCTCCATCATAGATATTTTTCTTAATAATTTTGTTATCAATGAGATTTTTTGTCAAAATGTATATGGATTCATTATATGCTCCATCAATTGATTTTGTTCCATGTGTTTTATTTTCATACTTTGAAATACTGATTTTGTCTTATCGAGTTTTTTGAATGCCATGGGGTATCAGTTTTTTACATTTCCATGTTAATTTAATCTCACTAATTCATTATTATTCCTCTTTAAATACCCTTACTTTGAATTTTATATCACCCTTATTAGGTTTAGTTTCTACATGTTATGAATAAGAAATATTTTAATAAGCGTTCAAGGATGCAGTTTAATTCATTTTATAATGTATCTTTATATTTTTAATTTCAAAAAATATTATGTGTATCTTGTATATAATAATTATTTCCAGTAATTACAAACTGAATGGTACTTTGGGATTTTATTCTTTGTAATCATGCCAATTTATTGAAAAAATTCACCAACTCCGGGCTATTGTGGTGGGGGTGTCACAACAAAAATTACCCAAAAGAGGACTTTTACATAGAATAGTTAATGAAATTGTACCAACCAGTCATAAGTAAATCATATATGGTATGATATATATAATTAAGTTTCTTTAATACCATTATAATAAAATTATATTTATTATACTATATTAGTTAATGTGAATGAATGAATTCGATACTTAAGGTAAGGGATTTTTGTCCCACTTTTTTCTTATGGGAAACAGATTCGAAATTCCCCGCCAATTTTTTTTGTGGTGTATAAAATACACCAGATTTTATTTTATTAACATTATACATCAAATTATATTTATTTAAATTTATATTTTATGAACTTTTCATCATGGGTTTTTTGGTTTAAAATTTACCAAAACTGTTAGATATTTTCCTACAACTTTCTTTCTTTATGGAGTATGTTCTATTATGCACCTATCCCTATTTATGATGTGTATAAATAGTCACAGGGACATGTTATAACATGAATATTATTATATTAATATTATATTAATTTTCATTTAATTTTATTATTTCATGGGTCCCATGATTTAATGTTTCCAAAGTGGTTATGGTTTTAGGACAAAATCTCATCATTTATCGTGATTGTTTATAGTTATGATTTGGTTGATTATATTGTAGCATCCATCTATCAAGAAACTCATAAATTTTATTCTCCTCTTATTATATCATTATAATACATTTTTCCCTTCATTTTCCTTGCTTCATGTACTGAATAGTTTGATGCAATGATTTTATGAAAAATGATCTGTATTTTTCTCTTCGATAAAAAAAACAATTTCATCAAAATCTAGTTTATATAAATCAAATTCAAAAAAATTGTTTTCAAATTCTATAAATGATTTATTAAAGAACTATTTACCCATGTCTTCCATTTTTATAAGCTTTTTTGAAAATAATCTTCATGTTATTTTCGAAACATTTTTTTCTTTTATAGAAAATGTCAAATTGATATTTATTTTAATACATAAAGAATGAATGATATTTTCCTTTATAATGGAAAAATAATTCACTACAACATTAATTTATATGTTTTGAAGTTTATTCCCAATGATTATGATTTCAAAAAAATATCATTTTTTTAGTTTTAAGAAGTTATTTTCAAAATGGAATTCTTATTTTCCTCATGAAATGTTTTAAATAATTTTTAAAATATTATATGTTTTAAATGTTTTCTCCAATGAAAATGATTCTGGAATTTTTTATTTATTATGTGGAAATGATATATCCCCCCTAAAATGTTCCATGATATCATTTAAAAAAAGTTCCATTTAATATGAAATCCTTCGATGATACTTGTTCTTTACGAGTCATATGATCTAACAATACAATTCTTTTTTTCTCTGAATGGTTTAAGTTTATAATCAAAATATGGTTATGAATCATATTTCTCTTCCATTAGTTATACCATGATAAAATTATTTTCAAACTTACTTGTTTTTATAAGGTTAATGTTATGATAAAATGATAAAATGATTATGAAACTTAATTCTTTTATATGGGTTATTCTGTTATGAAATGTTTTTGAAATCAATTTATTTTCATGAACTCTGATATTATGAATTTTTAATACTCTTGGGGATCACATATATATAATTTTCATTATGATATTGGTGGCAACTCTTTTTCCCAAAATTTATTTGTTAAAGATTCATATATCATCGGAAAAATATAACAAGAATAGGGAGTGAACCAAGATCATTACGGTATTTTTCCACTATGGTAGTTATGGGGGAGAACTTATACTACTAAAATTGTGTTCAGAGTGAGTCTATATCACTATGATAGCCTTCTAAGTGATCCATGACTACATAGAAAATGATTTTCAATCTAAATATGGATTCGATAATTCAATAGTAAAAGTCAATGTCTTCCTGGTCTCTTACATTGTTGGTTTTGTGGTTAGAGGTGTTCATAGAAGGCATAGAGGATGTCTAGAGAATTTTGGTCGCTAAAAGATAGAAGTAGGGAGATTTCATGATGTGTAAACATGTTAAACGATGTGAAATAGGGTTTCATGATTTGTAAATGTGTTACATGATGTGATATAGGGTTTCAAAATGTGTAATATATCAGCTTCCAAAAATCGATAATAGAAGGAAGAGGTGAAATGTTTTGTTTTTGGAAACACTTTACCCCTTGGATTACACAACATGAAAGTGGATTACACATCATGTAAATTCAAGATATAGTGTAGTTTTAAAATTTGTTTTTTGACAAAAATTATTCATTCATACACAGAATAATTTTCCTCTCGTTTTAGTTAAACCCTAGGCACCATGATGTGTTCTTGAATCCCTTTTCCTCACTCTTTAATTTGGTGATCCATGTTGTGGTTTATTAGCGATATTTAGTCAATCAGTGGTGATTTATCTTCTCACTCTCCAAATTTTTCATCCATTAATCTCCAAAGGATCCAATGTCGTGGTGTTTCTTTGGTTTGGGGTGTGTTTGGGTTTCGTTTAGATAGATCATTGGTGTGATATAGTTTGATCTATGGTTCTTGTGGTACGGTTGTGGTTTAGGGGAGTCATCCTTTACCATACGATGCATAGTGTGATGAACGATTCTTTTCAATAGGGATTTCACCATTTCTATTTATTTTTGTATCATTCAGAGGGGTTTACTTTTTTTATCTATTGATTATAGTTTTCCTGTCTTAATCTATGATAAATAATTAGTTGATTTGAAATTATGGGGGAAATGGTTTTTGTTCGTAAGCTTTAATTTCTTTGATATTTTTTTGATATAGTGATTGTTTGGGATTAATTCCCCACTATTAATTGTGGTTATTGGGAGATTGGTTTTTAATGGATATATCGGCTATGATCACTGGTTTGGTTTCGATTGTTGTGATATCACACTAAATGGAAATTAGTTAATTACATATACTTCACTAGTGAAATTGTGTCCCCATGATTTTGGTTTCTATGATAACATCCTTAAAATAATGTGTAATTTGATAAAATACCTTTTAAAATCTAAAAATCTCTCTTGATGTGTTGTGACATGTGCTCCTTCTTCTAGGTTGGTGATGTGTGGTTTTGGCTTGTGGGGAAATGTATGGTTTTTTTGTTTCACTTTTTGGGTGATTAGGGTGTGGTTTTTTTCTTTTGGGGTGGTGAGGTGATTCTATGATGGGGATGTTGATCAGTTTTTGATATGTGCTCACATTGCGATAGATACATGAGTTGTGATGGAATAAATGAATGTTTAATAACTTTTGAAATGAAAAGGGTTTTAATGCTAATGGGATAAAGATTTCAAGTAAATAATTTAATGATGGGTTATGTGATTAAAATGTGGTTGGTGATAATTAATAAAATTAATGTTTATTAGATGTAGAGTAAATCAGAATCTTTATTAGATTACATGTACTCTTCACCTTATGAAGTGACTGTATAGATACTAATAAATGAATTTAGATGTGGCTGAAAAAGTGACGGTGTTGTGAGTTGCTTAGGTGGTTTGAGAAAACATAGGTAGGGATTGAGTTCATTATACTATATATATACCTTGTATATTCTTATGATTTCTAAACATACCCCTCCCACTTTGAGAAGTATGTGTTGAACACCAGCATAGTCTTGTGCGGAGTTTCTTTCCATACATCCCGTTTCGAGGAAGGATTTCTAGTCCCCTAATTTTCGCTTCTCACTCTTCTAGATGAGGTTTCATAGGATCGGATCGTCAGAGGTCTATTAATTCAGAAGATAGTGGTTGTGGTATACCATGAGTCTATAGGATGAGTTGGGATTCTATATCCTAGGTGTCTTTGGGATGAGTTATGATGCATTATCCTAAGTGCCTTTTGGAGGAGTTGTGATGTGGTGCCATATGTATCTTCTACCTGAGTTGTGATGTGCATTCCCAGTGGTCTTCAGGATGATATGTGACCAGATGGGACTATGTGTGATGTGATGTGCTAGGTTTTTAGACCCATGTGTATATGGGGGGGATTTCTCTTGAGGCCCATGTGCATGAAAGAAGGATGTGGTGAGGTATATTTAGAAGAGGTGGGAGCTCCAAGACATTTTTTGTTGGGGTATGAAAGCAGTTAATCAATGGTAAAGTGGTGTATGGTACCCTATAATAGATGTTCTTCACTTTATATTTTATTCATTAGCTTGAGTTTTTTGCTGACGGTGATTTGTTGAGGTTTTTATGGTTAGTATACCAGTATAGGTGCTATTTGGTTCTGCTCTTTTATTTCATAAGCATTATTATTATTCATTCCAATGTTCACAAGAGAATTGTTTTCCTATTGAGTATACTTATATGATCACCCTATGTATATAAATGTTTTTTGAGGTTTCCATGAGGATTTTTGTATCATGCTAGACATTACTAGCTTAGATCCGTGATAGTTATTATGTTGCTACTTTAGCTTTATTTTTGGGTGCTTACTTTGGAGAATTTAATTTGTATGATTTATAGTTATACATGAATGTGGGAAGGTTTGAGTTAACTTTTATATTAGGTATTGTAATTTTTTGTGGATGATTATTTCTATCTCTCAATCCTATTTATGTTATAAAGGTTAATGACTCCCATAATATGAGATTTGTACACCATTGGTGCTAGTGTCTAACCCATGACCTACTAGAGGCGGGACTTGGGGGTCACTGTCTCTCTTTATTTATTCCCATCTCAAAAGTGTTATCTTTAGAGTGGGTCGTGATAAAGGTGTATTAGAGTGATGGTTGAACGATTTGATGGAGTTTAGAGTTAGGTAAAGTGAGGATTGCATGGGGTATCATGGAAATAGTTCTAGTTAACAATGGTTCTTGACATAAGCCAGGGAGACCGGATGGGAAATGGTATTTTAGGATCCACCCTGATCTATTGCAAAGATGTTGAGCTTATTGAAAAGCCATGTGACATAGATATGCATACATGGTAGACACCTAGGAACGGTACATGCATCATAATTTCTTGTGTTCTGGCTTGAATTGGGTTATTTTAGTAAGGTTAAAATGGATGAACTAAATAAAATGAATTCAAATGAGTCTTAATAGAAATTCATACTTCTATGGCTTAAGAAATCCATGTTTTCATTTTAGTAATAGCTCTTGGTCATCATCCATATGTGGATCAATTAGTTGAGCTTCATCTAGTTGATCCAGTCGATCATCATAGGGTTGATCTGATTGAGGAGTATGATTATTGGAAGAGTGCATTGTGTGCTATCCAGTGGCAAGATTTGAGGAATTATGGGGGTAGTGCTTTAGAAATTAAAATAGAGAGTTGATGGAGGGTATTGAGATCGCTTTTTATTTTTTGGGCCTTGAAGGATTACATGGTCAGATGTGGGGAGTATTTTTTCAATGGTGGAAGTTGTATCTGGGATAGTGGAAGGCGGTATACATTTTGTGGATTAAGTTCCAAATCTATTTATAGTCAGAGTTCATTTCATCAACAATGGAAGCAATAAATATTCAAGGGCATATTTTTCAATAGTAATGATAGTTTTTTTTCTCCACCAAGGATATATGGAGCAGGAAGAGACTGACCTTAGGATATTACTAATTTTTAGGGATTGAAACATGAGAAAATTCATAGATGTGGTCTTGATCGGGGAGGAAGAGGATCTAGGAGTGGAAAATTGCACATAGTGGAGGCAAGGATTGTAGATGGTCCAGATATCCTCAGAATTACGATCAGTTTGTTCACTACTCTTGTTTGTACATAATTGATATAGTAGTTTCACACTCCTTTTTTAAAATTCATTATACCATACTCTAGGACTATATGTATAGTGGATTCTTGTTCCCCTGCTGTGGAGTATTTTTTTCAGAGGCCAGACGATCTTGTTTGATGTGTTCTAGGGGTGTAGACAGATGAAGGGGCCACATCAGTACTACGTTGATCTTTTCATTCTATAGATTCATCTGTAAAAATTCATCCTTGGCATCGACTGGTTGTAATTAGTATGTGATGTTATTGATTGTTTTTTAGGAGAGTCATTTTTTAGATGTGGACGGCCACTTTTTGGTTTTGTTTGGTGAGCGATGTTTTTAGGTTGGTCAGTCGGCATGTGGAGCCCCTTCATTTCTTGTTGGCTGAGTTGTTGGTGGAGTAAGTAGATGTTGAAATGATAGAGGTTCCCATGTTCATTGGGGAATTCTAGGATGTTTTTTCCAAGGATTTTGTGATGTTACCCCCTCGATGTGATGTTGAGTTTGGGATATACTTGCGACATAGGTATTTTTTGAATTTGATGGCTCCTTATCGGATAGAACCTTTAGAGTTGCAGGAGATGAGGATTCATAAAAATAATCTGATGCAGAAGGATTTTATCTGGCCTAGTGTATCATTGTGGGGTTCTCCAACGTATCTCACCATAAATACAGAAGATGGTATTATTTTTTATATAGGTTACTAGAGACTGAATCAAGTGATTGTCATGGACCGTTACCCTTTTTCAAGTGTAGATAATCTTTTTGAACAACCGAGAGGGGGTGAGTTGGTTTTCTAAGATTGATCTATTATATAGAAATCACCAGTTAAGGGTTAAGGATGTTGATATCCTAAAGACTACCTTCAAATAATGATTTGGGAAATTTGATTTTTTATCATTCATTTTGGTGTTACGAATGAACAAATCGGGTTCATGGTGCTTATGAAATCCATGTTATGTGATTTCTTGGATTGGTTCATCATCATACTCATCGATGATATCCTAATATACGTGATATTAGAAAAGGATCATGTTGAGTGTCTCCAATTTTTCTTGCATGTTATTAAGTGCTACTATCTATATGAAATGCTCTCCTAGTGTATGATTTAGACATGAGAGGTTCATTTCTTCCGAAATTTTGTGTTTCCATAGGGTTTAGAAATAGGCCCATCAAACATTGAAGCTGTTGTTTATTGGGTAGAACCCAAGAACATGGAAGTGGTTTATAGTTTTCTTAGTATCTCAAGAAATTATCAGACTTTTGTACATGATTTACCTCATGTTTTAGCCCTTTTTATAGCTTTGACTAAGAAATAACAAGCTTTTATTTAGAGTGACAAGTTCCAAGCAGTGTTACGTTACCAGATGGGGAAGTTGGACAGTGATCTAGTGCTCTAGTTAGATGAGGAATAGGTGATATTTGAGGTGTTTCGAGATTCATTCCATCTAAAATTATGGTGAATCTTGGTGTACTAGAATGAAGTGATCTCTTATGGGTCTTGGATGTTACTTCCCCCGGAGCATAACCCTGCCACCCATGATATGGTGCTAGTAACAGTTTTTTATGCAGATATTGTGGTAGTATTACCTTATTCAGGAGGGATTTGTGATCTTCACAATTTACAATAGTATGAGATTTTTTTTCATAGAATTCTATAAACATACAACAATGGAGGTGGATAGAGTTTTTTGTGATTATGATTTTGATATCACCTACACCTCATGAGAGGGGAATTTTTTGGCTGACTATTTGAGCAAGAATTCATGGAAGGGTGTTGTTCAGGAATATGTATATGCTTGATGAACAATGGAGGAGTATGTATCCTTGTTCATAGGTTCAATAGTGGATGGTGGTAGAGGCTATTTATTTCAGATGATGATGTTCTCTTCTTTAATGCATTATGTAGAGGATTCGTAGTGGGGGACTCAGATTCAGATGTGATGTGTGATCGTGTTGGTTATGGGGATTATCCAAATGATTTTTTAGAGGATGGTTGGAACTAGAGGTTGTTTCATGGAAGGTGTTTTATTCTAGTAGTGGTGAGCGAAGGAGCCCTTCCTCAGTTTCTTACCTCATATTTGGTGGTACATCCAAGCTTTTACAAAATGTAGCATATAATGGGGGAATGATTTTGTTATCCCTTAATAAAATTGGTTATGGTGGTGTTTACAGCCATGTGCATGGTTTTCCAGTATGTAGTGTATGGGCATCATATTCATGGTGGTTTATTATATAAGAATAATGTTCCAGTGTGGAAATGTGATGACATCTCAATCGATTTGATTATATGGTTACCCAGAGAACAGGTTAGTAATGATGTTCTCTAGGTGATAGTGGATCAATTATTTAAACTGTCCCAATTCATAGAGATCATGGAGTCAACTATAGTGGATTATTTTTCTAATAGGTATGGAGATGATGTGGTACAATTTCATGGAGTTTCATGGTCTTTTGTCTCAGATTGGCATGCACAGTTTACCTCACGAATCAAGAGAGGATTACATCATGTTTTTGGCACTTAGTTACACTTCGCCATTACTTTCGACCCTCAGACATATGGCAATATAGAAGGGGATGTCTAGATTCTGGATGATATGTTGCATCCATGTGTCATGGACTTTAGTGGATCTTGGGTAGTACACCTACCATTGGTATTGTTTTTTTATAATAATACATATCACTCATCAATTAGCATTGATTCATTTGATTCTTTATGAAGAAGACTCTTTGTTTCTCCATTTTTCTATACAGAGGATAGGGGACAGATGTTCATGGTCCCCATTTGTTGTAGAGAATGATAGAGAAATTTCATCTTGTTCTCGAGAGGATGAAAGTAGTGTATGACGAGAAGAATTCTTATGTTTATCAAAGAAGGATTCCCTTGGAGTTTGAGTATGGGGACCACTTTCTCTTGATGGATTCCCCACAATGTGGGTAATAGTGGTTTGGAAGAGGGAGTTATATTTCTACCATGTTTGTTAGGCCCTTTAAGGTTATGGGAAAAGTTATAAAGGAGTCATACTAATTTTTGTTTCAGCGGTAGTTGGAGAGGATCCAAAACTTCATCCACATCTCTAATATTTTCTGGTATATCCACAATGACTACCATGTCATTGGTTAGAGAGACATGCATATCAAGGATGACATGAAATTTCTAGAATAAACAGTAGAGATCCATGATAATCAAGAGAAAGTTCTTTGTGGATGGAGAATTTATTTGGTTCATGTGTTTTCAAGGAATGGTAGCATAGAGGAGACTACATACGAGTGATAAATGTTGATGCTTCCCATTACCCAGAATTGTTTATGGTTTTTCATTGATTGTTTTTTCTTTATAATGTGATTTTTGAACCTTTGTTTTCTATAATATTTTATTTTCCTTGGTTTTAGATGTTTGTGGTGTGATATTGTATAAAGTCGTAACTTATGAAAAGGGGAGTACCTAATTTCTAAAATAGGGTCATTAACTCTGGTGTGATTAAACCCTAGTGGCCAAGTTAATACCACTCAGAGTGCATTATATCTTAACATGGGTAATTGAATTATCAAATTACTAGGTTCAGGATAGTGTGAGTTTTTGGTTGTGTTGTGGTTTTGTGGAAGTGTGGTCAAGTGAGAGGATAAGGTTTTTTTGGTTTCATAGTAAAGAGGTTTTGTGGTATTTTTTGTGTTCATTTTTTTCAGATTCATGGAAGGTTGTAGCATTTTTGGTATTGTGAGATCCTTGATATGTATCTCATGGGGTGGTTGTTTGGACACCATTTTCATCTTGGTCTGGTTTTTTGATTCTCATGAGAGAGAATCAGTTGAGAGTTTTCTGATTTAATTTTCTATTCCTTCATGGTCTATTACGTTTTTTGTTTTGGTTGTTAGAGGTGTTCAAACAAGCTTCACAATAATTTTAGAGAATTTTCATTACTAAAACCAAAAACTATGGAGATTTCATGATGTGTATACATATTTCATGATGCTAAATAGGCTTTCACGATGTGTAAAAATGATACAAGATGTGAAATAGTTTTTCATGATGTTTAGTATATCAGGGTTTAAAAATAAATAATAAAATTAATAGGTGATGTGTTTTACAAAGAAACAAGAAACCTAGGGACTAAATGATGTGAACGTACATTAACCATCATGAAAATCCTTAATCTAGTAAACTTTTAAAATTATTTCCCAGTAAATTTTAATTCATTCAGCTGTATCCTCATTTTCCTCTCATTTTGGGTTAATTCTTAGTGCCTTGAAGTGTTCTTCAATCCATTTTCTTCCCTCTTTGATCTGTTGATCTCAATGTTATTCATTGCTGATATGTAATCAATCTATGGTGAGTTTTCTTCTTATTCACCTTTTTTTTTATTCCACTCCTTGGGGTCCATTACAGTGGTTCTTCATTTGATTGGGGTGCATTTGGGATTAATTTTGAAATATCCATGGTGTATTATAGGTTGATATGTGGTTCTCATGGTTTAGTTGTGGTTTTTAGGCCTTCCTCTTCTCCATACAATGTGAATCAAGTTATAAAGCTTATTTGAGGTAGGGATTTATTAATTTATCTTTATTTGTGTATCATGCGGGTGGGGTATACTTTTTTATCTATCAATTATAGTTTTCCATCTTATTCAAAGATAAATAATTGGTTAATTTGAATTTAAAGTGGAAAAGGGTGTTTTTTCACGTCCATTTATAGCTTCAATAGTATTATTCATATTGTGATTGTTTGGGATTGATTTCACACTAAAAAATATGGGTGTTGGGGGATTTATTTTTTTTGGATATGTCTGATGTAATCTTTTCATTGGTTCTGTTTATTATTATATCACCCTAAATGGTGATATGTTAATTATTTATACTTAGATAATAAAATGGTTTCCCATGATTTAGTTTGTTTGATAATGGCCCTAAAATAAAAAGGAATGTGTTAAATACAATGTAAATTGGTAAATAGATCTTGATGTGTTGTGATGTGTGGTCGTGCTTATGGTACAATGATGTGTGTTGGTGTAATTTGGGGTTATGTGTCATTTGTTTTGACGTACTTTTGGGGTGGGGAGGAGGTGGTTTGTTAGTTTTTCTTTTGGTTTGGTGAGGTGATTGTATGATGTGGATGTTAAGATGTTTATGATATGTGGTATCATTGAGCTACATTCTTGAGTTTTGATAGAATAAATGATTGTTTGATAATTTTTGAAACGACATGGGTTGGTTTAGATAATGGGATCAACATTTGTAATAAATAATTTAATGATGGGTTCTGTGATTAAATGGTGATTGATTCTAAATAATGATATAAATTTGTTTTATACATGATGAAAATGGGCATCTGTATTAGATTATTCTAAATATTTACCTTCAAAAATGACTACTATAGAAACTAATAAATGAATTTATATGCGGCAGAAAAAGACAAGGTGTTATGAGTTGGTCGGTTGGTTTGTGAACCCATAGGTTGGTCTTGATAACTTAATAATATATATATATACCTTTTATATTAATGTGATTTCTATACAAATCCCAACTATGTTGAGAACTATGTGTTGAACACACACATAGTCAAATAGGGGGTGTCTTTCCAAATATCTCGGTGAGAGGATGGATGATCAGTCACCCACTCTTCCCCTCCACTCTTCTAGGAGAGGTTGTTATTGCGTCGGTGGTGATGGCCAAGGTATGTTATTTCATTAGATAGTGGTTTTGGTATCCCATGTTTTTTCAGGATAAGTTGTGATGTGGAATCCCAAGTTTCATCGGGATGAGTTATGCTATGGGATCCCAAGTTTCTTCAGGATGAGTTATGATGTAGTGTCCCAGGGGTCATAGAGATGAGTTATGATGTCCATTTCTGGGTGTCTTTGGGATGAGATGTGGTTATATGTGTTAAAATGTGATGTGATGTTCTATGGTGTGAGGCCTACGTGTGTATACGAAGAATGTGTTGTGAGGCCTTGGTGTTTGTTGAAAGGATGTGTTTTGAGGACCTAGTGTGTGCGAGTGGCATATGATGTCATATATTTGGAATATGTGGGAGTGCTAGGACATTTTCTGTTGGGGTGTTAAAGTATCTGTTTAGTGGGAATGTGTTTTAGGTTACCCTATAATCTATGTACATCACTTTATATTATATTAAATGGTTTTTTTATTTTGGGAACATATCTTGGTGAGGTTTGGATGGTTAGTATACTTATATAGGTGTTGTTTAGTTATTCTGTTTTCTTATAGGTACATTAGTAATATTATTTCATATGTTCACGAAAGACTTGAGTTTTTCTACTGAGTATACTTATATGCCCACAATATTTATATAAAACTATTTTCATCTTTCCTGGAGTATTTCTAGGGCTATATATTTGACCTTTTTATTTTGTATCCTTTACATTTTTCTGTCATTTCAATAGATTTACTTTTGGTTATTTACTTTGGATAATTTTAATTAAATGTGATCTAATTATACATTCATGAGGTATGGTTTTCATTTCTCTTTTATATTATGTCTTGGAACTTTTTTATATTATTCATTATCTCTGCAGATCAAATTTTGTTAAAATGGGTAATTCTTTCCATATTTTAAGATGTGTACACCCTTGGTGTTAGTTGCCAACATGGGGAATACTGGACGTAGGACTCAAGGGTCATTATATCCCTTTCATCATTTCTAGTCATGTAGGGGTATCTTTGGAGGGATAGGGTCATGACATATATATATTATCTAAATTTTATCCTCCCAGGGATCATTTTCTTTTATTTCCTTATCATTCATGTTTAAGAAACATCAAATACTTAGTCCATTAATCAATATTTTGTCTTTAATATATAATTTATGGTTTTTATATGTTATACTCTAATTCTTATACTCTTCTACTCATTTTTTTACATATTCCCCTTATTTTCCCTCTATGGTCTTATAAGCTCACCCTTTCTTCTATTTTTTCCTATGTTTTGAATAAATGTATTAATATGGGTATGTATATGAAGAGTACATAAGTGGAATGTATTTGTGGTAGTTATTCATTATCTTTCCTAAAATAATATGAAAATGTATCTAACCCCAAAATAAAATAAACCTATATAGTCTTTAGGCACGTATTTTGGTAATTTATGAAAATTGAAACATGGGAGATTCAAAATTTACAGATTATATTGCTAATATTTTAAAATATTTCATCATGTAGTTCCATTTATATATAAACGAGCACTATGTTGAATATTTATTCTGGCACTATAAAATGAGATCTCAAGAAGAGAGAGATTCTAACATGCTTGTCTTATTAAAATATAGGGTTATGGAGGAAGATTATGGAAAATATATTTAAGAAAATAGTGTGTAAGGATAACTTTTTGATCATGTATATGGTCTACATTTTTCATCACATAAATAAATAAGAAATAAAAAAGTTTCAAGACTACAAAATTACTTAAATTTTAGTTTTTAAAGAACAATAAAGTAATGATTCATCAAATATTGTGTTCCCTAACAAAGATTAACAATTTTTCTAGAAGTATCCTAGGGAAAAGGTGATCTTAAGCATTCAAGTTTGTTAGATAATTTGAAAACTAGAATGATATAGTATATAGAGTATCTCAATAGATAAAAAAAATTTTGGAGATAATGTTAGTATTTTTGAGAAATATCTTTATATTTAGGATTATAACTACCTTATTGTAACAGGTTTAGAAATTTTAAAAATATATTTCTTCAAAACTGAATCATTCCTAGAATGGATTGGAT
This sequence comes from Viscum album, assembly GCA_963277665.1. Taxonomy (NCBI): domain Eukaryota; kingdom Viridiplantae; phylum Streptophyta; class Magnoliopsida; order Santalales; family Viscaceae; genus Viscum; species Viscum album. The sequence goes on along the minus strand of OY728134.1, from coordinate 860,359,213 downwards.
AACAACATTTAGATCAAACCATGTAAAAATGGAATCTATGTGTTATCTTTGTTCTTTTACTATATAAGGTTGAGGTTTTTATTTAAAGATTGAGTGTATCCTGATTCTAATAAATAATATATATTAATATATTGGGAAACTAGTAAAATAATAACACTAATTTAATCTTTCTTCTCGTTGTTATATCTTATTCTTAATCACCTTGATTTGTATTAAAGAAACCTATTATTCTCCCCATGATATCATTTGTTTGAAGTTGATGATGGAGAATCTAATTTTTAAAATACTAGAGGTATTACAACATTTGATCCCAATTATTATCATGGATATAATAATAGTATTACTATTTTATCTTCTATCACATATCCAAGATGTTTTTTATTCTGAAACTATTCATTTTCTAATAATTATGAATGGATTTCTATGAATTTTATAGATAACAGAAACAAGGAGTTTTATGGAATGGAATACAATGAAATTATTATATATTGATAAACAAATAATATCTAAAAGGGATGTGACTGCATACTTCCAAAGTGATTTGAGATATACAAGAAAACATATTTGAATTAAACGTGAAAGTTAAATATGTGTACTTTCCAAAAAAAAATAGGAAGATATGAATATGTGAGCGTGTTAGATGATGAAACTGTTGTTGTTTTTTTTAAATTCTGAATGAAATTTTCAACAACATCAAATATTTTAGAGATACAATGGAATATTTTAACATTTTCTATATAATAATGAGAATATTACCACATAGTTTCCATAGTAAAAAAATAATTTTATGAAATAAATTATTTATCTCCAAATGAGTTACTTAATACCCCTATGAACTATGAGATGAAGAAGTCCATTTTTTTAGGGAAAAGAAAAATAAGAAGATTGAATCAATTCCTTGATAATTCTTAAAATCCTAAAAAATGAATATGATTAATCTTATGAATATATTGATGTGGAATTAAAGTAAAAATACTATAAATGAATAAATTTTCTTATCATATTGAAATTTTTAAAATGATAATGTAATTAATAATTAAAACTCTCACAAATGTTTTTAATTTATTTAGAATTATTCATATTTTTATTGATATTAAAAATAGTAAAAGGTTTGATTCAGATCGTTAATTTAAGGAGGAATTTTTTTCTAATATTATATAATCTAAAAATGTATATAATAGATAAGAAACCAGTTAAAAGAATGAATAGGGTCCCCAAAAAATAAGAAGGATTTTGAGAAAAAAAGATAAATGGTACTCCATTTAGAGTAGTTACTTCAAATATATGATTCTTATGAAATTTAAAATTTTCATTTATCATTTTTAAAATCATGATGAAGCATTAATTAATGTTAAATATGGTGAATAAGGTGAGGAATATTATATATTGAACATGTTTACAAATGATCTTGAATCATTTAACTATTTAATTACTCAATGAAACATTGAAACAAATATGTTAACTATGGTTTTTTATATTATAGATGGATGAAATGGAAAATTTGAAGAATAAAAATTATGATTACATTAAAAGAATTTTGTTTGTAAATTTCATAATCAATGAAAGAGATAATATGTTGAAAGGTCCTGATTAAAATTTCACTATAAATGAAGAATTTTTATGTATGACACTATAATGGAGTAAAAAAGAAATAAATACCTTGAATTAGATAATTTAATATTTCCATAAATATATTTATGATAAATATTAGTCATCTCAAAATTTTTAGAATGTTATACTGGATAAAAATTTAGAGACTACTCTAATTTTTCATTGGTTACTAAATCAATTTCAAATAATAGAGAATTTACTAAAAATGTAATTCTATGCTTTGATAAAATTTTTGAGAACCCTAAAGTTATGTTAAAATTATTTAATTAAAACAAGTGTTGGTATTGTTCTTTTAATAATAGGTAAAAGGAATCTTCAATTATGATTGAAAGATAACAAAAAAACTATGAACGAGATTTATATTTTTATTTAAGACAAAAGTTCAAATTTTATTTTAGGTTTTATTGAACATATGTTAATAAAAACTACATATTCTGGTATAATATGTTAAATAATTATAAAAATAATTAATTTTGTGGGGGAAACAAAATTTAAAATACTAAAATTAGACATAATAATGTTGTAAACAAAATTCCACAAAATATGAGATCTCAAAATAGAACTATAATCTATATGATATTTTCAATTTCTTATCAATATTTTAATTAAGGGAAAAAATCATAAAAATTATCCCTAGGGAGAAATTACATATTTATAATCTGGATAATTATTAGAAGTAGAAAAGAATTATAAATCACTTCTAGTTGATATATCTATAATATCGTACTAATGCAACAAGACACGGTTTTTGGAAGGAGGTTTTTCATCCCAAATTACAATTCAGACTAAAATATTTAAGAATATTTTCGATCACTATAAACATTTAGTTACCTTTGAGAAAGAAAGCTTCTTCAAAACTATAGGGGCTAGTACAACATAGATTAAATACCAAAACTAAAAAATCCAAGAATTACTTACTAATGGAAGATTTGAAACAAAAATATTTTTGTAATAGGTAACATCAGGATGATCTTAAAGAAGTTAGTTTTTCTAAAATACTCTATTTTATCCCATTACTATAATATAAAAGAATTATCACTAAGGGGGAAACAATTGGAAATTAGTGGACCCAATAACTTCAGTTATTTGGGTACAAAGAAAGAATGAATGTGGTTACATAGAATATGTGGTCATCTTAGATCATGTTGTATGAGAAAACCCTCATAAGAATATTTGGCTACATATATACCAAAATTAATAAGACAAAGAGATAATATTTTTAAAACATGTCATATGTGAAATGTGGTATATATATGATAAAACCTGATTGAGATTTAGACAAATATGCCACATAAACAAAAGGAAATTGACTTAGGTAAACTAATGAAACAACATTCCAGTAAAGGTTATCTTAATTATATTATTTTAATTAATTATTTCAATAGGATGACTACTATTACATTAATAAAGTATAAATTTGAACATGGGAGATATTAGAAAAATTTATAAGGTATGTTAAGAAATAGATGAGGGTCTATATTATATAAGTGGTAGGTGATAACAGAGTGGAATTTGATTGAATGTATTTTGAATATTATGTTTTAAAACACATGATTAAACATCAATATAGTTATTCTTATACACACCTAATAATATAGTTATATAAAATAAGAACAGAAGTTTCATTGAGAAAACAATAATAGAGATATATAAAACAAATACCTCAATGTTATTCTATATAGAGTATGAATGTATATATTTTCATATTTATAATATATTTTTTTGAGGATTCAATAAAATAAGAATATGTATTAAATATTTTTCTATAATAAACCTACAAAAACGTCCATTAAAGATTATTGGAGTATCTCTTTATTGAATATCAAAAATATAGATTTGATAATGGTTGATCAAAAAGACAAGTAAAGAGCATTCATGGATAATTCACCCAATAGAAGAGGAAATAGATGTTATAAAAAAGGATAAATATTTAGATGGATTGTATTTATGTGATGTATATTTAAAAAACCCATATTTATATTAAAAATGGTTGAAATCATAAGAATGTTAGGAAGGATAAATAATAATGTTCAGGAATAATTATACAAAAATAAAAATGATAAAATTAATCATATCATTTCTAATTAAATAGAATCAAATTTTTTTAAGGATATTTATGAATGTGAAAAAAAATTGTTTCACACACTAAAAATATCTTATTTGAATGGTAAAACCTATATCATTCATTTTTAACCTAAATAATTGATAAATTCCATGAATGGGGATCTAAATTAGATTAAATTGAATGGCCCTTGGGAACACATACCTAAACCCAAAGGGAATAATATTATAAGAACCATGTGGGTGGAACATAATAATCTCAATCATAAATGTGAGATTTTGAGAAATGAAGAAAGATTAGTTTTAAATGTTATTCATAATTGATGGATTGGGAATGGAATAATCTATTTAAACCATTGAATGAATTGAATATATTGGTTTTTTGGTTGCAGCACAGAGGAACCATAACATTTATCGTATATATGGGAAAAATTATTTTCAAAATAAATATCATGAGGAATATTATTTTATAGATAATACTAAAGTATTAAATGTTATTAAATATGTAACTAAAGTGTCTAAGTTAATGAGATATATTTATGGGTTGAGTAGGCCCCAAGAGCATGTTAGTCAAAATATGATGGTTACTTTAAGAAATTTTAATTTAAAAAAATGATGGTGGAAAGTATTATTTATAGAGACTATTGGAGTACAAGTACAATAATTGTTATTATTAATATCTATAAAATAATTTTTATAGCTCATATATAGTATTCCTATTATAATTTTTAAAAATAAAAAAAAAAGATTCATTTTCAGATTTTAGTGCTTGAGGACCTGAATTTCATTCCTGGAGTACCAGTTGAACAAAAAGAGAAGAATAAATATTGTAAAAAAGTATCATATACTATGATAGTTTGCATGAAGCTATGAAAAGTTAAAGCACAAAAAAGTGGGAATCAATAATATTTCAGGAATATGATAATATGATTTATTTATATTAATAATTCATTATAATATATTTTCTATTCTGTAACAAAATTTTATAGATATCAAATTAATCCAACAGAAACAAACAGGTCACCTTACAATAGATATCTTAAGTAAATCCAAGGAATAATGAGTTATAGTCTAATTTATAAGAAATGAATAATTTAACCATGTGGGTTTCACTGATTCTAACTGAGATAGGGATTATAATGATAGAAAATCATTATTAAGGGGAATGTTTATTTTTGGGAAATTTTTTGTGAGATTGCATAGTGAGACATAGTTTTATAACTTTGAGTCCAACCATGAAAAATATTTTTTTACCATGAAAAAATGTACAATAATTGTGTGGATAAATGAAAATCTGGAATATTTAAGGGTTAAGTTATAGAAACTATTGGAAATAACTTGTGATAATAATAGGTATATTTATATTTATTAGGATCCAATGAAATACTATAGATCCATAAATATTTCTATCAAATATTATTTAAAAAATATATATGTTTCTAATAGAGATGTGTGATTTGGATATATTTCTATGAAATATTCATATTGTTAATGCATTCACATAATCTATAAAATGGGAAAGACTTTGAAACGTGAAGGATAAAAATTCCTATTCAAATTTCCCTATTATATAATATTGATATGACATATACCAAAATTATTTGGATTCTCATATCAGATGTAGTAAAGTCACACAACACTAATGCCCTAATTTTCAATCCAAATCCTATGATATTGTTAAATGGAGGAGTAAGTTATTTATGTTTATTAATCAGAAGATCATAAAAATAATTGGCCAGAAATTTATATTCATTGAGAATGGAATTCTATTTAAATCATTCATTTATCAAGAGGTTTTTTTAAGAAAGTAACCTTTGAAAAAGGTCGTAAATTATCTAAAATATGACAATTGTTTGGGTTTTAGACTAATATAATGGGAAACATTAGAGAATAAACGGAATTGTTTATGGTGTTGTATTAATTGTCATCATTTGGTGTGGTATTATTTTTTAGATATAGTTAAAGGTCGATATTTTTGTTATGAATGATTGAATATGAATGATATATTTTTTGGTAAATAAATTGATTGGAAGAATAATGATTACTTATAAGTTGAGGATACATATTGAATATATATTAGTATGTATCCCAAATTCTAAAAATATAACTACACCTATGTAGAATGATAAAGATTTTTTTTTTTGATTAATGAATTCTCTAATGTGGTATTTAATATTAATAATCTAGAATTTGATCGGTTTAATGAGGTCCATCAAATGAATATGGGAGTCAAATAAAACAATGAAGTGACCAATTTATCTTTAAAAAACTAAAAAATTGAATAAATGTAGAGATTTTATAGGATTAATTCAATAAAAAGGAGTTACATATTTTAATCGTTATAAAGACTATGAAAACATCATCTAAAAGATTCTTACCAAGAAGCGAGTACATATTCCAATGGATCATTATATGTTTTGATAGGATTCTAAACCATCAATGGGTTGATAGAGCCGTATTTGTGTAACTAATGGTGATTCGGAATGAAAATATTTTTGGTTTCTGGGTTTTAAGAAACAATGGTGGTCTTTATGGGTAGGATAACATCCCTTATATAGACTCTATTCATTAACAAAGAGAGTGATGACGGGTGGATAATTGGATAACATCTATTGTATGCTAACGTGTTAATACTCGTCAATGATTAAATTATATAAACAGATAAATGAAGTATTTAAAATCAATATTAAACTAGATGCATTATCATTTAACTCAATAAAAGTTGAAGGATGATGTCACATGATCTATGCACTTGAATTTGTAAGCTCATGCATCCTATAAATATTACACTGAAGATAACATTGTCACATGATTTTTCACAATGATATATTGGTTAAAAATGTATCATTGAGCCTAATATGAATCATATTTTTTTCACTATTCATCTTATGGGATATCATTAAATATGGTATCATTTTTTACAACCATTACTCTACAACTTCAACTCAAATCTATGTTGGTTTTATTCAAATCATCCGAAATAATTATCACTCCATCAAAAAATTATTTTGGATATGTTTTATCTCTATATATTCATTTTAGATAAAACAAATATTCCAAAAAATATCTTTCATCACCCCAACACTTTACAATATTTTCTATTTAGATTAAATTTAATTTTTTTGATATCGTGTAATTTACACAGCTTTGGGTTTAAAAAACACTATTTAGTCATGTTTTTCATAGTTAATTAAATATTAACACATTATAATAATTTATAAGGAAATTTATATGTTATATATCCCTTAAATTTTTTTTTACTTTCATCCATTATATTTTACATGCATAAGATAACAAAAAATCCAAATTTACACAAAACAATATAAATTTTTCAAAAGGAAATTTTGTCGACTTCAAATGGAGAACAAATATTAAAACTACATCTTGACACCTTTTTATATTTTATATTTAAAAATAAAATTAATTTCTTAGTGGTTAATGTAAATTTTTCATATGGTTAATTTATGATATTTTTTCTGAGATGTTTCATTTTTTAATGAATAAAGAAAAGTGTTGAATTATAATAAAAAACAATTTTCATCTAAAGAATTTATAATGATAAATTATTTATTTAATCAGTTTCAATGTATAATTAGGTATATTATAAATAAATTAATCAAAATTATTTCTTTTTTAAAAATTTCTCATTGAAATTGGATATAAATAAATTTCAACCTTCTGAAGATTTTTACTTGAAAACCCTACTTTCTTATCCCATCTATTGGATTGATTTTAAATTAATTTGTGAAAACTATTAGATTTTAATTTATAAAAATGGATTATATATTTCTAATAATTACAATTTATAATTAAAAATTTAATAAACATGGTTTTTACCCAAAACAAATAATTAGCAAATGAAATTATAATTAATTATAGTGATTAAGACAAAAACTAGCTTAATAATGGACTAATCCTTAAACATAAGAGGAAAATCCCATGTACAAGTTTAAAAACCCTATTTAATGGTTGTATATATACCATTTCATCCATTTTATAAAATAATTCATTATTAGTGGCACATGATTTAAGGGAGACCTCCAAATAATATTTACCATTTATATTTATTGGAATGCTACTCCTCCACTATAAAAAGACACTAACCCCACCCACTTATTCATACATCATAAGACATTTTTCTCATCCAAAAATAGAAAAAATAAACTAAAATAATATGTAACCTATTCTTACAGTTATCACTTTGTGAAACAATAAAATATAGAAGTCCTTTGGTTCAAACCCAAAGGAGTTACCAAAATAAGAGTTAACATTCGTCAAGGATCACTTTTATTTTGTTTCATTATACACCCCTTTGATTATTTATATATATTTATTATATAAAAAATTAATTAAATTCAATACACTGATATTGTTTTATACTAATATTTTGGGCAAGACTTTCCCACAGTTCTATCAATTAGGATGCAAAATCATCGTTCATGTATACGATGGACTACCGCCTCATGAACCAATGTCGTTTATTCTTCCATTTAAACATTTCCTCGTCAGAAATAATGATGGATATACTATTTATATATGATATATATGAAATTTAAAATGTATTTATTCTTATTTGGATTTTATACATCACATACCTTCATTATTTTTATTTTTTGGAAAAAAGATAACATCATTTTTGGACCTGTTGACTACCTCCCCCTCAAAGTGGAGTGATTCATTCGCACATTTCCTGGAATGTAATAAGGGTGTTTTAAATAAAAATATTCTTTATATATTTAATAAATATGATAATTTAATGATAATATATATAGATATATATCCCATAACTTTTAAATAATACAAGGAAATGGAATTAGTGTTTTTGCATGCGTACGACAGACCATCTACATAAATGGTGAATTTAATTTAATATGAAAAAGATGTATAGATTGTTCTAAATAAATATAAAATTAATTTATATGATATTAAAATCATGTTTTATATCGTGGAGATGATTAAATCATGATCTTTTTGAGAATAAAAAAAATAAAAATTCGAAACATACTCGAAAAAGATGAAAATTAACACCTAAAACAACAAAAACAATGAATGATTGCTAAAAAATAGTCCATAAGATATTATAAGAATATCATATATGATAATATAAATATGATTTTTTTACTGGTATAAGTTAATAACATTCTTAAAACGATTTTAAATGATTTTAAAATTTGTTCAATCAAAAGTTAGCATAAATTAAAGGATTTTCATCAGTTTTTATATATGTGAGCTAAATGTCTCATTAATGAAATACTTCTTTGTATGGTGAATCTACATACCATTTTGATATATTATACCATTAATCCATTTATATTCACGGTATTTATGTTTTTACTTTTAATTATCTCAACTAAGGGTCTTTAACTTGAAAATTACCCACTAGTAAAAGTTATCTTAAAATCTCATTATCCTTTGAGATTGTGAATTTTCTCTTGGGACAATCAATTTATTGAAATATATTTTCAGTGAAAATTATATTTCTTTATAATATGTGGATTCTTGTTTAATTTATGTGATTATTTCCCAAACTATATTACATTTTGACAGATGGTGTACACTTTGACAATTATCTGTCTAATTGGGGAAATATTTGGAAATCTGTATCTTCTACTCAATACATATAATTGATAAGGCACATTGTTCATGAATTAAATATATTACTTGATAAATAATGAATTATTTGGAAAATCATGACATGGGTGTATTAAAGTTATAGGTTTCCCCTCGATGCATCAGAAGTATCATAAGATGAATCATTTGCTCTATCAGATGGATTTTTACCCGACATGGAATAATATTTCTTGTGAAAGGTATTTAATTATAAGGTACCATGTTCATAGGAAACATGGTGTCTAATAATTAATAATTTCTTTCATTAAAAATCATTTATTATTTATACATGATATTTTCTGTTTGATGTTGTTTATAAATTTAATTCATTCTCAGTTTATTAATTATATGCCATGTGACTCGGTTAATTACCTTAACAAGTTAATTTTTCCTTATCTAGGTATATAAATGGCATGGGCTCTCATTTATATACCATTACATGTTTATTGTTATAATTGATTCATTATTCATTCTGTTTTACTTACCCTACTGAGCAATAGATCTAACAATTATTTTTTTCCATTCCCCTAAACAGGAAGAAGAAATCTTTTAATAAGATTTCAAGGATGTGGTTCTTAAAATTTTATTATGTGTTGTGTTTTTTTATATTTAAAAAAATAAAATGTTTATCATCAATGTAATCTAGTTTTCCAAAACTATAAAACTGATTGGTCCTCCAGGATTTTATTACATGTAAGAAGGACAACATAAAAAATAAGACACTGACACTAGCATTCAAGGGACGGCGTGTTACAGTTGGTATCGAAGAAACATTAGAAAAAAATTAGGAACTAGATTTATGAAACCATATATTTTTGAATATAACACTATGACTGAATTTGAGGATAAGTATAAACGAAAATCCTAAAGATTTCGTAATTTAGAAATTGTGTGGCTCTTCCAAGAAATTCACCTATGTCAGGATACAAAAAAACATGGTTCTTCCACAGATGTTCCTAGGGGAGAAAACTCAGAAATATTTTATTGGGTCTTACTTGAGCATAACCTAGTACCTAAAAATGGGTCTTATTTCACATAAAATTTAATACTCTTGCGTATATTCTTAAGTTCATTTTCAATTTACTTATAAACCATTGTGAAGGATTTGTATGTAAATATGTCCCCAAAAAAACCACTATTTGTTATTTTGAGATTAATGAGGAATGAATATATAATATATGTTGATTATTATACCATATATGTAATTATAGATTTTGTATAAAATTTTATACTTTTATCAGATAATCAATCATATTCCATTTTTTTGAAATGGTGATTGGAAAGATGAATCGTGTCAACACTCTTGGAAAATATAAGGATTTAGCTATCGAGTAAACAAATATAGTTGGTATTTGAAAAGGCCGAAAATATGACTATATTTGGAAGATTTAATCTTGTTATGAAAACTAATCTTGCTCGAATGGAGAAACCAATTCCACAGAGAAAATATCTTATACCAGATCACTTTATATGATAGAATCCCTAATTGTATAGTGGGACTAATAATAAAATTTTAGCTATGGAATGGATTAAATCTCTTGAGAAAAATATTTTTGGATTTAAGTGGTTGTGGAGATAAAAAATCACTTCTGTTGTATTGTCTCAAAGGTGATATTAATAAATGGTGGTCTTTAATCTATAATTCTAGGGGGGAATAAATACGACTCCTAGAATTTAAAACCATTAAGGATACATTATTTGATAAATATTTCCCTCGTGATAAAAAATATGATGAAGAGGATGTTTCTTAGCATAAATAAAAATGAAAAAGAAAGTGTTTTGGATTATGAATCCACCTTTACAAGGTTGTGCAGGTTTTATATTAATTATATAATCAATATGTAGTGCAATGTTGATAACTTTTTTTAGGGCTTAATCCTAGTCTCTGAAGGGAATTTTCCTCAAAACAATTTTCATCATATGAAAAAAAAATACTTTTGTATTCCATTGAAATGGAGAATTAATTCTTTAGATCATAAATATAAAACACAAACACATTAAATAAAATTTATAATGATTGCTAATACAAAGGCAATTCATCAAAAAAATATTAAGATGATAAAATTTCAATAACTTTAGAACTATGGTAGGCATCACATTAGGAAATTCCTGAATGGAACTAGAGTTTTCAATAAATGTGTATAAAGGGGTTATAATGTTAAAAAATTCATGGTTAAGAAGGAAAAAACTTTTATTTAGAGATACAACTACAAGGAGATGGTTCCCAACAAAATTTATTTCCCTATGAATCAATAGAATCTACCACAGAAGCAATCCCAGAGAGAATTTCATGCTTTTGGGATCACTATAGCTAAAGTTGAAGTACCCAATTATGTGGTGGTAGTTATATTAATAATATATTTAATTTAATAAAATGTATTATATGATTTGGATTGTCAAAATAATATATATCTGCCCATTTTTTGAAGAGAACTAAACAGTTTACTTTTAATTTAATAAAGGAGTTATCAGTCAAAAATCCTAACATAAATATCGTTGTAACAAAGATATGTTGAGAAGTCCCTGGAATATAAATCTTCATTATGTCCTAACCATATTGTCATACTTATCATTGAATTTTATATAATCCTTGGTATATACTAGATTTGAAGAAATTATGAAAAAATTTATTGTAAGAAGAAAGAAATTATGATCCGAAAGAAACATATAAAATTCCTAATCTTTAGTGTACAGAAATCATCAGATGTTTGGACAAAGGTGGTTCTATTCCAGGATCATTGTCTTCCTCCTAGTTCATTACGATGTTGTGGAGGGAGACCTCAAGAATTTTCGGGTCATGTGGGAGTCCCTTTGTTGTTCTCCCCTATTTTATTAAATGTTTCATCTTCTTCGGGTTTGGAAAAAGGAAAAAGAGAAACTCAGCTGTCTGGACTAGTGGTTTTCTGGTTTTACTTAGGGTCTGGTACAACCATTTCGACAATTATCATCTGATATTTTTTCCATTACCCACATAATATAACCCATCTATGGTAAGGTTCAATGGATTATCAGGTTAATTTGTATGGTGTTGTTGGTTTCGATGATGGCAGTACAGAACTGGGAACCTTTTGGATCAGGTTTACAGATTTCCATGTTTTGGTGACACTGTCTTCTGGGAGACTCTCTACTGGTTTTATTCTCATGTTCTTTATTCACTCATTAGTTTTTCTTAGTTTCATTAATGAACCTTCCCCCAAATACCAAGAAACCTTGGAACCCATGTGTTTGAGCACTATGCGGATGGGGTTTCATTCAAGAAGGATTATTTAGTACTTAGCCAGTGGGGTTCTTTAGCGTTAGAATGTTTTGGGGTGTTCTTCGTCTACCATATCCATTACACGGACATGGATTCATGTGGTTTTATTGATCAGTACGGGTTGTTTCCCCTATTCTATTCTTTTTTTTCAGCTCAATTTATCTTCATGGTTTTTTTAACACCTTTTTTGGATCCATATGATGCTGCAAGTATGGCTCGGAAATATGGTTTTGTGGCCCCCTGTTTTGGCATTCGGAGTCTCGACAATTCCCTTTTCTACTGGGTTTCTACTTTTCAGATTTCCTGAACCTCTACTTCAGCATTGTCTTTCACTAGGTGGTTCTGCTCTAGAATTTTTTTCTTCTACAAGGTCACTATGAGGTTTTATAGGTTAACCATAAAAATGATTTTGGAATGTTCTGGTCCATTTTTTCTATACCTTATTTCTTTTGGTAGTGTCTTATTTAGGTCCATACCTGAGTATAAGTGTGGGTCGTCTGTCAGGCCTAGTGGTTTTCTTGTTTCCTCTTGGGTCTGGTACTACCATTTCTAAGATACTACATAGATCATTTTGCACTTTCCATCCATTAATGACCCCACTTTGGTTGGGTTATAATATTCTTGACAGAATTAAGATTATGTTGGTGGTTCTGAAGATGGCAGTGCTGAACTGGGTGGCTGTTGGATGCAGTTTGCGGCAGGACTAGTTCTGAAGATGCATTTTAGATGGATAATCCCTACTAGTCTTGTTATCATGTTCGTCATTCTCTATTAAGGGTTACCTCTATCATGGTTGACTCCAGTAGGATCAGTGATGGGATGGGTGATAGGTTAGGGCAGTGAAGGGATTGATGGCACAGAAGAGTAGGTTTTTCAGGATTCTCCCCTTTGATTATTGGGTTCTCTTTTCGGTTATGGGTTGGTTTGTTTTGTGAGTCTGGTCCTAGATATGGTTCCTTTACTGAACCACTTTTGGATCCTTTTATGGAATGATCCTATTATTGTTTCTCACTATACCTCAAAGATATTTTTTCAAAATAAATAAATTTTAGGTGTTGAAATGAAATTATTGGGGAATAAGGGAAAACAACATCTAGTGATGTAGAGGGTAATCATCAAATTTAGGATGTACCTAATATACAGGAATATATTGATGTATTTCTTGAGGAAATACCTAGACATCCCCTGATCATTAAGTTAAATATTTATGGATTTAATCCCTAACACAAGGCCAATATGAAAGACTCTATATAGAATGGGCACCATGGAATTAGTGGATTTTGTTAAAAATAGAATATTTAGGTATAAAGATATTTATTCAACATAGTGTTTCAACATGGGGACACATATTCTCTTCATTGAGAATAAATATGGACCCATGAGTATAAGAATTCATTATAAAGAAATTAATTATATTACTGTAAAGAACATGTATCATATTCCTCACATTGATGACTTGTTCAATCAACATCACAAATCCAACTCTTTTTTAAAGATTAATAATATTTCTGGGTATCAAATAATTGATAGTAAAATGGGAAAAAATTAGGAATATAGATTTTTTTATGAGGCCTGATCATAGAATATTTACAATGATTTCATTTTTATTGGATAACGAACCCTCTAATTTTATAGAAAAAACAAATAGAGTTTTCAAGTAATGTCTTGATGATTTTATAGTGGTATCCATTCATGATATTTTGGTATATTTTGTAAGTTATCAGGATCAAGATAATCACTTTAAGATCATTATTATTTCTCTAATAATTGAATATTTATATGGGATATTTGGTAAGTGTGATTTCTAGCTTCAAGAAGATTCTTTTCTTGGCTATATCTTCTCAATTGATGGAATATTAGTATATCCTTCCAAGAAAAAGGCAGTCTGATAACGGATTGCACAAAAAAACATAATTGAGATATGTAGTTTCATTGGTTTGGTAGGTTATTATTAGTTATTTATTGTGATTATTTTCTTTTTTTTATAACCCATTAACCAAGCTTGCATATAATGGGATGAAGTTTGTTTGGACAAGGTAATGTTGTGAATGTTTTGATGAACTTATAGGAGATAGGTCAATTCTCAGATTTGACCCTACCATTAGGAAGTGATGGGTTTGTTAAATATAGTGATTCATTAAATAAGGGACTTGGTTTGGTCCTAATAAAAAATAAAAAAATTATTGCATATCCATAAAGTAAATTGAAGACTCCTGAATAGAACTATCCAACCCAAGATCTTGATTTTGCGGTTGTGATCATCAATTTGAGAATTTGGAGACATTATCTTCCTGGTAAAAAATATGAGATATAAATAGATCATAAATGCATGAAATACATATTTACATTTAAAGATCTCAATATAAGACAGCGTTGGTGGCTCAAAATAGTCAAGGATTATAATTTCTCAATAAAATACCACCCAGGTAATGAAAATAATATAGTGGATACATTGAGTGGGAAGGTTCATGGAGTTATAACCCAAATGAATATTGAGAAGGAGCATATGTTCATGGATCTAGTAAACATGGATATGGGAATTTATAAGGATGAGTAGAAATCAATATTTTTTTAAAATATTTCATTGCCATAATATTTAATAAAGATAAAGATAAAGATTACTCAATCTGCTAATGAGAACATTCATATGAAAATTAATGCTGTGAATAAAACAAATTATAAGTCTTTTCTACTGAATATGGTATTCTAGAGTATTGAATGATAAATTGTGTTCCATTTATACGTGTGATAAACATGGTAATATGGGATGATTTTCATAGAACAAATTTATTTATACACTCTAGTTGTACAAGGATGTATAGGGAATTGAAGGAAACATTTTTTTGGATAACATGAAGTGGGAAATTACTGATTATATTATGAGATGTTTGTTTTGTTAGAAAGTGAAAGTTATGAGGAAGCATCCTCAAGGATTCACGGAATTGATTCCTCTTCCTATATATAACTATAATGAAATTACTATGTCATTTGTCACGGGACTACCATGTACTCCTATAAATAATGATGAATTATAGGTTTTTATTTATCTACATTAAAAATATTCACATATCCATTTTATAAGAGAATACCTACCTATTGAGTGCCTCATGAGGATCTATATTAAATAATTTGTAAGACTTAATAGCACACCAATGTCAAATTTTTCTAATCAATATTCCCTCTTTAAATATAAATTTTAATGATTTTCAGAACGCTCCTCATACTGAGCATCATCTGATCACAACCTACCATCCACAAATTAATGGACAATCTAGAAAACATCATACAATTAAAGACATGTTGAGGTCATGATAACATAACTTTCTAGGTATGTGGTATTAGTAATTAATTTTGGTAGATTTTTCCTACAATAATAGTTTCCATTTAATTATTCAAATGGTGTTATATTGAGAATTATGTCTAAATAGTTTTCTTACTTCAATTTGATGGGATGAAATTTGTGAAAGTAAACTCATATTCCAAGAAGTTATTAAATATATGATGAAAATTTTTAAAGGCATTTCAGGCTCATATTAAATCATCTAAAAGTAGGAAAAATAGTTTGATCGATAATCGGAGGAAATATTTAGAGTTCTATGTGGGAGATCACGTTTTCTTGAATGTATCTTCTTTGAAGAGTGTTTTAAGGTTTGATAGAAAATAGAAATTGATCCCCAGGTGCATCGGATCGTTCAAGATTCTTAAAAGAGTTGTATTTTTTTCTTAGTGATTAAAAAGGCTTCCAAATATATTAGAAGTGCACAATGTGTTCCATATATCTCTATTAATGATGTACGTGCCTAAAACAACTTGTATTCTCAATTATGATGAAATATAGTTGATACCTAAACATCAATACATTGAATAACCTATCCATATTCTTAACACCATAGAGAGAGAATTTAGTAATCAAAAAACTCATCTATTAAAGGTGATCTGGAGAAATAAAAAAAATAAATGTAGCAACCTGGGATGGAGAGGATGTTATGAAAGAAAAAAACCCACATAATTTTAGGAGGTAGTACCATTTAAATAGTGAGGAAATTTTTTTAGTAGGAAATAATGTAACTCCCCCAAAATTTAAAATATTTTCCTTTTAGAATAAATTTAATTTTGTTGATAGCTTCCAATACACACATCACCATGTATAAACAAAACAATAGGTAGTCATGTTTGTCATAGTTAATTAAATTTTAACACTTTAAAATAATTTATTTGGAAAATTTATATGTTATATATCCGAACATAATTTTTTACTTTCATCCAAAACATTTTATTGTCATAAGATAAGAACAAACCCAAATTTAAGCATAAAAACATATATTTTTCGAAATGAAATTTTGATCCCTTTTAATGTGGCACCTATTTTAAATATAAATTTTGAATATTAAATAAATATTACATGAATAAATGACGAATGTTTTGAAACATTAATTTAAATATTATCTTAGGGTTAATTTTTGGTATTATATGAGAAGTTTCATTTTTTGGTAAATATTGAAAAATACTAATTTTTAATCAAAAACTGATTTTTAATTTACATAATTTACAAGGATAATTTTTAATATTAATTTATTTTAATAAATAATTAGTTTAATTATACCTAATTTAATATAGATTTGGTCATTTTAATTAATTTTACATTGGAATTGGATATAAAAACACATTTAATTTTGAGAATTTTTACTTTAAAAAGCATGCATTCTCATCCTGTCTATGAGATAAATTTTAAATTTATTTTCTCCAATTATATTTTTGAAATTTGAAAAAATGGATTCCGTATTTTTAATAATGAAAATTTTTATTTTCAAAGAAGTTTAAATTCTTTTTTTAGAAAAATCATTATTGAAAGAAATTAAAATGTATTACTACGATTAATATATAAACAAGCATAACAAGGGAATAAACAATAATGTTAAGGGTCAAAATGACCTAGTCACATTTTCAAAACATATTTTATTTCCATATTTAGACCATAAACATCATTATATATATTGTTATTATTTGAGTCACTTTATGTGAGGGAGACCACCCAATAATGCTGATCTTTTTATATTTATAGGTATAACCCTCCTCCTTTACTTTAAAAAGGCAATAACCCTACCACTTATTCACATATATCAAAAATTTGTATCCAGAAAACCATAAAAAATAATCTCCCCAAATTCATATCCCCATCTGATATTCCTCAAATCTTTAAAAATCAAACAGAGAAGTCCTTTTGTGGAAACCAAAAGGTGTTACCAGAACAAAAAGTAATGTTATTCAATGATCAATTTTTTTATTTCCTTCTTCACCCCTTAAATTATTTATTTATATTTCTTATATAAGAACATAATTATATTAAAAATAATTATATATTCTATTCTATTAATTCTACATAAAATTTCTCACACTTCCATCAAATGGAATATGAAATCATCATTTGTCTGAAAAGTTGACTACCACCTCACAAACCGACATTGTTCGTACTTCCATTACTACCTTCCAAGGTTGTAAATATTAATGGATTTATAATTTATATATGATATATATTGTTTTTATTATTTATTTATTTTTATTAAATTTTAATATTGAACACACCATCATGCTTTCCATTTTGTGGGAATACGATAAAATCGTTTGTGGAAGTGTGGACTACCACCTCCTCAATGGGATGTAATTTGTTCACACATTACATGGAATGTACTAAGGATGATTTAAATAAATATATGTAATATAAAGAAAATAATTATTATAATTTAATGGTAATATAAATATATATATCACTTCCCTTCTAAAAATGATAATGAAATTTAGTAGCGTTCATGCATACAAATGGACTACTATCTCCATTAACCATGCATTTCATTTACTATATCCAAACTTTATGGATTGTTATTATTCAATATATATTGAATATATATGAAATTTACATAATGGGTCACATCCTTAAATGATGAAATCATGATCTATATAAAACTAACCAATATAACGATCCAGAACATTCTCGAAAAACATGGCAATTAACACATAAAATAATGAAAATAATGAAGGATTTTTACGAAATGGATAATATATTTTAAATGTATCATATTTGATACTATAAATATGAATATTCTGTTGGTATTAGTTAATATCAAGCTTAAAAACATTTTATATCAGTTTAGATGGCATTATGCCAAAATGAATCATATGGTAATGGATTTTCATCTCACTTTATACATCATTGAGATACTTGATGCATTCACCAATTACATATGTTTTGTGGTGTATATACTCACCATTTTGATATATTATATACTGAATCATTTTATCATTATGGTATTAAATATTTTATTTCAAATTATCACATCCAAGTGGTTTTAACCTGAAAATTACCAACTAGTTAATGTTATCCGGCAATCTCACTTTAGTTTAGGATTATTAACATTCTCTCAAGAAAATCACTTAATTGTAATAATTTTTATCGAAAATTAAATTTTTATTGAAAATCCATATTCTTTTGTAATGGATTTTATTATTTACTAAACTTTATTTCAATTTTACATTTGGTTTCTACAATAATTTTTATTTGATGAACTGTGGAAGTATTGGTAAATCAATATCTTTCACTCAATACTGATATTTGATAAGGCACCTTGTTCCTGAATTAAATTGATTGTTAAATATATGAGTAATTTTTTATACTTGTATGGAACCGGTGGGTCCTGGTTATATATATCCCCTCAATGCATCTATAGTCTCATGAGATGACTCATTTGGATAATCAGATGGGTTTTTTCTTAATATGCTATAAATCATCTTGTGAAAGGAGTTGATGGTAAAGGTAACATGTAGTTAGGAATCAAGACATCCCATAATTAAGAATTTCCTTCATTAAGATTAATTTGATATTTATCCATGATATTTTCTCTTTTACATTATCTATAGATGTATTTTATTATCTCTTTATTGATTAAGTTGTGTGTGTTTTAGTTACATAACACAACATATTGTGTTTTGATTATCTAGTTATATAAATGGCATGTGTGATAAGTTATTTATCTTTCCATTTGGATTGTGATCATTGATATATTATTGTATCATTTTTACATACCCTTACAAATATTTGAGCTCACCATTATTTTTTTACTTTTCACAGGATATGATGAAGAAATCATTGAATGATATTTCAACAATTTTATTCATCATATTTTATTATGTATCCTATTTTATTTTCTATTTCTAAATGTAAAATGGGTATTATATATCTAATATTTTTTCCAAAAAATATTAAATAGATCAGTCCTTCAGGATTAGATTTCATTCAATCATTCCAATGCAATAAACTAAGGTAATGTATACAAGCATCTAGAGTTAGAACATTACATAATCTATATATAATTTTCTAATTTAAATACCCTACAGGCCTTAGTATAAATAATAAATAATATAAAATCCACATTTCATAAATGTAAGAAAATAGAATACTCAAGAAAACCATCAGTGCTACAAAATCTACTAATTTTCCTGGGTTGATTTTGATAAAACATACTCATATTGTTATATGATCATGAATATCCTAAGATATATCATATACATCATGTAACATATGACCTCATCTCATTGTCTTGAGAGGGAATAGAAATGAAACTTTTCCTTAAGCGATGTTCCCAAGGCACCAAAGGCTGGAAATAAATTCCTAGGGTTTCGAGAATAAATTGGGGAACAATTTGACCTTAGGAAAAAACCATCCAAAAAACAATAAACAACTATATGATGCTTATAAAAAAACAACCAAACTCAGACATGGCCAAAATACAACCAACTAATTTGTACGATCCCATATGCCAAATAAAACATAGCAAAAACCAGAGTACCAAGAAGAATACCAAAACAAGACACCAATAGAAATATGACACAATCCATGGATCCACACCAAGATCCATTCTCCAAGAACCACAACATCACCCATGATTCAATTTGAACCACTAGCAAAATTGAGAAGCTTTATTCTTACCCGAGTCACAGAATACAACATCTACAAAAGCACCAAAGTGCCAAAGTTGGGGGTGAGTATAAATAATCTATAGGTTTTCCCCAAATGACTTCCATACACTTGCCACTATGATTAAATCGTTAGCACATTTATGTAAATCATATATATATAACATTAAATAGTGAAACAACTTGAATCATTCCAAACATACAATTATTAATCCATGACAAACCAAGGGAATCAGTAACCAAGCCATCATCCATATCCATATCACACATTAGCACAAAAATTACATATTTTCAAAGAAACACACAATAAATAAACCATTATGGTGGTACTTCTACCCATCCTGTTCACCCCATTATCAATAAGTAGTAATTTCTGACCACTACCCAAAATGGTGGTTCATGAACCACTATCCATCATCTTTTATAGTGAGACTTCCCACCCACTACAATAATGGTGTTTATTCTAACCACGGTCCATCACCTTTTATAGTGATACATTCCAACCACTCCCACACAACCAACACAATCCATAACACTCAGTCAACCAACAAGGACAAAGCACCAAGGGCACATAATTAGAACACAACCATTTCTTGCACAGGCTAATTCACTTCAACAAAACACCCATTTATTGAAAACACCCTTTAATCATTTTCTGTTCCAAGAAAAACTTTTAATAAAACTACATCTTTATTGATAACCATTTTCTTCCACCATTTTACCAAATCAATCTAGCAACACATTTTAAAATCCACAACAAGACAATTTCACCACAAAACCCCTTTTTCCCCAAAAATTCCCAAAACATCACTAAAGGGATTTCCAACCAATTCCGAACAGCAAAAAAATTTAATTTTAATAAAAAAAATTAATTGTAACAAAGATACATGTTCTAGAAAAATGTAGTCAAGAGAGAAGCCATCTAATTTTAGGGTTCCGTCAAATTCAACCCACACGCAACTACACACCAAACCCAGCTAACGCACCACCAAAACCACTTTATATCCTTTTTCATATCATTAACATTCCCTAAAATCATCACTTGGGGCTACATAAACACTAAATATACATACAACGGAAGGATATCTAGAAACCCAAGAAAATGGGAAGAGTTTATTAGGAGAAAAACCAAGAATAAAAAAGAGAAGGGACATACCGAAGTGTAACCACCTTAAAACCCCTTCAAATCACTCCTAAAATGAGTGTAAGAGCCCCTCCAAACATAGTGAACCAAAAATAATGAGTAAGGATCGAGTGGGGGAGTATTTTGAGGGAAAAAAGGCTACACTACGGGAGCCCATATTTAAAAACGTCATTTTAAAGTGGTCGCATGATTAGCCTGCACTGTTTTGAAAGTCGTTCACTAACCGTGTGCGTGACACTGTCTTGAGAGAATGGGTCTGCATGGTTGTGTCTCATGATTTATAAAAATGTTCACAAGCTGTTTGAAGTCAATTTTCACCCCCCACAAGTTTTCCTAGATAACCTTCACAGTTTCCCCTAACCATGCTCAAACCGTGCACCCATAGAAAAGCCTCCAATCTTTTTTAAAACCCATAAAAACTCTTCAAACATCTTCCAAAATCAACCAAAGAACATTCAAAACATATAAATGCATAAACAAAGGCTACATACTTCAACATGGGGGTGCTACATTCTCCCAACCATTGGACTTTCCATCCTCAGAAAGTTGAGAACCATTATGTTGCTGAAAGAACTAGGGTCATTGCTCGGCCATGTCGTTCTCCCTCTCCCATGTTTCCTCCTAAATCTAACCATGCTGCCACAAAACATGAATTAAACTGATGCTTTTACCATGATAGACTCTCACTTTTCTATCCACAATCCAAACTAGCACGTTCAACAATGAATCACCTGGTTTTAACTTAACATGATCCCAATGAATCACATGGTCCCGATCTAACTAATAATTTTTCAACTATGACTCATGAAACACATTATGCACTACACTAAATGGTGGTGGAATATCGAAACAATAATTAACCTCTCAAATCCTCTAAATTATCTAAAAATACCCAATATACATTAGAGATAACTTTCCTAACCTCCCAAAAAGTCGATTTCCCAACCTAGGAGAGATTCTCGAAAACACATGATCACCATCCTTGAACAACATTGGTCAATGAGGATGGTAATCATGTAATATTTGATGAATTTGAGCCATAGAAGTCCTCTTCCTGATCAAATTTATTTACTCCACAGTCTCTTGGACATGACTCGGTCGAATAATTGAATTATCATATGTTTCCAACCAACATAGTATTGAGTGACATAAAAATTCATATCAAGCCTTGAACAGATCATTGTGTATCAAAGTCTGATAACTATTATTATTTTAGAACTCCACCAATGGTATGTGCTCCTCCCATGAACCACCAAAATTCATCACAAAAGCACATAAAAAATCCTCCAAAGTTTTTATTGTCTTCTTAGATTGGTCATCCATGTGCAGATGATACGCTATGCTCATGGTCAACACATTTTGAAGGGCTTGTTGAAAGGATTTCTCAAAAATGATATGTGATCCTCGGATCTCTATCTGATACAATTGAAGGTGGTACACAATTCTTCTTTACCACCCCCTTGATATTGATTTTGGACAGATCATTCACCGTATGAGAATTAAAAGTCGGGATGAAATGGGAAGACTTTGTGATCTGATCCATAATTACCCATATGGCATCGCATTTCTTGACCATTATTGGGAGACCCGTCACAAAATCCATTGTTATTTGATTCTATTTCCACACTGAGATAAGTAAAGATTGCAACATGCCTGCAGGCCACTGATTCTCAACCTTGACTTGCTGACAAGTCAAGCATCCCAAAACAAACTCGGCCACATCCCTTTTAATACCAACCCACTAAAACTATGCTTTCAATGCCTTATAAATTTTTTGAAATCTAGGATGGAAATCCCATCTGGAATAATTATAATCCCGGAGAAGTTACTCTCAAAAATCCACTGGTACCACCATCTGATTCTGAAATACAAGACTGAATTCTCCATCAATTCCCTGTTCTCAATGGTCTCCCAAATATTGAGTTTCTACCTTATCTCCACACACTCGGAACAAGTGATTGTGCCACTTTAAGAAAACTAGCCAAGTTAGTAACAGATGAAATCTGAAATAAGACTGCTCTGTCACCTTGGTCCTCACATTACAACCACATGCCGGCTATGACTAACATCAACTGCCACTGATCTGACACCTATGTCACCACTTGAGCATAGGATTTTATACGTAACGCATACACCATTGAATTTACCTTACCTGATGGGTAAATTAAGTCGAAATCAAACATATAGAGATATTCCATCCATCTCAGTTACCTCATGTTCAAATCCATCTATGATAAAATATGTTTTAAGCTCTTATAATCACTAAAAAACAGTAATTTTCTCACTAAAGAGATAATGACACCACATTTTTAAAGCAAGAACCAATGCTTCCAACTCTAAATCATGTGTTTGGTAGTAATTCTCATGAAACCTCAATTGTCATGGGCCATATGAAACTACATGATCCCATTTCATGAGAACACACCCCTACCCTGATCATGATGCATCACAATAAACCATGTACACTCTTCCTGGTTTAATAAAAACCATCACTGGAGATGAAGTAAGGTGACCTTTTAACTAATCAAATCATTTATGGCACTTCTCACCCCATTGAAATGCAATGTTATTCCTTGTCAAAGTTGTCATTAACAAATCCAATCGTGATAAATCATGAAAAATTCCGATCATACCTAGATAGACCAAGGAAGCTCTATATCTCGAAAAAATTATTTGGAGGTTTCCATGAGATAATAGCCTCTATCTTTTCTAGATCAAATAAAACACCCCTCTGAGAAATAACATGTCCAAGGAAACAAACATCCAGTATTGAAAAGTCACACTTTGTCAATTGGCATAAAACTGATGATCCCCCAAGATCCCCAACACTATCGATAAGTACTGCTTATGCTCTACCCTTATCCCCATATACATCAATATATCATTAAAAAAACCACCAAAAAAGAATCTAGATTTCATTGAAATATCTAATTCATTGATTCCATGAACACGATAGGTGTATTCAATATAGTAAAGTGAATAAACATATACTTGTAATCACCATATATATTTTTGAAGGCTTTTTCCAGAATATCCTTCTTCCTCACCCACAATGGGTGATACCCTGACATTAATCCAGTCTTGGAGAACCATTGAACTCCCCTCAACTGTTCAAAAAAATCATCAATGCGTGGAAGTGGATATCGGTTCCTTATCATAACCTGATTAAGTATACAATAATTAACACAGATCTGCAACATTCCATCCATTTTTTCAAATAAAAAAATCGGTGCTACCCACATAGAAATTTTTGGTTGGATAAACTCTTTGCTTTCAAACTCTTCAAACTGAACCTTTAATTCTCACAATTTTTCTGGTGCCATTTGGTAAGATGGAAGTGATATAGGACTAGTCCCCGGAAGGAGATCAATTGTAAACTCCACATATCTCATTGGTGGAAACCTTGAGAATTTATTGGGAAATACATCCATAAACTGATCCACAACTACTGGAAGAACACTCTTCTCAACACCTTCCACGGATGCCAACAACAAGGCCTCTAATTGATATGTGATCGTGCCAACAATTTGTTCCGACAAACATGTTTCACCCAACCTCACACTCATATCCCCCCGAAAGAGGTGTCCAATGCCATCCTCCATCATAAAACTCACTGTTCTCCATAGAAATCGATTTGGGCCTTAAACTTCATCAACCAATCCATTCCCAGGATTATGTCAAAAGAATCCATAACAATAACTAAGAAATACCCCATAAATTCAATTTCATCCACAACTAAACAAAATTATCAATATAGGTAGTCTTGATAGTATCTTTCACCCAGAAGAATTTGTAGGTTCAAATCAGAAGGCATCATTTGCACATGTAAACTCAACATATAAACCATGTAATAAGAAATAAAATATTAGGAAGTGTTTATATCAAAAAAATGATTGCATCAACACGTAAATTAGAAGAACCATACCTCTAACTCTAGATTGTCTCGAATGATCATCAACTACAACTTTCTCAACTCAATGAATATTTGTGCTTTCTATGACCTTCCTTTTATTATCCTGCTGACGCTTCACTTTATAAAGAGTTTCATGAACACCTGGCCTCAGAGCATTACAGAGACACTGTTAAAGATGGACCATCTGGTTTCAGTTATGACATTCACATGTTTTTTACTTTAAATCCCATTGATGTGGATTATAGTTCCATAATGAAAACATCTCGGCTTACACATGGGTCTCTAAGGATGTCTTAACAATCCTGTGGTCCAAATCTGATGTGCTCCATGATCGATAAGAAATGGTTTCCTCCATTCTCATTCTCTGAGTGTTAGGGTTCCACCTCCTCTCATGAGGACAATTTTACTTCCTGTAATAGTATTTCTAAATATGATATATATCGTAATAGGTGTATCTGGTTGTAGTCCTAACTAACCTCTTTGAAAAGAATGAATGATGCTTTGGGCCATCTTCTGGTTCAACTGGGGATCTGGTGAAACAACCTTTAATTTAGCTTCCTTTGATTGGTCATTACGATGCCTGCCTGGTTCCATATCTATCAACAAATGATTCACCATATGTCTCACTCCCTAGAAACTGAAGGCTTTCAATTTCAATTTAAATTATATAGATATTGTCACAACTTCTCTTTCCACAATCTCACATTTCCCATGTTGCAACATTTTTGAAAAATCCCCCCATGTTTTTAAAATCATCCAATTTTAAAAATACCAAGAATTTACGTGGCCATAACCTTCTATTTTGAAACCCAATTCAAAGTTTCCCATAATCCACACATTCATACCACACCATAAATCATTATACCCCAATGAAATATGCATCCTAGTAGAAGTCATTTCTACCATTCATGTGATGCTCATCTAATTGGCTACACCCATTACAATGAAATATCCAATGCCTATAAGCGTCTCCAAACACATATATACCCAACTCTCTGTTAACTTGATGTTCCGAATAAAAGTGTTCACAATGTCCTTTAATGACATAAATTCCAATTTTTGACAATTATATGCCTTTCCACCACCCCAAATCAAGAAATATACTATGAACTATTGTCAACATCAAGACCAACGATCAGCCCTAAAGATCAAACAACGGATCTCACTTGAAATCCAAGGACTGAACAAAGTTATATCACTTGTAACATCTTTCCCTATCTCATTGGATTGAGAGGTTAGAGGAATTATACATGGCCTTAAGAGACATTCCAAAGGTTCCAAAGGATGGAAATAAATACAGATGGCTTAGAGAATAAATTGGGGAAAGATTTCCCTTAAGACAATACTAACCAACAAAACAATCCACAACTATATGATGCATATGAAAAAAACAACCCAACACATACATGACTAAATGAAAACCAACTAATTTGTATGATCCCACATGAAAAATAAAACAAATCCAAAACCAGAGTACAAATATGAAGACTACAACAAGACTCTAATAGAACTAGGAAATCATCCACAGATCTACACCAAGCTCCATTCTCCAAGCACGACAACATCACCTATGCTTCAAGTTGGACCACTAGGAAAATGTGAACCTTTATTCTTATCTGTGTCCCCAAATACAACATCTGTAAAAACACCAAAGTGCCAAATAAATGGGTGAGTAATAATACTCAGTTGGTTTTCCACAAATGAATTCCCTACACACACCACTAGGATAAAACCGTTAGCACATTTATGTAAAGCAGATATATAACACATTCAATAGTGCGACACCTTGCGACACACCAAACATACCCTTTCCAATCCATGACAAACCAAGTAATTCCATAACCATTCCATAAGCCATATCCCCATCATGAATTAGCACAACAATTCCATATTTTCAAAGAAACACACAATAACGAAACCATTACGGTGGGACTTCTGCCTATCATGTTCACCACATTCTCAACTAGTTGTACTTCCCAACCACTACCAAAAATGGTGGTTATTCCAACCACAATCCACTACCTTTTATAGTTATACTTCTCGCTCAATTATACACAACCAACACAAGCCATAATACTCAATAAAACCACAATCACAAAGCACTAGGGCTACACAATAAGAACACAACCATTTCCAACACATGAAAATTCATTTCAGTAAATCACCCATTTATTTAAATCTCCATTTAATCATTTTCCAAGCCAAAATACATTTCAAAAAAAATATTTATTTAAAACAATTTTCATCACCATTTTCAATAATCAATCCCATCTACACATTTTAAAATCTCCATTTTTAAATCTACATTAAGAGCATTTCAACACAAAACCCATTTTCCAAAAATCCCCAAAACATCAAAAAAGGGATTTAAAACTGATTTCGCACATCCAAATCACAATTAATTTTAAGAAACACCAATTAATTGTAGCCAAACATCACGTTCTAGCAAGGTGGAGTCTATAAAGAATCTACCTACCATTATAGATCCTGTGAATTTGACCCACACACAACCGCCCCCCAAACCCGGAGAACACACCACTGAAACTACTACAGATCCTATTTCCTATCATCAACAAGACCTAAAATCATCATTAGGGGATACAAAAATTTAGATCTCGATGAAGGAGATGTAGATCTAGAGAACCACAAAAATGAAAAGATTAGATCTAGTGAAAAACAAAGAATAAACCAAGAAGAGGGACTTACCCAAGAGAAACAACCCTTAACCCACCTTAAAACTCCTTCGAATCACTTCCAAAATGAGTGGAAGAGCCCCTCAAACACTTTAGAACTGAAATTCTGGAGTAAGGATTGAGTGGGAGAGAATTTCGAGTGAATAGTGCCATCCCTGAGGAATCCCATATTTAAACACCCCATTTTTTAGTGATCGCATGGTTAGCCCACATGGTTTGGAAAATCGGGCTCTAACCGTGTGCATCCCTCTGTCTCAAGACAAGGGTCTACATGGTTTCCTTGCATGGTTTTGAAAACCGTGCACAAGACCTGTGAAGTCTATTGTCTCCCCCCTGCAAAGTTTTTGGTGAACCTGCATGGTTTCCCCTAACCGTGCTCAAACTGTGTGCCCTTATAAAAGCCTCCAATCTATTCCAAAACCCTTTCATGCTGTTCCACCCTCTTCCCAACTCATAACAAACACTTTGAAAACATAAAAAGGCCTAAAAATGGCTACATACCTCAAACTAGTGGTGCTACACATAACATGTGTACCTACAAAATTCCATTATCTATGACTATGAGTGTATACTATACATCGAATATGTTAATGTAGTATCATCCATGTAATACATTTATCATTCACAAAAATATAATGACTTGGTTTTATCAATACATCACATGTCACTTAAAAAGAAGATATGTATATCACATTTCCTTCATCCAGGTTTATGAAAACAACATATGTGACTCAATTTAAAATGTTCAAGAATTTCACTAGTCAAATTAAATCAAGGGAATGAGTATAATTTGTTATAATACAAGTGGAAAGATCCCATATTGGTTTACCTAAAATAGATGAAATGATAAGTGACTTAACCAACCACCCATGGTTAGCAAAACCTAAAATATTTCATAAGAAATTTATAAATATTTGAATGATCTCAATATATGTATCTTTCTAAATTTACATAATTTTGATCGATAATAAGAATAATACATTACTTATATTGACTACAATATTGAATTACAAGAGATGTAGAATGGTAATACTGTCTATGTAACAATCCAAGGAATATTACCTAATGATTCAATTCATCTTATCTCATATAAAACTCTTTGTATTCAATAAAAGATTATACACAAGTTAACTAGAAAATATAAGCATGACCTACACTCTATGTTGATCATCGATATAGTAAACTCAAATTCATTCATTGAGTGGATATTATCATTCCAATATTCATTTAATATACATTTCATCACACATGAAATAATGATATGTAAACAATTCCATTATTTATAAATTGATGCCAAAAATTAAAAAGTTATATTAAATATCCTATGTATCGTATATCAATAGATTTAACAAGACCCACATGTTTTTCTAAGGTAATGGACTCATCAATGGGTCTACTACATTTTCTATTATATTCCACCAAAAAATCCAATCATTAGAAAACATAGTGATCTTTTATAGGAGATGAATTTTTTGTAGGATTTGTTTAATCCTTTTGTAAAACCAGGGTTCCTTGTCTTCAGAAATGGATCTAATATTTTCATAATGAATCTTAATTTCTCCTATGATTCAAGGTACAATACTACGTTTTAAAATTAATTTATTAACTTTTATAGACTCTGTCCAATAAATATGATGTAGTGATATACTCTAACTCAATTGTTGGGACTCCTATGATGTTTTATTTAGAAATATTCTAACTAATATCTCCATAATTTATTCAAGACACAAAATAAGATTTAAATATCATTTCATATTTATCATATAGGTAACTTCCATAACTTTAAACTCTTATAAAAAAGTCATCATATCTTGAAAATTTCTACAGCATGCCATTATTCATTATTAATAACTTCATGATATTTAAAACAAATTCCAATGAACCTTACCAAAATTGGATTAGTATCTACTTGTTATAATTATAGAATATATAACATCAGGTTCTGTAAAGAACATATCACACAAGATATGTCTTATGGATAATTCATAATTAATTCTATCTTTCCTTTCTAACTCCTTAATAGGATCTTAAATCCTATTAGGACTAATTCAATACAATTATTGTAATCACCTTTTTGGAAGTTCTCCATGTCAAAAAAATTTATCACATTATAATATATGTGTCCTAAATGAGTCTCAGAGTACAGTTTGATCTATATTTGTAGAACTCTCTAGCCAATAATTATGTTGATTCATGCATGTCCATTAATGAGATCCACTTACCAAACATCATATTCACTAAATATAAGGATGGGATGCCATTTACGTAACGAAGTATGTTATTTACCAAAAATATAAAAAATAATATAACACTCCCTCAAATATACTTATATACATAGGAAACTTCCATATTCTAAATTAAATAATAGAATTTATTAGTATCATTATTATAGAAATCTCTATGAAACATGAACCAATCTGTAAATGGATTGACAAAACTTTTATACCTTAGAAAACACATTTGGTACCTCAAAACCATTAGAATGTGTCATAAATATTTTCATTTCTATGATAATATTACAAAAAGTGATATTGAAATATATTTTATGTATATATATATATATCAAAATCACAATTAGATGATAATTCAAGTAGTTTCAGAATGGACTTTATTATTGAAATAGGTGAAATTATTCCCCAATAGTCAATATGGGGAATGTTTTTGTAACCCTCTAACAACAATAATCCTTTATAGGTTTAAACACAACCATCCATGTCATTTATATAATATAAAACCAATTTACATCATATAGGTATCAATCATTCAAGTATATTAATCATGTTTAAAACATGATAAGTTTCTATAGTATATATTTTAGATTCGATGGATTTAAACCCTTGATAGTAATAAAAAACTCTCAATATACTCATTTTAGTTTTAGCTTTGTCTCCTGTGAATATTAATTCATCTTAAATTTCTCCAAGAGACCCATAAATATTGACATATAGATGAATAATATCATTCCTTTAATGTACTTTTGTAATTTTATTATATTCGTCTTCTAAAATTCCTTATTAATCTAGTTCAACATCAATATCAGGAAACCCAATGGTTTATTGGTGTAAAACTTATCCAACATTAATATTTATTCCAAATAATAATCAATAAATGTGTTGAATGTTAAAAAAACAAAATCTCTATTTATAAATAAATTATTTTTTGTAGGGTTATATAAATAATATCACTTTATTTATTTCAGATATGAAACAAATAATAATTTTATATCATTCTTCCAACTTCCTATCATCTAATAATCATACCAGTGTTTTATAATCCTAAATAATAAATAAAAATTTAATGAACTATTTATTCTTCAAATAGAAAATCTATTTAAATTATTTTTTAAATTTACTTTTTGAAAATAATAATGGAAAAAACTTGTAATAGAGATCTCTACAGGATGAAAAAGGTTCTGTAATTTTAGGGAGCTGAAGGGGGGATATTTCTATAGATATGATATATCGCCATTATAGACTTAGAATCTTCATGGTGTGTTAATTTAAAAAAAATCCTATGGGAACCTCATAATTTTCATTTTGTGACTTTTTATGTGAAATTAATGACTTTGGAAGATTAAATTTGATGGCCTCTTGATGACACACCTATTCGCATTGTGAAGAGTGTTACAGGTGGAAATTAAGAAACATCCTTATATTAATATAATAATTAAGGGAATCTGTCAATATATATTCATTACATGAAAACCAAGCATTCTCTATATGTAAAAAACATATTGTGTATTTCCTTAAATAACCAAAGTGTTAAATAGGTTGCATTGTGAATGATAAGGTTAAACCAAAAAATGGTTATGGTATGGAATAATTGAGAAGTTACACTTCATAAATATACTCAAGGGGACTTTATATGTTTATTAAATAACCCTATAAATGTATCCCATCCATTTTCATTTTATAAAGAAGCAGTCGATCCATGTGGAGGATGGTCACCCCATGATGATGGAAGGTGCGATGAAAATGAAATGGCCTTACTTCATAATATTTTATTATTGGAATGGTAGAGGCCAATCCTTTGGTTTAAATTTGGTATTACCAAAATGATGACCACTATATATGATTGGAATGAAACTAAAAATAGTGAAAAAATGGTTGTGTATACATTATCAACATGGTAGTACAGTAGCATAGACTTTTGGAGAAAGTTGTACTATAGATCCATGGAATTTACCACCTCGGTTATATCTTATTGGGCTTATTATGAATATTTTCCATAATAGTGATATATTTAATTGAATCACCATGTTTTATTAAAAGATCATTTTTTATAAATGGTTTGTGTAACATTTCTATTGTACCTATATCATAATCACACAAATAGTAAATTTTACAAATTCTTAGTGAATGTTATGATTAATACTAATTACATAAATCTTATATATGTCTCCTTTTACTTATTCATTTTGTTTTTCATACCATTAATATTCTTTTAAAATAAATTTTTATGGTTTTTACTGGTGTTTTTGTAAAACATGAGTCACACTGTATATAGGATTGTCCTGCCATAAAAAATAAATCCTCAAAGAATATTCCAGTTACACTTTTTGGGAGTGTTTCCTTCTGTGAAGAGAATTGTAAATATATGAAAGTAACTTATTAAGAGACCTAAAAAGATTTTAATTTTTTATAAATAATTAATTTGAGTAAGCTTGTGTCACATACAGATGGTTCAATCTTGTCAAAAAAGGAAATATGTGGATTTAATCGACTCTTCTCATGTGAGGCACGCAATATGAAGATTATAGTATTGTCACATAAATTTCTAGGATTATTTAGATGGTTCTTCCAATGCATGACTCACATCATTTAAAACATATCCACATTGTGATTATATCTATGAATATTTTAATGGTTGTATATTAGAGGGAATCGTGTCATGAGGCATATGGTCATACCACTACCATTTTTAGAATCAAATTTCATTGCTAAATACACACTAATATTTAAGAGGAATTGATAATAAGATTTAAATTGGTTTTTATAGTCCTTATCTTTTTTTTATAGTCACAACATGAATTAGGTTGTCCTATCCTGAAAGGTTCAATTTCTAGAATTTATGATTTTTTTCCTGAAAAGAGGGAATTTACATACCATATTTTGAAAAATAACATTCTTTAATAGGATATTCAGTAGTTTTGGTTAAAATTAAGAGAACAAACCTTTTTAAAAAGTAGATAATATATTATTTGAATAGTAAATTGGTGATTTAATTATATAATAATTAGGATGATAAGGTTTTAAACTATTCTTGAACCGATGGATAGAAGAATATATTCCGAAAAAGAGTTGGAATTCAATATAATGTGCTTAAAATAAATTAGTGAGAAGTAGGGATTCTAGGAGACTATAACATATAAAATATATTTATGTTCATTAAAAGGATGATGGTAATGAAATTCCATGCATAATTTAGGTGTAATTATATTTTTTTTGTGGTATAAAAATAAGGCACTCTTAGATCATTGTGTTCCTTGAGTGATTGAAAGTATTGAATTCCATTCTTTTAGAGAGTTATAAATCTCAACGGTTAGTGTGGCCACTTACTATTTTAAAATAAATAAACTTATTATTTCATAATATCAACACATTGTTGATATATATTACTTTTACTAGCTTGTTTTTGGATAACATAGTATAATTTTTATTTCCCTTTCCATTTTTTCAATTTCCCACCATAATAAGTGTGTAGTAGTAATAGTTACTTCTAACAATAAAACAATATCATTATAATTGTGAATTAATAAGAGAGGAATTCCCTAATTCACTACCTCCCCTATATACATACACCCCCTTCCGGCATTCTCCTTTGTGGGGACAAACAAGTTTTATCTATTCATGAGGTTCATAATGTTGTTCTTTCAATTTGCATAAATTATTTTACTCCTCAATCATAAGGGGATTCATTTATTCTAAAACAAGAACATTAAACTATATAAAAATAATAATATCCATTATATTTATTCATTTGGAATGGGAATATACAGATCTTTCATAAATTGAAGTTAATCCATCCTAAATCATGGTTACATATCTAATAAATTACTAAGGTAACTTGATTCCAATTAAAGAGGAGTTGACACATTAGGGGGGAAATTATCAAATTATATATACTTGATGGTGGTGTTTCTTATATTATCCAATTCCATTTATAAATAAATAATTATCAATAATGAAAATGATCCCAAGGTATGTGAAGCTAAACTGTATGTTGTATGGAATAAATATAAAGATTTATGGATTCTCTCAAAAGAGATAGTTGATGTATTCCTTAACAGGGTCAACATTCTTGGGGAGGATATATGAGGAATAATATAAACTATAAATGAATTAAAATTCATAATGATAATACTTATATTATTATAGTCAGTTCCCTATATAAATGTATCAATACTTGAAGCCAAGGATCCTAAGAGCCTGATGTTGGATAGTCCTTATTGTACAAAAAATTCATATAAACTAGAATGTAATGATAATTAATATATAGTGAATGATAGTTTTCATGGTATTGTGTTTAATGTAATAAATAGATTTAGTTTGGAGTAATACCCCTAAAGAAATGGATGTGGATGAAATAATGCATGTTTTTTCCACGAACCATAAAAAAGAAAAGGAAAATTCTAAATAAATCATCAAATTTCATACCTATAATGTGGAAATTTTGTAACTCAATGTAAAGTGCCAAACTAATTAAATATGGTGATGAACATTAAGATCCCATAAATAAAAAATTTATGTGCCTAAGAGACAAAAGGGATTCATGGTAGTGATTGTTTATTATGGAAACATTACTCTCAACATAATTTCTCATCTTAAAATTAATAAATTTAAATGAAATTGGTTACTATAAAACCTTAGTAAATAATCTTCTTGGTTATACTTGACATAAAACAAATGGTGGTTAGTGATGATTAAGATAATAAAATTGATGGAAGATTTGACATGAAAGTTTAGTTGGACGATACTCCCATTGAGAATGATGTTTTGTGGGGAAAAGAAAAAAATCCAATTGAGTGTTATGATACATCACATTGTTCGACTGAAAATAAGAGGAATAAATGTTTGAGTAAAAGGATGTGATTGAATGTCTCAAAATATAATATCTATAAATATAAAAAAATGATTTCGTATAAGATTGATATTTAATAGAAGACTCATATCGAAGATGGATTAAAGGATTATATGGAAAATCATGACAGAATTATTGAGCAACCATGAAATAAATTCATGGAGTTATGTAATAAGATACATAGGTTCACAAAAAATAAATAATTATGGATAACACATGTACACCAGTATGTTGGTTAAATGAATAATATATAAAATTTTGGGATTTACAATATGAAATAATCAAGGTTGGTTGTTGAAAAACCACAATCATTATTACCTTGAAACAATATTTATTTATGTAACTCTCAAAACACACAACATTTCATAAGTGAAATAATTAATACACATAAAAATTTCCTATGAATATGGTTTTAGTTGTGTTGTTAAATGGGAAATACACAATGTTTTTCATAAATAAAATACACTTTAAGGCTTTAAAGTAGTAAAAACAAATCAGAATAATTTCCTACTATCTATTAATTTCTAATGGATTCTTCTTTTATTAAATATGTTATCTACATAATTCTTGGAATATTCTTTTAATTAAGAAAGATGTATAGGAATGGTAGCTCAAAAAATGAAATCTCAATTTTGAAAATATTAAAAAAGTGGGATTAAAAAAATAACAAATTCATAGTTTTATAAAATGAAGGTATTTAAATTGAGTCAGTGTTGGAAGAAATATCTCACCATCAAGGGAAGTAAATCATAAAAAATAGAATAATAAATAAATGTATGAGAAGTAAAATGTTATATAAATTTCTTTAATAGTGATGGATGAACAAAAACATTGATTCTATATATAGTTTTAACTTCCCACACTATTTTTAATAAATCCTTTTAAAAAAATAGATAAAGATAGCATTAACTTCATTATAAATTATGGAGGGTTAATGATTATTTTTTATATGAATGTAAATATTTGTGTAAAATATCTAAATCTTAAAAGATTCCGTAGTGATAATTGTCCTTAGTCACAATATACTATAAGAAAGGTAATTAGGTGACTTAGGGAATGTGGTCTACATAAACAAAAATACTTTCAACATCATGGTAAGATATAGATCTTTTTTAATTCATGGGAACTAAATTAATGTTAATATTTATCACATTGATTGGGGAGAAGATGAGTTCTTTCAATGAAAGAGAGAGGATATTTAGTTATGAAAAAAATTATTTTTTATTTGATGAAATGTTTTTAGGACATTATAAAGAATGAAAATTAACAGTATTACATACATTGACATGTGACCACTTCTCACAATATATACATTCCAAAAATGAAATATCATTCAAAATAATTTCATGTTTATATACAAAAAATAAAAAAACATGAGTTTGTGCACATGGTTTCCTATAAGAAAATTTCCTCCAAATTCATGGATTGAAAGTGTTATTTTAATAAAATAACATTGTTGATGGGTATTTACCAATAATATTTTATGTTTATGTGTGTCCATTAATACATAATATTGGTCAAGAAGTTGTTTGGGATGAAAAATAAGATTTTTAAAATTGACAATGTAATTTAACTCAAAAACAATCAAGTCAAGGAATAGGATAAGAAACAAGGTCTCAAATGTGTGGATTCCTAAAGAAAAAATATCAATTGAAAGGAAGAATATAATCCAAACAAAATTTAACTATCAATGTTAATGAAGAGAAAAAATCTATATAAAATTGGAATTAAGTTTTGCTTACATTGTTTTATTTATCTAATAATTCTTTTTTATATCTGGGTGAAGTGACGGCACCTAATGAGAAGTTATATGGGAAAACTAATCCACTGAAAATGATTGAGTATTCAAATGTAAATTATTTATAACAATCAAATATAATAATATAATTTTCTAGTAACCTGGGAATAATGGTATTTTTCGTGGATATTCAACCAAAATTAAAACATACAACTATTTATAAAAATATCGGGAAATTTATATAGCTTCAATATGATGTGGTTATAGAAGAATTGAATAATTTATAAACCAATGAACATGTTTTTCAAAAACATAGTAAGGAAAATTTAGAGGAAAGTGATATGGAATTGAGGAGTCTGAGGGGAGCACATTGAGTTGAGGTACACTCAAAATAAGACACAAATTATGAGGAAAAAATTAAATGATCAAACTATATGAAAAGAAAATGATAATGAGAAAATCACTAATCAAAACACAATTTGTGAAAGGATACCATTTATAAAAACATAACGGATGAAAGCTATATACAAAATATAGTTTTATCATAATGACATCCTAAATATTTTTAATAAGCTTCAGAAATTGACACTAGTTTAATTCTATATGTGATGATTTTGATTGGTGTGTGAAGAATTTCATATGGGATATAGTTCTAAGGTAGGAACAAAATTCATAAAAAGAATCTATTCTATAATAAATTAAATGGGGATAGAATAGTGAAAGGGAAGCTCAGTGTCTAAAAAGCATCTATTCAATAAGACATTTTACCTTGTATCCTATTGACAAACTATTACGATTTTTATGGCTATGTCAGTGAAAAGGAATCTCAGTGTCTA
Source organism: Viscum album (assembly GCA_963277665.1). Classification (NCBI taxonomy): domain Eukaryota; kingdom Viridiplantae; phylum Streptophyta; class Magnoliopsida; order Santalales; family Viscaceae; genus Viscum; species Viscum album. Next base: position 860,321,303 of record OY728134.1, on the reverse strand, counting down.
AAAAATTCATTTCTAATATATATTAGTTAATAAATTTATTGAAGAGGATGTGGAAAATAAATAAATAGATTGGTTTCATATGTAGAGAAGATTATTTTTACATATTTAAGAATGGTTTTTTGGGGATGAAATTGGAAATACAGGCCAAGTCTTCAAGGTATGATCAACACCGTAGAATATTTATTATTAATGATCATAAGATGATTAAAAAAATATATATCATGAATGTAAAAAGAATACAATTTTGGTGCTCATATAATTTGAAGACATAATTTTTGGTTGATCATTCAATGAAAAATGCATGTTTTTTCAGAACTGATGAGGTTTGACATTGATATCTCAATTATTAGTGTGCTAAATATTTTCATTTATTGATAAGAGACTAGATTAAATTCTATCACATTTACTTGTTAATCAAAATATTATACACCTAAAAGGAATAATCATCTCCCAATTCCACATCCTTAGGACCAAAAGTAAAATATCGGCATGAAATGTTATTCTTCAGCTGATATGTATAGAATATTTCATGCATGGACTGGTTAATATGACGAATATCTATCTGATAGGAAACTGGCATAACTCACTCTAAGATATAAAAAGGATCTATGTAATTAGGTGATATCATTACCTATATATGAATCTGTTTGTGACCCAAACTAGGTGAAACTCATACAAATACCCAAAGACCCACATAAAACTCTATAGGTTGGTAGTGACCATTGTCATGTGATTTATACTTAAAAAAATCCATATTCATTCACTTTTGGATGAAATTTACCTTCACTATAGTCTCTTAAATGATATGATATACAATTAGTAGTTACTCACCAGCCTCTAACTAATAATGTGGTAAATATCATGACATGTATTATAGAGCCACATATATATCCATATTTACAGCATCCTAAAAAAATTTATCTTCGGAAAAATAATGAATATATAGGTGTTTCTCTGAAAAAACTATAATATCCATGAAACATGCTTGTAGAATTTTTTTAATATCTAAATCATATGCATAAATTTCTTACCAATCTATGGGAGAAAGGTTAGGCTCAGAAGAATCTGTGTACCATGATCCTTCTAAAATCCCATCCTAAACTATGATGTAAATTTTGTGTCCCTATTATATATGATAAATTTGGTAATTTCATTATGTTGTATTATCTCTTGAATGTAAATCCACCTAAGCAAAGTTATAGAAAATTTCTCTCTTATAGTTTGAAAATGGTCAACCTTTGTTAGTCGGTCATTGATAACAGATATAGAGTCACTGGATCGAGGTGAACCGGGTAAATTTATCACAATTCCCATGGTTAGTTAATCCCATTTCTAATTATAAATGTGCAATGAAGGAAAAATCCCTCCATCTATCTGGTTTTTTGTCTTCATTTGCAGATAGGTGGAACACCTGGTGATAAACCCGCTATCAACTTTTCCATTTCAGACAAAAATATTGGCGGTATGATTCAAAATAATTATTTCTAATATCATGATATACTTCCCAAATGCTGATTTTGATATCTCACATCAACTCCTCTAGTATTTATAAAGGAACCCAATTGCATCCATGGATGTGCAAGACCTCATACATTTCAACAACCCAACCAGGAAGCAGGTCCTCACCTAAACACTCTCCTGTAGGGCAACCCCTCAGGATACGAAATTTGTATCAATCAATCTCAAAAAGAATATTTCACCAAAAAATATATAAGGATAGGATTACCAAGATTCTCTGGGACCACTAAGCGAATATTATAAAAAAATACATCAACTACCACTCACTACGGACCTACTTCACTTCCTATGTCTTAATCTTCCAGCTTAATTAGTTTTCAATGGCATTACCCTTTCTTGCCAAATAAAAAAGATCAAATAGAAGTAATTTAGGTATTAATACTTCCTTCACTATCTAATATTTATGACATGTTGTTTTAGTTTTAATTTTAGTATTTTATGGTTTATACACCACAAAACACCTTCCCTGTTGATTGTGCCTCCAACAACGCATGGCATGAACCACAAAAACTAGATCAAGATCATCATTCAGGTAATTACAATCTTATGGCCTCAAATTATGAGGCATTTATGCCATTATACAAGCTACATGAATCATAATATCTCCCATATTTATGCCTAAAAAATCTCAATAAATATTACCACTCAATCCTATCTCTTGAAGAATCAAGATTATGGAAAGAGTCAATCTCAATTTCAACACCTAAATGCCTTTCTCACTCACTTTTGACAGTGTGAAATTGAAACCACTTTCTGTCAAGCTTGGGATAGTTTCTAATATGTTTGAATAGTCTTGAATGGAAAAACTATAATAGAACTCTAGTTGTAACAAGTTTTTTTGTAAAAAAAATATTATGTTGCTCCCAAGAAACTATAATGCTCACCATATTTGGGTCAACGGACAATCTTTCCTCAGAGATGATGTGAACTCAGAAGTTTACCTTGTTGATACAAACTATAATTTTATGATATTAGAATATATATTATTCAATATAATGGTATTCATCATGATCTCAAGATGTTTTAAATGGTCAAGTGAAGTACGAGAATACACCAAGTCGTTGTCTATAAGGACAATCACAAATAAGACTATATACAGGTATAAAACATGATTCATCAAGCCCCTTTAAATTGTCGGATTGTTAATGATACTGAATTGAAAGACCAAACACTCATACAATACATATCTACTACGTAATATCATATGTGGTATGTCTGATGGTCTCACACACTCTTGTTGGTATCCCAACCTCAAATCAATTTTGGAGAAGACCCTCGATCCTCAGAGCTAGTCAATGAGGTCATCGATATAATAAATGGGATCTAAATTCTTCATCATAAGTTGATCCAACCTTTGGTAATCCTCAAAAAAACTAAAGGAACCATCTTCTTTCATGGTGAAAAAGAAAAGATAACTCCATGGTGAAGTACTATATCATATGAAACACGCAACATCTAATTCCTCTAAGTGCTTCATGAGTTCCTAGAGATTTATAAGTGACATCCTATAAGGACGAATAGACACTGGTTCTACACATTTCACTATCTCAATAATGAACTCAACATCTCTCTCAAAAGGTAGTATTGAAAAATTTCATGAAATATATCCCTAAAATAATACAAAATAAATTAAAATATATACGTCGTGTTCTGTGATCACTCATAATGAGGATATCAATATGGGTTGTCACTCTACCTATTACAATATGCACTGGTCAAGGAGGAATTTCATGGAAATACCATTATTTCTTATGAATACAGGTACCTCCCTCATGGGATGGGAAGGAAAGAATTTGGTGATATAAATCAATCTGATCACAGTAATATACTATCCTGTCAATTCTCATAATGATGTTAAAACTAGTCATCTTATTGAAAAAAAGTTCCCTTCATAAATTCTGACCATCTATCTCTAGGGTTAATTCCATACAACAGTGTAGGATATAAAAATATATTCCAAATTGTGTATAAGTATTCATTACACCATAAATTACTCATCATCTATTCCTAGACATTAAATAATTTCTTCAATGATAAAATAAGGCGATTCATCAAAGTAAAATATAGTAGAAACTATAATAGAGGCAACAGGAATCATACCTCAAACTATAGAAGGTATGACACTCTACCCCTATAAGGGAAGTTTCACTACATAGATATAAAAGGATAAAAATCCCTAATATTCAAACTTCATACCTTGGGAATTCCCACTCTAATAGTGTATTACATCTGAATCTTGACAACCTCATCCACGAATACCTCCCCTTCCTGATCGATCATTAGTACTCAAGCTACCTGCCTGGAAGAGTTCTACTAGCTTTGATCCTAAAGAAGGAGCTAGTATGGATCATATCCCACTACTAAAAAAATGATAAATTCCTACAAAAGCACTAAATATTTCACATCCTATTTTGAATTGGAATTCAATATGAACTCTGGAACATTGGGACTACTTATGCCCTAGATTTCTGTATTGGTGAAACACCAAGTAACTATTAGTAGGTTTTATTTGAACGCTACTTCCCCCATTTGTAGAATCAAGGGGAAACTTTTTTCTACTGAAAGAACCATGTCCTTGTCTCATAATTGAACTACCCGGGACCACACTATCATCTTCCCTCTGGTTCTTCTCAGGGATAAGGGTCTGATTTACTATCTCATAAATTGTGGAAAAGCTAAATAAATTCACATGCAATTGGACAGTGTATATGATTACATCATAAAACCACATAACTATCATCAAGTTCTCACCATCATGTGTCAATGAAAAGTAGTGATATTTGGTGAAAAAAACTAAATATTCTATCACAGGCATAGAACACTTTTATAGGTGCATAAATTTCCAAGCATGGCTTACTCTCAGTATCTATGGAAAAACGTATCCACTGAAGTATGTCTTAATATCCAACAATACTAAACCCTACGGTTTACCAACCGAAGTCATCACATCTAACCATTTCTTGGTAGATTCCCTAATCATATAGGTCATGATATTTACCCTACTCTATGTATGTGCATCTAGATGCTCAAATATTGACAGAATGGACAATATCCTTGAATCAATATATGGGGGTGACCATCCCCTAATAATGTTGGAATATTTTTCTTTGTGAAATCTCACTTAAACACTACCATGTTAGGTACAGGTCACCAAAAAAATTTCATAGACTGGATAACTCATTTGAATATCTCTTAATATATGCATTGGTTCCCAAATTGGGCATATTAAGAGGTCTTATAATTTAAACTATAAGAGGTTATTTGATAGATCATGGCCCACCACATCTTTACAGTGGTCTTCATCACCTCTCAGACACACAACATGAGTACGTCATGGTAGTATATATATATAATTTCCAAATTCTAACCTTAAAAATTTTAAGAATATATTGGATATAAAATATCAAAATAGGATAGGTACCAATCTTCTTATATGACATCCACACCTCTCTACCTATTCCCAAATCAAGGTCCAAATGATAACGTAACTCATAAGGGTATCAAAAGGTACAATACATAAATCCTAGTACTAATGTTAGTTCATGTTCAAGGTCGCATGTCATATCATAGAGGTCTCAGTATATGGAGTTTCAACAATAAGGTATAGAGGAAAAATCATTTAAATTTAATTTGGAACCCCAATCAATGGTAACCATTCTGTATAGAATTTTTAATTATTTCATAGTTGTACTTATTTATATGTATCTATATATACACATAATTCCTTATTTATATGGGAAATAATTCACAAATTAAAAGGAATAAGATTTATATGTTTTAATTGGGACCTTATGTATGTTTGACTTGACCCTTATATCAAGTATTAGGATGTAATAGGTCGTATAAATATATTTTATTATATTTTAATTTTCATTCTATATTTTTAAAAGTACATGATTCATAAAATATAATTAGAATTCAGTAAAAAAAATTAACTTTTATTTCTTTCCATCAGACTAGTGATTCATTGCTCAAATGTGGTATAATTGGATTATTAAGCTTCCACCATCAATATATATGGGATAACATAGTTTAGGTTGATGTTAACACTATAATTAATCAAATTATTTTATAACAATAATAAACATTACCACATTTCCAAATATGCTACTCTAATTAATGGGAGACATAATTGGGATATAGAGTTATAGGCATATAAAACATGTTTTAAAAATATTTAAAGTACAAAAAATATCTCCAATAGAATCAAGATAATAAAAATGTTCTTCTACTTCCATGATCTATACTAGTAAAGAAAAATCAAGAAACCAAATTCAGATGCTTCCCTTTGTCGCTTCATTCATCTATATGATCTGTTTGAGTACCAACTAGTGTCCTAAATATGGTTTGAGATAGACTCGGTAACTTAACACCACTGGAATCTTGTATTATTCATTCAGTGCATATAAAATGACCAGTGTGCATCAATAAAAATGTATGTAGAAATATAAAATGTAAATGATTCGACTCTGAAACTAACTACTTCGGCCTAATCAATAAACTATATGAACATGGGATAATGTGTGATCATGTTTGTGTATGACCTATACACATAGTGACATATATATCCATATATATATATACTATTAATAGACATAACCTATGAAGTAACTCAGGAATACATGGATATTTTTAAGTGTCTCATAGAATGAAAAGCGATTTCATAGTCTGGTATCATGAATCATATGGGTCACCATACCCTTGTATTACCAGTTAATGGGAATCCATACCATAGTATCACATTCTTTTTGGGATGAAATACTCAATTATCACAATTAAATGGTACGCCATGCCAAATTATCACATGTAAATGGGATTTTTGTGCCTTAGTATCACATTTATTTTGGGATTCCATTCCCATGGATCAAATTTAATTAGGGACTTTTTACCTAGGTATCACATATAAGTGGGACACCATGCCTAAGAATCACAAGAATATTGGACACCATGACCTTGAAACACATTTAAATATGGATCACATGCCCATAGATCATGAATCATATTCAAAGTAGTTCATGCTTTAATAAAATACGAACAATGCATTAGTACAGATTTTATTTGAGATAAGTGAATAACAGACAAATTATATAGAAGTCTCTTGATGTGGTCATTCCCCTCACTTCTTTTCAAGTGGAAGTATTCATTTAATTTAGGAATCAATCTAAGAATACATAAATGGTGGGTTTTTTTATAGAACCATTCAATAAGTCAAAGGGGGAAATCATAAGCACACCTCTAGGGGTGGAACTAGTTTAAGGGATTATCCTCCACCAAGGACATGGGTGTGAATGAGAGTCCCTATAATAGATTAAAAAATTTATTAAGTAAAACTATATATTTATGATAATGTAGGTAAATTCTTTCTTGTGGAATGGAAGCGCATTATATAAAATGACTCAGTTTTAGGGAAATGTTACTTGACCACATACCATAGCTTTATAGTATTTTCCTCATCCATTATCAACTCAGGATAAAATGTGTGAAATTAATTAATTAGACACATTTCGTGAAAACATGGCATATTATTTCACCAAGAAATAGAGATTTACATATTAAGGTAAAAAAATTAATGGAGTAAGTGAAATGAATGTATTACTGATACACTTCCAAAGTGACATACAGTGGTGGGATTAAAGATAGGTTAATGATAGAGGTTAAAATCACAATGAGAGGGGAAGAAGAATATTCTCATGCATTTGGCATCTAGAGAAAAAGAAAAGTAAAAGATTTATTTTATTTTTTTAGTAAAATGGGAAACATTTTCATCTTATGTAACATTAAATGGTGAGATGGTTTGGCCCCATGATTTTTTCCATACATGTTCATAACTAGAAACATATACCAGTTATGTGGATATAAGAGTGAATCCATGGGCGCATGGATTGGGAAAACCATGTAGCCCTATGAGGTACTCTAGAGCACCCCACATGGTCATGTATACTGAGAGGAGTGGTTAAAAATAGTTTTCATAATTGTGGTTCACTACAACTTCCTACAAGGTTGAGTCACAAGGTTATAATTATTTGTTTCCAAAATATACAATATTGTTTTCCCTTTCAAAATATGAAGCTTCAAGCACTGAATGAACCTTGGATTCTCCCAAAACCCTCCTTGGTCTCTTAAGCATGACATTTTTGGGAAACAAATGATTAAACAAAATTTAAAAGGGTTCTTACTTCATTAGAAAAATCATGATCTAACACCGAAGACCAAAATATATACTCTGCAATATCTCTCTTCCTATTGACCCACTATAATTACACATTTTAATATCTATATATGATGAATTGGGCCCTCACTCCTAGATCTGGTGCTCATAGACATATACAATACATACATTCTTTTAGCTAGATGTAAAATGTTGGATATAAAAATCATTAATTAAAAAATTAATAAGAATTATTAAATCTATTATATAAAAAGTATATTTTTAGGTTTTTATTTTTAATTTTTTAGGATAAATCATTCACTAATAATGATCATTTTTTACTCAAATATGAACAATATTTTTTCAATTATATAAGAAAAAATTATTAATTCATTATAATTATTTAACATATCTCATAAATAATTCAACACATGATATCCTTAAAACAATGTATTCTACATTACTTTAATTCATAACTTAGGAAATTAAAACATAAGAAATGGCTGATATCAAATTCCTATTAAATTAATCATATAAATAAAGAAACCATGGAATAAACATGGTATTAATACTATGGTAAGAGTAAAAAAATAATATGAATCTATAATCAACATGAAACTAGGATCATGATGTACCCCGAAAAATAAATGAATATATGGATATCAGAAATATTGATCTCATAATGATTTAATACATTATGTCAAACAAAAAAAAATGATATCATGTTCTTATTCAAATAAATTTACTTTTAATCAAGAACGCAGTCAATACATATTACTAAATTGGGTGGTAATATATAAAATAAACGAACATATTGTGTCTTTTAGGTACGTGGGCTATCTATCCAACGGTATATAGTTAACTTTCTTATAATCATTAGTATTGGAATAATAAAATATAGAATGCTAATATATTTTACCATGTCAGTAGAATAAAGTTATTTCTAGGTGACCATCATTAAATCTAAATTATATAAAATTTTATGTTTACATTGTATAAAGAAAAGGGTATGTTGTTAAGTCAATAATGTAAAAATGTTGTCATAATATATTTAGAGAATGGAAGTTGGTAGTTTCAAAATATCATATCACAAAAAGTGAGAAATATATTTTAAAGTGTTAATGTGGTTGGAATGTATGTCCTCAAAAAAAGTATAAAATACCACATAATACAATATGGGGAATAATTTATCAAACATATAGAAAATAAGTTCAAAATAACTATCTTAAATCAATGACAAAAATTTGGGTTACCAAAAACTATTAACACTAGGAAAACAACTTACTCGACATTCACAAGAATAAGGGAACATGATTTGACCAGTAAGTACTATGAAATAAAACATGTGTGATAAAAATATATCTATGGGTGGTTAATACTCCCATATAAAGAAATAATGGTTCACAAAATGTATTATAATTTAAGGAATCAAAACAGAGAACCATAAAACCCTTGTGGATTTAGAAACATTCAAATATAAACTACTTGAAAAAGTAGGTATGTAATTTATCGTCAAATACCCCGATTACAATTAAATTCACAATATCATATCTCCACTATGAATTATAGTCATCAAATAGAATAACTTAGGTACATAATAATACACTTGTATCAAATAGTGGAATTTGAGATAAAACCCATTACTACTTGTTCCTTGCTTATAGGGACGTACTAAACCACCATTATCGAAAACATAGATGTATTAATTTATTAAAACAATAACTTAATAATTTCTATTTCCATCTATACTATTCTTAATTATTCATTCTACATATTAATTCTTCTTATTTTCCCCATTTTTTCAATGTTTTGATCATTTATACCAGTTTTATATTAGTGATTACTATGTTAATTATTCAAATATAATAATTAATTAATCATTAAATTTTATAAAAAGGATTATTTATAATACTTTATGATTTTTCATACTAATTTCATGAGTTTCATAGTCTTTATTATTAAACATTAAATCGATAACAACCAAGTTTCGGTGATTCTTGATGATCAGAGATTATTTTATTAATTAATGATTTTAATATTGATATAAAATCTCAAGAAATAGAAACAAATAATTATTTACACATTTATATCATATTATACCATTAATAGTGTTCACACAGTCATTCATGATATAAATTCATAAAATTGTTCAATTAGGTGGTTAAACTAACCCAAACATGAACATACCCATATATAATGAATTATTATGATGTTATTTTATCATAATATCATTATTCAATAAGAATAATGATATTATTTAGTGTTTATTATTTTTATATATCATAATTTTAAAGAATCATAAATATAATATAATTTAAATAAAGTCATTACAAAGAAAATGAGATGATTTTACTCTTAAAGTGTTCATTTTAAATGAATAAAATAATCATAATCTTTGGATTGTCATATCAATAATATATAGTTAAATTTATTGTAATAGAACATTAAATATATCATAAATATCATATTTATACTTTAATTCAACACTTTTAACTATACTTGTAAGGAGGTAAAGTAAAACTAAATAGGTTACATCGTGGAGATAGTAGTCTACACGGTGCACGAAAAAATGTTTCATTTTTTCTAAATGATAGGGAATATAAATAAACAATGATAATTCCCAAATGGGGATCTACCTCCAGTGATTTACCCTTTTGTTATAATGGGGTTTCCTTATGTGGAGTGTTTAAAAAGTCAACACATGGTAATTCTCTTTCCTAATAAGAGAAACAAACAATGATAATACCCTAAATATAGTAACATTAAAGTATATATGTGATATTAATATCATTATATTATTATTTAAATAAAAAATTTAAAATATTAGAATTAAGAATAAAACTGTGTAGTAGATAATACTCACATCAGAGACATTAATTTTCATGAGAATAATTCGTGGAAGTGAAGACCTTATTATAAATAATGGTGACTAAAATATTTTTAATGTTGTAAAAGGATCAATTAGGAAAGAATAGGAAGATTTTCAATGAAAATTTTGAATGATAAGTGATTCATGAAGTGGTGATGATGTTACCCTTTTATAAGGGATGGTAAGGGTAGATTTTATAGTAACCCTTACATCTTCAATAATGTTAGGATAAAATTAAAGTGATAAAGGAAAATGTTTTGAAAAAAGATGAGAGAAAATTAGTCAGGGTATTTAAACACCTAACATATTCTTTTTCGAGACCAAATTGAGTATTTTAATACTTTTTTACTTTAACCTTTTTTTGTTGTTTTATTTTCGGTTTCTTATACTTGCACTATAGGATGGTATGACATATTAACTATGGTAAATGATTGTACCCAGTTTTTGGGAATGGTTTATTTATCCTTATTGTTGATTATTTTCTATTGTTTCCATTATTGAAATTATTATCTGATCTGGATTACTCTGTTAAAGAGGGTATAGTCTCCCCATGTGACCCATTGGACTATCGCTGCTAGTTGGAAACCTCTGGCATATGGGGAGGCATGCTTGAGGTCATGTGACAACTCGTCTCGGAGCACCGGTTTAGTGGCTTCCGGGTTGGGGATGTTACAAAGTGGTATCATAGTAGTTGTTTTATCTTTCTTACTATTTTTGGATGGTATACCAGATATTAGGACATTATCGGTCCTTGGTAATGAGCTCATTCTTGGGAGTTTCTAAATCATGTACGAGGGAAAGCCCATGTCACATGTGGTGGGAATTGTTTTTCTTCATGTGTGTTGCTACAACTGAATGATATTTCTCTATTGTTTGATGCACATGTTGTGTGATTTGATTGATTTATTATATTTTCCCATTTCCATAATGGCATTAAGTTGTGCATTAATGCATAATTTAGGTACCTATGTATATAGGTCACATGCATCATTATAGGCATAGACATGGGGAAGGGTGTGTGATACATGAAAGGTGAAATTCATTTTTCCATCTTAATAAACATGAAGAAAATGATGCCTAATAATTGTAGTGATATATGGAGAATGAAAATAATGAAAATGAGTAGTTAAGGAATATCGTTTATGAATAAATGTTATAATTAAGTTAAAATTTTGGGTTATGATAAATTTAAATGTTTGAATGGTCTCTAAAAGAGAATGATTATTGTAGTGATGGTAAAATGGTTAGTGAGATTATTTAACAAAAAGTGAAAATGAAATTAAAAATGGTGGTTGTAACAAGTTATGAAATGGTAAATGTGCATAAGAGGGAAGGAATGTTATTTTAAAAGAACTATTGGTTTGAAGGGGTTTTGATGGAAGACTTGTGATTAAATAAATTGGTTACCCAATGTTGACCATGACCCACAGTAGGTATGGTAGAGGGTGGTTCTCTAAGTGTAATGATGACTGTTGGGATATAGTATGAAGAACTATTTATTTAATATTCATATCGTGGTATATTTTCCATTTGTGGTTAAATCATGTTGGTCATTAATCAAAGTTTTGGGGGAATGATATGTTTAAAATGAAACTGGTTGAGTTCAAAGTTGGGTATCCTTTGTGTTTCTGGTTTGACCCTCGTATGCATAAGTTGGGAAGTGAGAGTTCCCTAGTTTGAGACTTTGGATTTGGTTTGAGAGGACTTTCAATTTATGTCATGGCCTAGATGGTGTGTTTAGGGAAACCATGGTAGTGTAGTAGCCTTTGTGTTGCGAAGCGTTGTTCGGTGATATGAGTGAGGGAACTCTCATGGTTTGTGACCATATGGAGAACATGTTGGACCCTAAGGATGGTTTCTGGTTCTTGGTGACCTTGTGAGTATAGACCTTAGGGGTTGTGTCTCAAATCTCAGCGAGCGTGTTTTTCCCGTTGAGTCTATGAATGTGTAAACCTTTGGTGTGGAATCTAGATATGATGTTTGTTTGGAATAGTATGCACAGAGTGCGTTATAATTGGAGTGATAGTTCCATTCATGTGTTTTTCTTTGTTTGTGTCATGATATGTGTGGTTTGGAGAGAGGTTAAGTGGATCCTCCTAGTTGTGACACTAGTCAAAGGAGTTTGTGACATTCAACCTTAAAGATGACCTACGAGAGAGGTTAGATAGAGTCTCTACTTTGTTTGGGTGTCTTCCACACATGTTGAAGTTTTGGACTTTGGAAGTGGCACCTAGAGTGCCCCAAGGAGCTGGTTTTCCCATCAGGGATATGTTGTTAGGTTGATGGATAGTTGTGCCACACGAGTTGTGGTTATGCATTGATAGTTTTTGAAATCAAGGGTGACTATGTGGGAATATATACAAGGTATATAGGTTACTTAGAATATGAAGCATGATAGATGTTGCAGAAGTGATGTTAATGAAAATTTGGTGAAGGTCAAGTGTGTCTGGTTCTCCCATAAGGGCACCCTAGTGATTGTAATGTGATGTAAGGTTTTTTTAAAGGGTTGTACCGTATATATTCTTGACTCTCCCTTTTTGGGATGATGATTTAAGGGGGTCTTTAGGTTGTCTCTGAGTAGAAAGGAAAGACCGGCTGGAGTGTGATTATATTCCATTACTTTATGAGGACACCAGAGGTTAGGGTGGTCACGTGGATGAACTTGTTATTTGAATGAGTTGGTTTTTGGGTAAGATGCAGAGGCCACCACAGGACAAAGGATATTGGATTACCAATAGACATGGTAAGGAAAGAAATTCGGGGATTTGTTAAATGAAAATGAAGGTTGTACTGTGACACCGCTGGTTTGATTGATGTGGCAGACTATGGTGCTTCAGTTTTTAGCTGTCAGGGACACATCGGAATAACTCGAGTGGTGTGGTGGAAATAGTGCCAAAAGAAACATTGTTTCACATTTTCTTGGTGGTTTGGTTGTGTAGTGATGGTTGGATCGGGTTGGTAATCGAACTTGAGTGCTGGTGGTTAAGTGTTGATGAGACATGTTCGACAGGGAGGCCTAAAATCCATTGCAGTTCATGGATTCCATAACTTGACAATAGAAATGGATAATTTGGTGGTGGTGTTCCTCAAAAACATCTTAGCGTACCTCATCTAGTGACGAGAATACCCAATATCTTTACATCATCCCAGGTACAATGAGAAGCTTTGGCTCATGCCAAGAGACATATAGGTGTTTGGTTGGATGAGGGACATCATGGAGTTTACACGAATGGGAACAATATATGTGGAGCTTGATGATGGAATTCACACCCTCTGTGATTTTGGGTGATGTCCTAGAAATGGACCCAATGTCAAAAAATATCATGGGTTTCATTCTCTGAAGCTGGGAACTGGCACTGAAGGACGTTTTTTTCTTATTTTGGAAAAAACTAGATGTCCAAGTCTATGTATGAGGTTCAGTTTGTGATCAGGTATAATATGTGGTGGTTGGAATCCCTCTTGAGAGTAGTGTTAACAACACTCCTAAGGCAAAGAGTGATAAATAAGTCCTAGATGTGGAGAAGGGGGTGTCAAATCGATGTAGTGGCACCAGAATGGCAATGGGGAAATTTTGAGGTACATGTTACGTTCTGTAGAGAAAAAATGTGGGCCTTGAACGTGATGTCTGACGATCCAAGTGTTGTATTGAACTCAGGGTGGAACCAAGTGAAGTATGTGTTCTCTGTGCCGAGTTGTAGAAGGATGTGGGTGGATATGACAACAAGTTTTGGCAAGAGATGTTGGGTTCCTATAACTCCAACGAAGATTGGGGTTAGACTCGGTTAATTTTCCTTGTGTGGTTTTGGAATGTCATGAAGTTTAGTGAACCATGGCCATATGTTTTGGTTTCATGCCAAGTATGAAACCTAATGATGGTCTAGGGGGAAGTAATGTTGTGATGACTGGATTCTCTTGGAGTCTCAGATAGTGTACAATCAGTGGATGGTGGGTGTTCTTATAACGACCCATACTTTACATACATTGTTAATACTTCAAAATTGAAGCACCCTTATTACAACATATGACAAAACCACAAAGGACCGTATAGGTATAGTGTCTTTAGAAACTGGTAAACATAAACAACTGGTTCATAAATCTTCTACAGTGTCTCCCATTTATTTAATCATATCTAGGGTCCCTTATAGCATATTATACTTAATATCCATCTTCCTGACCTGGGGAAAAGAAAACATAAAAGGGTGAGCTCAAATGCTCAGCAAGGGAAAATAAAGGAAATAAAAATCATATCATATCTTTTTGAAAATCATAACATGCAAAAGAGACCATAATAACTTAACATGGAATAAATCATAGAAGTGAAAATGAGATCCCCATAATCATATCATGAAACTTGAAACTCTGTGGCATGCACACATAATCATGGAAAATCATTTCTTGTTAGTCATGACTCATTTCCAAGACTATCTTAGTGGACAAAGTCCCTTTCTGAACCGAGTCACCCTCGTTCCAGTCCTGTTTCACTGAACCGGTATAACCTACCATTCCATCCATGTCTATCTCATGAGATATAAGATCTTTACCCAATGCATTGGAGGGAGATATAGGTCCCACCCATCTTATAATGAATCCTTTCTTATGTGTGCCACATAATCATAAACCATACATCATAGCGTAACCCATGTAATAAAAATAGGATTCTTAAACAACATGACATCATAAAACAATTCATATAAGATAAAGGAATTCATAAAAATATTTCCATCACAACATAATCAAATCCATGTAATAATAGGGATAAAAACAAAACCCTTTTTATTATCTTATATGGAAAATAATTTTGATAAAATACTTGAACTTCATTCTTGAGGAAAATATCTTTTCTACTTCAAAAACACTTTTCCTTTCTTAACATGTCATACAATTTTAAACTTAAAGAAGTTGATTAAAAATAAACATGAAAACTTGTATAGGAAGCTTCTTGGAAATAATGTTTTAAAAATCCATTCATGCCGTATAAGTTAAAAAAACATTCTTCTCGTACTTTTGTCGGAAAAGTCAAAAAAGTACCTCGTACGAAAAACGACAAAAGATTCATTTCATATCCTTTACTAAAAAATTACCGAAGGGTAAAATGGGATATAATCTATTTTAGGTGGATGGAAATAATATTACATATTGAGGAAACATGGATGTGGATGATAAAATACACCCCAGTAAATTCCGAAGTATAAACAATCTCGGATAAAGATGAGATTGTGATATTTCCCTTAACTTAGGTTCGATTTGCTTTGTATGTGTCCAAAGCTCCTGTATAATGGTATAAATAATGTTATTGTCTTTTTCCATAATCATACATATTGATATTATATCATATATGGTCATATTCTTAGCTTCTTGTTAGTAATATTTCATTGTTACTTGTTACTCGGGTCTTTATTGCCTTTTGTTCTTATGCGTGTTTTTCCGAATAAATTATAATTCTTCTTTTAAGGTTATAGATACCTTATATCCAGAATGGTATTAGTGTAACATATATCATATGTATTCATTCAATTCATTTATATAATTACTATGTAATGATGATCATGTAGAACGAGTCGCATCACATCGTGGAGACGGTATTCCGTACGTACGCACGAGTGATGATATCATTCCTATGATCATGGAATTGTATTGGAGTATATGTATATTATTTCAGTATCAATGTTAATTTATAATAATAATAAATAGTTACTCATTACACCATTATACCCATCCTTGTAAGGTGATGGTGGAAAATAGATTACACCACGGCTTGGAGACGGTATTCCGTACGTACGCACGCGCGGTGATTTCATTTTTCCGTAGGATGGATAGAAGGTGAATTAGGGTTGTTTCATATTTATAATAACATATCATTATGTAAGTAATACTGATGTTATTACTTTATCATGAAACAACTAAAGAAGAAGAAGTTTAAGAAGAAAGAAATTGAAAAGATCGGTAATGGATATTACCTCTTCTTTGGAACGCCTCTTTGAATCCTCTACTTAGGGAACTAATATTGGTCTTTGAAGAAAACCAGGACCTCTAGGATTATTCTAGGGAAGTGGAGAGAAGAACATGGCAGGGTTTGGCCGATCTTGGGTGCTCAAATTGGTGTGAGGAGGAGGGGGAGGAGGTTCCCTTTTATAAGGGAGGAGAGGGCTCCTTAGGAATATCTCAAAATATTATTTTATATTAAAGTCAAAATTGGTTTATAATGGCTCCACAGGGTCTTATTTCGAAGCTCAAGTGGGGAGGGGTCTAAATCCTATCAACCAATATGATTTAGACAAGTTTAGGGTATTATTTTAACCTTATCAATTAGATTTAACTCTAAGTTAAATAATTTAACTTTTACCGTGTCTTTTTGTTTTCTTTCACTATATGGTTAAAACACTTACTATAACATGCCAAAAGAACCCCAAATTGGTTATTATTAAAATATATATCCTTATCTAAGTAATTTTTCCAAACCTTAGATTTTTAGGAATAAAATAACAATTAGTAATATAATATTTTATTTAAAAACTATTTTGTGTCAATTTTGACACTATTTGATATATGATTTTTGTGAAAGTCATAAAAGAATTATATGTTCGAACCAAGTTGATTAAATCAACAATAATATATCATAGTAACCTAGAAAATTAGTGGAATTCATAAAAAGTCTCAAATTACATTTACTTTGGTGATTATAACATCAATTATGTCAATATTTCATTAATAAGATAATTACTGCATCATCATTGTGTCATAAATAAATTAAATTATTTAATGTCTAAAAATTAAAAATAAAATACCATTATGTAGGAAATATTTTTAGCTTTCTAATGAATATTTATAGTCGATTTTATCTTATGTATAACCACATATTAAAAATGATTTACTTATTAAACATTGATTTTAACTATTTTAACCCTTCTTTAAATAAATTAATAATAAATGTCCTAATCTAACCCAAGTGGGCCTAAATGGTCATATTTTATTCCTAAGTTTTTTTTCAGTTGAATTAAACTTATCCAATAGAGTTAGGACATGTGTTAGGGTAATAGTAATATCATTTTTATCCTTAGTTACCCTATTTACTATTAACCGCGGTAAAAAAAGTACAAAGTTACTATTCACCAAAAAATTATTTTTATCTCATTGAACCATATTTTACTTATTGATATCAACCGTGTCTGTCGGATTTTCGAAATTCCATTCACAGAAGTGGTAAAATTAAGTTTTATGCAAAATTCAGTTTTTAACCTACCACTTAGTGGTTTCACTATTCATCAAAAATTGAAAGTTTTCAGAAAAATACCAAAATTTCACCCTAGGCTAATTTCGGTATTCCGAATCCAAAAATGAAGTTCATTTTGAAAGATAAAATTTATAAAATTTCAAAAAGTGGTTATTACTATTCATAACGGCTAGTTTTAATAATATTTTAATAGCATATCGTTGTTTAGTGAAACTCAGTATTGCGTACGACGCAAGCTATCGAGGAAGGTCGCGATTGCGTGTAAAGTAAGCCAAGAAAGTGTGTAGTGAAAGATTCCTTTGAACAAAATATTACTCATAAAAATCTCGGGTGTTACATTCTACCCCCCTTAAAAAGAATTTCGCCCTCGAAATTCTTCACTTTGTAACAAACAGATGAGGATACTTCTCCCTCATCATATCCTCAAGCTCCCATGTAGCTTCTTCTAATTGGTGGTTCCTCCATAAAACTTTCACGAATCGAGTGGTCTTGTTTCGTAGGACTTTTTCGCTACGATCCAGAATCTCTATCGGTTGTTCTTCATAAGAAAGATCTTGCTCCAGCGGTACAACTTCTGAGCTGAGTACATGTGAAGGATCAGATATGTACTTTCTCAGGAGAGATACATGGAACACATCGTGAACTTGAGAGAGATTCGGTGGAAGCGCCAATCGGTAAGCTACCTTTCCAACACGATCCAGTATTTCGAAAGGACCGATATATCTAGGGATCAACTTCCCCTTCTTTCCAAATCTCATAACCCTCTTCCAGGGAGATATTCGTAAGAACACTTTATCACCCACTTCAAACTCTAGGTCTTTTCTTCGGTTGTCGGCATAACTTTTCTGTCGACTCTGAGCTGCTCTTATGTGTTGTTGAATAGATCTGACCTTTTCTTCCATTTCATCAACGAGATTAGGTCCTAATAGCTTTCTTTCCCCAACTTCATCCCAGCAAGTTGGAGTCCTGCAATTCTTTCCATAGAGAACTTCATAAGGAGCCATCTGAATACTAGAGTGAAAGCTATTATTATAAGAAAATTCCACCAAAGGTAGGTGTTGATCCCAACCTCCTTTGAAATCCATAGAGCAAGCTCTCAACATATCTTCAAGGGTTTGAATTTTTCTCTCAGACTGACCGTCTGTCTGGGGATGATAAGCAGTGATGAAACTCAACTCTGTATCCAGAGTATGCTGAAGACTTCGCCAGAACTTCGAGGTAAATCTCGGATCCCGATCAGATATAATAGAAAGTGGTACTCCATGCAATCTTACCACTTCCTTTACATATATCCTGGCAAGCTGATCTAGAGAGAAATCCTCTCTAATAGCAATAAATTGTGCAGACTTTGTAAGACGATCAACTATGACCCAAATAGCATTATTGCCTTTGGATGTTTTAGGAAGTCCTGTGACAAAGTCCATAGTGATGTTTTCCCATTTCCATTCGGGTATGGGTAATGGTTGTAACATCCCCTTAGACATCTGTCTCTCAGCTTTAACTTGTTGACAAACCAAGCATCGAGAGACATATTCAGCAACATCTCTTTTCATGCCATCCCACCAGAAGTACTCTTTCAGGTCCCTATACATCTTCGTGCTTCCAGGATGAATAGAGAATGATGAACTGTGAGCCTCATCCAGCAGCTCCTTCTTTAATTCGGGGATGGGAGGAACACAAACTCGATTCCTGAACTTTATTATCCCATCACAATCAAGGTTGAATTCAGGAACATTTCTCACCTTCTTTTGTAACTCGACATCTTCTTTCTGTGCCTCTTTAATCTTCACATGTATAGATGGTTGAACATTCATTTGAGAAAGATAATATTATCCCCCTTCCATTATAATTCCAAGATCCATCCTTTGTAAATCCATAAATATTGGATCTTTTGTGATCCTCATCATGGATAAACTAGCATGGTCTTGTCGACTTAATGCATCTGCCACCTTGTTTTCTTTCCCAGGGTGGTAATGGATTGAGCAGTCGTAATCCTTAATCAGCTCTAACCATCTTCTTTGACGCATATTCAACTCCTTTTGTGTGAAAATATACTTTAAACTTTTATGATCAGTATAAATATCACACCTTTCACCATAAAGGTAATGCCTCCAAATCCTTAATGCAAAGATTACCGCATCCAACTCCAAATCATGTGTTGGGTAATTTTGCTCATGGAATTTCAACTATCGTGAGGCATAAGCTATTACCATATCATTTTGCATAAGAACACACCCCAATCCCTTCTTGGATGCATCACTGTAGATCACAAACCATTCTCCACTACAAGGCAGTGTGAGCACAGGTGCACTGGATAACCTTCTTTTCAACTCCTTGAAATTATCTTCACATTCCTCTGTCCAAACAAACTTAACTCCTTTCCGAGTCAACTTGGTGAGTGGATTAGATAATCGTGAAAAATCTTTTACAAAACGTCGATAATATCCAGCCAAACCAAGAAAACATCGGATCTCAGTTACTGTTGTTGGTCTTGACCATCTTTCGATAACCTCTGTTTTTTCTGGATCCACAGATATCCCCTCTTTTGAGATTATGTGACCCAAAAATGCAACTTTTTGAAGCCAAAATTCACACTTGGTAAATTTGGCATAAAGCTTCTCCTTTCTGAGGGTCTTCAGTATAATTCTCAAGTGATCTTCATGCTCTTCCTTGCTCTTTGAATAGACAAGAATATCGTCTATAAAGACTACCACAAATTGATCAAGATAGTCTCTAAAGACTCTATTCATTAGATCCATGAAGATAGCAGGGGCATTAGTAAGACCAAATGGAATCACTATAAATTCATAGTGTCCATACCTTGTACGGAAAGCCATCTTTGTTATATCCTCCCTTTTGACCCATAATTGATGATACCCTGAACGAAGATCAATCTTGGAAAAGTATTGAGCTCCGTGTAGTTGGTCAAATAATTCATCAATGCGTGGGAGAGGATATTTGTTCTTCATAGTGATCTTGTTAAGTTCTGGATAATCAATGCAGAGTCTCATTGATCCATCTTCCTTCTTAACAAATAGAACAGGTGCTCCCCAAGGTGACGCACTAGGGCGTATGAATCCCTTATCAAGATTCTCTTGGAGTTGCTTCTTCAATTCCTGCAACTCAATTGGGGCCATTCTATAAGGTGTCTTTGAAATTGGAAAAACGCCCGGTATGAGTTCTATTGAAAACTCATCTTCACGATTTGGTGGAAGACCCGGTAATTCCTCCAGAAAGACATCATCAAACTCCCGTACAATGGGAATATTCTTAATCGTGAGTTTCTCACCAACCATTTGAGATAAATATCCTTCATTTAGTGGAATCAATACCCATAAGATGGATGAAATTTCCACTGGAAGGTTATGTTCATCCTTGCATTGATAGACGATCGTAGATTGATCTGGAATATGAAATGTGACTTCCCTTCTTTGGAAATTGATATGAGCTCCATGTAGAGAAATCCAATCCATGCCAAGAATCACATCAAATTCCACTAAAGTAAGGATCACAAGATTTTCAGGAAGCACTTTCCCACAAACTTCGATCGGAGAATAATTATAAACTTTTGATGCGACTGTTGTGCCATTAGGTGTTGTCACAGCTAACTCAACATCAAATTGTTGAGGTAGTACGGTGATACCCTTAGAAAATTTTTCAGAAATAAAAGAGTGGTTGGATCTAGAATCAAATAAAACATTTTCTACATTAGAGTGGATGGTAAGTGTAACTTTCACCACTTCGTTATCGTACTCCACATCGCTGATAGAAATTGCATGTGACTTTCCTTTGTCTTTAGCCTTAAGATTTTGTTGACGTTGACCATCATCATCAACCCTTGGATTTGGGCATTGATTGGCATAATGCCCCATCTCCTTGCACTTGAAACATTGAAGTGTAGTAGGTTCATTTTGTGTATCCCTTCCTTTGTTTGCATCATTAGACATCTTCTTCCCATTATCGCGGCATTCAAATGCCCGATGACCTTCCTTTCCACATTTAAAACATTTACTTGTCCCTTTAAGACAACTCCCTCCATGTTTTTTTCCACACTTTGAGCATAAGGGAAAGCTCATCTTCTTTTCAGTGTGCTCTTTAGATTTTCCTTTGAATTCCATCTTCCTCTTCTTATCAAACTCATGTGACTGATGGGTTACTCCAATCTCCATCTCGACTTTGAGAGCACATCGAACGATTTCCTCATAGCTATTGAAGTCCCTTATGGATAACGCCCTTCGAAGACTTGGTTTTAATCCACTAAAGAATCGATCAATCTTACTCTCAGGTTGGATAATAATACCAGAAGCATACCTTGCAAGTCTTGTAAAATTTTCTTCATAGGTACCAACAGATTCATCATCCCTTTGCTTCAGTTCAAGAAACTCTTTCTCCATCTTTGTTCGGAGAATACGAGGGAAGTACTTATTGAAAAATAAGTTCATGAACTCGTCCCATTCCATAGACTAAATTTCATCCCTTTGCCTCATATTCTTAATAAGATTCCACCATTGATCAGCATCTCCTTCCAAACGATACACTGCTAGGATGACTTTATCATGTTCAGAACATTGAAGAACTGAAAATATCTTTTCAGTAGTACTAATACATTGTTCAGAAACTAATGGATCAGTAGACCCACTGAAAGAAGGTGGACGCTGCCTCATGAAGGATTCAACAGAATGTTGCTCATTCCTTTGCTCGTTTGGAAGTCCTGCATGATTCATAGCTTGAGAAAGTTGTGTGAGCATGGCAACAAGATTTTTCATTCCAACTCCCATATCGTTAGGTTTCTTAGGGGGACAATCATTGCATTTCCCATCGCATTCCGCATTAACACGGTTCCTTCGGGTTCCAGCCATTGACTAAAACCAAGAAGAATAGTGTGAGAAACACTAATTATAATAGGAAAACCACATAATCAAGAATAAAATTTCACACTTAAGGTCTTATCCTAGAGTATTCATGGCCATTTATAAAACACTAAGATTATGTTCTATGCTTAGACTTATCCTTAGGGTTCTTACTAAGGCTTTCACATCCTAGTTTCCAAAGGTTGACTATACCTTTCCTCTGATACCAACTATAACGACCCATACTTTACATACATTGTTAATACTTCAAAATTGAAGCACCCTTATTACAACATATGACAAAACCACAAAGGACCGTATAGGTATAGTGTCTTTAGAAACTGGGAAACATAAACAACTGGTTCATAAATATTCTACATTGTCTCCCATTTATTTCATAATATCTAGGTTCCCTTTTAGCATATTCTACTTAATATCCATCTTCCTGGCCTGGGGAAAAGAAAACATAAAAGGGTGAGCTCAAATGCTCAGAAAGGGAAAATAAAGGAAATAAAAATCATATCATATCTTTTTGAAAATCATAACCTGCAAAAGAGATCATAATAACTTAACATGGAATAAATCATAGAAGTGAAAATGAGATCCCCATAATCATATCATGAAACTTGAAACTCTGTGGCATGCACACATAATCATGGAAAATCATTTCTTGTTAGTCATGACTCCTTTCCAAGACTATCTTAGTGGACAAGGTCCCTTTCTGAACCGAGTCACCCTCGTTCCAGTCCTGTTTTACTGAACCGGTATAACCTACCGTTCCAGCCATGTCTATCTCATTAGATACAAGATCTTTACCCAATGCATTGGAGGGAGATATAGTTCCCACCCATCTTATAATGAATCCTTTCTTATGTGTGCCACATAATCATAAACCATACATCATAGCGTAACCCATGTAATAAAAATGGGATTCTTAAACAAAATGACATCATAAAACAATTCATATAAGATAAATAAAATCATAAAAATATTTCCATCAAAACATAATAAAATCCATGTAATAATAGGGATAAAAACAGAACCCTTTTTATTATCTTAGATGGAAAATAATTTTGATAAAATACTTGAACTTCATTCTTGAGGAAAATATCCTTTCTACTTCAAAAACACTTTTCCTTTCTTAACATGTCATAAAATTTTAAACATAAAGAAGTTGATTAAAAATAAACATGAAAACTTGTAAATGAAGCTTCTTGGAAATAATGTTTTAAAAATCCATTCATGCCGTATAAGTTAAAAAAAAATTATTCTCGTACTTTTGTCGAAAAAGTCAAAAAAGTACCTCGTACGAAAAACGACAAAAGATTCCTTTCATATCCTTTACTAAAAATTTACCGAAGGGTAAAATGGGATATAATCTATTTTAGGTGGATGGAAATAATATTACATATTGAGGAAACATG
This sequence comes from Viscum album, assembly GCA_963277665.1. Taxonomy (NCBI): domain Eukaryota; kingdom Viridiplantae; phylum Streptophyta; class Magnoliopsida; order Santalales; family Viscaceae; genus Viscum; species Viscum album. Next base: position 860,297,263 of record OY728134.1, on the reverse strand, counting down.
GATGTGGATGATAAAATACACCCCAGTAAATTCCAAAGTATAAACAATCTCGGATAAAGATGAGATTGTGATATTTCCCTTACCTTAGGTCTGATTTGCTTTGTATATATCCGAATCTACTGTATAATGGTTTAAATAATGTTATTGACTTATTCCAGAATCATACATATTGATATTATATCATATATGGTCATATTCATAGCTTCTTGTTAGTAATATTTCATTGTTACTTGTTACTCGGGTCTTTATTGCCTTTTGTTCTTATGCGTGTTTTGCCGAATAAATTCTTATTCTTCTTTTAAGGTTATAGATACCTTATATCCAGAATGGTATTAGTGTAACATATATCATATTTATTCATTCAATTCATTTATATAATTACTATGTAATGATGATCATGTAGAACGAGTCGCATCACATCGTGGAGACGGTATTCCGTATGTACGCACGAGTGATGATATCATTCCTATGATCATGGAATTGTATTGGAGTATATGTATATTATTTCAGTGTCAATATTACTTTATAATAATCATCAATAGTTACTCATTACACCATTATACCTATCCTTGTAAGGTGATGGTGGAAAATAGATTACACCACGGGGTGGAGACGGTATTCCGTACGTACGCACGCGCGGTGATTTCATTTTTCCATAGGATGGATAGAAGGTGAATTAGGGTTGTTTCATATTTATAATAACATATCAGTGTGTAAGTAATACTGATGTTATTACTTTATCATGAAACAACTAAAGAAGAAGAAGTTTAAGAAGAAAGAAATTGAAAAAATCGGTAATGGATATTACCTCTTCTTTGGAACGCCTCTTTGAATCCTCTACTTAGGGAACTAATATTGGTCTTTGAAGAAAACCAGGACCTCTAGGATTATTCTAGGGAAGTGGAGAGGAGAAAATGGCAGGGTTTGTCTGAGCTTGAGTTCTCAAATTGGTGTGAGGAGGAGGGGGAGGAGGTGCCCTTTTAAAAGGGAGGAGAGGGACACCTTAGGAATATCTCAAAATATTATTTTATATTAAAGTCAAAATCGGTTTATAATGGCTCCAAAGGGTCTTATTTCTAAGCTAAAGTGGGGATGGGTCGAAATCCTATCAACCAATAGGATTTATACAAGTTTAGGGTATTATTGTAACCTTATCAATTAGATTTAACTCTAAGTTAAATAATTTAACTTTTACCGTGTCTTTTTGTTTTCTTTCACTATATGGTTAAAAAACTTACTATAACATGCCAAACGAACCCCAAATTGGTTATTATTAAAATATATATCCTTATCTAAGTCATTTGGCCGAACCTTAGATTTTTATGAATAAAATAACAATTAGTAATATAATATTTTATTTACAAACTATTTTGTGTCAATTTTGAAACTATTTGATATATGATTTTTGTGAAAGTCATAAAAGAATTATATGTTCGAACCAAGTTGATTAAATCAACACTAATATATCCTAGTAACCTAGAAAAGTAGTGTAATTCATAAAAAGTCTCAAATTACATTTATTTTTGTGTTTATAACATCAATTATGTCAATATTTCATTAATAAGATAATTACTGCATCATCATTGTCTCATAAATAAATTAAATTATTTAATGTCTAAAAATTACAAATAAAATACCATTATGTTGGAAATCGTTTTAGCTTTCTAATGAATATTTATAGTCTAATTTATCTTATCTATAACCCCATATTAAAAATGATTTACTTATTAAACTTTGATTTTAACTATTTTAACCCTTCTTTAAATAAATAAATAATAAATGTCCTAATCTAACCCAAGTGGGCCTAAATGGTCATATTTTATTCCTAAGTTTGTTTTTGGTCCAATTAAACTTATCCAATAGAATTAGGACATGTGTTAGGGTAATAGTAATATCATTTTTACCCTTATTTACCCTATTTACTATTAACCGCGGTAAAAAAAGTAAAAAGTTACTATTCACCAAAAAATTATTTTTATCTCATTGAACCACATTTTACTTACTGATATCAACCGTGTCTGTCGGATTTTTGAAATTCCATTCACAGAAGCGGTAAAATTAAGTTTTATGCAAAATTCAGTTTTTAACCTACCACATAGTGGTTTCACTATTCATCAAAAATTGAAAGTTTTCAGAAAAATACCAAAATTTCACCCTAGGCTAATTTCGGTATTCTGAATCCAAAAATGAAGTCCATTTTGAAAGATAAAATTTATAAAATTTCAAAAAGTGGTTATTACTATTCATAACAGCTAGTTTTAATAATATTTTAATAGCATATCGTTGTTTAGTGAAACTCGGTATTGCGTACGACGCAAGCTATCGAGGAAGGTCGCGATTGCGTGTAAAGTAAGCCAAGAAAGTGTGTAGTGAAAGATTCCTTTGAACAAAATATTACTCATAAAAATCTCGGGTGTTATAGTTCTGGGAGAAGCCAGTTGAAGGTTGTCCGAACTGAGATAATAAACTTTAAAGTGTGTTGTGGGAGTAACCCACATCTTGGTACATTCTGTAATGAAAAGCACCTTTTGAAATGAAGATGAACCTAATTATGGTCAAGTTGGTAATATTCCTAATATGGATGGTGTAGGAATGTCCCCCCGAATGGTTTTGACGGTGTAGCTGGATGTTAATGCAGGGTAATGATCAATGGATTCTTGGGCATGGTGAGTTGTAACATGTTAGGAGATGGGAAAGTTTGGTTGAGTTTTGGTGGTCATTATTTGAAATTGGAGGTTCCAAGTAACCAAAAATGGTGGAGATAACCATACCTAATAAATTGTTGGTTTAAGACGTGATCAGTGTTTCGAGTTGGAAGGACTCGAGTAGTCCTCGTTCGGATGAGTGGCCCAAGTAGAGAGTTTTGGAATGGGTTTGTTTGGTCTAGCATCTAAGAGTTTGTGTTGCATTTGGGTGTATAGTTGTGGAATGTAATTGTCAAGAAATGTGGTTGGAAGAACCATATGTTTTCCTATTAGTGATATCAGTTTGATCACCGTTAAAATTTGGAAAATAGAGGAAATGATTCTAAGATCTTTGTGTTGAGAAAAGTATTGTTTTCAACAATACATAATAATGTTATTTAAAGGGGGAGATTATTGAAAATAATACTCGGTCTCTTTATGATAATTTTTATGCTCACAAATACCCTAAGTTATTTTCTAATAATTTTATTTAGTATTTTTCAGGAATTTATTAATTTATTTTACTCATGAAATAACGATAATTTATTACTTGTTCGGAATCTTCTATAGCGCGTCCTAGAATAACTTTTTATACCTTACGTGGATAAATGTAGCGCGGAATCTTCTTTAGAACGTCCTAGAATCACTATTCATACCCTCCGTGCATAAACGTAGCGTAAGAATGAAAAGCATGTATAGTTTTTGAGATGAGAGAAAAGTATGGTTAAACAACCATACGCTTTCAGAAAAGTATGGAAGAAGAACCTTACGTTAGGAAGGAACCTTAAGTTTTGGTTATCAGCAAAGTATGAAAGGAGAATTGTGCATAAGTACTAAACGTTATGTTTGTTTCTCAAAAGTATGGTTCATGAACCTTACTTTTGAAAACAACCATACGTTTTTGGAAAAGTATGGGTCAAGTAAAAGTATGGATCTTTTTCCGTACGTTTGAGAGTTGAAGAAAAAGTATGGATGATCAACCCTATGTTTATGATTCAACCTTACCTTGTCAACCTTACATTTGAATACTATGTCACCAACCATACGTTTGGAGGCCACGTCATCAACCTTACGTTTGGTGTCGGAAATTTTAAAAGACGATATTTTTATGAAGCGGTCAGCAAGATGATTTTTGGGTGGATTTCAATCCAGATTTAAAGTTATTTTTAAAGTACTACTTTGACTGATTCAAAGCCATTTTATCAATGTATTTAAGGTCAAATTAAAAGGATATTTTTATGCCGAGTCTTAAGAGAATTTACGACTTCTCTGTAAATTCAAATTTTTGAATATTGTGAATAAAAAAGGAGTCTTTTATGGATCCAAATGTGCAGGAGATATGATCAGCTTTATTATATATGTTCTATCTAAAACACCAGTTACAAGCGTGTATGGTGATCAATATTTTATAAAAAAGGTGGAAAACAGAGACTTCAAAAAAGAAACCAGTTCTGCTGATTCAAAAAGAGCGTCAAAGCTCTGTTTGTTTAAGAAGAAGGAACTCGAAATAAGATTCACTTGTTTTGCATCGAATATCTACTGTGGATATACTACTGTTGAAGTTGTGAACTATATTTCTATATCTAATACAACAGGATCGACTAAGAATTTCTTTGTTTTGGAAGTCAATATTTCTAGAGACGACGATCCATCTACTGTCAATTGCATTCTTTTACGATTGTGAACATCAACTTGAAAACTTCTTAAATTATTTTTATTCTTGAGTAACCAGCTTCTCGTTCTAAGATATGTAGGTTCGTGTTTGAACCCAAAGGATTTGTTTTTCATTGAATTGTAAAGGTGTTAACCTCCTGTACTCAGCTGTGAACCGGTCTGTGGAAAAGAGGACCAAATAGTGAAAATCACCATGCCCATGGAGTTGAGCGTTGGTGGAATGGACTAGGGGCCTTCTGTTCCACGAACCACTATACATCTTTGTGTCCCTGCTTTTATTTATTTCCGCTGCATGATCAAATCTAATAAATCATAGAGGATAGAACGTGTTTAATCAAAAATTTATCGAAAAATCTAAAAAGACACAATTCACCCCCTCCCCCCTCTTGTGTATAATCTGTAGATTCAAATACAAAAATTGGTATCAGAGGAGGAGCTTCTGATAGAGCCTTAGCAAGTTAAAAGAATTTAAAGATTATACAATAGAGAATCATGACTGATACAAGAGAAGGGATGTCAATGGTCAGAGTTCTATATTTAAATGGAGAAAACTATGGCTTCTAGAAATCGTGCATGATAATATATCTGAAAAACCTTGGATATAAAGTTTATTCGAATATTCTGATTCCTTATGAAATTACTGAAAATCCTAAGACATGGAGTGCTGCTACAGAGGCAGAGTATGATATGAATTCGAAGGATATGAATGAAATCATCTGCGGTCTAGGACCAGATGAATTTAACAGAGTATCTCAGTGCCCAACAACATATGAGATGTGGCAAACAATAGTTGTGGCATTTGAAGGAACAAACAATGTGAGACAAATGAGATATGCAACTGCAAAACTGAAATTTGATACCTTCAAAATTTTTGAAGGTGAAAGCATTACCCAAATAAAAGGGAGATTGACAGAAATTTTCAATAATATAACAGCTCTAGGAGAACCTATCAAGTAGGTTGATCAAGCATTAAAAGTACTGAGGGTACTTCCTACTCAATGGAATGGTATCTCTGCTACAATCAGACAATCAACACCTGTCAAAGATCTAACCATGAAAGAGATGATTGGTATACTAAAGATGTATGAAGATGAAATGAAAGATGGGGCTAATGAACATAAAGTTCTTATCAAAAGAGAAGATACTGCCTTGAAAGTAACTTCACAACAAAAGAATAGAAATCTTAAGAACAGAGAAGTCAAAGCTAAATTAGAGAGCTCTGACTCATCAAACTCAGATGAAGAGCTGGCTCAGCTAGCCAGAAAATTTAGAAAGTTCTACAGTAATAAAAGAGGCTTCAAAAAATCTTTTATGAGATATGATAAAGAAGTAAGATGCTATGAATGCAAGAAGATGGGGCATATCAGACCAGATTTCCCACAATTGAAAGATACAAAGAAGAAAAAATTCTTCAAAAGAAATGACTATGAGAAGAGAGACAAGAAATCTATGAAATCCAATTGGAGTGTATCTGAAGACTCCAGTAGCTCTCCTGAATCATGCTCAGAAAAAGAAGAAGTCAATCTAAAGGAAAACATGTGTTTCAGGGAAAAAACTGATGAGGTACACTCATATTACTCCTCTGAATCAAACAATGAATCAAACACTGAATCAAGCTACACAAATGAAAAACATGCAGCCTACTGCAATATACTTGAAGAAAGATATGACTCACTATTTAAGAAACATAAGTCACTAAAAAAACATAAATCCATTTCAGATGAAAGAGATACAATGCTAAAAAAACAAAAGGAATTAACTGATAAATACAATTCGATTAACACTAACTATATTAATTTTTCATCAAGAATAAAAAAACTACAGGATGAAGTAGAATCTTACAAACAGGCTGCATTTTTTTTATAGAAGTAAAAAATTCATTAAATGAAATTCTTGGAAAAACTGTCATTAAAAAGGATATATTTGGAATTGGTAGTAAAGGAGAAAAACCTAAGCTATATAAAAATTATTTTGTTCCTAGCTCTTAAAAGGTTGATTTTAATTTTTTTAGGACAAAGGGACATATACCTAAAAATAGTTTATTAAGGCAACCTAAAGTTTGTGGTATTAAGAAAGCCTATGCTTCAAAAGAATTATATGATTCAGCTGATTTTAAAAGAACAAAGAAAATCTGGATACCCTGATCATTGTTAGCTAACACACAAGGACCCAACAGAATATGGGTACCAAAGCAATTTGTTTGAATGTCTTTGCAGGTAGCAGGCCACCAGAGAAGAAAAGATATATGGTACATGGATAGTGGCTGCTCAAGACATATGAGTGGAAACTCATTGAATTCTTCTTCACTCACTCAAAAGGAAGGAGGACTGTCACATTTGGTGACAATGCCAAAGGAAAAATCATTGGCATTGGAAATATTGGAGATCCAAAAATAGTCACAATCAACAAATTACTTTATGTACAAGGATTAAAACACAATCTGATAATTATATCTCAACTTTGTGATGATGGATATACTGATTATTTTACTAACAATTGTAGTACTATTTCTAAAGATAAACTGTTTAAATTTAAATCACCAAGAACTGATTATGTCTATACATTGGATTTAAATTCCTTGTGTAAACAGTAAGAAAACTGCTTGATTACTAAAGTAAGTGAATCCTGGATCTGGCATAGGAGACTTGGACATTAAAATGCATATGTTTTAAATAAATTATCTAAGAAACATTTAGTTTCTGATTTACCTAGTCTCAAATTTGAGAGTGACAGTTTTTGTGATGCATGTCAACTTGGAAAGAAACATAAATCATCCTTCAAATCTGTTAATAAAGCTTCTACATCTAAACCTCTAAAACATATTCATGTGGATTTTTTTGGACCCTCAAGAGTAGCAGTATTAGCTGGTAAATTATATTTATATTTTTTAGTTGATGACTATTCAATATTTACATGGATTTTCTTTTGGAAATTGAAAAATAAAGCTTTTACTTTATTTGAATGTTTCTTCAAATCGTTTCAAAATAAAGAAGGTTTTAATATATTCTCATTGAGAAGTGATAATGGTGGAGAATTTGAGAATCAAGAATTTAATTCCTTTTTCTCAAAAATGGGTATTAAATACACCTTTTCTGCACCCAGAACACCTCAACATAATGGGATTGTAGAAAGGAGAAATAGAACAATTCATAAAATGGCTACAACTATGTTAAATGAATATAGTCTACCTATATATTTTTTGGAAGAAGCTGTGAATACAGCTTTCTATATAATTAATAGAGTTTCAATTAGACCTATTTTAAAAAATACACCCTATGAACTATGGAATAACAGAAAACCTAAAGTAAATTACTTTAAATTTTTTGGATGCAAGGTTTACGTATTAAACACCAAGGATAATCTTGGTATGTTCGATCCAAAATATGATGACGGTATTTTCTTAGGATATTCTTCTACCTCCAATGTTTATATAGTTTATAATAAGAATTCAAGGATTGTTGAAGAATCAGTTCATGTGAAATTTGATGAATTTGATCCCTTTGAGAAAAGGATAGATCAAATGGATGAAATTGACTCTAATGATAACACAAGAATTGAGAACTTAAACAATGTTTTTAAAAATAATATAAAATAAATTCAGTCCAGTTCAGAGGAACATGATACTGAAGAACCATTAAATATATTACCTAGATAGACTACAACCCTAAAGAATCACCCTTTAGAAACTGTAATAGGTGACCTAGAAACTGGTGTTCAAACTAGAAGAAACTTTGGAAACCTATTGGAATTATTTGCCTTCCTATCTCAACAAGAACCCAAGTCAATAGAAGAAGCTTTAGAAGATGAAAGTTGGGTAATAGAAATGCAAGATGAATTAAACCAATTTAAAAGAAATGAAGTTTGGGAATTAGTGGAAAGACATAAGAATTATCTTGTAATAGGAACCAAATGGGTCTTTAGAAATAAACAAGATGACCAAGGCACAATAACTAGAAATAAAGTAAGATTAGTAGCTAAAGGTTATAATCAAGAAGAATGAATAGATTATGATGAGACTTTTGAACCTGTAGATAGGTTAGATGCTATTAGAATCCTTTTAGCCTATGCATCTTATATGAATTTTAAATTATTTTAGGTGGATGTTAAATCTGCCTTTTTAAATGGTTATTTAATGGAGGAAGTTTACGTTGAGCAACATCCTAATTTTGAAAATTCTCAAAAACCATATTCTTTTTTTAAACTTACTAAATCACTTAATGGCCTTAAACAATCACCTAAAGCATGGTATGAAATATTAAGTTCTTTTCTTTTGAAAAATTATTTTACTGATGGAATGGAAGACCCAACACTCTTTAAGAAAACTGTAAAAAAATAATGTTTTATTGGTTCAAATTTATATTGATGATGTAATTTTTGGATCAAATAATAAAACTCTTTGTCATGAATTTTCAAAATTAAATCAAGAAGAATTTGAAATGAGTATGATGGGAGAATTAAATTTATTTTTGGGTCTTCAAATATTTCAAAAAGATGTTGGAAATGTTTAAAATCAATGTAAATACATTACTGATTTACTTAAGAAATTTGGACTTGAAAACAGCAAGCCATTTACAACTCCTATGTGTACTAATATAAAACATGATTTGGATGAAACTGGGAAATCAGTTGACAACAAGTTATATAGAGGTATGATTGGTAGTTTGTTATATATTACTGCTAGCAGGTGAGATATAATGTATTCAGTATGTCTTTGTGCTAGATTTCAATCAAATCCTAAAGAATCTCATCTAACTACTGTTAAAAGAATGTTTAGGTATTTAAAAGGAACTATTTTTCAATCTCTTATTTATCCTAAAACTTATGATTTTAATTTGATTTCATATTCAGATACTGACTTTGTAAGTTGTAGATTAGATAGAAAAAGTACATCAGGAACATGTCACTTTTTAGGAAAGTCTTTAGTATCATGGTCTATTAAGAAACAACATTCAGTTTCCCTGTCAACAGCCAAGGCAGAATATGTTTCTACTGGCAGTTGTTGTGCATAAGTGTTGTGGATGGAAAAAAATATTATGGACTTTGGATTGAATTTTAATAATATACCTATTTTATGTGATAATATAATTGAAATTAATATTTCAAAAAATCCTATTAGTCATTCTAGAACTAAGCACATTGATATAAAGAATCACTTTTTAAGATATCATGTTATTAAAAAAGTTATATTTTTAGAATTTATAAATGCTGAAATTCAATTATCAGATATTTTTACTAAACCACTTCCAACTTCAAGGATTGATTTTATTAAGGGGGAGCTAGGTTTATTTGATTTTAAATAAAGTTTTATTTCACAATGTTTTTTTTTCTTATTCCGCTTAATTTTTTTCTATTTTGTTTTTAAAATAGAATAAGTTTATTTTATCCACATAATCTATTTTATTTTGTTTTAAAATATATGTAATTATTAGTTATTACATGGGAATCAAGGCTGTCAGATCATTTTCGACTTCTAAACTGTTTCACATCTATCGAAACCCTTTCGAAATCCGAAAATCACACTTCTGCTTCTGAACCCTAATCGTCGAACCTCTGAAACCTAATCTTCAAACCTTCAGAGATTCTCACAGAGATGGTAAGGACTAAAAGACCCAGTGAATCCGAGCCAAGAAATTCCAAGAGACAACGCTCCGAGGGAAGAAAGATCTTACAGGGCAAGGTAATCGATCTCGACTAGTTATTTTAGACAAATCTTCTGTTGAAGCAAGTGATCTCATTTCAGAACCTTGAACAGACATTCAATAGTGAAAATACAGAACTTCTGTATGAGGTAGAAAGTGGATACTTCTTCAAATTAGTATAGTTTATCCTGGGAGATACCAAGGACAGTATGATGGCTAAGATAGAAGAAATGGATTTCTCAATCTCATCAGTAGAGATTGGCCAGATTCTCAACTGCCCTCATAAGGGAATTTTTCATTTTTATTTGAAGAATATAGGAGATTTTGTGCATAAATATGAGGATATTATGTCTTTTTTATTTGGAACATCTTCTATTAATAAAGTGATAATGAAAGATTTAGAACCAGATCAGAAAATTTTGGTTAAATTTGTTCAGACAATAATAGCTCCCAGAATGGAAGAAATGGAAATGATTTTGTACCCTGATATGTACAAAATGTATCTTCTATTAAGTGATATCAAGTTGAAATTCCCAAGTTACATGATAAGGAATCTCAATTACTGCTATCAAAGCGATGCCCAGATGAAATTTTATCCTTTCGGTCGGTTTATTTCAAAACTACTGCTTCAGAAATACATGGTGAGATTAGTGGATGCCTGAGTACACTATCATCACAGTAATAGGTTCAATGCTTGATCTTTAAGGAATATTGGATATTTCTGGAGCACCATTAAAGAAAAACTCTTTCCAGTAAGAGCTGAGGAAGACTTAGAGAGTGCTCAGGCTCAACCTGATAAGTCCAAGGAGGGACATGCTGAATCAAGAGTCAGCAATGTAGCAATAAGTATTCGATTTGAATTGGAAGATGTTGAGGAATATATAAGTCAGGAGAGACTTCAATCTCGAAGAACTAGCGATCTTAATGAGGAAATTACTTCCCATGAATTAGTAACAAAAACAGAACCTTTATTTTCTTATTCTTTTGTAATAGAAGCTATTTTTGATAAGAACATGGAAGATGATACAGAAAGAACACCACCAGTAGAGGGATCAGGCACTCAAGAAGAAGCTCAAAGGGAGAATAAGGAACAGACTGTAGCTAATGTTGAAGTTACACTTCAACAGAACCAAGATAAGGAGACAGTGCCTGGTGGGGAAGTGTCCAGTCCTTAGAAAAATCCTGAGAATATTGTTATCGAAAATCCAGTGGAAAGCCAAGATGCTGATGTTTGTGGTGAGCATTCTTCTGAAGCTCACACAGAAGTACTTTAAGAGGATTTTTCAATGGAGGAGTCTGCAGAGTCTAAGGAAAAATCTATGGGCCAACCTACTCAGGACAAAGAAAAATAGAAATCTGATGTTGAATCATAACCTTTGGTACTGCTGCATCATCCAGAGCCTGAGAATGTGAATCAAGCATAGGGTGCCTCTGATTCAAGGAATAAAGAAGTTGAAGAACTTTAAAAAAAGGTCTCTCAGTTAGAATCTGAGAATTTCATTCTGAGAAATTCCTTAACCTTTGAACAATTGAAATTTCCAAAGCAAAAAGAGAGTACAGTCTCAAGGAAAGAAGTTGAAAATTTTAAAGAGGATATGCTGAATGTAGTTGCAAATTTGAAATCTGAAATTGTTATAAAGATATATTTATCATATTTGAAGTTGTTTATGGAGAACCAATTTTCCTCAGTTGCAAATAGTGCTGTTAGTGAGTCAGGTACTTCACCTGATTTAATCAGAAGGTTTCAAGCTATCACAATTGTGATGAGAAAAATGAATGACAGGTTCCAAGATCATCAATGTAACAGTGCTCCTTTGTCAGTGTTTCTGGACAATCAAACATTTTTAGTGGATCAACTGACATTTAGTGATCCATCGATCATGATCCTGTTAAATCAGTTGTCAAAGAAGCTTTTAGTGTTAGTTGATAAAGATGAAAGGATGCATGAGTTTTTCATAGTCAATTTAATCAAGGATATTCATATGACTCAAGAGAATAGAGATCTCATTATCAAACCTGGAGATGGGATGATGAAGAGACTCAGGGAACAATTTATAGAAATCAAGTCTGCAATCCAGAGGAGGTAGAACATGTAGCCTATCTTTCCCAAACCTTAATTCCTTTATATATCATTGTCATGTATATACTGTTGTTTTTTAATGAAAATTTCCTTCATTTTTTATTTCTTTATTTCTCTTTGTTTTATTGACATTATTTTTTATATACCAGTACTCCAGATTTAATTATTAATAAACAGTTAATAATAAGAATTTACCTACATTCTAGTGCAACATTAAATGTGTCCAAATCCATGCTTTATCATTCTTTTTGATATCACGAAAAGGGGGATAATTTGGATACATACAACATCGTATTTTTATTTCAGGGGAGAATTACATGAGAAATTTGGATAACCACAACATTTTATTTTACAAAACATTATTTCAATGGTTATCTGTAAGTTTACTGTTTTGGGTACTTATCCCGATTGTTTTTATAAATGTTATTCAGAAGGTGAAATTTGGATAAATCTAAAAACTTTTATTTCTAAAGAAATTTTTTTCTGAGGGAGTTATTTTTATTAAAATAATTTTGCTAAAATGAAATATTGTTTCATCCTCTCAAAATTCTAAAACATTATGTAACTAATTTTGAAAGTTAATTTCTCTTAAATATTTTTATTATTATCTTATTGGTTTTGTGATCATCAAAAAGGGGGAGATTATTGAGAAAAGTATTGTTTTCAACAATACATAATAATTTTATTTAGAGGGTGAGATTATTGAAAATAATACTCTCTATCTTTCTGATAATTTTGATGCTCACAAATACCCTTAGTTATTTTCAAACGATTTTATTTAGTATTTATCGGGAATTTATTAATTTATATTACTCTTAAAATAATGAGAATTTATTACTTGTTCGGAATCTGTTTTAGTGCATCCTGGAATCACTGTTCATACCATACGTGGATAAATGTAGCGTGGATTCTGCTTTAGCGTGTCCTATAATCACTATTCATACCCTATGTGGATAAACGTAGTGTTATAATGAAAAGAGTGTATACTTTTTGAGATAAGACAAAAGTATGGTTAGAAAACTATACGCTTTCAATAAAGTATGGAAGAAGAACCTTACGATAGGAAGGAACCTTATGTTTTAGTTATCAGCAATTTTTTAAAGGAGAACCATACGTAAGTACTAAACGTTATATTTGTTTCTCAAAAGTATAGTTCATCAACCTTACTTTTGTAAAAAGCCATACGTTCTTGGAAAAGTATAGATCAAGTAAAAGTATGGATCTTTTACCATATGTTTGAGAGCTGAAGAAAAAGTATGGATGATCAACCCTACATTTATGATTCAACCTTACATTGTCAACCTTACATTTGAAGACTATGTCATCAACCCTACGTTTGGAGGCCACGTCATCAACCTTACGTTTGGCGTCGGAAATTTTAAAAGATGATATTTTTATGCAGCGGTCAGCAAGCTGATTTTTTTGGCGGATTTCATGCCAGATTTAAAGTCGTTTTTAAAGTACAACTTTGAATGATTCAAAGCGGTTTTATCAATGGATTTGAGGTCGAATTAAAAAGATATTTTTATGCCGATTCTTAAGGGAATTTACGACTTCTTTGTAAATTCAAAATTTTGAATATCGCGAATAAAAAGGCGACCTTTATGGATCCAAATGTGTATGAGATATGCTCATCTTTATTATATATGTTCTCTATGAAAGACCAGGTACAACTGTGTATAGTGATCAATCTTTTATAAAAAAGGTGGAAAATAGAGACTGCAAAAAAGAATATAGTTCTGGTGATTCAAAAAGTGCGCCAAAGCTTTGTTTGTTTAAGAAGAAGGAATTCGATAGAAGATTCACTGGTTTTGCATCGAATATCTATCGTGCATCTGCTACTGCTGAAGTTTTGAACTATACCTCTATATCTACTGCAACTGGATCGACTTATAATTTCTTTGTTTTGAAAATCAATATTTCTAGAGACGAAGATCCATCTACTGTCAATTGCATTCTATTGTGATTGTGAACATCAACTGGAAAACTTCTTTCTAAAATTCTTTTTATTCTTGAGTAACTAGCTTCTCGTTCTAAGCTACGTAGGTTCGTGTTTTAACCAGAAGGCTTTGTTTTGCCTTGGATTATAAAGGTGTCAACTGCCTGTACACAGATGTTAACTGGTCTGTGGAATAGAGGACCAGATAGTGAAAATCACCAAGCTCGTGGAGTTGAGCATTGGTGGAGTAGACTAGGGGCCTTCTGTTCCCCGAACCACTATCCATCTTTGTGTCCCTACTTTTATTTATTTCCACTGCATGATCAAATCTGATAAATCATTGAGGAAAGAATGTTTTTAATCAAAGAGTTATCGAAAACTTTCAAAAGACACAATTCACCCCCCCCCCCTCTTGTGTATAAACTGTAGATTCAGATCCAACAATTGGAATCAGAGTTGGAGCTTATGATAGAGCCTTAGCAAGCTAGAAGCATTTAAAGATTATAAAACACAGCATCATGACTGATACAAGAGAATGGATGTCAATGGTCAGAGAACCATATTTCAATAGGGAAAACTATGGCTGCTGGAAATTGCACATGATAATATATCTGAAAAACCTTTGATATAAAGTCTATTCAAATATTCTGACTCCAAATGAAGTTCTTGAAAATCCTGATACATGGAGTTCTGTTACAGAGGCAGAGTATGATATGAATTTGAAGGCTATGAATGAAATAAACTGTGGTCTAGGACCAGATGAATTTAACAGAGTATCTCAGTGCCCAATAACATATGAGATGTGGAAAAAAATAGTAGTGGCATATGAAGGAACATACAGTGTGAGAAAAATGAGATATGCAACTGGAAAACTAAAATTTGATACCTTCATAATGTTTGAAGGTGAAAGCATTACCCAAATGAATGGGATATTTACAGAAATTTTCATTAATATAATAGCTCTAGGACAACCGGTCTGTGGAAGAGAGGACCAGATAGTGAAAGTCACCAAGCTCGTGCAGTTGAGCGTTGGTGGAGTGGACTAGGGACCTTCTGTTCCCCAAACCACTATACAGCTTTGTGTCCCTACTTTTATTTATTTCTGCTGCATTATCAAATCTGATAAATCATAGAAGATAGAACTCATTTAATAAAAGAGTTATCAAAAAATTACAAAATACACAATTCACCCCCCTCTTGTGTATAATTTGTAGATTCAGATCCAATACTTTGGGTCACGTGTTTTAAAGAGGATTTCACCGATGGGGTTTTGGTTGGTTCTGCTACAATGAGATAATTTTGGGTGTCAATTTTCTTTGTATTTTTAGTTGGGAGATGTTTCATATGTTTCTTTTTGAAGTTCTAGTGGTTGGGAATGGTTGAAGTTGATGCGTCCTTGATAAGTTTTTGGTTCGTGTTGGGTTTGTGGTGAGGAAGACATGTGGGACAAGTCGGTTCCCTTGATCCGTGTTCAGTGTGTTTTTTGTTGTGCAACCAGAAATATGAACGATGGGAATGGACAGGAAGGCTTAGTGGGATGACCTCTAGTTTGGGAGCTTAGTGATATGCCTGGAAGGCCGGCTCGAGGACAAGTTGTTATAAGGTGGGGAGGTTGTAAGGTACCGTATTTTACTACAGTATTTTTTGTATATGTTTCGATTGGTGCCTTGATTTTTGTATAGATACATGTTTCCCCATGTTTGTGTGAAGGTTAGGGGTTTTCCAGGGGCTCGGGACATGAATGAGGTAGAAAAGGAATTTATAGCATGTGGCACAGTTTGTACACGGTTAGTGAAAAATGTACAGATCATCGCCGATAACAGTGAGACATGGATAGAGGCATACGCACGGTTGGCACACAGTTAATAAAATCGTGTGAAATTTCTAGGAAACATGGTGAAGGGGAGTTCTTCATGCAGTGTCACACACACGGGCTACACATGGTTTGGCAAACCGTGCAGGTAAACTATGCGGCCCAGAAAATTTGGAAAATTTACAAAATTGTCACTCCAGGATTTTAAAACACAACTCAAGATTTTCTTCCTTTCTTCCTCTCTCAACCCTAGTGACGAACTTGGATGACCAAATCACTCAATAAGTGTTTCTCCGTCAATTATTGGCTGTTTTAGACATCGTTGGTTTCATATTGAACGTCTGGGTAAGTTTAATCCTCTCCTCCCTTCTCTTTTTTTGGATTTGGGATTATGGTTTCTCCCATCTTCTTTCGAAGCTCTAAACCCCTTTTTTCTATTGGAACATAGGTTGGCTCTTCAAGGGGTTTTTTAATCTGGATCTATGGCTACAATTAATATTGTTTTCATCATCGGATTCGAGGTAGGTCATCTACAAGTATTACCTCATAGTTTTATGTTGGGTTTGTGCATGGATGTTTGTGATCTTGTTTTCCCCGTTTTGGTGTTCTTGGTCCCATTGAGATGTTCGATATAAATGGGTTTCTAAGTGACTAATTTCGACCCTCATGATCCCTATGGGATGAATAGAGGATGGATTTACCATTTAAGGGATACCCAAGGGGTGCACTGACTTTTCCAATCTTAGAAAATAGTAGGGTAAAATAAAGGTTTGTCGAGTGATAAGGTAGAACCCTTTTAGAACATGTGTTAGTGGTTAATTAAGTTTAAATGGAATGATAATAAAGATTCTTATGGTGGTAAGGCATAAGGGGTTTTTAGGCATTACATGGAAATGGAAAATTTGGGTTGAAGGGGATTATGCCAGTAATTTAGAAAATTTTGGTTAGAAATGCCTTAGTGTTTTAGTGAATATGAAATGGTAAACATTTAATTTATCAATGGAATAAAGAAGGGGAGATTTTTTAATGAGATGTAATAAGGGAATGGATGAATTTGTGGAATGGGATAATATATTAAGATTAGGTGGTACATGTAAATGATTGAATGAAATAGAGGTATTGTGTTATGTGATATAAGAATTGTACCTGAAATTCATAAGTGTGTAAATTCTTGTGAAATGATAAATGAGCTAAATTGGTTAATGAATATTAAATGATGAATTTGTCTTAGGTATAGGGGTTGTTGAATACACCTAATGGGTTAAGTTATGTGAATAAGAATTTGGCTAAATGGATAAGAATTGTTATTGAAAATTGTGTTAATGGGTTATGGCATAGTATTAATTCCCTTGTAGTTTTCTATGCATTGTGAATGATGATTTCCAATGACATTGGTTATGTAATGTAATTTTATGGTATGGTTGTGGTGATTAATAAATAAGCATGTGCAGATGGCTTGGTAGTGTGAGGAATTGAATTGAGGTTCTACAACCACTTGTCGAGTTATAGACTGAGGCTCCAAACTCCATCCCAAAATGCACAGGTTAGGGAAGGGGGTGAAGGCTCGATTCCCCTAACTGTTGCATTCCACCTACACTAAGGCTTCGAGGTAAGTAAAATTGTTTGATGTGATATATGTGTCCCTAGTGAGATAGAGAATTGATTTATTTCCCCTGTGTATTTTGATTGATTTCCTTAGACCCATTATCGAAGATATATATGCCTAACCAAAATAGAAAATGCTGAAATGGATTTTGTATGAAAATTTTATAAGAAATGAAATTGGGATGAACTCCAGTCACAAACTAAATAAACCTTGTTAATTAATGGCACCCAAACTTTCCCTTGTTTACCGACCTTTCATTTTGTAATTACATGCACAATCTATTAGAGGGGATATTTTTTAGACACCATTGATATTTTCCAACTGCGTTTTGTAATCACACCCAACTCGGGTAGCCGTTGGGTACCCGAGAAGACTTATTGGTAACACGTCAGTACAAGGGTAAGGGACCTAAACTAAGATATTGAGTTGGGATCGGGATGTTTAGGGAGAAGGATTCAGACTCAGATTCGGGAATTGTTGGGTGTCTTTGGCCCCTGTTTTATTTTGGGTTTCTTTCACCTGCATTGTGGCATGGTATGACGTATTTATTATTGTATATGGTTGTACCCATTTTTTTGGAATGGGTAATTATTTATGTTTTTCATTGTTGTCTATTGTTTCTGCTCGGAGCACCAGTTTAGTGGCTTCCGGGTCAGGGATGTTACTGTTGGTTTTGTTTAAATTTGGTGGAATTTTGTACTCATTAATAATATAAATATTTCTTTGGTTGTTTTATCATTCAAATTTCAAAAAAACCCCAAAATATTTAGTCCCTTCAAATTTACTTCCATCCATTGGTATCTTAGAGAAGTTACATAAGTCCTAGTAACAATTATGTCACTCCTCAATCCCATGATGAGGGATGAGATGTTAAAATGGTTTCATAATATATATAATTTTAATAAAATATATATAATAAACATTAATTATATACATATTTATAATCATTCACAAAAGGTAGATGTAGTAAGATGACTTACATTGTTCATGGAAATAGTCGTTTATTGGTTTGCATGAACATTATTTTCATTTTCCAAAAAAAGAAGGAAAAATAGATATATAATATTTTATCATTACCAAATAAATATGACACCATAAATATCATATATATTTATTAAATAATGTATTATAAACAACCATTAAATATGGTGAAAAAAAATGAATCACATCATTATAAGGTTTCTCTAGTCCACACTTAAGAATGTTTGATACTTTCAATTCTAATTTGATGAAAAGGAGGTGTAAATGGTTATTAAATCATTAGAATTGAATATAATTATATTTAAGATACAAGATTCATCATTTTAAAAAGTATACCTTAGGTTTTTGTAAGTTGGAAGAAGCAATAAAATGGAAAGCACTCAATTAAGAATTATACTTCTTCTTTGAGAAACCTCATTTGGATTAAACATTAAGGAATAAAATTATGTTATATGGTAAAAAAGATAAATAATTTGTTTCAGTGGATAATTTTATTATATTATGGAATGGATTTTCTAATCAATAATGCTCAAACACTGTGAATAAGGGAGAAGAGACGGTCCCCTCTTATAAGTGATGTGAGGGGAATCACTTGAATTACATAAGTATTTAATTAATGTAACTTAAAATTAGAGTTAAAATGTACCCAAATTAATATATTTTTTATATATAATTATTAATAGTAAAAATAAACTAATATGATAAAATTCAAACACATTTAACTCCTTTTCTAACTTTTATCTCTTAGTTTTTTCACTCCGTTAAACCATTTAATAATTACAGGGCTATCAAAGAATTTTACTCTTAAGGTGTCATGAATGTTACCATAAAAATAAAAGTGACACATTATTGTAAAATGGTTCATATTATTTAAAATCTTACATTCACTTGGCGAAGATAATATTTTTACTAAGATGAAGTAATTTAATAAAGTATTTTTAAATATAAGATTACATTTATGTCATTTTCATGACTATTAAACTATATTGATGAAAAATAAAACAATATATACATATATAATAATAATTCAATATTATTACACATCAATAATATGTTATGTTTATCTAAAAAAGTTATGGAACACAACAATTCAACAAAAAATTACTTTTATAATCTTTAAATTATAAATTTTTTTCTTATTGCTTGAACATGTATTCTGTCTGCATTCCATAAAATTTTAAGGCACTTATTACATAATTAAAAATTAAAAAAGAATTTTCATTATAAAATATAATCCATATTTCAAGTAACAATTTTTAAACAAACATAAACTCATTCAATACCCAAGAAAAAATTTGAGTTTTAAGAAAAAAGTGAGTCACATTTTGAATTTATTTTTTACTTAAAATAATATTAATTTTATTTTCGGAAGAAAAAGTTAACTAGTTTAAATATATCGTCATACAAGATAATCTTGTTCAAAAAATAAATTATTTAATTTAAATATGATAGGTGTAATAAATATTATAAATGCATTATCACATTAAATTTAACCTTAATTACCTGATTAACCCTTATTGGGGTAATATTGTTTTGCCATTATTACTATTAATATTGGACTAAAAAAAGATAAACTATTTAGAAAATTTGGACATGATAATTAAAAATCTGGAATCAATTTTTCATGATAAATTTTATTTAATTGGTATGAATCCGATTTAAAAAAAGAACATAAAATACAATGAAAAATATTTCTAGAAAAAACAAATTAAGCATGAAACTGGATTTATTCTAATATCAAGCCGAGTAAAATAAATTAGGTGAATGTTAAAACATATGATTGAGTATATTATATATAGATTTTATTATAATAATTCATTAATAGTGATCAATTTAATTTAATAAGATAAAATCAGACTACGTCCATAAATAATCTCTTTTTCACATTGAAATGATTTTATCAGTTTCAAACCAATGAATTCATTCTATATATTTGTAAATATTATTTTTAAAAAAATTAGTTAGACATATTCATACATTCCAATATAATTACTAGGTCATAATAGGAATATAATAGTAATTCAATACTATGATATGGTTTTCTTGAAATCAATTTTACAAGTTAAGAAGGATATCAAATATGTCAAGTCTGTTTCAAAGGATATATATATATAATCATAGGGTGTTAAAATATACCAAACATAAAAATAGTTTATCCCTCAAAAATACTTCACACATTCACATAAAAAATTAGGATATCTCTATTTCATCACATCCTTAGGATCCCATATAGCTTCTTTAGATTTATATTTCCATTAGAGAACATTATCCAGCTGAGAAATATTATTTTCAAAAATGTTATCTCTATGATCCAAGATATATATTGGTTTTTATTCATAATAAAGGTAATGATCTATCTGTATGACCACTAGGTTCAGTACATGTGATGTACTAGGTATATACTACCTCAGGACTAATACATGAAGATAATAAGAACTAATGAGAGGTTTAGTGGATGTCCCACTTGATAACCTAGTATCCCTACTCTGTCAAGAAACTAGAAGGGACCAATATACCTAGGGATTATCTTTCCCTACTTTATAAATCTCGAAACAATTATTTTGTGGATAAATTTGTAAGAATACCATCTCACGCTCTTTGAATTTTAGATCTCCTTGAGGTTTATCAGCAGAGATTATTTATTAACTCCAAGCTACCATGATGTTTTGTTGAATAGATCTGACCTACTCTAGAATTTCTTAGGTAGGTTAGGTCCCAATAGATCTTTCTATGAATTCATTGAAACATGTTATATAATTTCACTTCTGTCCAGATAAGGATTTATAGGGAGCCATATAAATGCTCAAGTGGAAGTTTTTTTGTAAGATATTTTGAAAAAATAAAGGTGTTGATACCAAAAACCATTAAAATCATGAGAAAATAATCTCAAAATATCTCCATGGATTTTAATAGTCCAATAAAACTGAACATCTGTCGACATATGATAGGAATTACTAATAAACAACTTTTTATCTAGATATTTCACAATACTTCACTTATATTTTGTGGTTAATCTAAGATCTTTTTATGATATAATAAAATTTGGTACTCCGTGCAACCTAACCACTTCTTTAGCGTATATTCTTGAAATCGGATCAATGTATAATTCTTCCTTAATGGAAATGAGATTCACAAATTATATAAGCTATTTGACTATAACCCAAATAGAATCATGGACATTAGATGTTTTGGGGATTCCAATGATGAATAACATATTGATTTTATCCAATTTCCCTTACAATATGTGTAATGATATTAATATCCCCTTATAATTATTTCTATTAGCCTCAACATTCTAACATACCATGTTTAACATCTCATACATGGTTGACTCATATGTAACTAAACCCAGTTCTCCACGTGAACTCAAGATTTTATCCCTATATGCATGAGGTTTCGCACTAGAAGAGAGTCTATAGTTGTATAGTGGGGAGACTAATCCATCCTTATAAGAGTATATCACAATAGTAATAAATAAAAATAATAAGTGTAAAAAATATAATCAATGATCTATAAAACCATAAACATAGAGATAAATTAAATTGGTAAAATAAAAACCAATTTAACATACACAATGATGATCATTCCATGATGTTGTACAGAAAGTGGATGTTCATGGGACATAGAGGTATATATCTATAAAACATGGTATATAAAAAGTATAAAATTCCACGAACTATCTATAATAGAATCAAGAGTATAATCATGGTACTGTTCTACATTGATGCATCCTAGTATAGTAAAATTTTGGATCCAAAGCTAGACATGTCCCTTTGTCTCTACCAGCAAACATATCGTCTATTTAGGTACTAACCAGTAGCGAGAACAAGGTGTGAGATATAGTCAATAGGTCACCACTAATTACATAAACTAAAATACATCTCGAACAAATAAAAAATAGGAGTTTTCATGTATAAAAATATAAAATATATATAAAGTGTAAATTAGTCGGCTCTGGTTCATAAAATAATATAGGCTAACACTACATGCTTCAGCCTAAGTCAGGAAATCTCTAAAAATGGGAATATATATATATGGTCTATATATGTAGTGACATATATATCCATATATATATACAATTATTATCCAAGACCTCATGCCTAACTTGGTCATCCACATATAGTTATAAGAGCCTCATAGAATTAAAGGTGATGCAATTCCTTGGTGTCATGAATCATATCAGTCATTATTCCAATGTGTCACATGTTTATGGGATTCCATTCCCAATTATCACATTCAATTAAGGACACCATGCCCGAGTATCACAAGTAAATAGGACATTGTGTCTGAGTATCACTATTTGATGGTACATTTTTCCTATGTATCATATTTTTTTTGGTAATTCATACCCATTTATCACATTTAATTTGGGACCCCATGCCCAAGTATAAAATATAATTGCGACACCATACCTGAGAATCACAAGTATTTGGGATGCCATACATGTGCATCACAATTAATTAGGGCTACCATGCTTGAGGATAATGAATCATACTCAAGGACATTCATGCATTAATAAAATCATGAAGATGATTTACAAGTCATTAGAATTTTATTTTAGATAATTTTAGAAGTCACTGTTTGCATATAATTCACGTGATGTTTTCATACCACTCACTTACATTTAATTTAAAGTAGTAATTTAATTTAAGAATCAATCCAATAAAAAATAGAATTCTGATTTTCTATGTATCCATTCAACAATTAAATATGGAAATTCATATGCCTTCCTCAAGGGATAGTAATAGTTGAAGGTTTCATCCTCCATCAAGGACACAGGTGTGTAAGGGAATTCCTAGAAACGATAAAAAGTTATATTAATGAAAATTATAGTACTCATTAAATTCATGTAATATGAAGCATGATAAATTAAATCACATGATATTAAATGACTTGTATTAAGGGACAACATATTATACCCCCTACTATATATTAATAGTACTCTCCTCATCCATCTGTTTCCATTATTTCATTATAAAATGGGATAAATTGATGAAATTGGATATGACTTAAAATAGAAAATATTAGCTCCCATGAAATTATCATTTGATATGGTGAGGTAAATGAAGGAAATAATAAAGGGAAATGAAGGAATCACTGATATACTTCAAACATGACTTGAAATGGTAGAATCCGAGCTCGGATGGAGATGGAGGTTCAATCAAAAGGAGAGGGGAAGATGTTTCTTCTCATATAGTTGACTACTGCTTGGATGTATGGTTTTCCAAACTGTGTAATTGTATTAGTTAAGTAAAAATAAGAGTTCTTACCTTAACACATGTTTTTGTAAAAATCATATGACACCCTACACAACATTACAAAAAATACTACAGTTAAGATTTTGGAGGGGGATGGTTTTGATGAACCTTGAAAACATCTGTAGTTAACTAGATAATACTTCATGGTAGAATCCCATAGTTGGAAATAATGATGAACTAACCGAGCGGTTCAATATCCCTTTCAAAAATCCAGAGCTCAGAACTACAAACATGCCACTAAAGATCATGAACTTCCCCTCAATATCTTAATTAAATACATTAGGTTAAAACAAAAGATTAAACCAAAATTTAATGTCTATATACATCGTTATAAAAACTAGGATCTTAAAAAATAACCCCCTTTAATATAACATGTCATCAATTTTTCTTTTCCAAGGTTGGTGAAGCATCATCTAAGAGTAGCTCCAACCACTAAGCTTTTACATCATCCTCTCTCTCTATTATCTTTTTCTATACATAGTTTTTCTTCCATAACACCCATATCAGAGAAAAATTATTTCCTATGAGAGCCTTCATACTTCGATCAACGATCCATAGAGGATAGTCCTCAAAGGAATAATCAGCTCCCAATTCCACATCTTTAGGACCAAATATAAAATATGGCCATTAAATGCTATGCTTAAGCTGATATATATAGAATATTTCATGCATAGACTGGTAAATCTGATGAATATCTATCTGTTAGGCAACCAGAATAACTCTCTCTAAGATCTAAAAAGGATCGATGTAATTAGGTGATAACATTCCCTATATATGAATATGTTTATGACCCAAACTAGGTGAAACACATAGAAATACCAAAAGTCCCACATAAAACTCTATAGGTTGGCAGTGACCATTTTCATATGATTTATGCATACACAAATCCCTATCAATTCAGTTTTGGATAAAATTTACATTAACTAAACTCTATTAAATGAGACGATATACTAGTAGTAGTTAATGACTAGCCTCTAACTAATAATGGGGTAAATATCATGAATTATAGTATAGATCGACCTATAGATCCATATTTACAGCTTCCTAAAAAATTAGTATATGAGAAATCTTTAATATATATGTGTTTCTCCCAAAAAACTATAAAATCAAGGAAACATTCTTGTAGAATTTATTTTAATATCTAAATGATAAGCATAAATTTCATAACAGTCTATTGGTGAAAGGTTAGGCAAAGAAGAACCTTTATACCAAGAGCCTTCTTAAATCCCATCCTAAACTATGATATAAATTTTTTGTCCCTATTATATATGATAAATTTGGTAATTTAACTGTTGAATGTTAATCCACCTAAGATTTTTTATAGAAAATTTATCTTTGATAGTTAGAAAATGGTCAACATTTGTTATTTGGTCAATGATAACAGATGTAGATTCACTGGATCAAGGTGAATTGGGTAAACTTATAACAATTCCCATGGTTATTTCATCTCATTTCTACTTAGAAATGCGTAATGAAGGAAAAATACCTTCATGTATCTGGTTATTTTTCTTCACTTACTGACAGGTGGAACACCTCGTGATAAAACCCGCTATCATCTTTTCCATTATCAGCCAGAAATATTGGTTGTATAAGTCACAATAAATATTTCTAATATCATGATATAATTTCCAAATAGTGATTAGGATCTCTCACACCAACTCCTCTAGTATATTTATGGGAACCCAGTTGGATCGATGGAGGTGAAAGACCTCATACCTTTCAATAACCCAACCAGGCAGCAGGTCCTCACCTAAACACTCTCTCGTAAGGCCAAACCCTCAGGATATGAAAGTTGTATCAATCATTCTCGAAGAGAATATTTCACCAAACAATCTATAAGTATAGGATTACCAATATTCTTTGGGACCACTAAGTGCATCTTATAAAAAAACCATCAACTACCACTCACTGCGGACCTATGGCACTTCATGTGTATGAATCTTCCCGCTCAGTTAATTTTCAATGGCATTACCCTTTCTAGTCATATAAAAAATCTCAAAAATAAGGACTTTAGCTGTTAATCCCACCTTCAATATCTAATATTTAAGTCATTTTGTGTTAGTTTTTATTTTATTATTTAATGTTTTATACACCAAAAAACTCTCTCCCTGCAGATTGTGCCTCTAACAACGCATGGCATGAACTACAAAAACTAGAACAAGATCATCATTCAGGTAATTACAATATTATGGCCTCAAATTATGAGACATTTTTGCCATGATCCAATCTACATGAATCATAATATCTCCCATATTTATTCATAAACAATCTCAATAAATTGAACAACTCATGCATGTCTCTGGAAGAATCAATATTATGGCTAGATTCAATCTCCCTTTCAACACATAATGTCTTTCTCACACACTTTTGAAAATGTGAAATTGGAATCATTTTTTTCAACCATGTGATTGTTTCTAATATGTTTGAATAGTCTTGAATGAAACAAATATAATAGAACTAAAATCCTAACAAAATTTTATGTAAAAAAATCATCTGTTGCTCCCAAGAAACTATAATGGTCACCATATTTAGGTCAATGGAAAAATTTTCCTCAGAGATGATGTGAAATCAGAAGTATACCATGTTGATAAAAAATTGGAATTTTATGATATTAGAATATATATTATTCAATATTGTGGTATTCATCATTATCTAAAGATGTTTCCAATGGTCTAGTGAGGTACGAGAATACACCAAGTCGTCATCTATATGGACAGTCACAAATAAGACTACATAAAGGTAGAAAACATGATTCAAAAAGTCCATTAAGATTATGGGATTGTTCCTGAGACTGAATGGAATGACCAAATACTCATAAAAGACATATATACTATGTAAAATCATATTTGGTATGTCTTATGGTCTCACACACTCTTGTTGGGTGCTCAAACTCGAATCAATTTTGGAGAAGACCCTCGCTCCTCAGAGCTGGTCAAAGATGTCATCTATATAAGAAATGGGATCTAAATTCTTCATCATAACATGATTCAACCTTTGGTAATCCACGAAAAAACTAAGGGAACCATCTGCATTCTTGGGGAACAAGAAAGGTGAACTCCATGGTCAAGTACTAGATCTATGAAACCTGCAACTTCTAAATCCACTAGGTGCTTCATGAGTTCTTAGAGATCTATAAGTGACATCCTATAAGGATGAATGGACACTGGTTCTACACATTTCAATATGTCAATAATGAACTGAACATCTCTCTAAAAAGGTATTATAGAAAAAATTTCATGAAATATATCCCTAAAATGATACAATATAAATGAAATTATATATGTTATGTTCTATGATCACTCATAATGGGGATAGAAATATGGGTTGTCACTCTACTGAGTCCAATATGAACTGGACAAGGAAAAATTTCCTAGAAATTTTATTCTCTATTATGAATATAGGTACCTCCCTAGTGGGATGGGAAGGAAATAATTCATTGATAGAAATCAATCTGATAATAGAAATATACTATCTTGTCCATCCTTATAATGATGTTTACATTAGTCATCTTATGGAAGAAAAGGTCCATTCAAAAAATATGACCACCTATCTCTAGGGGTAATTCCATACATCGTTGTAGGATTTAAAAAAAAATTAAATGTTGTATAAGTATTCATTATACCATAAATTACTCAATATCTAGTCCTCAAGCATTACAAAATTTCTTCAAACATAAAATAATGTGAATATTCAATGTCAAATATGGTAGAAACTAGAGTAGAGGCAACAATAATCATACCTCAAACAATAGAAGGTATGACACTCTTACCCTATAAGGTAAGTTTCACTACATAGATATGAAAGGATCAACAACCCTAATATACAGACATAATACCATGGGAACGCCCACTCTAATAGTGTAGTATATCTGAATCTTGACAACCTCATCCAGGAACACCTCCCCTACCAGATCAATCGTTAGTACTCAAGAAACCTGCCTAGAATAGTTCTACTAGTTCTGATCCAAAAGGAGGAGCTAATATGGATCATATCCCACTTGTAAAAAATGGTAAATTCCTATAAAAGCACTAATGATTTCCCATCCTTTTTAGAATTGGAATTCAATATGAAATCTAGAACATTTGGACTTCTTATGCCCCATATTTCCATATTCGTGAAACACCAAGTAACCATCGGTAGGTTTTATTTGACTGCTTCTTCCCCCATTTGTAGATTCAAGGAGATACTTTTTCCTACTCAAATAACTATGTCCTTTCCTCATAATTGAACAACGTGGGACCACACGTTCATCTTCCCTCAGGTTCATCTCAATGATAAGGGTCTGATTTACTATCTCATAAATGGTGGTAAACCTAAAAAAATTCACATGAAATTGGATAGTGTATATGATCACATCCTAGAACCACCTAACTATCATCAAGTTGTCACCATCAAGTCACAGTGAATATCAGTAATGTTTAGTGAAACAACTAAATATTCTATCACAAACATAGAACCCTTTTATAGGTGCATAAATTACCGAGAATGGCTTACTTCAGCGTCTATGGAAAAAAGTAATCACTGAAGGATGTCTTAAGATCCACCAATACAAAACCCTACGGTTGACCAACCAAAGTCATCAGATCTGACTATTTATTAGTATAATCCCTAATCATATAGGTTATGATATTTACCCTGCTCTATGTATGTGTATCTAGATGCTCAAATATTGACAGAATGGCATATATCCTTGAATCCATATCTGGGGGGTGACCATCCGCTAAGAATGCTGGTATATGTTTCTTGGTGAAGTCTCACTTAAACACTACCATGTTAGGTATAGGTCACCAAATTTTTTTCATAGATTGGATAAATATATTTTATTATATGAATTATCATTCTATATTTTTAAAATTACATGATTCATAAAATATAATTAGAAATAAGTTAAAAAATTAACTGTTATTTCTTTCTATGTGACCAGTGATTCATTACTCAAATGTGGTATAATTGGTTTATTAAGCTTCCACCATCAATATATATGGGATAACACCGTTTAGGTTGATGTTGACACTATAGTTAATAAAATTATTTTATAACTAGAATAAACATTACCACATTTCTAAATATGGTACTCTAATTAAAGGGAGACTTACATGGGATACAGAGATATAGGCATATAAAACATGTTGTAAAAAATATTTAATGTAAAAAAATATCTCCAATAGAATTATGATAATAAACATGGTCCTCTACTTCTACGATCTATCCTAGTAAAGAAAAATCGGGAAACAAAATTCAGATGCTTCCCTTTGTCACTTCATGCATCTATATGGTCTATTGGAGTACCAATTGGTGGCCTAAAATGGGTTTGAGATAGACTCAGTAAGTTAACACCAATGGCATCTAGTATTATGCATTCAGTGAATATAAAATGACCAGTGTGAATCTATAAAAACTTATGTAGAAATATAAAATGTAAATGATTCGACTCTAAATCTATCTATTTTGGCCTAATCAATAAAATATATGAACATGGGATAATGTGTGGGGATGTTTGTGTCTGATCTTTACACGTAGTGACATATATATCCTCATATATATATATACAATTAATAGACAGAACCTGTGAAGTAACTTAGGAATACATTGATATTTTTATATGTCTCATAGAATGAAAAAGGATTTCATAGTTAGGTATCATGAATCATATGGGTCACCATACCCATGTATCACCAGTTAATGGGACTTTGTACCTGAGTATCACATTCTTTTAGGGATGACATTCTCAATTATCACAAGTAAATGGTACTTCATGCCGAATTATCACATGTAAATGGGTTTTTTGTGCCTTAGTATCACATTTATTTATGGATTTTATTCCTAGGGATAAAATGTAATTAGGGACTTTTTACCTAGGTATCACATATAAGTGGGACACCATGCCTAAGAATCACAAGCATATTGGACACCATGACCTTGAAACACATTTAATTATGGATCCCATGCCTATATGTCATGGATCATATTCAGAGTAGTTCATTCTTTAATATAATAGAAAATAATGTATTAGTTGGGATTTTATTTGAGATAAGGGAGTAACACACAAATTATATAGAAGTCTCTTGATGTGGTCATTCCCATCACTTCTTTTTAAGTGGAAGTATTCATTTAATTTAGGAATCAATCCCGAAACACATAATTGTTGGGTTGTTTATAGAACCATTCAATAAGTCAAAGGGGGAAAATCATAAGCACACCTATTAGGGTGGAACTAGTTGAAGGGATTATCTGCCACCAAGGACATGGTTGTGAATGGGAGTCCCTATAATGGATTAAAAATTATATTAAGTAAAACTATATATTTACGTTTATGCAGGTAAATTCTTTCTTGTGGAATGAAAGTGAATTATATAAAATGACTTAGTTTTAGGGAAAAGGTACTTGACCACATACCATAACATTATAATATTGTCCTCATCCATTTTCCACTCAGGATAAAATGTGTGAAATTAATTAAAGAAACACATTACATGAAAACTTGGCATATTATTTCACCAAGAAATAGAGATTTATATAGTTAGGTAAAACAATTAATGGATTAAGTGCAATAAAGGTATTATTGATACACTTCCAAAGTGACATATAGTGGTGGGATTAAAGATAGGTTATTAATAGTGGTTAAAATCCTAATGAGAGGGGAAGAAGAATATTCTCAGGCATTTGGCATCTAGAGAAAAAGAAAATTGGAAGAATTATATTATTTTTTTAAGTAAAATGGGAAAAATTGTCATCTAAAGTAACATTAAATGGTGATCATGGGTTGGCCCCAAGATGTTTTCCATCCATGATCATAACAAGGAACATATACCAGTTATGTGGCTATAAGAGTGAATCCCTAGGTGAATGGATTGGGAAAAGCATTTAGCCCTATGAAGTAATCTAGATAACCCCACATGGTCAAGTATACTGAGATGTGTGGTTAAAAAAATATTGTTCACAACTGTGGTTCACCACAACATCCCACAGGTTGAGTCACAATGTTATAATTAGTTGTTTTAAAAATATAAAACATCGTTTTCCCTTCCAGAATATGAAGCTTCAAGCACTAAATGAACTTTGGATGCTCCCAAAATACTCCTTGGTCTCTTAAGCATGAAATATTTGGGGAAACAAATGATTAAAAAAAATTTAAAAGGGTTCTTACCTCATTCGAAAAATCCAGATCTAACACCAAACACCAAAATATATAATCTACAATATCTCTCTTCATATTGAACCACTAGAATTACACTTTTGAATCCCTATATATGATGAATTGTGCCACCACTCCCAGATCTTATGCTCAAAAACATATACATTGCATACATTCTTTGTAACCAGATGTAAAATGTTGGATATAAAAATCTTTAATTTAAAAATTATTAAGAATTATTAAATCTATTATATCAAAAGTATATTTTTAGGTTTATATTTTTAATTTATTAGTATAAATCATTAACTAGTAATGATTTTGTTTTACTCAACTATAAACAATATTTTTTAAATAATATAAGAAAAACTACTTAATTCATGATAATTCATTATCATATCTCATAAATAATTCTACACATGATATCCTTAAAACAATGTCTTCTATATTACTTTTATTTATAACTTACTAAATTGAAACATAAGAAAGGGGTGATATCAAATTCTTAGTAAATTAATCATATAACTAAAGAAACAATGGAATAAACATGGTATTAATATTATGGTAGGAGTAAAATAATAATATGAATCCATAATCAACATGAAAATAGTATCATGACATACCATAGAAAATAAATAAAGATATTGATATTAAAAATATAGATCTCATAATGATTTAATATATTATGTCAAAAAACAACAAAAATGAAATCATGTTCTTATTCAAATAAATTTACTTTTAATCAAGAATGCAATCAATACATTTTACTAAATTGGGTGGGCATATATAAAATATAAAAAGATATTATGTCTCTTAGGAATGTGGGCTATCCAACGGTATATATTGACTTTCTTAAAGTCATTAGTATTTGAATAATAAAATATAGAATGCTAATATATTTTCCCTTGTCAATAGAATAAAATTACTTCTAGGTGTCTTTTATTAAATCTAAATTATGTAAAATTTTATGTTCACATTGTATAAAGAAATGGGTATATAGTTAAGTCGGTAATGTAAAAATGTTATCATAGTATATTAAAAGAATGGAAGAGGGTAGTTTCAAAATATCATATCACATAAAGTGAGATATATATTTAAAAGTGTTTATACTGTTGGAAGGTATGTCCTCAACAAAAGTATAGAATACCACATAATACAATAAGGGGAATAATTTATCTAACTTATAGAAAATAAGTTCAAAATAACTATCTTAAATCAATGAAAAAAATGTAGGTTAACAAAAACTATTAACACTAGGAAAACAACTTACTCGACATCCACAAAAATAACGGAACGTGATTTTACCAGAAAATACTATGAAATAAAACATGTGTGAACAAAATATATCTATGGGTGGTTAATAATCCCATATAAAGAAATAATTGTGCACAAAATGTATTATAATTTAAGGAATCAGAAAGAGAACCATAAATCCCTTGTGGATTTAGAAACATTCAAATATAGACAACTTGAAAAAGTAGGTATGTAATTTATCAACAAATGACCTGATTATAATTAACTTCACTATATCATATCTCCACTATGAATTATAGTCATCAAATAAAATAAAATAGGTCTATAAAAATACACTTGTATCAAATAGTGAAATTTGAGATGAAACCCATTACTACTTGTTCCTTTCTTATAGGGATGTACTTAACCTCCATTATCACTATGATAGATGCATTAATCTATTCAAAAAATAACTTAATAATTTATATTTCCATCTATACTCTTCTTAAATATTCATTCTACATATGAATTCTTCGGATTTTCCCCATTGGTTTTTCAATGTTTTGATCATTTGTACCAGTTTTATATTAGTGTTTACTATGTTAATTATTCAAATATAATAATTAATTGATCATTTAATTTTATAAAAATTATTATTTATAATATTTTAGGTTGTTTGATACTAATTTCATGAGTGTCATAGTCTTTATCTTTAAACATTAAATCGATAACAACCATGTTTCGGTGATTCTTGACGATCAGAGATTATTTTATTAAATAATGATATTGGTATAAAATCTCAAGTACCAAAATAAAATAATTATATACACATTAATATCATAGTATACAATTAATAGTGTTCACAAAGTCATTCATGATATAAATTCATAAAATTGTTCAATTAGGTGGTTAAACTAACCCAAACATGAACATACCTGGATTTAATGAATGATTATGATGTTATTTTATCATAATATAATTATTCTATATGAATAATGATATTATTTAGTGTTTATTATTTTTATATATCATAATTTTAAAGAATCATCAATAGAATATAATTTACATAATGTAATTACAAAGAAAATGATATGATTTTCATCTTAGAGTGTTCATTTTTAATGAATGAAAAAACAATAATCTTTTAATAGTAATATCATTAATATATTATTAAATTTATCATAATATAACATTAAATATATCATAAATATCATATTTATCCTTTAATTCAACACTTTTAACTATCCTTGTAAGGAGGTAAAGTAAAACTGAATAAGTTACATCATGGAGATAGTAGTCTATATAGTGCACGAAAAAAAATTATTTTTACTAAAGGATAGGGAATATAAATAAACAATGATAATACCCAAATGGGGATCTACCTCCGGTGAGTTACCCCTTCGTTAGAATGGGGTTTACTTATGTGTAGTGTTTAAAAGGTCAACACATGGTAATTCCCTTTCGTAATAAGAGAAATAAACAATGATAATACCCTCAATATGGTAACAATAAACTATATATGTGATATTAATATAATTATATTATTATTTAATTAATAAATTTGAAGGAATATAATTAAGAATAAAACTATGAAGTAGATAATACTCACATCAGAGACATTAGATTTCATTGTAATAATTCGTGGAAGTGAAGACCTTATGATAACTATGGTGACTAAAATATTTTTAATGTTGTAAAAGGTTCAATTAGGTGGAAAGTGGAAGATTTTCAATGAAAAATTTGAATGATAAGTGAGTCTTGAAGTGGTGATGATGTTACCCTTTTATAAGGGAAGGCAAGGGTTGTTTTTATAGTAACCCTTACATCTTTAATAATGTTAGGATACAATTCAAGTGAGAAAGGAATATTTTTTAAAAAATTATGAGACAAAATTAGTTAGGGTATTAAAACACCTAACATTGTCTTTTTCGAGAAATATTTGTGTTTTTAATACTTTTTACATTAACCTTATGTCATTTTGGATAATTTACTTTTATTGTAGTAATTAATTTCGAATTTTAGTAATTAATTTTAATGAGGTAAAATAAGATGTAAATTTTTACATAAGTTTATAATTATAATTTAAAATATTAAATTCATCTTAACAAATAAAATTTCTAAAGCTGTGAAAAGTTATTTTTAAACTGAACACACATAATTACTTCAAATGGTCATTACATAAATAATATTTTTATGATTTAAATTTATAAATAAGTTAATATTATCTTGGATAATTATTTTAATGATATAAATTAAATTATTATAAAAAATATATCATTTATGAGGCTTTCAAGGAAATATAAAACCCACTCTCCTGTAAAAATACATGATTCATAGAAAATATAAAAAATAGTTTTTATATTAATATAAACATTTAATTTGATATAAAAACCATTTCCCTTGCATTTATATGTTTATATATTATTTTTAAGTGGAAAAATAAATTCCAAAAATTAAAAAATGATTAATTTATAGTTCTTATAAATTACAAGGTCAATCTTATATAATGGTAAAGTCATAAAAATTTCAAGTTTCGTGAAACCCATATATTTCGACTAAAAACCAATCTTTTCAAAACAAAAGCTCAAAAATTAAATCTAAGTAATTTTTTATAAAATTAATTCAAATATTATGTTTGTTTCAATAATTTAATATTGAAAAGTTTATAATTATTTTTCTAAAATCAAAAAATACAATAAAAATTCATTTTTTTTGGAAAATGACATTTTTAAAATATTATAATTTATAATTCATATTTCATATCATTTATCATATATATTGAAAATAAAAAGTTCTTAATATCAATCTTAATTTATCATTTATGATATTTTTCTTGAAATGTAAATTTTTATTGCCTGGATGAAATTTTATTAAAAAAATATTATTCTATGAAATGAATTATCATATTAGTCATTTTAAGTAAATTAATTGAATTTAGTTCATATTAAATTTGAATTTATTTTATATATACATATAATTGATAAAGTAGTTATTCTTATTTGTTCTCAGTAATTCAAAGTATATGTGTCTAACTATAATACATAAATATTTTTTTTAACTAAATTTAGAAATATTTTATTTAATTTCATTTCTTTGGGTGGAGGATAATTTAAAACAAATATTCATATTAAAAAGTTTCATTATATTATAATTTCTAGGTGTTACATTCTCACCCAATAAAGAAATTAATTCCTCTCAATTTAACTTGTCATATCAGGGAAATTTCTATAGGAAACTCCTAATTAACCATACACTGCTAGATGGTTATGAGTTTAGTTAGGTTGTTGAATGTCATTTATCTATATGAAAAAATCATTATAAAAACATTATAAACATATTAAACATATTATAAATTTGACATCAAATTTTAAGATGAAATGTTAATCTAGATCCCTAAATAATAACATCCCACATACCATGAATAATATTTATATGATAATCATATCACGATGGGTTTTTATTTATAACATAATATCTTGTTGTTAGTTAATACATAAATAACATTGGATACAATAGAATATATTATAAAAAATCACTAGTTGATACATTAGTTATAGTTAAATAGGTTATGTCACTTTCACATGGTTGATCGGGACTATGTATCTTATTGGCCCTTGAATTGGGGCATTTATCCGCATTGTTTGAACTCTCGTACAATCCAAGAAATGGGTTTTTATAGGTTCTCTATTTCCCTTACACTAGTGATTTTTCTGACCCTTATCTCTATAATTACAATATTTCCACCCTTGATTATTCCTAAACATTGGACATGTAGAAAATTGACTCGTCATTCCTTTATCAAATTTGTGACCCATGTTTCTGTAAGATTCTATATTTTGGTATTTTGTAGGTTTAAAATTTCAGCTATGTTCAAACTTTTATTCAGAATTATTAAAAGTTAGTTTTTAATAGTTATAAGATTTCTAACTCCAAACATTATCTCATTAGGTTGTTTGTTAGTTAATTTTTTGTCACAAAACATCCTAGGGACTTTGTAACCTGGTAACCGAGCTAGCTCGCACAAGTTTTGAAGGGGATTCCTGATCCCCATGGGATAGCGACAAGAACAAAGCATCATACAATATGAATTTGGGAATGAACTTTACACAAACACAATGTAAGGAAGATAGAAAATTTCCTATGAATACATTAAAAACTCCACATGGAAAATTGTACCAAAGGTCAAATGGACATAAATAGCTCAAAGTACAAGAAAATAGGGAAAATAACCGACATCTCAATGGACTCAGCAACACCAAACCTAAGGGCCATTAATAAGAACCTCTTCTAAGCTAAGATTTTCCCTTGCTCAAAGCAAGAAAGAGATAAACTACAAACACCTAAATCCACAGGTACGGTTTGAGCTAAAAGACTAGTAGGGCCTCACCAAGGATTTCATAATAAGATGTTAATATTTAATTAAGAAAGTAAAAAAAATAAATTTTTGAATAAATAGGCATGGAATTTCAAAATATTTTTTTAAGCATTATGGTTTACATTTCATATGATAGAATTAATTTCAACAAATGGATTAATAAAACTTTTATTTAATAAATTTATATAAATTCAGAAGGCATATGTAAAACAATTTACAAACAAGTGAATATATTTCAAAGACAAATAATGAGCAATATGTTAATATTCCAAGAGGTACAATAGTTCTAGTTTATGGGATCCTCACATAGTTTTATAGTGATAAATTCATTGTATATACACATCCCTCTACACTGGTCAAAAATGACTCATCGACATGAAACTGAAGAATACAATATGTCAAAAAGTTTATGTTAGAATTTTAAAATCATCAATCTGGTTCTAGAAATTCACATCCTAGCATGATTGTCCCTAATAGCACACAAACTACTTTGGATATCATGTTATCAAACAACAATTAGTGAGAAAAAATTTATTTTATAACTTTTTTAAAAAAAAAATTCCCATTCCCCAATTTGTATTTTCCATATTTTCCATTTAAACGCTAAAAAAGGATTTTAAGGCAAACATTCCTTTTCAAGATAAAACTGATAGGTTTCTGCCAAAATAATTTAAATCCACTTTTATCAAATAATAATTTGAAATCAATTTAATCAAATCAATTTTAATATTTGAAATTAGTAATTTTAATTTCACAAGTTTCCATCAATTTTCTAAACACACCCAAATTCAACGGAGTTGTGGGTTATTTTCTATTTTGTGCCATATCGAATCCAAATCCCCAATCCAATGGAATTGGGTTTTCACTCAAACAATTGAGATAAATTTAATTGAAATCAAGAAATTAAATTTTATTCAAACAATTTAATTTAAATTCATAACTTTTAGGTCAACCAAAATTGGTCATCATAACAGAACCAACAACCTTTGTTTCTGAAACACAATACCTGCAATGGAACCCTCTAAGAATAACGAAAGCATTGGAGATCTATGAACTCAACCTAGATAAAAGGTTTAACAAAACTAATTTTTGACCCATAAATCCCAATATGATCTAACAAACTCCAATGATAAAAAGAGAAAGAAAAGGGGAAATAGGGACACCTTTTACCTGGAGAGTGACACCGCCATTGCAACAAGGATCAAAATCATAATGAAATGACTCGGAAGGGTTGGAGGGATCCAAAATTAAATGGGTATGGATATTAGGTTTATATAAATTAAATATATAGAATAGAAAATATAAATTTAATCCAATCAACCTATTTAAAAACAACTCTTGGGAATTTACATGACATGTGACCCAATTACACGTCATGTAATTGACATGTACCATAAACATTGAAAGACCCATCACCTTTTGTAAAAAATAGATTTATTGTTATTTTATAATTTAAAACTTCTGTAAAAAATTATACATCAGGTAAATATACATCAGTCTACTAAGAAAACAGTTTTATGATGAAATTTCCAACAAAACACTGACTTTCCCATTACAAGTATTCTCAAAACCACTTCTTTCTCCAACCCAGGCATTAAAAAATGAACACCAGGAAAAGACATAAAAACATAATTGACATAAAAGTAATTTGATGTTATAACCTACCAATAATAGGGCAATCTATCTACAAAAATATTATCAAGAATATTCTATATAAAAAAGGTGAGGTCTCTACTCTCTAATTGATGTCTTGCGCTCCCATATCTCATGATAAATTGAATCATGATTATGTAGCAATCAAACTAAAGGTTTAGTCCTCCCATGAATCACTTTAATTTCAAAATCTACAATCCTGATTAAATTTTTAGTCATGGATAAATTAGGTTCAACCTTAAGATCTCTCTAGCCCAGAACATGAGATGGATCAGAAAGATAATTTTCAGGCACCAAAACGTGGAACACATTTTGTATTGACATCATCTTTGGTGGAAGTGATGAATAGTAATACACTTTTCCCACCTACATAATGACCTCCAAAGGTCCCACAAAATGAGTTGGAATCTCCCCTAGACTCCCAAGTCATTCAAGACCTGAATGGGGTGGAAATTTCAAGACACCTGCTCACTAACTGAAATTTAAAATATTCTGTGATGATGATCAGAATAAGATTTTTATTGGATCTGTGACATCAATATTTCTAGCAGAATCAACTGAATCACTATTTTCATTTCTTGAACCAGGCTGGGTCTGACTAAGGAACATCTACCAATCTACAACCAACACAGTATAGATTTATAAGTTCATCCATTATAATCCTCAAAAGGATCCATTGTGATCATAGACTGGTAACTATTGTTATTAAAAAATGTTACCAGGCCCATATGGTCATCCCAATCCAACCAAAGTCGAGAACACAAGCATGGAGTATATAAACAGTAATCTATATAGTTATTTCCATATATCCATCCAACTGTGGATGGTATTCCATGATCAAACGGACCTAAGATCATAGTGCCTCCATAAGGCCTCTCCAAAATAGAGAAGTTAACCGAGGATATCTATCAGAAACTATTATAGATGGAAATCTATGAAAATGAAAAATATATTTAACAAATATATTTCTAAACTCCTCATTTTTTTATCACGAATGGGTATAATGTGATGTAATTTTTTTAGTCGGTCGATGACAAACACTCTTATTTTTACTTAGAGTAAAAAAGTTTGTAATCCAAAAAAATTAACTCAAATGTATCAAGATACTGATGTAATACCATGTTCATAAAACTCATAAAGACCGCATGAGAATTTGATAGACTAAAAGGCATTAAAATATACTCATAATGGTTATACCTTCTCTAAAAGGTAGTTTTTTGAATGTCATATTCTTTTATTCATGATTGATGGTAACAATATTGAAGATCAATCTTCAAACCATATCTACCCTTTAAAATGATAAAACTGATCGTAAAAATATGGAATAAGACACTTATTCTTTACCATAAGGTGATTGAGAATTTAGTAATCTAAAAAACACAAATTGAACCACTGGATTTCTTAGCGAAGAGAACTATTTCCCCAAGTTGATACACTCGGGCGTATAAATCATTTTTTAGGAATTTCATCCAACTCTATATTCATATCTTTAATTTCATTTGTTCCTATTAGATAATAATTAATAGACACTTTTTTAGTACTAGGCAAAAAATTGATAGATAACTCCACCTCCCTTACCAATGAAAAACTCGATAAGTTTGAAAGAAAAATATGGGGAAAACTGATGACAACAGGAGGGAGATAACAAATAAAATATTCTCATTCCAAGTAAAAAATAAAAATATATATTAATTTCCACTACTATATATAAGAGGGTCTGAATCTAGTCAACAATGGGTCACATTATCCCTAAAATATTCAAAAAACCCAATCGGGTGTGATGAAGGAGACCCGTCAAAGAAAGAAATCTATCCAATATTTATTAAAAATAGGAAAATAAATCCTAAATATGATGTCAAGTGGTTTAATATAGAGAACCAAAAGGCTCCAAGAATGTTCAGTATTTAATATCGATAAAATACAAGGAATACTGAAACCCTACTCTCTCTTCATTCCAAGGGGTTTATTAACATACAACACACAAGACAAAATATTCGTAGGATGATTTTTCAGATTAAAATTACTAGTTGAAATAAATGAATAAGATACACTAGTATAAAATAAAGAATTCTATAATGAAAAATATGTAGTGACAATACCTCTAATGTTTTTTGTACCCTTGGTTTCTTCCTCTAGAGACTCTTCAACTGTTTGAAGATGCTTTTTTACAGATTCCACATTCTGGAACAGCATTTTCCATGAAGAATCTAATTTCCCCAGAGTTTTGGAAGTTGTTAATGATCTTGTACTACTTTGTAGAGTGGAATATATATATATATCATAACTTATTGAAGTGACCAGAGTGTCCACAAGAACCACATAACTTGGCTTCCAGAGTGAAAACCCACTTTTAGTTCCATGGAATTCACACATATAACAAACCAAAGGTCCGTTTCCAAGCTTTACAGGAGGTCCATAATGATCTTGATATCATGATCCATCATTAGAATCCTCATTAATTATATTTTATTAAGAGGAATTCACACAAACAATGTGAGAAAAATAAGCTCTTGACAACACTGACAATCCATCCATGTCCTTTATTATGATCAATGATATATCCTTCACATCCGCAAAAGTGGGATGATTCAGAAAGAAAAAATGAGGGAGAATATCACATTGGACTCCCAACATGAATCGTCATTTCTTCATCCTCTCGGTCAATTTGATCTCCGGTAAAAAATATACAAAATAACTAAGACCATTAGCATAATCTTTCAAAGTCTTTTCTTCCTTCTCTGTATTGAAAAACATTATAGCCATTACTAATAGCACCAACTATGCTTCTAACAAGTCGGTGAAATGAAAATTAAAGTATTTTTACTCTAATTCATCAGGATTCTTAACCATTACCAACTTGTCTCGCCGTCTCAGGCTCAGTACCTCTCACATGAAGGTGGTACAAAGTGCCTTTATTTTGTTAGATGTCTCCAAGAACCCAAAAAAAATTCCCAATAATCCCTTATCCTCTTGATGATCATGGGATCCTTTGAATGATGGTGGTTTCTGGAAACGTAATCATTGAGAATGATTTAGTAACTCATACCTTTGAGGTTCCGGGGTTGGAGCCTGAATGGGGATTGAGGCTGGTACCTATCCCAAATCATGGAATTTACACATAGCCTCCTCAACTATACTTGGTTAGATGATAGGATTTCCTCACTGAGGTTCATCAGTAGCTTCATCCTAGATCTGATTTTCATGTATTCTCATAGGAATGATTCTACAAAACATCAATAGACAAGAATCAATAAATCATACTAACACTCAAATAGATTTATAGTGGAAAATAATTCCAAAATATCAAAACAACTAGATTAGGATTTCAATTTATCCCAATAAAATGTTAGGAAGAGACTAGAACGAGTCCTCAAGACATGCTTCCAAAAACACCCCTGGTGACTTAAGAATCATTACAGTGAGAGATTTCCAGGAAATCAACTGTAATTAAATATTACGTACAAAAAGGATTACACAAATAAAAACTAACATCAAGGATAGATGAAAAACCTTCACCTCTGATACTACTATTTTCAGAACGAGCATAGGTACCCTGGCCACCCAATAATTGAGCCGATACTAACCTAGGTTGAAGAAAATTTTTGATTCCCATGGGTTGCAAACAAGAACCTAGAATCCTAAAATATGAAATTGGGAATGAATTTCACAAAAAAAAATTATAAAAGAAAGATAAAAAATTCAATATGCATACAAGAAAAACTACATAGGGAGAACTGTACCAAAATTAAAATAGGCCCAAATAACCCAATGTACTAGAAAATTGGGAAAACAACCCACATCCCAATGGACCTATCAACCCCAAAACCAAGGATTAACAACAAGAACCACCACTAAGTGGAATTTCACCCACGCTCAGACAAGGAAGTATATAATCTATAAACACCGGATGGCACAAGTGGGGATTGAGATAAAACACTAATAGGGTCTCACTAAAGATACCTTAATAAGAAAACAACATTTAATTAACTAGATAATGTGTTCAGTATTAAAATAAATATGCATTATAGTTTACAAGAATGTTTAAAAAAATAATGCATTATATTTAAAATGATGTGTGTTCTTTTAACAAATTTTTTAATAAATATTTTATATAAATTTAGAATGCATGAGTAAAACAATTAAAAAAAATGGTATTTTTTCAAATATAATCAATAAGTAACATCGTCATATACCAAGAAGTAATATTGTTTGAAGTTATGAGATCCTCACATAATTATATAATGATAAAGGAAATTTGTACACCCATCCCTCATCATTGGTCAAAGAGAACACACTGACAACCTACTAAGGAATAAAATGTGCCTAATAGTTTATATTAGATTTTTAAATCATCAATTTAGTGCAAGGGAATTCCCAACCTAGAGTGTTTCCCCCTAAAAACTCGCTAAATACCTTAGTTTTCATTTTCTCAAGCAACAATCAATGATGAGAATTTTATTTTAATAATGATAAAATTACAATTAATCACATTTTATGATTTCAAATATACCAATTTGCTATTTAAAAACCAAAATGGGTTTTTAATAAAAATATTCCTTTTCAAATTAAAACCAATCGGTATC
This sequence comes from Viscum album, assembly GCA_963277665.1. Taxonomy (NCBI): domain Eukaryota; kingdom Viridiplantae; phylum Streptophyta; class Magnoliopsida; order Santalales; family Viscaceae; genus Viscum; species Viscum album. The sequence goes on along the minus strand of OY728134.1, from coordinate 860,254,613 downwards.
CATCAAAATCATTTCAATCCATTTTTATCAAATGAAAACTTTAAATCAATTTCATCAAAAACAAATTCTAAATTTAAATTCATGAGTTTAAATTTTATAATTTTCCATCAACTTAACAAATGCACCTCAATTAAATAGAATCTGTGGTTGTCCCAAATTTCATGCCAAATAAAATCCAAATACCTAATAGACTAGAATTGATTTTTTACTCAACAAATTGAATGAAATTTAATTGAAATTGTGAAATTGAATTTACATCAAATAATTTAATTTTAATCATGCAATTTATGGTTAATCACAATTGACCATCAAAACTGAACAATCGAACTTTTTCACAAGAACGAAACACCCACAATGGAACCTACCAACAAGAACAAAGGAAAAAAATATCTAGGAGCTCAACTAAGAAACAAGATTCAACTACTTGGATATTAGTACCATCAATCCCAAGATGATCTAAAAAACTCTGAGTAGGGGAAGTAAAAGAGATGAAGAGACATGGAGACCCCTTACATAGAGAGACACAGAACAACTGAAAAAATGACCAATCACTAAATGAAATTACTTTGAAGGGTTGGAGGAATACAAAGTTTCTTATGGATGGATCTTAGATAAAGAGAAATTAAGTCTATAAAAGAGGAAATAAATTATTCAACTGAGCCTCCTCTGTAAAAATAACTCCCCTGATGTTACACTACATGTAACCCATTTACATATCGTGTAATTGACCATTCCCATAAACACATAAAATTTTGTCACCTATTGTTAGAAATATATTTTTTGTTACTTTAGAATGTACACAATGTGTTAATATATTACACTTTTTGTAAATACATAGATAGATACAGAACCAACATGTTTTTTGATAAAAATTCTAACAAAACTGAAACATTATCATTATGGGTATCCTCTCAACTACTTATCGGCCCAACCCAGACAATGAAAAAAGAAAAGTATGATAATGAATAAATTCATACCAAAAAAGGTAATGATATTTTATAGTGTCAAAAGTTTCCATGTCATCCATTCTTACGAAGGTTCCTTTCAGTTTCATCCATTACTAAAACTAATAGAGTTTACATGGGTGATGGTCATTATAAGGGAATTACCATAAATAACCCTATAAAATTTTACCTTAAAAAGTATCACTTTATAAAAATATCATGATAGGTTTTAATTCTTACTAATAAATATGTATCAAACATTATCAAACCTATCACACTCTCATTTTAACGTATATAATCCTTGGTTCAACTTAGGTCTTCTAATGTTGAGTTCTCTAGTACTTATTTAACTACTCCATAAGCCTGATATCCCAAATTACCATGAACTGAATTAATATATTCTAAAACCGATAATCATTGAAATATATTCTCTCAAAACCTAACTTATCATTCCTCAAAAAAAAACATTAATCATTCGTATAATGATGTACCCAAGTATGTATATACCCTAATCTTATACTCTCAGTTCCATACCATTCAAAGAACTTATTTGAATCTATATGACATTAAACTATATTGAGATTATATATTCCTATAAAAATTAATGCTATATTTACCATTCAAATGGTGTTTACAACTAGTTAATACACTAGTCAGTAAATTTTAATATCCTAAAAATGAGATGAATTTCTCTAAAAATATCATGAATCAATTATCGGTCCCAAGGTTACCCATTGATATCTAACATACGTTTATAGAGTTAAACAAACCATTACTACATAAAATCATGTGTTTGTTAAACTTAAGATATATACAAACTTAAAATATGTGTTCATAAATAGTTATCCACAAATATATAACAATGTCATAAAATTATAGTTCAATTTTATTATAAGGATTTAATATATGTTTCCATGAATTTTCAACACATCTACTGAAGAACAATCCTTAGATATTTCAAATAATCTTCAATAACATATAGAATATACCAGAACGACATATATAAATATAATTTCACAAAATAAAATAGTTAAGAGTATCAGGAATTAATTTTTATTATTATATCAACCTTAATAACATAGGTAAGAATACAAAACTAAAATTTTCCATCATAATAGGCATATATTGAATTTCATAACCATTTATGTGTGATTTGTTATTCTATTATTAGATATTGAGGTTTCTAGATAAATATATTTCTTAGATTTTTATTTGGGATCTAGTTTCAAAAAAACTAAATGGTTCTCATATTAAAAAATATATAATTATTAAAACATCAATTTCAATATATCTTCCCTTACAACACCATTTTTTAACATATGATACTTTTGAATAAATTTGTGACTCTCCTTGTTGAATTATATGTTTTCCATGTTCATTTTCCTATTAAGTTTGATAACCTAATTAATTAACATCTTACTCAAATATTATATAATGATTAATTAGGAAAAGTGTGAATAAACCATCGAATATCTACATGAATTTTCAAAAAAGGTGTTCAGATAGGTTTCATTTCCTTACACTAGTTGTCAATCAAGTTATTACCCAATCCATCCATTTTGGTTTTATTGAACCTAGGTAGATATGTTCTAGAGCATACATCTACTTTTAATATATAGAATGTTATTAATTGATAGAAAAACAAAATAATCACTACCTTACTAAAATATCATGATCTTATTCAATACTTATACTTATTCCAAAGTTTTTTACTCATGTTTTTTGTATCCTAATCCTCAAAGAAAATGTTCATTATTCCATTAACATTAAAAAATATTCTTGTGTTGAAGGGTTATTATTAACTTCGCTACTATAATAAACTATAAAATTTTTTATAACACGAGATTTTATTTATAAAATATTTTCTTTCAAATGAATTTGATTTCATGGATAAATTGTCTTACACAAAATTCAAAGTTTCAACAAACCACAATACGCTACTAAAATATAATTAATTAATCTAAAAGTTATCCAATATATATTGGATTGGAGGGTTTGAATAGGAATAAAAAAATTAAAAAAATTTATGGTTTAAAATTTTATAATAAAAATATGTAGTTATCAATTTATTAGAAATGAAAATAAAAATAATTTGAAAGAGACATAAAGATTTTTATAAAACCCCATTTTTATTCATGCAATGTATTTTTAACATAACAAATTAAATTATTCACTATTGGTGATTTATTTTAATGAATTTTTTGTATTATATAGTTGATGATTTGTATTAACATTCATTTAATATTTTAATAATCACGGGATAAGGTTAATCCATGTTTTATGCTTAAAAAGGCATTTTTGAAAAGGGCGTTTTAGTCAAGTTTTCTACGATTTTATTTAAAATCATGTTATTTAAATTATATGTAATGAGTTTTATAAAATCGATTCTATATTATTAATCATGAGGATCAAATTTTTTAATGATTCCAATTTTATTTTTTTCAATATAAATAGTTAGTGTAGTAAAGTTTATCACCTCGTTAAAGGTTAAATCAGGTTAATTTCAGATAAAATAGAGTAATAAGGCCATACTTCATCATCCTAATTATAAATGTTTAAATGTAAATAGGCCCTTAAACCACTGATATCAAAAATTATTTTCTATAAATGGTCACTTTTTGATTAAATTTACCTATATAATATTTAAATTAATGAAAATTACAATAGGTAACTCACATAGTTTAAAATATATCTTATGTGTTCATATGAGTAAAAAAATAGTTATGAAAGAATATAAATGTATTTTTTTAATAAATTATTATCTTCCATTTTTAAAATTATTTATCATTTTTGTTATAAAATAATTACTTTAAATTCTTCTACAGGTTCGACATAGTATTTATTCAATTATTTGAAAAATGAAATAAATGATATTATAAATATTAAAAGGAACATACTTTTTCTGAATTATATTGTTTAATAATTTTATTTAAGAATATGATATATTATTGTTATTTTCAAATATTATATTTCAATTAAAGTATTTTATTTATGTCTTTTAAGTCAAGTTAAATGAATAGTGTCAAGATTGACATTAATGATATTTTATCAAAATAATATTTACTTAAACTATTTAAAATCCTTAAAAATATTTCACGTGGATATTAAAGATACTATATAGTCTTAGTATTCCACCTTTTTTCTTTTTTATTAAATAGTTATCTTATATGTAAAATTATATCCCTTTAACTATGTAATGTATATTACAAAAGTTAATGTTAAGATGTGTTCACTAAGTTGAAAACACCTATTAAACAAATAAAAATTATATTTTTTGATGGGATTTAAACCCCATAATATCTTATATTCAACTTACCTTCCATTCAGTGAAATTATGGATATATATTGAATTTATTAAAATTTAATTTTTTAATAAATTTCATGAGTGTCCCTCCCCTCAACTATAAAAGGACGCATCCAACCCTCAATTCTGTACACCATTTTAGTATTATATAATGACCATAAAGTGAAAAAAAAATTTAAAATTCCGTAGAAAATTTATATATATTTCTTCATCGAAAAAGACCAACCATGGTATCCTTAGGAGGAGATATAAGGACTTCTTTCTCATAATAGGTAATCTCTCTAACCGATAAAAATATTTTGAATAAATTTTCTACCTCTTATAAATATGTTATATTCTTCATAAAAAAATAACCAACATGAACTAAATATTATTTAATTTTATTATAATTATTAAAAAACCTTTATTCTCCATCTTTCCATCAAATGGGAAGTAAAATTATCTCTTATGTGTTTGTATAGCTTATCATCTCCACATAGAGATATATTCATTTCTCTACGCTATATTTTATGGATGCATATATTGATAGGTTAAATGTGTATATATGATACATATGAAATAATTTTAATTTTTTAGGTATAATAAAATATCTACCTTTTTACTTTACATACATTTAGGAAAAGACAACATCATTCTTGCGTGCGTGTGAACAACCACCTCCATGAAGTGATGTGATTCATTTTCTCATTTCTATTTTACATGGACAGTAATAAGGGTAGATTTAATTAATATATATGACTTTTATGACAAATTAATGATTATGTGTAGAGAGTTTATTATTTACCTTTCTTTAGGACTATCCATTAAAAATTGAAAATAGCATTCCTGCATAGGTACGGCTTGTTATCTCCCTAAACAGTGTTATTCTTGTTTATATCTATATATTTAATGAATGACTATAAAAATTTATATAATGAATATATATGATATTTAAATCATGAATAGAATAATGAATATGATGAATCAATGATCGAAATATATAAATAAAAACAAAAAAACTAAAATATCAAGAAATACGAAGCAAATATCACCTATAATAGTGATTTCAATAAATACTTACTGAAACACTGGTAATGAAAGGTTATAAGTAAATAATATATGGTATGAAATATATATATATATATATATAATATTTATTATAAATCTAAATTATTAAACACGATATTCCAATGCGTATTAAGGAAGGAGGGCATAAGGTAAGGGATTATCGTCTCACATTTATTTTCATCGGACACATGACATATTCACCACTTGTTTATTTTTTATGTTGTATATAATTCCCATGAATTTATTTAGGTATAATTAATATTAGATTTATCAGGAAATAATTATACACTTATTTATTTCATGTGTATTATAATTCCGATATTACAAAATTCATAAGGATTTCATGTCATAATCTATTTTTTATTGGGATTTTTTATGATTTAGTTTCGGATGATGAAACTTTATTGTCAAACTTCAATAAAAACTATTAAATTTATAATTCTATGTAATTTTCATTATATTATATTTTTTTCCTTTCATTCTCGACCAATTAATTACTAAAGAGGAAAAAAATACATTTTTTAGAAAAAAAATTTCATTATTAATCTCTTCGATCAAAAAACATTTTTCTTCCATATCCATGGTTTCTAAAAATGTTTTAAAGATGGTTTTCAATATAATCATATGATTTATTAATGTTATTTTTATCTATACTTTATTTTTTATAAAATTATTTTAAAATGAGTCATCCAATCATTTTCCAAATGGGGTATTTCTTTGACTTTTTCCCAAACTATGAAGGGAATGTTTTTTAACATATACAACATGAATGAAATTTCACAATATCATGAATGGTAAATGATTTGAAGATTATTTTAAAAAATCTTTGGTTATTTTAAAAAAATATTTTATCCATAACATCTTTTAAATATTTATATTTTAAATAAGTGATTTTTGAATAGAATGGTTATTTCCTTCAATAAATTTATTAAGTTGTTTTATTGGTATCTCTATTCATCAAAGACAATAGCCATTAATTTAATGTTTGTTTAACTAAGGATAATATCTAAGTATACCATCCTTATTATTTCTCTATAAATTTTCTATTTATGATAAAAAAAGTTCTATAAAACTCGTTCATTTTCCACAGGTTAAACGATAATGAAATGATGTAATTGTCTTGAAACTGTTTCTTTTCCATTGGTTTTTATATGATGAAATTTTTATGAAAGCCATTTATTTTCATGGGTTTTGATATAATGAATGTTTTATAATATTTATGAATACAAATGTATGATTTTTATTATATTATTTTTGGGTTATATATCTCCCTCTATTTTATTTGGTAAATATTGATATCTCGTTGGATAAATGACATTGGAATGGGGAGTAAACCATATTCAATAAGAAACTATGTCCACTCTGGTAATCTTTGGATTTATTATTAACTAATATTATGGTTTTAAGAGTAAACCCAATTACTATGATAGTATTTCCATTGAACCAGGATTGATATGATGGTTTGAGGAGTGAAAAAATCCATTATGATAGTTCTGGAAGAAAATACTTGATGACTAAGGAAAGGATTTTCTCTGCATATGACTATAACACAATTTCATATCTTACACCAATATTATTCTCTAATTATTCTTGTAATTATATTATTATATATTTCATATCTTATGAACTTCCCAAAATTATTTCATGAATCAAGATTATGATATATGAAATATAGGGTATGGTTTTCAAAAGATAATATCATGTTCTAATACCCTTTTTCTCATGTTAAGCTTATATGATCATTGATATCTCACTTTTTTAAAATTACTAATAATCTAATATCTCACTTTATTGTCATTATTTTACCGATTTAATAAATAATAGTTTTAGGAATGATATTTTTAAGAAGGGTACTAGTTATAATGGAATTAATGGGAGACTCTTATGGACCATTTTTTATGTGACCAAGTTTCCAAAGATACTAGAAATATAAAATTTTGGTATGAATTGTTATGATATGTAATTAATATTAATCTAATAAAATTTAATATATATGTATGAAAATTATTGGTCACTATATCTAGTATTACATAAATTTTAGTTAAACCTTGTAAACTAGGATGTGAAACAATAATTGAGAACCCTTGGGATAAGCCTAACTATTAAAAAAACCATGTGGTTTTGGTAACAATAATGAATGAACATTTATCAAACTAAAGTATCAATTATTGAAAATAATTTTTCATGACTAATAAATTTTATTAATTATTCATCACCCATATTAAATATTCTTAATGTCCATGCTCAACATTTTAACTTTACCGAGTGATTGAATATAGAACAATGATGTTTTGTTGGTGATTGGTATGCTCTAATAATGAAGTTCCTTATTTGATATTGGTTATATAAATTATCTTATATCCAAAAATTAATATAATAATATTAATTCATATCCCCAATGATTAGGTGTTGAATTATCATTGAAACCCCCGGATGGTATATTGATCTCATATCATGTATATAATTCTTCTACGATTGATGTTTTTAGGGATATGATTCTTTAAAATCTTTTTATTCTCCACTCATTGAATTTGATATTATCTTATACACGGATTGGATTTCTAAACAAAAATCCCATGTAAAGTTTTGATGAAAGGAATTTATTTTTAATATTCCAAACAAACCAATTATTCTATATCACTGAGAAAATTAATGTGAATATCTAATGGTAATCACATCCATGATATGGGTCTTGATTATTATTAAAGATTGGTGAATATCTATGATAGTTGGGAAGAAACTCAATCTAAATGATATTACTAATGTGTGAGAGTTTTTTTATGTATTTTCAATAGAATTTTATGGTTTTCTATATGGTTGTGAAGCTAAAATCTAAATAGAACGGATGCTCAGTTCTATATATATTTTAAAGACTCCATATAGAATGGCCCGAATTGGTTTTCATCAATTGAGGAAGAAACTCTTGGAGAATATTTACAATGGATTCATTTTTATAAATTCATCAATAAAGGGTGTACTAGTTCTTTTTTTATGATAAATATGTATCAATGAATCTTTTCATTGATTATCAGGAACTTAACAAGATCACTATATAGATAAGGTATCCACTACTATATATTGATGAATTGTTTGATCTATAGTATGGAGGTAAATAATTTTCCAATATTGATATAATTCAAGATATCATTATTTGACAGTAGAGAAGGAGGATATACCTAATACAACATTCTATACAATTTATAAACACTCTGAATATATAGTGATTCAATTTAGCCCTACTAATTCCCCCTCTTTCTACATGGATTTAATGAATAGAGTATTTAGAGATTACCTTGATTAGTTTGGGGTGGATTAATAGATAGTTTTATTATATTTTTAATGATAAATAATTACAATGAATATCATATGACAATTATGATTAAGAAACAAAAGAAGGAGAGGATTTATGAGAATTTTACAAAAAGATGGAAGTTATTTAACATTATCACATACCAACAACTATGATTGATATCTTTATTTTTCATCATTTATATAGATATTATATGAAATTTTTAAATAATTTTTATATTTTTTATAATCCATAGACCAGGATAAATTGGAAGGGATCTGAGCCACTCTTTATAGCTAAATGTGAAAAAAATTACATGGAGTTGAAGATAAGGTAAGTTCGTGAACCTATGCTTACTTTACCCTACTATAGGGAAGGTTTTTTAATACAAATGGATTCATTATAGGGGGTATTGATATAATTCTCTAAAATAATGATATGGTAATAGATTAGGCCCCACACAATTTAATGGTTTGTGATAAAAAGTAGCAACATCATTATTTAGAGTTAGCTAAAATAATTTTTACAATAAAGATATATTGGTAAAAAAATTATGGTTAAAGGTGTGATATATATGCCAATTAAAATAATTTAAAATAATTTTTCACAAAGTAATATTTGAATATATTCCAAAGAAGTTTGTCAGAGCTAATTAATGATTTTCACTACTCATGCAATAGGACTATGGGAAAGAGAATAAGGTGGTATACGTACTCATTCAAAAGTATTATGCTAACTTATCATTGATAATGATCAAAAAGGATCTACTATTTCTATATTTTTAAAGAATGGATCTTGAAATATTAAAGGAAGGGGAGAAATCCTATAATTCTCAAATGTGTTTTCAAACATCTATTTAAGTGATTATTAAAGAGTTGTGGAAAGAATATGAATAGATACATAAGAAGATGAGAAATTTTCCCAAATTTATCCTTGATTGTGATTAAATTATATTGTTCAATAGGAGTGCATGTGTTCCATCCATATCAACCTAGAAGAAGGATTTATCAGATGAGGCTCGAAGTTCAGCATTCACTATTCATACTATAAGTCGAATGATTTATAGAGATCTGAAATATTATTTATGATGGGATAGAATGAGGAGACATAATTATAAGTACGTATCTCAGTTATTGTTATGTTAATAATCTATGGTCATGGGATAATGGTCAAATGGGGTGTAACAACCATTACCCATAACAAAATGGAAATGGGATAACATCACCATATATTTTTTCATCAGACTCCCCAAAACACATAAATGGATTAATATTATATGGATTGTATCCAATAACTTTAATAAATAATCAGACGTCGTTTCCATTAGATAATAGTTTAATTTTCATATTCTTTCTTAAATTTATATTATTTATGTAGTAAGGTTCAATACAATACCACATTAAATTGTATCTAATTGTCATCTCAGGTTATTATTATTGTTCTAATGAATACTTCGAAAGGAAATATGTACAATGTTGAGTTCTATTACTTCTTATTATACTATGATTGATGGTCGGTCAAAAATAATAATTCAAACCCAAGATTATTTGTAGATATATATTTTTTTTTGATCAACACCTTACAATATCCTCATTTTCATAAAATAATGAATTCCACATAAGAAAAATGATGGATCATTATGAATATTTATATATAAATATATATAATGAAATAAAACATGATGTAAAGAGACTCAAGAAAGAATCTTATTGGCACCTGATCTAGATGGGGAAATGATAGAGGAATTCAAATCCATTAAAAACCACAACAACGCATCTCATAATCGATAAAAAATATATCCCGACAATCATAGATGTGACCTATAATTTGAAGTTAGTGATAATATTTTCTATGAATTTCACTATGTAATAATGTTATGTGATTCATAAATAAGTTAAATTTTACCCTTAGTTTTATTTTCAGTTTTGAGATTCTTAATTGACTGGGGATGTTAGCTTATCGCCAGGAACTTCCACCGAACATCTGTCAACTTCGTGATGTGTTCCATTTTTCACTCCTGAGGTAGTACATACCCAATCCATCACATGTACAAAAATTATAGGTCATCCCATTAGAATAAGAGTTTTCATATGATGATTAACCAGTATAAATATTGGTCCATAAGGATAATTTTCTATAAAACAAGAATACTTTCCTAGTGAAGGTTCATAATAAAAATCATAAATTGGATAAGGCTACATAGGATCCCAAGGATGTATTAAAAATTATAACCTCAATGTTTTCTATCACTGTGACATTTTTATAAGGAATATTTTATTTTAAGAGGGGGTAGAATGTAACACTTCAAAGTTTTTTTAAAATTATTAATTTAAATTGAATTATATTTCTTTAATATCTTGTGTTACATGCAATACTATGTTTAAGAAAACAATAATATACAATTAAATTATTATTATTTAATATTATAGTTATACCCTTTCCATTGGATTAGCGAGTATGAATCAGACTAACTAAATTATAGAAAACATATGGTACACACATATATAACATAATTTCAATGTTAATAAATTAAACATAAATAAAAATAAAAAACATTTTAAAGAAAAAATAAATACTTTTATAAATAAAATTATGCATAAAATTTATTTTTTTAACACCGTAATATATTTTTAAAATATTCCTCTTTAAAAAAACATTATTTCTTTGATAGCTTGTGTAATAAGTAACACCAGGTTTAAACAAATCATGTAACATTACAAAAATATTATGTTTTTGTAACTGCAAAGTCATTGGATTAGTGAATATGAACAGTAAAAACCATATTATGAAAAATATGAGGTCTAAAAATTTATAAAATCAATTCATTCGAAATCAATTTATTAGAGTTAAAAAAATTTACAATAAAAGTAATGTATTTTTATTTTTAAAAAATGTTTTTTGCATGTTATGTATTTTTATTAAAAAATTAAATTAATCAATATTGGTGAATTATATTCATTATGTATATATATTATTTAATTTATGAGACACTTTAAATATTAAAAAAATATTTTTTAGCTATAAGAGTAAAATAAGTAATGTTTAATGCTTAAAATGTGTTCCCTATAAAAATACGTTTTTCTCATATTTTTCACAGTTTCAATAAAACTAATTTATTAAATTTATAGATATTTAATTAGATAAAATTAATTACATATTTAAAATATAGATATTTTATTTTGGTAATTGGAAAAATTTTATTTTTTGTCAAAAAGACGAGTAATTGTGAATAATTTATCACATCGATAAAGGGTAAATTTGATATATATGGATGAATTACAACTGATCAAGACAAAATGTTTCATCTTAATTCTAATAATATCCATTTTAGTTTACCATTAACACCATATATTCTAAATTTACTTTTTTTAATGGAAACTTATCTCTAAAAATAACTTATATATTAATTAAATCAAAAACAATTACAAAATATAACAATCCTTGTTTTTAACATATCTTATGTGTCCCTATAGAAAAAAAACCATGTAATTAATTAATATAAATATCTATCTTGTGGTTAATAAAAAAATTTATTGATAAAAATTTATTTTAACTTTTATTAATTATATAATGACATTAATTTATTAACCAATACCAATGTCATAATTCTACATTTTTAAAAAAAATATAATAATTTATTTAAAAATATTAAAAGTGATACAATTTGAATGATTTAATGTGATAATAGAATTTTATAGTTCTCTATAACATATTATATTGGTTTGATATCATTATATTCGAATTACATATTTTTCTTGATGCATTTAATGTTAAATTAATTAAATATTCTCCAAATTGACAATAATGATATTTTATCAAAATAATATTATATTTTATTATATAAGAGTCATACAAAACTAGACAAAGTTTATGTCGGATATGATACATCCCCATATTACTTAATATTCAATTAAATTTCCATTTGGAGTCATATGTCTTATGAATGAATTTATAATAATGTAATCTTTTGAGAGATTACAAAAGTGCCCCTCACTTCAATTATTAAAGAGAACACCATCCCTCAATTCATCTCATCACATTGAGACTTATATCTAAATAAATCAATAAATTTCCTATAATAAATTCCCTAGACACATTCTAGAGGATATTTTCTTTAAAAATACCAACACTGGAACACTTTAGAGGATATCAAAAGAAGTCCTTTAACATTAGAGGTAATCTTCTTACACAACAACTTTCTATTATAATCTTCTTTAAATCCTATAAATATATGAAATGAATCATAAATTAAGAACTTAAGTATCCTAAATATAATGATAATTTATTATGAATATAAAAACCCATTTTAAACTATATTTATCATCAAATGGTGATTGAATTTTTCTCTCATGCGTACATACGTCTTATCATCTCCACGAAGTCATACACTTCATTTTTAAAAACCATTTTATATCGATGGGTATTATGAAAGGTTAAATGTTAATATAACATATTTATTATATTTTTATACTTATTCAATTATAATATCACATCTTTCTACTTATCGTCCAGTCCTTTTCGAAACAATATCTTGGTTTGTCCATACATGTTTAATACCACCTCCACAAAGCGATGTGTATATGTTTTCATTTCCATTATGCTTTATGTAATTATTGATAATTTTATGAATATATATAATATATAAAATATTAATTTCATTATAATGGTTAATTAATATTTAATTTTCTTCAATTCCATCCATCGAAAAAAGAAAACAACATTCATGTCTGTGTGTGACCTACTGTCTCCATAAATGATGTAATTCATTTTTCTTTCTCTAAATGTTATGGTTGAATATCAAGATGAATATAATTAAAATATATTTTATTTATACCATTATTAATATTATTTAAATTTTTAAACCTAGATAAATCCACAAGCACTATAACTATTGAACTGAAATACTCAAGATAATTCAAACATTTAACACCTAGAAATAAGGGTCTTAAAAAGAAATTATTGATAAAAGGGGTTTTTAGATTTTATAAAAATATATTATATGATATTATAAGTATAAAAATTTATTTTTTATAAAATTATTATAAATTTATATTTATTATATAGGATTATAGATTTATTTAAAATCAAGATGAACTCGAGGTGAGGGTTTTATATCACAATCTCATTATTTATAAGGATTTATTATAAAGATTCCTTCGATAATGTGATATTGTGACATAACTATAAATAAAGTTATTAATTTTATTCTAATATGATTAGTATTTGAAAATACTTTTTTCCTCTTATATTACACACCATATGTTCTCAATAAATTAGAAATATATTTTCAATGAAAATCAAATTCCTTTATCTCTTCGGTAAAAAACCATTATTCTTCCATATCAATTTATAGAAACAAAAAAATTAAAATAATATTTTAAATATTCTAATATGATATTTAAGTTCATTATTACCCATTTTTTACTTTTTTCAAGACATTTTGGAAGGAATCTGTTTTTTATTTTACAAAATGGGGTACATAGTGTCGTTTCCTATAAAAGTATGGAATTAATGTTTTTTTAACATATATAGCATGGATGCATAGTTTCAACCATCATGACTAATATTTTAATTCATGATTCATTTATAATTTTTTATGTTTTCTTTTAGAGAAAATAATTTCCATTATAATTGAACAGTAATTTAATGTAAATTATTTCAAAATTGGAAAGATTAATTTCCTCAATAATTTTTTAGGGATCCTTTTAGGATATGTAAATTCATCGAAGACCATGAAATTTGATGTTTCTTATAATTTAATGGGAATATTATATAAGGATACCATCCATATTCTTTCACTATATGGTTTATGAATATTATGAAACACTACTTTTGAAACCTTTTTCTTTTTCACGAGTTATGTTGTGATAAAATGATGAAATATTTATGGAACCCATTTCTTTTCCATTGGTTATGCTATGAAAAAATGTTTATGAAACTGATTTTTTAATTAATATGATATAATGAGTGTTTTTTGATATTCTTTGAAACATATGTATGATTATCATTATGTTATGGGGAACCTTATATATCCTTACAATGCCTTACGTAAATATTGATATCTCATGAGATAAACAAGACTGGAATGGAAGTGAGAATCTTTCATAATGGGAAAATTTCCACTATTATAGCATTGGGATTTAACCATGAATTATAGTAGAGTTTAAAGAGTTAAATTATTCAAAATGAGACTTCACTACTGTGTAAATGATGGTATATTCTAATGAGTATTAAAAAATTCCATGTTTTATTCCCAAGTTATGCTCTGATGGATCATGTTATTTATTTCCATCCTTATTCATGTATTAGGAACTTCCATGCTCTATTCCATGACTTGATATTATGATTTATGATATGAAAGTTATGTTTTTTAAATGTTATGATCATGTTCTCATTCCTTTCTTATCATATTATTCTTTTATGATCATTGGTATCTACCTTTTTTACCTATATTGAGAATCATAGCTCACCCTTTATTATTTTTACTTTCCCCGGGTTATGAATAAAGATACTAAGTATGATATATCTAAGAATAGAAATTTCTATGTAGAAATAAGTTAGACATGATTTATATGATTCATGAAAGAGTTATTTATGCTTCCAATTTTACAAAGATACGAGACCAAAACGATTCTTGTGTAGATCGAAATTTTTTAAAATGAATATTAATATATTAAGACATAATATCAATGTATGAAAATTATGGGTCTCTATAGTTGGTATTATAGTTTTATTTACTAAACCTTTAAAAACTAGTAAGAAAAAAATTTCTAAGAACCATTGGGCTAAATCTATGTATAAGATAGAATTATATTGTATTGGTAAGGATCATAAAATCACTAGGATAAACTAAACACTCCATGTAAGAAGCTGTCACAATTATACATCCTATAAATAATATTTCATGATTATTCACTTCCTATCCGTGATTATTGTTTCTCAGACTATGCTATTTGGTTTTAGTCAATTTTTGGAACCTAAAGGAATCGTGTTAATACTGAATTTAGTGGAAAATGAAATGATTATATTCCAGAGAAATAAAATTTTATGACCTATTGAATAAAAAATCCAGTTTATATGCTCACACAACTTTCTCAATTTATGAATGGAATTGAGATTCCAAACAATGAAAAGAGAGAACAAAATTATATTAAGTCCTTCATAGGGAAACTTCCGAATATTTTATTGGTACATTAATCCACTTGTCAATGAGAAATGGATCAGTTCCATTGAAAAGGTAATTATTGTTCTTCAATTTTTGGAACATGAAAATATTATTCTATATGTGCATCATTTGTGAGGTGAGTCATATCAATAGTGGAATATTAAAAATAAAATTATATTGGGATGAGTTTAATATATTATTTATCAATGATAACTTTTCTCATATTCTTCATATGAAAATATAGATCTAATACCATATGTTAAAATAAATGGATGATAAATCTATTCGTACTTCTGAGGAAAATTTATCAATATATGTGAGTAATGAGTCTTCTATTATTATCCAACCTTAATTTAAGGTTGATCAATTCATTGTTTTCATAAAAAAAAGTCTTTAAATTATGATAGTTGTAAGTTGGTTCAGTATCTATGAAGAAATTGTTGGATGTGATATCAAGGTGAAGATAGAAAAAAAATGGTACTTATCAATCTCATAGTTTTGTTATGAATAGAAAAATGTAATTAAAATGAAATTATAGGAACTAAACAGATAAGAAGAAGAGTATTACTCTATGTTTGAAGTGTAGAAGGATACATAGGTGAAATTTTCATAAGGTAACTGGTAAATGTTTTATGCATGAAAAGGATGTTTATCAGGAAATAAAATTCCAATGTGATTAAAATAAGTTATCCAGTGATGATAATAGAGATAAATCTCCCAAAAAAATAACCACAAACAATATATTGTTTTAAATTCAAGGATTATGGTAATTATGATAACCAGTTCCTAAATCCAAACTTTAATGACGATGATCGACATCAATAGCCTCTTAATCATATATTCTAGTGGATATCTCATGATATCACTATTAATAATTAGGGGTATGATTATGAAGTGGTGAAAGGTATACATTTCATCTACTTTATGACTATGAAACTACTAATTTTTTATTCTATTCTAGATCTAACCACAATTTTATATCTAAATACAATACTAAGGGTATTGCAGTACCACCTCAAAACATCTATATTGAGTAAATAATAAAATTATGTTATAGTATGATAATTGAATAACAAGTATATTATTCTTCTATGGTTGAATTTTGAAGGAATTTGTTTCCTATAAATCAGTTCATCTTCTTCTACTTAAATTCAATGATATTTTGGGTGTGGAATGGATTTATTTACCAAAATAAACCCTCAATGCTAGGGAAAGGGATGTTATGTTTCATATTCTGAACTAACCGTTGACCACCTATTAGTGAGAAGATACAAATGAAAAAATAATTCATATTATGTAAATTTACTACCTCATGATTCATATTCAATAGTTGCATCTATCCTTGAATATTTCGGAGAAACTCAACATCAAATATATTTCTATTTTGTGATATTTTATTGATGTCTTTATAGAAATTTTACTTGTTCTTCCACTAAATTATGTATTTTTTGTATAGAACTCATACATGGTGATACAATAATATATAAGACACCATGTTGAATCGACCCAATTGAGTTACTATAACTAATGAATAAACTCGAAGTGAATATTGACAAGATATTTATTAGGCTAAATTGTTTCGCCTTGGGGACCACAAGTTTTATTTTTTAAGAGAAAATATAGATCAATGTGACTTCCTATTGATTACCGAGAACATAAAAAATCACTATTGAGAATAATTATCTTCTACCCAATATTGTTGACGTTCATAATTTACTACATGGAACTCAATACTTTTCAAATATTGAACTTCTATATGGATT
This sequence comes from Viscum album, assembly GCA_963277665.1. Lineage (NCBI taxonomy): Eukaryota > Viridiplantae > Streptophyta > Magnoliopsida > Santalales > Viscaceae > Viscum > Viscum album. The sequence continues at coordinate 860,237,101 of OY728134.1, read as the reverse complement.
TCATCAACTGAAGGTCAAGAAGGTGTAAACAACACATCCTTCCATAAAATGTTTGGAAATTATGAATTCATTATGATTCTTTCTGGTCTTACTAATTCTCTCGCTGTAATTATGGATTTAATTAATAGAGTCTTTAGATATTACCTTGATCAATTTATAGTAGTCTTTATAGATGATACTATTATTTATTCAAAGAGGTTTAAGGCCATTTTAGAATTGTGTTGAATACCCTAAAAAAAGATAATCTTTATGGAAAATTTACCAATTGTGAATTTTGTATTAATAAATTTCATTATTAGGTCATATAATCTCATGTTAGGTTATATCATTATACCCTTTAAAGATAGATGTTATTTAACATTAGTCAATACAAACCATTGTATCTGAGGTGCCTATTTTTCTTAGTTTGGTTAGATATTATCAGCGGCTTTCTAGATAATTTTTTATGGATACTGAATCCACTCCCCAAGTTAACTAGGAAGGGTTCCATGTTCCATTATATACCTGGATGTTTCCAATTTTATAAGGAACTGAATAGAAGGATAGTAATTACACATGTGATTACACTACCCTAGAGTGAAGATGAGTTTTTAATATATATTAATGCATCAATGAAGATATTTGGATGTTCCCTCATAAAAAATGTTATTACAGATTATAAATCATGATAATTGAAGGTCCCTAAAAAATATTACCAAAATAATGATTTGGAGTTTATTACGGAATGATTTCATCAAATAATTTGATGAATTATCTCTATAAAAAAAGGCGTAACATATATACTAATAGAAAAATTTTGAATTATATTTTCACTCACAAAAAAATGAATATGTGTGACAGAAGGTGATTGGAATAGATTAAATATTATGACTGATAAGTACATTACTTCCTTAGGAAATTGAAAATGTGTATGTTGAATTTATTTGAAAGGATCACGCTAGCTTATCTTTGATGAGGATAACAAAATATCTGATATTTATAAACTTTTAAAGGATAGATATTGAAATCACAAATTCATGGTATATATTATATCTTCTTCAAATTATTTTTCAAAGATTTATCCAAGTGAATATTAAAGAGGCACAAAAAGAAGACACAGACCTACAAAAAAGGTGGGAAATATTTTGGAGTTCAGCCTTGATTTTTATAGAATACTAATTATTAAGAAACATGTATTTTTACCTTTAATTCTATATTGTAAGAATTTTTATATGGATGAAGATCATAGTTTTTACTTCTCAATTCATATAAGACGTACAATGATGCATTGAAATTTGAAATACTGTTTTTGGTGGGATTGAATGAAGATTAGTATTTTATATTATCCTTCTTGATTCTTTGCATGTTAGAATGTAAAGGATGATATATAGAAGTATAAGGATATTTTACAACCATTGCACATATCATAATAGAAATGGGAAAACATCACCACAGATTTTTTTTATGGGACATAAAAAACCATGTAACGGTAATAATTCTATATGGGTTTCAATCAATCACCTTATGAAGGTAGAACATTTTATTTCCACTAGAAAAAAATCTAGAATAAACAAATTACTCGGTTATATATTAAGGAAATGCTAAGATTTCATGTTATGATACTATAAACTATATCTAAATAGGATCCATGGTTTTACTCAATGATTTGGAGAAGGATTCATCATGCTCTAGATAAAGAGTTATGTTTCATAACAATTTATCATCATTAGAACTATGTTTAGTACAATACGATCATTCAAACCCTATAAAAAATATTTAGATATTTATCTATGGATTTTAATGATATTTTGGATCAATACCTCCCATTGGTAGAGTTTTATTACAATAATAGATTTTACTCTAGTATACATGTGAATCCTTGTGAATCCCTCTATGATAAGAAGTTTAGATCTCCAACTAGCTAGAATGGAGTTAAAGAAAGAAAGCTATTAAGACTGGGTCTAGTTGTAGAAATGGAAAACAAGGTTAGATCCATTCAATATAACATAATAGAATATCTTATTTGACAAAAAAATTATGTTAAAAATAGAAAAATATACTATTTTGTAACATCCCAACTCGGATTACAACTAAGACGGTATCTGGATAGGTGGGTCACATGTCCTCAAGCACACCTACCCGAATTCCATTGGCTTCTGAATAGAAGCGAGGTTATAAGTAGGTGATAGTTGGGAGACTATACCCTCATTATCAGAGTCACACAATGGTATAACATATAACTAAACTCATATAATAGCAGAAGAAGTAAATAATAAAAAATAGTACAGTGGAAGAATAAATTAATATCTAAATAAAAATATAAAATTCCAATTTACAAGAATGAATGCATGACAGATGATTATACAAGTGAAAGAATAATGAATTATAATATAAATACAATGTAATAAAAGAAACCATACCAATGACTAGATCCATGAGAATCTCGAGATCTTGGTCAGTCCTATGTTTCTTATTCCTAGGTACAAGCTAAATAGCATAAGAAATCATTCATGGTCCAGAAAATAGTAGGTGTACTCGGGTACCCCAGGGCAATGGTGGCCCGAGCCGGATGTGACATAATAATCTCAATAGGCCTGCACCCACGGTGTCTAGCCTAATACATATATGATATTTAATGTAAATAAGTGACCAGATATAAAAATAAATGAACAACAACCCGACCATATTCTTAAGGGAAACTTTTCAACAATACGTACATTTTCTCCCTACCAGGTGTCAATATTTCTAGATAGATCCTCTTGCATCAGGATGGATCACCAAAATTGGTGGAAAATTCTCCATCTGAGGATGATTCATTAATAAATATACCATAATAATATGGAAACTACCCTTAGGCTACCCAAAATCTTACCCTAAGGCATCATGCTATTGTGAATCTATCCCTCATGCATCGGAAAAAACATTTAATCTCCCCTAGTGCATTTAGTACTAGTACGCCTAGCCCTCAGGTGGTAAAACAACATCCACTAAGCCCTCAGGCTTCACTAAAATCCCACCCTTAGGCATAAATATAATCTCTCTATCATGAATCATGTGACTGTTCATCTATCCCAAAGTAATCTGACATAGACATATAATCTTCCATTAGAAATTTAGTATCATTGCATCGATCCCTCAGGCGGAATAAAAATTTTCACCCAACCCTTGGACATCAATATAATCTCACCCTCATGCATAACTAGAATCTTTCCCTTTGGAATCATGTGATTGTGCATCGAGCCCTTAGGAATCCAACATAAATATATAATTTTTTCGTAGAAATTCAGCACCAGTGTTCCTAGCCCTCAGGTATCAATCAAATTAATATCAAATGACCACCAAATCTAATCCAGAAAAATCACAATTCTAGTATCAAACATATCGGGTTTATCATCATAATACCCAACCATAAATTTCTAAAAAATACCACTTGTCAACCCAATTCAATTCATTAATCCATGTTCCTAATTACTATCATAATTATATCAAACCTATTTAATTAATCATTATTCTTTAAGGTCAATAATACCTTAATCGATCATATTTTCTACGGTGATTCTTCCGTAATAAATCCCATAATTTATCATTATGCAAACTCTAAGTTCTATGCCAATAATAAATAATTCATCCAATTTAGTGTAGGGACATAAAGTTAAACAGACAATGTCTTAATAATGTCCCAGTCTAGCACACAAATTGGATGGCCACTGGTATGAATCATTCCATTTATATACCCAAAGAGATTCAACGGGAGGTTTATAATGAACAATTGTCATTTAATGGGGATTGATAAACTTATGCGGTCATGCGTGTGGTGTTCCATTGGGAACAAATATATTTATTATTAATATTAATAATCAAATCAAGAAAAAAAGGGTTTTGGTTTAAATAATCCACATTAATTATTCTCAAGGAACGCACTACCATAAAGCATGTCATTGAATATACTCAGGCTATATCGCTAAAAAAAATATACACAAACCATGCTTATTTAAATAAAACAAGAGGCATGGTCATACCACCCTAATAAGTTCCATTTAAAATAATTAAACTAATACTTCACGTTGATGCATAACAGGACAACATGAACATGCTAATTCAGTTTAGGCATAACATTAAAAAATTTAAAAAAGTAAATCCATCATGTCAATCCATTAAATTATACAATTTAATGAAAAATTTATAAATATACACCATTTCCATAAGGGAAAGTATGAATAACTAGTAATAAATATGTCCAATCAATATAGAAATCATAAATCATCACTAAGAGTTTTTGAAGATAGGACACCTCCATTAGAAGTATTTTATTATAAAACAATGAATTTTTATCAAGAAATATTTTTATCAGAACTAAAAATTTCATTAAAAATCACAATTCAATTAAATGATCATTTCTTTTAAAAACTACAAATCACTAATAAAGGTATAATAAAGTCGTGAAGGTGATAAATTTATGCATTATTAGATTTAAGGGGAATGTGGATGGGATCTTACCTCAAGGAAAGACTAAGTCGACACTCATCACATGGAAGATTTAGTGGTGACCACTAGAAACTGCCCCACACTCACACACACAAACATTCATATACATATTTATATATCCTTTAATCCAAAGTACACATTCCACTCTTAATAAGGGAATATGTACAATGAATATATATATACATACAAATGTGTGTGTGTCCCCACATTCAAAGTTGATCAAAGGCCACTAAAAATTATAAACATGACACAAAACACATAAATACCCTAAATAAAAGGTGTGAAACAACACAGAATAAGTAAAACCCAACCTTAGACAGTGCTGACAATGCGAAATGGCCACAAAAAGGTCTATGTACTGAAACAAAATTACCAACACCACAAATATTTCAAAAGCCCCAAAAATAAATTGAGAAATAAGGAATAAAAATGGAAAACATACCTAAAAATGAAAATAGACATTCCTATGATATCGGAATCGCTTCATCTTCAATGGTAGTTTTTCTGAATTCATGCCAAGGGGTCCCTATAGGGGCACTGTATTCCCTATGATTATAGGAAACCAAACAATAGGATTACCCCCTTTACCTAGGGTCTGAATAAACCTCACCGAGTGATGGCACGACCACAACACGGTCATAAAAAATATTATAAATATAATAATACCATACATTTATGGTTCGAAGAGATTTTAGTGGAAAATCCAGGTGAACTCAGCACACAATGGAGGCCATGAAGAGGTTGGAATATTTTCTGTTGTAGGGTTCGGCCAGTGGGGTTGTGCAAGGGGGTAAGGAAGAGGGATACACTTGTGTTTTGATAAAAGTAACTAAATAATAATATTGATAATCATCATCATTATAATAACAATAATAATAATAATAAACTATTATCACTATTATTAAAACATTTCATTGTTTTCCCCTTTTCATTTTAATTTAATTTAAAATTATTAAGATTAATTAATTTAAACTAGACACACCAAGACCACTTAGGGTCCTCTAGGGCCAACACCCCTGTCCAAAAAATCACATTGAAGGCTTCCAATTATCAGAATTATGTTCTAAATCTCAATTTTTAAAACATCTCATTCGGTAAATGAAAATTTTGAATTCGTTTGGATTTTCGTCCAGTTCAAAATCATGGGTCATTACAACATCTCCACCATATAACTTCCCATCCATGAGAATAATTTGGGAATATTGAGAACATCACCCAACCTACATGGGTTTTAAAGTCCTATTCAAATGGTCGTGTTGCGTTTCTAAACCTCCAATGCACCATTAAGCATTTTTCAAGCATAAGGAACCTAAGCCATTAAAACCCAAGATATTACTCGATTCCAAACTGAAACATCAAGATCACACTTAATTATTCCATTTTAACTAGATACATGATCACCACATGATATCTTTAGAAATATGTCTTATGATACTACCCAACTCAGGCATTATCATTAAGGAGACTAATTTTCAAGACATATCACCTCCTGCATTGGAATTTTTAACTGAAACATGCCAATAAAAATTTATCAATCCTCCTTACGTGATTGGAAAATAGTCAAATAGTCTATTCCCCCCAACCATACATATCCAATCTGATCTAGATCCTCCTGAAAATCCATATTCAACCCAAATTGCACTAAACTTCACCTGATTACATTTCTAGAATGATACTTTACCAACTGTACCCATCAAACAAGAAGAATAACAAGTTTATCCACTTCGACCAAATTAACCTGAACCCCATGTATTAGAGGGTTGGTGCCTTATAAAAATTGTAATTCCTTCTACAAAGGAATCTTGTGTTCATAATGAGGATGATCGTCAATGTCTAAACAAGAATTCTGGTGATGTTCTCAGATTCAAGGATCATCAAGACCGAAAACTAGCCAAGGATAACCTCTTATTCATTAAAACTAGAGTAAAAGGGACTATTATATGGTATTCCACATATGATATTTTGAAAATAGAAGTTGGTAGAAAGCCAAACCATTCACAACATGTCAAATGGTATGATCAGAGCGGTATCCACCTGGAGATTGAGTCAAAAGGGATGGATGTTTTCCAGGTGTCCCTCCAAGGTGTTCCTACCTAGGAACCCGGGGTCCACTCAAGACTAACCAATTCTCAACAAGAACCACACATATAGTGTGCAGCATGTAGAAAACTAGCCAGACAAGCCCATCATCTTTTAAAGATTTAGAATGGTGTAAGTTTGATGCCCACTTATTGGATCTAGGATACCGTCAAGATAGGGGACATTATTATCACTTATTAGAATACAGTAATAGGGCTTTGATGTTTTTTAATCAATCATAATGGACTATGGGATAGTATAAAAATAGAACCACAACTGTTCGACTCGAAAGAAGAAGCTTGTCTTCACCTACTGACATAGCTACACCTAAACCATGAATACATTATCACTTGAGGAATCCCATGATTGTTCATGATTTGACGTAAAATTACATGAAATACAACATGTTTCTAAAAGGTTTAAATCATTTACAACCTGTTAGGTGATTTGATTCCAAGAAAGAACCAACTCATGTATAAAACATGTGAGCCTCAAAGGAATTAAAACAAAAATTAACCATTTCTAAATATCCCTCATTTGTTGTTCTTCTTCTATATAGAAGGTCGTTGTCACCAGATTCAACGTGAGGCTCCCTAGTTTAGGATTTTCCTAGACATATAATGAAGAGATAGGAAAATTTCTCACAAACGAACAAGGTCAGATTCACCTTAAACATAAAAGCAAGTAATTTGGCATAAAAACCAAACATAACCTTTATGGCATGTCAAAACAACCAAGACTTATTAAAAAGTCATCCAGAGCGTTGGGATGAGCTTATTTATTTAACACTCAGGTCACTCTACTTTAGAGATGAACCAAGTACATACTCAATAGTGTGAGGCTCAACAAGCCTACCAAACTCAGTCATTTTATTACACCACTAAACAGTCAACGGGTTCCGTGTAAACAAACGCATACTACACTAAAATTTCGTGATCTAAAGGAACATCTTAAATACTATCCATAGGGTGTATGCCATATGAATTCAAGAATTAGATAATTCATACAAGATATTTAGTCCCAATTCATATTTCCTCACATGACCATTAACCCGGGTGATGAAATACCCATTCATCCATCGCTGAAGAAGAAGAAAGGGATCAAGCGACCTATTGTGCAGCTAACCATTCCCATGGCATGTCTAACCTACTAAAGCCTAGAATTTTTCAATACTTCCTCCCATATCAAAGGGTGAAGAAATACATTACCACCCTTATAAAAATATTCATTCATTTAAAAGGTTTGGGGTACTACTGTGGGAAACGAAACATAAACAACACCAACTGTTAGAAATCTCATCATAATAGAAATGAATTTAAACTCAAGGATGCTCCAAACCATAGCCCAGCTCTATACGAAGAAATAGCATCAGCTATAACATTCTGTCACTCCAATAGAAAAGTCACTTGGCTGTAAAATCCTTCCATCTAAGCTATTGCTAAAAATAAAGAAGGCATACGGAAAACACTCATATTTTCATTCCAAGTCAACTCAAAATAGAAAGATCAAGATACCCTTTCAAAAGGGATTAAAAAAATGACACCACCTATGGTTCCATTTTATGTCCACTACATTTATTCACATTTATATCTTTAAACTTCTAAAGGATTTAATTTGAAACATAAAGAAACATTTTAACACAAAAACACAAGTAACATGATTTTAAACAATTCCCCATGGGAAAAAATAGACATGTTATATCAAAAATAACATTTTAACATTAATATTTCATAAACATCCCATCTTTATTATAAAATTGAACAAGACAATGCCTTTTTAAGTTATATAAGGTATGGTGACCTATAAGGGTCCCTCTAAGATAACCTCTGTTCATTGAAATGATACTAAATAGTACTTTCTTAGTTTATAAAAATTATAAAACCCCCATATGAGTCATCTCATAAAACACATGCCCCAACTAACTTACTTGGATCTAGTTGTGTATCTTTGAAGTTGAATAGTTAATTTCAAAATAATTTTGAATAGCCTTTACATATAAAAATATTTCATAACACAACATTCTCATGTTCAATAGTCTCATCATATGGGAGGTCATCTACCAATCCATAAAGTTCTCATAAACTTTACAGTTTTTAATTTGGATCCCATTTAATTGAAAACAATTACAATTATCCCATTCCATCAATTTCATATTTAAAAGCAGAGTGAAGCATATCACTGCAAGTAGATAACACAGACTAACAGTAGAAATTACATAAGCATGGCATACCAAATAGGGAAGGCATAATTCCCAGTCAGGTAACATGGAATATAAATAGTTAAGCATGATATTCGATAAATCATGGAATAACACCCAAGGAACATAGTTGAAATAAAAAACAATCTACATATGAAACTACACGGCATGGCATATTCATGGTATTTGAATTATCTATGTACTTACTATGATGCATTTAATGCTTCGTATTTGTCATAATAGGCCAAGGGTAAAATTCCATAAATTCATAAATCAATACGTATCGGAATTTTCACCATTCACTCAAGGAGGAATAATATCAACTATAATAACAAAATCATGAACATCAACCCCATATCTAGCTATTTGGATGTTTCCCCTTACATTGGATAATCAGACCCTGGAACAATAGTTTACCAAGCACCAACACATTTGTAATCTTCTATCTACCTGTCCAAAATAATAAGACAAATGAAAAAAAAATATTTTATATAACTTTTAATTTCCCAATATCACTAACCACTATAACGGTAGTCAGACCGGTGACTCATATTTCCTCAATCCAGCCTCCCCAAATGCCAGAGGATTTCGAATAGCAGCGATGGTGTTGGGAGGTGACATTGGGGAGACTATAACCTCACGATCAGATTCTAAAAGTGTTATAACAAATATAAAAACTCAAATAATAGAAAAATAATTAAATAATAAATAAAAGTGAAATAGAAATATAATATAATATCTAAACAATAATTTCTAATGCCAATTTACAAAATTGTATGTAAGGCAGATGATGCTTCAATTGAAATCAGTATGAATTATAATGGCAATAAAATGTAACAAAATACAACTACCTAATGACTAGATCCATGAGCATCCTGATCACCAGCTTCGTACTATGCTCCTAACTCCCAAGTACAAGCTAAACATCACAAGCAATTAACCAAGGTCCTGATAATATTAATTCCACTCAGGTACCCCTATGAAATTATAGCTAGACCAGGGTGTGAGATAATAATATTAGTAAGTAGGAACCCACAATATCTATCTCAATCCTTTAATGATATTTAATGTAAATCAATGAGTGGGTATAATAATAATAATAAATTATGAATAATTGAATAACAACCCACCATGGATCAAAAGGGACACCTGGCGGCTATACTTACTTCAGAACCCAACTAGGTGTCTTTGTATATGGGTAAGATCATACTACATCTTGATGTATCACCAAATCCCTATTAAATTCTACTATCAAGGATGAATCACTCAAAAATATACCATAAACATACGACTTCTACCATTAGGCTAACTAAAATCTCACCCTCTAGTATTGTGTGACAGTGCATCTAGCCCTTAGTGTAACACCCCAGGTAAATAAAGAATATGACATTTTCATATTTATCAATATTTGTGAATAAAAAATAAATATTACTTTAAATGGGACGCAATGCTTGATGTCGTTCCCAATACGCAACAATGAGTTTCTTTGGAATCTAACGTTCCACTCTAATAATAAAATAATATTATTTTAAATTGTAGTTAACGTCTAACTGTTGTAATGGAGGGAATGAACGGAACTAACTAGAAAATGATTATATATGTTTTTCACATATTTTTACTTTTATCCAATAAATGTTAGAGGTTTAAAATGTGAATGAATCCAATTTTAAGAGTAAATATTCTAAAATTCTTTAAAAGGTAGATTAACCACCTTTTGATGGCGAACGCTTTTTAAATCCACTTTTTGACAATTTCATATGTTATATTGGACCAAATAAAATTATTCTATAGAATCGGGACATCAAAATTTACATTGTGTAAATTTTTGGTATTTTTCTGATAAAGTTCATTTTTTTAATGAATAGTGAAAAAATGTTGTATTTTAATTCAAAACATATTTTTAATATAATTTATTTATATTATTAGATTATCTTTTTAATTGGTTTTAATGTCCAAATATAATATATTTTTACCATTTAATCCAATAGTGGTCATTAGAATTAATTTCACTTTGAAATTGGACTTAAACTAGCATTAATCTTTTAATAGATATTGTTTCTTAAAAACACGCTATTTGTTTTGATAGCGAGAATTGATTAATAAATTAATTAATGCAACTTATATGTTTAGAATTTTTTAAAATGGACATCATTTTTGAATTTGGAATATCAAATATAGCTTAGGATGAATTTTTGTTAATTTTCTGAAAAACATCAATTTTTGATGAATATTGAAACAAATAAGTGGTAGTTAATGAAACTGATTTTTCGTTTAAATGAAACTTTACCACTACTGTGGTTTGAATGACAAAAATCTTACATACATGGTTTTCATTAATAAGTAAAATGTGGTTAAATGGGATTAAAATAATTATTTCATGAATCGTGACTTTTAAGTTTATTAATCGCGATTAGAGGTAATTAGTGTAGTTTAAGGTAAAAATAATGTTTTAATGATATGAAATGACCTATACACATGTCCAACCCTTCTTGGATGTGTCATTTCCGACCAAGACAATCCATGGGTCAACTTGGGGACCCCATGGAGCCAATTTGAGATGTTTTACTAAAATAATTTTTTAATGGGGTTATACAAGTCATAATTTTGACTATAAATATTCATTGGAAGGATAAAAAGAGTTTCTACATCATGATATTTTTTTATAATTTTTATACATTAAATAAATTAAATTATTTATGACACCATGATGATGCAGCGATTACCACATTATTTAACGATTTAAATAAAATGAAACAATAATGTACAATCTAAGACCTAAACTTGTCAAAAACCTATTGGATGGGTGGATTTAGAACCCATATCACCTTACCTCTAAATTTATAATTTTGTGAAATTAGTTATCCGAAAATAATTTTATAATAAAGTATCTTTTCTAAACTATTCATGAGTTCCCCTCCTTTTCTCTTATAAAAGGCCCCCACCTCTACCACCTTACCCACACCTCTCAAGCCTTTGGCTCGGACAACCCCTGCCCATTTAATCTATCCACATCCATCTCTTCGTCATTGAAGCATCACCTTTGGGCATAATCCTTTCCAAGGAAGTATTTGAGCTCAAATCAAGAACAGTTACCCGATTTTAAGGTAATGTCTTCACTTGTGTTCTTTTGTTTTATTTGGCTTCTCCAACCCTCTAAACTCTTTTTATTACTTTATTTTGTAAATAAAAAATTATCTTAAATATACTAGGATGTTTTTATGTGAAGGATTTGAGCTACACTTACACACACCTTTGTCTAATGGTTTAAGAACATACTGTTTTTGTGGTTGGTGAATTTCTGCCTCACGAAACGATGATTGTTCAATCTTATTTTAACACATTTAATGGTGTCCATTATGATGTAACTATATTTTATATATGATATATATGGTATTTATGTTTTCTATATGATTCTGAATCTTATATTTAAAACATTCCTTTATGCTTTTCAGGTTGTGCAAATGCGATAATTTCATACGAGGAAGTGTGGACTACCGCCCCCTCAAGTGATGTGACTCGTTCATGCAATACATGGAATGTATAAATAATGAAATTAATGATAATATGTGACATATATAACATATATATTACACTGGAATTATAATATATATATATATATATATATCTCAATTATTTTTAATTCCATTAATATGACAAAGAAATGAAAGTAGCGTTCATGCGTACGTACGGCCTACCGTCTCCATGAACGGTGCATTTCATTTATTTTTATCTTCAAATGTTATGGGTTAGTATAAAATGAAAATTTACTGGATATATATGATATTAAAATCATCAATACTATTCTGGAGATTATTTACTTATAACTACACGGACAATCATTTTCAAACAAGTTCATTTTTGACTCATGTACCAAACATCGACAAAAACGTCTGATATGAACTCACATTATTAACCAATTATTATAACATTATAATATTTGATATGAACTGAATAATAATCTCTAAAAGAGGTCTTTAATCAATTATAAATTTACCAGAGTTTATTATTCAGTAATATAAAGAAACGAACAAGACATGTCAGACTTGAGGTAAGGGATCCTAACCCTCTCTTTCTTTTTAAGTACACTCTTTTATGTCATTCCTTTTAAGCTCATCTTTCTTATGATTGGGATGTTATTTTATATTACTATTACTATAATTTTTATGTTCATATGATGAGATACCATATTTTCTCTCATCAATCCATATTGGAAGTTTTGAGTGGTGTCGTTAGGCTGTCGAATTTTCGAAAGATATCCAACCTCTCTCTTTCTTGTTAAGTACTCTCCTTTATGTTACTTCTTTTAAGATACTATTTGTTATGTTGGGGGATGTTATTTTATATTCATCTTTCTGTAAATTTTATTTTAATATGATGAGAGACCATATTTGATCTCATCAATCCATTTTTGGATGTTTTAAGTGGCGTCGTTAGGCTGACAAGTTTTCGTAAGGTATTTTTCATCTCACTTTTATTCTCGTGAGATTTGGGCTACATTTTCCACAATTTCCTTTTAGTGGTATATGTAATACCCATTATTCTAATCTTGTGTGATATACTTTCATTTATGATTATTTACTTTAATGTTGTATTGTCCTTCTTTCAAGGGGTGTATATTTTGAAAGATACCCAAGTCGGTAAGGGAAACTTTCACCCTCCTCTTTTTAAAAGACTTCTTTTTGTTGGGTCTTTTAATTTACATATTGTTATATTGGGATATGTTCTTCTATATCCTTATTGATTTATATTTTATGTCCAGGTGATGTGATACCATTGCCTCTCTAATCATCTCTTTTTCAGAATATTTATGTGACGTCGTTAGGCTGTCGAATTTTTGCAAGGGAACTTCTTAACCCAATTTTGATTCTTTGGGATAAACTTGTACTCCTTAAAAATGTAGTTCTATGAATATGTGTGAATGTACTCTAATTATTTTACACTTAATATCCACTTATATTTTGTGAATTCTTTTTTCAGACATAATTATATCATTGTTAAATCCTTAATCCAAGGATACAGTATTTGTAAGGGACTTCGTCTCAATCTCCTTTCATTGTGGCATATTTCGTTTTATACACAACTTTATTTTATATGGTGTACAAACCCCTTTGAATTTTACTTTTATACAAAAGGAATCTTTTTCTATGAAGCGTTTTACTAAATGACAAAAAGGAATGTTTCTTTTAACGTACGAGGTGACAATGACCCTTTTTCGCTGTCGCGAGTATTATTTAGTCCTTAGCTTCCTCAACAAGCCATAATGTTTTTAAAATAAAATAAATACCATATACTCTTTTATGTATTTTGGTATTGAAAAGGGTTTTTATAATATATTTTTTATGTCCATATATTTAAGTGATATATTGTGATTGAAATGTGGAAGTGTTTTATTTCCTTTATAATTGTTATGATTTTATAATGGTACTTGGACATTTGGCGGGTGGTTACATGATAAACCATATCACGGGTGGTTCTGTGAATACCAGGATGGGTGGTTACGTTATAACCTCCAATGCATTGGGTATGGAAGTCACCCATATGGCTATTCCATTAAGTATGTGTGGAATTCGACCATATGGTTATTCTATTTAAGTATGTTTATGTCCCAAGTTACTTTTTTATGTTATGTGTTCTTTATATGGGCTTTATGGAAATATTTTGGTTACAAAAGGGTAAGTAATGATCTTTTATTCATTGAAGAGTTTTTTACTACTTCATAAAGGTGAAAATTATTACTTTGATAAAGTATACATGTTTTACTTGTTGTTTTGAAAAAACTAACAGTTTTCATTCTTAGAGTATCCCTTACTGAGATTTTTATGCTCACCCCAAGTTTTTTTTGAAATTTTTTTCACAGGACTTAATGTGGAATAGTTTCAAGTATGGGATCAAGGGAAATTCATGCTATCTAAAACATGGAACTAAACATGTTTCTTTTTAAGAGTTTTTATTTTATGGATACTTAGTAGAAGTGTCTACTTTGTAATCTTTTGAGATGTAATAGTTATGTCCTAATTATATAAAACTCTAAACCATGAAAAGATCCTCAATATGAATTACTCATTTAATTCAATATTAAGTAAGGTTTAAGGTTGGGGCCTTATACTTAGTCATTTAACATAAACATATAATCCTTCCTCAGGAATTCAGTACCAGTCCTATAGACCTCAGGTGTAACAAAAGCATTTACCAAGCCTCCAGGCATCACAAGAATCTCTCCCTAAAGTATAACCAGATTCTTTATCTCAGGAATCATGTGACTATGCATCTGGAACTCAAGAATCTAACAGAAACATATAATCTTAACTCATGCATTCAGTACTAGTTCACCTAGCCCTCTTGTATTAATCACATTGATATCGATTTGTACAAAATCTAGTTGAGAAATATTAAAATTCATTTATAAAACATACCATATTTAACATCATAAGATGCAACGGTCAATTTATAACAATGATAATCTATCAAACTAATTCATTTCATTAATCTAGGTTCCTAATTATCATCAAAATTATATCAAACCAATTTAATTAATCATTCTACCCTAAGCTTGTTAATACATTAATTAAATATATTAACCAAGGTGATTGTACCATAAGAAATCTCACAATTTATCATTAAGACATTTCATAGGTCAAAGACAATAATCAAATATATATCCAATTTATTGTTGGTCTTTAAAGTCAATCAGACCATGTATTATAAATTCCAAGGTTGGCACACCAATCTGGTTGTTGTAGGTCAGAATCTCCTTACCTATAGACACAAATGGATACAAGGGGTAGTTTTTAATGAATGATTATCATTTAATAGGAATTGTTATATTTATTTGGTCATTCGAGTGGAATTTCGGTGCGATGAAATATATTTCATATACCATAAATAATTAAATAAAACAAAAAAAATTGGTTTAGACAACACTCATCAATTCATTTAAATGCATGCAACCTCTATGGATCATGTATTTGAATATATTCAGGTCATATAATAGAAAACTATTACGTATGAAGTTCTTATATAATTATAAACATAGTATTGGTTATACCACCCTAATAAGTTCCATTTAATTTAATTCATTCAGGACTTCATGTCAAGGGATAACAAGCCAACCTAAACATTTTAATCAAGTCACTGCATAACATTTATACATTTAAAGAATTCAATCCATCATGTTAATCCATTTAATTATACAAGTCATAGAAAAAATATAAAATAATCCCCAACTTTATTAGGCCAATCATGAATAACTACCAAGTAATATGGCTTTGCAAGACATAAATAATCCATCAGCACTGTGAGTTTTTGAAGGAATCACACCTCTGTTGGAGGGGTTTTATTATAAAACAGTACTTTTTTATCCAAAAAATCATTTATCATAAAAAATAATTTCATTCAAAAATCAAAATTCAATTAATGGCGCATGTATTCTAAAAACTATGAAAAAATATTTAATTTCCTAGAAAGCGGTGAAAGTAATAAAATTATGGATTATTAAATTTAATGGGAATGGTAGTGGGATCCTACATAAAGGGAAGACCGATATGATGCTCAACACTTTACTGATTTACTGGTTAACACTTGAAACTGCCCCACTTTCAAATTCACATACATTCATATACATATTTATATATCTATTAATCCAAAGTACATATTCCCCTCACCAAGATAGAATATGTACAAATAATATATATATATATATATGTGTGTGTGTGTGTAAACCTATGTATGTGTTTTTCTGTGCATCTTCAAAGTTAATCAAAACCCACTAAAAAATATACACATGACCCAAATGCATAAATACCCTAGGTGCGAGAAAATGTTGTAGATGTAAAACCCTACCTCGGACAGTGGGGACAACTCGAAACGATTGTTGTAATGTCTATGTAAATAAATAAAATTATCAACATAAAAAATATAACTAAAAACCAAAAATAAATTGGGTGACTATGAAGAATGTTGTAAAATGTACCCGAAATTGATAACAGGTGGTCCAAGGTTATCCAAAAAACTTCTCCTTCAGCTGTGGTTGACATACATTTCACCAAAGGGGTCTCGAGAGAGGCAGTGCATTCCCTACGATCATAGGAAACAACAAAATCATATTACCCCATTTACCAAGGGTTCATACATTCCTCACCAGGTGATGGGGTGACCAAAATGTGGCTGTAAATAGATAGTAGAAGGAGAAAAATATCATACCTTGATGGATCAATGATATTCTGCTAAAAAATCCATCTGAACTCAACACACACGGGAGGCCACAAGGATAGGGGTGTTCCCCATTTTAGGGTTTGGCTAGGGGATTTTATGAGGGCATAAGGGAGAGGTAGATCCCTTATTTCCTCTTAAAATTAAATAAATCATCATCATCATCATCATTATAACAATAATATTATTATTATTACTATTAAAACTTTTCTTTATTTTTATTTCCCCATTTTATTTTCATTTTAATTTTAATTTAATAAATTTAATATATTCAAAATAAACACACTGTATCCATTGAGGTACCTCTTATAACTTTACCCCAATACATAAATATTTCTATTAAGGGTTCTAATTCTCATAATTATGTTCTAAATCTCATTTTGTAAAATAGCACATATAGTAAAAGAAAATTTTAAATTTTTTTGGATTTTTTCTCATTCAAAATCATGGGTCGTTACATATTTGAAGTGGGTTACATAGTATTCCTATTAATATCTCCATTGATGGGGGTGATGATATATTTATATAAGGGAAAACTAAACCCTTTGTATATAATCCCTTTTGAAAATATTGATTTTTTTTGGGATGGTAGCATATCAGTTGGATCTTCCACCAAATCTCTCTCAAATTCATAATGTGTTCATTATATCTCTCTTAAGAAAGATAACAATTGATACTTAAAATATACTAAAATTGGATCTCATACCCCTGGATTATTATGATCTTATGAAGAATAAATAGTAAATATTATAGATCATAGGGACAATTTTCTATGAAACAATACCACTAACCCAGTTATAGTGTTTTGGTGAACCCACGAATTTGAGGAAGCGACATGGAAAACTAAAGATGTAATGAGGGTGAAGTATCTTCATCTACATATAACAGAGTTTAAAATTTCCTGGGAGAAATTCATTTTATGGGGGTTATAATATAACACCCTAAATGTTTATGATATCATTCTCTTTAGATAATTTTATTTACCTGATAGCCTATGGTACATGCAACACCAAGATTCAATAAACCATGTAACATTATTAGTATATTTTGTGTTCGTTATTGAAAATATATTGAATTGGAGAGAATGAATAATAAAAGTAAATTATGAAATTTATATGGTCTACACCTTTATAAAATTATTTTATTTGGTTTCTAATGTTTATAATTAAATAAAAAAGTATTTGAAAATAAAAGTGATGTTATTTTTTGGAAATTTATTTCAATGGGTAAAATTTTTTATATTAATAAATTAATTTAATCATTTTTGGTAGATTATTTTAATTAATTTTATATATTTTATTCCTTATCAAATTTCTTAAACATTAAAATTTTTTAGTTGTAGGCTAAGAAAAAATGTATTTTTTTCTTAAAAATGTATATTTAAAAAAAAAGAAATTTTTGTTGCATTATTTACAATTTATTTAAAATTATTTATTGAAATATATTGGTATTTAATTAAATAAAATTAATTACTTATTTATAATTAGTAGTTTAAAATCTGGTAATTAGGCCCATTTTATTTTTAATCAAATATAACAGTAACCGTGACAAAAGTTATCACTATGGTACAAGTTAAATGAGATTAATCTAGACTACAAATAAGTGAAAAATCCATAATTTATAATCAACACTTTTATTGGATGAATTTTATCTAATATTTTACACCTTAAGTTAATAATTGACTTTTTCAATGGATACTTTTCATTGAAAATGATTTCAATATTATTTAAGCCAATGAAAATTAAAAAATGACACTTTATTTGTTTTTAACTTCAATTATGTGCCGTAGGGGGGGAAGTAGGTTATTAATGAATATAACTGTCAATATTTAGATTAACAAAATTATTTTCATGATATAAATTTATTTTATATTTATTTTATTTATATAATGACCTTAATTTCTTATATAGTGATGATGGATTATTTCCCTATTAAATTAAAAAATTATAATAAATAATCAAAAAATATTAAAAGTGACATAACATGTATGATTTAATGTTAATAATGAATATTATAGATCTATAGTACATATTAGGGAGGTTTTAGTGAATTATATTTAAATTCCACATTTTTATTGATGTATTTAAAGATAAATTGAATGGTTAGAGTCAAAATTTAAAAATAATGATATTTTATCAAAATAATATTTTATTAACTTATTTTAAAACATAAAAATCTTTTAAAAGGTAAATTTTGTTATGATATGGTCTAAAAGTTTCTAAATTATCCCTTTATGGGACAATTTTCAACTTATAACTAAAAAATTAAAACATTTTATTATTGAAAAGTTTGTTAGTGCAATAAAATTCAAATTGTTTAACTAAGGTCTAATCAATGTGATAGGGTTTAAAACTACACAAAAACATGTTTAAATTATATTTTTCAAGGGTATAATGAACTTATATTACCTAATAATATAATAAATGGAAATTTTGTGGCATATTATAATATAATGGTTTTATTATAATTTATTCTTTTTAGAAATTCAAAATGTTCTAATCAGCTCAATTATAAAATGGAACCTCCTCCGTCACATCTTCACACCTAATTGATCCTTATAGCTAAAAATATATTTTCCATTTTACCATATGAGCATACCTATCAAAATAATTGTGGATATTTTCTTTCCAAATACCAACCATAGAATGATTTAGAGAAGATCTAATGGATTTGTTGCAAAGAAGAGGTAATCACCTTACTCGGTCACTTTCTCTTAAAATCAACTTTACCTCATCAAAATCTATATAATATCACATAGAATAATAAATTAGGTATCCTAAATATGATAAAATTTTATTATCATTATGAAAACACCATTATACAGTCTCTTTCCCACAAAATGACATGTGAAAGTGTCGGGTGTCGGGTGTCTGTTCGCATAGCTTATCTTCTCCACATAGCGATATTATTCATTTTTCATTAAAATATTTTATGGATAGGTATTTTGATGGGTGTAATATTTATATATATATATTTATGAAATAATTAAACATTTTATATTCTAATACCACATATTCATAATTATCATCCAATCCTTTGAGAAACGATAACATCGTTCATGCATACCTGTGGACTACGACCTCCACTAAACGATGTAATTTCTACCTCATTTATATTTTACATATATGGAAATTGTATATAATTATATGAATATATATGATATATATGATTTAATACTTTTACAATAACTGAAAATTCATATTTAAATTTATTTTGTTCCATTCATTTAAAATTTAAAACAATGTTCATGCATACTACGAATTATCGTCTCTATAAACGGTGTCATTCATTTTGTATATCTTTAAATTTTATACATGACTCTAAATATTTATACTATATATATATATATAATTAATATTTTCGATGTGATGGGATTAAGACCAATTTACAATGACCTTCACTACTACACCAAAATACTCATGATAAACAAAATTGTTAACTTAAGAAAATAACAATTTTAATAAGTAATTTTTTATAAATGTGGTGTTGAAATTTTATAAAGGGATCATATATGATATTATTATTGTGAACATAACTATTATATATAATTATAAAAAATTATAATTTAATTACATAATTATAGAGTGATTTTCAATAATTGTAAACTCTTGGAAAGGGATTTATGTCACAATCTCAATGTTTAATAGGATTGGTTATGATTAACTCTTAGATGATGAAATTTTATGATCTAACTTTAAATAACTCATGAATATTAATATAATATTTTATTTTTTGAAAACTCATGTCTTAATTTTATTTTCATCTATTAAGATTCTCAATAAATCAAAAATTTGTTTTCGGGAAAATCAACTTCATTTCTATTTCCAGTCAACAAACCTTTTTCCTCTATATCCATGATTTCTAAAAAAATATATAAAAATGTTTTAAAGAAAATTATATGATTTTTAAATTAAATTTTACCAATATTTTACTTTTTACAAACAATATTAACGGAATCTTTTTTTACTTTTACAAATGAAGTACTTTATGAATTTTCCCACAAAATTATGGAATGACTGTTTTTTATAACTGACACACTATGAATGGATTTTACATTGATCAAGAATAATATTTTCTATTGAATATCCATAATATATTTTACAAGTTTAATTTCAATGAAATGTTTTACCTATATAATTTCATCGTTTTTTGTTAACAAATGATTCATAAATAGAAAGGGAATTTTCCTCAAGATTTTATATAATAAAGTGTTTATGATATTTATATTCACGAACTGCAACCAAAATTGATGTTTAATATACATTAGTGGGGATATGATCCAAGAATACCATATTTTCTCTTTTTATAGTTTTTTTTAATATTATGAAACAATTTTTATGAAAACCATTTCTTTTCCATAGGTTATGTTGTGATGAAAAGTTGAAATTTTTATGAAACCTTTTCAATTTCTATATGTTATGCTATGACTAAATGTTTTTAAAACCCTTATATTTTCTTGTGTTATTATATAATGAAGGAATTATGATATTATTCAGCACATATGTATAAATTTATTTATGTTATGGGTGGGTACTATATCTTTTTCCAATGAACTGTGTGAATATTGATGTCTTATGTGATGAATTGGATTAGAATGAGAGAGAACCCAATTCAATAATGGAATTTTTCCACTATGATACTATTGGTAATGTAACTTGAATACTGAGATGGTTTGGTGAGTGAAATGATTCCAAAGTGGAAGAATTTTAAATGGCCCTTAATTAGTAAATAAATGGTTTTATATGCCTATGCATATTCCAAAGACCCATGTTATATACAAATTTTATTCTCTCATCTCTCATATTCATCAATTACTTTATGATTCATGACTTATAATCTTCTAGTATTCTTTAAATGACTCAAAATTGTGATATATGGTATACTGGTTCTAGTTAATAAAAGTTTATAATAACTTCTCATGCCTTTTTCCCATGTTATTATTATATGATCAGTGATATCTCCCTTGTTTATCCTTACGGAGCATCATAGCATACCCTTTCTTATGTTACATTCCCCTAGTTATGAAGAAATATATTAATTATGATTATTATTTATGGTTTCTAGTTATTAATAAATATATGTGGTATTATATAGATATTTTATGAACTGGTTCTTTTTATTTCTAATTTTACAATGATACTAGTCCTTAGTGATTCTAGTGTGGATCTAAATGTTATGTAAGAAGTATTCATTTATTAAGACTTAATGTATTTGTATGAAAATTTTGGATTTTTGTAATTCTTTATTAGTAAATTAAATTTAAATATTAAATATTTTATCAAATATTAACAATCATTAAATATTTTTCTAATCATTGGATAAGAGTAAACCTAGTTTTGTTCTTAAAAATGCATTTTTCTAAAAAATATGTTCTCATCTCATTTTGTGAGATTATTTTTAAAATATACTTATGATGATTATAAGTATTGAATTTGATAAAATAATTTCATATTTGAAATCATTTGGTACAAATTTGGTAAATATGACCCTTTTATTTGTTGTCAATGTGAATGGTAATGGAGGTAAAATTTAACACATTAGTAAATGTAAAATCGAGTTAATTAATGTTAAAACTAAGTTATAAGGCCAAAACTTTTCATGATAATTCTTATTAGATGAATATAAGTATACCCTTATCAACTTAGTCTCAAAATATATTTTCTTTAATGGACATCATTCCATGAAAATGAAATATATAATATTCAAACAAAATAAATTTAAAAAAATGCCACTCTCATTGCATTAAATATGTGTTCACATTGAGAAACAAAAACTAGTTTTTAATGAATATAAATGTCTGTTTTTTTAATAATTAAATTATATTCCTTATGTTAGTTAATTTATAATTTTTTAATTAAAATATTACCATAAATCCCATTCAATGCTAATATAGTACTTATTCAATTATTAAAAACTAATTTAAAATTTTTTAAAAAGTAATATAATTCCTATGATTTATCGTATTAAAATAAATTTTAATATTAATATGAAAAAATTATGATTTTAAAGGATTATATTCTAATTTGAAATTTTTATTTTTGTCTTTTAACTCAAATTAAATTAATAATCTCAAAATTTACTTTAATGATATTGTATCAAAAAAATATGTTATAAAATTGTTTGAAAAATATAAAAATATTCAAAGAAAAACATTATCTTAATATATTGAATGAAAGTTTATCCTTTTGAATTTATGATTCAATAGTTACAATATATATAAAATTTTTAACCATTAAGAATGAAAAAGATGTTACCACGTTAGTGTCAAAATGGGTAAACTAAGGGGTTGAACCAAAAAGATATGGTTTAAAAACACCACTTAAAACAATATAAATTTTATAGTTTTATGTCATTTAAATAAAATAAAATCTAATATTTTAATATCTATAATTTTGGAGGAATGTTTCATTGATAATTCCATTATAATATTTTAATCTTTAAATAAAATCTTAGTGTTCTCCTCACCTTCACACCTTTTTAGAATTATATCATGACCATAACTATCACGACCCGTCCCCCAAGGAACGTTTCGTGACTACCCAAAGCCCACCTTCCATAGGTCAGGGGTTGGCCACTAGCACCAAAGCCGTAAATTTGTAAACTGGGAAGGCATTTCCTTTATAACTGTAAACAAACACAATAGAGTACACAACTGGAAGAAAAACACTAAGTATAATTGTATACAAAAGAAGTGATGGAAAGTAAAAGGGCCCGGAAATACAAGCCCAATAGGAAAGTACAAGTACAACTGAATAAAAGTAAAACAGCTACTAGGTTGTTCTATGGGGTTCCTAGCAGAAGGGTAGGTACAGATGGCCTCCTCAGCACTTCTGTCTATCCGTCTCCTCCGTGTACCATCACACCGAGTTTTCCACCTCTGGGTACCATCTAGTCCTTCTACTCTCTGCCTCATTCTGCGTTGTTCATCGTCTGCATCCAATACAACGAGGTGCGGTCATAGACCATGCATGGGTGAGTATAACGATACTCATTAGGGACCCCAAAACCATCAAGGTCTCACTAATTCCAACAAGGATAAACCAAAAAGGTATGAAATCAAGGGATAACCATTACTTAGATATATGACGATACATATACCTAAGTTATCTAGTCACCCATATCAATCATGAGGAAAACAAAAATGTCATTAACTCAGCTCAAAACCAGGATTTTATTCTAGGGGTGGAAACATGAAACACTCCCAATCAAACTATCAAAACCTCAGATGCTGGTGTACTCCTCATCTATAGAGTATTGTGGGCCTCCCACATCACACAGATGTGCATCCCACTATCCTAGACTGTTACGGTACTCCTCCTGTCGAGTACCGTGGGTCTGTTGCGTCACATAGAGTCACTCCCCATTGTGGGGTTGCCGCATCGCACAGAGGCGCTCCCCCTCGCAGCCTATTGAGATACTCCTCATGTCGAGTATCGTGGGTCTTCCGCATCACATAGAGGTGCTCCCCACTTTGGTTCTGTTGTGTTATAGAGAGGCGCTCCCCACTGGGCTAGTCAAAACAATCTGAGTCGAATGGTCAGCAGTAGTTAGGTATCAGCCAGCTACTAGGTCTCCATATTCTGCTCACTCATCTTAGGGAGGATACGCTCCATGAGCTACTGGTCAATACTCCCACTATCACGAAGTCCCAGGAAAGAAGTATCCCAAAGGTTCAGCTCATCATAGAGGTCTCAATGTGATAGACGGCGTGTCAATTAGACACCCAGTCTGTGATTTATTGGAATTTCTCTTCCAAGGACCCAGTTGGATTTTAGGTTCAAACCAGCCCGACAGTACCCCAATTATTTCCAAACCTCAAGTGGGTTATTCCAAAAGAACCGTCATCCTCCAAGATTTTCGTCATCATAGATGGTTCATTAATCGTATACTCGTAGCCCATGTTATGGATGAAAAGGTGAAAATAGGCCATTGCGGGTCCGGGTCCGGTCTGACCCAGTTGGACTGACCTAGCCCGACTCGGGTCCAGACTGGGGTCTGACCCTACCCGCGTGTCTGACCCGGTCCGCAGGTCCGACTCGGCTCGAGGGGGTGGCCCGCCCTGAGTGGGGGGCATGGCGCGAGGGCGTCCAGTCCTGAGGGGGTGGCACGGTGGCCCACGACCCTGCGTCCCATGGGGTGTCCGCCTCAGCTGTGTATATGGGAGAATTCATGCGCCCCCTGGCTCTCGAACGGCAGAGCCATTGGGGTGGAGTCCCAATCGGTGCCAGGTGGCGCTAGTCTAGCTCACCCCGGACACAGCGGGTTCATGCTTCTCCCGGCTCATCGAGAGGCCAGCCACTCTGTACCGTCAGTGGCCGGCCCGACGTCGGTCGCCCCTACTCCTCCGTCGTGGCCCGCCCTGGTCGTGGCTCACCTCCTCCACGTGGCGTGACGGCGCCGCGCTCTTCCGCAGCGGCCCATCCTGGCTGCTGCCCGGCCTTGCCACGTCCTGTTTCTCCTTCGCATAGCGCGACGGCATCGCGCCCTTCCCCCACGGCCCATCTTGGCCACGACACTTTCTTCCTCACGGTACGATGGTGCCACACCCTTCCAACGACCCAGCCACCTTGCGCAAATAGTTTCTCCGCTGCCGGTCCGATGCCAGCCACCGTTGCTCCACTGCGGACATCAACAAATGAGGAAAACGAAGGGGGAGGTTCGGGCCATGTTTGTGTGGTCCGAGCCCTCTACGTTATGGTGTTATCAATTGGAAAAAACATTACCCATGAGTGAACGACATAGAATAGAACAATGTCGAACTCAAATCATAAAACAACCCCTACCTCGTATTGTTATTCATTGACGATGTTTCGGAAAGCGAAGGTCGATTCATCGTTCACCGCATTCTTCATGCACTCCCAATTTTAAGCTCGTGCGTAGAAAGGTGTATGGGGTAGAAGACTGAGAAAGAAGCACCGCCGACGTTCTTCGCATTCTTCGTTGGGAGGATAATTCTCCAAGGGTTCTCCCAAGCCTCCTATCCTCTCCCAATTATCTTCCAGAAAGGGTTGTGGTGTCAAGTTAATATAATTAAGATTATAAACTTAACACATAAAGATGGCACATTAATTATGCTGGAGTTGGAACAATTAATTGTGCTGGAGTTGGCACGATTAATTTGGGAGGAGGGAAACCAAGGGTCATCTCACATTCAAGAGGGAGCTCAAGGT
The DNA here is from genome assembly GCA_963277665.1 of Viscum album. Classification (NCBI taxonomy): domain Eukaryota; kingdom Viridiplantae; phylum Streptophyta; class Magnoliopsida; order Santalales; family Viscaceae; genus Viscum; species Viscum album. The sequence continues at coordinate 860,210,983 of OY728134.1, read as the reverse complement.
TTTAGAAGTTGGATGTCCCTACCTCTTTAATTATCAAGAGGTGTTTAAACCTCGTGTGGTCCCCACCACCATAACCTCTCATGGGAGGTTATGGTGTGGTGGCCCCCACCTCTATCCTCCTCTTGGAGGTTTTAACCACCACAAATAAAAATAAGCCAACAATTTATTTATATTTTTTTAAAAAATTCCCAAAACTATCTTCAATTATCGACCAACAATCATCGGGGTGAAAGTCTTATTAAGAGAATAACGGTGCTGTGAGACCAACGGTGCCCGTAGATTTCAATTCCGAGCACCGGTTCAAAAGTTATAAAATTCCACTCGCATGTTTACTGAACATACCTGAACAAAAATTCAGAAATTGATTCTGGACACACCGGGGCTCGGAATCAAGCGCTGTAAATTTTTGCGGTCTCGTAAAATTCCCATGTATTTAAGAATAAAACTTCCATAGAAATTCCAGGTTTTCAAATTCTCCCCACCTTAGGACTTTAAGTCCCCGTAAGCTACAAATTGAACTAACGGAACAAATGAGGGTACTGAGCACGCATCTGAGCCTCCCGCTCCCATGTGCTCTCCTGGAGGTTCCCATTCTTCCAGTATATACACACCAGAGGTATCGACTGTCCACATAGGATCCACTCCTATCGATCATCAATCTCCACCAGTACTTCCGTGAATGTTTCCCCATCATCTATGTCCAGCTCCCTGTGGTCGATGATGTGGGATGGGTCATTCACATATCTCTTCAGCTGAGATACGTGGAAGACGTCTTGCACCTAGTGAAACTGAGGTGGAAGAGATAAGCGGTAAGCCACCTTTATTACTCTGCTGGGGACCTGGAAAGGTCTGATGAATCGCAGAGAAAACTTTCCCCCTCTTCCAAATCTTCATAGTCCTCGTCGAGGTGAGACCCATAGAAAGATGTGGTCGCCATTCAAAAACTCCAGAGGTCTCTGTCTCCAGTTAGTATATGACTTCTACCTGATTTTTGCAGTCCTCATCCACTCCTCGATGATCTGCACCTTCTCTGTGGTAGCTCATACCATCTCTGGTCTCACCAGTGCAGACTCCCCAGGGTCTTTCCAGCACAATTGTGATTTTCAAGGTCGCTCGTACAATGCCTCGAAAGGTGTCATCACAATGGTGGAGTGATAGCTATCATTGTAGGAAAAATCCACCAAAGGTAAGTGATCCTCCCAACTATGACCAAAGTCGAGGAAACATGCACGGAGCATGTCCTCGAGGGTCTGGATGGTCCACTTGGTCTGGCCATCTGTCTGAGGATGGAAGGCGGTGCTCAGACGTAGCTGCGTTCCGAAAGCCTCCTACAACCCCTTCCATAGACAAAAAGTAAAGACTGTGTTACAATCAGAGACAAAATAAGAAGTTACTCCATGAAAACTCACAATATCCTGTACATAGAGGCGTCCCAAGTTCTCAACTGATCCCTTCTCTCTGATCGGTAGGAAGTGGGCCAACTTAGTGAGTCGGTCAACAATCATCCAAAACGAGTCGTGACTTCTGGATGTACGTGGAAGACCCATCACGAAGTCCATGGATATCCCATATCACTTCCACTATGGGATCTCTAAGGGATATACCAAGCCAAATGGTACTTGGGGCTCCTCCTTCACTTGCTGACAAGTGAGGCATTGTGAGACAAACTGAGCTACTGCCTTCTTCATACCTGGCCACCAGTGTTGTCGTCGAAGGTCCAGGTACATCTTATCCACTCCTGGATGAACCAATAGAGGGGAAGTGTGGAAATCCCTCAATACTTCCTCTTGAAGTGCTACCGGTACCATAGTACACCCTCTGAAGAGGACAAGGTGCTCCCCACCTTCAGAAAATCAATCATGTGCTTGCCTTGTGGATATCTGAGCACGTCGTGTCTCACAGTCAGTGTCCCCATGTTGTGCCTCCCTGACTCGCTGAAGAAATGGGGGTTGACTGTAAGAGAATGTAGATAGGTTGCTCCATCTCTATCCACAAAGGATATATGTAAGGCAGCCAGCTGCTCTTTCACCTCTCCTAGAAGCTGTATACCAGATCTCATACTGAGTGCAAACGCAACAATGTTCCACTTCCTATGAGTATAGACTATCTCGAAATCATAGTCGTGGAGGAACTCAAGCCAATGTTGAGGTCTCAGGTTCAGGTCTTTCTAAGGGAAGATATACATGAGACTATTTTGATCAGATTACATGATAAAACATTCATCCATCAGATAGTGTCGCCAGATCTTCAAGGTGAAGACCACTGCTTCTAACCTTAGGTCATGGGTAGCATAGTTCTGCTCATGTTGTCTCAACTGCTGAGAACCATACGCGATTACAGCTCTCTCATTCATCAGTACACACACAAGTCTGATCCCTGATGTGTCGCAGTAAACTATGCACCCTACACCTTCCTCTGGAAGCCTCAAGATGGGGGAACTAGTCAGCCTCTATCTCAACTCCTGAAAATGATGCTTGCATCTCTTCGACCACACAAATGGTTTCCCCTTCTTAATCAAGGCTGATAGTTCTTCTATAACTCTAGAGAAGTCTGGAACAAATCTATGGTAGTATCCAGTCAATCCCAGGAAACTCCATACCTTCATCACACTCCTAGGTGGCTCCCAAGAAAGTACCTCCTAAATCTTTGTTGAATCTACTCCAACTCCAGCCTCCAAGATGACATGTCCCAATAAGTTAACCTATCGAAACCAAAACATTAACTTTTAGAGATTACCATAAATATGGTGCTCTCGAAGTGTGTCTAGTACTACCTGCAAATGGTAGGCATGCTCTTCATCAGGAGTCGAGTAGATTAGTATGTCGTCGATGAAGACAACGACAAAGTGATTGAGGAAAGGCTGGAAAATCATGTTCATGAGAAACATGAACATTGCTGGAGTGTTGGTAATGCCAAGGGTAATAACCAAGAACTCATAGTGGTCGTACCGACACCTGAAGGCTTCCTTCTGCACATCCTTATCTTGAACTCTGAGATGGTGATAGCCTGATCTGAGATCTATCTTCGAGAACCACTATGCTCCCTTCAGGTGATCAAAGAGGTTGTCAATCCTTGGGAGTGGGTACTTATTCTTGACGGTCACCTGGATCAGGTGAAGGTAGTCGAGACAAAGCATCATGCTCTCATCCGCCTTCTTGGAAAAAAGAATCGGGGCTACCCATGTAGAAACACTAGTCCGGATGAATCCCTTACCCTGCAAGTCCTCCAGCTGTACCCGCAACTCACGAAGCTGAGAAGGAGCCATTCGATATGCTGGAGTAGATATAGGTGTCATCCCATGGTACCGGTTAATGTATAAGTCTACCTCTCTCCGAGGAGGTAGTCCTAGGACATCGTCCGGAAAAACATCCACGTACAGGTCCACCACCACTGGATAACTCAGACTCTCTACATCAACTGCTATGAGGGTAAGGCAAGCAAACTGGTGAATGATCGGCTGCACCCTCCTCCTAGTAAGTCCTTCCTACGCTGCAAGGGTTCCCTTCTCACCAGTGAAGGTAAACCTGGTCCCATCCGTGTGGACACACTGCACTTTGCGCCTAATACAGTCAATCTGGGTATGGACTGTAGATAATCATTCCATACCCATGATCACATCGTAAGGCCTCGACTCCACTTCAAAGAGATCCCAGCTGAAGCTCTCACCTCCTAGAGTAAGCTCACATAGCCGGCACCAGTGCGTAATCGTCGATTATTCTTTCGTAGGAGTCTCTAGATGTAAGGATCGAGGCGAAAACTCCATCAGAATCTCCGAGCTCCGAAGGAGGGCAGTGGAAGTGAAAAAGTGACTGGAACATGTGTCTATAAGAACTATAGATAAGGTGTACTAGACACAGATAGTACCTCGAATCATCTCTAGAGCACCATGGTCATATGCCTTGGCTGCCTCAAGTTGAGTTATCCCATGTTCGCCAGCTCCCTCCAGTCGGTGTGGTCCTCCTGGTGGTGGTGGCGGTAGCACCTCGTAACATCATCCACCGCCAGAGCTCGACCATCTCCTCTTCCACATCCGTCTGCGCCCAGCGGACAACCTCGATTTAATCTCTGCCTCTTCCTAGGCAGTCCCTCAACTGTATGCTGATCATCTGAATGACGGATTGGATAGTCAAGAGCCATGTGACCCTGCCCACTGCATGAGTAACATTGTCTACTCCTGGCATATATGTCACATCCTGGGTGCCCCTCATATCTGATCCTGAGCCATGCGGTCGTCCACCTGTGGGTCTGGTCCTCTTGGACCTCTGTGTCATCTGTCTACTTCCAGTCACAGAAGACTCCACTGCATGTCACCTAGAAGTGGTTCTTGCTTCTGGTTACTACTCTTCCAGGAAACTCTCTACTAGGATGGCTCTCTCTAACACCCCCGCCTACGTCGGGATGCTGAGGGAGATCATTGATGCACTGATCTCTCGCCTGAGCCCCTACTCGAAGGTCCGGGCTCTGAATAATGGGTCTCGTACCATATATGTAGATTAGCATGATAGGTCGGTGAACCACACTGAGTACTAAGCTACAGTCATGCTACACTGATGTAGATGCAGTTACTCATGTATACGCACCGCTCGTAGAGTGGCTAGAACAAACTCTTCCCGTAATAGGCTCTCAAAGTCTTACCAAAGAAGTGTCGCCTCGTCATGCACTTGGAGCATCATGCTCCACCATTTTCCTACAGCTTCCTGATGGAGGCTGGCACAAGGATCACCCTGAAGTTTGTTGGTGTTCTTACTAGCCTCATGAATCTCACCATAGCCTTCATCGAATCCTCAGCCGCCTCTGGGTCCATCTCTCCCCAGAACCTGGGAGGCCTCTAGCGCTGCAACTCATGCAACACGCTCAAGCGGCATGCATCATATACTTCTGGGTCTCTTGGTATCGGTGGCCCAACGAGAAGTGGTACCGCTGGTGCCTCCTTTGGTAAAGGGCCCTGCATCGAGGACTCGTCGCTCAGTGGGCTGTTAGAGCATACGAAACTCGGGGTTTTGCGGGGAGGCATCCTAAAAAAAATATGTGACACGGTAAAAAGATTATACCTGGTGAGCATACCTGGTTGATCTGACTGAAGAAAACTTTATATACATGCATACATTCAGTGTTTTCGTGCACTAAGTCAAAAATCAGTAGTTAGGGTCATGGTGTATAGATATGTTGGCCAACCACGCCAACACTGGACTCCCTAAATTGAAAACCACACTTAGTACCCTTAACACTATTTCTTCATAGAAAAGAATGATCAAAGTCCTATTTTCTACGGTAGAACTGACTACTCTGATACCAATTTGTCACGACCCATCCCTCGGGGCCCGTATCGTGAATACCCCAAGCCCACCTTCCATAGGCCAGGGGCTAGCAACTAGCCCCAAAGGCGTAAATTCATAAACTGGAAAGGCATTACCTTTATAACAGTAAAAAAACATAACAGAGTACAAAACTGAAAGAAAAACACTAAGTAAAACTCTATAAAAAAAGAAGTGATGGATAGTAATAGGGATCAGAAATACAAGCCCAACAGGAAAGTAAAAAAACAACTAAAATAAAGTACAACTGAAGAAAAGTAAAGCAGCTACAGGGTCATCATTCGGGGTTCCTACCTGAAGGGTATGTGCAGATGGCCTCCTCAGCACTTCTGTCCATTTCCCTCCTCCTTGTACTATCACAAAGAGTGGTCCACCTCTGGGTATCATCCAGTCCTACTACTCTCTGCCTCAGTCAGTGCTGTCCATCATCTCCATCCAACACAATGAGGTGAGGGCATATCCCGTGTAGGGGTGAGTATAACGATACACAGTAGGGACCCCAAGACCCTCAAGGTCTCACTATATTCAACAAGGATAAACCACAAAGTATGAAATCAACGGATAACCATTACTTAAGTATATGACCATACATATACCTAAGTAATCTAGTAACCCATCTTAATCATGAGGAAAACACAAAAGTCATTGACTAATCTAAAAAAGAGGATTTTATTCTAGGGGTGGAATCATGTAACACTCCCAGCCAAACTTTCAAAACCTTGGATGCTGGTGTACATCTCCTATATAGAGTATTGTGGGTCTGCCGCATCACATAGAGGCACTTACCACTATCCTGGACTGTTATGGTACTCCTCTTGTCGAGTATCGTGGGTCTGCTGCATCACACAGCGGCGCTCCCCATTGTTGGTCTATCGCGTCACACAGAGGTGATCTCCCTCGTAGCCTAATGAGATACACCTCCTATTGAGTATCGTGGTTCTTCCGCGTCACACAGAGGAGCTCCCCACTGTGGTTCTGCCACGTCACACAGAGGATCTCCCCACTGGGATAGTCTAAACACTCTAAGTTGAATGGTCAGCAGTCATCAGGTATAAGCCGGCTACTAGGTCTCCATAATCCATTCACTCATCTCCGGGAGGATCTTCTCCACAAGCTACTGGTCGATACTCTAACTATCACGAAGTCCCAAGTATAAGTATCGTAAATTTATGCCTCGTCATAGATGTCTCAATGCTACAGAAAGTGAGTCAATCAGACGCACGGTCTGTGAGTTATTGGCATTTCAGTTCGAGGGGCCCGGTTGTATTTTCAGTTCAAACCAGCCTGACCATACCCCAACTGTGTCCAAAAATCAAGTGAGGTATTCCTAAAGAACCGTCTCGCTCTAATATTTCTATCACCACAGACAGTTCGTTGATCGGACACTCGTAGCCCATGATATGGGAGAAAAGGTGATAATAGGACATTGCGTGTCCGGATCTGGTCCGACCCAGTCAGGCTGACCCGTCCTGAACTGGGTCCGGGCCGGGGTCCGACCTGGTCCGTGGGTCTGACCCGGTCCGCGGGTCTGACCCGGTTCGCACTGCCAACGGCTGGCCCGACGCCGGCCACCCCTGATCCTTCGTCGCGGGCCACCCTAGCCACAGCTCTCCTCCTCCGCACGGCGTGATGGTGTTGCACCCTTCCACCGTGACCCGGCCTGGCCACATCCCACTTCTCCTCCTCATAGCGTGACATCGCCGCGCCCTTCCGGTGACCCGGCCACCCTGCGCCTCTGGTTACTCCGGGGTCGGTACGATTTTGGTCGTCGTTGCTCCTCCGCGATCGTCAACAAACAATGAAAAATGAAGGGGGAGGGTCGGACCTTGTTCGTGCGGTCCGATCCCTCCACGTTATGGTGTTATCAATTGGAAAAAACATTACCCATGAGTGAACGATGTCGAAAAGAACAATTACGAACACAAATCATAAAACAAACCCTACCTTGTATTGTTATTCCTTGATTATGTTGCGGAAAGTGAACGTCGATTCGTCATTCGGCGCATTCGTCATGCACTTACAATTTCATGCCCATGCATTGGAAAGTGTCCGGGGTAGAAGATAGAGGAAGAAGCGTCGTCGTTGTTCTTCGTGTTCTTCTTTGGGAGGATAATTATCCAAGGGTTCCCCCAAGCCTCCTCTCCTCTTCCAATTCTCTTCCCGCGAGGGTTGTGGTATCAAATTAATATAATTGAGTTTATTAACTTAACAAATAAATTTGGCACACTAATTATGTTGGAGTTGGCACAATTAATTATGCTGGAGTTGGCACAATTAATTTGGGAGAGAAACCAAGGATCATCTCACATTCAAGAGGGAGCTTAAGGTATTAGAAGTCGGGTCGTCCCCACCTCATTAATTGTCAAGAGGTGTTTAAACCTCGGGTTGGCCCCACCCCCATAACCTCTCATGGGAGGATATGGTGTCGTGGCCCCCACCTATAACCTCCTCTTGGAGTTTATAACCTCCAAAAATAAAAATAATCTAACACTTTATTTTTATTTTATTAAAAATTACAAAACTATCTTCCATTCTTGATCAAGTGTCGTAGAGGTGAAAGTATTCTTAAGCAAATATCGGCACTGCGAGATCAACGATGCCCTCATATTTCCATTCTGAGCACCAGTTCAAAAGTTATAAAATCACACATGCACATTTATTGAACATACCTGAACAAAACATTAGAAAATTATTCCAAACACATTGGGCCTCAGAATCAAGTTCCGTAAATTTTCATGGACTCCTAAAATTCCCATGTATTTAAGAAAATAAATTTCCACAGAAATTCCTGGTCTTTACAATAACCATCCAAATCCCCTTTTAAACATCCCTACAAAAAATATTTATGTATTTTTCTACCCATAATATAAACCCTATCATCCTTAAGAGGATACCAAAATGAGTTATTTAAAATAAGAGGTTATCACCTTAACCGAACAGTTTCAATTTAATTATATTTTTTAATCAAATAAATGCATTATATTATTTATTAAATAATGAATTAAGTAACCAAAATTTACATAGATTTTATTATGATTATGGTTATGATACCCCCATTATGCACTATATTTATATCAAATGGGAAGTGAATGTATCGCTTGTGCATAAGTATGGCTTATCATCTCCACGTAGCGATAAAATTTATTTAACATAATCATATTTTATAGATGATTATTTATATGATCTTAATGTTTATACCTGATAATTATGGAATAATTATACTTTTGGATTTGTGATATCATATATACCTTCTTACCATTTGAACTGTTGGAAAATGATTGTGTTGCATGTGTGTACGTGTGGACGACCACCTCCAAAAATAGATGTGATTTGTTTATCATTTTAGTTTTACATGGACAGCAATAAGTATGTATTTAATGAATATATATGATATATATGATATAATAATTATTCTTTAAAGGTGATGTATTTTTTACATTTATTTCATTCTATCCATCAAAAAATGAAAATATCTTTCATGTGTATGTAAATCCTACAGTCTCCACGAATAGTGTAATTTGTTTTTCTATATATATATTATATGAATGAATATATATATGTATATAATGAATATAAATTGATATTTAAATAATTAATAAAATTCTAGATATTATGGAACCATGGTCAAAATTTAATGTCCAAAGATAGAAAACTTAAACATACATGACAAATGAAGAAAATGTCACACGAAACAAATATTTGAAAAAATAATTGTTAAAAAAATGGATGATAAGAGGTTATAAGAAAATAATATATCTGATGATATATATGATTATAGTTATTTAGTATATTTATAATAAATATATATTTAATATGTATAATGTTCCGACATATATGAGGTATGTCAAACCTAATATAAAGTATTTTCATTTAAATTTTATTTCTATCAGACACATGACACATTCACCACTTGTTTCTATTGTGTGGCATATATATTGAACATGAATTAATTTATCATGTTTATAATGAAATTTATTGTCATATAAATATCAAACTAATTTTATTTACCTTTTGGGGATTATCATTTAAATGTTACCAAAGTCTAAAGGGTTTTATATCACAATCTCATTATATTTTCAGATTGTTTTCTATTATGTTTTCAATTATGAAATATTATAATATTACCATAAAAATAATGAATTTACCTATAATATGGTTATCTAATTGAAATATATTTTTTATTTTTATTTTCCAACACATAATTACTCAAGATATAAAAAATATTTTTATAAGAAAAAAATTCTATATTTAAATCTTCAGTCGAAAAAACTTTTCCTTCCACATAAATGTTCTCTAAAAATGATTTTAAGAAGGTTTTTAAAATTATAATATGATTTTTAAGTGTTATTTTTACCCATTATTGATTATTTTTCCTATAAAAATTTAAAAGTATTATTTTTATCATTTTTGATATGAGGTATTTTTTTGACATTTTAAAAAACTACGAATGGAATATTTTTATTTAACATATATGAAATTAATATAATTTCCCACTATCATGACTAGTGAATGATTTAAATATTCCTTTAAAATTCTCAACAGTTATATTCAAATAAAATTTTTCTATACTTTTTTTAGAAATTTATATATTTTAAATAAGGGATTTCTAAATAGAATATTCTTTTTCTTTAAAAATTTGTTAAGGATATTTTAATGGTATATCTATTCATCAAAGACAACATAACAGAATTTCACTTTTGTGTTACTAGGGATATGATATAAGGATTGTATCATTATTATTTCTCTAGATGGTTTATTTTTATGATGAAAATATGTTTGTGAAACATGTTTCTTTTCTATGGGGTATACTATAACGAAATGATGAAATATTTAGGAAATTTATTTCTTTCCCTTGTGTTATGATATGATAAAATGTTTATAAAACTAATTTATTATCCAGGGTTTGTATATGATTAATTTTTTAAAAAATATTAGTACATATATTTAATATTTTCACTATGTGATGAGTGGGAACTATATCTCCCTATAATATAGAATGAATATTGTGAAGTAGCTCATGGAATCTTTAACATCATGAACCGATTACATAACATGAATCTTTTCTCAGGCTTATTTCATCAAGTCGTGTAAATCAGGAAAATTTTACATTCCCTGACACTTTTTAATATTTTTTTAAGGTTTGTCGGAGTAATTTTCACCTGAGGTGATTCCTTTTTTAGTGTATCTTGTGAATCATGAAATTCAAAACGTGAAAGGGTTTCACATCCTAAATTGTTCTGGATATCCACTCCTTTCGATCGTTTCCTTTGGGGATTGGTTTTCATGGTCGATGTGGTGTATTTACCTGGGTAAGTTATCTTTATGATTCATCATTTATGATGGTTGTGGTATCACATTTGCACTAAATTTTCATATTATTTGATCTTTTTATGTGGTTATTCATAATACTATCAAGATACGCTAATTGATCTTCTTCTGGGGGTCGAGACTTTATTGGTTCCAATACAGCTGGTATCGTTTCTCTATGGTTTGTGTGACCTAACCTCTCTACCAATCATGGTTGTTATGGAGTATGATTTTGGAGTATGGAATTCATATTTTGGGCCATTTGTTGTTGTTATTTATTCAATCCAATGGATTTGGATATAGTTGCAGGTGTGTTTAACGTGAGGTTGAGGTAGGTGGTACTGTCTCTAGCTTGTAATAGATAAACATTGATTTTCTCTGGTTTTATAAATTATTTTATAAATAAAATGAAATTATTTATTAATTTTTTTTTTGTGTTTTTAAATGGTTTTTTAAGTGAAGATATGTTTCCCCTTGTTTGTTAAATGAAAATTAATTTTCAAAGAATTTTGAAATGGATTTAAGAAATGGTTTTGAAATAATGGTTTGATGAAATTATTTGGAAAACATCACACATGGGTAGCCTTTGGTACTTAGGTGGAAAGTGTTGTAATAGTAATCATACATTGAATTTTTCTGGGTGTTCACTCATGTGTTGTTCCTATGCTCCATAGGCCTATTATTCTGGGGATGTTTTAGACCTGTTGGGAAATTCACATTCTTGGTTGTTCCTCTTGTCTCTAAATTCAATTTACGTATCTAGTGACTTAATTTTTGTTATTTTCTATGCTTAGGTATGAGTGATATGGGTAGTATGATCTATATTGATCCTTATAATGATGTTACATGTGATTTTTTTCCCTGGTTTGGATTTTAAATGATATGTGATACATTATTTGACTTTTTTTTATATATTTGATATGATTTGAAATTATTTTACCTAAGTAGTATAAAACTTTGTCAAAAGGAATGGTTTTACTATTATTTATATGTAAAAACTATTTTACTAATTATTATGCCTTTTTTTAATTATTTTTGAGAATGTTCTGATCATTGTAAAGAAAAATGTTATAGAACATCGGGTTGGGATCCTATGGAGTCAATTAGCTCACACCCTATGCACACCTTTCGTGGTGCATAGACCATTTCATGTATTTCAATGTAGGAAAAGGAAAGACTCTTTAGTTTGGTGGTGAGGTTTTTCTTCAGCTGAGTTGGATAGAAGGTTGTGATAGGGGACATCATCTTCTTATCACATAGAGTATGTGTTTCTCATTTTGGGATTTTTCCTTTGTTGTTGAACTCACACATTGTATTTGGTAAAAATTATATGGGGTTGTATCTCCTCTACTATTTACTTTTAGTTATGGAATATATTTCATAATTATCTCATCCACCATCTCTTTATGTTTCCATATATATATTTTCCATGGTGTTTTGTTCATGTTGGATGAATTCATTCCCACAAATTTTTGTTTATTCTCGGGTTTTAGTTTCTAGCCATTGGGGATCTGGAATGACCTTCAGGTATGTGATAGTTTGGGTTGGGTAGTAGATTGTTTGATTATTTGGGCCTCTTCATTATAGATTACTATTATAGATGGTTTGCATCTAGTTTTTTTAGAGTTGGTAGTGTGTAAATAGGATTGTTGGGACATGGGAAGTAGGTTAGAGGGAGTTTCTAGATAGGACATTTCGAGACAATACTCATGTTTCAATGGGATTTTGGGATTTCTATATCTTGTTTTTATTTCTTGGTTTTAATATCATTTATTTTATTATGGTTTTCCAATTTGAAATGTTCTTTCTGAATTGTCTGATTTCTTCATATAATTTCGTTGTGTAGTTATATTATTCTGAGACATCTTCCACAGGTTCCAAAATAGGGTGCATTAAATACACCACAAACAAATATATCATTGGATCAAACTCTTAGAGACTATGATGTTTTTATTTCATATCATGGACCAATATGTACCAAAATTCTATAAAATAGTTGGTGTGGTACATCATGGATTCGGTGGAGAAAGGGATAAATCTCAATAGTTATTATATGAGAATCCACCATCCTTCAGTAGTATGAATAAACCAAAAGAGATAGAGGAATGGCTGGACAAGACTGATCAGATCTTTGAATTCCAAGATATGCCTAAAAATATCATGTTTCAATTTTCATCATTTAGACTCAGGGGTCCTAACAAGAGATGGTGGGATTAAATAGTAGTAGTGGATAGACATGTGGGCTTGAAATACAAGGGTTTCAAGCGAATCCTGATATACAATTTATATGTAAAGTCTCTGATGATGGGAAAGCCTCTAGAGTTCCTAGATTTTTAGTTAGGAGATAATTTGTCACTAGTGTACTTCAATCAATTCATAGAGCTGTTTTTTTTTCTCCAAAGGTAATATGGAATGATTAGCTGAACACTAGGAAGTAACTATAGGGTTTTTTACTAGATATCATATTTTAGTTATACATACTAAATCTTTCTACCAATATAGTGGTGTTAGATAGGTAAATATTGGTAGAGATATATTTGGTAGGAAATTTTGACCATTCTACCTCTTCTATTCAACCCAGTGGATGCTTTAGCGGCATGATGAGATGGAAGAGGATGTGGCATGTGCATAAACTAGGTGATGGAAAAGTTACCTATAATGTGAATCCTCCACACAAACATTTATAGCTATAAATGTGGACATGAATTACTATCAATGTTGAAATTTCATGCACACCTGACATTCTTTTCATATGCCTGATAATATATGAAATGGTCAGGGATTCTACCGCCATATATAGTGATTCTATTAGGCTATATCTATGCCTTGTTATGGTCAATGATTTTTGGCTCCAAAGGAAACTATAGCATAGCCAAACGCTTCAAGGGATATATGGATCCATCCATATGCCTCATTAGTGAATAAAGATCATGCAACAAATAATTTTTTGATAGATGATAATGTATTACCACTGATAATGAGAGGCACCATCTTTATTTCATCTTCTATAGTGGTCACTTTATCTAATACTAGTTCCCCCCACTCATTTATTTTTCATAAAATTTCAATGGATATCATGTCTTTTGTTATAGAGTCAGTGAAACATCTTGGAAAGAGGATGGAGTATGGGTTTTAGTGTCCCTTTTCACTATTGATTGATGACGTGGAGTTACATTGGGATTTCCTCATTTTAGATCTGGATTTATTTGACATCATCATCAGGTTGAATTGTCTTTTTTAGCACTATGATAATATTTATTTCCATCATTAACATGTATAGTTTTTCACCACTAATGGGGGATATCTGGTGTTTTATAAAGATCAAGATCTGAGGTCTGGTCATGCAGGACCTTCTCACTCAAAGCTTAGTAGTTTGGTGTCTTCTATTATAGTTTCTCTAAGTGAGGTTTCTTTTTTTATGCCACTATAATTTCTGACTTTTTGAATACTTTCCATGATGGCTTATCTGGTCTTACTCCAATGAGTTAGTTAGGGTTCATCATTTATATGGTTCCAGGTATATTTAATTTCTCATTACCGTCTTTTAATATTGAACTAAGAGAGTTAAAAGTTCTTTATATTTAGGTGGATGACCTGATGGTGAAAGGTTTCATTCAACCTTGTTTTTTCTGTCTCATTTCCAAGAAGGCATATGGTTCACTCTAATTGTGCATAGACTATTCTCACTAAAATTATGCATGGACTATCAAAAGATGAATTGGTTTATGGTTGATAATAAGTATCTTTTTCTCCATATAGATGTTTTATTTGACTACTTAAATGGTGGAATTGGTTTTCAAAGATCAATGTTCTGTCTAGTTATCATCTTTTCAAGGTTCAAGAGTCTAATATACTGAATATGTCTTTCAAGAGATGGCATGATCATTATGAATATATTGGGATCCTTTTGGTCTCAATAACACTCCTATAATTTTTTTGGATTTTATGAACCAAATATTCCATTAGTATATTTTCACTTTTTTGTAGTTCTCATGGATGATATTTTTGTAAAATTACATATTAAAGTATGAGAATAAAAACCATTTTATTTTGGTTCTATAAATAATGAGGAATCAACATTTTAATGAAATGCTCTCAAAATTTAGTTTCTATAAGAAACAGGTGAATTTATTGGGGACAATGATTTTTGATTTTGGGTTATTAGTTTATCCTAATAATGTGGAGTTTATATTGTCATTGGAGGATCCACAAAACTTCTTTGAGATTCAGAGCATGCTTGGAATTATTGGATACTATCGAAGGTTCATCATTGTTTTTCTCAAAGTGGAATAACATTTGACTAATCCTACCATGAATTTTGTGAAATTATTATTGAATTTCAAATCGTAGTCTTCTTTTTATAAGTTTAAATGGATTCTATCATTACCACTAATTACGATCTTACTTGAGCTAGTTAATGGTCGTGTGGTTTTCTATGATGCTTCTAGTTCTATTATGTGTTACATGTTTATGAAGGATGATCGTGTTGGGTCATATTCCGCTCTTCATCTTTATTCTCATCAAATGAATTACCCCACTAAGGATTTAGAGCTTTCCCTGATTATGCAACCAATTATGTTTTTCTTGCACTATATTTTAGGGGAAAAATTAAATATATTTTTTATTATAATGGTTTGATCAATATCACTGAAAATAACATGAATCAAAAATAGAAACTATGGGTGGAATACCTCCATATGCTTGACATCAACATGACCTATACCTCGAGGAAGGGAAATTTCATTGTACATTATCTCAGTATGATAGTACCATCATCGGATTTTCTAAAATCAAAAAAAGAGTGGAACATTATTGCGATCATTGATCAGTTACATATATATTCTTATGAGGTTATATAATGAATGAATTTGAATAGTGAATAGATATTGTCATCTCTCCTTCGGTATATTGAGTATATTCGTTAGTAGGATGATGAGTTTTGAGGAATTCAAGAAATCGTTTATGGTGGGAGGGTTGTTTCTGGTCGTTGTTATAAAGACTCATACTTTACATACATTGTTAATACTTCAAAATTAAATCATACTTGTTACAAAATATAACAAAACCATGAAAGGACCGTATAGGTATAGTGTCTTTAGAAACTGGGAAACATAAACAACTGGTTCATAAAGCATCTACGTTGTCTCCCATTTATTTCATCATATCTATAGTCCCTTTTGGCATATCTTACTTAATAACCTTCTTCATGACCTGGGGAAAGAAAACATACAAAATGGTGAGCTCAAATACTCATTAAGGGTAAAAAAAAGAAATATTAATCACATCGTTTACATAAGCACATAACTTTTGGAAATCTTATCCTGCAAAAGAGATCATAATTTCATAACATGGAATAAATCATGGTAGTGAAATGTAATCACAATAACCATAACATAAAACATGAAACTTTTTGGCATACACACATAATCATAGAGAATCATTTCTTGTTAGTCAAGACTCATTTCCAAGACTATCTTAGTGGAAAAAGTCCCTTTCTGAACCAAGTCACCCTCGTTTCAGCCCTTTTTCACTGAACCGGTATAACCTACCGTTCCAGCCATGTCTATCTCATGAGATATAAAATCTTTACCCAATGCATTGGAGGGAGATATAGGTCCCACCCATCTCATAATGATACCATTCTTATGTGTGCCACAAAATCATAAATCATACATCATTGCATAACCCATGTAATAAAAATGGGAATCTTAAACATCGTGACTTCATAAAACAATTCATATAAGATAAAGGAATTCATAAAAATATTTCCATCACAACATAATCAAGTAAATGTAATAATAGGGATAAAAACAGAACCCTTTATTATCTTAGATGGAAAATAATTTTGATAAAACACTTGAACTTCATTCTTGAGGAAAATATCCTTTCTTTATCAAAAACACTTTTCCTTTCTTAACAAGTTGTAAAATTCTGAACTAAAAGAAGTTGATTAAAAATAAACTTGAAATATTGTAAAGTAAGCTTCTTGGAAATAATTTTCTAAAAATCCATTCATGTATTATAAGTTAAAAGAAAACATTCTTCTCGTACTTTTGTCGGAAAAGTCAAAAAGTAGCTCATACGAAAAACGACAAAAGATTCCTTTCATATCTTTTACTAAAAACTCACCGAAGGGTAAAATTGGATTTAAAAAATTGTATGTGGATGGAAATAATATTAAATATTGAGGAAACATGGATGTGGATGATAAAATACACCCCAGTAAATTTCAAAGTATAAACAATCTCGGATAAAAATGAGATTGTGATATTTCCCTTACCTTAGGTCCGTTTTTCTTCGTAAGTGTCCGAACCTCCTGTATAATGATTTAAATAATTTTATTGACTTATTCCAGAATCATACTTATTTTTATGATATCATATATGGTCATATTATTAGCTTCTTAGTAGTAATATTTCATTGCTACTAATTATTCACGTGTTTATAATTTTTTTGTTCTTATTCGTGTCTTGTCGAATAAATTCTTATTCTTCTCTTTAGGTTATAGATACCTCATTTCTATAATTGTATTAGTGTAATATATATCATATTCATTCATTAAATTCATTTATATAATCATTATGAAATGAAGATCATGTAGAACGAGTCACATCACATCATGGAGACGATATTCCGTACGTACGCACGAGTGATGATATCATTCCTATGATCGTGGAATTGTATTGGAGTGTATGTATACTATTTCAAAATCCGTATTACATTATAATAGTCATATATAGTCATTATTTACACCATTATACCCATCCAATTAAGGTGGTGGTGGAAAATAGATTACACCACGGCGTGGAGACGGTATTCCGTACGTATGCACGCGCTGTGATTTCTTTTTCCAAAGGATGGATAGATGGTGAAATAGGGTTGTTTCATACTTATAATAACATATCAGTATATGAGTGATACTGATTTTATTACTTCATAATGAAAAAACTAAATAAGAAGAAGTGGAAGAAGAAATAAAGATGAAAGAATCGGTAATGGACATTACCTCTTCTTTGAAGTGCTTCTTTGAGACCTTCTTTTAGGGCACTAAGATCGGTCTTTGAAGAAGACCAGGAACTCTAGGATGTCTATAGGGAAGTGTAGAGGAGGAATTGGCAGGGGTTGGCTGATCTTGAAGGCTCAAAGTGGTGTGTGGAAGAGGGGGAGGAGGTTCCCTTTTATAAGGGAGGAGAGGGGCACCTTTGGAATAACTAAAAATATTATTTTATTATAAAGTCAAGTTCGGTTTTAAATAGCTCCAAATTGATTTTTTTATAAGATAAGGTGGGGATGGGTCTAAATACTCTCATGTAATAGAATTTAGACAAGTTTAGGTTCCTATTTTAACCTTATCATTTAGATTTAACATTAAGTTAAATAATTTTACTTTTACCGTGTCTTCTTGTGTTCTTATACTATAAGGTTAATAAACATACTATAAGAAGCCAAACGAACTCCAAGTTTTTTATTATTAATATATATATAACCTTATCTAAGTCATTTGGCCAAACCTTAGATTTTTAGTAATAAAATAACAATTACTAATATAATATTTGTTTTAAAAACTATTTTATGTCAATTTTGACACTATTTAGTAATTAATTTTTGTTAAAATCATAACAGAATGATTAGTTTGAAAAAAGTTAATTAAATCAATAATAACATGTCATATTAATCTATAAAAGTATTGTAATTCATAAAAAGTGTCAAATTAAATTTATTTTTGTGTTTATAACATCAATTATGTCAATATTTTATTAATAAGATAATTACTGCATCATCGTTGTGTCATAAATAAATTAAATTATTTAATGTCTAAATATTAAAAATAAAATACCATTATGTAGGAAATCTTTTTATCTTTCTAATTAATATTTATAGTCGAATTTATCTTATGTATAACCCCATATTAAAAATGATTTACTTATTAAACTTTGATTTTAACTATTTTAACCCTTCTTTAAATAAATTAATAATAAATGTCCTAATCTAATCCAAGTGGGCCTAAATGGTCATATTGTATTCCTAAGTTTTCTTTTGGTCGCATTACACTTGTCCAATAGAATTAGGACATGATTTAGGGTAATAATAATATCATCTTTACCCTTAATTACCCTATTTACTTTTAACCGTGGTAAAAAAAAGTAAAAAGTTACTATTCACCAAAAATTATTTTCATCTCATTGAACAACATTATACATACTGAAATCAACCGTGTCTCTCAGATTTTTGAAATTCCACTCACAGAAGCGGTAAAATTATGTTTTATGAAAAATTCAGTTTTTTTTAACTACCACTTAGTGGTTTCACTATTCATAAAAAATTGACAGTTTTCAGAAAAATACCAAAATTTCACCCTAGGCTAATTTCAATATTCAGAATCCAAAAATGAAGTCAATTTTGAAAAATAAAATTTATAAAATTTTAAAAAGTGGTTATTACTATTCAAAACGGCTAGTTTTAATAATATTTTAATAGCATATCGTTGTTTAGTGAAACTCAGTATTGCGTACGACGCAAGCTATAGAGGAAGGTCGTGATTTCGTGTAAAGCAAGACAAGCAAGTTTTGTGTAGAAAAAGATTCCTTTGATGATTTATATAACATAAAATTCTCGGGTGTTACATTCTACCCCCCTTAAAATGAATTTCGCCCTCGAAATTCGTCACTTTGTAACAAACAGATGAGGATACCTCTCCCTCATCATATCCTCAATCTCCCATGTAGCTTCTTCTAATTGGTGGTTCCTCCATAAAACTTTCACCAATCGAGTGGTCTTGTTTCGTAGGACTTTTTCGCTACGATCCAGAATCTCTATCGGTTGTTCTTCATAAGAAAGATCTTGCTCCAGTGGTACGACTTCTGAGCTGAGTACATGTGAAGGATTAGGTATGTACTTTCTCAGGAGAGATACATGGAACACATCGTGGACTTGAGAGAGATTCGGTGGAAGTTCCAATCGGTAATCTACCTTCCCAACACGATCTAGTATTTCAAAAGGACCGATATATCTAGGGATCAACTTCCCCTTCTTTCCAAATCTCATAACCCTCTTCCAGGGAGATATTCGTAAGAACACTTTATCACCCACTTCAAACTCTAGGTCTTTTCTTAGGTTGTCGGCATAACATTGTTGTTGACTCTGAGCTGCTCTTATGTGTTGTTGAATAGATCTGACCTTTTCTGCCATTTCATCAACGAGATCAGGTCCTAATAGCTTTCTTTCCCCAACTTCATCCCAGCAAGTTGGAGTCCTGCATTTCTTTCCATACAGAGTTTCATAAGGAGCCATCTGAATACTGGAGTGAAAGCTATTATTATAAGAAAATTACACCAAAGGTAGGTGTTGATCCCAACTACCTTTGAAATCCATAGAGCAAGCTCTCAACATATCATCTAGGGTTTGAATTGTTCTCTCAGACTGACCGTCTATCTAAGGATGATAAGCAGTGCTGAAACTCAACTCTGTATCCAGAGTATGCTGATGACTTCGCCAGAACTTCAAGGTAAATCTCGGATCCTGATCAGATATAATAGAAAGTGGTACTCCATGCAATCTTACCACTTCCTTTACATATATCCTGGCAAGCTGATCCAGAGAGAAATCCTCTCTAATAACAATGAAGTGTGCAGACTTTGTAAGATGATCAACTATGACACAGATAGCATTATTGCCTTTGGATGTTTTAGGAATTCCTGTGACAAATTCCATAGTGATGTTTTCCCATTTCCATTCGGGTATGGGTAATGGTTGTAACATCCCCTTAGACTTCTGTCTCTCAGCTTTAACTTGTTGACAAACCGAGCATCGAGAGACATATTCAGCAACATCTCTTTTCATGCCATCCCACCAGAAGTACTCTTTCAGGTCCCTATATATCTTTGTGCTTCCAGGATGAATAGAGAATGAAGAACTATGAGCCTCATCCAGCAGCTCCTTCTTTAATTCGGGGATGGGAGGAATAGAAACCTGATTCCTGAACTTTATTATCCCATCATAATCAAAGTTGAATTCAGGAACACTTTTCACCTTCTTTTGTAACTCGACATCTTCTTTCTGTGCTTCTTTAATCTTCACATGTATAGATGGTTGAACATTCATTTGAGAAAGATACGATTTTTCCCCATTCATTATAATTCCAAGATCCATCCTTTGTAAATCCATAAATATTGGATCTTTTGTGATCCTCATCATTGATAAACTAGCGTGGTCTTGTCGACTTAATTCATCTTCCACCTTGTTTACTTTCCCAGGGTGGTAATGGATTGAGCAGTCATAATCCTTAATCAGCTCCCACCATCTTCTTTGGTGCATATTCAGCTCCTTTTGTGTGAAAATATACTTTAAACTTTTATGATTAGTATAAAGGTCACACCTTTCTCCATAAAGATAATGCCTCCAAATCTTTAATGCAAAGATTACCGAAGCTAACTCCAAATCATGTGTTGGGTAATTTTGCTCATGGATTTTGAACTGTCGTGAGGCATAAGCTATCCCCATATCATTTTGCATAAGAACGCACCCCAATCCCTTTTTGGATGCATCACTATAGATCACAAACCTTTCTCCACTACAAGGCAGTGTGAGCACAGGTGCACTGGATAACCTTCTTTTCAACTCCTTGAAATTCTCTTCACATTCTTCCGTCCAGACAAACTTAACTCCTTTCCGAGTCAACTTGGTGAGTGGATTAGATAATCGTGAAAAAACTTTCACAAAACGTCGATAATATCCATCCAATCCAAGAAAACTTTGGATCTCAGTTACTATCGTTGGTCTCGACCGTCTTTCGATAACAGCTATTTTTGCTGGATCCATAGATATCCCCTCTTTTGAGATAATGTGACCCAAAAATGCAAAAATTTTAAGCCAAAATTCACACTTGATAAATTTGGCATAAAGCTTCTCCTTTCTCAGGGTCTTCAATATAATTCTCAAGTGATCTTCATGTTCTTCCTTGCTCTTTGAATAGACAAGAATATCGTCTATAAAGACTACCACAAATTGATCAAGATAGTCTCTAAAGACTCTATTCATTAGATCCATGAAGATAGTAGGGGAATTAGTAAGACCAAATGGCATCACTATAAATTCATAGTGTCCATACCTTTTACGGAAAGACGTCTTTGGTATATCCTCCCTTTTTACCCTTAATTGATGATACCATGAACGAAGAGCAATCTTGGAAAAGTATTGAGCTTCACGTAGTTGGTCAAATAGGTCATCAATGCGTGGGAGAGGATATTTGTTCTTGATATTGATCTTGTTAAGTTCTCGATAATCAATGCAGAGTCTCATTGATCCATCTTTCTTCTTAACAAACAGAACAGGTGCTCCCCAAGGTGATGCACTAGGGCATATAAATCCCTTATCAAGATTCTCTTGGAGTTTCTTCTTCAATTCCTACAACTCAATTGGGTCCATTCTATAAGGTGTCTTTGAAATAGGCAAAGCACCCGGTACGAGTTCTATTGAAAACTCAACTTCACGATTCGGTGGAAGACCCGGTAATTCTTCCGGAAAGACATCATCAAACTCCCGTACAATGGGCATATTCTTAATCGTGAGATTATCACCAACCATTTGAGATAAATAACCTTAATTTAGTGGAATCAATACCCATAAAATGGATGAAATTTCCACTAGAAGGTTATGTTCATCCTTGCATTGATAGACGATCATAGATTGATCTGGAATATGAAATGTGACTTACCTTCTTTGGAAATTGATATGAGCTCCATGTAGAGAAAGCCAATCCATGCCAAGAATCACATCAAATTCCACTATAGGAAGGATCACAAGATTTGTAGGAAGCACTTTCCCACTAACTTCAATCGGAGAAGAATTATAAACTTTTGAAGCCACTGTTGTTCCATTAGGTGTTGTCGCAGCTAACTCAGCATCTAATTGTTGAGGTAATACAGTGATACCCTTAGAAAATTCTTCAGAAATAAAAGAGTGGGTGGATCTAGAATCAAATAAAATATTTTCTACTTTAGAGTGGATGGTAAGTGTACTTTTCACCACATCGTTATCATACTCCACATCACTGATAGAAATTGCATGTGACTTTCCTTTGATTTTAGCCTTAAGAGTTTTTTGACGTCGACCATCATCATCAACCCTTGGATTAGGCCATTTATTGGCATAATGTCACATCTCCTTGCACTTGAAACATTGAAGTGTAGTAGGTTCATTGTTTGTGTCCCTTCCTTTGTTTACATCATTAGACATCTTCTTCCCATCATCGCGGCATTCAAATTCCTGATGACCTTCCTTTCCACATCTGAAACATTTACTTGTCCCTTTAAGACAACTCCCTCCATGTTTCTTTCCACACTTTGAGAATAAGGGAAAGCTCATCTTCTTTTCAGTGTGATCTTTAGATTTTCCTTTGAATTCCATTTTCCTCTTCTTATCAAACCCATATGACTGATGGGTTACTCCAATCTCCATCTTGACTTTAAGAGCACATCGAACGATTTCCTCGTAGCTATTGAAGTACCTTATGGCTAACGCCCTTCGAAGACTTGGTTTTAAGCCACTAAAGAATCGATCGATCTTACTCTCAGGTTGGATAATAATACCAGAAGCGTACCTTCCAAGTCTTGTAAAATTTTCTTCACATGTACCAACAGATTCATCATCCTTTTTCTTCAGTTCAAGAAACTCTTTCTCCATCTTTGTTCGGAGAATAAGAGGGAAGTACTTATTGAAAAATAAGTTCTTGAACTCGTCCCATTCCATGGACTCAATTTCATCCCTTTGCCTCGTATTCTTAATAAGATTCCACCATTGATCAGCATCTCCTTCCAAAAGATACACTGCTAGAATGAATTTATCATGTTCAGAGAATTGAAGAACTGAAAATATCTTTTCAGTAGTACTAATCCATTGTTCAGAAACTAGTGGATCAATAGACCCGCTGAAAGAAGGTGGACGCTGCCTCATGAAGGATTCAACATAACGTTGCTCCTTCCTTTGCTCGTTTGGAAGTCCTGCATGATTCATAGCTTGAGAAAGTTGTGTGAGCATGGCTAAAAGATTTTGCATTCCATCTCCCATAACGTTTGGTTTCTCAGGGGGACAATCATTGCATTGCCCGTCGCATTCCGTATTAACAAGGTTCCTTCGGGTTCCAGCCATTGACTAAAACCAAGAAGAATAGTGTGAGCAACACTAATTATAATAGGAAAACCACATAATCAAGAATAAAATTTCACACTTAAGGTCTTATCCTAGGTTATTCATGGCCATTTCTAAAACACTAAGATTGTGTTCTATTCTTAGACTTATCCTTAGGGTTCTTACTAAGGCTTTCACATCCTAGTTTCCAAAGGATGACTATACCTTTCCTCTGATACCAACTATAACGACCCATACTTTACATACATTGTTAATACTTCAAAATTAAATCATACTTATTACAAAACATAACAAAACCACGAAAGGACCATATAGGTATAGTGTCTTTAGAAACTGGGAAACATAAACAATTGGTTCATAAAGCGTCTACGTTATCTCCCATTTATTTCATCATATCTATAGTCCCTTTTGGAATATCTTACTTAATAACCTTCTTCCTGACCTGGGGAAAGAAAACATACAAAATGGTGAGCTCAAATGCTCAGTAAGGGTAAACAAAAGAAATATTAATCACGTCGTATACATAAGCACATAACTTTTGGAAGTCTTAACCTGCAAAAGAGATCATAATTTCATAACATGGAATAAATCATGGCAGTGAAATGTAATCACAATAACCATAACTTAAAACATGAAACTTTTTGGCATACACACATAATCATAGATAATCATTTCTTGTTAGTCAAGACTCATTGCCAAGACTATCTTAGTGGACAAAGTCCCTTTCTGAACCGAGTCACCCTCATTTCAGTCCTGTTTCACTGAACCGGTATAACCTACCATTCCATCCATGTCTATCTCATGAGATATAAAATCTTTACCCAATGAATTGGAGGGAGATATAGGTCCCACCCATCTCATAATGATACCATTCTTATGTGTGCCACAAAATCTTATATCATACATCATTGCATAACCAATGTAATAAAAATGGGAATCTTAAACATCGTGACTTCATAAAACAATTCATATAAGATAAAGGAATTCATAAAAATATTTTCATCACAACATAATCATGTAAATGTAATAATAGGGATAAAAACAAAACCCTTTATTATCTTAGATTGAAAATAATTCTGATAAAACACTTGAACTTCATTCTTGAGGAAAATATCATTTCTACTTCAAAAACACTTTTCCTTTCCTAACATGTCGTACAATTCTAAACTAAAAGAAGTTGATTAAAAATAAACTTGAAAACTTTCAAAGGAAGCTTCTTGGAAATAATGTTTTAAAAATACATTCATGCCATATAAGTTAAAAGAAAACATTCTTCTCATACTTTTGTCGGAAAGGTCAAAAAGTACCTCGTACGAAAAACGACAAAAGATTCCTTTCATATCCTTTACTAAAAACTCACCGAAGGGGAAAATTGGATTTAAAAAATTTTAGGTGGATGGAAATAATATTAAATATTGAGGAAACATGTATGTGGATGATAAAATACACCCTAGTAAATTTCAAAGTATAAACAATCTCGGATAAAAATGAGATTGTGATATTTCCCTTACCTTAGGTCTGTTTTGCTTCATAAGTGTCTGAACCTACTGTATAATGATTTAAATAATGTTATTGACTTATTCCAGAATCATACTTATTTTTATGATATCATATATGGTCATTATCTTAGCTTCTTAGTAGTAATATTTCATTGCTACTAATTATTCGGGTGTTTAGAATTTTTTTGTTCTTATTCGTGTCTTGTCGAATAAATTCTGATTGTTCTCTTTAGGTTATAGACACCTCATTTACATAATGGTATTAGTGTAATATATATCATATTCATTCGTTAAATTCATTTATATAATCATTATGAAATGAATATCATGTAGAACGAGTCGCATCACATCGTGGAGACGGTATTCTGTACGTACGCACGAGTGATGATATCGTTCCTATGATCGTGGAATTGTATTGGAGTGTATGTATACTATTTCAGAATAAGTATTACTTTATAATAGTCATATATAGTCATTATTTACACCATTATACCCATCCAATTAAGGTGGTGGTGGAAAATAGATTACACCACGGCATTAAGACGGTATTCCGTACGTACGCACACGCGGTGATTTCCTTTTCTGTGGGATGGATAGATGGTGAAATAGGGTTGTTTCATAAATATAATAACATATAAGTATATTAGTGATACTGATGTTATTACTTAATAATGAAACAACTAAATAATAATAAGTTGAAGAATAAATAAAGATGAAAGAATCGGTAACGGACATTACCTCTTCTTTGAAGTGCTTCTTTGAGACCTTCTTTTAGGGCACTAAAATCGGTCTTTGAAGAAGACCAGGACCTCTAGGATGTCTCTAGGGAAGTGTAGAGGAGGAATTGGCAGGTTTTGGACGAGGTTGAAGGCTCAAAGTGGTGTGAGGAAGAGGGGGAGGAAGCGCCCTTTTATAAGGGATGAGAGGGGCACCTTTGGAATAACAAAAAGTATTGTTTTATTATAAAGTCAAGTTTAGTTTCAAATAGCTCCAAATTGATTTATTTCAAAGATAAGGTGGGTATGGGTCTAAATCCTCTCATCCAATATAATTTAGACAAGTTTATGTTCCTATTTTAACCTTATCATTTAGATTTAACATTAAGTTAAATAATATTTCTTTTACCGTGTCTTCTTGTGTTCTTATACTATAAGGTTAATAAACTTAATATAAGCATCCAAACGAACCCCAAGTTATTTATTATTAATATATATAACCTTATCTAAGTCATTTGGCCGAACCTTATATTTTTAGGAATAAAATAACAATTATTAATATAATATTTGTTTTAAAAACTATTTTATGTCAATTTTGACACTATTTAGTAATTAATTTTTGTTAAAATCATAACAGAATGATTAGTTTGAAAAAAGTTAATTAAATCAATAATAACATGTCATGTTAATCTATAAAAGTATTGTAATTCATAAAAAGTGTCAAATTAAATTTATTTTTGTGTTTATAACATCAATTATGTCAATATTTTATTAATAAGATAATTACTGCATCATCGTTGTGTCATAAATAAATTAAATTATTTAATGTCTAAATATTAAAAATAAAATACCATTATGTAGGAAATCTTTTTATCTTTCTAATTAATATTTATAGTCGAATTTATCTTATGTATAACCCCATATTAAAAATGATTTACTTATTAAACATTGATTTTAACTATTTTATCCCTTCTTTAAATAAATTAATAATAAATGTCCTAATCTAATCCAAGTGGGCCTAAATGGTCATATTGTATTCCTAAGTTTTCTTTTGGTCGCATTACACTTGTCCAATAGAATTAGGACATGATTTAGGGTAATAATAATATCATCTTTACCCTTAATTACCCTATTTACTTTTAACCGTGGTAAAAAAAAACTAAAAAGTTACTATTCACCAAAAATTATTTTCATCTCATTGAACAACATTATACATACTGACATCAACCGTGTCTCTCAGATTTTTGAAATTCCACTCACAGAAGCGGTAAAATTATGTTTTATGAAAAATTCAGTCTTTTTTAACTACCACTTAGTGGTTTCACTATTCATCAAAAATTGACAGTTTTCAGAAAAATACCAAAATTTCACCCTAGGCTAATTTCAATATTCAGAATCCAAAAATGAAGTCAATTTTGAAAAATAAAATTTATAAAATTTTAAAAAGTGGTTATTACTATTCAAAACGGCTAGTTTTAATAATATTTTAATAGCATATCGTTGTTTAGTGAAACTCAGTATTGCGTACGACGCAAGCTATAGAGGAAGGTCGTGATTTCGTGTAAAGCAAGACAAGCAAGTTTTGTGTAGAAAAAGATTCCTTTGATGATTTATATAACATAAAATTCTCGGGTGTTACATTCTACCCCCCTTAAAATGAATTTCGCCCTCGAAATTCGTCACTTTGTAACAAACAGATGAGGATACCTCTCCCTCATCATATCCTCAATCTCCCATGTAGCTTCTTCTAATTGGTGGTTCCTCCATAAAACTTTCACCAATCGAGTGGTCTTGTTTCGTAGGACTTTTTCGCTACGATCCAGAATCTCTATCGGTTGTTCTTCATAAGAAAGATCTTGCTCTAGTGGTACAACTTCTGAGCTGAGTACATGTGAAGGATTAGGTATGTACTTTCTCAGGAGAGATACATGGAACACATCGTGGACTTGAGAGAGATTCGGTGGAAGTTCCAAACGGTAAGCTACCTTCCCAACACGATCCAGTATTTCAAAAGGACCGATATATCTAGGGATCAACTTCCCCTTCTTTCCAAATCTCATAACCCTCTTCCAGGGAGATATTCGTAAGAACACTTTATCACCCACTTCAAACTCTAGGTCTTTTCTTAGGTTGTCGGCATAACATTGTTGTTGACTCTGAGCTGCTCTTATGTGTTGTTGAATAGATCTGACCTTTTCTGCCATTTCATCAACGAGATCAGGTCCTAATAGCTTTCTTTCCCCAACTTCATCCCAGCAATTTGGAGTCCTGCATTTCTTTCCATACAGAGTTTCATAAGGAGCCATCTGAATACATGAGTGAAAGCTATTATTATAAGAAAATTACACCAAAGGTAGGTGTTGATCCCAACTACCTTTGAAATCCATAGAGCAAGCTCTCAACATATCATCTAGGGTTTGAATTGTTCTCTCAGACTGACCGTCTATCTAAGGATGATAAGCAGTGCTGAAACTCAACTCTGTATCCAGAGTATGCTGAAGACTTCGCCAGAACTTCGAGGTAAATCTCGGATCCCGATCAGATATAATAGAAAGTGGTACTCCATGCAATCTTACCACTTCCTTTACATATATCCTGGCAAGCTGATCCAGAGAGAAATCCTCTCTAATAAAAATGAAGTGTGCAGACTTTGTAAGATGATCAACTGTGACACAGATAGCATTATTGCCTTTGGATGTTTTAGGAATTCCTGTGACAAATTCCATAGTGATGTTTTCCCATTTCCATTCGGGTATGGGTAATGGTTGTAACATCCCCTTAGACTTCTGTCTCTCAGCTTTAACTTGTTGACAAACCGGGCATCGAGAGACATATTCGGCAACATCTCTTTTCATGCCATCCCACCAGAAGTACTCTTTCAGGTCCCTATATATCTTTGTGCTTCCAGGATGAATAGAGAATGAAGAACTATGAGCCTCATCCAGCAGCTCCTTCTTTAATTCGGGGATGGGAGGAATAGAAACCTGATTCCTGAACTTTATTATCCCATCATAATCAAGGTTGAATTCAGGAACACTTTTCACCTTCTTTTGTAACTCGACATCTTCTTTCTGTGCCTCTTTAATCTTCACATGTATAGATGGTTGAACATTCATTTGAGAAAGATACGATTTTTCCCCATTCATTATAATTCCAAGATCCATCCTTTGTAAATCCATAAATATTGGATCTTTTGTGATCCTCATCATTGATAAACTAGCGTGGTCTTGTCGACTTAATTCATCTTCCACCTTGTTTACTTTCCCAGGGTGGTAATGGATTGAGCAGTCATAATCCTTAATCAGCTCCAACCATCTTCTTTGGTGCATATTCATCTCCTTTTGCGTGAAAATATACTTTAAACTTTTATGATTAGTATAAAGGTCACACCTTTCTCCATAAAGATAATGCCTCCAAATCTTTAATGCAAAGATTACCGAAGCTAACTCCAAATCATGTGTTGGGTAATTTTGCTCATGGATTTTGAACTTTCGTGAGGCATAAGCTATCCCCATATCATTTTGCATAAGAACGCACCCCAATCCCTTTTTGGATGCATCACTATAGATCACAAACCTTTCTCCACTACAAGGCAGTGTGAGCACAGGTGCACTGGATAACCTTCTTTTCAACTCCTTGAAATTCTCTTCACATTCTTCCGTCCAGACAAACTTAACTCCTTTCCGAGTCAACTTGGTGAGTGGATTAGATAATCGTGAAAAAACATTCACAAAACGTCGATAATATCCAGCCAATCCAAGAAAACTTTGGATCTCAGTTACTATCGTTGGTCTCGACCATCTTTCGATAACAGCTATGTTTGCTGGATCCATAGATATCCCCTCTTTTGAGATAATGTGACCCAAAAATGCAAAAAAATTAAGCCAAAATTCACACTTGATAAATTTGGCATAAAGCTTCTCCTTTCTCAGGGTCTTCAATATAATTCTCAAGTGATCTTCATGTTCTTCATTGCTCTTTGAATAGACAAGAATATCGTCTATAAAATCTACCACAAATTGATCAAGATAGTCTCTAAAGACTCTATTCATTAGATCCATGAAGATAGCAGGGGAATTAGTAAGACCAAATGGCATCACTATAAATTCATAGTGTCCATACCTTTTACGGAAAGACGTCTTTGGTATATCCTCCCTTTTTACCCTTAATTGATGATACCATGAACGAAGAGCAATCTTGGAAAAGTATTGAGCTTCACGTAGTTGGTCAAATAGGTCATCAATGCGCGGGAGAGGATATTTGTTCTTGATATTGATCTTGTTAAGTTCTCGATAATCAATGCAGAGTCTCATTGATCCATCTTTCTTCTTAACAAACAGAACAGGTGCTCCCCAAGGTGATGCACTAGGGCGTATAAATCCCTTATCAAGATTCTCTTGGAGTTTCTTCTTCAATTCCTACAACTCAATTGGGTCCATTCTATAAGGTGTCTTTGAAATAGGCAAAGCACCCGGTACGAGTTCTATTGAAAACTCAACTTCACGATTCGGTGGAAGACCCAGTAATTCTTCCGGAAAGACATCATCAAACTCCCGTACAATGGGCATATTCTTAATCGTGAGATTCTCACCAACCATTTGAGATAAATAACCTTAATTTAGTGGAATCAATACCCATAAAATGGATGAAATTTCCACTAGAAGGTTATGTTCATCCTTGCATTGATAGACGATCATAGATTGATCTGGAATATGAAATGTGACTTACCTTCTTTGGAAATTGATATGAGCTCCATGTAGAGAAAGCCAATCCATGCCAAGAATCACATCAAATTCCACTATAGGAAGGATCACAAGATTTGTAGGAAGCACTTTCCCACTAACTTCAATCGGAGAAGAATTATAAACTTTTGAAGCCACTGTTGTTCCATTAGGTGTTGTCGCAGCTAACTCAGCATCTAATTGTTGAGGTAATACAGTGATACCCTTAGAAAATTCTTCAGAAATAAAAGAGTGGGTGGATCTAGAATCAAATAAAATATTTGCTACTTTAGAGTGGATGGTAAGTGTACTTTTCACCACATCGTTATCATACTCCACATCACTGATAGAAATTGCATGTGACTTTCCTTTGATTTTAGCCTTAAGAGTTTTTTGATGTCGACCATCATCATCAACCCTTGGATTAGGGAATTTATTGGCATAATGTCACATCTCCTTGCACTTGAAACATTGAAGTGTAGTAGGTTCATTTTTTGTGTCCCTTCCTTTGTTTACATAATTAGACATCTTCTTCCCATCATCGCGGCATTCAAATTCCTGATGACCTTCCTTTCCACATCTGAAACATTTACTTGTCCCTTTAAGACAACTCCCTCCATGTTTCTTTCCACACTTTGAGAATAAGGGAAAGCTCATCTTCTTTTCAGTGTGATCTTTAGATTTTCCTTTGAATTCCATTTTCCTCTTCTTATCAAACCCATATGACTGATGGGTTACTCCAATCTCCATCTTGACTTTAAGAGCACATCGAACGATTTCCTCGTAGCTATTGAAGTACCTTATGGCTAACGCCCTTCGAAGACTTGGTTTTAAGCCACTAAAGAATCGATCGATCTTACTCTCAGGTTGGATAATAATACCAGAAGCGTACCTTCCAAGTCTTGTAAAATTTTCTTCACATGTACCAACAGATTCATCATCCTTTTGCTTCAGTTCAAGAAACTCTTTCTCCATCTTTGTTCGGAGAATACGAGGGAAGTACTTATTGAAAAATAAGTTCTTGAACTCGTCCCATTCCATGGACTCAATTTCATCCCTTTGCCTCGTATTCTTAATAAGATTCCACCATTGATCAGCATCTCCTTCCAAAAGATACACTGCTAGAATGAATTTATCATGTTCAGAGAATTGAAGAACTGAAAATATCTTTTCAGTAGTACTAATCCATTGTTCAGCAACTAGTGGATCAATAGACCCGCTGAAAGAAGGTGGACGCTGCCTCATGAAGGATTCAACATAATGTTGCTCCTTCCTTTGCTCGTTTGGAAGTCCTGCATGATTCATAGCTTGAGAAAGTTGTGTGAGCATGGCTAAAAGATTATGCATTCCATCTCCCATAACGTTTGGTTTCTCAGGGGGACAATCATTGCATTGCCCGTCGCATTCCGTATTAACAAGGTTCCTTCGGGTTCCAGCCATTGACTAAAACCAAGAAGAATAGTGTGAGCAACACTAATTATAATAGGAAAACCACATAATCAAGAATAAAATTTCACACTTAAGGTCTTATCCTAGGTTATTCATGGCCATTTCTAAAACATTAAGATTGTGTTCTATGCTTAGACTTATCCTTAGGGTTCTTACTAAGGCTTTCACATCCTAGTTTCCAAAGGATGACTATACCTTTCCTCTGATACCAACTATAACGACCCATACTTTACATACATTGTTAATACTTCAAAATTAAATCATACTTATTACAAAACATAACAAAACCACGAAAGGACCATATAGGTATAGTGTCTTTAGAAACTGGGAAACATAAACAATTGGTTCATAAAGCGTCTACGTTATCTCCCATTTATTTCATCATATCTATAGTCCCTTTTGGCATATCTTACTTAATAACCTTCTTCCTGACCTGGGGAAAGAAAACATACAAAATGGTGAGCTCAAATGCTCAGTAAGGGTAAACAAAAGAAATATTAATCACGTCGTATACATAAGCACATAACTTTTGGAAGTCTTAACCTGCAAAAGAGATCATTATTTCATAACATGGAATAAATCATGGCAGTGAAATGTAATCACAATAACCATAACTTAAAACATGAAACTTTTTGGCATACACACATAATCATAGATAATCATTTCTTGTTAGTCAAGACTCATTGCCAAGACTATCTTAGTGGACAAAGTCCCTTTCTGAACCGAGTCACCCTCATTTCAGTCCTGTTTCACTGAACCGGTATAACCTACCATTCCATCCATGTCTATCTCATGAGATATAAAATCTTCACCCAATGAATTGGAGGGAGATATAGGTCCCACCCATCTCATAATGATACCATTCTTATGTGTGCCACAAAATCTTATATCATACATCATTGCATAACCAATGTAATAAAAATGGGAATCTTAAACATCGTGACTTCATAAAACAATTCATATAAGATAAAGGAATTCATAAAAATATTTTCATCACAACATAATCATGTAAATGTAATAATAGGGATAAAAACAAAACCCTTTATTATCTTAGATGGAAAATAATTCTGATAAAACACTTGAACTTCATTCTTGAGGATAATATCATTTCTACTTCAAAAAGACTTTTCCTTTCCTAACATGTCGTACAATTCTAAACTAAAAGAAGTTGATTAAAAATAAACTTGAAAACTTTCAAAGGAAGCTTCTTGGAAATAATGTTTTAAAAATACATTCATGCCGTATAAGTTAAAAGAAAACATTCTTCTCATACTTTTGTCGGAAAGGTCAAAAAGTACCTCGTACGAAAAACGACAAAAGATTCCTTTCATATCCTTTACTAAAAACTCACCGAAGGGGAAAATTGGATTTAAACAATTGTAGGTGGATGGAAATAATATTAAATATTGAGGAAACATGTATGTGGATGATAAAATACACCCTAGTAAATTTCAAAGTATAAACAATCTCGGATAAAAATGAGATTGTGATATTTCTCTTACCTTAGGTTTGTTTTGCTTCATAAGTGTCTGAACCTACTGTATAATGATTTAAATAATGTTATTGACTTATTCCAGAATCATAATTATTTTTATTATATCATATATGGTCATTATCTTAGCTTCTTAGTAGTAATATTTCATTGGTACTAATTATTCGGGTGTTTAGAATTTTTTTGTTCTTATTCGTGTCTTGTCGAATAAATTCTGATTGTTCTCTTTAGGTTATAGACACCTCATTTCCATAATGGTATTAGTGTAATATATATCATATTCATTCGTTAAATTCATTTATATAATCATTATGAAATGAATATCATGTAGAACGAGTCGCATCACATCGTGGAGACGGTATTCCGTACGTACGCAGGAGTGATGATATCATTCCTATGATCGTGGAATTGTATTGGAGTGTATGTATACTATTTCAGAATAAGTATTACTTTATAATAGTCATATATAGTCATTATTTACACCATTATACCCATCCAATTAAGGTGGTGGTGGAAAATAGATTACACCACGGCATTGAGACGGTATTCCGTACGTACGCACACGCGGTGATTTCTTTTTCTGTGGGATGGATAGATGGTGAAATAGGGTTGTTTCATAAATATAATAACATATAAGTATATGAGTGATACTGATGTTATTACTTAATAATGAAACAACTAAAGAATAATAAGTTGAAGAATAAATAAAGATGAAAGAATCGGTAACGGACATTACCTCTTCTTTGAAGTGCTTCTTTGAGACCTTCTTTTAGGGCACTAAAATCGGTCTTTGAAGAAGACCAGGACCTCTAGGATGACTCTAGGGAAGTGTAGAGGAGGAATTGGCAGGTTTTGGACGAGGTTGAAGGCTCAAAGTGGTGTGAGGAAGAGGGGGAGGAAGTGCCCTTTTATAAGGGATGAGAGGGGCACCTTTGGAATAACAAAAAATATTATTTTATTATAAAGTCAAGTTCAGTTTCAAATAGCTCCAAATTGATTTATTTCAAAGATAAGGTGGGTATGGGTATAAATCCTCTCATCCAATATAATTTAGACAAGTTTATGTTCCTATTTTAACCTTATCATTTAGATTTAACATTAAGTTAAATAATTTTTCTTTTACCGTGTCTTCTTGTGTTCTTATACTATAAGGTTAATAAACTTAATATAAGCATCCAAACGAACCCCAAGTTATTTATTATTAATATATATAACCTTATCTAAGTCATTTGGCCGAACCTTATATTTTTAGGAATAAAATAACAATTACTAATATAATATTTGTTTTAAAAACTATTTTATGTCAATTTTGACACTATTTAGTAATTAATTTTTGTTAAAATCATAACAGAATGATTAGTTCTACAAAAGTTACTTAAATAAATACTAACATGTCATAGTAATCTATAAAATTAGTGTAATTCATAAAAAGTGTCAAATTACATTTATTTTGGTGTTTATAACATCAATTATGTCAATATTTCATTAATAAGATAATTACTGCATCATCGTTGTGTCATAAATAAATTAAATTATTTAATGTCTAAAAATTACAAATAAAATACCATTATGTATCAACTCTTTTTATCTTTCTAATGAATATTTATAGTCTAATTATCTTATGTATAACCCCATATTAAAAATGATTTACTTATTAAACTTTGATTTTAACTATTTTAACCCTTCTTTAAATAAATTAATAATAAATGTCCTAATCTAATCCAAGTGGGCCTAAATGGTCATATTTTATTCCAAAGATTGTTTTTGGTCAAATTACACTTGTCCAATAGAATTAGGACATGTGTTAGGGTAATAATAATATCATCTTTACCCTTAATTACCCTATTTACTTTTAACCATGGTAAAAAAAAGTAAAAAGATACTATTCACCAAAAATTATTTTCATCTCATTGAACCACATTTTACATACTGACATCAATCGTGTCTCTCAGATTTTTGAAATTCCACTCACAGAAGCGGTAAAATTAAGTTTTATGAAAAATTCAGTTTTTTTAACTACCACTTAGTGGTTTCACTATTCATCAAAAATTGAAAGTTTTCAGAAAATACCAAAATTTCACCCTAGGCTAACTTCGATATTCCGAATCAAAAAATGAAGTCCATTTTGAAAAATAAAATTTCAAAAATTTAAAAAAGTGGTTATTACTATTCATAATGGCTAGTTTTAATAATATTTTAATAGCATGTCGTTGTTTAGTGAAACTCGGTATTGCGTACGACGCAAGCTATCGAGGAAGGTCGTGATTTCGTGTAAAGCAAGCCAAGGAAGTGTTGTGAAGAAAAAGATTCTTTTGATGATTTATATAACATAAAAGTCTCGGGTGTTATAGTTTTCCCCCTTTAGATTGTATTATCTACTTTGGGGATTGGTTTCTCATTCCATCATCTATGAGGACAAAGGTTTTTTACTATAATAGTTCTCCATGGTATTCTCATCTATGATCTATGAATTTGTATTATGACATGGGATGATGACTTTGGGGGATAGGTTTATATATGAAATGCTGATTAGGTTTCCTTCAATTACACCTACCAATAGATAAAGGTAAAGAATCTGAAACCTTCTAGTTCTCTCCAACCCATTTTAGTTCCTATTTGTAAATGGGATGAGTTTTCTAAGGACGTATTTTTTGGATTACCACAGACTCCATGTAGGAATAATTCTATATTGGTGGTGATTGTTCATCTAATGAAATCGACTCACTTCATTCCAATCAGAGACACCACTAAAGTTGAGGATTTTGGTGATATGTATATATATATATATATATATATATATATATATACAGGAGTTTATGAGGTTATATGTGGTTACCCCTACTATTTCATTAGAGAGGGATACTTGGTTTACCTCAGGGTTCTATAAGAGTCTATAGAAGGCAATGGGGACATAGGTCAGGCAAAGTACAACTTAAAAGCCACAAACAAATGAGCCGATGGAGTGTTCTATTCAGATCATAGAGGATATGCTCTATTCTTTTGTCTTTTATGTTAGTGTATTTTAAAATAACCATCATGGTCTATTTGAGTTTTCATATATCAATAGTTACTATTCTTCAATCATAATGGTCCCCTTGGAATTATTTATAATTTTTTCCATGAGGATCCCCACTTTGTTGGGTTGAGGTGTGTGGGACCTCTCTTGTGGGACCAAATCTCATTTAAGATACATTAGTAAGGATCCAATATGTGCATCGATGTATGGATATAGGTCAGAGTCATACTAAATATTATATGGATCATTGAAACCATCCTTTGGTGTTTTCCATTAGTGAATGGGTTTTATGGAATGTTTATCCTCATTTGGCACGCATTCAGCATGGAAAATGGGGGAAGTTGGATCCGGGATATGTTTGATAATTTTAAGTAACATAGATATTTGAGAATTATATTATTGGTTGAAACGTCCAATTCAGTTAATATGTATTCTTAATGATTTACAAATACCTCAACTCAAGAAATATAATTCTAATCCCTCTCATGTTCTTTCTTAGGAAGAGATTGTGTTAGAGACAAAAGATTATGTTATAGAGATTCCCAGGGAGATGATTTTCTCTTAGTTGAAATTCATGTTTCGGATGTCTTCCATGTTATTTATATAGTATTGGTGGCATGCATCATATTCTCACGAGGATTGGGAGAAATAAATGTTTGGGAGGGAGCAGTGGACTTTCCACTTTTCAGAGCTCCATTCTTTTATATTACATCCCAAGTCTGTAAATTCTTATTGTGGGGAGTTTTTAATATCCCTTTACCTTCATTTGTATATTCTTCACCACTCATTTCATTTCTCCTTTTTAGAGTTATTTTCATACCATAAGAGGATAAAGGCAATTTTTTTAGGGAAATGATCTAAATTCTGGGGTTTTAAGTTTTATTTGTTGAATTAATAGATTCCTAGTATAAATGTAATGAAGTGTTTCAAGGGATCTACTTGGGTACGTAAATCTTCAGAGTTGGTTTGGGTTTTTTCTACAAAATATTGACAATGAACATTCAATTGAATTATTTTATGCCATGAACCAGTTACATGATGTGAATATATAATTGCATAGATTCCATGAGTTAGTCCATATCATGAAAATATTAAAAGATATTAGAGAAGTTTTTGTTTTGAAAAGGTTATTCAGAGTTACTTTAATCTGAGGTGATTCCTTTCTCAGCCTCTCTGGAAAATTGTTTAATTCAAGTCTTGAAAGGATTTCATGTCATCAAGGGTTCGGGTCTTGCAGTTTTAACCAAAATATAAGTATTATTTCCCTTCCTTTCAATTTAAAATCCTCTCTCTTGAAACCTAGTAGCTCTTCTAAGTGATTATTTGGATCCCTACACCTTTCATGTTTTTTTCATTTGGAGATTGATCTTTGTGGTGAATATGTTTCATCTATATAGGTACGCAACCTTTCTGTTTCTTCGTTTTTATTGTTCAAAATTGATTTATGGTACTATGTTTTCATATTTTTTTAACTTTTAATAATTTTCATATTAATACGTCCAAAATTTTATGTATGATCTACTTTTGAGGGTTGGTCCTTTGTTGGTCACTGTGGGGAAGGTAATACTTCTCTAAGATATGTGCAATATAATGTATCTACCCACCTTTCCAATTATAGAATATGATTATGAAGTGTGTTAATTGTATTTTGTGTCTCTATTTATTGTTTTGTGTTCCTTCTAGTGGTTATGGATCTAGTTACAGGCATTTTTGACCCATGTTTGAGGTGGGTGGACAGTCTCTAGCCTATGATGGATGAACCTTGATTTTATCTAGTTTTATATATTGTTTTAGATATAAAATGGAACAATTTATTGATTAAAAAATGTATCAT
This sequence comes from Viscum album, assembly GCA_963277665.1. Taxonomy (NCBI): domain Eukaryota; kingdom Viridiplantae; phylum Streptophyta; class Magnoliopsida; order Santalales; family Viscaceae; genus Viscum; species Viscum album. The sequence continues at coordinate 860,172,488 of OY728134.1, read as the reverse complement.
ATGGGAATATGGGTTTTGAGTAATGATGGGTTTCAACTTCTTTTGGGAAAAGAAAAATTATTTTTAAATAATTTTGAAAAGGATTTATGAAATGGTTCCAAATGGATTATTTGATGAAATGATTTGGAAAATATAGGAGATGGGAAGCCTCATGAACTTAGGTTAAAGGTATACTAATAGGAAGATTCCATTGATATTATCATGGAGTTGACTCAGGGGGTGTTCCTCTACTCCCCAGGCCAATTATTCTTTGTACTTGTGAGATCTCTTGGGAGGTTCACTTTCTGGGGTTTTATTGTGATCTCAAGATTGTATGAATATATCTATAGACTTTATGTGCACGATTATATATATATGGGTACAATTTTTCTATCAACACTAAATTATAGTGACACTTTATGTGAAGTCACGTGTACTTTTAGTTTTCCATGTTTTGGAGTTTTTATGATATGGGATACATTCTTTGGACTGTGCAGATATATGTGATATTCTTTGTAATTATTTTACCTGGATTATTTAGAACTGTGGATGAAATGGAAATTTTTTAACATTATTTCAATATAAATTTGTGTAAATGACTATTATGCCTTTTTTTCAATAAATTTGAGAATATTTGGATTATTATAGAATAAATGTTATGGAACTCCTAGGTGGGATCCTACTGATCTTGTTTTCTCATACCATGTGTACCTCATCAATGGTGTTTATAACTTTCTGTGTATTTTGATGTAGGTATAGGAAATGTGTCATATTAACTTGTTGAGGTTTCTACCACCTAATTCTTTATCTATTCATGATATAGTGGGATTTTTTATTCTTATCATAATGAGTGGTTGTTTCCCATTTTGGGTTTTTACCTTCGTTGTTGGGATCCTAACATGGATTTGTTTGTAGTTTTTTTCAGGTTGTGTCACTTCTACTATTTCAATTAAGTTATGGGATATATATTCTTTTTAAATATTATATTATATCCTCCACTTTTTATATATATTTCATGTTGTTTGCTTCATGTTGGGTGAAATATTTTCATGTGGTGATTATTTATGTTCATGTTCTAGATTCCAACCTCTGGGGATTGGGAATGTGATGGATTCATTTGGGTATCGGTTCATGTGGTTATCCGGGTTGGTACATTTTAGGTTTCATATGAAAGGGATGATCTCAAATTCTCAATATGAGAAACATAAAATTGATGTAGTCTTGTTATAAATGTTATCATGCGAAAGAAAAATAACATGAGCCTATAATCAACATAAAACTAATAGAATGATATATCAATGAAAATAAATGAAAACGTTGATATCAGTAACACCAGTATGATATAGATAGAATGTATAATGTCAGTTATTAACAAACTTATTATCAAGGCCTTGTTCTGAGAACTTAACTTATCATCAAGACCTCAATCAAAAAAACTTGCTGACTTGGGATGGAAATCACCAGATACAAAAACCAGTTTTCTCTCATGAGATTTAAGGATCCAATGAGAGACTATATGATTTTGGAACCCACACAAAACCTAATTTATTTTTAATTAATTCATTATAAGAGTCATTAATACCTTTCACATCATTCCTTGATGAACCTCTTACTGAATAAAGCATGTATCTCCATATAATGATGAGTATATAAATCAATAAATATCATCCCACATTAGAAATCAATAATTATCATGAATGTTAGTGAATTTCACCTTGTTAACAAAAGGAGTTACTTGATCATTACTAATCCATAAAAACAAGGTCGATAGTCAAATGATACATATTGAACTTTTTAATAATTATATATATAAGAAAGATAACAAAAAGAATTCAATTAATTATAACCACATAAATAGAATAAAATAAATTATAGGTGAACATCATCCAAATTGAATTATTTGGAATATTATTTTCATAATTTATATATAGAAATTTGTATATTATTAAGTCAATATTGGAATAACATGGTCATATGTCATCCAGAGAAAGAATGTGGATGGATTCAAAAGAAAAAATCTCACAAAATGAGAAATATTTGTTAAAGTGTTTATGTAGAAGGAATATATATCCCTAGAAAAAATGATAGAATAACACATAAAAAAATCAAATGAATAATGTACCACCTTATGTAAAATAATTATAAGATATTGACAATAACTCAATGATCAAAAGTTTGGTTACAAAAAAATTTATATTCAGAAAGTAGTTGAATCAATAGCCACAAGAATAAGGGAACATAATTTTTCTAATAAATACCATGAAATAAAAATAGTATGGTAACAATATTCACATGGGAAGTGAATACACCTAACAAAAAAATAAAGGGCACAAAATATATGATCTGTTAACGAATCATAATTGTGACCAAGAAAAACCTTACAAATTTAGAAGAATTTGAATCTAAACTCTTAAAAAGGGAGGAATTGAAATAGAACATAAAATAAAATTATTAAAATAAAATTGATGATATTATTTCTCATTTTGGAATCACATACCGCACAATAATGAAAATAGTTGAATGTTAAATAACATGCCCCAAAGAGATGAATTTGAGATGAAAACCCAATCCTCTTGTCCATGACTTCCACATACATAATTTAACTTCTTGGATCACAAGAATGGCTATATAAATCACTAAATTCAAAACCTTAATCATAAAAACTATCATTTATAACCTTCTTAAATATTCATTATCTATATTTATTCTACCATTTTTCCATATTGAGTGTTTATAGTTTTGATCATTTGTACTCGTTTCAGAATACTAGGATTCATTTTCATTATTTTTGTCAAATTCCATCACTACTTGATCATTAATGGTTCTATTAGGTATTATTAATAATAATTAATGATTTTTTAAAATAATTTCATGAGTTTATTAGTTTTTATCCTTGAATATGAAATTGATTACAACAATATTTAGTGTTTTTTGTCGATCGAAGTCTATTTTAATAATTCATTAATTAAATCTAGATATAACATCTCCAGAATAAAAAAATAAAAAAATTTGTACACATGTTTTCATATTATACCAGTAATTAACTTCTCATATTTCTTAATGATATAAATTACTTGTATTTTTTTTATGAGGTGGTTACACAAACACACACATAAAATACCCTGATCAAATTAATTATTATGATGTGATTTTGATGTAAAATCATCATAACAAAAGAATAATGATCTTATTTAGTGTATATTAGTAAGATATATCTAAATTATAAATAATTAAATATAGAAGATAATTTATATTAATCCATTACGTGTAAAAATTTATCATTTTTCTCCAAGTTCACTCATTATAAATAATTGAATTAATGAAAATCATTTGTTAATAATATCATTAATAAGTTCTTAAATTATTATACCAGAAACTGAATTATATCATAATAACAGTATTTATCCTTTAATTTCATCCTTATACTAATTCTTATAAAACAGTAAAGGAAAACAAAACATATCACTTCATGGAGGTAGTAGTTCGTAGAACACATAAAAATAGTATTTTCAACATGAATGAGTAATATTAAAAAAATAGTACACTTAATATAAAAGAATTATAGTGTATAGATGATAATATTATAATTATATTTGTGTGTAGAGAGTAAATATTAATGAATTTAATTAGTAATAAATCTAAGTAGTTCATAATACTCATGTAAAAATCATTAATTTTCTATATAAGTCTCCATATAAATGAAGGTCTTATGCGGACTAATGTTGACCAAAAGATTTTTAATGCTAGAGAAGTGTGTTGGTGGAAAGAATGCAATATTTTCAAGGATAATTTCTAATGATAATTGATCCATGAAGTGGTGAAGATGTTACCCTTTTATAAGTGAAGGGAAAGGTGGTTTTGGTAGTAACCCTTACATTTTCAATAATGTAAGCTTACTAATAAAGTAAAAAAGGCTCAAAATAGAAAAAATAGGAGAGAAAATTATTGTGGGTCGAAACCTACCTAAAAAATTCTTTTTGATAAGTCTTTGAGTGTCATGATTCTTTTTATTTTAACATTTTGTATTTTCCCTATTTTTCATTTACCATGGTTACTAATTTATACTCTTAGTAATTAATTTTAATGAGAAATATTATGCTTTATTTTTTTACCTCATTTTTTACTTATAATTTTAAATTAGAAAATAATTTTATAAAATGACATTTTTGAATTTGTGAAAATTTTAATTATAATATAAACAAACTTAATAGAAATTTTTTTAAAGAAATAGTATTTCAATGATTTTCATTTATATATAAGATATAATTATCTATGATACTAATATTAATGAAAAAAATTGATTTAAAGTATTAAATAATGGGTATAATGAATTTAAGGAAATGAAACACCAGTATCCCTTGAAAATAATTGATTTATAGAAAAACCAGAAATATTTTTTATATTAATGTTACATTTTTTTGTTATAAAAATGTTTTCTATAAGTTTTTACATTTCAATGTATATTTCAAAATGAATAATGTTATAAATAAAACTAATATTTATTTACATAAAGGTTTTATAAATTACTATGTTATTATTGTATAATGGTGGTGTCATGAAAATTACATGTTTCCTGAAACCTGTATTTTTTACTAAAAATCATTATTTTTTGAAAAAGATCAAAAATTAATACAAAGTAAATTTTTTTATCTTTAATTACGAAATTAATTTCATTTAATTAATATCAAATTCTAAAATTTATAAATTCAATTTTTGAATAATATCATAAAATATAATGAATAAAAATAAAATGAAACTCTCAAATATTTACTATTATTATTCTTATTTATTATTTGTTACCAACAGAATTTATGTTAATGAATTACTAATATTGACTATGAATTATAAATAATAATAATTTTCTTGAAATTGAAATTCATTTTTTATGAAGGACTGTTTTTTCAAACATACATTCCAAAATAATAAATTATATTTTTAGTCATTTTAGGTATGTTGTTGAATTTACTTCATAAAGAAGTATAATTTATTTTCTATATACATATAATTAAAAATTAATTTCTTACTATTCATTACTACAGATTCAATGAATAGGTTTTTAATGGTTATACAAAAATATTTATATTTTATCTAAATATACAATTGTTTTGTTTATGTTCAGTGTTGCATGTGGAGTATGTTACCAGACACATTAACTTATTAAAAGGTAATCATATATTAGAATTTTAAGTTATTACACTGTATATATTTATAATTCAAAAATTAATAGAAAATTAAAAACTATGATCTTTATTAGAAGGATCCGACTTTATTTTTTGGTATTTATGTGACACATACTCAATTGTTGAACCTCATCATTCCCTAATAATAAAGGTTGAGCTCAAAAACATTTATCACCTTCTTTTTTATATATAATTATTATTTCTAAGATTATTTTTCTTTCAAAGGATATATTCATAAACATTAATTTATGAAATATAATATTTATCCCCTCCCTTTAAGATTTCCAAATCCATCCCTTGTAGAAACATAAATATTGGATCTTTTTTATCCCCATCTTAGATAATCTTGTATGTTGCTTTTGGCTCATAGCATAGTCTACATTATTTTACTTTATATAGTGGTTATTTTTCTAGCAGCCAAAATATTTAATTAACTCTAACCATATTATCTAGTTCATATTTGATAATTTATGAGTGAATATATACTTTATACTTTTATAATCAAAATATATGTCACACCTTTATCTGTAAAGATAATACATCCATATCTTGAATTCAAAAATTACTAAAGTTATCTACACATAATAAGTTGCATAATTTCTATCATGGACCCATAATTGGAATGAGGTATAAGAAATCACTATATTATTCTGATGAGAATTAATCCTAAACATTTATTTGATGCATCACTATAGATCACAAGCTCTTCTCCACCATAGGGTAGTGTGAATATAGGTGCACTGACCAACCTTATCTTTAGTCCCTCGGAATATTCCTTATATATATAAATCCAAAATAACCTTACTCTCTTTCATGTTAGCTTTGTAATTTCATTAGATATCCATGATAAATGAATTGAAAATAATCAATAAAACCCATTAAAACCAAGAAAACTAGGGATCCAATTCCATGTGATTTCTCTCTGCCAATGTTAAAAAATTTCATTAATGGATCAAATGATATACCCCATATGAGATTATGTGACCCAAAGAATTAAACAATTTATATCCAAAATTAACCCTTTGTAACATTTTCATCTAGAATCACCTTCCTTACGGTTTATAGTAAAATTTGAAAGTAATATCCATGATCTTACTTACACAAGGATGGTAGAAGAATGTCATCTATAAATACCATCACAACGTAAAATATTTAATAGAAAAATAAATTATTCATTAAATCCATCTGGACAATTGGGGAACTAGTTAGACCTAAGGTAATCACTACAAATTAATAGATACCGTACCTCGAATAGAATAGTTTCATGGGTAAACCTTCAATTTTAACAATCAACAAATAGTATAAAAATTCAAGATGAATCATGGGAAAAATCGATCTCATCATAATTGATCGACCAAATCATCAATATGGGAAAAAGGATATTTATTCCTGATTGTGATCTTGTTAATCACTAAATGATCAATGAAATCCCACATTGATCCATATTTTTTCTTAAATAAAATAATATGTGAAACCCATGGTAGCACACATATATAAATGAATCCATTATAAAGAGTCTCTTAATGTTTCTTTATTAATTCTTAGAAATCAATCTGGGAAATTCTATATGGAGTCTTTAAAATCGGTTCATAACCATATATGATTTCTATTGAAAACTCAACTTCATGATTAAGATCATAACTTTGAAATTCTTCTGAAAAGACATAAACATATCTAATTCAATTCGAATATATTTTAAATTGAGTTTCTATATGAATATCAAAGATAAATACCCTCTTTTAATGTGGATAAAGACCAATATTATGGAAGTAATTTTCAATGGATGTTCATACTTATCCTCACAATGATAGATAATCATAGGTTTCTTCATAATAAAAAATGCGACATCACTTCCTTGGAAATTTATATGGGATTTATATAGATAAATCTAATCAATTAAAAAATATTATTAAATTTAATTAGCGGTAAAATATTGTTATTCTAAGGAATCACATTCCCACAAACTAAAATTGGGTATAAAATATTGAATTAGTATAACCATCATACCATTATGAGTTTCCACTAAAAAATTATCATAAAATTTTTGAGGTGGTATTTTGAAACCCTTAAAAAATTATTCATATTTAAGCGAGTGAGTAGATCAAGAGTCTTGCAAAATATTATTAGTTCTAGAGTGGATTGTAGGTTTACCTTTCCCTAATATTTTTTCAAACCACAGATCAGTAATTGTATTTGTATTAAATTTCCTTTTGTCTTCATGCTTAAAATGTTTCTCACCTCGATGATCGACATTGAGCTTCTTATTCAGGAACTGCTTATCATAATAATTATACTCTTTGAATTTGAAACACTGGATTTTTGGTGATGTGGGATACAAATATTTCTATTTATTATCATTCTTTCATAACTTATTTCCATTGCTTTAGTATTTGATTTTCCAAAGGCCTTTCATTTCACAACTAAACCATTTTTTAGTCCCCTTATAAAAATTTCCACCATGTTCATATCCAAACCTCTATCAAAAAAGAGGACTCAAATTATTTTATCTTTGATTTTTATTATTATAATTTCCTATTAATTTCACCTATAATGTTTAATTAAAACGTTGAGATTGATGGGTAACTCCTTTTTAAATTTCTACCTTGATAAACATTAAATGAATTATTCATTTCCACTAATGTCTATTATAGAGAAATACCTTTATATAATTATTTTTAATCTACTAAATAATATATCAATATTACTTTCATTTGTATTATAATAATATATAAAGATCTGTAAAATTAAAGGGAAATTTCTTCTTAATTTTCTTTGGAATTTTACAAGAATTCAGTTTCTGACAGCGCCTGATTCCGAGGCCCGGTGTGCCCAGAATCTTTTTCCGAAGTTTGGCTCGGGTACGTTCAGTTAACGAACGAGCGGGAATTTATATCCTTTGAACCGGTGCTGGGAATCAAATTCTGAGGGCACTGATGGGACCGCAGTGCCAGTTTTTTCTTAGGAACACCTATTCCGCAGTTGCATTTTATCGAGTTTAGAAGTTATTTTTCGGGGGGTTTTCATTAAACTGAATAAAAACATGTGTTTGCCATAATTTTATTTGAAGTGGTAGTTAGAACCTCCAAGGGGAGGTTAGTGGAGGGGCCCACCCGCACATAACCTCCCTTGGGTGGATGTTATAAGGTGGGTCCCACATGAGTATCAAACCTCCTTAACCCCCCCCCCCCCTAACTCTTGAACTCTCCATTTATGTGGATGAAACTCTCTCTCATTAAATGAGTCTCTCCACCTCCCTCTCATTAAATTTGACAATTTGAGATATTTAATTATGTGAGTTAATTTAAATTTCAAACTCTTGAAATTCATAATCTTTGTTGTGTTAATAAAACAGGTTAAGAACTTATTTTATTTGGGGTTGGAGTTTAGTTGATTGGGAGCCTTTGGAGAAAAAGATTAGGAAGTATTGATTTTCTTCTTTCTCTATGATGAAGAACACGAAGAATGTCTCTTCCGCCACTGAAGCACGACGACACCATCTTCTTCATCGTTCTTCAACTGAGGCAAGGAAAGGGAAGCGACGCCCATGACATCTCCAACGACCTTCATCCGCGTCAAAGGAGAAGACTTCGCCCGCGAAGAACGTTGTCGACGACGACGTCACCTCCGAACGCTCATCCACCAATGACGAGTACCCTTCTTCCTTTCCGACGCATGAGCATGAGAATTGGGAGTGTGTGATGAACACGATAATCGAGGAATCGATATCCGCCCTTTTTCTGAGATCGTCAATGAACGACAATTACGAGGTAGGGATTTTAAATTGTGATTGTTGGTGAACCCTCGTTTACTCCCTTGATTTTTATTCTTCGTGAATATGTCCAACTGCTATCGTTTAACGAGAGGGGGCCGGTCTGCACAAACACGGCCGACCCACCTCCTTTTTCCATGTTGGATTTCTTTGTGGTTTGGTTCAGGAAGGCATGGTGTCGTCGCACCATGTGGAATCATGCGACAAGGAAATGCGCGGCGCCGTCGCGCCGCGTCGTGAAAAACAAACAAAGGCGTGATACCGTCGCGCCGCGTCGGAGAAACCCTAAGACATCCGGGGACGGAGTCGGGCCACGGAGAAGGGGCCTGGCGCCAACGCGTCACGCCGGAGAACCACGAAGATGGTGTGTTTTGTTAATTGATGTGCGGATTGACGAGCGACGACATAACAGGGCCGCAAAGTATTTTTGAAGCTTGAGCAGTAAAGTACGAGACCCGAGATGAACACCGGCTCAAACGATTTTGAAAACGGACCACCGGAGCAACTCCAGTGGCCCGCGGAAACACCCGGAGGCAGGGGTCGCCGGCGCGGCGTCGCCGGCGACCGGTGGCGGCGACCGGAGTCGTCCGGACGCCAGGCGGCGGCGGCGGTTGCGTCGCCGCCCTCGATTAACGGCGAGGGGCGGGCCGTGCGCACCCCCCGCTCCTCGACTTCGGCTCGGCCACGCCGAGCCGCGGATGGCCGTCCGAGCCGGGCCGGGTCCAGTCGGGTCGGACCCGGTTCGGGCCGACCCAGGGGGGTCGGGCCGCGTCGGTCCGGGACCAGACCCCCCTGTTTTCGGACCACTTTCGGTAAAATGCCTATATCTTGGGCTACGAACCTCCGATCGACGCACCGTCAGTTGCATAGAGATCCTTGGAACGAGAAGGTCGTTTCGGTATATCGTACTCAAGGTTTCGGAAAACTTTGTGTTCGGCCAGGTTGGTTTGTACAGGAAACCAACCGGGCCCTCGGAGCGGAAACGCTTATATCTTGAGCCCCGGACATCCGATTGATGTGCCGTCGACTTTGATGGATTTCTATAAGTGAGACGGATCTTTTGGCTTACTTCGCTTGAGGTTTGGATGCCGTCGGGTTGGTTCTCTCATGAATCCAACCGGGCCCCTGGAACAAAAAAGCCAATAACTCACAGACCGGGCGTCCGATTGATGTGTCGTCTGTCTCGTGGAATTCCTCTTGATGCGACGGAACTTTTGGCATACTTCACCCAAGTTTCGGTTACAATTGGATATTGGCTGGGTTGGATTGTACCCAAAATCCAACCGGGCCCTTGGAACGGAAAATCTGTTATCTTTCAGACCAGACGTACGATTGACGAACCGTCAGCGGCGTTGGTGATTCCGTTGAGAAACAGTCCCTATGAGTATACCCTATGAGAGTTTGGGGTACATTTGAGATACAGCCGGTTTGGTTCACTCACGAAACCAACCGGGCCCCTAGGACGAAAAGACCAATAATTCACAGATCGGGCGTCCGATTGATGTGCCGTATGTTGAGTTGAAACCCCTATGACGAGGCGGTCCATTGAGATTCTTCTTCATGAGACTTTGAGATACTTGGAGTATCGACCTGTAGCTTGTGGAGCGGACCCTCCCGGAGACGAGCGTGCGGAGTACGGAGACCGTGTAACCGACTGAGTCCTGACGACTGCTTGACCGACACGACTTGGAGTGAGTCGACTAGCCCAGTGGATGGAGCACTACTTTGTGAGGTACAGACCCATGACGGATGGAGAACTACCTGTGTGACAGTGCAGACCCGCGGTACTCGTCCAGAGAGTACCTCAGCAGGCTACTAGGGGGTGTGCACTACTTTGTTTGGGTGACATACCCCGGCGGGAAGCACTACTGTGTCTGGGTGGCTGACCCGCGGTACTCGACAGGAGGAGTACCTCAGCAGTATTAGGTTACTGAGCAGTACCTCAGAGTTGTGAAAGGACCACTGTACACTCCAGAGACGGAGCTCTTCATCAGTTACGGTTTCGATAATGAAAATCCTAGTTTGAGCGTAGACTTCTGACCTTTGTGTTTACCTCATGATTGAGATGGGGCACTTGATAAATTAGGTATATGTATGGGCATATACCTGGGTAGTGGTTATCTGTTGATTTCATGATCTTGGTGTTTTCCTCATGATTGAGATGGGTTACTTGATAACTTAGGTATATGCATGGGTATATACCTTAGTAGAAGTTATCTGTTGAGATATTCTTTGTGGTTATCCATGTTGGTTTTAGTGAGACCTTGAGGGTCTTGGGGTCCCTACTGAGTATCGTTATACTCACCCCTGCACAGGCTATGCCCGCACCTCGTTGTGTTGGTTGCAGATGACGGGCAGTGCTGAGGGAGGTCGAGTGTTCGAGGGATGGATGGTACCCGGAGGTGGAATTCACGACGAGCCAGTATCCGGAGGTGGACTTCACGGAGATACGACACTTAGAGGGGGTTGATGATCGAGAGCGTTGTGGAGTCTATCTGTACCTACCCTTCAGGTAGGATCTGTGGTGGACGATCCAGGAGTTGCGCCATATGTACCTACCCTTCAGGTAGGATTCGAGGAGGACGACCCAGGAGTCGCTTCCATCCCTATGGCTGTTGTCTTTTTCTGTTGTACTTTGTTCAGTTGTAGTTTAACTTTCTTTTGGGTTTGTATTCTGGCCCATTTACCTTTCAACACTTTTCTTTGTACTTAGTGTTTTACTTCCGCTTGTACTCTGTAGTGTTTTGTTTACTTTTATAATGGCAATGCCTTCCCAGTTATCGGGATTTACGCCTTTGGTGCTAGTCTCCAGCCCCTGGCCTATGGAAGGCGGGCTTGGAGTAGTCACGGCATGGGCCCTGAGGACGGGTCGTGAAAAATTGGTATCAGAGGAGTCGGTTCTACCACAGAACATATAACTCTGATATATTATTTCTGTGAAACAATAGTGTTAAGTGTACTGAGTGTGGTTTTCAGTTCAGGGACTCTAGTGTTGGTGTGGGCGGCCGACGTATCCATACACTAGGACCCTGACAACTGATTTCCGACTTTGTGCACAAAAACACTAATTGTGTGTGTGTTTCCAGATTTTTTATTTAAATATCATCTCAAACCAGGTCAGCTCAACAGGTATAATCATTTGACTGTGTCATGTTGTTTCTTTCAGGATGTCTTTTCTCAGATGACTAGCTAGAGCCCAGAGGGATGTGCGTACTGATAGCCTGTCGAGCGACGAGGCTTCAGTACAGGGCCCTCTTGCAGTTGAGGCACCAGCGGAGGCACCAGCGGTACTACCATACGTTGGGTCACCGATGCCACCAGCCCCAGCAGTAGGCGATGCACGCCACTTGAGTGTGCTGCACGAGTTCCAGCGCCAGAGGCCACCCAGGTTCCGGGGAGAGACGGACCCGTAGGGGGCTGAGGTTTGGCTGGAGGTTGTGGTGAGAGTCTTCAGGCTAGTGGGGACACCGGCAGACTTCATGGTGATCTTTGCTGTCAGCCTTCTTCAGGCAGCAACAGGCAGGTGGTGGAGCCACTTGTTTCAGTTTTGCGACGGGATGACCTTCGCATGGGAAGACTTCGAGACCTTCTTCAGGGTGGAATTTGTGCTAGTAGCTCTACACCCCGAGCGTGTACAGGAGCTTCTGCCTTTACTGCGTGTTTTTTGATCAGTAGCCGAGTCATCTGTGGGCAGTATACAGATGATGCAGAGGTCCAGGAGGACCAGAACAGCAGTTGGCCGATCTCGGGTTTTAGGACCGGTGGTGCGGGGCACTCGGGGTGCGGTCAGATCCAGGCGTGCCAGAAACAGATAGTGTTACTCATGCGGCGGGAAGGGTCACCTGGCACGTGACTGTCCGACTCCTCGTACAGTTGATCTGCAGGCATTGGAGGATCCACCGAGGCAGAAGCAGTGATGAGTGCTTGAGCAACAGCCGAGCAGTGGACAAGATAGTAGAGCTCCAAGAGCAGGTGGACAGGAGCGGAACTAGTGGATACGTAACTTGTACTTCTAGTTCCATGTTGTTGTTGTATTCGTGTCTTTGTACTATGAGATGAAATAATTAAAAGACACTTATCTTTGTTTTCTTTCCTATCCTTTTGTTTGGTCGATACTGAGTGGTCCCAGTTAAACTGTTAACTTGACCCTCACTTTTGAGATTTCTACTGGAGGAGGCCCAGTGACCTCACACTGATGCCGATAGTGTGACTCGACCCTTGGAGGCGAGAGTGATAGTTGGATCTCTTAGTAGTTGCGTCGAGGCCTTACGACATCATCCATGGCATGAATGCGTCATTCATGTTAGGATTGACTGTATTAGGTAGTGGGCGTGGTTCATCCAGGGGATGAGACCATGTTTCTATTTTCAGAAAAGGATAAATTTTATTATCTCTTTCAGAACTTATGCAAAGAAGGTACAGATCATCCAGGAGCGGATGAAGACTACACAGTGCAGTAAGAAACCAGAAACCGGCTCCAGTCTTAGAGACTCGAGCGTGTTAAATGTTAAAGAAGTGGAAGCTTAAAGGAGAGATGAGTCTGCGAAGCAGTAGACGTGGAGGCAGAGCTAGGAGGGCAGCATGAGGTGGTTTACATCTTAACATGCTACAACCACCCACCTTAGTTATCCCCGCCAGGCTCAGGGAGCTGGAGAGAGGAGGAAGAGTGCAGCTGCATGCGGTCAAGGAGTGTGACCCAATGGCTCTAAAAAAATTATTCAAGGGACAGTCTGTGTCAACTACTAGCTGCTGTAGTAAGAGACGTCGATATGAATCATTCCTCGCTTTCACAAATCTTGTCCCAGACCTAGAGTTTCCGGTAAGCTGTGGACTTGAACCTCACTTCTGAAGATACCTTGGGAGGGGACTCGATAATCACACATACACTGACGGTTTGGTCAGACCCTCGAGGTGAGAGTTTTGGTTGGAATCTCTTGGTGGAAGCATCGAAGCCTTACGACGTTAGTTTGAGTATGGAATGGGCTATAACTGTTCATACTCAAATTGACGGTTTTAGGCAAACGTCTGGAAGGTTTTTCCTTGGTCGGCGAAAAGGAAACCCCAGGCATCACAGGATAAACTCTTTCACAGGAGGGTGCGACCGATCACTCTTGAGTCGGTCAACCTTACCCTCTTGGCAGCAGTCGTTTTGAGTTCCAGTTCTAACAGTAATTGGAGACCTCTAGAGTTCGATGATGATGATCACGTCCTTATATGGGTCTCACCTCAACGAGGTTTACGGAGATTTGTCCAAGATGGAAAGTTAACTCTGAGGTTCAACGGACCTTTTTAGGTCCACAGTTGGGTAGTCGAGGTGGTTTACCGCTTGACCCATCCACCTCAGTTGCACCAGGTTCACGACGACTTCCACGTATCTCAACTGAAGAGATACGTGCTCGACCCTTCGCATATCATCGACCATGTGGAGCTGGATGATGGTGATGAGGTGTTTTCCATGGAGGTTCTAGTGGAGATCGAGGATCGACAGGAGAGGATCCTACGAGGACGATCGATTCCTCGGGTGCTCTTCCTTTGGAAGTATGTAACCTCTAGGTAAGCACATGGGAGCGGAAGGCTTAGGTGCGTGTTCAATACCGCTTTTGTGACCCTAGTTTGTGTTGAATCTTTACGGGGACGTAAAGCCCTGAGGTGGGAGTAATGTAATGATACATATAATTCAAGGGAAATTTTTTCTTAATTTTATTTGGAATTTTACAAGAATGTAGTTTCTGACGGCACCTGATTCTGAGGCCCGGTGTGCCCGGAATCTTTTTCTGAAGTTTGGCTCGGGTACGTTCAGTGAACGAACGAGCGGGAATTTATAACTTTTGAACCGGTGCTCGGAATCAAATTCTGAGGGCACCGATGGGACCGCAGCGCCGGTTTTTGCTTAGGAACACCTATTCCGAAGTTGCGTTTTATCGAGTTTGGAAGTTAGTTTTCGGGGGTTTTTAATTAAACTGAATAAAAATATGTGTTTGCCATATTTTTATTTGAAGTGGTAGTTAGAACCTCCAAGGGGAGGTTAGTGGAGGGGACCACCAGCACATAACCTCCCTTGGGTGGATGTTATAAGGTAGGGCCCACATGAGTATCAAACCCCCTTAACCCCCCCCCCCCCCCCTTAACTCTTGAACTCTCCATTTATGTGGATGAAACTCTCTCTCATTACATGAGTCTCTCCACCTACCTCTCATTAAATTTGACAACTTGAGATATTTAATTATGTGAGTTATTTTAAATTTCAAACTCTTGAAATTCATAAGCTTTGTTTTGTTAATAAAACAATTTAAGAACTAATTTTATTTGGGGTTGGAGTTTAGTTAATTGGGAGCCTTTGGAGAAAAAGATTAGGAAGTCTTGAGTTTCTTCTTTCTCTACGACAAAGAACACGAAGAACGTCTCTTCCGCCACTGAAGCACGACGACGCCATCTTCTTCATCGTTCTTCAACAGAGGCAAGTAAAGGGAAGCAACGCCCACGACATCTCCAATGAACTTCATCCGCGTCAAAGGAGAAGAATTTGCCCGCGAAGAATGTCCTCAACGACGAAGTCACCTCCGAACGCTCGTCCACCAACGACGAGTATCCTTCTTCCTTTCCGATGTATGAGCATGAGAATTGGGAGTGTGTGACGAACACAACAATCGAGGAATCGATATCCACCCTTTTTCCGAGACCGTCAACGAACGACAATTACGAGGTAGGGATTTTAAATTGTGCTTGTTGGTGAACCCTCATTTACTCCCTTCATTTTTATTCTTCGTGAATATGTCCAACTGCTATCGTTTAATGAGAGGGGGCCGGTCCGCACAAACACGGCCGACCCACCTCCTTTTTCCATGTTGGATTTCTTTGTGGTTTGGTTCGGGAAGGCGTGGTGTCGTCGCACCACGCGGAATCATGCGATAAGGAAATGCGCGGCGCCGTCGCGCCGCATTGTGAAAAACAAACAAAGGCGCGATACCGTCGCGCCGCATCGGAGAAACCTGAAGACATCCGCGGACGGAGTCGGGCCACGGTGAAGGGGCGCGGCGCCAACGCGTCGTGCCGGAGAACCACGAAGATGGCGCGTTTTGTTAATTGACATGCGGATTGACGAGCGACAACATAACGAGGCTGCAAAGTATTTTTGAAGCGTTCACAGTAAAGTACGAGACCCGAGATGAACACCGGATCAGACGGTTTTGAAAACGGACCAGCGGAGCAACTCTGGCACCCGAGCGCGCCGCCGGAAGAATTGGCGTTGGAGGTTGCACCACCGCCCTCAATTAACAGCGAGGGGCGGGCCGCGCGCACCCCCCGCTCCCCGACTTCGGCTCGACCACGCCAAGCCTCGGATGGCCGGTCAGGCTAGAACAAGCCGGCCGGGACGGGTCGCGCCGGCCGGGCCGGGCCGGGTCCAGTCGGTTCGGACCCGGTTCGGGCCGACCCAGGGGGGTCGGGCCGGGTCGGTCCGGGCCCAGACCCCCCCCCCCATTTTCAGACCACTTTCGGTAAAATGACCATATCTTGGGCTACGGACCTCCGATTGACGCACTGTTAGTTTCATAGCGATCCTTGGAATGATACGGTCGTTTCGGTATATCGCACTCAAGGTTTCGGAGATCTTTGGGTTCGGCCGGGTTGGTTCGTACACGAAACCAACCGGACCCTCGGAGCGGAAACGCTTATATCTTGAGCTCCTAACGTCCGATTGACGCGCTGTCTACTTTGATGGATTCCTCTATGTGAGACGGATCTTTTGTCTTACTCCGCTCGAGTTTTGGATGCCGTCAGGGTGTGGTCAGGTTGGTTCACTCACGAATCCAACCGGGCCCTTGGAACGAAAAAGCCAATAACTCATAGACCGGTCGTCCGATTGACGCGTCGTCTGTCTCGTTGAATTCCTTTTGATGAGACGGATCTTTTGGCATACTTCGCCAGAGCTTTGGTTGTTGTTGAATATTGGTCGGGTTGGATTGTACTCGAAATCCAACCGGGCCTTGGGAACGAAAAAGCTGTTATCTTTCAGACCAGACGTCCGATTGACGAACCGTTAGTGGCGTTGGTGATTCTGTTGAGAAATGGACCCTATGAGTATACCCTATGAGAGTTTGGGGTACAGTTGAGATACGGCCGGTTTGGTTCGCTCACGAAACCAACCGGGCCCCTGGGACGAAAAGGCTAATAATTCATAGACCGGTCGTCCGATTGACGCGTCGTCTGTTGCGTTGAGACCCCTATGACGAGGAGGTCCTTTTAGATACTTCTTCGTGGGACTTTGAGATACATGGAGTATCGACCTGTAGCTCGTGGAGCGGACCCTCCCAGAGATGAGCGTGCGGAGTACGGAGACCGTGTAACCGACTGAGACCTGACAAATGCTTGAATGACTCGACTTGGAGTGAGTTGACTAGCCCACTGGATGGAGCACTACTTTTTGAGGTGCAGACCCATGGCGGACGGATCACTACCTGTGTGATAGTGCAGACCCGTGGTACTCATCCGGAGAGTACCTCAGCAGGCTACTAGGGGGTGTGCACTATTGTGTTTGGGTGACATACCCCGGCGGGAAGCACTACTGTGTCTGGGTGGCTGACCCATGATACTCGACAGGAGGAGTACCTCAGCAGTCTTAGGTTAGTGAGCAGTACCTCGGAGTCGTGACAGGACCATTGTACACTCTAGAGACGGAGCTCTTCAGCAGTTACAGTTTTGATAATAAAAATCCTGGTTTGAGCTGAGACTTTTGACCTTTGTGTTTACCTCATGATTGAGATGGGTCACTTGATAACTTAGGTATATGTATGGGCATATACCTGGGTAGTGGTTATCCGTTGATTTCATGATCTTGGTGTTTTCCACATGATTGAGATGGGTTACTTGATAACTTAGGTATATGCATGGGCATATAACTAAGTAGAGGTTATCTATTGAGATCTTCTTTGTGGTTATCCATGTTTGTTTTAGTGAGACCTTGAGGGTCTCGGGGTCCCTACTGAGTATCGTTATACTCACCCCTGCACGGGCTATGCCCGCACCTCGTTGTGTTGGTTGCAGACGACGGGCAGTGCTGACGGAGGCCGAGTGTTCGAGGGCTGGACGGTACCCAGAGGTGGACTTCATGACGAGCCAGTATCCGGAGGTGGACTTCACGGCAAGAGGACACTCAGAGGGGGTTGATGGGGGAGAGCGTTGTGGAGGCTATCTGTACCTATCCTTCAGGTAGGATCCGTGGTGGACTATCCAGGAGCTACACCATCTGTACATACCCTTCAGATAGGATCCGAGGAGGACGACCCAGGAGCCACTTCCGTCCCTCCAGCTGTTTTCTTTTTCTGTTTTACTTTGTTCAGTTGTAGTTGTACTTTCTTTTGGGTTTGTATTCTGGCCCATTTACCTTTCATCACTTCTCTTTGTACTTAGTGTTTTACTTCCGCTTGTACTATGTAGTGTTTTGTTTACTTTTATAAAGGCAATGTCTTCCCAGTTATCGGGATTTACGCCTTTGGTGCTAGTCGCCAGCCCCTGGCCTATGGAAGGCGGGCTTGGGGTAGTCACGACACGGGCCCCGAGGATGGGTCGTGACATAATAGATGCATAACTCACATGTCTTGAAAATGTTTCTTCAAAAGTACTAATAGATTCATCGTCATTATGATTTATCTTAAATAATTCCTTCTTTATTTTCATGAAAATAATATAAGGAAATTAATTTTTGAGAAATAATGTAATAAACTCATCCAACTCCATAAATTCAATGTCATTATTTGGCCTCATGTTCTTCATAATATTCAACCATTTTTCTAATTCACCATCCAATTAATAACATCCAAAACAAACTTTTTATGCCCAAAACCATAGAGAAAAAAATATCCTTTCAATGGTATTGATATATTGTGAAGTAGCTACTACATTGGTGGACCCACTAATAGAATGTGTATGTTACATCATGAAGGTCTTAAAGGAGTGTTCTTCTCACATTTTCTCATTTGGAATCTTGGTATGATTTATACATCGACTTTTTCAAAAAAATCACAATGAGGTATTTCACTTTATCTCCCATTACATTTGGTTAAACTAGAGAACAATCATTGCATTATCTATCCTATTAAACATTAACATATTTTATTTAGGTTCCATCCATTGAGTAAATCTAAAATGAATTTTGTGAGAAATAATAATCATTGTAAGAAACCATATAATCATGAAAATTATTCATATGATATCTAAATCATGAAACCTTATTTTCAATATATCACAAATTATTTTAATAATAGGATATCCATGATCGTTATCTATACAAATATATCATAATGGTTTATAAATAAAATTTAATTAACCCATGAATATCACTCAAGAGCTTCTAAAACAAATGTAATCATAGGCCCACTCATCATGCACCAGTGATGATCGAGTTGACACCCAATCCAATACATTCATAACTTTTATCCATAGATTCATATGAGCCACAACCACTTCCACATTAAAATATCCAAATTGATTTATTTACCATGAAAACTAAACACCTTTATTTACTATGACATATGGTGTTCTATTATAATTAGGATTATCTTATGTGTTCCCACTAATTTTTCTTCATCCTATCTTCTAAAAAAACTAAACCATGCTCTAATACTAACCGAGGTGGCCCAAACATTTCATGCATAAATATTACATCTTATTATATAAATATCCCTTATATATCAATATGATCAAATTCAAAACTATAACAATTTATTACATTAAAATATTGGATAAAAAATAATGGGAAAAAAATATTTACACCATCTCCCATATATTTATTCAAAAATTCGATCCACATTTAAAATATCATAGATAATACTACTTTTCATACACTTGGGGGAGTAAACAAAATAAACGGTGATAATAAATATTCAATGATGACAAACTAGAGATATATTAATAATAATTTAAACATAACATATGCATAATAATATGAGAACATGATTTTTATATTTCAAATTCATAACCCATAATTCAAAGATCATAATCGGGAGTCATGGAAATAAACATAGTAGTTCAAAACACATGGGTTGTAAATTAATCAGTAAACCTGAGAAAATAGAATATAACATTGGCTCAATATCATGAAATAAAATAGTGGTATAATGTGTGAAAAAATAATAATAATAATAATAATATGTCAAGATAACCCACAAAGCTTTTTATTAGTTGTTATCGTTGGTAAAAACACAAATATACCTACTTGGAGTTTTAGATAACCTAATATATACACTCTTTTAGTATTGGGATAACCTCCAATGTACACTCTTATAGGATGTAGATGACCTCCAATGTGCACCCTTTGGGATAGTTATGACTTATCATGTACCATCATTTGGGATTCAGATAAACTCTCATGTATCAGTTGATCTCATAAAACATTAATCATTACCTAGGGCATCAGAGGGCTATAACGGACCCACCTATCACATAATCAACATCCATTAATATTTATTCAAAGAGAACAAGAAAAATTATTATCATTACATAATACCTTTATCCATGGAAAAGAAAATGGGTTTCAACAATATTTTTTCATATTCTATGCATTAAAACTGAGATTCCTTCCACATTTATAGTAAAATGTCAAAAGTACAACATTCAGAAAATGAATAAAAGATTAATTTTAAAAAATATAGAAATTAAAACATGGGTACATATGTTTCTAAAAAATAATAAGAGAATACTAAAATTATTCTATAGAATATTTTAATGAAAATACAGGCATGGAATAAAAAGATTCATGGCTGAATAGTTAAACAAATCAGTTTTTCTAAAAAAACATCATTTGAGACACTTAGGAACATAAAGAGAGTAAAATGAAAGAAAATAATTTTATACCAATAAATAGAAATATCACACCAAAATAAAAAATATGTTTTAGTAAAATAATATATAAATTTAATATCAAATATTTAGGCATAAAAATCCCATGAAATGGTATTGTAATTTAAAACCCTTAACTCAAGTCCATCTTGGTTCAAAGGCACTCTAATATACTATATTATAAATTTAATGTTATTGTAAATATAAAAAATTATCATATTATAACACATAATTCCATATGTTTTTCACTTATAATATTTTTACACCCATTTATTATTAATTCTTTATTTAAATCATAGTTTGTGAATGTTAACTATTTTGTCTTTCATGAATGTTTTAATTCAGAAGTCTCAATCCTTGTATTTTGATAACATTTCCATCATATTAATAATTTTAATCAAGATATAAACATCATTTATAATAATTACATAAATATTTATAATCATTCACAAGAGTTAGAGTTAGAAAAATGGATTACATCTTTTATAGAGACTATATTATGTATGTACGTATGGACATTGCATTCATTTTCTAATGAAAAAACAAATATAAAGACAAATATATTTTTATCACTATGGGAACATTATTATAACATAAATATAATATATTTTTATTAAATCTAGTATTATCGAAATCCAATAAAATAGTTCTGGAAGATGAATCATATCTTTAAGTAGAGGTAGTAGTCAACACATACGCACAAGTGATACATTAAATTTTCATTTGATGAAAAAGAGGTAGAAAATAGTTTTCAAAATGACATAATAATATCTAATTAAATTTATTACGTTTTATTAATCATGTAATGATGTATACGATAGGTTTATACAAGTTGGAAGAATAAATAAAATAGAAAGTACTCAGTTAATATTAATACCTCTTCACTGACAAACCGCCATTGGATTACACCATAATCCTTGAAAGGATGGTATTCTAATAAAAACCGGACATCTAGTATATAGGAGTGGATATTATAAGGATATTAGTGAATGAAATAGTCTATCTAGAAGGCTAAGAAAATTTTAATAAAGGAGAACATGTTGTTACTTTTTATAAGTGAGGGGAGGGGGCCCTTGGAATTACCTAAATTATTAAATTAATATTTATATTAATATTTATTTTCATGTGACCCCAAATAGATACATTTTGAATATACGATGAGTTTGAGTAAATATACTCAAATTAACTAAAATTTATACCAGTTTAGGTGTTGTTTTAACCCTCATCTTCTAATTTTAATGAGAAATATTATGCTTGATTTTTTTACCTAATTTTTTACTTATTCTTTTAAATTAGAAAATAATTTTATAAAATTAAATTTCGGAATATGTGAAAATTTTAATTATAATCTAAACAAACTTAATAGAAAAAAAATGTTTTTAAAGAAATATAATTTCAATATTTTTCATTTATATATAAGATATAATTATCTACGAAACTAATATTAATGAAAAAAATTGATTTAAAGTATAAAATAATGGGTATAATAAATTTAAGGAAATGAAAGACCAATATCCCTTGAAAATAGTTGATTTATAGAAAAGGCAGAAATATTTCTTATATTAATGTAACATTTTTTCGGTTATAAAAATTTTCCATATAAGTTTTTACATTTCAATGAATATTTTAAAATGAATAATGTTATTAATAAAAGTCATATTTTATTACATAAAGGATTTATAAATTCCTGTGTTATTATTATATAATGGTGGTGTCATGCAAATTAAAAGTTTCCTGAAATCTGTATTTTTTACTAAAAATCAACCTTTTCTGAAAAATTTAAGAAAAATTAATAAAAATTCAATTTTGACATCTTTAATTAGGAAATTAATTTCATTTTATTAATATAAAATTTTAAATTTTTAAATACAATTTTTGAATAAATTCATAAAATATAATGAATAAAAATAAAATGAAACTCTCAAATATTTACTATTATTATTCTTATTTCATATTTGTTACCAACTCAATTTATGTTAACCAATTACTAATATTGACTATGACTTATAATTAATCATATGTTTCTTGAAATTGAAATTCATTTTTCATGAAGGACTATTTTTTGAAACATATATTCCAAAATAATAAATTGTATTTTTAGTCATTTTAGGTAAGCTATTGAATCTACTTCATAAAAATGTATAATTTTTTTCTATATACATATAAATTAAAAAATAATTTCTTACGATTCATTACTACAGATTCAATGGATAGGTTTTTAATGGTTATACAAAAATATTTATATTTTATCTAAATATACAATTGTTTTGTTTATGTTCAGTATTGAATGTGGAGTATGTTATCACAAACATTAACTTATTAAAAGGTAATCATATATTAGAATTTTATGTTATTACAATATATATATTTATAATTAAAAAATAAACTGAAAATTAAAGACTATGATATTTATATAAAGGATCCGAATTTATTTTTGGTATTTATGTGACACATACTCAGTTGTTGAACCTTATCATTCCATAATAATCAAGGTTTAGATCAAGAACATTTATCACCTAATTTTTTATCTATAAATATTATTTCTAAGACTATTTTTCTATCAAAGGATATATTTATGAACATTAATTTAAGAAATTTAATATTTATCCCCTCCCTTTAAGATTTCCAAATCCATCCGTTGTAGACCCATAAATATTGGATCTTTTTTATCCCCATCTTAGATAATATTATATGTTCCTTTTGATTCCTAGAATAGTCTACATTATTTTACTTCATATAGTGGTTTTTTGTCTAGCAGTCATAATAATTAATTAACTCCAACCATATTATCTAGTTCATATTTGATACTTTATGAGTGAAAATATACTTTAAACTTTTATAATCGCAATATTTGTCACACCTTTATCTGTAAAGATAATAACTCCATATCTTGAATTCAAAAAATACTAAAGTTATCTACACATAATAAGTTGCATAATTTCTGTCATGGACCGATAATTGGAATGAGGTATAAGAAATCACTATATTATTCTGCATGAGGATTCATCCTAGACATTAATTTGATTCCTCACAATAGCTCACAAGCTCTTCTCCACCATAGGGTAGTGTGAATATAGGTGAACTAGCCGACCTTCTCTTTAGTCTCTTGGAATATTCCTCATATACATAAATCCAAAAGAACCTTACTCTCTTTGAAGTTAACTTTGTCATTTCATTAGATATCCATGATAAATGCATTGAAAATAATCAATAAAACCCATTAAAACCAAGAAAACTAGGGATCCCATTCTCTGTGCTTTCTCTCTGCTATTGTTAAAAACTTATTTCATTAATGGATCAAATGATATACCCTACATGAGATTATGTGACCCAAAAAATTAAACAATTTATATCCAAAATTAACCATTGGTAAAGTTTTCTTCTAGAATCACCTTCCTTATGGTCTATAGTAAAATTATGAAGTAATATCCATGATATTACTTATACATGGAAGGTAGAATAATGTTATCTATAAATACCATGACAAAGTAAACTATTTAGTCCCTAAATAAATTATTCATTAAATCCCTCAAGAAAATTGGGCAATTAGTTATACCAAAGGTAATCATTTCAAATTAATAGATACTATACCTCGAATAGAATAGTTTTATAGGTAAACCTTCACTTTTTACAATCAACAAATAGTATAAAAATTCAAGATGAATCATGGAAAAAAATCGATCTCGTCATAATTGATCGACCAAATCATCAATATGGGAAAGAGGATATTTATTCCAGATTGTGATCTTGTTAATCACAAAATGATCGAGGAAATTCCACATTGATCCAAATTTTTTCTTAAATAAAATAATTGGTGCAACCAATGGTAGCACACATAGATAAATGAATCCATTATAAATAGTCTCCTAATGTTTCTTTATTAATTCTTAGAAATAAATCTGCGAAATTCTATATGGAGTCTTTAAAATAGATTCATAACCATATATGATTTCTATTGAAAACTCAACTTCAAGATCTAGATCATAACTATGATACTCTTCTTAAAATACATATACATATCTAATACAATTGGAATATATTTTAAATTGAGTTTCTATATGAATATATTAGATAAATACCCTCTTTAAATATGGATAAAGACTAATAATATGGAATTAATTGTCATTGGATGTTTATATTTATCCTCACATAGATATACAATCATAGTTTGCTTCATAATATAAAATGTGACATCACTTCCTAGGAAATTTATATGGTATTTATATAGATAAATCAAATCTATTGACAAATATTATTAAATTTAATTATAGGGAAAATATTGTGATTCTAAGGAATCACATTCCCATAAACAAAAATTGGAGAAAAAATATAGAATTAGTATAACCAGCATACCATTTTGAGTTTCCACTAAAACAATCATCATCTAATTATTGAGGTGGTATTTCAATACCCTTATAAAATTATTCATATATAAACGAGTGGGTAGATCAAGAGTACTGCAAAATATTATTAGTTCTAGAGTGGATTGTAAGTTTACATTTTCCTAAATTTTTTTCAAACCACAAATCAGTAATTGTAGTTGTATGTAATTTCCTTTTTTCTTCGTGCTTAATATGTTTCTCCCCTAGATGATCAACATTTAGCATCATATTAAGGAGCTACTTATCATAATAACTATACTCCTTGAATTTGAAACACTAGATTTTCGGTGATGCAGGATACAAATATTTCTATTTATTCTCATAATTTCATAACTTATTTCCATTGCTTCAGTATTTTATTTTTCAAAGGCCTTTATTTTCACACCTAAAATATTTTTTATTCCCCTTATAAAAATTTCAACCATGTTCCTATCCAAACCTCTATCAAAAAATAGGACTCATATTCTTTCATCTTTTATTTTTATTATTATAATTTCCTATTAATTCCACCTATAATTTTTAATTAAAACATTGAGATTGATGGGTAACTTCATTTTAAATTTCTACCTTGATAAACATCAAATGATTTATTCTTTTCCACTAATTTCCATTATGGAGAAATGCCTTTATATAATTAGTTTTAATACACTAAATAATATATCAATATTACTTTCATGTTGGATGCTAATAATAGATGCAGAACTCACATGTCTTGAAAAAGTTTCATCAAATGTACTAAAAGATTCATTATCATTATGATTTGTCTTAAATAATTCCTTATTCATCTTCATGAAAATAATATGAGGAAATTAATTTTTGAGAAATAGAGTAATAAAATCATCTAACTCCATAGATTCAATGTCATTCGTTGTCCTCATGTTCTTTATAAGTGTCCACCATTGTTCTAATTCCCCATCCAAATAATAACATCAAAAACAAACTTTTTATGCCCAAAACCGTAGAGAAAAAAATATCTTTTCAATGGTACTGATATATTATGAAGTAGATACTACATTGGTGGACCCACTAATAGAATGTTTGTGTTACATTGTGAAGGTCTTAAAGGATTTCTCTTCTCACATTTTCTCATTTGGAATCTCGGTATGATGTATACCTCGACTTTTTCAAAAAAAAATCACAATGAGATATTTTACTTTATCTCCCATAAGATTTGGTTAAACTGGAGAAAAATCATTGCATTTTCTATCCTATTAAACATTAACATATTTCATTTAGGTTCCATCCATTGAGTAAATCAAAAATAATTTTTTGAGAAATAATAAACATAGTAAGAAACCATATAATCCTAAAAATTATTCATATGATATCTAAATCATGAAACCTTATTATTAATATATCCCAAATTATTTTTATCATAGGATATACTTGATCATTATCTATTCAAATACATCATAATAGTTTATAAATAAAATTGAATTAACCCATGCATATCCCTCAAGAGTGTCTAAAACAAGTGCAATCATAGGCCCACTCATCATGCACCAGTGACGATCGAGTTAACACCCAATCCAATACATTCATAAATTTTATCCATAGATTCATATAAGACACACCCACTTAAACATTCATATATCCCAATTGATTTATTTTCTATGAAAACTACACACCTTTATTTACTATGACATGGGGTGTTCTACTATAATTATGATTATCTTATGTGTTCCCACTATTTTTTCTTCATCGTATTTTCTAAAAAAACTAAACCATGCTCTAATACTAACTGAGGTGACCCAAACATTTCATGCGTAAATATTACATCTTACTATACGAATATCCCATGTATATCATTATGATCAATACCAAAACTATAAAAATTTATTATTTTAAAATATTGGATACAAAAATAATGGGGCAAAAAATATTTACACCGTCTCCCATATATTTATTCAAAAATTTCACCCTAATTTAAAATATCATAGATAATACTACTTTTTATACACTTGGGGGGAGTAAAAAAAATAAAGGGTGATAAAAAATAGTCAATGAGGACAAACAATAGATATATTAATAATCAATTAATAATAACATATGCATAATAATATGGGAACATGATATTTATATTTCGAAATCATAACCCATAATTTATAGATCATAATCATGAGTCATGGAATAAAACATGGTAGTTTAAAACACATGGGTCCTAAATTAATCAATAAACTAGAGAAAATAGAATATAACACTGGCTCAAAATGATGTTATAAAATTGTGGTGTAATGTGTGAAAAAATAATAATAATAAAAAGATTGTGTCAAGATAACCCACAATGCTTTTTATTAGTTGTTATCGTTGGTAAAAACACAAATATACCTACTTTGAGTTTTGGATAAACTAAAATATACATTCTTTTATTATTGGGATAACCTCCAATGTACACTCTTATGGGATGTGGATAACCTCAAATGTGCACCCTTTGGGATTGTGATGACTTATCATGTACCATCATTTGGGCTTCAGATAAAATCTCATGTACCATTTGATCTCATAAAACATTAATCATTATCCATGGAATCAGAGGGTTATAACGGACCCACCAATCAAAAAATCAACATCTATTCATATTTATACAAAAAGAACATGAAAAATTATTATCATTACATCATAAGTTTATCCGTGAAAAAGAAAATGGGTTTCAGCAATATTTTATCCCCAAAACCATAAACCATCTAGAAAAATAATAATCATTTCATTAGTGAATCATAAGTAACGTAAAATTATGTTATCATAGATTAAAAATGACTTTTAAAGTTCAATATTACATTTCTTGAGGATAATAAAATTTTCATTTTGAAATGAATTATTTAAAATCTATAAAATTCCAAATATAATAAGGAAACCATTTTCTTCAAAAATAAAACATTAATCTTAAAAATAAATCATCAAATAATTGAGTGGTCATAACAATGGGAATTTTTTCATGTTCTATGCATTAAAATAGAGATTCCTTCCACATTTATAGTCCAATGTCAAAATCACCACATTCAGAAAATGAATAAAAGATAAATTTTAAAAAAATATATAAATTAAAACATGGGTAAAAATGTTTTTAAAAAATCATAAGGGAATATAAAAATTATTCTATAGAACATTTTAATGAAATTACAGGCATGGAATAAAAAGATTCATGGATGAATAGTTAAACAAATTAGTTTTTCTAAAAAAAATATCATTTGAGACACTTGGGAACATAAAGAGAGTAAAATGAAAGAAAAAAATATTTTACCAATAAATAAAAATATCACACCAAAATAAAAAATATGTTTTATTAAAATACTATATAATTTCAATATCAAAAATTTATGCATAAAAATCCCATAAAATGGTATTGTAATGTAAAACCCTTAACTCAAGTCCATCTTGGTTTAAAGGCACTCTAATATACTATATTATAAATTTAATGTTATTGTAAATATAAAAAATTATCATATTAGAACACATAATACCATATGTTTTTCACTTATAATATTTTTACACCCATTTATTATTAATTCTTTATTAAAATCATAATTTTTAAATGTTAACTATTTTCTCTTTCATGAATTTTTTAATTCAGAAGTCTCATTCCTTGTATTTTGATAACATTTAAATCATATAAATAATTTTAATAAAGATATAAATATCATTTATAATAATTAAATAAATATTTATAATCATTCATAAATGGCAGAGTTTGAAAAATGGGTTACATCTTTTATAGACACTATATTATGTACGTACGTATGGGCATTGCATTTATTTTCTAATGAAAAGAAAAATATAAAGAAAAATATATTTATATCACTATGAGAACATTATTATAACATAAATATAATATATTTTTATTAAGTCTAGTATTATAAAAATCCAATAAAATAGTGCTGGAAGATGAATCATATCTTTAAGTAGAGGTAGTAGTCGACACATACGCACAAGTGATACTTTAAATTTTCATTTGATGAAAAAGAGGTATAAAATAGTTGTCAAAATGATTTAATAACATCTAATTAAATTCATTATATTTTACTAATCATGTAATGATGTATACGATAGGTTTATACAAGGTGGAAGCAGAAATAAAATAGAAAGTACTTAGTTAAGATTAATACCTCTTCACTGACAAACCGCCATTAGATTACACATTAATCCTTGAAAGGATGGTATTCTAATAAAAACAATACATATAGGATATAAGAGTGGATATTATAATGATATTAGTGAATGTAATAGTTGATCAAGAATGCTAATAAAATTTTAATAAGGGAGAACATGTTGTTCCCTTTTATAAGTGAGGGGAGGGGGCCCTTGGAATTACCTAAATTATTAAATTAATATTTATATTAATATTTATTTTCATGTGACCCCAAATAGATATATTTTGAATCTACGATGATTTTGAGTAAATATACTCTAATTAACTAAAATTTATAATGGTTTAGGTGTTGTTTTAACCCTCATCATCTATTTTTAACACATCATTGAAACTTTTGATTATTACTTTGATATTAGAGTTTTTTACTATTTTAAGGCCATAAAAGTTACTATAAAGGGAAAAATGACTCATAAGTGGAAAATGTTTAATATAATTGAGAATATCCCATTCTCATTGAAAAATATAATATTTTTATGAATTTTAAATAATTTATTGAAATATTATTTAATATAAGATATGATTAATGTCATTTTCAAGATTATTCATAGAGTTTGACTTCAATTAAAATAATATATAAATAGAATTTTGATAAAACATTATAAAAATAAATGTATTGTAATATTTATCTAAAAAAAATTTGGAACCTAATAATTTAACCAAATTATATTACTTTTAATATTTTTTAAATTATTTTTTACTTTCATATTACTTAAACTAGTACCGTGCCGGCTTTGAGTATGAATTTAAGTTGAATATTCCATAAATAAAATTAAAAAAAATTAACATAGTAAAAAATAATCCATAATTCAGATAATCATTTATTACTCATTAATATTAAATAATTTAAGTTGAATATTTCATGTCTTCAAATATTTGATAATTATGGTTCATCTAAACTCATTAATATTAAATAATTTAAGTGTTATAATTTTTTAAAATCATTATCACATTACTTTTAAACATAATTACCAGATTTACCCATCCCAAAATAGAAATTGTCTAACACTGTTACTATTAATAATAACAAAAAAACCAAATTCATCCAATTTACCAAATTTGGACATAATTATTCCAAATATAGAATCCATTTTCAAGGTCAAATTTCTTGAAGTGGTAGAAATCCTTTATAAAATATTCACGCAAAACAAAGTGAATACTCTTTTTAGATAAATGTGTTTTAAGCATAAAACTGGATTTATTCTTATTCCATTCTTAGTAAAAACCATTAGATGAATTTTGAAACATTTAATTGAATATTTTATATATATTTTTACATAAAATAATTCAATAATAATGATTAATTTAATTAATTAAGAAAATAATACGTGCATAAAAACGCTTTTTCAGAAGAAAAAAAATGCCTTTATTTACATTCAAATGATTTTATCAATTGATAATAAATTAATTTCTTATATAAATGTCCAATAATATTTTTTAATAAAATATATTTATTCTTACTCATTATCATCTATCAAATGACTAGACAATAACTGACATATAATAACAATTCAATTGCATAACTTAATTCATTTAAACTCAATATTGTGTATGTAGAAATCTATTTTAAACCTCGAGTTTATTTCAAATGAAATAAATATATAATCATAGGTTGTGATACTACCTCAAAAAATTTATTGGTGTAGTAATTTTCCATAGAATTTTCCGAAATGATGTCATTAAATAGTTGTCTGCTAGATATGGTTCAGGTCTTCGATAGGGTATTCTCATGTATAAATTACACATGAGGACCATATCTATAGTAAGATAATGTCTTAGTATGTGATAATGAAAGTGTTTTTATGATATCTCGATATAGGTATGTTTAACCTTATTGAGTGGTTTTAGAAAGTAGTTAGTACTTATATAGACCAGTCGACTATGTTTCCCATGGTTGGTTAGGAGTGGCCTCGATGGTTGATTCGTGTGTTTAGCAGTTATTTCATGTTGGTTCTAAGATGGTTGTGAAGAAAGATATCTTGAGATGGAAGTGTGATTTTGGAAAATAGTATCCATTTGTATGTTTTATTGGTTCCATCATTAGGATTGGATGATTTTGAGATTCTATAATTGATACTTATGGTGGGGAGCACCGTAATCCTTGAAATAATA
Source organism: Viscum album (assembly GCA_963277665.1). NCBI lineage: Eukaryota > Viridiplantae > Streptophyta > Magnoliopsida > Santalales > Viscaceae > Viscum > Viscum album. The sequence continues at coordinate 860,141,087 of OY728134.1, read as the reverse complement.
ATTTTCCTATATTTTAGTTCTTTATATCGATAGGTGTGGTTGAGAAACATCTTGGAATTTATGACCATTATTTCAGTTCAATGATGCAATAATGAGGATACACCTATTTTGGGGATAGTAGAACCATTAAATGAACAGTTGACTATATAGTGGGATGTTGGTTAGTCAATATATTTGATTTTAGGATTCTGGAGTGATGTGGAGTGGAGATTAAATATTGGAAACAATGTTTTCTTAGTATTGATAGAATTTAAGTGTGAGTCTGATTAGAGATGTTTCATTTCTCATAGACGGATTGTGATAGTTTAATGGGTTTGTTAGGGATCCAAAAATGGAATTAAACTAGAATTCGGGATTAGAATTAAATACAAGATATTGGTATGGTTGATTTATTCCTTTGGTATTAATGCATAATGATTATGTGTTACGTTGGTGGGGTGATCCTATTAAGGTGTAGCTAATATTTTTATGAAACTTCATCCAGGGTTGGGCGAACTTCTATTTTTTTATGGAATTGCATGTGGAGATTAAGAAACAACATCAGCATTGGGATCGTGAATTTTTTAGAGGTGGTTTAATGTTTGAACAATCAATTTAGAGAAATATATAATTTGTTCAATATTTATTCATTGGTTTTCATTTCATAAGTGTGTTCTACATTAACTAACAAAACATGTTGGGTTGATAGTAAACTAAAGACTTGGATAGGTCAGGATTTGTTTTACTAAGGATTTTGTTGATTTAAAAAGACAATAATTATTATAGAGGGGAATTTAAAAAACCTTGCTTTTTGGAAGTTATAAATTTTAGAATAAGATTCAAAATTAGGAATTCTAGATCATGGGTAATTTTTTGAATCCAAATTCAGATTTGATTTGTGATAATTGGGGAATATAAAAAACTTAAATGATATAAACTAACATTAATGTTGGATAAAGATTATGTAGTGCCTGAGAGACCATACCAATCACCTCATGTTGGTCATAATAATCATGGTATCATGATTATGGTTTGATATAATAATTGGGTATCAAAATTAAGCATGTTGAAATAATTTCACCCACGATAAATTTCGGATCACCCTGTAGATCCAATCGAGAACTTCGTATATGTTCTCCTTAAATTGAATTAACTTTCTAAAATAAATAAGGGTAGGAATAAATAAAAACATCCAAACATTATATAATACATTAGATATATAATATACTTTACAAAACATTTTAAATAAATGAAACAACTTTTACACAAATCCTTTTTTTCTCTAAAATAAACAAATAAAAACAAATATGAAAGGAAACATGTGGCCTAAGAGGCCAACACAATTCACTATTAAACATGACAAACTAAAATGGGAGACAAACCCCAACATTTCTGTGTGTCTCTCAAGACACAACCAACACTTGAATAACACCTAATTCCTAATGGATAGTGGTAAGTATCTTACCTATAAGTTATAACATAAGAACCTGTAAAAAAATAAAGATTGCATACCCATAATCCTTAGTATAAAGAATGTTGTAAATATTCTTGCAGGTCACCACCATGAGTCCGTTAACATTACATTTATAGAGAAACCAAAAATTATATTTGGAAAGTAAGGTGTAACAAAAAATATATTTTCATTGACATTAAACAAATGGAAATAAAATAATTTACACTACATATGCTTCCTCAAAAAACACCATTTTTTAAAAAATACACTAATTGGAATTACCAAGGTAGTTCTATTTTGAAAACAATTGGATACCTTTTAAAAAACCATTCAATATATATATGTTTAACATTTTACTATAAAAACTTCTTCCTCTAAACAAAACACACACATGGTTTAAATATTACATTTCAAATGAAACCAATTTCCAAGCCTCCCATTATACATAAACGCTTCTTTTTAAAAAACCCTATCATGGTTTTAAATACATCTCAAAAGAAAATTTTCACAAGGATTTTATTTAAACAAAATCAATTTTCCTTTTAAAAAATAAAATAAATACAAACACTCAAAATGTGTATAGATAAGGTAAAACATAAAGAATAAAATAGATTAAAAATCATAAATAATTGTTAATAACCATAAAAATAATTTCTCACCCCCATGATACTTACTCGTAAAATATCAAAGTTGGAAGAAAAATATAAAAGGTAAATTCACAAGACAACAATGATAAATAAGCATAAAATAAAGTACAAACCATGGGGAAGCAAACTAGGAAGTAATGAAACCTGTTTCTTGATGTGAAATGGAATAACTTACTACAGTTTTTTAACAATCATGCTAATCATGAATTGAATCTCACTCACACTATCATCATTAGAGATATATCCCCTAGTCATGTATAATATTAAACTAAGTGTTATAACCCAAGTTATCACACAAACATAGTAAATAAATGTCCCAAAAACCGACATATTAACAATGATTCCTTGTTTCAAGGATAAAATTGGGGATTACCATCAAGTTATTCACATCATGTGACAAGAACACTGTTGTGAGTCATGATACATAGAAATCAAATAAACAAAACACCACCAACACTACCCCTTCGATATTGAACCACAATCCTATCATAAAAACAATGATCACAAGTCATATAAATAAATTCATTATCTAGAGAATAAAAAATTGGTGGTAATGGTCTCAGCTAGGGTGTAAAAAATAACCAAAAAAATATAATCACATAAAGTGACAATCAGGCCTTCTATTTACACATATAGATCACAGGCATTAGAAATACATTTTTAAAAACCACTTTACTACAAAATGTAAACCAATAAAGATCACAAACAACACCAAATCATAGTAAATAATCAATACACTAAATCAATAAATGGATTTAACTAAGTAAAAAAAACTAAAAATGAATCACATCCCTTTTTAAAACTCGGAAATTCATTTTATAAAATAGCACACCCTTTTATCAATCAAGGGACCCCCTTTTCAAACAAGTAAGTATATTTTAATAACATTGGAATCTTAAAAAATAAGTATACCTCATTTATAAAAATAATACTTCTCTTTATAAATTCAAATTTGTGAAAACCACCCTAAACCAACCATTTTCCCAATGAAAAAAAAACCCTCAATGGAATTTTTTCAAACACCTTAAATGAATACACATTATTTAAATTCAAATTTAGATTGAAATAATAATTTAAAACAATTTTACTAAATGAAAAAACGAAAAAACATGGAAACCATTGATAAAATAAAACTAGGTATCATACATATCACTAAATTAGTTCAATTACACTTTTAAAACAGCCAGAAATCAAGTACATATAAAAAATAGAAATATGACATAAACACCTACAAAAATTTTCAAAAAAAAATTCAACTAGAGTAAAATACATAGGAATAATCCTTAAGAGATGGTTTACAACCTTCACAAACTAAAATCCCTAATTTAGGATAGCCATAACAATGAAAATCAACCCATATTGGCCACTAGTGTTAGTGATAATTATATAAATAAGAATAAAACTAAAAAGGATAAATGAGGATCCATTTTCCCTTAATCTAAATGAAGAAACTCTAAGAATACAATAAAAATGCACTTGAAGGAGCTTCTAAGAGGATGATAACTCCTTGGAAGGTGACTAGGTTGAGGGAGGACATGTGGAGAAGCTCTGGGTGGATTCCAAAATTAAAAAGGAGTTTAAATGAAAAAATATCCCAACTTCATTAGGTTTCATGGTTATCTCACGTGGTTTACCAAACCATTAATAGACCATGAAAAATGCACTACCTCAAAAAAATAGAGGCCACATAGTTTTCACAAATGATTTAACAAACCATGTGCATATTGTATGATCATCTCTTTCTAAAACTGAAAATTGATCATGGGGTCTTCTACATGGTTTCCAATAATTTATAGCTAAACATATTGGATATAAAAACCAAAAAACAACTAAAAACATTTACCTTTAGACCCCTCAAAACTAAGTGAGAAATAAACTGGATCAACAAAAAAATAAAGTGTCATTTGTTTGTGTCATAATTCTCCCCACCATGCCACATTCTACCCCTAAAAAATGTACTCCAAGAAATAATAAAAAAATAGTTCTGGGAAATATAAAAATTATCTCAAATGAAAATGAATCCAGTAAAAATTCAAACTTTTGAATATGAACCATAAATAAGAGACCTGGGTAGAAATCTTCTTGGGAATAACCAAAAAATATATATTTCCCAACCACTAAAAAACAAAAAATCATAAAAGTAGATTCCTAGGAATGAGACATTGGGTTGGATGCCTTCATCTCTTATTTTGAATTACGAAACTCCCCTAAACACACATACTGAAACCCACAGTATCCTTTAAACTATCAAACCATACCAAAGGACATAACAACACTACCAGAACAGTTGTGTCAATAATCTTTAGAAATAAGAGAACATCCCAAAAAATAACTCAGAAGAACCTCCATGAAAATGATTAAAATGAATAAAGGGTAGTTGACGGTATACAGACAATTTAAAATTAATCTAAAATGGTGAAACATTAAAGGTAAACTCAAAATAAAGATCCTTCAAAAATTCCGTTGTTCCACAAACCATGGGAAACTATCTTGGAATACCAAAAATAGGGATACCTCAAAAACATATAATGATTCACTAGATTAACACAATCTACTAGATCACGAGAAACACCCCAAAAAATAAGAATCCCTCAATAAGGAATGGCATGCCTCTTCCTTTAGGTCACAAGACTCCTTGCATGATATCATAGTTCAAAACAAGTGGAAAACCTATAACCAAAAATTATGAAAGAAAATTTCATCTTGATATCTCTCATAATCAACCTAAAAACCAAATTATTTTCTATATAACTCATCCTTCACCCATGTCCTTCTAATTTTAATAATCAATGAACAATCAATAAATTATCATCACAATTCATGATAGAAACAACAATGAATAAGCAATGCATGAACATTTGGAAGAAAAAAATATGAGTTAAAATCATATTCTTGAATTACAAAAAAAAAGAAACAGGGTGAATAAAATAGATGGAACAATGGCCAAAAAATGAGGGTTGAAAAATAAAACATCCTTAAATACACAAAATAGATCTTGATTCTCCAGATAACGAAAAATTATAAATTACTACTTAGATCAAATATGAGTTTGAGACATTTTATTCTGAAATTTATTCATCCTACAAAAGCTCTAGAGGTGACCCAAAAGGCCACACTTATTACAGGTCCTCATAACTACCATATAGGGATGCGAAGAAGATTCAAAAATCCCACAATTACAGTAATCAATTGGATTATACATTTTTATCACTAGAACAGCCTTTCTGACACCAGAAGGTGTCACAACAGCACCTATAATAGGTTTTACTACTTTTAATTACATCGTAGCAATAGCTTTATACACCACTTACATAAAATTACACATGGAAATTTTAAACACCACCGAGCATACATTCAGATGAAGGCCCATATAAAATAAAAAAGGCTTCTTTAAATCATCAACAACGAATTCTATGGGAAAAGGAACCAGTGTAGTGAATCATTTTACATAAGCCTTCACTAACTAACTTCATGGGAGGACACTCTAGTATTCTATGACCTTAAATATTCTCACATATTTAGAATAAAAATTCTGGATAAATATTTCCTTAATGCATTTTCAATTTGACACATCAAAAAGATGTGTATAGAGAGTGCACCCTCCATCAATCTAAACCTAAAACATTGAACAAAATAGTGGTTCACCTTTCTCTACATGACACCATAGTTTTAAGAGAATCAAATGTCTCTTAATTTTTAGTTGTCCACTTCTTCACAACATGGGATCTCAAATCACCACTAAACACTATAAGATTTTGATTCAAAAACTATTGTGTGTTATCTACAGGATAAAAAAAATCAATCCATGTCACTTCATCATGAGTCCCGGGAGAGTGTGAAGCTAGAATAACTCATTCATGATCACTTTGAAGACAATATAATAGACTCCCTTTTATAATTTATAACTCCACTTTAACACCAAAATAGTTTTAGGAAATATTTCTATTTAATTTATGAAATAACTTATGTTACTCGCAATGGTGATTATAAACAAAATATATAACATCATTATGTGTATTTTATCATATTTTTATTAGTATGGTGAGTAATAAGAGTAATGACTAATTTATGAGAAATATAAGGTTTATGAATTAAAAAATAAATTCATTAGTTAACAAATTTTTATAATTTTAAATGAAAATTATTTTAAATAAATCTTATGTTTTTTTAAAACAAATTATGCATGCAGTGAATTTTATATAAATATTATGCGCCACATAGAGAAAAACTAAGCTTTGAATGAATATAAGAGTAAATATTGAACCTAATAATCTTAGTTTTACAATATAACTTCATTTATGACTTTTGGGGAAATGTGGATGAGATTATGAACTTTATAAAATATTTTAAAGAAAATTCAAAGATTACACATTCATGTTATTAATAACTATAACATTTTTTATATGGGTTATAGAGAGGATATTTTAAACTATAAAAGGTATTTTTAATTATTAAAGAGTTATATTCAATATAATAGTTTTGTTAAAAGTTTTAGGAATTAGATAGTTACACTAAATATATACACAATAGTGATGCTGTAATTATTCAATTAATAGAAAAATCAAATAAATGATATTAAAAAATTATAAGTAACAAAACTTGAGATATTTAAGGTCATTGACGAATTATAAATATGACTTAGACATTTTAGGGATATAATTAAATATTTTATTCTAATTTTACATTTTTATTTATATTTTTAAAAATAAAAGTTTTGAATATTATTAAAATTGAAATTTATGATGTTTTATAGGATTAATACTTTATTGAATTTTTTTAAAAAAAATTAAATATTTAAAATTAAAAAATTTATTATGATATGGTCTAAAATTTTATACTTTTTTCATTTATAGTGTAATTGACACAGTATAAGTAACAATTACAAAATTTTAATATTTAAAAATGTGTTACTATATTTAAAATTAAAATAGGTTATCTAAGGGTTTATCAAAATGGTAATGTTTAATATAACACCAAAACTTGTCCAAAATATATTGGTATATAATATTTAAACCCTGTCATATATTATCTTCGAATACATTTAAATTTTATTTTTTGTCATCTTGTTATATGTATGGGTATTGTTATCGGTTTAATGAATGTATATGATATATATGATATAATAATTATTTTTTAAATATGAATTATTATTTACAATTCTTTTTTTCAGCAATCAGAAAATAATAATTGTATTCTTTTGTACGTATAGACAATAGTCACCTTGAATGGTTTGATTCAATTGTTTATCTCCACACTCTATGAATGATTGTAAATATTTATGTGGTTATTATATAATAAGTTTATACCAAGATTAAAATTTAAAAAATTGTGATACAAAATATAAATATATAACATCCAAGATAGTTGAAGTGAAGCATGCTTGGAAGAACAAGTAGTTATCACAAAAATAGTGATTTTAATAACAAGTTATTAATAAATAGGTGAAAAGATACTATAAAAAATACATGGTATAATATAATTATTTGTGTGAAATAAATGTATAATAAATCCATATTATTATACAAGAGGTTTGAATGTGAATGAAATAAGTAAAGACTTGATGTGAGGGTTTATTTCACAATCTCATCATTATTTGAGATTGTTTATTTTTAAGTCTCTACTGGGGAGACCTTCTTTTCCATGTCTCGGTATTCTAAAAAATATATTTCAAAAAGGTTATTACTATTATTATATGAATGCTAAAAGTAATTTTTCCCATTTTTTACTTTTTAAAAAATTAATTCAGTAGAATATTTTTATCATCATCAAAATATGGTATTTTGTTACTTTTCTAAAAAAATAGATGGAATGTTTTTTAAAACTTATACAATATGAGAATATTTTCCCACTATCATGATGCTTTAATTCTTAAAAGTATCCAATAAACCCATATAATGTTATTTTCAAATAAAATGTTTTTCTTTGGTAATTATGCATATTTTAAAATAAAATTATTTCGAAATAGAAAAGATATTTCCCTAAAGGATAATTTCATGTGATGGTTCAAAATAATTTTCCATTGAAGAAAACATTATTTTATGTTAATTATTTTTTAATGGAGATATTATCCAAGGATACCATCTTTATTCTTTTTATTTATGTCTTGTTTTTTTCATGGAATAATTTTTATTAATATCATTAGTTTTCCTTGGGTTATGTAATAATAATATGTTTATGAAACATGTTTCTTATTTTAGGTTATAATATGATTAATGATTTATGTTCTTTTTGAACACAAATGTTTTGTTTTTATTATGTGATGGTTCGGAACTATATCTCCTTAATATTAATTGGGAAAATATTTATAACTCATGAGATATATATGAATAGAATGGGGAGCGAACATGGTTCTATAATATAGGGTTGGAATGGAGAGTGTACCTAGTTTAGGAATACATTTCATGAACGGGGGGAGAACCTGATTGAGTGTAGTAAATTATTTTCTATGATGGGTAGGGAATTGAGACTTGTCTAATAAGAAAATGATTTTCTATGCTTTTGTGTATGCCACCAATTCTATTCCTTCATCCAATATTATGCTATCATGGATTTTGTTCTCTAATTTATTAATGATTTATATCATATGAACTATTAATATTTATTCTATGAAATATGATTATGATCTCTGATATGGGGGGTATAATTTTCATATATTATTTTCATGTTATTATACCCTAAATATCATATTATGGTTATGTAATCATTATCATCTCCCTCATTTTACCTTACTTAGAATTTGAGATCTCCCTTTCTTTTTTTTCTTTTCCTTGAGATATGAACAAAGGTATTAAGTAAGATATGTTAAAAGGGTTTCTAGATATGAAGCAAATAAGAGGAATACAATGTAGATATTTTATGTACTATTTTTTATGATTAAAATTTTACAAAGTCACCAGACCTATATGATTCCAGCGTGGATTTATTATGTTATGTATTGAATATTAAGATAAAAATATTTCATATATGTGTATGAAAATTATTGGTTGTAATATTTATTATCACAGTAAGGATTAGTTAACCTTTGGAAACTTTGATGTGAAAACCTCAACAATAGACCTAAGGATAAATATTATTATAGGTTATAAACTTATAATTTTTTTAATGATTATGAATAACCTAGTATTAAACCTAAGGTGTAGTAGACTAAAATTATATAATCAATTCCCTTTGATTATGTGTATTTCCCACCATGATTAGTTTTTATCACCCAATGATTCTTGGTTTTAGTCAATGGATGGAATCTGAAGAAACCATTTTAATATTGAATAGTATGGGAAATACAACTATTTTCTAATTAAGAAACCAAATTTTATCACAATTGGAATGAAAAATCATTTTTCTATGACCACACAAATTTCTCGAGCTATTAATCATATAGGACTACAAAATGAGAAAAATAAGGAACAATATTTTGTTGAGTCCTTCATGCGGTAGCTTCCACCTTATTCCAGTGGGTCTTATGATATACTAGTCATTGAGAAAATGGATGAGTACCATTAGAAATATATTTTTTATTCTACAATTTTCAAAACATTAGAAATTCTTTTTTGATGTCTTCCATTTGGAATGAAAAGCATATCAATGGTATACTCTTATCAAGTATACAGGGAAATGGGATGAAATTTACTCCATATAAAGGAATGAGTTCTTGAACATATTTTTTAATAAGTACATTACTTGTATTCATCATATCAAAATTCAGAAGGAATTCATTGAGTTGAGTCAAAAGGATGATGAATCTGTTGGAACCTATGAAGTAAATTTTATAAGACTTGTGAGGTATGATTCTGAAATTATCATCTAAAACAAAGGTAAGGTTGGTTGATTCTTTGGTATCATAACACCAAGTTTCAAAATATTTATACATAATAGAACTCAATATCTATAAAGAAATAATTTGATGTTCTACCAAGGTGGAAATGGATGTCATAATTGCATATCAATCTCAGGATTTTGATAATAAATGAAAGAGAGAGTTCAAGGGAATATATAAAAACATGGAGAGAAGAATATGATATTTATTTTATGCTAAAACTGTGATAATAATGATGGAATAAATTTTCTGAAGGGTACTATTAAATTATTTATGTCTGGAAGGAATGTTCTTTGAGAAAAAGGGTGCCAATGTGATGGGAATAAGTTAGTTAACGATGTGAATTGGGAGAAGGATGCATAGAATTCACCTCCCACACTATAGTTCTTTATGTGTAAGGAAAATGGGAATTATCATAATCAGTGGAAAAATCCTAGGATTAACAATAATGATCAACTCCATTGACCTCTTAGCAAAAAATACAAAGGAATTTGTCATGTGATCACTACTGTATAAGTAGACTGTGACAACGAAGTGGTAAATGGTATACTTATCATCCACTATAAAACACTAATATCATATTTGATTTTGAATCTACCCACTCTTTCATTTATAAATAATTTTCAAAGGGTATCATCATATCACCTCAATAATTAGATGTTTAGGTAGTTATAGAAACTCTTAATGGAATAATAGTTGCATATCAGGGTTATAATTCTTCTCCTTTTGAAGTTTGTTGGAATGTACTTCCTTTAATTCTAGTGATCCTTCTTTTAATTTAATTTGATTTAATTATTATAATGTATTATATTTCTTTATATGGATATCATCTCAATTTCTTTGGAAAGGAAGTCACATTTCATATTCTAAATGAATCTATGATCATCTAGAGATCATAGGATGAATATAAACATCTAATGGAAATCAATTCAATCTTTCTGTCTTAATTCCTATAAATGAAAGTTATATCTCGCATATAGTTGGAGATAAGCTCAATATTAAGTATACCATAATTATACAGGATTTTGAGGATGTATTTCTAAAATAATTTCTTGTTCTTCCTCCCAATTGTGAATTTAGGTTTTCAATAGAACCGATACCTGGAAATATGACTATTTCAGTGGCCCCAGTTGAGTTGTATGAATTTAAGAAAACCTCCATGAGAATATTGATAATGGATTTATATTCCCTGTTACATCACCTTTGGGTTCACCTGTTATATTTTTAAAGATGTAATACAGATCAATGTAACATTACATTGATTACCGAGAACTTAATAAGATTACTATCAATAACAAGAAACATCTTCCCAATTTCAATGAATTATTGGATCAACTATGTGGACCTCAATACTTTTAAAAGATTAGTCATCAATATTTGTTTCATTTATTGAGAGTCAAGAAGGGTTATATACCCATAATGGTGTTCCATACATGGTATGGAAGGTTTTAATTTATTGTGATGCCTTTTGGACTTAAAAATTCCCTCGTTGTATTCATTTATTTAAGGAATAGTGTCTTTATAGACTATATTCATCCGTCTATGGTAGTATTTATAGATAATATTATTTCATATTCAAATAGAATTAAATATGATGAATATCACTTGAGGATTATGATGTAGAAACTTATAAAAAAGAATATTTATTAAAAAAATTAACCAAGTGTTTATTTTGGCTCTAGGAAGTTTAATTTGGGGGTTACCTAATCTCAAGAGAGGGTATAACTGTGGATCCATCAATGATCAATGTTATTGAACGTCTAACTATGCAAAAAAATAGTGTATGATATCTAAATTATTCTTAGTTTGGAAAAATATTATCAGTTATTTTTGGAAAATTTTATCAATTATCCCATCCACTCACCATGTTAACATAGAAGGGAACCAAATACTTTTGGATGAAGGAATGTGATGAAAATATAAAGGAACTAGAAAGATGGTTAGTCAGCACCCATGTGCTTCCATTAACCTATAATGTACAATAGTATGCAATATATAGTGATGAATACAAGAAAGTATTGGGATTTTTTCTCCAGAAAATTATATGGTTATCACTTAAGCCTCATGACAACCGATGGTTCATGAGAAAAATTACCAATCCCATGATTTAGAGTTAGATGTGGTAATCAATGGATTTAATATATGGAAGAAAAATCATTCTGGAGAAATATATGATATATATATCTATCATAAAAGTTTAAATTATTTATTTACATGGAATGAGTTGAATATGCGCCAAAGAAGATGGTGGGAGTTGATTAAATATTGTGACTGGTCAATCAATTACCACCCTAGGAAAGAGATCAACGTGGAAGATGATTTCAGATGAGATTTTCATGCTAGATCATCTATGATGTGGATCACAACATATCCAATATTTATATATTTACAAATGATAGACATGGAAATCTTAAACAAAATAGAGAACACTTATTTTTCTTAAATGGGTGTTAAACTATCTATCTATGTCAATATTAGAGTGGTGTCGAAGAATTGTGTAGATTTATAAAAGAAGGTGATAAATTTTACTGAGTTCAACCTCGATTTTGACGAAATAAAAAGGTTCAGGAATCTTTTTTGTGTTCCCCCCATACCATATTTTAAGAAATATCTATTAGCTATGGTTCATAGTTTAACATTATCTATTCATCCTGGAAGTACAAAGACTTATAGTGATCTAGAGGAATATTTTTGGTGAAATGAAATGAAAAGAGATATTGTAGTATATGTTTTTTAGTGTTTGATATATCATCAACATAAGGTTGGGAGAGATAATTATAAGCGATTGTTATAACCATTACACATACCATAATGGAAATGGAAAAAATCACCAAGGATTTTTTCATCTAACTCCCCAGAACATATAAATGGAATAATACAATATGAGTTGTACTTGATCGACTTATGAAATTGGAACACTATATTGATATCAGATAATATTTCTCTATTGATTATATTTATATAATATATATTAAGTGAGTTCTTATATTTCATGGATTATGACATTCCATTATATCTTCTTGGGATCAGATCTTTACCGCAATGTTATGGTGAAGTATTTGGTAGGCTTTGGATACAAAGTTTTGTTTCATAACTTTTAATCCACTTTAAATAGATGGTCAGCCTGAGAAACCCATTAAAAATATAATATAAATATTGAAAATTTTCTCAATAGATTTCAAATTATTTTGGGATCAACACCTCCCATTGGTATAATTTTTTTACAATAATAATTTTCTCTTCATCATTTAAATTGCTTCTTATGAAGCCCTCTATAGTAAGAAGTGAAAAACATAAATATTTTAAAATTATGTTTGGGAAAGAATGGTGTAGTGAATTAATATAGTTTTCGAAATGGAGGAGAAGGTTCGATCCATTCAATAGCACATATGGGAAGTTCATTGTAAACAGTAAATTTATTGTGAGAATTTACAAAAAGACATAGTGTCTTAAGTAGGAGATAAGGTATTTCTATAAATACAACGTGAGGAGAGAGTGATGAGATTTGGAAATAAGGTAAAGTTATTCCCTAGTTATTTTGGTCCATTTGGAACTTATTATTATATTGATATTATATCTTATCTATTGTCACTTCTATATAATCTATCTAAATATCATGGTGTGTTCCATATATATTTAGTTAGATAGTACATACCTAATCCTTCACATTCAAAAAACTAATGGGTTATACCACTAGAGGAATATCATTATTATAAAAAAACCCAATATTGATTTGGTATTGTTGGGAAAAAGTTCTTCGAAGTAATACAACTCATCTCATCAATTTCTTATAGTTGAACCACCAATTTGAGGAAGCTACATGGGAACTCGAGGAAGGGATGAGGTAGAGGTATCCTAATTCTTTTTTATACAAGTGATGAGTTTCTTGGAAAAAAAATTTTTTAAGGGGGCTATAATGTAACACCTCATTAATTTTAGGAAATATTTCTCTTTAATTCCTGTAATAGCTCGTGTTATATGAAACAACAAGTTTCAACAAAAATTTTAACATTATTATGTCCTTTCTATCATCTTTTCATTAGATTAGAGGGTTCTAATAGTAATAAATACATTAGAAAAAATATGGTCTGTAAAATATAAAATAAATTCCTTAGCTGTAAAATAAATTCATCATTTATAAAATCAATAAAATTTAAATCAAAAATTATTTTCAATAAATGTCACGTTTTCGAAAAATAATTTTTATTATTATAATGAATTTTATATCAATATATTAAATTAATCTTAGTGAATGATTTTTGAAAATTAATATTTTATTTTATTTAACATATTTTTTAAGCATTCATAAAATATTTTTCTAGGTTTAGGATAAAAATAAATCTATTGATATGAGTAAAAAATATTTTTTTTTCTAAAAATATGTTTATGTCAAATTTTGCGCACTTACATTAAAATTAATTTATGTAATTTATATGTATTAAATTAGATAATTAATTTCATATTTATTATCATTAGGTTCAAATTTGGTAATTATGCCCCTTTTATTGGTAGCCAATATAAATAGTTATTGTTGTAAAATTTCTTACATCAGTAAAGGGTAAAACGAGATAATATTGATTAAAAATAAGTTAAAAGGCCTAATTTGTCATCCTATATCTTATTTAATGGGGATAATTATACCATTAACACTTAAGGATAAAAATTGATTTATTCAATGGGCACTAGTCCATGAAAATTACTTATATCAAATAAAGTAAAAAAATGTTGCTTTCTTTGTCATAAATATAAATTATTTGTCCACATGGGGTAAAAGTATGTTATAAATGAAGATATGTTCCCATTTTGAACTAAATAAAATAATTTTAGTGTAATAATATCATCTATGACTTTTGGGTATACTTGGATGATATTATGGCCTTTATAATATTTTATAAAAACGAAAAGTCAAAGATATCAATTTAATTTTATTAATAATTATAATATTTTTAATATGGCTTATCCAGATTATATATAAAAGTATAAATATTTTTTTAGATATAAAATATTTTTCTTCATCATTATAATTTATTTATAATTTTTTGTAATTAAATAATTGTCCTAAATTCCTCAATAATGATGACGATGAAATTATTAAATTAAAATAAAAATGAAATAACTGATTTTAAAAATATTAAAAGTAATATAATTTGATATATTTAAGGTGAAAAATAATTCCATAGAGAAACTTGAAATTTTAGGGGTATAATTAATTTTTTTTTAATTTTAAATGTTTTCTTGAAATTAATAAAAAAATATTGAATAGTATTAAAATTGACAATAATGATATTTTCTGTGATTAATATTTTATTAAATTATGTTAAAATCATAAAAAAATGTCAAAAATAAAAAGTGACAATGTCAAGGTCTATATTTAAAAAATTATCCATATATTGTCAAATTTCCACCATATTAAGTAAAAATTACTTCCTTTTAATATTGAAAAACTTGTAATTGTAGTCTAAATAAAATTTGATTAACTAAGGTTTAATCAAAATTATAAGGTTTAAAATAACCCCAAAAATTGACTAAAATAAATTTTATGATGATATTACGACCATATATTTTCTTATATTATAATAAAAGTTCATTTCTAATTATTTTGAAAGAAAATTATTTTATTATAATTTAATCTTTTGAGAATATCTGAAATTGCCCATCACATAATTTATAGAAAGGGACATCCTCCCTCACATATTTACACCCAAAAAAAGAATTATATATCAACCATTACCTGAAATTTTATATTTCATACTTGTAAATACACATTATAGATGTTATATTGTTCTCGAAATACAAACCATATATCCCTTATAAGAGATATGAAACTGACATTTCGAAGAAGTGGTAATTGTCCTAACTGATCACTTTTATTTCTACTCCTTCATACCTCCTATAAATATAGGGTGTTTATAATAGAACAATTACTTAGTTAACCAAAATTGGATGAAATATTATTATTATTAAGAAAACACCATCACACACCCAATTTTGCATCAAACAAGAAGTGAAAATATCATTTGTTCCTATATAAGGCTTACAATCTCCACATTGCGATATGATTCATTTTTCATCAGAATTTTTTTGGGATTTTTATTATGAAAGGTTTAATTAATATATATGATATATATTATATAATAAGTATAACTGAAATATTAATTATTTCTTACATATTTTTCATTTCCTCAATTGAAAAGTGTTTACGCGTACGTACGGCGTAATGTTTGCATCAATGGTGTAATTAATTTTTCAATATATTCAATATATAAATTATTTTAAATATGTAAATAATAATTATAAATGATATTTATACCATGACTATCATTTTAGAAATGATTATAAAAGTATCAATGTCAAAATACCAAGACTAAAAAACCGAAACAATCATGGAGAATGAAGCATTTATCACCTAAAACAGTAATTTTAAGAACATATTATTCATAAATTAGTGATAAGATTCTATAAATAAATAAATAAAATTATTATATATTTAAGGTTATTAAAAAAATTTGTAACAAATTCTTATTTATTATAAACTAGGTTTGTAAATGTCAAAATAAATTCAAAACTTGAGGTAAGGGTTTATTTAACAATATCATCATTTTTTGATATTGTTTATATTTAATTCTCTAATGGGGAATATTTCTCTTCCATGACCATGTTATCTAAAAAAATTTCAAATATTTTTTTAATATTCTCCTATTAATTTTTAAAATTATTTTTTCCCATTTATGTATTTTAAAAAAATTACTTGAATAGAATATTTTTTTCATTTTCCAAAAAAGTTACTTAGAGACACTTTTGGAAACATAAATTGAATAAATATTTATTAACTTATATAACAAGATATATTTAACGTTTTCATGATTATTTAATGATTTCATTCTTCTTATACAAACTTAACAGGTACTTTTCAAAAAAATCATCACTAATAGTGTGTATTTTCAAAAAAATGGAAATTCTATTTTCCTAATGAATTATTTCAAGAGATATTCAAAAATATTTTTCCATGTAATAAAACATTATTTGATGTTACTTGTGTTTTATTGGGTATATGATCCAGTGATACCATCCATATTCTTTCTCTTCATGTATTATGTTTATGATGGACGGATGTTTATGAATCTCGTTATTTCTCCATTGGTTATGTAGTGATAAAATGTTTAAAAAATGTTTCTCTTCACGAGTTATGATATGATTTTTTTTATAAAGTTGTAGTAAACATATTTATGGTTTTAATTGTGTGATGGGTGTTAGATATATCTTCAAAAAATTCATTAGGTGGAGATATATAACTCATTATATAGATAGCATTGGAAAGGGCAGTGAACCCAATTCATTGAGATAGAGCTAGAATTGGAAGTGAACCCAATTTAGTAATATGTTTCTAGAATAGAGATCGAATCAGGTTTAGTATAGAAATTTTTCATCTATGATGGTCATGGAAGTTATCCTTGACTGATAAGGAACGCATTTTATTTTCTTCTCTGTATTCCACCAATTACATGCCTTCTTCAAATGTTATTATCTCATGGATCATGTTCATTCATTTCTCTATGATTCATGAATTTTAAACTATAAATATTTATTCTATGAATCAAGGATATGATATTTCATCTTCATAATATAATTTTCAAATGCTATGTTCATGTTCTTACACCCTTATTCTCATATAATTCTTATAAAATCATTGTTATCTTCCTTATTTTCCCTTATTGAGCATCTAATATCACCCTCTATTGTGATTCTTTCCTCTAGGATATCAAGAAAGGTATTAACTATGATATATAAAAAGGGTTTTTATTATGAATGAAATAATAAGCAGATGATGTAGATTTTTTATGAACAACTTGTTAATAATTTCATGTTTTAAAAGAAACTATACATTCATGATTTTGATATGGATTGGTAATTTTATTTAATGAATATTTTTCTAAAAATATGTAACATCTATGAATGTAAAGTTTGGTCTATTATACCTTTTTGGGGTCATATTCTAAAACATTACTGAATAAAACAAAAAACCATATCACTAAAAATCCCAACATAAGGTATACAAGTCCTGAAATAGAAGAAACATTATTAAAAAATTCCCTTTGAAACTTCATTTCAAAATTACCCCACATGGAATTATTTATTATTTTAAAACAACAAATGGGTTTAAAATTTTAAAAATAGATCAAACAAATCAATAAAATGAAACATTTCTTGTAAAACAATTTCCCCTTAAACCACACATTCCACCATTTAAATAATTTAAATATATAAAAAACTTGAAATTATTTCCATGAAAACCATTTTGATCAAAGTAAAAAACATTAATAGAGATATAAAAAATTTCCACCAGACTAACTCAAGCACCAAAACACAGTTTTATAAATAAACATTCATACCAAAGAATAAATTATTACATTTAAACATGGATAAACAAATTCAAAATAAAAAAGTGGTCACATTAACACTCTTAAAAAATCCCCAAAAACGAAATATATGACAAAATAAACAAAGGAGTTAAAATAATAACATTTCCAAACATTCTTCATTGTGGAATGTTTTTTGGACCATGATGAAGTTGTGTGAATTCCACTAGAGTTTTCTAGAATGGTGTGTGTGGAGTTGGAATGATTTGAAATATTGTGAAACTTAACCATGAACCCACGTGATTTCCTAAAATTTCACTCTAAAATAATGATTTTTTCAAGGCAACTGGTAGGATATTTATACAACTTAATTCAGTAGAACACCACAAAAAAATATATCAGAAACAATAACCATAAATCCAAAAATAAAAGAAGAATCTAGATGTCCCATGTAAACTCAAGATCCAACTATAGGAAGAGATAGCCAAGAACTTCCAAAAACCTAAAAAAAGGTCCCAATTGGTCAAAATCATGTGTACCATAAACCCTAAAATAAAAAATATAGATCTAGTACCATTTTCAAGTAAACATGTTTGAGTGGACCCAATACGTCACCTAGGTTAATCTTCCACAAGGCTCGAGGCATGATTCAGATCACCACATGATGGAGACTATCACCTGGGTATCACAATTAATCAGGTGGGAATTATTTCACCCCTAATAAAACAAGGATATTCCCAATATTCCGACAAATAACCAGATATGATGTTTCCTTAAATTGGATAATCATTCGAAAAAAAATAAAAACATCCTAACATGGAATAATGGTAAGAATATTTAAAATATTTTAAAACCCCATAAATTAAACCATTTAAAAAATATTTTACATTTCAAATACAAGTAAATAAACACTCACATTAAATGATATGGGTACCCAAAGAGTATCATAAAACACATTACCAAAAATGGTCGAACTAAAATGGGAAACAAACCCAAACGTTTTTATTTGGCTCCCAAGTCACCAAAATAACTAAAACAACACCCAATTCCCAATAAATATTAATAAGTAAAAACCCTAAAAGTAATAACTTGAGAACCATTAGAGAACATAAAATATTATATACCCACTAGATTGAGTATGTAGAGTGTGAGACAAATTCCCATAAGAAACCACTATGAGTCTATTCACATTCTATTTATAAAAGAACCTATAATTATAGTTTGAAAGCATGGAATTGAAAAAATCAGTTTTCCTTTCATTTAAAAAAATGGAAATAAACAAATTATACTATATATACCTTTACAAAACCCATTTTTTGTAAAAAATGACTCAAAGAGGACTTACTATGTTAATTTATTTTCAACAAACAATAAATTTCCATTAACACAAAATACATTCAAAAAAAGTAAAAACATTTATTTAGAAAACATCCTCCTTCAAAAATAATCCCAAACATGGTTTAAAATTATATTTCCAATAGAAATAACTTTCCAAGGCTCACTTTTTTAATAAATTCACCTTTTATAAGAAAAACACTCTCATGTATTTAAATACATTTTAAAAAACCTTTCATAAGGATTTCATTTGAAAATAACATCTACTTTCCCTTTTAAAATATCAACACATAGTAAAACTCAACATGAGTTTATATTATGGTAAACAATACAAAATGAAACTCCATAAATATTAATAAATAAATAATAATGAATAAACAAAGCATGTCTCACCCCCATGATTCTCACTCATAAAGCACTAAGTAAACACATAAATATAAACATTAAACTCACATTCCAAAAAAAATATAATAATAATAAAAATTAGAAAACAAGAACTAACACACTAGGTAAAAATGGCACAATTTTTTCAATGTGATAAGTTAAATCCAACTACCTACAGCTTAATAGTTGCACAAATCATCTCCTGAATCATGCCCTCATTCTCCTCATCAAATCCAAGACCCTTTAAAGGTATGACATTCAACTAGGGATTATAAACTAAAAATTAAAACTCAAATAGTAAAAAAAATCCCAAAACCTCCCACTTAGTAAAATAGGTTCATCATGTGATGACTAAAATAATTTATTACAATCAAACTACTATCATCGTGTGATAACAACAATTCACAAAGTCATAATACATAGCAACCTAATAAACATATCACCTCCCACACAGCTACTTCGATAATTATCCCCAACCAAAACACATAATAATGAAATTAAATTAACATAAAAAAACATTTTCTCAATTAAAAACCAACATATGATAAAGAGATCAACTACGGTGAAAAAAATAGTTATAAAAAGATATTTTTATATGTTTCAGTATGGCCTTCTCTTTATATATAAATATCATATTATTTTGAAAATAATTTTATAAAACCATTTGAAATAAAAATTATACCCATGTAAAATCACACACAACAATAAACCACAACAAAGAGTAAACTTTATAAACTATCTAAAACTTTATTTAATGAAGAAAACCAAAAATAAAGAAACCCAATTTTGAAATGATGGTAAAACCATTTATAAAACAAAGGAACCATTTTAAAAATCAAGGGAACTCCTTTTCAAAAAAAGGAAGTATATTTTTAAAACATTGGAACCTATTAAAATAAGGAATGCCATTTTATGTAAATAAATCGTTAACATTTATTTTCCAATTAGTTCAAAATTCCATGAACTGCTCATTTTCCTCATAAAACCCCTCAATAAAATTTTATCTATCACCATAAATTCCTAAAACACCATTTAAAATAAAATTTTCATTGATCCAAGTATTTAACCCAATTTTTCCTAATGAAACAAACAGAAAAAATGAAGAACCTTTGACTGCATAAAGTCACATATCATATATATCAATAAATATGTTCTAAGATCACTATTAAAACAATAATAAATCAAGGGACTCTTTAAAAAAGAAAATTTAATGACATGACATTACAAAATTTTGGGAAACATTTATATTTATATAAAATACAATATAATAGGAAATATGAGTTTGATCACAAACTTTAGAAACCAAAATCACTAATGTAGTACAACCTAAACCATGAAAATCATCCCACTATGGCCATTAGGGTTATATTGAATCGGATAATGAGGAAAAAACTTAATGAAAGAGAAATGAGGAGACCTTAAAATTAAATCTTGATGATGAACCACTAATAATACCCTCCAAATCCACTTCAAAGAGAATAAAATAAGGTTATAACTCCTAATAAGGTTTTATTTGTGGGGATAATGAACAGGAAAGATTGCGGTGGTATTCCCTATTAAAAATAATATTAGATGAAAAGATACTCTAAACCCAGAAGGTCTTTTGGATTTCTCAAATGATTTTATAAAATATTCATACACCATGTGATAGTAACAACCTCAAAATCTAAAAGGTCACATGGTATCCTCGCACAGTTTACAAAACCATGTGTAGATTGTGTGATCAACACTCCCAAAAACTGTAAATGGTTTATAGTTTCAACTTCATGGTTTCCCATACCATGCACCAAAACATACATCCCAAGAAAAAAATATAAAAATAAAAATTTCAACCCCATTACATATATAACCCAAGAGGGGAATAAATCATTTAAACAAAATAAAGTTACATTTTGGGGTGTCATCGGGAACCTCATGTGGAATATATTGGATGTGGTTTATGGGTAATGAAGTAACTTAGAATCCAAGTAATGGATTCAAGGAAATGAGTTTAATTTTAAAAAATTTGAATGTTTTTATCCAAGGTTCAGGTTTGATTTCCATGGTTTTGGGGAAATATTTTAGCAACCTATGATTGAGAATTTTTTTAATTCCAATTTTATAGTGATGGATTATCACGAATGGGTATCACATGATCAAGGGCGAACCATGAGGATCTAAAAGAAAATCATGTGTAGTGGGTGTGACTTGGGGCTTGGCACATGGATGTCACGAGATTTTAGAACAACTATATAAAATGATCTAGTTCAATATAGTATTAATTTTCATAGAATGTGCAAAATATTTAAAATCTTAGGGTCTAACAATCAAAATGAGGTTTCATAGATAGTGTGTACTACACAATTTCAAAGCTGATGTGGCCAGCATGTACCTCTAGTTATATTTCATTAAAGTTTGAAAATGACATTTTTCCCATATGGTATTTTTACTCTGAACCCCATCTCTTCCTTTCCCTTGTGTTCATGATAGCCTATTGTGCCTCCTTTTTCCATCCCCTTCAACCCCAATTGATCTGGGCTGTTTCTTAAGGGTTTCTATTTAAATTTTAGGGTTTTTAATGATTTACACTAAATCATGGTGAAATTGTTTCTACAATTTGGTAGTTTCATATGTGGCTTTCATAGGAGGTTCTATGTGGAAGTAATCAATTTGTCACTCATAATTTTTGTATGGATTTTTATTTACTTACTTTTAGAGTGTGTTGTGGAATTATTAAGAGTGGTCTATGGCTATTACGTTGTGATGCAGTTTCCCATTATGTAATAAATAAATTTTAATAAAATTGTTAAAATTTAATATTAATTATTAAATGGTATAAATAATTCAATTGAATTGAATAATAAATTTTGAAATTTTATAATTAATAATTTATGATTTGGGGATTCGAGAAGGGGTCGTGGGTTAACATTAGAGCCCTGATGAACTTTAGAGATAACGGTTGGGATTCACTTTGTAACTCAGAGTTTGAGGTGGTCGGAATTAACTATATTCAAGTCTCTTACTTGGTTAGTTATTTACATTATATTACATTTACTAGTATACTATATACATATTTCATATACATGGGTGGTTCTACCATATGCTTGGGATTATCCCACATCAACCTAATTATTATTATGGACTATATAGTTTACTAAATGGTATAATGTTAGTTACCTTTTTAAATGAGTTGTAGTGGTCCACCTTATTGAAATTCTTGGTGGTGTGAGTGGGTTTATAGAACAACAGGTGTCATTTTTAAAATATGATTAAAACATGGAATTGATTATAATATAATTTAAAGGAAATTGGTGATTTGAAAATGGGTTATGAAAAAAAATCAAAAAATAATAATTTTTCTAAATATTTATTCGATGGGATTTTTTGAAGGAACTAACATGATTGAAATTTATGGTTATTACTTTTAAAAGAAGGTGGTGTTAATATAAGATTTTTAATTTTTTTCATGGGTAATTCGGGAGGAGGTTTTATTGATATTGGCTGGTCTATTTGACCTTATGGGGGTGATTCTTTTTCAAAAAAAATAATTTTTTTTTGTTGTTTATTCCATTTTGATTTCTTATGGATTGTGTATTACATGTTTTTGTTGTTTTGCGTACATCCTTGTGAGAACATTATTGGGGTATCAAAGTGGCTAGTTTATCTGGATAGATGTAAAAACCCCCTTGTAGGGTGGATATTATTATGCAATAATCTATAGAGTGTTGAGTAACATTATTACTAGAGTGATGGGACGAGGCCTTGATATAGATTTATTCTAATGTAATCCATGTAGGGTGTCCAATACATGTTGTTAATAATGGTAATGTTGGGGACTTCCCTGGTAATTTGTTTAACCTAAAGAGGGTGTGTTTGATACAAGCCTTGAAATGATTGCATGTGTATATTTAGAACATGAACCGATGTTGTGGCCCTTATATAACCATGTTGGTGATAATGTGTCTTGCACTTTGAAGTTTGACCTCAAACGTTTGAGATGGGTTCTTGTGTATGGTCAAACCTTATTTGATATTTGATATCATATGTTTTGGTGGGTATCTTTTCACCGAGATATATATACATACATGGGTTAAACACACCTCTTGGATCTACGGGTAGGGGATATGTGTTTTAGCCCATGTGTGTTTATCATCTATATATTACATGGGTCTTCCCAATCCTTTTAGTCTTATTTATATCAGTTGGTTTACCCCATGTGTATTTATCTTTTTATACTAGGTGGTTTATCCATTGATTGGTCACACTGGATGGAGTGGTTCCATGACAATCTTAGAGACACTCAAGTTCAATACAAAGTAGGAATGATCTTGGGTTTTAGTTTTAGGTTAGGACATAGACCCCTAAGTAGTTAATTATTAATAGATAAATTTGGCACTGTCCAGACCCAATTAGATCTGGTTTTGGTGGTTCATCATATAGTTGATGACCTAAAGATTATATTTTATGTGTTTTCTGTGTTATGTTTCATGTTAAGTGTTCTTCAAATGGAAAACCTCAATATATATATATATATATTTATTTATTTATTTATTTAATACATATCAACTTGGTCAAAGAGAACACAATATTATCCAGGAATTGGGGATCTTATAGTGGCATTGTTCTCATCCCGTACTAGAATACACTTTGTGAGTTTTTATGTACATTGGTAGATCCTCATGTTTTCTATATGGAAATAAGTACATCTTTGAGTTATCCAGTTTTAAAAGGTATAAATATTTTTTGTGGTTAGGTTCCTGGTAGGTTTTCCATATTGATTTGGCCTAGATTATAGTTTATTATCAGTTTTATTTTAGTTATTTATTAGCAAGTACTGGTCATTATTCTGTTTATGATATATGATACCTCCTTTAAATATTTATTATGTATTTTTTCTATTTTTTCTACTACATTACATAGATTTACAAAACTCCACTATATACTTCTGTGGGATAATGGGATACATATATCTATCTCTGGGTATTCTACGATGTTCATTTTACAACTAGGGAATACCAAACTTTTGGTAGATTTGGGGATGACCCTAGGCTTGACATTAGAGTAAATAGTCTCCCATGACTATATTATGCCCCCAATACTAGTCTATTTCCTTTGGTATATGGATACTCATGCCTGAGGTCATTTGGCATCCCCATATAGGCACTATTCAGGTAGCCTGTGATAAAACATTATTGTAACCCAAATATAGAAGTCCAATATATTAATAATTATCAACAAAGAATCATGTTCATAAAATACATGAACTATTCATGTAAATTTATAGAAATATTTAATATTGAAAATCTGCACATGAGTAAGAATAGAGTAATATATAGCTAACACACACCTTTTTATAACCTTGAATTTTCTAAAGGAATGAAAAAATAAATAAAGTGTTTATTTATTTTCCAAATATTGAGATAGAAATATGAACTTTTCATATTTATTTTTAGGTATTAAACATCTCATTTTACATGGACAAAAATTTATCAATTGTTACAATTTTATAAACCATAATAAAATATCCAAAATAATAAAATTTTAAAAATTTGAACTATAAAATATTTTATCATTGATAATGGTATTTTAAAATATAAATAATGATTCATAAATAAGCATGATCATGTGAAATCTTATATACTAAATCATATTTTACAATATATTATGATCATAATTATCAACTAATTTTGTCTCTTATGAATTGTGATATCATAATGATCCGATCATATTTGACAGTATACCTAATATTATAAACACATTTCCAAGATATGTTTTCTCAAAATCTAGGGTTCAGTCATTTTTTATGATATCAAATACTATATTGTACAGTGTAGTTAAAGTACTTTTGATTCCTCTATATCATACCCTATAATATAGGGAAGTCATACACTAGAAAAAAATAAAATCATTTTACTATATCAAACATTATGACATGGATTCAATTTCTTAAAGGTAAATATTTTCTTTAAAAAACATTCGGTAAAATAAGTTTATTCAAGAAAATAAGGATATAACACCATTTATTGATCTTAGGATTTTCACTGAATCAACATGGTAGATAAATTAACCCGTGAAGTTCCTAATCTATTTTGAATATATTCAAAATTTGATAAAACAAAAAAAATTAAAAAAACATACACTAATACCATCAATCTCCAAGATTTAACCATTTATGGAGTATACCAGATGGATATCATGATAGAATCAACAAAAAAACTTCCAACCTCTAAGTGGTTATAGTTCCTAATGGATCCTTATTTATAATGAGAGTATTCCAAAACACCAAAGGGGTTATAACACCTTAAATTTATGATAATAATGATTAAAAACATATAGTTTTTCATCTTATTGCTTCTAAGAACATATGTTATGTTTATGAGTGGGATCGAATCCCTTTTATAGACTCTATTCATTAATTAATATGGTCATAATGCTTAGACCATTGTCTTATATCACATATATTCAAATTCATTAATTCTAGTTGTAAGTTATAATCATCAAACACTTCAGTGATTTTTTTCACAACAATTAAAAAATCCATCACATTGAATTATTATCAAAGAAACCATTGGGATGATGTAGTGGGTGTAATACACTTAAATTTGTAACCTCATGTATCACAATGACATTACAATGGAGATAAATCATACTAAATCTTCCAATGAAGGTTATGTTGGTTGTAATCATATCCTTGAGCCAGATATTCACTATATGAATATCATTGTTGAGGATAGGGGATACAATAAAATAAAAAAATAGGGCTTGTCCAATAGATTCAACTATAGATAGTAAAAGATATTTGAATCCAATTATGAGTCAAAAAAAATTTTCAAGTTATTATGAAGTATAATATGATTATAGAGTAAATATAGTTCATTTAATAAGTGGAAGATATTCCAAAAGAGGAATTTATATGTTTATATGAAATGAATATATGATGATCTTCAAAGTGTCAAACATCACGACTGTGTGAAAATGTTTTATAGAATTTAATGAGTCCAAAATATGGAGTTCCTCTAAGACTAAATGTGAAATATCTAAAATATGGATGATTATGTAGAAGATATATGGTAAAATAATTTTTCAAATAAATATTATAATTAAAAAACGTTTTAGATATGTAAGGACTGGAAGATTACAAAAAAACAACTCAATGAGAATACATAGGCAAAGAAGTCATAAGTACAGGTATTAGGAAAATTTTTTTGTTGGATATAGTGAGAAAGAAGCACTAGAATATTTCAAATTGATATATTTATTGAGAATTTAAATTAATATAATGGAGGAGAAGTTTAGAAATTCAAATTTTTAATGATTTTGATAACATGTATTTATGTAAATCCATTAAAATATTATAATTATGCATGTACCAATGACAAATTCAAAGTTTTTTAAAACATAAAATGTAGTAAATAATTAGGAAGGCTGATTTAAGGAATAATTATGTGAGAATTAGTGATAGATTCCATGTTTTATGAAATTTTTAAATGAAAGAAATAGAATAAGTATTGGAAAAAGATATGTCTACATAGTCTAAATTTTGGATTAGTTTGGATGCTCTGTTATGATGGGGATAATATATTCAATCATAGAAGTCAATATCCAAAATTCAATTATTCCATTAAAGTTGATATATGATGATTCTTATAAGATAATTTTTATATAGTTTTGTAGAAGCTGTGACAAAGTCAAACTCTCTTATTTTTTGTAAGCATTAAGGAGGTTAATAAAAAATTTAGAAAGATGGGAGATTAAATTTTTGGATCTCATGCTGTGGATTCCATTAGATATTTCAAAACACATCATCATTTATAAATATAGTATCACAAATATATAGAGTGATTCTCATACTTTGAAAAGTTAACCCAAGAAGACAGTGTGAGTTTGATTTATTCATTATGAAAAGGTTTTGGCCTCTAGGAGGATGTTCCTAGAATATAGATTTTGAAATTTAGTTAATAAGTCCAAAAATATGATTTTACATAAGTTAGAAGTTTATAATCACATGATTAAGGGAATAAGATAAAATATATGACCTTATATTAGGTCTAAAATATCAGTTCATAAAGAATGGAAAAAGTGTTTACTCTAAAAATATGAAAAGCTCAAAGAAAGATCAATTATTTATTATTGAAATAAAATTCAGATAGATTGATCGTAGTAATTCTAGTTTTTTATTATATTTTTAAACTGAAAGTAGATAGTATAATGAACCTAATTGGTGATAGATAACTAAAGAGATATATTTTTTTGGATTTTGGGGAGATAACCATTGGTTCAAGACGATATATTCAACATTGATACCATTTTTAATAGTAGTGGAAACATTTTATCTTTGATTGAACACAAAGTTTTTAAAGAAATAGATACCAATATTGGGATCAATATATATATAAATCTTATTTTCCTTATGTTATATATAATTTTTATTATATACATTTGATGGTGTTAATTATGGTTTGAGTGGATCCAAAAATAAAAAATCACAGAGGATAAAAGTTGAGGGAAGTTATAAATGATTAATACTAATTCAACCCCCTTCTAAATGTTTCATAATATCCCTAGGAATATAAATAATTAGAAATTAATTATTAATAATTAATAATTAATGGTTAATAGTTAATAATTAAATTATATGAAAGAATATATAATTAGGGATTTAAAATATTAAATTTTAAATTTTAAACATAGAGTTTATAATTAATAAGAAAATAAAATTTTAAATGATAATTAATAATTATTAAAAAAAATTGATAATTCAAAATTAATAATTGGGGAGTTATAATTAGTATTCAATAAATAATAATTATTAATAAATAAAATATTGATTAATTTTTGGTAATTATTTAACAATAATTTAAAAATAATAATTAGTAATTAATGAAAAATATTTAACAGCTAATAACTAACACTTAATAATCATATATGTATTTATATATTTATAAATATATTATTATTTTTGCATGTATGTACTTATATATTTTTATATGGTAATTCAAGGGGATAATTTTTAAATAGAAATAAACTGTAGAATAAATTCTTAATTACAGATCATTTATATATTTATATATACGTTTCATATGTTTATATATTTTGTAATTATTTATTTATTTATTTACTCAATTATGTGTAATCGATTTATGAATAACACCAGTACACAAATACTACATAAATGAAAATTACATAAAAATTATATAGATCTAATATCATCCAATATAATCGAACGTCATCCAAAAAGGGTAGAATGACCTTGTTAAAAGAAATTAAAATTCCCTTGAAAGTTATAAAATTATCATTCCTTAATATGAAACTCGGTTATATAGGCTTTTTTAATGACTTTGAAATTAATATTTGACATCTTAAAATGTTTTAATGAATGTTTCTCAAGATGTGCATCAGGTCGGTGCGGAATTTTGGCGTCGAGAGAGCCTTCGTGTGGATATATTAAAGATATTCTATATAATATATCACATGCACACTATGTTTTTAAAAAAATTGTAATAACTCTAAAATGGTGTCCTTAATCATAAAATTGATACCTCTATTAAATCCATGGCATTGATTTTACCCAAGGTGTTGCATAAGAAATGTCAGCATCAGGGACTTTGATAGAGGTTTGACATGTGCAGAATAAATTAATAAATTAATAAATTTATTTTTTTAATTTAATATTTCTTAAACTGGTAAAACCTAGTGGATCCTATATATAATATCATCTATTATGAATTCCCTTGGGTTAGCTACATAACACTATAGGGAATGATAGGATGAATAGAGGGATCTAGTGGAGAGTGTGTTTGTGGATGGTCATGGGATCGTGGATAGGGGATTAGAGTGGCATGAGGATCATCATCATTGATTGAGTTCCTGGATCTCTCCAAATGAAACAATGTAGAGATGTTATTCATCAAAGATCGGTCCAATTCAAGGTAGGGAATTTATCTTTTTGGTTCAAATCCTATTTATAGCTTTATACAAATTAAAATTAATTATATCTAAATTAATTTTTGGATCAATCATCAATGGTTTATCCAACGGTTGATTTCTCTTCCTATATATTGGAATTTGAGATTTATTTCCCATTTAATCTTATTGATTTGTTAAAACCCCATTATTGTATTCTATCAGTGATGTAAAAATGAACATAAAAGTCGATTGAAGATTACTTTTTGATATGTTCCTTTCTCCCTTGATTCATTTTTGTTCTCCAGTGGTACTTTTGATTGGTTTATGATATGATGATATAAGTTATGACGAATCATCATTAATTCATCCTTGGGAATAGTGGATCATGTTAATGGGAACAGTTTTTGTTCTTTGATATGTGAAGGATTGATGATGATAATTATGAGAATATGATGATGCTTCAAGTGATGTTTGATCTATCAGCTTGATTGAGTCAAACACTTTGGAGAAGAAACAATTGGTGTTTCTAAAAAATAGTTTGGAAGAATCTATCCACTAGTGACGATGTCGATCTAGTGATGGTGAGGAATGTGGGGTTCTCACAAGCTAGACCACATGGATCATCAGGATGGAAATGATGAAAATTTACACCAGTGAATAATGACTGGAATCTTACTTCTAATTGGCCATATAGAGTGTTCAACCTAGATCTAGTATTTTATATGTGATCAGTAGTGGAATCAATGGCAACCATGGGGGCACTATAAAAGTTTCATTACTAGCTAGAATTTATATGAAATTATAAATAATGTGTCATGTAGTCCAGAAGAGAATGGTATTTTTATCACCCTCTATGTAGCATCTAGGGTTTATGCAATGAGTTAAATATCACATGTCATGTGATTTACTCACACATCCTATAACACATATCCAATTGGATAAAAGTGTATAGGGGGTACATGTCAAGGAATCATTTTATCTCTAATTGTTGTGTGATGTACTCACACACCATATACCCCTAGGTGAATATATTGATGTGTATTGGGGGTGCATGTCGAGGAGGCCATGTGACCCCATACTCCTTGGGTGTCAGGGAACATGTTTTTTACTTTATATGGATCACGTACATGGTCTAGGGAATGGTGATATTACATGATAATGACCATCATACACAGTCATGAGAAATAGTGCACAACTTGATTAGATAGAACATGTTGAATTCCATCATAACCATTACATGTCGTGTACCCTAGTATACACTTCATGTATTTGGAGAAAGACAATTTGTGTAGGATGGAAGGACACGAGCAGCGCCAAAAATAGTGATACACGCAGTGTACCCCTAAGTACATATTGTGTACTATTTGAGGGAATGTTAGATTCCTTTTTCTTCTCAGTTTAGATATAGTGTGAACTTGGGTGTGTTCCCTTGAAATATAGATTTTAGGTTCTGTTCCTTAATTTGGTTATTCTAGATAGAACATTCATGAGGGTTTAGTGTGGAATCTATTCCTGAGCATTTGATATAGGATCACCTCAGTATACTAGAGTAAGTATCCCTTTATGATATTTGGGGGTACAATCCTCATTCTAATCATCTTTCTTAGGTATGAATCATGTATCACATGAACTATATACTATGGAATTTTATCCCTAATGTATCAGGTTAATCCAGTTAGGTTCGGGTGTCCCCCATTGGCGCTCGGTTGATCCCCTATCATTGTATCGAAATCTTTCTCTTTTAGAAAGTTATAGTCTGATTGATTGTGAATCCCATATGGCCCATATCAGTTTCCTTGGTGAGTATTTATATAAATAAATTATAATTATGTCCTCTAGGATTATTTCCTTTAGTGTGGTCAGAACTGATGAGTGTGTTATCTCTGAAAGGTGTTACCTTTTATCCACTATTAAAATCATAGCCCAGAGTTGAGGATGTGAACTAACCCTAATAATTGATGTATACCTTTGGGAATATATAGGTAATTATTGTAATATCTTGAATTAAGATTTCTATACCTCTATAATGATAATATGGCTACTCTCTTGATGATTTATTTTTGGTGTATCCAAATGGACATCTTTATACTCACCCCTATATGGGCTCTGACCACACATATCAACAATTATGGAGATGAAAAAATTTTATGTGGAGTCTTATGTGGACCCAGAGTAGGTGGAGCATGGTTTTTGTAGATGGGTCTTATATGGATTCAAGGCATTTATTTGGGAAGTTTCCCCCAAGTAGTTAACATATTTCATCCTCCAGCAATTTTGGTGGGATTGTATTTAACCCATTATACTTCTTATGTATATATTTATTTTCTCTAATGTGGGATAGATTTTACACATGAATTTATAGTATGATTTTTCTATTTGTATGCATTATACTAGTGTATGGATATATGTATATATATATATATATATATATATATCTGTTTGTGTGTGTGTGTACTTTTAGTCGAGGCCTCCTATGTGTTTAATATGCCTATTAAGTAATAGTTGTCGTCCCATGGACTATTGGAGGCAGTATTGGGTATTATTATCATCTTATCATCTACCAGGTGGGCCTTGGTAAATCAAGTTATGATAGAGGGTTATCGGAGTTAGGTTATCTTATGGCCCAAGTTTGGAGATTTTCTAGCAGTGAGGTTTGGTTTACGAATAAGTTAAACATTTTTAAAGTATATCAATTTTAGATCTCAGTATAGGGAACCAAGTTTTTGTGTGGTGGGTTATGTATCCATTCACTAGGACTCGTATAGTAATATGTTATGGTTTTCATGTCCTTTTAGAGTCAAATCCTCAAATATGCTCTTCTGACCATAATATATCTTAGTCATCTATAATTTTTCACACAATTATATCCAACTAGGATTCTATAAAACTATCATTGTGATGATCTTCTTAGTGAGGAGGTTTCAACCAAAGGCCTATGAAGGAGTCCATTCCACTGGCTCGATAGTGAGTGGTGTCTCCACCCATTGAGTATCATGTTATCCCACCCCTGAGGGTTCAGGAGGATTCTCTACTTCAGGTTTAGAATCTATTGGATTTTTTGTTCTAATAGTTGAATCACCTGATTTGAATATGATTCATGAGTTTCGGATTTAGAGACTATCTAGGCTTTAGAGTGAGCGAAAACCCCAACCGGTAGAGGCATGTCATGATCTTGTGGGGTGAGAATTATACCGAGTTAGGACCCCTCTTGATGGTGGTCCTAGTGGTGATACATCACCAAAGAGATCCATTTTATCAATATAGACAAGTATTGGAGATGTTCTATATGGATTTTTGTAAGCAAGGTAGAGGTAAACTTTCCCCACCAAGATGTGTTCATGTGGTGTGATAAAAAACTCCAAGGGTGAGCCACTGTATCTTAAATCTGATAGTTTCAAGGTGTGGGAGATGAGTTCTTTTTAATTTTGTATTTGATGTTGTTTTGATCATCTAAGGTGTATAAATGGGTCGTAAAATAATCATTTTCTATGAACATGTGGTTCTAATGGAGGTTTTCCACTCAAACCATGTCTTTTAAGGCTACTGAAGAGAGGGTTCAGTTGTCACACACTTTTGATGATAGTGTGAAATGAATCTTGTAGGAGAGGGAGTCCTGTGTGGAATATTTCTATAGTTGGATTGCATTCGTATAATATATTCTATATAATAGACGGGTTTTCTATTATCAATGTTGTGTTGTTTGTTACTAGGGGGGGTTATAGTGTATTTTAGTTGATGGGATGATTGGTTCCTTCCTAGTAATATGAAATATCATGCCAAACAGGATGATCTCATGTGTAGGAGGATATAGGAAATTTATTATCAATTTCCAGGTATGACCCTTCGATTAATAGATGTTATGAGTGTACTATTTCTTGTGGTGGTAGAATAGCATAAT
The DNA here is from genome assembly GCA_963277665.1 of Viscum album. Taxonomy (NCBI): domain Eukaryota; kingdom Viridiplantae; phylum Streptophyta; class Magnoliopsida; order Santalales; family Viscaceae; genus Viscum; species Viscum album. The sequence continues at coordinate 860,107,336 of OY728134.1, read as the reverse complement.
ATTTCCATCTTAGGGATGTTCTGGGAATACCTCCCCATAATATTTTAACTTATCTATAAACATACACCCATGGATAGAATGATATTCGAGGAAGTTTTTTGGATGTTCTTGTAGAGATGGAATAGCTAAATGTGCAGTTGGAGGATCTACTGACATAGAGATTCTTTAGGCCCAGTTTGTTTCCCTGGGTGCTCCCAATGTTTATTATCCAAGAATATAGGTGTGATCTTTAGGTTATGTATAGATAAAGATTTCATGAACCAGTTGGATATCAGGAATGAGTATCCACCCCTGATAGTAGACAACTTCTTCAACAAATGGTAATGATAGAATTGGTTCTTAGAGTTTTACCTCAAGATGATTATGACAAGCTCCAAGTTCAAGTCCTTCTTATACCCATTTTTGGTAGTCTTCCTTATTGACATCCTTGGGAACTTGAGGAAAGTGGTGGATCAAACAAGACACGTATTGATAGTTCTTGACCTCATCTAATAATTACATCATCGTGGAAAGAATTCCAAGTGATATTCCTTATATTGGAAGGTCAACTTCATGGGATGTGTTTTCCCAATCATGGTGGTGATAATGGGCTTGATAAATGTTGAGGTAGTTCTATCTACGGATCCACCCAAGAGCATGTTCAAGGTATAAAAAATCGTAAGATGGTTTTTTGTTGGGTTATTATTGAGATAAGGGTCTGATAAGTTGGCCTCATTGTAGTTTCTCTTAGTGGACAAGGATGTGGAAGATTACCTCTAATTGAGGATTGTTACTCCTTTTCTTATTCATTGTGATAAAGAGAAACTACTTGGGTATGTTAATTGAAAAATATTGTATGAAAATATATCAACTGGATATTTTCCTGAAATGTTGTTTCAGGGTAGAGATCATTCCATCCCAAATCAAGGATAGAAAATAAAACCAGTTACAATGTGACAGGAAATTTTAATGAGGTTTCAGGATTTCCCTTAGTATTAAAAATAGGATATTTTGTGATTTATAGATATCCATTATCCTTGGTTTTGGTGGAAAACAATGTTTTAGAGTGTTACTAATTTTATTTCTCGATGCCTGACATTTCAAGAGGTGAAGAAAAAAGTTTCGGGATAGAGGTGGAATGGGCGTGATGTCCCCATGGTTTTCATGATGGGTTATCCACAATCATTAAGAGGTTATGATTCTTCCTTAGTGATAATATAAAGACTCACTAAATCTTTAAACTTCCAAACCATTTAAGGGTAAATCTTATTATAATGTTAAGTACACCTATATGTGAAGGAGGTAGCATGACTTCCTAGAGTTTCCTTTATGATCACATCAACCCATTATTCTTGTTTAACATCATAATTACATAAACAACATATGATATCTTTTGGAATTTCTTGTGGTGGATTATGTATTGCATACCCCAAAACTGATGATTATGAAAGGTGGGACATTCAGGTTTTGGAGAATATGATTTGGACTTTCATGTTAAATCTAGGCCCTAACGGGGAGGATCATCTACCATCGATGGGGCACCATTAAATTCCATATATGGGAGACCCTAAAATTCACCACTATAATAGTTAGATCTAATGGTAAATTTAATTTATAGATTTTTAGTTGTTTTAATCAATGGTAGTGAAGGTGTGGTTCATCTAGGGGTGGATATGGTCTGAAAGAGTAATTGGCGGACTTTAGCAGACAAATTATAGAGGCCTTTTCAGTTTGATGAAGATATCATTAATTCTGAAGGATAACACCATGTTGAGGATTTTATATATTTTATCAGGTAGGAAATTTATATCTGAGATTCTTTGGTCCTTTTTTAGATTCTTTATAGGGTTTGGGAGGAGGTACTTCTCAACACTATGATTGTAGTTAGACTGGTCTCATGATGTATTCCATGTGTGATTTCTAAGGTGATATGTTCATGACATATTAAATGATGTTGGCTAGGATAACTAGTCCATTGAGGGTGGAGTAATGTTTTTGAGCTTCCTAGTTTAATTTAAAATCTAGTTATTGAATACCCATTATGGGAAAGACATTTCCTTAGGTGTGTGATTATTAGAAGGACAGAAAACTCTCGAAGAGTTTGTGGGATATGGAAACTCCTATGGGGGCTCATTATTCTAAAATTTATGAGAAGGTTCATTATTTTTAAGAATATATGTATTGATGGTGTTGATAATTTTCCAACTTTGAAATTTTTTTTACACTTTGAAATATTGTAAATAATCCTTACAGAGTTAGGCACAGATTCGGCCTGGAATTCCGGGCCCTGGAGACCCATGGTGAGGATATATTTTAAATATTAAATATAATATATCGCACACAAATAATGGTCCATAAATAATAGAAAAACTCTTGAATAGGGTCCCATAATGACAAACTTGGACTTCCATTAAATTAAAAGTACATATTTTACCCTATATATGATGTAAGTCTTGTGTGCATTGGGAACATTGATAAAGGGTAGACTTGGATGGATTAAATGAATTAAATTTATTTATTAAATTAATATTTATTAAATCTATGAACAATAATGGATCATATATACAATATCTTCTATATTGAATCTTATAGGTTCTGCCATATAAATATAGATTGAATGAGATGATGGATAGACACCTCTTGTGGTCTATGTGTTGTATAATGGCCATAGGATCATGGATCAATGATCAAAGTACTAGAGGGATCATCATCATTTATGGAGTTCTTATATCAATAAAATGGCGACAATATATAAATTTTCTTCATCATTGATCAATGAAACCCATGCTATTTCATCTTATTTTGTGTCTTAAATCAAGTTTATAACTTAATATGAACACTAATTAATTCCCTCTAAATTAATTCAAGGAGTGTTCTTCATTTGATTCTCCAATGGTTTATGTTTCTTCCAATATTATTGAATTCGAGATTTATTTCACATTTGTTCATATTGATTTTATAAACCCTGGATCCTAAATTCCATTGAAAATCACCAAATGAACATTGACATAAATCAAATATATCATTGGAATATTTTTCAATATCTCTCTATTATGCATTGTCAGTAATGAAACTTTCAATTGGTGTATGATTTAATGATAACTATGAGGAACAATCGTCAAACATTCATCTTTGGAAGAAATAGATCATGTTCAATGTTTTCGTGTTAGGTTTTAGAGATGTGATATAGGTGTGTCAATGAAGACGTGAATCCAACATTGGTCAGGTAATGGTAGATCTTTGAGTTGGATTGAGTGAATCTATCAAGAGGAGCAACGATGGGTGTGTCTATGAAATGGGTGGTTGGAATCTATCCACCAACGATGATGGTGATCAGTGTTGGTGTGGATGGTGGGTTCCCATGATCCAAACATCATGAAGCTCCAATATGGAAATGATGATCATTTTAACTAAACAATAATATACAAAATATGGCTTCCATCTAACCATTGAGGGAGGTCAACCAATGTTTAGGCATTATGGCTAGATTGGAAGTGGAGTCAACGTAAATAGTGAGGGTGCCCATGAAACCATGTCATTAAGTGGAATTTATATGAAATTATGAACCACACATAACATAGTCAAGAAGATATAACATCTTGTAGTTCCCTCTATGCAGTAGATACAAATAAATGGTGAGTTAAATATCACAAGATTTGTGATATAATCAGACATCTAGTGAACCTTACCTAGAAATCCTGGGGGTAAAAATAGTACAGGCCTTGGAATCAACGTACTAAAACACGCCTTATGGTTCACTCTCACATCGTGTAACCCTTTGTGAATAGATTTTCATGTATAGAGAGTAAATTTCATGGAGTCCATGGTACCTCATTCATCGTGTGTGTCGAGGCACATGTTGTGTACTTCGGAAGATATAAGGGAATGGGCATGATCTTTTCAAAGTTACACTTTCATGGCCATCATACAAAGGCATATGTTTGAGTACACTAGATTTATCAGATGGAATATTCTATGTACTTTCCCAACCACTAAATGTCGTGTACACTAGTAGACACACTTTGAATTTGGAGAAATACATGTCATGTGGGATGATTGTACATGAGTAGTGACAGAATAGGGAGACGTGTTGTGTACTCTAGGGACACATTTTGTACTTCTTTAATGGATTTTTAGGTCCATTATTCTTCTCATTCTAGATCCGATGTGAGCTTGGGTGGGTTCCCTAGAACTGTATCGGTGTGGGTGTTTTCTATCTTTCTATTATACTGGATTGAGCATTCTTAATCCACCACTATGAGGTTTCAATGTGGTATATACTCATCATAATTAGATATAATATCCCCTAAATATAATATATTTGATATCCTTCCATGGGGTTTGGGTTTGAGATCCTCAATCAAATATTCTTCATAAGTTAGGGTTTAAGTAGTAGGTGCCCCATGTATTGAGGCATTTCATCTCCCTACTAGTGGGATAATTCTATTATGTTCAAGCGTCCCCAATTATCCTTACGTGTGAAAACAAATCTGTGTATCGAAATATTTTTTCTTCTAAAATGTTTTAATTCGATCAAGTGTGTGTCTCAGATGATCCCTCATAGTTTCCTTGGTGATTCCTCATTAAGATATCCAACTTTTATGTTCTATCATACGAGTTTCAGCAATATGGAATGACATGGTGACGGTTTCTCAAAATGGTTTTACCATTGAACGTCTATTAAAATAATAGGATGGTAGTCATGATGTAACTTTAGGTTAAGAATTTTTTTCAACCTTTGAGCATACAAGATTAATTATTTTTATGTCTCACATTATAATTAACATGGGTTCCTGATGATGAGATTACTACTCTCTTGTTTCTTTATGTTGGGTGATTTCAAGGAGTTTTATTAGGTACGTTCATACTCACCCTTGTATTGGATTTTAACAAACATGTAATGTCTTATGCATATGAATATATTTTCGACGCACTCCTAGGTGGAAAAAAAGTAGATTGAGCATAGTTGTGCTATACATTCCTTAGATGGATCTAAGAGTTCATTTTCATAGCATACCCATTATCATCAGTGAGATGCGTTCTTTTGAATTCTGGGTGGGCTGGTATTTGGCCCTATATTCTTTTGTTGTACTTATTTATGTACTTTTTTGTGGAAGAGAAGTTATGAACCCATTTACAGAATTTTTTGTTTATACTAGGGAAGCTCAGTCAAAGGCTAAGCCACTAACCATTTATTAAATTAAACAAAAATTACACCAAAAAACATTACAAGGCATAAAAACAACTACATATCATAAAATTCATTCCTTTCACCCCATCCATGATAGATTGTTTCCTCCTCTGTAGTTGACTCTCACTCCGAGATTTTATAATGCTTCATAACCTTCACATATTTCCTTCTAAGATTCAACTTCTCCAAAGAAATGAACTTCATAGCAGACTGCATACCATTTTTCAAGGTAGAGACTGCAATGCCTTCTTTCCCAACAATAGACCTGGTAGACACCATCTTTGGTAGATAAGAATAATATTTCCTTGACCTTATTCATGTTGGGATAGACATGGATCCCTCGCTCTTTGACATCTTCTTCTTCCCACCCTGAACAGTGTCACTGTAGGAGGGTTGGACCAAACTGCCAACACTCTCCTTGCCACTGTCATAGAGTTCCTCCCACTTTCAAGCGATGCGCATCTCTTAGTACCCCTCATTCACTCCCCGCACCTGCTATGAATGATTGTTAGCATCAATTATATCTAGGAATTTTGGTTGATCCAGAAATTCATAAGCATAATGAGTCCCCTTCTCCATTGAAGTTTCACCAGAAAATGTATTCTTGATGCCACTTTCATTCAATGAAGTACTTCCCTCAGCATCATAGGTCTTCTCATACTCCAATTCTTGAACAAAATTACCAGTGGGAACATTGAAAACCACACCTCCAACACCATCCTCCTTTCCTTTCAAATATTCAACACAGGCATCCAAAACTCCCAAAATTTTTCCATCCCCGAAAGCAGCGAGGCTCAAATCCGCCAGAGTAATATATTCTAGTCGTGAATAACAACTAGAGACTTCAACCGAGAGAGCCTTCTCAATACCAAGAAAATGTCGTAGCATAATGAAAACCTACCTCACCATTAGATTTTGTTTCCTTCACTGCTTCTCCTTCCAAACATCACCACCATTGGCCTCTAAAGGAGCAGGCAGTCTAACTACCTCAACTTCCTTCACCATAGGTTGCACCCCAGCCACAGTCTTCCCGATGGACTTCCCTTCTACACAAACTCCCTGCTTCTGAGAGCCTTCTGCAGAATCATTTCGTGACGACATGCTACTCGGTGGAACCTACAATAGTGGCACATCCAAATCAGGTGCATCACTGCTATTGTTGCATGTCCTCGTCACCCTTTGTGAAACCCCAGCCAAGACATTGCTACGACAGACCATTTCCACATGTCCAAACCGACCGCAAGTAACACAATAAAGCATCTAGGATTAAAATCTTACCTCCTTCATCCACAAAAAATCTATCCTATCGGTAATCCAAACCAACTTCACATGTGGCTGTACGACATTGATCTCAACACACATTTACAGACAGATGGGATGACACACCACCTCTGTTCGACGATCAGAACAAAGATATCAACCTATCATGTTCCCAATAGCACAAATAATGGGATGAAATACCAACCTTCCAAACCTCTTTTTAACCTGGAAAAATGAGATTCAGGGTACCACTACCGAATAATTTCATATATCCCCTCCCAAGAATTTATTAGACTACTCAAAGGGCCCAAACGAACACCCTGATACATACTTACAGTTATTAATTTTTTCAAAAATAAAAAATGACTAATAATAAATAAATATTTAATTTGTCTTAATTCATGGATTTTTTTCAGAAAACTATCATTATGTCTAAATAAAAAATTAAAATTTATTATTTAGTGGCAGTTTTTAAAAGCAATCACAAATTAAAAATTATATTCAAAAACATTCACTCATTAGTAGTAGTTTCTTAGAACCACCGCTAAAAAATAAATGGATTTATATTTTATTTATTATAAAAACACAAAAAAAATACATTTCTCTTATATATGGTGTTCTATATATCTTATTTTAAAATTGTATTATAATTTATAAAAAATTTATATGTTTTTTATGTTAGCATCAATTTATATAAACATATACTAAATTAAAACACTGATAAATTCATTAGTGAACATATTTTCATTATTTCATTTTAATAAAATGAATTTATAGATTTTTTGTGTAAATCACTGATAAAAAAACATAAATTCCATTCAATATACAACAATAAACTGATTAAATAACAACCATGAAATGTAGAACAATAATAATTTTATAAACCTTCACAAAATTTAGAGTAACCACTAATAATTGTTTATTGATAGATATATGCGTTATTATTTAAAGAATTTCATATTTTTAAAAAATTCCAATGAAAAAATTTCATTTTCATGTTGTTATTATATCTTCGTGTCATATAAAGGCCCCTTTTTAATCTATATGTGTCTTATCTAATGTTCTATTTAGTTAATAATGTGTATCAATTCTTCCAAACAATTATTTAATTTTTCCTTCATTCTTTAAATAAACTTTTATCTTTTCTTGATTCTCATACTATACTTCACACCTCATCCTCTCCTATATAGGTTGTGGATTCTATTATTCTAAATCCATGGATTATCTAGATCACACATTTTCACTGGACTATATATTCATTGACACTTCAATGTTTTTTAAGAGTGTGTTCATGTGTTCTTTAACTAACATGATATCCTCTAACAAGTAACACTTCACTTCTTTTACTTTTCTTTAAACATAAGTTAAATAGACTAATTCACCTTGCAGGCTCACTTATTATTATAAACCTGAATCCTCATAAATCCCCTCAATACTTCTTCATGTACCTCTCACAATTTCATAATATTTTATATTTTTATAAACATAATTTGTTATTTTATAGAATAGTACCTTCTATGATTCACCATCCATATTACTTTTTTCGTTATAGAAATCAAAAACACAAATTTTATATGTTAGTACATATTCAAAATCATATATTACATATGCTCGAAAATAAATCCTATAAATATCATATATTGTATTATCAGATAATGGAGCTCTAATATGTTATGTCATGATCAGTAGTTAAATATAAAGTATTTAAAGATACCAATTATCTAAAATGATAAATAAAAGTAAACAAATAGATTTGAAATAAATATAAAATATTAAAAAAAATAATCATATCTATTAAACCAATTATTGGTGGTGAAGGGACATCCTAAGGGGGGTGAATAAGGGTGTGATACTCTATTTGAATTTAAAAAAACTTAAAAGAAATTATCACACACTTAGCTTATAGATCATGACGTCTAGGTCTTTTGGGTAACACTAAATATATTTTACTAGATGATCATATTCATTATCATGTATTCGTTCATAGCTCACTTATAGATTCAAATTTTAAATTCACCATAAAAAAAATTATTTTGTTCAACTAATATGGGTTATATCCATGTTTCAAGTGGGAGTTAGTGAAACTAAAAAATCTACAAGAATTTCACTGTTTCATAATGATTTAGTATAGAGACTCTAGAAAGGGCCCATTTTCTATTCCTGAATGAGTTACATGTACTATAATATAGACTTATTATCCTTTCCTTAATAAAAAATATGGAAAATATATTTTTGCAATAATGTCACACATAGAATAATAATCAATTGTATCTTTTCTTATTCCATACTTTTTAGAAAACCAGTACTTATTCATTCATAAATTTTTACTTCTCATTCTCCTATTCTTCATTAAATTACACAAACTATAATACTAATATATAGTAAAACATTTATCCTCTATTATCCACTTAAAAACATGGGGGTCTAATCAGATCTCCAAAACACTACTCTCTATTAAACTAAACTATTTGAATTCATGGAAATATAATTTCTTTTTTCTTTTATTTTTTCTGGAAAACTAATTTTCCATTAACTACTATTATAGGATATTCACACATATATAAAAAATATCATATATTTTAATCACCCTTTCACTTAGTGGGTTAGTGAAATACTCAATTGATCTCTTCCTTATATCTTTATCATCATCAATCTAAATTCTTCTAACTTCATCCATGGTTACCATGATCCATGGATATATATTTCCATGAATTTTATCTCTAATCAAACCCACCAAAGCATATATTGAGTTCATACCAATTAGAGTGATTTTTCTTTAAATCACCCATGAATTTCTTATCTCTTGAATGTGTTCCATAAGACTAAATGTATCCTTTTAAAAACATAAAATATCGTGTAACATTCAAGATTCTCTAATAATATTTTAATATTTCTCAAGTAGCATACACAATCTCCATGATCTTTTTCTCTTCTATTATTTATCCTCAACATTTTGAGATCACTCTATATTACCTATATGAAATTTAAAAAATCTGATACTCAATCTCTTTCTGTGTAAGAGTATAATTTGAATACCTAAATTTTACCCCAGAATTTTACTTTCTTCTTATCTTTATTCATGTAATTTTACTAAAAAACGTCACATTAAATGAAATTATTTCATTTTTCATAGATATTGTTTCTTTTTATTAGATAATAATTATAATATTATAAGCAATTAATTGGGTTGATGAACTTCACCTATATTTTTTATCAATTTATCTCACTATTCAGATGATCCAGATTTATAAACATATAATGAAACATGAATCTTCAATAATTTATTAACATTTTTCACTAATGTGTACAATATCATTACTCGTTATTATCCATGAATTCATGTCAAAAGATATTATATATCATCATTTACTAAGTTACATCACCATTTCCTTTAGTTTAAACATTTCTTAATTCCTAAAAGTTGTGTTCATACCATTTCTTCTTCGATTGATACATAATTTTCCTTCTTTATATTGTTACTATGAATTATAGTATTTAATCTTACATAAAATTACCACTTAAATGTTTTCCACACTATTATTTAGCCTTTTCCATGATATCTGGTAACTCTTATGAATTCCAATGTTAAAATTTATGAGCCTTTCCATAAACAAAGTTAGATAAATTTTTCTATCTATGATATATACACAACCTAAAATATCTTTTAATAAATCTATGAATTATACTTTATATCAGTTATTTTTCTTTACCCTATCTTTTCAAACTCATTCTATAGTTCATGTGATGACTTAGCCTTGTCTCTTCTATAATTTGAGACCATAAAAATAACATCTTAAATCCAAAGAGAACCCGTAAAAATTGAAGTGTTGATCATTATATATTCCTCACTAATTGGAATCAATCATCAGCTATAATCAATCCCCCTATAAATAAAAACTTATTCGCTCCTTAATATCATATTGGGAGATATTTTTTCATCACTTTGTATTGTTCATATCATGTGAAACATTTTTATATTACATCCATTTGTGTCATATTTTTCTTCGATGTGGGTTTAATTTTATCCATAATGCTTCTTGATCCATCATTATCTTTCTCATTATTTCTTAATTCTATTTTCATTATTGGTATATCTTGATATATGATATTTTTTTAGTATAATACTTCACTTAATTAATTTATATTTCATTCAATTTCTTTAATCCACTAGTATATTATCATTTTTCTCTATAAAATACTCAATAAAAATATTTATTATATCCCTTATCAAGTACATTGATCTCATTTCCAAGAATCTTGAGAATGCTTTAGAAGCTTGATCATTACATTAAGAATGTATTCAAAATACTCTAATATAAAATATGGTATCACGATTAATATATATAATAAAGCATCATTAATTAATAAATAACTTTATACCTTTGTAGATATACTTTACAATTTGTCCCATGTATTTTCTATAAATATCTTCTTTCATCATAATTAATAATATTAAATACAGTGAGAGTATCTATATATCAAGTAACCACCCCAGATTTGACTCACCTACTAGTATATACTCAATTGTTTATAAAATAAATAAAAACATAACATTACTCATTAGGATCCTAATATATCAAATAATAAACTCACATATATTGAAATGAACTCATTTCATATCATATTTATGTCCTCATAGAATCTTCTCAACCATATTTGGATTAATGTTGCAACTAACATTCCCCTTAAATATGAAATACAAATTTATGTTTACACAAGATATATAAGAAAAGAAAAAAAATATATCTTCATATTATGAATATTATAATCATATAGGATCCAACCAATTCCATTTATAATAGTTATATGATCAACTTATAGGTGTGATTTCTTAACGGGTCGATACCATCATCACATTTTTGTAATGAATTCTTCTTCATCATGACCATTTGAAAAAAAAAATTAATATAAAAATCAATGTGTAAACATTCTCATATCAAATATTGTTTGATAATAAATCCAAACAATCACTTTGGGATCTAATAATTTTCTCCAGCTATAACCAAATACATCAGTCCATAAATTTGATATATAATTATCACTACCTATAGGTTTTTTATATATTCTGCATAAATATTATTTATTTTTATTTTTATTTCATGTGATTATTTCATTTAAATGGTTTACATAATTTTTTGAACATTAAGTGATCAAAGGAATAATATTTAATCTATATGTTATAAAAAATGACTAAAATTCAATAAAACATTGGACACTCAATATGGAATTCAAATAGATTAGATGATTTTTGAATTCCTTATCAAATTTAAATTCAAAAACTCTTAAGATCATAGTATAGTTTCTGAATTAAGGATCATTGGTTAAGGAATCCCAAGTCAAATAATAATCCTAGGTCATCAATTATTATATTTTTGTTTATTTCTATAACAAAAATAAGGTAAATAAGGGGCCTAGATTTAATAGAACAAACAGAAAAGAAAAATACATGAAATTTTAATTTAAATTAGTTAGTGTTAATTTGTGTTTATTCTAATATTTATAACTAATTTAATTCCATAAAAGTATCTAATTAAATTTTATTTTTATCCTATATCTCCCATATGGTTCAACTATCACATTCTATATCTCCACTATTTAATTATAAGAGATCTGTGGCTTACTCTTGTAGTAAACTTATTCCATTATTTATAGATAATCAGGTGATCACTTATAATATGTAAATAGGTATATTTATCTCACTTAATCAAATCCTCCCATGTGGAATACCACACACAATGTAGGGAGAAACTGGTGAACACTCCATGTGCCTAGTTGATTTTACAGACTATTCACTCCCCCATTTCCATGTATATTAATTTCACTAGATAATCATGGAATGGATCAATTTATTTCTAATAATACATATAATGAATCATATAAAAATATAAGTGAGAGGGAAATATTGTCTACCCCTATCACTCAACACATTGAATCCTCAAAGTAAAAAAATTACCTTAAGCTAATCCATATGAAATATTATTACCCAATTCAATAAATACATTAGCGGTATCCCTAAAAATGGAAAGAGTGGGTTAGAACTCCATGGTTGTAGAGTTAATTAAAAAATAGAGAGTCATATAGATTATAATATAAAATCAACATTAATGAAGGGTAGAAAAGGATTCTAGGATACTCATGGATTCAATCCTTGGGGTGGGAAAATCTATTCAAAAGGGATAATATACTTTTATAAGCCTCTAAAAAACTCTATTAGGAAATATAAGTTCTATATTTGTAGAATATTTGTTTGGATAATCAATCTATGTGGGGGTGAATTTTATTCATTTTGATTTTATAAGCATGGGTAAATTGGAATTCACTTCACATTTCCAACACCTTCTTTCCATGATTTTCATCAATAAGGATAGATGGTTTCACTAATTACCATATTTGTAAGGAACCTAAGTGTGTAAAATCCTTTATGGTCCCCTTGATCTTGAATATCATATATATGGATCTCCAACTTCATCAACATCAATAGAATTTACCATTTTCTTTGGTTATCCATTATTTTTTCTATAATTACTTTCAAATGTGTATTATGTAGCATGGATCAAATTTGGAATGATGGAAGATAATTTTAATGAATATAATAATGTTATTATACATTTAATGATATAGGGCATAATATTTATAAAAATGATTTTGGAATTTTAATCTAGATAGTTTACTTTTATGATATATCATAACAAAAGGTTCTAGTTCCCCAGTCTTGTGTACTACAGATTCTGATATTTGCTTCTGATCATCTATAACCAATGATTCTCTATTGATTTCCCAGTACATGACTATCATGCCATTTTTTTGATAGTATTTCCTAGAGTTGTCAAAAATCCTACAAACTCAATGCCCATTCCATTTTCCTATCGATTTTCTATAGTTTGGACCACGTATATTTAACTCCATATTAATGTGAATTGAAAATTATATGATCTATAAAAATCAAAAATTGCAAAGATATGAATGTTAGGTGTTCATAGGTCCCGCTAGTCCAGTTATAATAATCATAAGTATCATATACCTGAATGAAAAGTAAATAATACACATTAATTGAAAATTAAAGAAATTGATAATAAATTTAAAAAATAAATATTATTACTAAGTAAATTTAAATTATAATCATTATATTGATTAAAATTTTAAAAATTGATTGAGGAGACCCCTTACTCTAATTATTAAATCACAACGCAAGAATACTCTACTACTACTCTACAAAACCACTCTTTGGAATTGATTTGGTTGATGAATATATATCTATATATATTTAACAATTTATTGAAATATTTTTATATTATTTTAATATATTCCTTATATATATGTGTGTGTTTTATTTTACTGAAATTTTTAGTTTTGGATTATAATTATCATTTCTGAGACTCAAAATAATTGTTACTAAATTTAATTTTTATACACTCTTGGTCCATTATGTGAGTCCATGAGTCTCAAGAAGGTATGTAGATGGTATTATTTTAGAATCATATACTCTAGTTGGATAGATTCGGGCTTCTCTATTAAATGTTTACCCCTCATGGGTAGCTCGTAAGTCAGCCTAGACATCCACATTAGAAACACTTTTCAGAATCCAAGATTTTTCACTGTGCCTCGATTTCTAATGATGAAATGGTTGTTCCATAAATTAAAAGGGAATGTTTTTGTACCACATATAGGTGAAAATTTTCCAATATAATAGGTTTTAATGTTATTGAGGATTACAAATTGGGGATTCCTTATAATATCACATTCCCTACCAAATTCATTTCTCTAGACCTAGTTGAAAATATACCTCAAACATATGGGGTAAATTTTATTGGATCCAATAGAACCTATCCTATAATAATCACATATAGTGAAATAATCAACAAGATGAAATTTTTTACACAATATTATTACTCTTTTATTGTTGGTTAATCATAAATGGAATCACTCAGTAGAATCATTCATTCACTTTAAGAGGTGGGTGAATCGTTGTGGGTTATGCTTTACAAAATTAATTTGTCTTTTAACTCAAATAGCCACATAGATTAGTATGAATGGATGTATTATAAATGAGGTATCACAAAAATATTTTATACGACAAAGAAAGTAAATAAAAAATAGAACATAATATTTTATAAGGATTTCTTTCAATTTAAAAGATAATGCCCTTATTATGTTTGGGTCGAGTCTGAGATAGGGGTTCTTTACAATTTTTATCAAGTTAATAGAAGAATTAAAGGTATCTTCCTTAACCCAAAAGTAGGGAACATATCATTCTAAACCCATACATAGGAAAAAATGTAAAATATCATCTGAATGCCTCAAAAATAGTTTTCTATTAGTAGTCTCTCAACTATAATTACACAATATCCACCTTTAATAAGACCTCCAAAAATCATTAGTACATAACATCATAAAAATAGTTAATCTTATTAACTAAAATCATGTCTTCAATAGACAGTAAATGAAAAAAATGTAAACAGTATGCATGTGTTCACAATTCTCTAAATATTAAAAATGATCAAAAAAATATTTTTCCTTCTAAACTATATGAATATTAGTATGATATTGATATGTTTCCCTCAATTCAAATATTCTAGACCAACTCTATTTCCAAACCACTCTTACATTGAGTTTTCATTAAATCCAAATTAGTTCAATTTCTTAACCACTATAATATATATAATATCCAAGTCACATTATTCATCTATATAAATGACACTATAGAAGATTCATCTAAAACTCACACTCCTTCCTCA
This sequence comes from Viscum album, assembly GCA_963277665.1. Taxonomy (NCBI): domain Eukaryota; kingdom Viridiplantae; phylum Streptophyta; class Magnoliopsida; order Santalales; family Viscaceae; genus Viscum; species Viscum album. The sequence goes on along the minus strand of OY728134.1, from coordinate 860,092,171 downwards.
TATTAAAATGATATTATAGTATATGTATGTAAACCTAATCTCATTATCATATCATATAATCTTCTGGCAGTTTCAAGTCAGCCTCACCTTGTTTCTTTTATATCTCTATATTTTTCTTTTCATCAACCCAGCACTCCCCCTTTTATACTTCTTGTTGAGTGTTGAAAACCCCCTGAAATGAAGTATAGTAAGCTCCATGATTTTTTCACTTTGAATTACCTAAATTCTCAAAGCTCGGTCTTTCCTTTCTAACCCTTCCAAAAAAACTAGCTTGATAATGAAAATATCCCAATCAAATATCTTTAAATATTATTTATTACTTTATTAAATTTTAGAAATAATCACTGCTCAAGACATGTGATATTTTTTTCCAAAATAACAACATAGCTTCATCATAATAAATTTTAACAGTCAACAATATTTTTTTTATTCTATTGGATAATATTTTGAAAAAATTGTGTTAGTCTAACATGAACTCAGGATATTCAGAATAATATTGTTCTAATTTTTAGAATTTATTGAGTTATTATTCAAAGTATCAATATGTTTCCAAGAATCTCAAACTTCATTCAAACTTCCTCGGTTTCCACATATTGACTCTAAAAAATTATGTTATTAGAAAACAAATTTGGGGAACTTGATATTAATCTTCTATAAATATAAATCTTCCTGACATGGCCTTTTACATCAATTAATTTTCAAGACTTATAAGTTATCTAAATAATGTTAATTCCACTTCTACTTTCACTTCCTATCAAAAATATTGACCATGTTCTTTAAATTAAACATTTTTTATTCAAAATTAATAGAAATATCCATTACAACTTTCAATATTCTAAAAATTTCAAACATTCATATCAAAGTAAACTATAATCATCACCGAATACTTTAAAAGTCTTTATCTTCATAATTATGATGCTTTTATTTTTAGACTCACAATCTAGTTTTATATTTCTAGTTATTTATTCCACTTCTATCATTTTTTTAATGTAATTAAAAATCAATATTTCCCAATACTTAGTTTTGATACTCTCATCAATTTTATCAATATTTAAACTTTCATAACCATACATTTTTTAAAAATTCTATGTTATATGCCTTAATAAAATAACTCAAAATCAATATCAATATCACCACACAAAATGTATTTTTAATACTTCAAAGTTATTCTGTATCTCAACTTCATTATATTTTCTTAAATATTAGTCTTCTCAAAACATCATCATTTGGATAAACATCATCCTTCATCTAAGAAATGACTTTTGGAATTGTATCAACATATCTTCCTAAAAAATTGAAAAAAAAATTTCCTCTTACCATTCTTAAATAATCCTCCAGTATAAATAGTGATTCTAAAATATAGATCTTCTAAAATAGTGTACCATATAGAATTCACCCCTAACTTCTAGATCCCCATCTTCTCAATCTAAGTAAAAGAATAGAGAAGATATTTCTTTATTCATAAATCATCACATTTCATTTATTCAATAAAATTCTAACTCAATAACCAAAACATATATAAGATGCATATTTAAAGTATCATCAATAGAAAATAAATATTTAATTTATAATCATAATGCATCTAGAAGTTCATCCCCTTACATAATCTGAAATAGTCATTTAGAATTGTAATTTCCACATGCATGTATTTATAAAATATTTATTTTGATTTATTTAGAAATCATATCATCTAAAACACACGTTTTTTACTTTCAACACATAATATTATCATATTCTTAAGATCTATTCAACATTCCCCATTTATATAAACTACTTCAATAATTATAAATATCTTTAATATTCTTCTATCTATGAAATACTATATTGGTAATCATATTTTTTAATATCTTCACCAATTGGATTCCTGATAAACTACCAACACATTATAACAGACTTACTTATCTAAAAAAGGTATCTCTTCATTCTTTGAATACTTCAAAATCACTAAATTTATAATGATAGTCATAACTTTGTAAAACCAATATATATATTAACATCACAATATATTGAGACCGCCAGGGTTCCTAACATCCCCATGTAGTTGATTAATAAATGTGCATTTATTACCTACCACTTGAAAACTATCAACTCTATAAGATCAGTTAAACCTTTTTTCACAAGTTCATCAATAAAATTACAATATAAATGTTTTAACATAAAAAATAAATCATAAAATTGTAAAAATTGAATAAAAGTATTAATTTATGAAACTTTTTTATATATTTCCAAAAAAATAAGAACTTATCAAAAATGTAATGTATTCTGAGGTTTTATAAAAACAAAATTGGCCATTTTCAAATAATTTTAGTAAGATAAATGTGTTAATTTTTACCTCAATATCTCCTCCTACATAATCTATTTCATTTCTAGAAAATATTAAATAAATTCAAATTTAGTATATAATTTCATGGTTCCCCCTAAGCCATGCCCTAGGTTTTGGGAGTGAATAGATCATTTAGAGAATAAATGGATTATTAGAAGCATAACTAGAGTAGGAATTTTATCTATATGAGGGGTTTTGTGCCATGGTTGGTTCAGTTGAAGCATGGTGTTGTTACTTAAAGTTTTTTATCTCCATAAATAACCTTCCTATTATATCCGTGGAATTTGTGCTATGATACTCAGGTGGACAGTTTGGTAGTTTTGAGATTTTGGTGACCTCTATACTGTGGTGAAAATTTTTCTATTTTAGATCCCCAAGTGATAGGTTTTTGTGCATATTCTATTTTTGAGGTCACTGAGATGTGCTCCTAGAGCTGCTCCATAGAAATAAGGAATTGAGTTCCATGTCTTTTCTTTCTTAAGGTTCCTCATGGTACGGTTTTTGGATTGTTTCAAGGTGTTGAATAGTTTGAGTCCCATTATTTTCTCATTTTAGGGAAATTTGTGGTGAGGCGTCTCATATCTGAATAAGTATTTTTGAGGTTATATCTCTAAATTATTGAATGAGTATTAAATAGGGGATACATTGGGTATTCATTTTGTAATTTCTTGGAGGTTGGACTCAGAACCATTATAGTGTATCCACCATTTTCATCTCATTGAGTTATTAAAATTTCAAACTATAAAAATTTATAGGTCCCTTTAAATTGATAATATTTCATCCCTATTCCTTCCAATCCTAGGTAATTAGAGGATACAGTTTTGATATTATTCGCGTCAATTTCATAGATTTATCCCCAATATTTTAAAGATAAGCTTTTGGGTGATCTAAGGTGAGTTTTCTTTTTCCTCATTGATTCTTTCTCTCCATTATTCCCTCATTCCATAGTAAATAATTTTCTGTTCCATTGATATTTTTTGTTTTATATTGATGATTGATGGAGGATACATAGAAAGATGAAATACTTAATAATCTTTGGTTTCTTATGTGAGATTTGATTGAAAATCTATATCAATTCATCCATTTATTTTTATGTAATATTGAAAGAATCATATTAATATAAGGAATTTATAACTTCTCAATATTTTTGTTTTAGATATGGAATTATCATACCTAATATTCATTGAGTAAATGGTGGAATGAAACTTAATGAAGATAAGAAACCATAATTTAATTATTTCAACGGTGATACATTTCACATGTAGCTTGTTTTGTGTATAATGATGCCTTGAGATATTTCCTAGATAGTGTAAAACATGATTATTGTTATTTTTATGATACACTAGTTTTATTGAAAATCTAAAATTTTTTGAAAATATAAAAAATTATAAGATAAAGAGGTAAAAAAATAAATAAAATGAAATTAATGTTTCTTTTCTTCATAAAAACTATTGAATAATAAAGTTTTTTATTTCTATGGATAAGTGCAGTTGCTATAGATAATGTTTATATATTTATTAATTATTCAAAAAAATAATTATAAAATAGTTAAATAAAGAGTTTAAATAAATATTTTATTCATAAAAATAAATTATTGAATATATTTGGAATCATATCCATGTATACTTTATACTGCAATCCCTAATGATATAGACCTGGTTTAACCATGAATTTCTTTTGTAATAAATAAATTTTTCATCTATATATATGACCTAGGATATAAAATCCCATAATGTTAATTTATGTGAAATATGGTATGTGTTAAAGGAATTGGATAGGGTGGGTTAATTTTTCGTCTTTATATTAGAATATGTTGGGATCTTATCTTTCCTTAATATTGTCTCATTGTATAGGGGTTATTGGTGGGTTAGTGGTAATAGGTTAGGAGTTTGTCTTACTTGTTTTCATGTAGTTTTGATATTAGGTTGGTTTGTATTGGTTGAGAGTTTGGATTTCGTATTTTCCTTTTTGTTTGAAATAGTGTATTGTGTTCACTTTTCATGGGATCATTATCACCTCTGGGTATATTTCTTCCTTGAGGATGGAGTTATCTGAGTCATAGAATACCCTAAATTATTAAATAGTAATTAAATATAATGATTTTATGGAAATAGGTGTTGATTAATGTAATTAAATTTTATTTGGAAACAAAGAATTGGTTTGGATAAATGATCCAGGAGCATGGGATGAAATATGGGAATTAAAAATATGAGCATAAACGTTCCACAACATAATAAATTATTTTAAATAATCAAACCAAAAATTTTAGTGTGGTTTGGAAACGAAATACGTAATTGTTAAATTAAAAAATAATTAATCATATTAGTTTTGATACTAGTATGCTTAGTTTAGAATTATATTTCTAATATTGGAGATGCCAGTCAAGTTTTCTTATGGATGTTCAATATAGTTCAATTATATGGTAGGATAGTTCCCCTTAATTTGGATGTGTGTTATATGATTTATGTTCTATTATTTTGTACTCTCCACAAGAATATTCAGTAGGGTAGTTGATTCCAATATGGTTTTGGGATATTGGATTATTTCTTAACAAATAGGATGTTAAGGATTTTTATAGATGACTAATTACTCACACCATTTTCTCTTTTTTATGTATCACACTATGTCATCATATCTGATATGTAATGGATTATGGTATAGGTTATGTTGTTATATGAGAAATAATGGACTTTAAACCTATAAAATAGTTATGATAAGTGATGAAAATTTATGATGGTACATAATGGGTGTAGGATGAGATAATGAGCGGGATTTGATATGATTTCCTTAGAGTTATAAGCCACTATATAGGAATGTTTCATGGAATTTTATCTCACTTATACATTATATTAGATTACAAGTATTAGGATCTTTTATTTTTTTATATTATAGATTTTATTGGGGTATTTTCATCATTTCATGCGATATATGAAGGGTAATTACTCCCATGGTATGTTTTCTTGAACGCTTGGTGCAAATATCCATCATATGGACCACATAATGAAGGATTTGGGGATCACTACCATCTTTACTACTTGTTCAAGAGGGTTATCAGAATTGTGTAGGTCATGATAGATTATTATCAGTGATTTTGAATGATAGATATAATGGGGTTTGGAGATATCAGCTAATGAATAATTCATGGATTAGTTGTTAAATAGTATAAGTTAAATGTATCATGTGATTCATGTGAGGGAGACCGGATAAGACACATGATTTCAAGGACCATCATCATCCAATGCAGGGACCTCAACTTTTCTAAAAATACTCAACAAAGTTGTTATTCTTTTAGGGTAAAGGATGAGTAGAGGATCATGCATCAGTGTCAATTACTCCTATGATATAATTGGTTCAATCTTGGGAATTGGGATGAATTTAAATTTATTAGGATTAACTATTCCATATTCAATGTTTAGGTAGTCCGTAATGTTTTATATTTTTTTGTTATGTATACATGTCTACATGCATGATGGGTTTCGGTTGATGATGTTCAGTATGATGTTCCATAAAATATTCATAGAGTTTAAAACACTGATAATAATTCTTATAGGAAGAATAATTAATATTTTCATCATCTGTTATTGCAACATTATATGGGATTCATTTATATCATGAGATTTATAATTTTTTAGGGGAGTTGGAGACTTAGTTTACCTTAATATATTCTCATAAATATGATTTTATTATGTTTGTTGAGAATATATTTCACAGAGTTTCTCACTAGTGGTGTTTTTATGACATATTTATTTTAATGATTCACCTATTTCTTTAGGGAAGTTTTTTTTTTGGTTTTAAGATGATTTCCCTTCATTGGTCTTAAAAGTTCATTTTTAGCAGGATATTGTTACACTATACTAAAGGAATTTTGATGTGATGGAGATTGTAGTTTATTATAATAACCAATAACATTGTTATCTATATCATGTTTAAGATAAAGATGACATTTTAATGATTTATATGGACAATTTTCATCCTGATATCTAGTGTCAGGTTACACAATTCACAAGGATGAAGTATCTTGAGTTGCTGGAAATAGTGGAGGTTTTTAAGAGGATTTTTTCTATGACTGAATCAGGATGGGATGGGATTCATCAAGAATATATATAACATAGATTTGTGACCATGGATTCTTGGGTTCTTGGTAAAAGAAATTTCTAGATGGTAGGGATTAAATTCAAGCTTTATTTCACCTTGTTCAATAGGTTTATTAGTTATCAGACCTATTTTGGGAGATCATACAAGGATTTTTCACATATTGGTCATGAACATAGAAATCTTGAGTTCGTGACCATCTTTAAAATTCATTAAAAGTTTGGAAACCCATCTCAAGCTCACTATTTTAATATTTTCACTCAAGGTAGATGATGCAGGGTTCTTATGGTTATGATTCTCCAAGAGTATGTGAGGTGGGAAATTATAGCCTAATCTTGACCCTTATCCTCAGAGAGAGGTTAGAAATTGTTGTTTTTTATTTTATCACCAAGAAGTCCAAAGAGTGCATAGATTCTAATATGGCCAGATGCAGGCATTATATTTTCTTGTCCTAGGTGATTTTGGAATAATATGAGATATTATCTTCTTATATTATACTTTTTTTATACTTTAATTGATTCAATAGCTAAAAAATCCTTCATTTTTCCTTCCTCTGTTCATTATTTTAGAATTAAAGGGGTATTTTTTGAGTTACCTTAGTGTTATCTATACGAATTTTAGGTCGATCTAGTTAATACAATATGTGGAAATATTGTGAGCGTATTATAGAGAGGTATTTCTCTTACAGATATTATAAACATTTTTGGATATATCTATGCAACATTATCCATGGTATGGGACATATATATTCAATGTATGATTTTTTTATTACTTTAGAATGTAAGTTACATTATTATATTCTAACAAGTATAATGTCATGTTTAATGGTGAAAAAGATCCTTGGATGGATCAATTGTGTGTCAAGTCCTTATCATACATGATGGATAACATGATGTTTAGTTTTGTATATGATTATCCAGAGGTGTTTCAATATACTATACAAGAGTACCCCAATCTATTTCCAGTGAAGGTTGTAAAGTTACCCCCTCAGTGTCATATCCTGTTATGGATAGATTTACTTTCGGTGGTATCTTTGATATTGATTTCCATATATAGGATGGCACTCTCATGGTTGTGTTAGCATCATATCTAGATTGATGATCATTTCCAGTGAGGGTTTATTTATCTTAGAATTTCAACTTGGGGTGTTATTATTTTGTTTTTTGAGAAGTATGATGGAATTATATCATTTTGAATCAATTATTATAACTTGAATCATATGAAAATGAATAAATTTTATCCCCAAACATTAATTGATGAATTGTTTAGTCATCTGAGATGGTCTTAATAGTTCTTAAAGATAGACTTTTAGGGAGTATATCATCATATATGGGTAATGCATCAGTGTATCCAAAATATTTATTTCAGATTTCATTATGTACAATTAGATTTCATAGTGAATCTATTTGGTGTCACGAAAACCCATTACATGTTCATAATACTGATGAACTCTGTGTTTTTTGAATTGATTTAAAGATTTATATTGTATTAAATAGATGAAATATTTCTCTACTCTAAGTCACAGGAGGACAGTATGAGGAATATATATGATTTTTGGGAGATTCATTAGTCTTGACACCTATTTTAGAATTTTACAAAGTGTATTTTTTGGACCCAATAGCTTCATTTGTTTGTGAATTTTATATCCTAGTGTCGAGTAATAATGGATCCTTTAAATATTTTTGTAGTTGTTTTGAGTTTATTCCTTAAGAATTCCATAAATATGCTGAGTTTAATGGGTATTTTGGGATATTATAGGAGGTATGCACCTGATTTATATTGAATTAAAAATCATATAATAGTTTACACCAGAATAACTATGAATTTTTATGGAAATATAAAATAAAAGAATATTTTGAATATTTTAAGTAGAAGTTGCTCAGTGGCCCTATTCTTTATTTTCCAACGGAATGAGTTATGTTGGTGCTGTATTATAGGTATTTTCATCTTGTCTTGGAATTCATTATAATGAAGAAAATATTGGTTATCTTTTATGGGCCTCAATAGTTATAGCCTCATGAATATAAATATGACATTTTTGATCTTAATCTGGATGTAATTTTTTTCTATGAATTTGTGGCGACATTACCTCATTGGTAGATGCTTTGTGGTCATTATAAATCACAATATCCATAGGTATATTTTATCCATGAATTATGAAGATTTACAAAAATATTGGGGAATTGAATTATTACAGGACTATGACTTAGATATTTTTTATGCATTATAGAAGTGGAATTATGTGCTTAATTCACTAAGATAAGAGTCATATAGTGTTGTTTTCCATGAATGGGGATATTTTTGGTGAGTGATGGAGGAGAACCTAGTGATGTACCTTTATATATAAATATTTTATAGGAATGTATTTCACTATCAGATGATGATATAGTCATATTTCCTCAAATGGGTAGAGTAATCCTAGATAAGGGATTTTGAGATGGTGGTTTTTTAAGATCGAGTTCTTTTTTGGTGATTCAACAAAGGTATGGTCTAAGGATAATCAGAATTGGGTTTTATATTAGGGGAGGATCTCTGTTTAATCAGTGACGTGTGAAGTGATTTTCTATAATTTATGCAGATTACCTTTGGTTGTACATACAATTATAGTAATGATTATCACGCTAAAGAGTAGATTTTTGATGTCCTTTGATAAAGATGTATATTGAAAAAATTGTGCCTAGGTGTTAAATAAACTAAAAGTTGAAGGATGAGAATTATGTTACTAGTTTTTTTCTTCAGCCAATAGATATTCTCTAATTTAAGTGGGTGGAAATATTGAAGGAGTTATTCATTGATTTTGTACAAGATCAAGGTGTATATTATTTTATAGTTGTGATTTTGAACTATTTAATTAATTCAACATTCTTATTGTTTATTATAGAGTCCAAGGTAGTGGATAGGTAATCAAGGAAGTATCTAGAGGTGTTTATATAAGTACACAGCCAAATATAAATTACTTAATATTTATTTTTTAGTTAATAAATTAATTTATCACATTTCGATGATATTTATGTCTCATAGCTTTAGATAATTAGGAAATAAATATTATAAAACAAAAACATACATAAAAAGTTAAATCTTTTACTCGATATCCATTTTTTCACAAAATAAAACTTTTAAAATGAAACACATTTTTTAACTAAAAATCTCTATGAATTTCAAATTTACATATTCTTTATTATAACACAACCTTAAAACCTATGAATAAGATTAAAGAGTTTGAGATGTGAAAAAAATTCTTCGTAAGGGTCTAATAAGTAATAAATATGTTACTCGATATAAAAACATGAAAAAATATAAAATATTTACCTTCTCTATTTTGTTGTTGAGTGTACAAAAAAGAAAATTCACATAAAAAGAACCTCTCACTAAAGGAAAACCTTTAAAACTATAAAAATAAAATGAAAACCCTTTAATAAAAACATAGAGCATTATATTAATAATTCATGTTAAACTTGTATTATAAAGAAAAATATCCATATTAAATCAGTAGGATAAACCATCCTGGTTAACTACCTCATTTTCTTACTTTGAAGATAAGGAATATTCCCTAATTCATTAGAGATCTATATCAGGATCAAGCTCCATATGGGCAGTATCAAAATAACCCATTCATAAAAATTGTATTAAGATCACCCATTTATTTAAGAAACTTTTGGATCACTTATCGTAATATATAATACACAAAAACTAAATCATAAATAAAACATTTTATTCTTTCTTTTTTTAAAACTTATTTTGAACCCAAAATCAAAACACTTTAAATATTCATATAAAAATAACAAGAAATTACTATTTACTAAAATTTTATTAAAAACATAAAAAATATTACAAAACGTATTTCATTTGAAAATAAACATGTAATGTTATAAATTAAATTTTAATGTAATAAAAATTAACGACATGAGGAAATTCCAATCTTATCATATATGTTAAATAAAAACATTTTTACACTTTAGTAAAAACCTTCTTAAGTAAAATGTGTGAAAGTCATTTAAAATATTTGTTTTAAAACAATATTATAAAATTTAAAAAATGATCAAAAATTCTTTTATCAACTGTTGAATCATAAATGGTAATTTTATTGAAGTCGACACATAAATTATTTATCAACCATTGAGTGAATGTCTTGAAGTCATCACATATATTATCAATATTCCTTAATAATAAATTGATGTTAATTATATAATTAATTGACAACATTTTTCATTTTTATTCCATTATCATTATCCCAGTTATTTCTTTTTTGATCGTGTATTATTTTGTTACTTCAACAGTTATGCTTATGTCGGGTGTTTGTCTCATAATCCTAAAACTACTTTGTTTTGATCAACTTGGTCAATGTGGTAATTATTTTATCACATGAAGAATAATAATAATGAATTTATCATTATTTGTTTATATAATATAACACTTTTATAACCAGCTATGAATTGTTTATAGAAAAAACAAATCACAATGTTTTCTAGAGCGGGTAATCTACACATATGAACAAACGACATTGTCATTTTTGAACTGATGGAAAGGTATCGAAATAGATTATATATCTTCATAAAATGATGAAAATTTCATGAATATCCTATATATAAATTAAAACCATCATTATAAATATCAATGACTTGTTTTGATGGAAAGCTAAACGCATCGCTTCTTGGTGGTGGTAATCCACATGTACATAAGAGTGATGTTTTCATTTCCCGTAGGATGGAAAAGGAGATGAAAAAGGATATTACAATAATCATAGTGACATTTCCATATATATAAGATAAATATGTTATTATTTCATCATGTTTGAAGAAGATTTGAGGGGGTGATAAGATAAATAAATATAGAATATATAAGTTATGACATATGCCTTCTCCTTGGATAAAATCTATCATGTGGTAATTGAAGTTGGGGATATAATTTCATAGATATTTTCAAAATTATAGTTCTCAAAATTTTGGGGGAAAGTGGAGAGGAGGTTCCCTTTTGATAAGTGATTAGTGGGAAACTCTTGGGATTACATGAATTATTAAATTAATATAGATTAATTTTCCTTGATAGGTAACATAAAACAGGTTATTTTTAATATATAATGTGTATTTTTCTAAATACTATCATAAAATTAAATATAAACAAGGTTAGTTGATCCTTTCACACTTCTCTATTTCTTTTAACCCTTTATTAACCCAACTAATGATTACTGCAATATCAAATAATTTTACCTTTTATGGTAAAATTAAATTACAATAAAGAATAAGTGACCTATAAATGTATAATGATTTATATTTTAAATCAGATAACATTATCAGGGAAAAAGATTTTATTTTTAAAATTTTAAATTATTTAATATAGAATTATTTGATATTAAATATTATTAATGTCATTTTTGGAACTATTAATTTAATTTTCCTTTAAAGTCATCGGTATAATAAGCACATTTGAATATAAACATTTATCACAAAGATAATAGTTATGTATATATATATATATATAATTCCTGGGACATAATAAGTCATGAAAATAATATTACTTTTAGGGTTTTTAAAATCAATTTCATGATTTCTTTGCTATATGTACAAGCACTGTGTTGGTGTTTCGCTAGCATCTAATTTAATTATTTCATCAATAAATATTTAAAATAAATTTCCATGATAAAAAATAATCTATTAGAAAATAACCATTTATAACAGAACATATTCTCTTTTTCCCTATGAAAAAAAGGTGGAGATATTAAAACAGAGATAGTGGAATTTTGTTTTTATCCTATATTTCAAATTATCAGGGTTCTTATTAAATGGCAATGAAAAAAAATTACAAAAATTTTGATAATTTGATGTTTATCTTCAAAAAACACTTATCAAAAAATAAATAAATGTTTTAAGGATTTTTTTAAGTCGTATAACATTATTTATAACCCCAATTACTCAATGTACCCTTATTAAGGTAATAAATATTTACTAAAATTAATATTCAGGATGACTATACATATGAGGGAATGATTTACCAATTTCTTACCTCATGATTCCAAATATAATATAAAATTTTAAATATTTTATTTTTATAAGTTTCATAGTTTAATTTTAAAATTAAAATTCAGAATGTAATGAAAAACTGTTTTTAGAAAAATTATTTTTAAAACAAAAATGAAATTATTCCAAAATAGGGTATAATAATGATTAATTTGTAATTAAATTTATTTTTGTAATTAAATTTAATTTATGATAATTTAGGTTAAAGTGGTACCTTTAAATTACATTATTTAATGAAAGGAAAATATAATTTTATAAAAAATGGTATTTTTTAAAATTCAGTAAAAATAAATCTTTTCTGGAAAAAAATCCAAATTTTACAAGTAAGATAAATTTTATGTGATTGTTTTAAAAAATTACGTTTTTTAAGCTAAAATTTAAAAATTTATAAATTAATCTTTTAGAAAAACCTTATAATAAATGACTATGCATTTAATTAGAATAAAGTTTTCTACATTTCAATTAAAAAGTAACCTAATATTATTATAATGAAATTAACTATAAAAATAGATTCAATTAATATTAATAATTCATAAAATTTATTTACTACTAAAATTAACTTGGTTGTTAAATTTTTTTCCCTTTGGTAAATTATGTCCTCACAATTTTATCTTGGGTGAAATAAAACAGGGTTTATGAAATTTTAAATTAATCTAAAACATTTTTAAAATATATTTCCAAAGGCAAAAGAGGACATCGTGGACCATAATATTCTGTTGAACTCCTAATAATGTAATCTTGAAAGGATATTAATTTGGTGTAGAATAAAAGGAAAAAAAATAAATATAAATAATTTCTATTTATTCATTTGAATGGTTTAAAGGAAACCCATTATGGAAAAGAAACTCATATCATAGGGAATTAAAATTGAGATAAATAATTCTTATAAATTAGAAAAATGAATCCCTATAAAATAAATTGTTGTATATAATAATCATAGGTTAGATAAATTGAGTCTTATAATCATGTATTCAAATAATATATTTCATCACTTTATGAAAGTTAGTTGAGTCAATATGGTGAGTGAACTATAAATCCAACTGAGAGGCAAAGTGACCATTAATTCAACAGAATTTATTATACTAGATTAAAAGGATTTTTATTTATAGGATAGTGAAAATAATTCATTCCTTAAATCTAGATACTAGTTTCTTATTTTTTGTATTTTATATCCCCTTTAACTTTCATCATTTATTTTATATCTCCAAAACAGAAATAGTCAATCCCTTGGTGACATTTCCCTTCCCAAATGAGATGTATGAGTTGATATTTTGAAATTAAAGAAACAATATACCATGAAAAATATAAATTTTGGAGAAAAGAAAAGGATTGGAGAGATAAAATAGTTTAATACAAGTGATTTAAATATTCAAAAAAATAAAAAACATTTGAATAGTATTTTTCTATGATATGGATTATTAAATCATGTAGAAATAATAATAAGTTTCTGTTAGATCATTTTCCTTCAATATTGGTAAAGTAATTTTAATCTATTATAAATAAAATCATTAATACATTAAATGAATTACTAAATGTTAAAATAAAAATTCCCTTTTGTGGGTAAATATAATACCGATTGAAATTCTATAATACTTTCACATTCAAATAATTTAAAGCTAAGATGATTTTACATATAATTAACTGTTCAAAAATAAATATATTTATACATAAAATTTTAACCCAAAAGATAATATGATACAACTAACTTATGTTCTAAAACTAATATATTAATGAATGAAGCATTTAATATTTTAATTACACAATTCTAACAACATCTGAACCTCTAAAGTTATCTAAAATTTTCATATAATATAAAATATAATGTTTCATACTTGAAAACTTTCGCAATATTGTGTTTTCATAAAGAATTCACTTTCTTGAATTTTTAGGATCTTTGTGGTTTAGATTTTTAGAGAATTGGTTCATAACTCTAACTTAACAAACTCATATATTATAAATAGTAATCTTATACTTAGTATCAAATTTTACTACAATGTAAAACTTTTAAAAAAAATATGTTTTAGTTTCAAGAACAATTTTAATGATTTTTACCTTGATATATTCTTCTTTTACTCATCCTTAAATAGTGTGAAAAATTATTTAAAAAGATCGGATTTTTACAAAAATATCAATAAAGGAAAAAAGTAAGAAATATATCAGAACAATTGAAATCATGAAAAACATTTAAATTTCTACCTATTTCATTTTATTCTTATAGTCTATCAAATAGATCATATCCATCTCAAAAAACACTTTTTCTATAATAAATCCTCTAAAAACCATAGAAACAAAATTGAAACCCTTTCAGAAAACTTAAATCATTATATTCATTACCCATGTTAAACTTGTGCCATAAATACTTAGATCCCAGTATAATATATAAGAGAAGCCTCCCTGATTGACTCCCTCCATCTTTAATTTAATGAAAATAAATGTTACTCAATGAATTGAAGAGATATGTTGGGAACAACTACTATATAAGATATATCTAGATCACCCATTCATATAATCAATATCAGAATCACTCATTCATGTAAGCTATATCGGGCTCAAACATCATTATTTATAATTCTCATATACAATATCATCAATAAAAAATTATTCCTGCGTCATTTAATCAAAAAACTAAACTAATAACTTGAACCCATAATCAAAACAATTTCAATTTTGAAATAAAATAGTTAGAAAGGCTTCAATTCTTGAAAATAGTTAAAAATATTCCAAAATATTCAGGAAATAATTTCATTTGAAAATAAACATGGAAACCTTTAAAAAAATCTTCAATGAAAGGAAAAGTCATTATGTCATGAAATTTTGATCATACATTGTATATTAAATAAAAACATTTTTTCACTTTGGTAAAATGATTCAAAAGTGATCCAAACTAAAAAATTTAAAATTATTACTTTATAAGACATTATATATAATTTTCAATATGGTCAATAATGACCACTATAAACCATTGAATGATAAAAAATAATTTCCATGAAATATTTAAAATAAAACAAACATGGAATAAATATAAATTTTGTAGGATGGACGTGGTCAAAGAGGTCATTATTCTATCATTTCTAAAATAACAATCATGACATGATCATAAATTTTATAGATTAAAAACCATCCACGAATGGGCAGAAAGATAAACAAATCACATAATTCCATGGAGGTGGTAATCCATATATATGCAGGTACCGCATTATCATATTCAAATTGATATAAGGGTAAGAAAATAGTCAAAATATTATAATAAATAGTTATAATAATCTCATTAATCTCATATATATATATATATATTAAATCCATCATTATAAATAGTCATGAGAGACGTTTCCAAAAATGAAACACATCACTTCATGGAGGTGGTAATTCACACGTACGCATTAGAGATGTTTTCATTTATCATAGTATGGAAAATGTGATTGAAAAGGTTTGTACCATAATCCTAAAAACAATTTAGTTTATATAAGATACTGATTTAATTATTCTTTCAGGGTTAAATAATATTTTTATGATCTATAATGGGAAAGTAAATTGAAATAGGTCTACTAGTACTTATAACTACTCCTTGGTGAACCTCTTTAGCTTACACAATAATCATTCTAGGTTTTAACTTAGGGTGATACTAGGACCCAGAGTAAATTGGGAGTGATGTTTTGTAGAGAATGTTTAGGGATTTACTGAACTATAGAGTTCTAAATTTGCGAGTAAGAGGGGAGACGATGTCTTCTTTTATAAGTGAGGGGCAGGGAACTCTTTGAAGTACATAAATTATTAAATTAATATAAATTAAACATTATAGATTGTTGTAACCAAAATTATATATTGAGAATAAATAATGGGTATGAGTCTAAATCCTTTCATAAAATAAAATTCTGACAAGTTTAGGTGATGTTTTATGCTTATTTGTTTTAACCCCTATTAACCCCTTAGATGATAACTGATTTGTCAAAAAATTTACACTTTTATGGTTAAAAAATTATTATAAAAGGAAATTTGACCCATAAATAGACTGTGGATATAAATTGAAACCATATCCCATTCCATGTTATCAATATAGTGTTTTTTTCAATTTTAAATCATTTAATATAATATTATTCATTATAAAATAATATTTCTTTCAATTATAGAACTATTCAATTAATTTTACTTTAAATTCATCAAGATAACAATGTATTTAAAATATAAACTATAATAATGTCCCTAATATTTATAAATATCAATAACATTCTTATAATATTATAACTCATCAAAAAGTATTACTTTTAGAGTTTTTAAAATCATTTACATGAATTTTCAACTGCTTGCGCAAGCACTCTGTCGGTGTTGCATAAGAATCTAACATAGTTATTTCCTAACTAAAAAACAAAAAAAGACATTATTAAATATTAAATTAGTATTTAAAATAACCATTTATTACCTAAAATAACATTAATTTATCCCTATGAACAAATATATATATTAAAACAAAGAGGGTGAAATTTTATTTTTATTCTTTATTTAAAATTGTATTAAGTCATTATCAAATGAAAGTGCCAAGATATTTCAAAAAAAATTGAATTTAATGTTTATAGTTGAAAAAAAGATTTATGATTAAATAAACACAGGTTTTAGTGATAATTTTATGGCTCATCACATTATTTTTAACCATTACTACCTGATTTACCCTTACCAAGGTGACAAATATTTACTACGGTTACTATTCATAATGAACACAAATAAAATTTTACTATTTAAAAATTATGGAAATCCTAATTAAAAATATTGAATCCATTTTTCAAGAATCAATTTTTTAAAGTATCAAAAATGAATTTAATATTAAAACACAAAATTCAACGTAAAATTATTTTTAGAAAATGTGATTTTAAGCCCAAAAAAGAACTTATACCAAAATCAGGAATAATGATGATTACCATAGAATAAATTATATTATTTATTTTTAATCAAGATTAAACTAATTTTAGATCAACTTATAATTAAAAATTACTTTATTTTATGAAAAAAAAAGTAGCTATTAAAAAAATGGTATTTCTCACTATGAACTCAAAAAACATTATTTTCAGAAAAAAAAAACCCCCCAAAATTTTAGCCAAAGATAACACTGATATTCTCATTTAAAAAAATTATTTTTAAAAAACTAAATTCTATAATTTATACAATAATTAATTAACAAACCTTATAATTAATAAAAATGAATTTTATAATAGTAAAACTATTTCCTTTTCAAATGAAAAATTTCTTAAAATTATTATAATCAATATAAAAATATAAAATTGAATTTTTTAAAATCAATAAGTTAATAAATTTATTTACTATTAAAAATTCTGGGTTTTTTATATTATTCCTCCTATTAGAAATTGTTTCCTCATAATTTTATCTAGAGTCTAATAAAAGGGGGTTTTGAAGTTCTAAAACCATCTAAAGCATTTTTGAAATCCATCTATGTGGGTAAAAGGGGACATAAAACCCATAATAATAATTATAAATCCTAATAAATGAACCTTAAATGGTTATAAAGGTTTTTTATAATAGAAAAATAAAAATACAAAATTATCAAGAAATAAATTTTATGTTTTTTTAATGATTTAAAGAAAACCCACATTTGAAGAAAAAAATATCTCAAGGAATTGAAATTGAAGACCAAGAACCTTGATGAGTAATAAAATTAAATCCCCATAAAATGAACTGGTATATAATATAATCATAGTGTTGGTTAAATGATCCTTATAAGAATATATTCAGAGAATAGAGTTCATGTATTAATTAAAGTAAGTTAACTTAACATGGTGAGTGAACTATAAATCCAAATTATAGGAGAAGCGACCCTAAATTCATCATAATTTATTAGACTATAATAATAATTTTTTTATTTATAGGTATGTGAGAATAATTTACACCTTTAATCTAGATATGGTGGTCTTATTTTATGCAACTAATATCAAATTTATCATTCAGAAAGAAATCTATATCTTCAGAAAAAAAATACTCAAGTCGTTGGTGATATTCCCCATTCCAAATTAGATGTTAGGGTTGGTATTTGAAATCAAATAATTTTTTTAACATGATATATATAAATTTGGATAATTAAAATGGTTTATATAAATAAAATAATTTCTATTGGGGGATTTGAATTCTCAAAAATATTTCAAAATCATTTAAATATAATTTTTCAATGATAGTGATTAATAAATATCCTAGAAGGGATAACCATGATTTATGAGATCCTATAAAATCCATCTTGATAAAAAAATTGATCTATTGAAAAAAAATAATTAAAAAATGAAATGAATTATTTCATGTTAAAAATAAAGATGCCATTTTAATTAATGATAATAGCCTTTAAAATTTTATAATACAATAACATTCAAATCCTTTATTAATATTCCAATTATACTTCTAAATACATTCTCTAAAAATAGAAATATTTATTCTTAGCATGCTATCCCCTAATGTTATAGAAGATAAATATTTTATGATACAAACCCAATATATTAACCTTTAAAATATTAAACCTCTTAATTATACACTATTAACAACTTCCTAGCCTCTAAAGTTATATAAAGATTTCTTATAGTGCCAACTATATGGAACAAACCTTAGAAGATTACATAATCATTATTTTTTATTCAAAAATTAACTTTCTTGCATTTTGAGGATCTTTAGGATTTAGAGTTTCATATAATCGGTTCATAATTCTTACATAAAAACCAACCTATTAAAAAATTAGGAACTTCCACTTAGTATCAATTTTTCAATAATATAAAACCTGTAAAATGTAACAAGTTTTATTTTCATAAAAATCCTAATGAATTTCAACGCTTATTCTTTGTTGTTATTACTCATATAAAACCCTATATAAACATTAAAAAACATGAGATGAGCACAAAAAGGTTACTGAGGTATAAAATGTTTTAAAAAATAATAATCTAGTGAAAAACAAGAAATCCCATAAAATCATACCTTTTCCAGGATGTTCTTTGAACATGTAAATTAAATCATATCCACCGTGAAAAACATATTTTTTCTCAAAGAAATCCTTTAAAATATAGAAATAAAGTAGAATCCTTTTTATGTAACATAGATCGTTTTATTCATAACCTGTGTTAAACTCATGTCTAAAATTACTGGATCCCAGATAAATTCATAGAAGAAACCTCCTTGGATAACTACCACCTTCTTAACTTTACAGACAATGAATATTACCAATTAATTGGAGAGATATATTGGTCTCACCCTCCATATAAAATTTATTGAGCTCACCTATTCATATATGTTGGGTCAATATAACCCATTAATATAAGGTATACTAGGCTAACCCGTCATCATCTATAACTATCAAGTACTATATCCTAAAAAATTATTTTTTACATTCCCATTTTCTTAATAAAATCCTAAAAACTCTTTTTAACCCATAAAAATAATTTTCCATTTTCACATATCATAGGGATAAATACCAATTTTCTTGAAAATTATTTAAAAAATATAAAATATTTCTAAAATAAATTCATTTAAAAATAGAAAAAAAATATAAATGAATATTTAAAATAATAAATACTCAAGAATGAAATAAATTCCATTCATATTATATATGTTAAATAAATAAATTATTTTACAATTTTGTAAAAGGATTCAAAATATATTATATGGATTATGTTAAAATATTCATTTTTATAACATTGTAAAGACATAAAATAAATTCAAAATTACCTTTAGATACAATAGAGGAATAAAAAATAATTTTCTTGAAACATTTATAATAACATGGTCATATAAGAAAAATATTTAACATGGTAACTTTAAATGAGGATTTTTTAAGGAAGGACTCTTACGTAGAGTCTGGCTCCTCAAGTATGTGACAACACTAGATTTAGTATATTGACTATTCCTTCTAAATATTCAATTGTGTCATACTTGGTTGTATAATATTATATAAATAACATCCACCACATGATAAAACTAATTATAATTTATATTTTAAATGTCACATTTATAGAATAAATATAGCCATAAGAATTGAAATTACTACAATTGAAAAAATAGAAAATTATATCACAATAATATGAAGATTTGGATATACTCGATTCCCTAGAATAATATCACTCATAAAAAACAATATAGAAATATAGAAGAATATTATTAATGCAATTTTAATTTTAAAAATGAAAATATATATAACTATGAGAGAAAATTGATGTGAATGAATAATAAAGTAAATATGGGTTATTCGTGAAAGTGGGGAACCAGTATGGACATTATAAATCTAAATTTTGGAAAATTAATGCAACCATTAGAATATAAATATGTCCTTTCAAATGGTAATTAAAGCGTTATTTATAGTAACCATATCATTAGAATAGTATCATAATCTATGTATGTGTAAATTAATACATAGGTATCTTATAAATTGAGAATTTTAAATATTTATATCATAATACAAGTAAATAAATATTTTAAAAACTGTAAAATAAGTGAAAGTACTATTGTTAAAAATATATTTTTGGTTTTCATTTTTATAAAAAATAATATTTTTAATAAAATTTCATTTTAATAAAATTTTATTTTAATAAAAATGGTTTATAAATTAATATTTTGTTATATTATAATGATAATATAATATTATGACACCTTAATTAATTTATCAATGCTCTAGAAAATTGATCATAATATTTAAAACGGTATTTTTTAAATAAATTAAAATTTTATATTAAAATTAAATTTCTCATATATAGGAAATTACTTTAATAAAATGGATTTAAATTTTATAATCTACATATTCAAAAATGGTTAAGGATATTTTTTTATTTTTTCTAAAATAATTTAATTTTTTTTAATAGTCAAATATTGAAAAATACAATATTTAATATTATAAGCTAAATACATGAACTTTTTTAGTAATGAATGATGTAATTACCCATTAGTTTGTAATAACATGTGCCATATACTGTATATAGTCACAATAAGCAATAATTTTGGCATTATTGATCTAATGAAATAAAATAATTATTATAATATTCGAAAAAACTTCTCTCGTCCCCTTATAAATACCACACCTCAAAACCTCGTCTCCTCACACATTATAAGCCGTTAATATTGAAAAAAAATATAACCAATTATCATTCCAATACCCACTCCAATGTACTAGTTTTATTCATCTCAATGAAATACCAATTCTACGTTCCTTGTGTACTTTTTTAAAGAAGATGGCATTCACGTGGTAAAATTCTCAAGCTACCTCTTTTAAATTCCTTCCTTATTCTACCTTCTCCATGCCTCCCTCATCCATCATGGAATAGTAACTCTATTATATTGTATTTATACTTTAAGTTTTTATTTCTAATATAATATATAATATATATCCTCTTCTCCTCTCTTATTATTCTAAAGAATAAATTATTTTCTATATTATGTTCATTCACCGACTCTACACACGATGAGTTTTCTTTTCCAATTACCAACATCAATGATGGTCATAAAAATATTATATGGTTAAATAAAATGATAGTAAGTATATTATAACTTATTTATTGTTCATGAATTAATATTTAAACATAATATTAAATAAAATGAATCAATTTGGGGATAGTCATTAAAATAGCCTAAATGAATTAACCATGAAATGTTAACAATTTTACTAATTAAATCCTCACTATGTTGTAAAAAAGTATATTTTGTAAAATTTTAATTTTTTTAAAGGATATAAATACGATTTTAAATCAATTCTATAGTTGTATTAATATTTTTCAATAACATTAATAATTATCCATGAGTTATATGTCCTTTGATCCATTATAAGAAACCCCATTAAATAATGAAATTGTTATTTATATCTTAAGGAAATAGTTGTAAATGAACATAATATAATTATAATAAATCAAATATATATGTTAAGTTTTCTCAGATAAGTAATTAATGAATTTAATTTCAATATTCATAAAGTTAACTGTAACTATAGAAAGAGTCTAGAACTTAAGTTAAGGGATATCTACAAAACACCTTTTTTCATTGTGTTATGAAATTTATCTATCTGTCATGGATATTATGGAATAATTCTAAATTATTTCTATATTTCTAATTACATATATTCATAGATTATTATATCTTGATTTTATGGATTAATACATTCTATATGTTCTTTTCTAAAATTCCTTCATTAAAATAAAACCTGATTAACGTGAACTTTTCTATCCCCTGATAATTTTAGGTAATTATAATTTAAATTTTTTATTTCCATTCATGACTTATCTAGATTAATAAATATTTTTGTTATAACAATTTTATTTTATATTTATTTTTCCAAGATAATTCCATAAAAAATCTTTAATAAAAAAATTAATTAATTCCTTAAACAGTATTTTAAATGTTCATTTCTGTACCCAATTCTCTACCCTTTCTCATGATGTTTTCCAAATTAACACTATAATTTGAGACCCATACTTATTTACTCACATCTGAACACCAAAAATATTTAATCCATTCTCTTTTAAATCTCTATGTAATATACTATGATTATGAGAAGATAAAAGGTTAAGCAAATATTTCTTTCCATGGGTAATTCTTCTATTAATGCCTTATGATTGATTTCAATTTTTTGCACACATAATCATGTTCATGTTATTAGGGGTGAATTATAGTAGTTTTCCAATTCATTTTTAATTTTTGTATCCCATGATACTATATTTATGGGATTGTGGATTAATACTAATCAAGGATGGGACTCTGTCGCCCATGGGATGATATCTTATCTGTTAGACATAACTTGTGATAATGGCATGTTTCTTATTTTTTACATATTCTAATGTTGTCATTATATAAGGATTAAATGTTCTTTATAATATTACTCTAAGTGATTAATCTGGATAATTTTTTTTTATGATGTCATTTATGCCTTCAAACTTATATGTTATACTTTAATTCCATTTTTATTTTTTTACTGGGCTTTATAGATCACACCTTTAATTTATGTATTCTTCAGGTTATCATATGTAGTGATTAGACATCAAAGGGAATTATGAAATAATTAAGGATAATATAATAAATATGTTTTTATTGGTTTATTTTTAATGTATTATTAACCATGTATTCTAAATACATTTGGCCACATAATCATTAGGTTGTGGTTTTTAGTTTTTTATGTAAAAAGCACGTAACTATACTACCTGAATGGCCTGAAGTCCTCCTTTTTTATTGATTTTTGATAACCCACTTTTCAATGGATGATGGTGTAACCCTTAAAAGGCATATAGGTTTAGATATTACATGACCCATAGGTCTTAGTAAATTTACAGACTATACTTGTAACTCCTCCTCCCAGCTTCTTCGTCGTGATATCAGCTCTCCACCATTGAATGGGTGTTTGTATAGGTTTCCTATGAAAGCATAGGATAGTCCTAATGGTAATTCCATACCCTCTCATTCTAAAAAATCATGTTAGATTCTACTCTGATGAATACTCTTGCTCGGAATCCCCATCTGGAGTCCGGTCCCTGTAGAGTCTGTCTGATCATTTCAGCACAATTTCAAGTGGCCCGAAGGACTTAAGGTGTCCCAAAGGCTTTAAAGGAAGTGATGCCCAAACCAGTGGCCCGAAAGACCAAATTGATGAATAGTTTTAGATGCTACATTACCGAACAGTTCCTTCTACAGTACTGCTACAGGGGGCTACAAATACATCTACACCCAGATTTGAACTTGGGTCTCTTGCATGCACTTGTCAAGTGTTCGGCAACAGGGATGAGGCTCTTGTGTTTTTAACTATATGTGTAAAAGGATTGGGTTGCTATAATGTGTGTTATTCATCATTATGAATAAAAAAATTATATTAATTGTTAACTTTATTAAGAAACTTTATGATGTTCGTTACATTATCATTATGACACTTATTTCATTTATGACCTTGATTTATTTAGTTATTTCATCCATTAAGTTTATGTTATAAATTTTGAGGATGTTTGGTTTATAATCCCAAAATAGAATTGGTTGGATGAACATGGAAAAAGTGATACTTATTATGTCATATATTGAATAATAATAATAAAATTAGCATAATATTTATACATTATGTAAATTATAACCCACCATCAAAGGTGTACATGAAAAAATGAATCACATTGCTTCGTAGAGATGGTAACCCACATGTACGCACGAGAAACCTCACCATTTTCCAATAGATGGTAGGGTGGGAAAATAGATTATATAATATATTTATATATGATAAAATTTCCATAAACATCATATATATATAATAAATCCTTCATTATTAATATCCATTAGAGTCTTTGATGGAAAATTAAATACATCGCTTCATGGTGGCGGTAATCCACACGTACGCATGAGCGATGATTTCATTTCTCATAGGATGGAAAGGAAGAAGACAAATTGTTTTAACATAATCATAATAGAATATAAATATGTCTGAGATAATGAATATATTAATTCAGCAAGGTTAAGCCTTATAGGTTAGGTATTTTGGTGAGGAAAAGACCACTAATATGTGAGTAGTGAATATATGGATTGTGTTGGGTTGTTCTGGTCAAGATTAGAGATCTCAAAAATTTTAAACAATATAGGAAACGAGGTTTTATTTTATAATTTTGAGGATGGACATTCTAGGAATAAAATAAAGTATTATGATAATTTTAATTAATTTCAATATAAAAGTGAAAAAAAATGGAAATATTTAAAATATTTTATTATTATTAGTGTAAATATCCCCGTATTTTATAAGTTTTACAAGTTTATGTTATTTTTTCACACTTATCTATTCATTTGAACCCCCTGTTACACGATTTGATGATTATCATGATATCAAAGTTTTTTACTCTTTGTGGGTTAAGAAAGTAACTATTAAAGGCTAAATGACCCCTAAATAGACCACGGATGATATTTAAAACCATATAAAATTAAATTATATTAACATAGTATTTTAATAAATTTTACATCAATTAATAAAATGTTTTTTATTATAAAATATCATTAATTTTATTTTGAGAACTATTCAATTAATTTTACAATAAATCCATCAATATTAAAATTTAATTTGAATATAAAATTTTAAACCTTACCTAATATGCTATATATATATATAATTATTAGAACATAATAACTCACGCATAAAATATTACTTTTCACATATGAAAATCATTTGCATTATTTTTCTACATCATCCACAAGAATTGTATAAGCATTGCGTAAGAATTTAATTTAATATTTTCATCACAAACGATTAAAGAATTATAAAGTTAAAAAATCATTAATCTTTAAATTAACAATTTAGGAGATAACATAACCTCTTTTAATCTTTATATAAAAAATTAGAGATACTAAAATAAAGGTAGTGATATTTTTCTTTTTATTATTTATTTAAAATTATATTAAGGTCATTATCAAAGGAGAGTCTCAAAAAACTGAAAAAAAATAGAATTTCATGTTAATGTTTGAGAAAAACTTATCTAGTAAAATAAATATAAGTTTTAGGTTTATTTCTAGGCCTTATAACTAAAATTTTAACGTTAGTTACCAAATTTACCCTTACTGTGATGATAAATATTTTCTACATTTACTATTCACAACGTATGAAAATAAAAGGTAAATTTCTAACCATTTTTTAACTACTAATTAAAAATATGGAATCCACTTTTAACACTTTAATTTATATAAGTTCTAGAAATATATTTAATATTGAAACGCATAATGTAATAAATTTTTTTGGAAAATGTGTTTTTTAGACCAATAAGAGCTTATACCAAAATTAGGCATAATAAAAAAACTATGTCATTAATTATATAATTTATAATGAAATTAGTATTGTTTTAATTTAATATCAATTGGTACTTTTAAATTACTTTTTTTAATTAAGAGAAAGGTTAATTTTACCCAAATATCTCTACTTTTCATTTTTCACTGAAAACCCCAATCTTTTCAGAAAAAACACAAAATTTTACCCTAATCTAATTTTGATATAATTATTTCTAAAATTAAGATAATTATTTCAAAGAAAAAAAATATTAATTATTCATTTAAATAAAACATTATAATAAATGAAAACTAATTTAATTATAATAAAATAATTCTCTTTTTTCTTGAAAAATTACTTAATATTGTTTAAATAAACATAGATATATAAATATAATTGATGAATATTAAGAAAGGCATGAAACTGATTTTCTATTAAAATTACCTTGGTTGTAAAAATTCATGAGTATCCATGTGATTCCAGAGATGATCATCACTAATTTTGATCCTTGTTTTACCTCCAAGGTATGGAAAGGTCTCCAACATAATTTTCTATCATAGTTATGCCATAGTATGGCGTTTGATATGTAATATATGGTCAAAAGATCAAAGAGTCATGATCATGGAATACATATTGTGTCCATTTGTTCTGTATATTGGACAATCATGAGTGAAGCACAAGTCTATAGATGAGTTTTCTTATAACAACATATATCACTCAATAATTGGTACAAATTGTTTTGAAGTGATATATTGATAACCATACCAATATATATTGTATTGGAATTAGCTCATATATTCATCTATTCTTAATCCAAAATTACTATATAACATAGAAAAGAATGTTTTTTTATTCATGAGCAGATTAAATAAATACAAGATCATCAAAAGTTTTATGTTATTCATAGGATATGTAATTTAATGTTTGATATGAGAGATAGTGTGTCTTTAATGTATCTCATTATCTTGGGAAGGTGATTTTTGATAATATAAGTTAGCCTAATCTCTAGTTTCTTGGGCCTCTTATGGTGTAAAATCATGTTGGACCTATTTCATATCAGTTAGCTCTTCTCCCACAGATTGTCCAGATCCATTACATATTTCAATATTTTCATCTTTCCCAGTATCTACAAGATGATTCTCATATCATTGATTAGGGTGAGTGGGAAATTAATGATGATGTGATGTTTAATTAATGTCCAATGGATATTTCAAATCATTGGTATAAGGTGTTTCATGGGAATAATATTTGATTGGTTAATTTTATTTTGTGGCATAGTGGCTTGGGGGAGTGTACAAGAGAAAATGAGTCACATATGTTCACTGAATATCAAGATCTATTTATTGTACGAATTTTTAGGAATCATATATATGTCATTAATTTATTTATGCTATTGATTATTTTTTCTTATCTTGTTCTGTCTTCTTCTGATGAATTGGTTGGGATTCCTTTATTAAGAGAACCATGAGAGGTATCTAGTGTGGTGGTTGTATTTAGTCCTTCCCTCTAATACCTTGTAATGTTTTGTTTTGATTATTGAACATTAATATCATCCCTGGTTTATATAATATAAGTTTCTATTTCTTCCCAATATTTTTAGTAATTTTTTTGGGTTATTAGATGTGTTGGTGAAATTATAGGGGGTATAAGCATAGTTGCAGCTGGAATTTTAGCATGATGAGGGGAATTTCATCATAGTTTATTTGGTTTTAGTGGGATGATTTTTTTACCAAAAATTAAAATCATCTAATAGTCACAAAATCTTCCATGTGGAGACTTTTTTTGCAGTTTTTTGGGTTTTTCATTTTGTCTACCACTGTTTTGTGGTTCCTATGAAGTAGTGTGCAGCCCCATGTAGCTTGTTTTAGTGTCTCTATCAATTTTGTAGTCACTGTGGGGTGTTACCAAAGATAAACCATAGATCTTTCGGTAAAAGTTCCTTTTATATACCTTATTAGTGGTCTAGGTTGTTTGGTCATTACATTGAACCATGGTTCCCTCGATATCCAGTCCCTTGGATCTTCCATTTTGAAAATAATTGTTTCATGGTGTCTTAGTTATTCCAAAGTATTTCCTTCATTATATTACATCAAGGTTTGACCACCTATTACATGGGGGAGATATTTGTAATTATAATAATTATCTTAGATGGAATTTATAATTTGACACATTGCATCATAGCACCCATTTTGTAATTGGATTTTTTAAAACAAATCCACTTGTTGTGGTGTGGAACTCTATACTGTGCATTGGTCATATAAAGAATATATCCAATAAAAATTATTTATCCCGTTCAAATTTATCTTATTCTATACCAATTAATTTTAACCCAAGAAAACTTGATGACCTTATTCACAGACTCTTTATCCATTGTTATTATATTTATCCTCCAAATTCAAGAGAATGAATCGTGGGTGATCTGTGGTGAGCTTTTTTCTTCCCATTCAATATTTCTCCATCACATTCCCTCATTCCATGATATGAAATATTTTTTTATTTATTCCATTTTATTTTTAACTAATTATTGGTACTGAATTTTTAGTGATATAACATCCCGAGGAATCCTGGGTTCCTTGTGGGATAAGCTATTTGAGATCTTTATCCATCATTTCACTCCTATTTTCAGAGTGTTGGAAGCTTCTAATAAAGGTAGGATATTTTTAAATTTTAGTTATTAATTTTGATCTATCATACATAATATTCTTTGAGTTAATATTTTAATTAACCTTAACGAAGATAATTATATATAATTCAAGATATTTATGTGTGTTACATTTTTCATCCATTTTATGTTATGTTTAATAGTGTCTTGTGATATTTTATAGAAAGTGTGAAACTTAGTTTCTGTGATTTTTTTTGTTACCTATGATTATTTACATTTTATAATTGGTTAAATAATATAAATATTTTAAGATGAATATGAAAAAAAAATTATATGATTTTATCTATCATTCTTAAAAAAGGATGAATTAGAAAGGTGTTTCTTTCCTTAGTTTAATATAGATCTATAGCTTGCACTTATAGATTTCTTACTTACTGAAATCTGTTCTAAATGAATATATTAATTAAATATGGTATTATAAGAATTTTATTACATCAAATAAATTCTTCTTTCTTCTTTAAATATTTTATTTTTTTGATATATATTGTATTCTCAGAGGTTATAGCCTTGGTTTCCCCTATAATTTGTTTTGCTAAAAATATGTTTCACTACCATGTGCATGTCATAGGATATTAGAGACATTGTTCAGAATTGATGTAAAACTTGGTAGGTATTAGATGATTTTTTTAAGTATAGAAAATTTTCTCCCTCATTAATGTTATGGGGTGACAACAGGGAGATCTTAACGTTGATGTCGTGATCGTTGGAAGAGGTTTAGTGTTAGTCTAACTTTCGTTGCCATTTTTTTCATACTGATTTGGTTAGTATGGGTTGATAAAAGGGATTTCTTTTTTTATTGTTTTTTTGTTATTATTTTCTACCTAATTTAGTGTGATGGTTAACTTTTGGTATATATGTACCTTGACTATATATTTTATTTAGTCATTGAATACATAGAATTTTGGAATGTTAATTAAATTTTCGATTTTAATGGGAATCGGTGTTGATGATGGTAATAAAATATTAAATATTAACCAATATTCAATAAAATAAATGCTCCATAATCATGGGATAAAACCCTAGAATTGAAATGAAAAGTAAAAAATAACATTATATTGATGAATTAATGTATATGGTGAAACAAAAAATTAGGAAGTTCTTTAATTAAGAAAATGGTATTTGTTAGATTTATTAATGAAAAATGATGTGGTAATAACTAATATATAATGGATTAAGGTATATGGAATGTGCTCATCAGAGCTGTAAGGACATTGAAACATACAAATTGGTTATGGGATGTGATGATGATGTTGTGATAGGTTACATAAGCTGCAAGAATAATACAATGATGTGGTTGTGATATATTTTTAAGATGGGTAGGACGGATTATGGAGGGTGTGGGAGCACCATGACATAAGAAATTGGGTGAAAGAGACTGGTTTTGTGGGAAAGGGGATGTGGGCTACCTTCCTTGTGTGTGTGTGTGTGTGTGTGTTTCTATTGACATTATTTTACAAACATTTTTGTATTACTTACTGGGGGATCATTAGTGAGTTTGGTATATGAATCTCATTATTTAATCAACAAGTTAATTTATTATATTTTAATGGGATTTAATATGCTTCTCCCATATTTTTATGAGGTCTTTAAGTGAATATCATATCAAGTATACTTGTATACCCATCCCTATGTGTATAAATTTTATTTTAAGTCAATAGAAGATGGCATTGATCAAGATGGGTGTTACTAGCTCATAATGATTGTTTAAGATACACTAGAGTTTATGGTCACTATCCTGTAATTATTTTAGAATTTTTTTATTCCCCATTTTATGAAATTACGTGTATTACTATTGGATTTTTATTTATGTATTTCTATTAAATGGTAGACTATTATCATTTTATAGAATATATTTATGTTAATAGCACCCATTTTATTCATTTTCATACCCATTGTGATAGTTATCATCCCATGGATTACTTTAGGTGGGATTTATGGGTTACTCCAATATTCACTTCCAGTAAAGGAGGGGTACCAGAGGAGGGGGGTTGTGTCATGGGAAATTATATAACCAAGTCTTTTTGAATTTCTTAATTTTACGATAATATGATTTTTCAATCCAAATTATCCTCAAATTTATCATTTTTTTAATTTCTGTAATCAATAAGATTCATTCTTACCCATCAAGGTTATCCTATCTTTCAAATTTTATCCACGAAAACTCACACATACCTTACTCAAATTGTTTTCTCCACCACTCACAACTTAATTTAGAAAATATATTGTTAATATTAAGCTCACACATGAATAACCATAGTAATATTGACCATATTGTCTCCCCACCAAGGAATCAAGTCACTGTGTCAATCACTAGGTCCTTACAAGGTGGCTCTGTGAGTAAATTTGGCCAGTCAATTATAAAATCAAATAAATAATGTGGAGTTTAGGATCTTAAAATCATATTAAAAGAATAATAAATGTTTCACCAAATAAAAGTGTCTCATACATTACCCTTAAAATAATTATTTAATCACCACACATACCCTTGGTTATGAAGGTTTAGATATCATTATATAATTAATGCTAAATCCTCTTTTATCTATAGTTTTATTTTATTCTATTTTTATACATTATTTTTATCTTATTTTACTTAGAGAAATATTCATTGAACAATAAAGAATATATTTAATCCACTTTCCTGATACATGATCTCTTACTTCAATATATTTTACATAATTAAATTATAACCCCTTTAATCCCATTAAAAAACCCTACCACCCCCCCCCCCCACTTGTTGTAAATAGTGACCATGAAAATTTCCAAAGATGAGGGTTGGTGAGAATATAAGTCTTATACGGTGGAATCCTATAAAGTAGTTTATGAGTTCTATGGGGATATTAAAAAGGTTATATGTAATTATTGGCTTCAATATATTGATATTTCAAAGGTATTTCCAAGTGGAGTCTCGATTATTTTGACATCGGCTCTTAATTTTCTAAAAACATTGAAATAGAATAACATCATGTTCAAGTAAGAATGATGTGGTTCAAATTATGTCAAGAAAATTAAATAATTGATTTTAATGAATATAATTACATTTAATTTCCATGGTATATAAGGTAAATATATACCTATGGAGAATAAATGAACCACCCATTATGTATATTCAAGTCAGATGAGAAGCTAATTGGAGATTCAAGACTACTAAAGAGGTTAAAGATTCCAATGAAGAGTATGTTGAAATAAAACATAATGTTTCTAAAGATAATATGTGATCTTATATAGAATTTTATATATTGATGAATATCCATTAATTTATTGAAAAATAAGATTGAGGCAATTGATTGAGTAATTTCAATTATGAAAACTGGTAACTAAAATATAATGATGAAACTGTGAGTTATACTGTTAGTATTTATGGATATATAGAAGACAATTTATATATTATGATTGTGGATATAATATTATATTCAATTAATTATTGGTGTTTCTATCAGTTGATAAAATATTTTTCAACTATAGGACCTCATTGAATCTAAGAAACTGGTTGTTAGAAATATTGATGATATATTGAGTGAATAAATGATATTGGACAGAAATTTAAAGTACAATTCCTTTTATTCTCATGAATGAAGAGTATTATATTTTATAGAATCTTTATTTTGGTAATGATCATGTATTGTGAAACTAATTCATGACTGAGCAAGAGAAATTGTTGTGTTAATTGATTATTAATTAATGTATATTCATTAAGGAAATTTTTTGATAATGGGACTAAATTGACAAAGGTAGTAGATATGCATTTAAATTCTAAAAATGTGTTTTTAAAATATAAATTTTATTAATAAATTTTGTAAAAGAAAGTTATAAAAGTATAATTCATTTATAAATTATTTTTATTTTTATTTTTTTGAATGATTGGGTGATTTTTAGAAGAAATATTAATTTCATGTATAATATCTCAAACAAAGTGAAAAAATGGAAAAGGCATACACATGTTCTTACATAATGTAAATTCTTCGATGTCCTACCATGTTCAAATTGTGGTATATAAGATAACCAATTTATACAAAATTCTAACAATGGTATTCTAATGGATATGAAATATCTTCAAAATAATACATAAAATTAAATCAAGAGTTCATCCTAAGATGTTGAAAAGGTATGTTTTCACTATGATATTGAATAAAACTCAGTATATATAGAAGATTAACTAGGGTATGTGTAACATCCCAAATATGATGTGTAACATTAAATATAATGTCATCTAGAATGAATAATATTACTTAGATGTTTTCATATGATAAGTAAGATATCATTTGAATCCATTCATGTTCATCATGTTTTCATAAGAATTACATAAAATTAAATTTGATGTCATTAAATTATTCTTTAGTGAATAAATTTCATGATTCTTTATAGAATAATCCATGATTGATGTCAAGGATTATGGTATTAATATCTTATGAACATTTCACTATGACATAAATCCTCAAAAGATATCTATATTCTTGTATGCGATCATACATACATTGAAGATGCTTTATGTTTTTTTGTAAATTCAAATAAAAGAAAACTTTGGTTATCAATAAGGATTTAAATGAGAATTTCAAAAAAAATTATAGTATCCTTACTTTATATTTTTTGGATATCTGAATATAAATATTTGGAGACTATAAATAATTATCATAAAAAAATTAAAAGTCATGAATGAAAATGATATTTCTGAAATTCATGGATTTTTCATATTTGAATTATAGGACCATATCCCAGTTATCAAAGTTGAGTTTATAATAATGATTAAGAGAAAAAGTTAAAAAAATTTGGTAAGAAAATAGCAAACTTCTTATTTAGAATATAACATGTGTCAAAAAGAAATGGATAAGGGATTTGAGAATTAAACACTTCTACTATGGGTGGTCATGAGAGTTGAATCATATTGATCAGAGAGAATAAAATAATACTCATGTACAAATCTTTTCAAATTATTTTTATTTTATTTTAAGTTGGGTTTATATTATCTCTAACAATCAAAAGGGTGGTTTTTAAAGAGAAGAAGATAATGTGTTCTTTCATGACGTTTTCATGCATTGATAATTCATGTAACACCTTGATATTTTAGATTGTATTCTTTTAAAAGCATATTATGTTTTGTATTGTATACCACATGCAATACTGAGATGAAAATTTACTATGATATACTATTAAAATATTAATATCTAAATATAAGAGTCATAACCTAACTATTATATTATTAGGTATGAATAGGTACAAATGAATTATAAAATATATGTAGTGGTGTTTTTCTTAATTAAAATATATTTATTAATGCCAATGAAATAAGAACTCAATTTTAAAATATTATTATATAATATTAGAGGAGATATTTATCAGAAAACTAATTTATATGTGAAAATAATTTTTATTATAATAAATTAATTAAATAACTATATCCTTTAATTATTTAAATAATATTTCTAGATCATATATTTGATAAAATATGTTAACATTCACCTATTAGGGGTTACTAGATAAGGAATTGGTATAAATGTATTTCATATTTCATTAATACATTTTCTTCAAAAATGATTTTTATTTTATTTTTTCACGCATATTATGATTAATATATTCCACTTTTATAAATTTTATTTCATAATATTAACAAAATTTTTAGAATAATAATATCATATAGTCATAAGATGACTTTTTGGGATGTTTTTTGTTTCTGAAATGGTAGTTTTTTCAGTAACTAGTGAAAAATATCAATTTTAAAAAAAATATATTTTAAGTAATTTAAATATTCCGTTTTGTTTTAAATTTTATTAAGTAATATTAGTTTCATTTTTTGAAAAATAATCTATTTAATTCCATGAGAACCAACATTATATGAAATTTTGGAACATAAATATTTTTATTCTTAAAACAAGTATTTTCCTTAAAATAAATTTTCATTGTGTTTTGTGAACTCATATGAAAATTAATTTCATCTACTTCTATAAATTTAATCTTAAAAATAGATTTTAGAATTCTTAATCTGAATGTTTAAAATTTTAATGGGGTTGATAAAAACATTGGTTATAATGACAAGTAACCTTTCTAAAGGTTGTCACCACGGTAAATGGTAAAACGGTTTAATTATGGTTAAAAAAATTAAATAAGGTCAATAAATCACATATTAATTCTTATTGGCTAATATTATTTCTACCCTTATCACTTTATCATGAAGAATATAGAATTTTGTTCCTAATTTCCTTTCATTAGAACCTTTATATTATTATAAAAGTTTTCTTTCTTTCTTTAAATATCTCTATTATGTTTTTATAGGGATAGAAAGAATTTATTAATGGTTATAAAAGTCTATTTTTAACATTAATAGTTTATTTTTAATGATAGTAGTTTATTTTAAATTCTTATTGATTGTATAATTACCTAGAATGTGTACAGAATGCTGACTCTGAGCTTCTCCATGTAGTAGAAAAATCAAGTTAATGATATTAATATTTAAAAAGTAATATGTTTTGGATGATTAATTTATTTTTATAATTTTTTGGCATAATTATAGCAAAAAAGTGTTTTTTAATGTTTTTATATTCTAATTACTTTTTTATCATGTTGTATTTTTTGAAAAAATATGTAAATAATTATGTACATGAGTTTAAATGGTAATTAATGTTTCAAAATAATATTACAATCATTCTAAAATCACAAAAATCATATCTTAACTCAAGTTGATTAGAAATTTTTTGTATTTTCATTCATGTTGCACTTTTTTTAAACTTTCCATTTTAAAAATTTTATTCATCACACTTAATTATTGAAAAATTGTGAAATTTCTATTGCTTTTTTTCCTATAAAAAGGAACTAACTTCAACATTTTCAAAACACAACTTGTGTTCATATTTTCCTCAAAAATATATATAAATCTCTCTCTAAACATCTATTCCCACATCCTCAGTGCCTTTTAGTCATCATTAACCTCTCCTTCAAAGTCTTTAATCAAAATCAACAGGAGGATATCGAAAGACAAGGTATAAGACTTAACTGATTTCTTCTAAGATTATTTCTTCTCCTAAATCTTTCAAAACTATGAAAACTATTCTTATATAAGATAATAAGATTCTAAAATTTAATTTAATTTTTTATTGTAATTATAAAACCTCATTCACTTGCCTTTTTAATCCAATGGAAAATGAGTCTTATACTCACGTGTACGTGTGGACAACAACCTCCATGAAAAAATGTATTTCACCTTCCATCATCAACTCTCATGATTGATTACAGATATCTAATTAATTTATATATAATACTTTAATTAAATTAATATAATTATGTAAATATAATATATCACATACCTTATTATCATTTCCATCTTTTGGAAAAAGATAACATTATGCATGCATGTATTTGTACTACTACCTCTATAAAGTGATGTGATTTCGTTTTTATTTCCACCATACACTGTTGGTCATAAGGATAAAAGTAGGGAATAAATATCTAATATGAAACATATTTTTAATTTTTTAAATGTAAAATATTATCAACAATATTTCTTTTCCATCCAATATAATATTTAAAATGTCATACATATATAGATATGGACTACCATCTCCATGGAATGATGAACATCATTTTTCATGGCCACCTTAAATGGGTAGTATTAAAATAATATTAAATAAATAAAGATGATAATAATTAAAAAATTTAATTAAGGATATGACGTAATAATAACCCCTTTGACCATGGTAAATTCATAGATGTTACTTTGAGGAAAAAATCATATGACTTCAAAACATCTGATGTACATTTAACATATTTGGTAATTAAATAAGTCCAACTAATAATTGAATTAAAGGATTAAAGGTAATGTAATTATCATGGGAAAATTTTATATGTAATTATAAAACAAACATAATTTTTTTATTGAGTATTTAGAGAACATATGAAATTATTCAGTACTAGAGGTAAGGAAATTCTCATCTAAATTTTCTTTTTTTGAGACTTATTTCATTTTCACCACATGATTTAATTTTTTTGGTTTTTAAAATTAAAAATGAATATAATGTATCATTAATTTATTGAAATTAAATTTATTTAGAAACCACTTTCATGTTTTCTTATTCGACTTCTTTTTTAAATAAAAATATTTTAAAGTCAAAAGGTATTTTTTTAAAACATTGTTTTTAATATATTATACTATTTTTCTTCCATGTTCATGTTCAATAAAATATTTCAAGAATATTCTTATTTGTGAATAATATATTTTTAAAACTAAGTTTCAAGTAAATTTAAGTTTAATTTGAATTTCTTTAAAAGGAATATTTTCAATATTTTCCATAAATTTCATTATATTACATTATATAAAAAAGGGTAAAAAGAATGTTTTTTAATGCATTCATCAGGAACAGATTTTACCACTATCAAGTCCTTTCAACACTATAATGATTTATATTCATTTTTTAAAGGTATTTCAAAGTAGATTCAATTCCTATTTTTATAGAATTTTTCATTATTAATAATTTTCAACAGAAAGGGATATTTTTTTGTAATTTTCTTTTTGAAAATGGATAGTGATTTTTCTTATGGGTTTAATGAGTTTTTACTATAGTTTTATAATGAAAATTGCGAGATAATAATTGTTTTATTTTAATAAATGATACTTTGGTTTTATTGATGAATGTTAGAATGTGGCTTGAACCCAAACCCTTATAATACAGTGTCCATTATGTCTTGGTTGCATTTATTAAGTCCTTCTAATGCATTGGGTAAAGTGATTGAATTAACAGATGTATGTTACTTCTTAAATAATACATACCAAGTTAATTAATTTAATAAAGTTATGGATTTAACTGATTTTATTTAATCCTAATAGAATATAAACAAGTTTAAATACTAATAAGTTACACTATTGAAGTGTTGGAGTTATTATAACAAGTTTCCCATAACAGAATAATGTAATTATCTTATTAGGTGATCCCATGATAGAAGTATGATGCCCAAATTTTCCTACATGTTTCCTACATAATTGAAAATGTTTTTCATGGATTATTTTTATTTCAAAATTTCATAAATTGGTTTATGATTAAAATTAATGTTTATTATATTATTAAGGTAAATGGTTTGTTCTCATGGAAAATCATTCAAGAATTATTAGTTTTCCATTAAGATTTATTAAAAAATATTTTATAAAAACTATGGTCTTTGAAGTTTATTTCTTGAGTAAGTAAATGAACATTTGAGTAAAAAGTATATTTTTTATAAAGATCAACTTCATTATTGTTTTTTTATAATTTAAAATGGATTAATTGATATC
Source organism: Viscum album (assembly GCA_963277665.1). Taxonomy (NCBI): domain Eukaryota; kingdom Viridiplantae; phylum Streptophyta; class Magnoliopsida; order Santalales; family Viscaceae; genus Viscum; species Viscum album. Next base: position 860,054,101 of record OY728134.1, on the reverse strand, counting down.
CTTTAATTATATAACCCTTACTGGACTTTGTTTCTCCCACCACGCATTTTCAGTTATTTTTCATAGTGCCTAAGGATGAGTAGGAACTATTATAATTTCTATATATGAATACAATAAATTTCCCTTGAATAAATTAATTTATTCATGAAATAAAAAATCATATAAACATAATAATGATATTATTATGGGGGTTATATGGCATTTTTCTATATATAATGTAATTGTTTTCATAATTCTACATAACTCCATACCTAAAAGATCATGGGAATCTATGAAAGTGAAACACTAACTATAAGACTCATAATAATGTATTCTTAAATGCATGTTTTCTTATATTTTATGGTAGATAAAATGTTTAGATAAATTTATAGGTTGGGATATTATTTTATGGGAAAATATTAATTGTTCATATATTGCTTTGGGATCTTAAGTTCAAAGACTTATATAACCTTAAATATTAGTATATCAAGGATAATTATGGTTATTGTTTACTAAATCTAAAGAGTTGAATAGAATATGACATAGTTAAGGTTATCTTTGAATTTATCTTTTTTATAGTATTTTTTATTTATATTTTATTTGATATACTCACACTAACTATTTTTTTAGTAAATGGTTGAAACATATAGAAACCAAGTTAGTAATGGATATGAATGACGTTTTGGAGGTTATCTAATTGAGAAACAAAATAGGATAGGTGTTTGAGTGAAAACTTTTATTTTTAGGCCTAACTATTTACCTTGATATATGATTAACAACTGGAAACTATGATAATTTTTTAACACACCACATGAAATAAAAATGTAGTTTCATGGAATTTAATTTGATAAATATCATAAATGAAAAATGACTCAATATCCTAGATTAAATGAATGTGGGGAAGAAAATATATATAATTATCTCAATAGAATAGGAAGATGTTTCAAACATGGGAATTATAAGAATTATTCAAATCAATTTCTTTGAGGGAAATCTAATAAAAGAGATCTAAAAGTTTTTTTGAATAAAATATTAATAGGGTCATATACATAATATTAAGACACTATTAAAAACAAAAAAATCAATTTATTATTTTAATAGTTTTATATGTTTACATTTGGAAACATTATAAGATTATGATTTATAAATCATAGGAAATGATTCATATTTTGATTGGATAAATTATGTATTAAGGAATAATTTTGAAAAAATGATTAAATGTGTATAAAGAATCTTAAATTATGGAATGTTATATATTGATGGTTTCAAGAGTTAAGATTTAGAGATATTTTATTTACTAAATGATAACCTTTAAGGATGATCATAAGATTAAATTAATTTATTCCCTTAAAATTATTATGGGATTTTATACATTTAATAATTTTTGGGATTTTATGTTACCCTTAGGATTAACATGTTATTTTGTGATAATTTAGTTAGGAAGGGTTTTTATAGGGAATGTAAGTTGAAAGGAATTTATAATGTTTAGGTTTATAATGATCATTGATGTTGATGAAATTATGGTCAATTGTGATAAAGGGATTAATAAATATTTTGAACATGTGTTTTATCATTTTTATATATATAACAATTAGATTGAAAATTGTTGTGGTGACTTATTGATTAAATTTACTTTTGATGAAATTTACTATAATAAGAAAATTATATCCGTAATGTAAATGTAAATATGTATGGAAAAATGGTAGTTTATTTGTTGAATAAATGGTGAATGAGATTTAGAAAGTATATATAATTTCATTTTTTCCTTATAGTGATTCTAACTATTAATATGAAATATTATCATTTTTTTAATATAGGATTAAGGCACATAAATTTTTTGTATGTATCGTTCTGAGTGATTAATTTAGTTTGGAAGTAATTATTTACTTCATATGAAAAATATATATATAGAATCATGCCATAATGAAAAATTATTTATTAATTTATGTTCAATAATAACTCTATTTTAAATAAGATTATATAATAATAAAGGTGATATTTTTCAAAAAAAATTGATTTATACGCACGAAATATTTTATCAAAATAATTTAACTAAATCACTATTGATGGATGATTTTAATGAAATTTATAAATAATATATTTAATAAAATAAATTAACATTCATATTATGGTGTTTACTATATAAGGGATGAATATTAATGCATTTTATACTTCAAAAATACATTTTCTTCCAAAAACGTTTTTTGGTTTTTTTCTGCAGATATTATGATTAATTTCTATCTATTATAGTAATAATATTTAATAAAATGGAAATATTTTTTAATTTATAATTTAATAATTGTATTAAGATTATTTTTGGGTTGTTTCTTAAACGGAATATTTTTTAGTGAATGCTTAAAAATACTAATTTCCCCAAAAATATCATATCCTTTCTTTTCATCAAATTTCTTCAATGTTGTATTTAGTTATTTATTTTTTAAAAAATAAATTAAGTTTTATTATATTAAAAATCATCAAACTAATTCCATAGGAATCATAAGTATACTTAATTTTGGTATAAAACAAAATTTATGCTAAAAAAACAATTTTCTAAAAACATAATTTCATTGCATTTTGTAAATTTATGTTAAAATTAATTTCTTATAATTTTATATATTTAATCTTGGAGGATTGTTTGAAATTAGGTATCAAGAGTTTTGAATTTATTAATGTGTTTATTTTAATTTTTTTATAATGAATAGTAACCATAGTAAAATTCATCGCTACGAAAAAGAGTAATACAATTTAATTATGTTTAACAATTTTAAGATAAGGTCATAAAATATCATATTAATTATTATTTTATGAGATTAATTTTTACCCTATCACCTTATACTATAAAATATTCCAATTTTGTGACACTTCCTATATATTATGACCTTTATATTATTTTAAGTATAGAATAATTAGAAAATACCACTCTCTTTATTTTAATATCTCTATTATGTTTCCATATGGGTAAAAATAATTTATTAATGGTTATAAATGATTATTTTGAATATGAATAAATTATTTTTTATGATATTAAATTTTGTTAAATTTTTAGTTCAGGAATAGTTACCTAGAAGACTTATAGAATGGTTATACATCCCTTGTGTAAGTTGTGTAAAAATAAATTAAATTATTTAAAAAACATTAAATGTAATATGTTTTGGATGAATTATTGTGTTTAATAAATTTCATGGGTGATTATAAAGTATAATTGATGATAAAAAGTTTTTATTTTTTAATTCCATATTAATCATTATGCCCTTAAATTCAAAATACATGAATAGCCGTGAAAATGACTTTTAATATACCAAAGTTATTTTGAGGTTATGAACAAATAAACCAAAAAACATCTGATATAAACTTAACAGATTGAGTAAATAAATAGTCCATCATAATAAATGAAATAATCAAAATAAATATAATTCAACTAAAATAAAAAATTTACTAATAAAAAAGCTAATAAACTTTTATCATTCAGGAGTTACAAAACTTATAAAATGATTCAAGTCAAGGGGTAAGTTATTTCTCATCTCAATTACCTTTCATTGAGACTTATGAAATATTCACCACAAGTTTTTTTGGGTGTGTAAACTTCCACATAAAATTATTTTATCATTGAATTACTTAAATTCAGGTGGTTTACAAATTTATTTCATATTCTCTTCTTTAACTTCATTTTGTTTCAAATGTTTAAAAAGAAGTAATGGATTTTTAAAACATTATTTAAAATGATTTAAGATATTTTTCCTATATTCATGGGTTCTTTTAAATATTTCAACAATATTATTTTTTATACCTAAAATATTGTTAAAAATCAATTGAAATTACTTCTCATTTTCTATTAATATGATTTAAAAATAATATTTTCAATGATATTCATAGAGTCTAATTTTTAAATTATTTTAAAATGTGTAAAAACAATTTTATTTTAACATATTTAGAAAGAAAATATTTTATTTATGTTATGTACATTATTAATTATAAATATTTGAGTCCATTTTCGTAGGGTTTTTTTAAGAAATTTAAAAATAATGGGATATTTCTCATCAATTGTTTCTATAAAAATGTTAATTTTTATTACCTATGGGTTCAAAAAACATTTTTTTGAGTGATTTGTTATTAAAATTATGAAATAATAAATGTTTTTATGTTAAGACATTATACTTTATAACAACCCTGCTTTTTATTACACACTTAAACCTGATTTGTTACATAAAATCCTCACTTGATACAACCTATAAGATCAATAGGTATAGTGTCTTGGTGGATTAGTAACATTACAAAATAGATTAGAACATATAACACATAGCATCTTTATTGAAAACTTACTTTACATGACCACTACATTCCCTTGTACATAGAATTGCATGGGATAAACTGGAGACATGCATAAGAAAAGTGTGAGCTATAAAGCCCAGTAAATGAATAAATATGGAATAAAATGAGGAATAAAATACATGTTAGAAAATAGGAATATAAATGGAGTACAAGAGAAATATTAACATAAGGTCATGATAAAGCATGATAATCATAACATGGAAATGTGGCAACAATACTTAACATGGAATTAGCATGAGCCAAGGATAATTGCACATGGAGCATGAGTAAACCCTCATTGCCCATGAAGCATGAGTAAAACCTCATTAAACTTGAATTATCATGAGTCAACACCAATTTCACATGACATATTATGATACTATACTTTACCCAATGCATTGTAGCTCTATCCGGGCACACCCTTATTAAACATTTCATTTCACTCATAAGTGTGCCACATGGATCATATAACATGGAATCAATCAAAATCATAAGTTATTCCACAATTAATTAATGTGGAATAAATACATGAAAGTAACATTAAATATTTATATGTGTATAAAGTTTAATACCCTTGATAGAGACAAGGGTATGGTGTTCTCTACACAATGATCTGGGCTTTAAAAAACTCTTTGCAATTTCAGCAGCATAACGGTGTGACATAAGGATTCATAAAAATGGTTGATGAGATAGAAATGGGTGTCTCATAATATCTAAATTAAATGGATATTAAGGGGGTCATATAGATACATGTCCCAACAAACGTAATGGAATGTAGATATGTAATACAAAAGAATTATTTGAATGTAAATGACGAGAGAGAAATTCCTAATGGAATTTTGGCATGGTAACCGGTGTACATGGGATGAATTAATGAGAGAGAAAGAGGGTATATAATTATTCAAACATGAAGAGGGAATTATGGTTTAGGTGTTAAATCATACCCCAACATTTCCAATTAAAATCCAAATTATATAACAACATAAAGAAACTTGGAAAAAAATAAGAAAGGAAGAAATCCCTCACATGGAAGTGTGATCCCAAAGGCCTGGGAGTGGCTTGAGAGAGGCTTCATGGGAGCTTGGGGAACCTTAGGAGGATTAGAGAGATATTAGTTAAGGTGTTGTTCGAACTCCAAAGGCTTTGAGTGAAGAGGAAGTGGGATCTTGAGTGGGTTTATATATAAAAGGAGAGGGAATTATTTATTATTTAGGTTTGGGACACCTCACATTAAAATAATCAAAACCACAAACCAGAACATGTTTTTTTCCCATGGTTTTTGAAAAAGGGGAGTGGAAAAAAATATTTTATATGTAAAATGTCCTAACTTCTTAAAATAATAGGATTTCTTTTGTGAATGTGAGTCACACTCTCAAGGAAAAAAATTTAAAAAGAAAATATGTTTTATAATCCTTGAAGGGTCCACTGAAGCTTTGTAAAATAAATAAAACAAACCCAAAATCACATTATTTTAATGTTAAAACATATATTGGCAGAAAATAATGTTTATAATATTTTATTACATGACTATTGGGTCATTATGATGTCATAAAACACATTATCTATTTAAACGGTATTTAATTTTTACCCAAAAAATCAATTGTCTCAAAAAATTATGAAAAATTCACCATTGGATAATTTCGATGTCCTGATTCCAAAAATAATAGTCATTTTATCTAAATAATTTTATTAATATGTGTATTTTTTAAATTAAAACTGATATTTATTGAAAATTCATGGGTTTTGACAAAAACAGCTTCCAACCCGTAATAAAAATTACAGTTGCATAAAATTATATGATCGTTTATATTTAATAAAAAGTAATTTAATTATAATAATATTTTATTAAAATATTATTTAATTCAAAAATCCATTAATTCATCAAAATAGATTTCTTAGTTGAATATTAACTAAAAATAATATTTGTGCTTTAAAACTATTTACAAAGTAACAATAATAATATGAATGAAAGTTATTTATACAAAAATATTGTACATAGTCATAGTGCTAGGTTATTGTTACATAACCCCTTATAACACCCACATAAGACCGAAAGGAAAGTTGTGCGATGGTGACAGACTCTTGGGGTGGCTTGGATAACATCGCTCGGGTGGTAATCTCTCTTAACTTCCACTTCTCTCGTAGTCAGTTCCGCTCAATCTTAATGTGTTTATACTTGGCTTGGGCTTGTTCAAGATCGAATCCCAATGACACCACCTCCTTTTTGAGCTATAAGCAATGGGATTTGTATGGGGAAATTCTCTTGGATGAGGTCATCGCTTCCTTTATCTGATTAAACTGGATTTGTTAAATCCCTATATTTATATTAATCATGTGATTCCCATGTCGCTTCTTCAAACATTAGGTTTCACCACAACTCCTTGATGAGGGGCATTGTCTTATTTCATAGAACTTTTTCTCTACGATCTAAGATCATCACTAGTTGTTCCTCGTAAGAAAGATCATCCTCTAGTTGTACTACCTCTATAGAGAGTACATGTGATGGGTCTGGTATGTACTTCCTTAAGAGGTATCCATGAATGACATCATGTTCTCTGGACATGATAGGTGGACGTGTTAGTCGATAGGCCACAGCCCCGACATGATCAAGGATCTCGAAGGGGGCGATGTACCTAGGACTTAACTTCCCTTTATTTCCAAACCTCATGACATTTTTCCATGGAGATAAGAATAGAAATAACATGTCTCGAAATTTAAACTCAAGGTCTCATCGACGGTTATCTACATAACTCTTATGTCGACTCTAGGATTTCTTGATATGATGTGGAATGGTTTTCACCTTCACCACCATTTCTTCGACCATTTCTAGTCCTAGCAGCTATCATTCGCCGACTTCATCCCAATATGCGGGTGTTCTGCACCTCTTCTAGTACAGGGTTTTATAATGTGTCATTCCGATGCTCGAGTGAGAATTGTTATTGTAGGATAATTCAACCAGTGGAAGATGTTTGTCCCACCCTCCTTTGAAGTCCATATAACATGATCTTGACATATCCCCCACTGTCTAAATAGTTCTCTAAGATTGGCCATCAGTTTGTAGATGATAGGTTGTTCTAAAGTTCATTTCAGTATCCAGAGCATGTTAAAGACTCTTCCAAACCTTAGAGGTGAATCTTTGATATCGATCGGATACAAAAGATAATGGTACTCCATGTAGCCTTACCACATCCTTGATATATATCAGTTCCAATTGATCCAATGTGAAATCCTCTCGAATTACAATAAAGTTTTCAGACTTTGTATGAAGATTCACAACAACCCATATTTCATTGTATCCTTTGGATGTCTTCGAAAGTTCGGTGACAGAGTCCATGGTGATGTTATCCCATTTCCACGCCGGTATGGGAAATGGTTGCATCATCCCCTTAGAATTCTTCCTTTATTCCTTCACCAGCTGACACGCCAGGAACATTGATTTATAATCAGCGATCTCCTTCTTCATATTATCCCACCAATAATTATCTAGGAGATCATGATACAACTTTGTGTTTCTTGGCTGAATAGATAAATTTGAACTATGTGCATTATCCAAAAGTTCCTTCTTTAGCTCTAGACTTGATGGAACACATAGTCTTTTCCCAAATCTCACAATTCATTCTTTATTAACATTGGACTCCGAGGATTCCCATTTTCTGATAACTTCTACTTTCTTCTGAATTCCCACATCATCCTTTTGAGCATCCTTTAACCTTTCTAAAGGATATGGTTGATCAATAATTTATGATATTATTGATGATGGTCCCTTCTTTATGATTCCCATTTCCATCTTCATCAAGTCTAAGAAGATTGGATCCTTCTCAATTCTCATCAATGATAGAATAGGCGGGTCCTTTCTACTTAGAGAATACGCCACCTTGTTTGCTTTCCCAAGGTGGTAATGGATTGAGAAGTCATAGTCTTTGATCAACCATATCAATATTTGTTGGCTCAAATTCAACTCTTTCTTTGTGAATATATACTTGAGGCTTTTGTAGTCTGTATATATTTTACACTTTACTACAAAAAGATAATTCCGCCAAATTTTTAAACCGAAGATCACCGCAGCCAACTCCAAATAATGTGTTGGATAATTCTTCTCATGAACTTTCAATTTCCTTGAAGAATAGGAAACGACTTTGTCATTTTTCATGAACACACAGCCCAGGACCATTTTCAAAGTATCACTGAATACAATAAAAATTTCTCCCCTTGAGGGTAAAGTTAGCATGGGCAAAGAGATAAGACTCCTTTTTAACTTCTTAATGACTTCTTCACATTCATCACTCTAAGAAAACATTAATCCCTTCCAAGTTATCCTGGTAAGAGGGTTGGAAAATCGTGAGAAATTTCTCACAAATCGTCGATAATATCCAACTAACCCCAAGAAACTACAGATATCCATTACAGATTTGGCCATAGCCATACCTCAATTACATCTGTTTCGGAGGGATCCACATATATCCCATTTATTGTGATGATATGACCCAAGAAGGAGACCACATTCAACCATAACTCACACTTGATGTACTTTTCATAGATATTCGCCTTCCGCAAGGCCTCTAGTATAGTTCTGAGATGCTCCCCCTGATCCTCCTTGGTTTTGGAGTATATCATAGTATCATCTATATAGACTACCAAAAAAATTTTGAGGTAATCCCTAAAGACTATATTCATCAAGTCCATGATGATTATTAGAGAAGTAGTGAGTCCAAAAGGAATTACTATGAATTCATAGTTCCCATATCTTTTACAAAAATCATCCTTGGGGATATCTTCCTTCTTCACCCTTACGTAATAATATGCCGACCGTAAATCCACCTTAGAGAAGTATTGTGCTCCACACAGCTGATCGAACAATTCATTGATTCGTGGGATAGAATGCTTGTTCTTTATCATGATTTTTTTAAGCTCATGATAATCGATGCAAAGGCGCATTGATCCATCTTTCGTCTTGATGAAGAGGACTAGTGCACCCCTTGGTGAAGCACTTGGGCACATAAACCCTTTATACATACTCTTCTGTAGTAGTTTCTTTAGCTCCTCAAACTCCACAACAGCCATTCTATATTGAGTCTTGGATATTGGAAACGCCCTCGGTATAATATCAATTGAGAATTCAACATCTCTTCTATGATGAACACCAAGCAATTCCTCAGGAAACACTTTAGAAAATTCACTCACAAAAGGCATGTCTTTAAGGATGGTATCCCCCTTAGACTCAATTATCTTAGCCGGATACACATGCTCATTGGGAAGCAATATCCATGCTTGAGAAGATAATTCTAAAGAATATTTATCTTCATCCTTGTACTTGTATAGAATCAGGGGTCGATTCTCTACATAAAGAGTGATTTACCTCTCATAGAAATTTATATTCAGTCTATATAAGGAAAGCACATCCATGCCATGAATTGCATCAAATTCCACCAGAGGGAGTATGATGAGTTTTTCCGGGAAATTCAATCCATAGATTATGACAGGGGAGTAGTTATAGTCATGGGATTCAATGATTGCTCCATTTTTTGTACTCATTAATATCTTTACTTCCATGATTTTTTTTAGTGATGGGATTGTTCTACTAAACATTTGGGACATAAAAGAATGCACAGAACATGAATCAAAAAGTATGTTCTCTATTCTTGAATGAATAACTATCGTACTTGTCACCACTTCGTTGTTGGAGTTAACTTTGGTAGTAGTGATGGAAAAATCTCTCCCTTTCTGCCTTGGAGGTTGTTGGTGGCCTCCAAAAACTCTTTGCTTAGGGAACTAATTTGTAAGATTCCCAGGTTCTTTGCAGTTGTAGAAATGAACAACGCATTGAGGTTCGAACGGAGTTTTCCTCTCCACTGTTGTGGTCACGAGATTTTCTTATCAGTAGTAAACAGCTAGGTGCCCTTCTCTTCCACACCTAAAGCATTTCCATGACCCCTTCAGGAAATTTCTAGGGTGATTTTTTCCACACCATTGGCAAGTGGGTGCTTGATCTTCATAACACCATTGAATTTATCCATCGACCACCAACATTCAAGTCCACCTTAATCTTCTTATCCCCATGATACCCCTGAGATTCTCCGATCTCAATTTCGACCTTGAGGGCACATCAGAAAATTTACTCATAGTTGTCAAAGTCACGGATCACCAGCTCTTTCCATAGGCTAGGTTGCTTCCCACCAACGAAGCGATCAACCTTGCATTCCGGGGTAACGACAAAGCCAAAGGAGTATCATGAAAGACTTGTGAAGTTTTCCTTGTATGCTCTGACAGATTCATCATATTTTTGTTTGATGGTAAGGAAGTCCATTTCCATCTTAAGTTGGAGGGTGCACGGAAAATATTTATTGAAAAACATCTTCTGAAAATACTTCCATTCCAATACGTCAACCTCCTCCTCAGGCTTCTTATTTTTCATCAATGTCCACCACTGATCAGTTTCACCCTCCATAGAATAAGAATCAAGGAGAACCTTCTCCTGTTCAGAATATTGAAGGATGGAGAATATATTTTCAATGGAGTTGATCCATTGTTTGGTGATTGAGGGATTGGATGATCCATTAAATGTTAGAGTCCTTTGTCTCATGAATCTCTTGAGAGTGACTTTTTCGTTCTTAGGGGGGTTTTAACGTTACTCTTGACCCATTTTTCTATTAAAATCTTGAGTTAATTGAGAGAGAATCATGACAAAGTTCGCGATTCCCACCCCCATTGGATTGGACATCTCATTAGAACAGTCATCACATTGATCTTCACAACGATTGTTAGCCCAAGTCCTCCAATTACTAACTATTGGCCAGAATGAAAGGAAAGTCAGGGGTAACACATAAAGGGTAATCCAAGAACAAAACTGATGACTTATAAATAACTTTTATTTCCTTAAATTATGAATCCATAGGCTTTAATCAATTATATTCATGACCTACTTTCTAACATATATTCATAGGGGAATTTTTTCATTCCCTTAATAAGGGTTCAAACTAAGTGGTGATTTCTGGTTTTACCCCTTGGATACATCTGTTCTAGAGCCGCCTATAGGGATGTTTTTATACTTATTATTATCTCTAAGTCTTCATTATGGTTTTCTCATCCAAATCCCAAAAATAACTAAACATCTCCTATGATAGCAACTATAACAACCATGCTTTTTATTACACACTTAAATCTGATTTATTACATAAAATATTCACTTGATAAAACATAGAAGATCGAGAGTTCTAGTGTCTTTGGGGCTTAGGAACCTTACATAACAGCTAAGAACATAAAACCCCCAGCATTTTTATTGAAAACATCCTTTACATGACAACTACATTCCCTTGTACTTAACATTGCATGGGATAACCTGAGGACATGAAAAAGAAAAGGGTGAGCTATAAAGCTCAGAAAAGGAAAAAACATGGAATAACTTGTGGAATACAATACATGTTAGACAATAGGCATATCAATGGATCACAAGAGTAACATGAACATAAAGGAATGATAAATCATGATAATCATAACATGGAAATGTGGCAACAACACTTAACATGGAAATAGCATGAGCCAAGGCTCATTGCATATAGAGCATGTGTAAACCCTAATTGCACATGAAGCACAAGTAAAACCTAATTTCACTTTAATTAATAGGATTAAACACCCATTGCACATGACATAATATGATACTATACTTTACCCAATGCATGGGAGCGCTATCAGGGGGTACCCTTCTTAAACATATCATTTCATGCATAAGTGTGCCACATGGATCATATAAAATGGAATCAATCAACATAATAAGTTATTCCACAATTACATAATATGGAATAAATACATTTAAGTACAATTAAATAGATATATTTTCATAAATGTGAATACCCTTGATAGATACAAGGATATGGTATTCACTACACAATGATCTTGGCTTGAAAAAACACAGTGCAATTTCAGCCAGCATAACGGCGTGACATAAGGATTCATAAAAATGGTTGATGAGATAGAAATGGATGTCTCATAATATTTACATGAAATTGATATTAAGGGGGTTATATAGATACATGTTCCAACAAACTTTATGTAATTTAGATACGTAATACAAAATAATTTCTTGAATATAAATCAAGAGAGAGAAATTCCATTTGGAATTTTGGCATGGTAACAGGTGTACATGGGAGGCATTAATGAGAGAGAAAAGGGATCTATAATTATTCAAACATGAAGAGGGTAGTATGGGAGAGGTTAGAAATTTTACCCCAACATTGGTAATTGAAGGCAAAAGGATATAACAATATAAAGAAACTTGGACAAAATTTAGAAAGAAATAAATCCCTTAATTTGAAGTGTGAACCCAAAGGCTTGGGAGGGGCTTGAGAGGGGCTTCATCTGAGATTGGGGCACCATTGGAGGATTCTCGATAGAGGAGGTCAGTTTTTGGTCAAACTCCAATGTCTTTGAGTGTAGAGTAAGTGAGATCTTGGTGGTTTTATATGGGAAAGGAGAGGGAATTCTTTATTATGTAGGTTTGGGACACCTCACATTAAACTAATCAAAACCACAAACCAGACCATGGTTTTTGACAATTGTATTTTCCAAAGGGGAGTGGAAAACAATTTTTTATATGGCCAATGGTCTAACTTTTTAAAATAATAGATTTCCTTATGTGGTCATGAGTCACACTCCCAAGGAAGACAATTTAAAAACACAAAATATTTTATAAGCATTGAAGGGTCCACTAAAGCTTTGTAAAATAAATCAAAGAAACCCAAAATCTCATTATTTTAATTTTGAAACATATATTGTCCAAACATAATGTTTATAGTGTTTTATTACATCACTATTATATCATTATGATGTCATAAAAGACATTATATATTTAAATGGTATTTAATTTTTACCCAAAAATTTGATTGTCTCAAATAATTATGAAAAATTCCCCATTGCATAATTTTGATGTCATGATTCCAAAAATAATATTCATTTTATCTAAATAATTTTCTAAATATGTGAATAATTACTTTTAAAATAAAAACTTCCATTTATCTAAAATTCAGGTGTTTTGACGAAAACAGATTCCAAACCTTAATAAAAATTACAATTGCATAAAATTATGTGATCATTTATATTTAATAAAAATTAATTTAATTATAATAATATTTTATTAAAATATTATTTAATTCAAAAATATATTAATTCATCAAAATAGATTTATTAGTTGAATATTAACTAAAATACTATTTTTTCTTTAAAAACTATTTACAAAGTAACAATAATAAAATAAATGAACATTATTTATACAAAAATAATGTACATTGTCGTAGTGATGGGGTCTTGTTAAATAACACCTTATATCACATGTATAATAATGTAGGGTAAGGTGTGGGATTGGGACAGACTCTTGGGGTTGCTTGGATAACATCTCTTGGGTGATAATCTCTATTAACTTCCACTTCTCTCATAGTCTGTTCCGCTCAAGCTTAACGTGTTCAATCTCAGATTGGGCTTAGTTAGGAGAGAATCCCAATGACATCACCTCCTTTTTATGCTCTGAAAAATGCTCTTCATATGGGGTTAGTCTACTGGATGAGGCCATCGCTTCCTTTTTCTGGGTATGTTGGATTTGTTAAAGCCCTATATTTATACTAATCATGTGATCACTGTTCAATGGCTATATTAGCAATGGTCATAATTCCTAACAGTATTTTAAAATCAAGAAACATAAAACCAATGAAGTTAACATTTTATATAACCATAATAAACATTTAATTAGATCAATAGGAATTTCATTAATGAAATTTTGGGTCATTGCATACTTGGGAATTATTGTTGAAATTTTAATGGTAAGTGAACCCAAAAACCTTATATAACCATGTCCATTATGTGATATGTGGGTCTTTCAAATACATAAAATTCATTGGGTAAAGTGATAGAGTAAAAATATTTATGTTATTCCTAATAGAATGACTTTGGAGTTAGTTACTCTATTAAAGTGATATAGTTAACTTATATAAGTTACTTTAAAAAATGTGGGAGGGTTGACTTCTAATAAGTTTCTCCTATGAATTGATAGAGTAAATTAATATAATATACCCCTAAAATAATGTTTTAATTATCAAGTTAGGTGATTCCATATTTAATATATGATTCTCCAAGTTTAATACATGTTTTCTCTATTATTGAAAATATATTTTCATGCACCTATTTTTTCTTAAAATGGTAAAAAATAGTATATGATTTAAAGGAAATTATATAATTTTATAAATGTGAAAGGTTTTTTTCATGTTAAAGCATTAAAAAATTAGGATTTTACCTATATGATTTCCTACAAAAAAATTATGAAAGATTTTTTCTTTGAATTTTATTTCATGAGTCTTTTAATGATTATTTAAACTCAAACTTTTGTTATGATTGAAGTAAAAAATTCATTTTGAGTTTTCATGAATTTAAAATGGATTAAAAGGTTTACATTTTTTACATACCTTATTAATATTTGTCTTTATCATACCATGTTTCTAAAAAATTTCACAGTTTTTAAGGATGAGTGGAAAAAATTATGAAGTATAACTCTAAATAAAGGAAATTAACCTTGATCAATGTAAGTGTATCATGAGTGAAATAGGATATTGATCTTCTATATCTTTGTTTTATAAAAAAATGGACATTTCATTCCAACGTTCCCAATGTAATGTAATGATTTTCTTAATTATTCAAAACTCTAAACCTAAAAGATCATGGTAATTTGATAATGAGAAATTCATTTTATTAAACTCAAAAATATGGGTTTATAAAGGCACAGTTCTTTATAATTGTTAATATTCAAAAGAAGGGTGGCATGCATGATTTTTTTGTAGACTATCATTTGTCAATTGAAGTCACTTGTTGAAGAAGAAGATCTTTAATTTTTATCTTTGGGTATCCATGAGTGAAAACAGAGATATTTATCAATAATAAGACCAGGTGTATCATTAGAAAAGGTTCAGATATATTATAGAGAATATATTGATAGATAGCTAAGCATTGGTAATTAGTTTCAGAGTAAAGGATTATATGTTGATTTTATATTCACTTTCACATATTAGGGTATATTTATATCTTGATCTACACTTGGACACTATAATGTAGTATTCACCTATAATATAGGTCAAGATTATAACTACCATGTGTTTGTGTCCTTTTTTATTAAATGACTTCCATGTGGTGTGTTGTGTCAGATATTTTTAAATGGATCAATTCAACCTAATAGGTGTATTGGATCAAATATTTAAAAGGGGAATTTAAGTGAATAAAAATTTTGTAAAATTGGTACACACTGATTCACCCCACCCCCAGTTTAACTGTATGGGTTCTCTGGGAATTTTTATTATTATAAGTTTCTGTATTAATTCAATATAATATATATATTATTTCTCGTTTTATTTTATTTTTTATTTGTGAATTTTAAATTTAAATTAGATTTTGAGTTACTTATAAAAGTACACATGGATATTATTTATTCCAAAACATTGAAAAGAAAAATATAAATTAGAAAATCATAAAATAATAAATTATTAATTAATAAAAAAATAGAATATACCATATGTAAAATCTAATCAAAGTGTCAATTTTCTATCTTATCACATTATAATTTTCTTCATAAAGAATTAATTTTTCTATGTGAAGTGAATGTACCAATTAAATAACATTGTGGTTTTTACATTTAAAATAAGTGATTTCACAAGGAATATACTGATAACATCTTTTAATTTGATAGTTGAGTTTACCAAGGGTTTATGAAAAGATAACACATTTTTGGATATGATGACAGATTCCTTGCAACGGGCATTGGACAAGAAGTTGTAGGTAAAATGGAATCTCAAGAAACTCATGAAATACAAAGAACCTACTTCATGATTATATAAAGAAAAACTCTCCCTATATAAAGAATAATTTTAATTGGTAGTTGATAAGAAACCTAATAAATGTAAATTCATTCCATTGAGGACCCATAAACTGGAAAGAAATATAAATAAATTATTTATGTAATGAATGTTGAACTAGTAATTGAGGCTAAATAGATGAATGATCTTGATAGTTATTTAAAGAAATAAATAATATGAATGAATATATAATTATGTAGATAAAGAGAGAATATAAAAAAATCATGACACCAGTTTAGAATGAGAAAAATACCCTTAGTATAATTTTTATTAAGCTTTAATTTAAAATGAGAAATATAGATGAGTCGAAAGCTAATTATTCCCAAACTAAAGAGAAAACAGGATCTGCCATGGTTATTTTTCAAAAGAATATTATTTTAAAAATAGATATTTATAGTGGAAACAATGACATGGAATCATTTAAATGTATATTTTCATCAAGATAAAATATAGTGATAACCCTTATTCGATATTTTATTTTTTGTACTGATGTAGTTTACATGGATAGTACTAGTTAAAAATGAAATCTGAAATAAAATGGATCCATAAAAATTATGAGAAACTCACATATTAAGGAAAGGTTATTCCATTAAAATTAAAAAAATCAGGTTCCCTAAATTGATCTCAATAAGCTGGTTTTTAGACTCGAAAAAATGGTATATAGATAAAGTTATGAAGATTAAAATCAAAGAAAAAAATTGAGGTTAATTGGTCACTGTTGATACTTTAAAAGAATAGTACAAAAGGCCATTGACAATTTTCAGAACATATAAATTATGAGAATATAATTAATTGTTATATAAATGGAGAGAAAATTATAAATTAATAGTAATTATGTTGGATTAAGGAAAATTACATAGAAGATGAAGAATATAACACCCTGGGACTTTAGTACATATTTTCCATTAAATAATTATTATATTAAACAATATGTATCAAAATAAACACTAGAAAAAAATGAGTGGAAATATATTATAATTATATTAATAATAATTCTTTAATAAATATAAATATATTAATTAATTATTCTACTTATGTTGTATTTTTTTACTGATGAAATTTAATGACTAGAAAATAAATGATTAATGAGATATGATTAAAATAATTTAATGTTAAAAACTGATATTTTTAAGGTGATGTATATTATAATAAATTGATAATTATTAAAATAATTCAATGTATTAAATAAAAAATTAACGCTAAATTAATCATAAATTTATTTGAAATATAATTAATATTACTTAATGTTTCAAAAGTTATTGTTCTATAAAATAGGTTTTCCTTAATATAAAATATTTTCATTTCAAAGATAATTTTATATATCTAATAATTTTTACTCGAATTAATGAACTTCATCATGAATTCATAATGAAAATATTATCTTAGGGTAATTTTTTGGGATTTTTTTGAAAAGGTTAACCTTTAGGTTAATAGTGAAAAAACAAATCTTACAATTACTGTAATTTTCATGATAACGTTATAGTATAAGAATGAATTTAATTTTTTTTAAAATAATTATAATAGATAAAATATATACTTAAAAAATATGGAATATTTTTATGTTGAATTTAGAAACCTATGATTGATCTTTTTTAAACTAAGTGGGGTTTTATTTTAATAATAGAACTATTTCTGATCATTTTTTTCATTAATTAATTCAAAGGATAAATTAGGTATTGAATTGATTTTAAAGTAAAATAGATTTATAATATTTATTTATAAATAAATAAATTTCTTGAGAATCAATTCCTTTGATGATTTTGGTATAAATTAACTTTTACTTTTAAAATGAATTTTTTTTTCAAAATCCTATTTTTCATTGATATTTTCACAATTATACTAAAATTAATCTTTTCCACCTATAAAAAATGTTTTTAAGAAAAATAAATATTTATAATAATAATATTCTAATTATTTAATAATCCCAAATTAATTTTTATTCATAATGAATTTTTACCATTGTAAAATTTTGTCCACTATGGCAAGGGTAAAATGGGATAATGGGGGGGTTAAACTAAGTGATATGGTTTCAAATATCACTAACACATGCCTAAAATTGATTCTATGAGTGAATTAAAATATAAAATTATCCTATATTTGAATCTTTGTTTATTTTTTGTCACAATGGCATGCAAATTACTATATTATTTTAATGTTTTGAATATTTACAAGGGAATAACTCCCCTCAATTAAAAAAGAGAACATCACCTCCCCACTTGAACTCAAACCTAAAGTGCCCTTATCTTGAATAGTATTATACCAAATAACTTAAAAATCGTCTATCCAAGACCTAAAGTTTATAATATACACATAAGTCTCATATAAGAATCCTTAAGATGTTTTTCAAAGGTGATTATCTATGAAAGCGGTATATATTCTTACTATGCTTTTTTTTCAAGTTTCTTTTTTCATAAACCTCCTATAAATATTATATAACTATATTGACACAATAACATTAGTATATTTATTATAATTAAATTTCTTTATTTTAATTGTTAAATAATATTCTATATAATTTCTACCTAATGGAAATTGAAAAAGTGTCACATATGTACGTGCAGACTAACACCTCTATGTAATGATGTATTTAATTTTTCATCACTGGCCTTCAAAAATGGTCATATATATATTTAATGAATATGTATTGTATTTATGAAAGAATTATGAATCTTTGGAGACAAACTTCTATCTAATTTCACTCACTCCCATCCATTGGTTAATTGAAACATCACTTGTGAGGACGTGCAGACTACCACCTTTGCGAACAAATATATATTATTTTTCATCACCACCTCACAAGAATGGTTATATTGATTTAATTAAGGAATAAATATGAAATTTATGAAATAATTATGGTTTTTAAAAATATAAATAATTATATAACTTCTTTCCATCTAGATAAAAATGAAAATTTCATCCATATGAAAGTTTGGACTATCACCTCGTAGAATGATGTACTTAATCTTTCATAACCTCCTAACATGCATGAATGTAAAAGTTTATTCAATATAAAAATATGATATATATATATATACATACATATTAATATATCAAATTATTAGAATCATGGTGTTTATAAAACCATGACCAAGGTGTAATGATTGGAATTGCTGAGTCAATACATACAGGGAAACAAAACAACTAAATAATTGATTTTTAGAAGTAATTATCACAAAATGGTGGAAAAGAAGTTATGATGAAATGAAATCCATATAGATAGAACTGTGGGTTTGGTATAGATTAATTAAAATTTTAAATTTATTATATTAAAGGGTGTATTTATTCTTGAACATGATTTTTTTAATGGAAACTTGTGTATGAAAATGGACTATATATTATTTTAATTCGAGAAATCTACAAAATGTCACTATCATAGTTTTAAATATCTATTATATTTTAAAATAGGGAAATTCCAGTGGGGAATTAATATTAATGGTAATTTTATGAAAAATGAAATTATATTTATGATGGTAATTTATTTAAAAAATTTAGTGATTAAATAGTTACATTAATTTATTGTACAATTCTAATATGTATTTATTCATTTTAGGGAAAAATAAAATAAATGATTTTAAAACTATTAAATGTTATATAATTTTAATTTTTTAATGTTTCCCAAAAATTTTCTATAACTATATAAAATGTTAGGATGGTGTGAAATGATTATATCTTAATTCCCTATTTTTCTTGATGTATTTAATGTCAAATTAAATGAATAGTGTTAAAAATGACATTAATAATAATTTATAATAATTAATAATTTGTTAAATGATTTAAAATTCATAAATATATTAAATTAGTATAATTTAATAAGAAGTGGTTCTAAAAATCAACCATGGGAAATTTTGTTGTCATTTTTCCTCATATGGTATCATTCATGACCCTTAAGGAATTGAAAACTTTAATAATGTGGTAATTATCAAAGGGAATAACATAAGGTTAAAATTAAACTATAAGGGTTAAAAAACAAGAAATATTGTCTAAATTTTATTGTACAAGAATATTTAGACATTTAATCATCCTATTTTAAAATTATAAAAAAAATATCCTTTTAGTCATTAAATAGAATTTATATTAATTTAAGACTTTACTAAATTCCAAGAATACCCCTCCCTTCACTTATAAAATGACACAACTAATCTCAAATATTCAAACCACATTGATCCAAACATATTGACCATACACTAAAACTTTCTATAATAAACACCCTTATCAAAGTTTTATAGATTCTTTTCATTCCAATAGACCTTCCCTAGGTCCCTTGTGAAGATATCGAATGGGATTATAGTGAAGAAGAGGTAATCGCGGTTACTGATCCATTTAAGTTTATTTATTCTTATACATACTATTAAAGTTGTATACCCTAAATAATATAATAGCTCTGATATAATAAATATAATTATAAGTTATTATAATTTTTTAAAAACAAATAACATTAGTTTTTTATCTTATGATTATAAAAAACACAACTCGCATGTAAGTACGGCATACCGTCTCCACATAGCAGTGTTATTTGTTTTTCATAACCATTTCACTTGAATGGTTATAAATTTACAAATAATGAATATTTGTGATATTTTTTAAAAGAAATTTGATTATAGAACTATAGTATCATATATACATTTTTACATTCCAATTTGTTGGAAAATGATAATGTCGCTTGTGTGTACATGTGGACTATAACCTCCCCAAAGCGTTGTGGTTTGTTTTTAATTTACACTTTATATAGATGGATTTAATGACTATAAATGATATATGTTATATGATAATGATTCTTTAATTATCAATTATTATTTAACATTCATTCATTCCATCCATTGAGAAGTTAAAACAGTGTTCAGGCGTACATGCGGCCTACTATCTACATAATGGTTATAATTAATTTTTCTATCTCTACATTAATTGATGACTCGAAATATGTATATAATGAATATATATGATGTTTATATCATAATTTACATTCAATATATTATTAAACTAAGATCAAAGTACATGGACCAAAACTACTGAACCAAAACAAACATGGAAAATGAAACAGATATAACCCAGAATAGTTTTTTTATTGAGGAAATATTAATAAAGGGGTTATAAAATGATTTATTTAAATCATATAGGGAATGATATATAATATTATCTTCATATAAAAAATTAATAATAAATTTATATTTACTATGTAATAGGTTTGAACTTGTACAAAGGAATTCAGAATTAAAGTGAGGGTTTCTTGTCTCATTATTACATATGTGAGACATATGCCATAATCCCCAGATATTTATTTTATACGGTGTATATATTTCAATTAGATATTTTGTATAATTAATTTTTTATATTCATGGTTTTTTTGGAAAAAATTTAATTTATTCTAGTATAGTGATTATGATTCAAAAGTTACCAAAGAAGGAAGGGTTTATTTCATAGTCTCATCATTGTTTAGGATTGTTTTTGTTTAAGTATCCATGGAAGGAATTATTTGATCTTTATATATTCAACCCAATATATTTTATTTTCTACTATTTTTTTCTATAAATTAAAATTTTTCCTTTCATTTTCCTCTCTTTATGTACTCAAGATACCAAATTAATATTTTTAAGGGAAACAGACTTTGTTTTTCTACTCAGTCATGAATCATTTTCTTCAATATCCATATTTTCTTCAAAATGTTTTATAAATATTTTTACTATAACACCATTATCTATTAATGAAATTTGAAACCATGATTTAATTTTAAAAATGGTTTAAAATGAATCTCTATAACATTTTTTGGACAAGGAATTTTTTAGAGTTTTGGACAAATGTGTGAGAGGAATGTTTTTATTAACTTATATTATATATATAATTTACCAACATAATGACTCATCAATGATATGAATATTTATTTACAATTTTACAAGTTTATTTTAAATCATTAAAAATTCCTTAATATTCCATAAATTTTTTGTTTTTAATTTTTTTTTCAAAATTGAAAAGTGTATTTTCCATAAGAATGTTTTTTAATGATCTTTTCATAGTATTAATATTCATCTATAACAAAAACCCCTTTATTTTACTTATAATCCATAGAGGATATATGGTAATTATACCATTATTTTCCTTACACAAGTTGGTTTATGATATTTTTTATTGGAGATATACAATTTTGATATTATTCTCTATATTAGCCTATATGGTTTATGATTATATTCATTAATTGGGGAAATTGTTAACATTCTATATTCAATTTTATCTATATGAATTTTTATGTTTATCATGTTTCACCCATTTTATATGAGTAATTCCATGGACTTAGTAAGTAATGTGTATGGCCATCTATAGGCTCTTTATGCATCGATAGGTCTCATGAGACAAACTATCTGGGGTATCTCTCTAAGGCCTTACACATTTATGTATAATTTCATGAAATGAGGCATTGAAGGTATTTTTAATATTTGTTGAACTGTACATTCCCTTGTTATGTGATTAGATTTTTATTTTTATGTGATTATTTGATTAGTTTTGATATCCATGGATAATTTAATGCTCATGTGATTATTTATATGGAATTATTTGAATATCATTAATATTTTCCATATTATTATTCATACTCAAGTTATTGATTAAATGGAATGTATTTTCTCATATTTAACCTTAAATATTGATTATCCCTTACTTATTCATGACATCTTACACTATATTCATACCCTTACTGTGTATCTGAGCTCACCCCATTCTCATGTTTCCTTTCCCCAGGATTCTTGGATATGTATAATGATTGATATGGAGGAATATTCTAAAGATATTAACCGTGTTATCAAAGAAAATATTATATTGCCTTTTAGGTTTTCAATTGAAATTTGATGTGAATATAGATTTCCAACACTACTAAACTATTAGGTACTTTGGGATGTGGTTCCTTGTATATAGTGACAAATTAATAAATTAACCACCAACTATAAGTTATTAGGGTCATGTTATTTAAGGTTAGTATCATATAAAGTTTAATAGAAACCATTGGAACAAGATCTTAATTTTAGATATAAAACATTAAAGTTATGAAAAACCTATGTAGTATTTTAAAACAATTACCATTAAATGGATTTTATTTTATAGAAGAATATTAATGGAAATTTTGAGTTAACTCGGTGTGTGGAAATATTTAGTGATGGTTCCTGACAGAAGAAAGAGAATCAATACCCATGGATAATATAGGGATTTCCTTACAAATAAAACCAATACTGCATGTCTTATAACTGATCTGATCATGGATATATTAGGGAAGTTGACATAGATTATGATAAATAACCTTTCTTCTATAGAATAACCCATTATTCTAAAGCACTAATCACCTATGAAGGATCACTTCATGTTTCAAAAACCTCCATCATTCAATGGGACTAAAATCCATTTATACCTAATAAATGGATAAGTTTCCTAGAAAATATATTTTCACTTATGGAATTATTGAAATGGAAAAGGTTCCCATGGATATTAATTTCCTCTTAGTGGATGTATATTAATAGGGTATATTGTTTCAAAGAACTAAGGATGGGTAGGAAATAAAGAGAAAGTAATGGAATGGCTTAAAATAACTTTTTAAAAAAATTACAACCCTCGAGGACAGTGATAATATATTAAGATAAAATTCTAGTTTTTAGGAAAAAAGTAAGATAGAAATTTTGCTAATTAAAAATCTATCTTTACATGCTTAAAAAGGAATATTTCAGAATATATACATAATTAAAAGACTAATATTTATTATTTCATTGATGTGTTAAAACCAATATGTTTAAGGGAACTAGTCTATTAAAAATTATCATCATATTATGATATAATATCATCTACTATCAAGGTAGAGAAATAATGATCCATGTTTTGTGGACATAGAGGAAAGAAAGAGGCCAAAAGGATGGTATATATAACATATATAAGGAGAACAAAGGAAAGAAGGATTTTCCCACATTTGATAATTGTGGAAAGATACACTCTAGTACTTTATTAATGAGGATAGGACTTTGACTCAAGTGTAAAGATAAAGGCTATCAATAATATGAATGAAAGGGTGATAAACAAGCCAAAAATGTTTAATATTTTAACTGTAAGAATATGTGACAAAACTCAAATCTGTTTTCTTATTGTCAATGGAATATACCTCAGAAAGGGATCAGGTTTAAGAATATGCTATTACTATAGCTGAAGTGTAATTATTAAAGTTATTATATATTTGGGTTTGATAATTATATAATAGAATTAATTTATCAATGATATAGTGGTTATAATTATCATCAAATGTATAATGATTATAGTATAGTATTTTTCAGTAAGAATGAAAAGTCATATATTTAATGGTACTGATAACTAATAAATTCATTTATTGATGTCGAGGTATTATTATAAAATAAATGAATAAGGGAAAGATAAACCTCAATATGTTCCTAATTTCATGTTAGTTGACATTGAATAAGTAAATGTGAAAGTATCGGTGACCTTGAGAATGTATAGTGATTCAATGATAAAATAATTCATAATGAATTTTACTATATTTTTGGATTAATGAAATATATTTTATAATCTAAAAATTTATTTAAGGATTTATGATAGTGTAAATTCTTGGAAGCATGCATGTTTTCATCAATGTTTTCTGGTCCTTCATGGTACTAAAATGTTTTAGGAGAATATTTGATCTAGGTATTTCCATGTTACATTAAGATACACATTATAGGGGATTAATTATAAGTTTATTTTGAAAATTTAGGGACCCTATACCTTAATATTTCTATTTTTGAATTTGGTCACACATATTTTGGAGGTGACTTAAGGTTACAACTTATGGAATGGATTAAGTTAAACTTCAGATATCATTTTTTGATGTTAAAGTATGGTTTTTCATATTGAATAAACAATGTTATCAATTATGATTTTGTAAAATGTTTAGAGGCCGAAGGAATGACTTATTGATCAAATGATTAGATAAAAGTGATTTAGGACGTAAAAATTCAACATGAATTTCCATTTACTGGCATAATAGATGATGTGAAAATGGATCGAAGAATAATAAAAGGCTAAGATTATGCATAACACATGGAAAGAAATTAAGAAAGTGTTTTTTCTCGACTTATTTACTTGTATTATTATGAAATCCATCTACATTAGAAAAAATACCTTGAAATAAAAAATTTATATTTTTACATTGCTTTATGATGAATCAATGGTCTTCTAACTCATCACATATTTATCATTTTTTGGTGGTTTACTTTGTCATGACCATGTTTTTTATCACTCTCAATTGATCTTTGGGTGTTAGTTTTCACTTCCATTCCCATATTTTCACTTCCCATTAACGTATTCCTATTTGGAAACCTAGTTTTGAGGTGACCCTCATATTTCTCTTTCTATCCTTACAAGAGGAAGTTTTGTTAAAAAAATTTATGATGTGGTTTTTTCTACAATGTAATTTTTAAATATCAAACCTTTTTTATGAGAATAAGTTTAAATTATGATTATGCAACTTATTGAAGGTGGTAATTTAACACCATGAGATTTTAAAAGAACACTATGTTCTTTGTTTTATATGGCATGCAACACCGAACCAAAGTAAGATAAAAAAATATTATTATTTAAATATGACTATTGTAACCTCACCATTGAATTAGAAGGTATGAATATTAACCAAATCATGAAAAATATATATATAAATTAACTACTCAATTAAAATTCATTTATTAATTCTTATGAAATCAGTACTCAACTATAACTTAAGTTATTTTATGCTTAAGAAATATTTTTACTTCAAAAAATTTATATTGAATTTTGTGTGAAAGTATTATAATATCTATAAAATCAAAAAAAATATTTTAAAAGAAATTGTAATTTCTGGAATCATATTATCAAAATTATCTTACGTAAAAAATTTCATGTTTCTTAAATATTAAATTTTTAATGAATATAAATAAAATGACGTTTATTAGAAACCGTATTTTGGTTTCACGCCAGTACAAATTTCTATATTGTTATAAAATGGTTTCAAATTAAATTCAGCTCTATTATATTATAAATAATCTAATTCATTTCATTAGAATCAATTTTATATTTTAATTTTTAATAAAAACACTTTCATATGTAAAAAATGAATTTTTAGGAAAATATTTTTTATGAGCATATTGTATTTTTATATTAATAAATTAAATTAATTAATATTGGAAAATTATTTCGATTAAATCTATATATTATATATTCAACTAAATATTTTAAAATTTATTATATATTTTTTAAATATTGGGAAAAGAATGAACGATGTTTTATTCTGAAAAATGTAATTTATTAAAAGCAGTATTCATTGTATTTTCTGTGATTATTTATAAAATTAATTTTTATACATATAGGCATTGAATTTGATAAAAATAATTCTTTGTTTTTATATAAGAGGATAAAATTTGGTAAATATACCCTTTTTTCACTATAAATATTAATCATGGTAAAATTTATCACCTTGCTAAAGAATAAATCATGTTATTCGAGGTTAATAATAAGTGATAAGGCCATAATTTTTCATCATAATTCTTATTTTTTTTAATTTAATTTGACTATAATAACCTTATTCTTGAACTATATTTTTTTAATGGACACTTTTCCTTTAAAATTACCTATATAATATTTAAATCAATGAAATTTAACATTGTTATTTACTTAGTTTTAAATATATATTATGAGTTAACTTAGGGATAAAAGAAAGTTCTGGATAAATATTAGTGGTCATTTTTTATATAATGAAATTATATTCATTATGTTAATTTATTTATAATTTTTACTAAAAAAATAATTATGTTAAATTCTTATGCAAAGTGAATACTGTATTTATTAATTTAACATAAATATTTATTAAATCACATTAAAATATTAAAATTGATATATTTCTAATTATTTAATATGTTACATGAATTTTATAAATATATATGCCTTTTTATTCAGGTTTTAGAGAATTGTGTTTTAATTTCCATTTTTTCTTAATGCATTTAGTATCAAATTAAATGAATAGTATTAAAATGATATCCAGGATATTTTATAATAAATAATATTTAATTAAGTTAAATAAATTTAATAATAATATTATATTCATAAAAATAGTTTTATATGGTTTTAAACATCGTCTATGTCCCATTTATGGGTTGGTTTCCTCATTTGGTACCATTCATGACCCTTAAAGAATATAAAACTTTAATACTACGGTAATTGTAAAAAGTGATGATGGGGGGTTCAAACTGGACAACAAGGATCAAAACACAATAAAAATTTTCCAAATATTATTGTACTAAAGGATTTATACTCAAACTAACAACATATACTAATTATAAAAATTTGGATTTATCTATTCTAGAAATAGAACTTATATTAGTTAAATACTTTATGAAATTCCAAGAATGTCCCACCCTTCAATTATAAAAGGAAACCTCTTCTCTCAATTTCTCCAATTGATTTGTTCTTCATATCCAAAAAAACCCTACCTCTTTCTGTTATAAACACCCTTATCTATGGTTTGGATATTCTCTTAATTACAAAATACCTAACCTATGTCCCTTTAAAAGGGATCTAAAGGAATTATATCCAAGAAGAGGTAATCATCTTAATAGGGTCCTTCATGTCTTTTTCTTAATCTACTAACTCTTAAAGTGGTGTACCCATAATAAAATAATAAATACATTATCATAAATATGGTAAAGTGTTTTAATTATTATGTTACAACTATATTTCCTCTATTTTCCATCCTATGAAAAGAACAAGCATCACCCATGTGTATGGACGACATACGGCCTCCACGTAATGGTGTAATTCATTTTTCATTGACATTTTATGTGAATGGTTATAAAGATGAAAATAATTAATATATATGATATTTATGACATAAATATTATTCTTTAACAATAATATCATGTATATATATATATATTTACCTTCTAATCAATTGGAAAATAGAAATGTCGCTCGTGCGTGCAAGTAGACTACCACCTTCACGAAGCGATGTGATCCAGTTTTTATTTATTATTTATATGTATGGTAAAAATAATGGATTTATTGAATATATATGATAAAATAATTATTATTTAAAAATTAATTAGTATACATTTTTAACTCATTTCATCCATCTAAAAGTTAAAATACTGTTCATTCATATGTACGGCCGATTCTCTCCATGAAAGGTGTAGTTGATTTGTTTATATCTACTATTATGTATAAATATAAATATTTATATAATGAATATATATGATATTTAAATAATTATTAACATTTTTCATGTGATGTGAAAATGATCAGTGTACATGTACTATAACAACTAAACAAAAAATAGGAAAAATGAAACACATATCACCCAAAACAATTAATTTATTAAAGAATTGTTAATAAACAGTGTGATAAATTGTAATAATTAACTCATATATGGTTTTATATATATTATTTTGGTTATATAATATATTTAAAATAAATAATATTTTTTATACATGATTTTATAACATGTAAGAAGGTCGTTAGAACTAAAGTGTGGGTTTCGTTTCTAACTTTTACTTCTATGAGACATATATTGTAATCAACACTTTTTTTGGTGTATATACCTCCCCTTTATATGTTAGATCATAAATATTTTATATCAATTATATTTAATATTTCATTTCAATTTATTATTTCATGGTTATTATGATTCAGAAGTTACCAAAGTGGTAAGGGTTTACTTTATAATCACGTCATTTTTTAGGATTATTTATGAAGTCTTCATTGGAAGAATTATTTGATATTTCAATATTAGACCAATAATATTTTCTTATACTCTAGTTATTTCTATAAAATACAATTTTTATTTTCATTTTTCTTTCTTTATGTACATAGGATACTGAAATAATGTTTTTAAGGAAAACTGACTTTGTTTTTATCCTCGGTTGGGAATCATATCCTTTCGTATCCATATTTTCATTAAAATATCTTAAAGGATATTTTTAATATATAAAATGACTTATATAATGAATTTTTACCCATATTTTACTTTTTAAAAATGGTATAAAAGCAATATTTCTATCATTTTCTGAATGAGGTACTTTTTTACTTTTTTTAAAAAAGTGTTAGAGGAATTTGTTTTCCTTATCCAACATAAACTGAATTTCCTTGCTTCATGTAAAATCAATGTTTTGAATATTCTTTTAAAAACAGACAAGGTTATTTTTTAAAAAATCAATTTTCCTAAATACTTGGTAAATTTTTAGTTTTTAAAATTTCCTTACAAAAGTTAAAAGGGTCTTATCCTAAATAATGTTTTGTAATGATCTTTTCATGGTATTTTTATTCATCTATAAAAACAACCCATTAATTTAATTAATTTCAACTAAGTATATGTCATAATTATACTATTATTTTCATTTATCTATATGGTTTGTGATCAGTTTGACTAGAGATATACTATTTTGATACCATTTTCCATACTAATCGGGATGGTTTAGGATTATGTGTACTAATTGGTGAAAATTATTGACATTTTGTATAATAGTTTACCAATATGAATGTTTATATTAATTATTCCTCAACAATTTCATAAGAGGAATGGATTAGACATAGTAAGTGAAGGGTGGGGCCCAATCTAGCGCCTATCTTTTTTGGTAGATCTCATGAGACAAACTAACATGGGTATTTAGCTGATGACTTACCCAAATATGTATGATTTATTGGAATGAGGCATTGATGGTAGGTTTATGATGCCCAACATTATGCATTACGTCATTATGATATTAGTTATTCATGTACATGTAATAAATTTATTAGTTAGGATATCCATGGATAAGTTTTAATCTCATGTGATTATCTAAATGGAATTAGTTAATTATTATTTATTCCTTCCATATTATTCTTCATGCTAAACTCGTTCATTAAATATCTTGGGTTTTTAGATATTAACCATTACATATTTATTATGCCCTATTTATTCATGATCTCTTCCATCTAATGCATACCCTTACTTAGCATATAATCTCACCCCCTCCTTATGTTTCCTTTCCCAAAAATTTAGGAAAGTGATTTGTGATTGATATGAAGGGATATGTTAAAGAGAATAATGGTGTTATTAAAGAAAATTGTATGTTACATTTTATTTTTTTATTTTATGGTAAAATTAAAGTTTGTATCTATTTTTACAAGGGTGATAAACAATTTGGTCCTTCAACTTGTGATTTCTTTTATTTAGGGATAATTAAATAAAGTTATTTCCAACATTAGGTTACCTGGGTCAGGGACATTAAATGATGTAATAGTAGATAAACCTTGATGATATGTAATATATATTGGTTGGGAGGCCTTGATGATATTTAATATGTATTTATTAAGAGTCCTTGACGGTAAGATTTATATTTATAGAAATATTCATTTTATATCCCTGAAATTAGTTTTTTTCCTCTATGTGATTATTTACATTATTATCCTTAAATATATTTACTACCATTTTATTGATTATATTCCATACTAATTAATTATTCACTCTAATATATTTTTTATTCCTTCGGTATTTAGGATATCCATAACTTTATAATATCCTTTATTGAGAATCTAATCTCACCATTTATTTTTTTTCCTTACCCTATGGTACAAAGTAGGTATTTTTAAATGATTTCAAGGATGTACTAAAGAAAATATGAATATTTATATGAAGTTAATAATATAAGATTTGTGTTTACAATTTATCCTGAAAATCATTTGTGCATATAGTCTCCTAATATTACTAAAATATTTTATCCTTTATGATGTGATGTCTTGTATCTTATGCCAATGTAAAAAAGTAAAAAACATCACTTGGTTATCGGAGTTAGGATTGTGGTAGTTGGTCTCAATGAAACTTTAGTAAGAACCTTGGGAACTATATAATACAAGAACATGCCCAGTATAGGAGTTGTGATAAAACCTTAGAATATTCAATGACTTATTACATATCTTTATGTTATGGATTAATATTCATAATTATTTGAAATAATTAAGTTTATATTTTTATTTAAATATGGAGACTAATATAATGAATGGAGAATGTATCAACACCCATAATCAATTTATGGATTTCCCTCCTAATCAAATTAACATTATTCGTGTTATATATGAGAAGATGATGACAATATTAACGATGTTAACTTAGGTTATAAACACTTTTTTCATGTATGCAACAACCAGTTACTTCAAAGAATGATGCAATGATGTTGCAATACTTCAAATATAAGAAAACTTAATCATTTAATAGTACTACTAATCCATTAATTATTGAATAATGTATCAATTCCCTTGAAAAGGAATTTTTTCTTGGATAACTAATGAAATGATAAAGGCTATTTTATAAGTGTATTATTTAATGGTAAATATTGATAAATGGTGGTTGTTTATGAAAACTACAAAGGAGAAGGAGGAGATAGAGATAATGAAATGTAGTAATTTTATGGTGATATTCTTTGGGAAAAATATTCCTCTTGAGAAATGACCTAGAAATAAAAGGAAATTTATAAATTTAATATAGAAGGAAGAGGAGAGTGTTTATGAGTATAACGAAAGAATTATTAGATTTTTAATGCATGATAAAGAAAATATATGTAATCTATAATGTAAGATCAATCATTTCTTTAGTGGACTTAATATAATATTATGAAGTTCATTTGTCTCTTAAATATTTTCATCCTGTGATTATCTGGTATCAAGTTTAATAAAAATAGAGAAATAATTTTAGAAGTAATATATTTTCAAAGAAAAAGAGGAGATAAATTAGATGATAGTGCTACAAAGAAAATTAAATGACATAAATGAGATGTAGGGTAGGATGTGACATTCAATATGTGATAATTATAGAAATAAACTACCATATACATGCTTAAAAGGAATGAGATTATGTTTTATGTGAAGTATAATACACATAAGTTTTGTTACTATAATAGAAATAAATAATCTGATGTTATTTTGTGAATAATTTGTTTTTATAAGAGTAATTATTAAAACCACTTCCCAAAGAATCAAGAGAACTCACATCAAAATAGGTTAATAGAGAAATGCTAATCTTATGTAATTATTTCTAATGAAATTAAACTCCCATAATTATGATAGAATGTATATTGATCATAAAATCATTAATTATTTCATTATGAATCTATGAAATCTCTTGTATTTTTTATGGATATTTAATCTTCCCTTGATAGTACGATATAAGAATTTTCAATTAAGAATCCTAATAAGAGTCTGATTACAATGAAAATATATCTATAAGTTTCTATTAAGATGAACTATTAGGATATTATTATAAACATAGTTTTATACCTATGTTTGACTGTGACATAATCCCATTTTTGGATTTAATTATTTTTAAGGATTGATGTATTTTTACATAACGTACAAAATAATATATATGTAATTAGTTTTATATTTAAAAAATTATTTTTGGGTTAGTATTTATTTGTAAGTGGATTTTACTCACAATCAATATTTTTTTTCAATAAGTGGATAACGATATGGGGAATAACTAATGATTTTTTACGAGTTTTATGTTCCATTAAAACTTAACTTTTATTCTTTATACAAGAAAAAATCAATATGGTTATTCATTTTTTAAAATATTTGTAGAAAAATTATGGAAATTGATCAAAATAAAAACAATGGATGAAATTATGATTTTATAATGGAAAGAAGTCAAGTTAGTTTATTTTTCATATTCTCTATCTTTATGATAAAATAATTCCTCAATATAAAAAAAGAATAGTAAAAATTTTACAATTCTTATTTGGGAAATATCTCTCATCTAACAAGGTTTTTCTCAAGAAAATCATTCACAATTATGGGTCTTATAATGATACATACATGGTCTTAGAATTATTTAATACTAAGATTTATAGTAGTATATTAGGAATTACATGTCAAAATAAAATATAAATTCTAGATTATACTAATGATAACATATATTTATTATTTCCACAATAAAATAAAAATTGTGAGGATACAATTTTTTTAATGGGGATATTATAACACCGCATTACATTAGTTTGAATTTTCCAAAAAATAAATATTATATTGACTAGACCATAATACATGCAAAATTAGACTAGAAGGAGTTGAAAAATAAGAGAATTATAAGAAGAATAAAACTTCAATAAATATAAATATGAAAACAAAATATGATATTTACATTTTATTATTTAATTTCGATTGATGAAATTAAATGATTAGAAATTAAATAATTTATGTGATATTATAAAAATAATTCAATGTTAAAAAAGGGTATTTTTAAAGTGTTATATATTTTAAAAAAATTATATTTTTTAAAAGACTTCAATTTATGAATTATAAATCTAACACTTTCTTGATTATAAATTTATATGAAATGAAATAACGAACACATGAAGTTTAAAACTATCGTTTTTTTATAAAATTAATTTTATTTATATTTTATATTTTCAATTTAAAACCAAATTTATATATTTTATAATTTTAATTATAATAAATTAACTTTAATTATTAACTAATCATATCGAAATCATTTTTCGGTGAATTTTTACTATTTTTCTGAAAAAGGATTATTTTTGTGAATAGTGAAAAATACCAAGTTTTTAAATACTATAACTTTTATGACATCATTATTATATATAAATAGGATATATGTTTTTAAAACCCTTTTTATAGAAAAAATATATATTTAATAAG
Organism: Viscum album; assembly: GCA_963277665.1. Classification (NCBI taxonomy): domain Eukaryota; kingdom Viridiplantae; phylum Streptophyta; class Magnoliopsida; order Santalales; family Viscaceae; genus Viscum; species Viscum album. The sequence goes on along the minus strand of OY728134.1, from coordinate 860,020,268 downwards.
TAAAATAAAACATTTAAAATATAATTTAAAATTTAAAATTGTCTTATTGACATTTTTAAACCTAAGTGAATTTTTATTCTAATTATAGAACTATTTTAATATTTTTTTTAATTAACTAATAAAAAAATATTTTTTTTATTTATTTAGTCTAAAATTCAAATTGAAATCATTTTTCATTTATAAATCGACAAATACCATGATAATCAATTCTATACACGATTTTGATATAAATTCATTTTTAGGTTTAATATGAAATTTCACAAAAAAAAATGTTTTTCGTTATGTTTTGTGTATACATATAGAAATTAATTTTTACCACATCTAAAAATTGAATATTATGAAATGTATTCAATATTTTGAATCATAGGGAATAGTTACTTTGGAAAATGTTTCACCACGGTAATCATAAAAATGGTAAATAAGAGGGTTAAACTAAAATATAAGATTAAAATATCCAAACAAACATGTCTATATTTCATTTCATGAGATTATTTTGACCTTAACTCATACAATATTTTAAATGTTTTCAATTTCATGCCACTTACCCTTGAAAGTAAATTTTTAATATAATAATATTTGGAGTGTTTATAAAGGTGTCACTCCCCTCACTTATAAAAGACAACCTCCCCTACTCACTTCTACACACGACCAATATTCCATTAGCTTGACCATTATCTACCAAAATAAACATCAAAAACCCTTATCCAATGCCTAAATGTTTTTTTACCAAAAAAAAATTGATCCAATAATCCTTAAGGTATTCTTCGAATAAGATAATCTGAGGAAGTGATACATATTCTTATAAATCATTTTCAGGTTTCTTTCTTCTTAAAATTCCTGAAAATATTGTATAACCATATTAATATAATTAAATTAGTATATTTATTATACTTAAATGATTTTAAATTAATGTTATCACCATTTTATATCTCATTTATATCAAAAAGAATGTGAAATTGAATCACATGCATATGTGTTGACTATCGCCTCTATGAAGAAACGTATTTCATTTTTTACAAACACTTCTAATAAATGGTAATAAATTTGGATTTAATGAATATGTATTATATTTATTATAAAATTATTATTACTTAAACAAAAAATATTATATAATTTCATTCACTCCAATCCATTGGAAAATGGAAACGTCACTCATGTATACAAGCGGACTACCGTCTCCATAAAGCGATGTAGTTAATTTTTCATAATTGTCTCACATGGATAGTTATAAATGTGGAATTAATGAAAAAATATTATATTTATGAAATAATTAAGTGTATTTAATGATAGATGATTATCAAACTGCTTTCCATACGATGATAAATGAATATTTTTCCTTATGGGTACATGTAGATTACCGCCTCTATGAACGAAATATTTCATCATTCATAACTATCATAAATGATGCTTATAAAATTGTATTAAAAATATAAATATTTTATATGTAACATGAAAAAAAAATTGGTCGTAAAAGCATGAATAAGTTGTAAGGACTAGAACCTCCCAGTCAACCATACATGAGAAACTGAATAGTTAAATGAATAATTTTAACAACAAATTACAAGTAAATTGGTAAAAATAATGTTATTATTAAATGATATACATTAATATAGATATAAATATAGATCTAATATTTATAAATAATTAATATAAATTTATTATATATGTTTTTTAATGCATCCAACTAAGATGAAAACAAAGGTAAGGGTTTAGGTTACAATCTCATTTCTAATTTCAATTATTTCTCTTTAAATTTACATTTGGGGAATAATATGTTTTTATCTACTAAAAGAAATATATTTTATACTCACTTAGTTATTTATATTTTTTTAGTACTAATTCCATTTCCCCCACTTTATAACTCAAAAATACCAAAAATATTGTTTTTAGGAAAAGTCGATCACATTTTATTTTTTAGGTCAATAAATTTTTTCCCTTATAAACATTCATTATTATGTTTCAATAATGTTATTATCTATAAAAAAATTAAGATAATTTTAAATTATCTTTTACAAATTTACTATTTTTTATAATATAATTATTTTAACATTTTTCAGTACGAGTCACTTGTGACTATCTTTACAAAAAAATGAAAATAATTTTTTTAATGTTTACCACTTGATCGTTATTTTTTATTATCATGCCAATTTTTTATCAGGCTTTCGTCCCAAGTTTCCATGGTTTTTAAAAGAGAATAATTTCTCATTACTATTTTTATTTTCTATTTTATACCAATAAAAAATGATATTATACTATTAATAATTTTGAAAAGGGATTTTATTTCACTGTTGTTTATTTTTAACTTCTACTCAATATTTTCTCACATAAGCATAGTTTATATTCAAGATTGATTTTTTGAAAAATATTTTAAAAATAGTGTTTTAAATTTTCTTTTTGAGACCATATAAAAATATTATTCAACTGAATTTTGACTTCATTTTCTTTTAACCATGTTTCAAAAAATTTAAAAGTATTATTTTAGAATTTTGGATTTTATTTTACTGGATAATTTTTTTAATGATATAATTTTACTACATAAACTTATTTAATGTTTAATTCAAAGACCTTATATGAATTAGTGAGTATCATGCGACAAACAAGATTAGGTATCTCTTTGGGAATGTTATCTCATATATTTAAGATTTCTTGGTTGAGAGGCCTTTAAGTTATGTAAGATGTATTTATTGAGAGTCATTGAGGATATAAAAGATGTCATGGTTGAGAGGCCTTGATAGTAAGATTAATATGTATATAATTATTCACTAAATCTCCATGAAATCGGTTATTTTTCCATTATATTGATTACATACTTATTGCTATATATATTTCACTCTCAAGTTGTTTATTATAAATAATACTTATTGATTATCCACTCTTCCATATCTTTTCACTTATTTATTCATTATATATTCCATTGTATGAAATATAATACTAGTAATCTTAATACACACTTTATTATGTTTTTCATTCCCGAATATATAATGAATATATATATAAATTATTTCAAGGATGTATTAAAGTAAAAAGAATAAGGTTTTCATAAAGTTCAAAAGATATGTTTTATTTTTATAATGTATAATGGGAATCAAGTATATATCGAGTATCCAAATACTTTTAATCCATTAATTTATTTTTTTATGTGATTCATTGTATATTATATAATTTTAATAATTTAAACACCAGTTTTGGGTCACTGGAGTTAAGTTTTTGGTAGGGAATCTATCAAATAAGAATAGATTTATAATTTAGTGGAATTTATTTAGAAATTAAAATAAGGGTGGTCATTGTGATGATGAATATTTACCATAACTTCTAAGCATAAATTACAGAATGTTAAAGAGTGAAGGTCATGAAATTAGAAAAATAAAATAAATAATTAAGATGAGTTCACCCTATTGTGTAAGAAAAAGAAAAGTGTTGAACAAGACACACCCAAGAATACATAGAAAGATATTATATACCAATGATAATATTATTCTAGTGTGTAATGAAACAAAACATCAGGGATTATTATAAGAAATACAAGAACATTTTAAAAGGGGAAAATGTTAGAGAAACAAACAAAATAAATTTATTAAAAAAAAAGGACACATTTTGTGGAAGAAATTTGTGAAGATGAATTTTGAATTTCAAGAGAAGATACAAAGATATGGTATCTCAAACACCTTTAAGAATCCATATGAATGAGTAAAACATTCTAAACATACTATAATATAATTCATGATTATATATATAGAAAATTTGGAGATGGAATGAAAGACAAAGAATGAATAATAGAATGAATGTTCTCTACTAGATAATATGGATGTATGTGCCCATTCAATATAATTGTATCACTGATAGGGGGAGGGGTAAATCAATGATTGATTTCATTTTTTCCCTTGTAATTGAGACCTCCTTCACCTCCAATTAGGGATTATATTCCCTGCTAAGAACAATTCAAATGCACATCCACATGAACACAAGAATTTACAAGGTTTATTATTCAATATGAATAGCTACATCCTTGGAATGGTTTGTAAAAAATCAAATACCAAACAATCCACTAGAAATAAATATTTTTTTTATAAATAGTAGGATATTCCCTTTCACTTTTATAGCACTTTGAAGAAAATGGAATAGTGTGTGTGCACCCTTTTAGCACAAATAGGGTAAAACAATTATTGTGTAAAAAAACATGTTATGTTTGCTTCTTTTCTATTTTCACAAATATATTCAATTAGAAAACAGTTCTTCACTTTCATACCTTGAATTTGGTAAGAAATCCCTAGACATTGTTAAGGAAAACCCAGTCTGATTTTTCTATTAGTTTTTTTCCAGTCTGATTCTTCCAAGTACAATTCTCCCAATACGATTCTCCTCTATACAGTTCTCCCTTGTATGGAAAATATATAACTTTTATAGAATACGGTATATACAAATCAACACCACTTCTATCCTGAGTAATAAAAATTCATTATGATTCATCCAAGCCTGATACTCCATCCCAATATGATGATTAGTTGAATACAATTAACAAGATGATTTGGGTAATCCGATAAATATGATAATTATTGAATACTTTGATAATCTGAATACAATGTTGTGATCTTGTCTCTTCTAATTTTCAATTTTCCTGTTGAAATGTTTTCAATAAAAGGCGTAATACAGAAATCCACTTCTTCCCTCTAAAAGCTTGGATCTTCTCTCCCTTATGCAGTGAATAGTGTGTCAATCAGAAAGTACAATGTACTTTCTCTTTTTATAGGTGAACCATGAGAGGTTTTCATGGGAATTCCAAAATCTTTCTCACTCAAAAAAATTCACTCAAATCATAATTTCCCTTAAAATATAGGGTTAATTTATTACTTTTTCAACTATTCTCAAATCTTCTTGAATCTTCTTCAACATTCAACTATTCTCCATACTTTATTTTCAAAATACAATCCAAATTCAATTCTTTAGTCCAATTTTCTTTGATGCAACGCTTTATACCAATTGAATAAAACAAAACAATATTTGTATTTCAATATCCCCATCAACAATGCATCCAACTCTTTTCTTTATCAATTCTCTTGGTTCATTTTAAATAAAATTCAAATTTGAGAAGATGGATTTTGACCCACTTGAATAAAAAGACAGCATAGTTCAACCCCTTTTAAATGTTTGACTAAATTATTGATCAGCTTATATCATTATGATTTTCATCATCTTGAGCTCAATTCATTTTCCATCAGTCTTAGTAAAAACAATTCTTCATGAGTTTTATGGGAGGTTGAATATGATGGACCAGCGTCAATAGATTCGGATTCATAAACTTTATTTATTCCAAAAATTATTATTATATTGTGACTTCCTTCATGACTTAGAATCCATTTGAAAATAACTTCATTATCATCATATTTACATTATAAAGTATCATAACATTTCATTCTTTCCAACTTCTTTATTTTCTTCTCAACTGAGAATAATTTTCACATAAATAAATTGAACCAAACACAATCATGCTGAATAGGATTGTCCCGATTATAATGTTTCTCAGTACGATTGGACTAGATATGATTATCCTGATAATGATCTTCCTGGATACAATCATTCAGGGTATAATAATTCTGGGTATGATCATTTTGGTTATGGTTATTTTGGGTATGATTAGCCTATATATGAATTCTTTATTAAGAAATTTTTATTCCTAGGCCTCACAGACAAATTTTGCTTCCTTAACCTGAATATGATTGTCCTGAATTGATTTAGCCTGAATTTGATCACTAACACCCATTTATTTTCAACCATATATGATCAATCTAAATAGAATCAAAAATATCTCCTTCTATCCCCCTTTATGTCATCAATATTTCATCATAAGATTAAACTCTTACTTATTATTTATGTTAAATTAAAATTAAAGAGCAGCATCATGTTTTTATCTGAACAATAAAAAATCTAATTACAATAAATACCTCATTATGATATTCACCCAATCGAGACCCATGGTGATTCTAATCAAGAACATTTCTTCCAAACTACTTATTATTGAAACAATGGACTTTCTTAAACCAAGTGAGTTTTATTTTGAATTAAACACAGATTTATGTGATTTAATTTATTTAAAAACTTTTCTTGACAACAAAATACAATAATTGAAAACAATCACCTTCATCATCATCGTGGTCCCAAAAATCTCCCCCTTTATATTTTGTTGTTAAAAAAATTTCAAAAATAATTAAACTATGTATTATCAATAAATGGATCACTTATCAACAATTATAATCCTACGTGAGCTAACTCAATCCTGGAAACAAGAGTCATTTACAGAAAAACTTTGTTATCCAAAACAAGTGATCGTAAAAAAATCTTCAATTTTTTTTCTTAGCTTCTCCACTTTTTTAGATTACAAAAAATATTATTTCCTATAACCACTCCAATAATTAGTTATAATAGTTAACACAAAATACAATTTTGATTTCACATCTTACCCACAACTCCCCCATTTTACATAGATTTAAAGGATATATTTATGAAAAAATAAAATTATCCCCATTAATAATAGTATCTAAATGTAAGAAGAGAGAGGGGATAAAAACACATACCTAAACCTTGATGATAAATAGGTTGTAAACCCAAGGTCAAACCCAATTTATAGAATTATTCCTTTGGAATAGGTTTTGTGAAAATTTCGGTAACTTGTTCTGATGTTGGAACATATTTCAGCTTTAATCCATTCTTCTCCACAAGCTCTTTGATGAAATGATGTTTGATATCAATATGTTTTTAATGAGAATGTTGAACTATATTTTTGGTGATATTGATCATACTTTTAATATCACAACCTAAGAGAAAGGGTAACTTCACTTCAATAAGTTAATCTTCCAATTGAGTTTCCATCAACATAAGTTGAGTAATGGCTTGAGTGGAAGCAACATACTAATCTTAAACCATACTGAGAGTTCTTGAATTCTATTTCTTTAAATTCCAACAAAAATAATTCTTTCCTAGTAAAAATAAACAACTATATATGGATTTTCAATCATCAACATTTCCTACACAATCATTATCTGAATACCAAAATATGTTAATATTATTTGATCTCTCCTAGTAAAAATAAACAACTATATATGGATTTTCAATCATCAACATTTCCTACACAATCATTATCTGAATACCAAAACATGTTAATATTATTTGATCTTCCAAACTTTATTCTGAATTTTGTTATGATTTTGATGTATTTGATAAATCCTTTTCCAGAAAGTAAATGTGATTATTTTGGATCACACAGAAATATTTCGCATAATTTAATAGCGTAAACAATGTCGGTTCTTGAGGCATTCAAAAAAACAAATTTCCAATCAGATTCCGAAATTATTTTTGATCAACTACTTTTCATTATCAACAATTTTTCTACATTGTTACCACTAAAATCAGCATGTAAATATGTTTTGAGTCTTCCATGTTGATCATCTTAATAAGTTCCATAGCAAATGTTTCTTTAGAAATAAAAATGTATTCATTCTTTTGTTGTATTTGTAACCCAAGAAAGTATTTCATTTCCCCTAGTATGGAAATCTCAAAAAAATTATTCATTTCTCTTGAAAATATTTCACAAGATATTTTATTATTACCATAAAAAATAATTTCATCAACATAAACAATTAAAATGATGGGATACTCTTAATTTAATCTAATGTCAAGATTGTAATCCACTTTTCCTTTTTTAAAATTTTTATTTCTTAATCAAGTATACAATTTAAAATAACATGTCCTCCTATCTTGTCTTTTCACATACAAATAATTTTTCAATCTGCAAACATAACTTTTATCTTTACCAACAAAAAATCCAAAAGGGTTTTCAATATAAACTTCCCCATCAAGATCACCATTCGTGAATGTGTATTTGACATCCCTTTTAAATATCTTATAACCTCATTGTGCATAAATAGAAACAAAAATTTTGTTTATTCCTAATATTTTCACTGTATCAAATGTTTCATAAAAATCAATACGCTTAATTTGTGAATACCATTTGGACACTAATATTTATTTTTTTCTTATCAATTCACCTTATTCATTTAGCTTGTTTTGGAAGACCCACTTTGTGCCAATAATTTTCTTGTTTTTGGGATTGGGTAAAACTATCTGTCTATTATTATTTTTAATTTGATCCAAATCTTCATTCATGGTATGAACCCATTATGGATATTAAAAGTATTCTTTTACATCATTAAGCTCCAATTTTTAATACAAAGAAGTATGGGTAGTGGAATTGGTTGTTCTTATTGTTTGAACCATCTGATCTTGGTAAATAATAATTTATTGAGCTTCATATTTCTTCCCCATCCTAGGATGAGATTTTGTGTCTCCTTCATCACTGGAATTATCTGATTCTAATTCTTCTTCTTGAGTAGGATTATAATTATTTACTTCCTTATCATAATGGTTTTCAAAACTTTCCTTATCTTCTCAAATTTCTTGTCTTCCCAAACACACTTGTCTAACTCAGTTCTTTCAATTACTTTTATGTCAACTAAATCTAAAATTTTTCATGTTTATTTGTTGAAACATATATATACTCTTCCTTCTGAACCATTTCCGGGAAAAAAATCATATTCATATTCTTTCTCAAAATTTCTATAGATTCCACCATTCCTTTTTATAATAAATAGACTCCTAAAAACTCATAAGTGTATCAAACTTGTAGTTTTTTCATAAAATATTCATACGGAATCGTATCTTTATGAGAACTGTAGAAATAATGGTTTTGAATATAAATATAAGTACACATGGCTTTCCTCTAAAAGTAATAAGAGTTTCCATGTTCAAGTAACACGGTTCTTCCCATTTCCACCAAACTTATATTCATTCTTTCATAAATCCCATATTTTTGAAGAGTGTATGGGGAACTATACTCATTATTAATTCCATGCTTCTACAGATAACTTTAAAATATTAACTTAGTTATTCACAGCCATTTTCAGTTCTCAACTTCTTCACATAATACTCACATTCCTTCTTATATTTACTTCTAAAACCATTAAACATTTTCAAATGATCTGATTTATGTTTCATAAACATAATAAAAGTAATGCAAGTAAAATCAACAATTAAAGTGATGAAGTACTTATATTAATTTATTGACTATTTTCTCATTGGACCACAGAAATAAAAATGAATCATCTCATTGTGTTTTTTAACAAATATAAACTTTCTTCTACACTGAGATTGTAATATTTCTTTTCTAACAAATATATCAACACTAATATCATATTCATGGAAACTTCAAAATGTCTCAGACACTATTTTTTAAATAACTTGTTCAGGTTTCTTTGAACCATGTGTCCAATCCTTTTATTCCACAATTTAATCTCTTCCAAAATAATCTTATGATAATAGTTTTTTATTTCCCCAACCTAAAACATGTTTCCTTTTATACATTGGCATCTTTTAACAATCTTTCCATCTTTCTCATTTTTCACAAAAAAACTATATTTTATGAAGATAACTTTGTTACTTGCATTACACAATTGATAAATACTTATCAAATTCTGTTTCAACTCATCAACATACAATGTTTTCTTGGATTTCATATTTTCTTTCCAATGATGGATGATCTAACACCTTTTATATTCAGGGATTCATCATTTCTGAATGTCACTATTCCTTCTTTAAAATCTTTCCCATTATTAAATAATTTAAAACCTATAATATAATAAGAACACCCACTATCAAGAATCGAAGGTTTTTCTCCTTTTTTTAGACTTCAATGCATTTTCAACAATAAGATCATTTTCCTCTTCTTTTAATTTCTTCACTTTCAACCTTTGTCCCCTAATTCCTTCCATGATATTCTTGGCTTTCTTTATTATTCATCTTTATCCTCTTCTTTCATTCTTCGACAAAAATTTTCCAAAAAGTGACTATCACCCCCACATTCACACAATTTCAAGGGAATTTTCCCTTTGTATTTCCCTATACCTCTTTTGACATTTTTTTGGAAATAAGGAAAAAAAATTCATCAATGCTTTTACATACCTCATTTTCAAAGTTATATTCACTTGCTTCATTTAAATAAGAATCTTCTTGACATTTATTTATTTGTGTCCTTGAAATACATTTCTATATCAAATTTTTCTTGAATTTTCATATCTTTCTCCCATCTCATTTGATAAGTAATTAGATTACTATGAAAATCATCAAGAGATAATATTTCAGGATCTCTATATTACAATGAAGAAACACTCACATAAAACTTATCAATAAGTATTCTAAAAATGTTTTAAACAACTTTAATATCATATAAATTCTCACAGAGATATATTATAGTACTAAAAATGTCATTTACGCTGGTAAAGAAGTTCCCAATAGATTCATACTCACCCATATTCAAGTCTTAATACTTCAATCTCCATATTTGATGTTTTTTCTTCTTCACTTTTATGTTATCTTCATATATATTTCTCAATTTATCCAATATTCCATTGTATATGGAAACACCTTTTAACCTTTGGAATTTATTATTATAAATTGATGCTAATATAGCATTTCTGGCCCTTCTATCATTCCCCAGATACTTCTTATCAATAAATGTAAGAGGAACTTTAAAATAAATAAGAGGAAACCCATATGTTTCAGCTTTAAGGACATCATATTCAATAGAAATAAGATATGGAAACATTTTATATTTCTATATATGATAATTATTTTCATCTAAAATAAAAATACCTTTAATATTCACACAATTTAAATTCTTCCTCAGTAAAGAATAATTTAAGGGAACCTATACTCTGATACAACTTGTATGTTCCCAGGCAAGATAATTGTATCACTGAGAGGAGGGAGTGAATTAGTGATACTTCTTCTTTTATGTTTACTTCTAATTAAAACAACATTCACATCCTATTAAATATTTTATTCCATACTTAAAACAATTTAAAGATACATCCAAAGGAACATAAAAATTTACAAGGTTCACTATTCAATAGAAAAAGATAAATCCTTAGTATGGTTTGGAGAATATCAAATATCACATAATCATATAGAAAAAAAATACTTTGATTACAATGAGTAGGATATGGACTTTACTTTTTTAGCACTATGAAGACAATCGAATAGTGAGTGTGCACCATTTTATCACAAAAACGTAAGAAAATGATTTTGTACCAAAACATGTTACATTTTCTACTTTTCTACTTTCACAAATGCATTCAATTGAAAAATAGTTCTTTACTTTCTTACCCAGAAGCTAGTCAGAATGCCCTAGACTTTTTTAAGTAAAACCCAGTCCAATTTTCCCGTCACTTGTATCCCAGTGCAATTCTTCTGAGTTTGATTCTCCCAATAATATTCTCCTCTATACAATTATCCCCAATACAAAAATTATATTACGTTGATAGAATATGGGAGAGATGAATCGAAACCAATTCTATCCTGAGTATGAAAAACTCAGTATGATTATTCCAAGTCTAATAATCCATCCATATACAATGACCAACTAAATATAATTGAAAATATATGTATGGTAATCAAATGAATATGATAATTACTCAATGTGATGATCATCCAAAAACAATGTTGTGATCTTTTTTATTTTCTTTTTTAATTCTCCCATTGAAAATATTTCAACAAAAGGCTCAATACTGTTTCCCTCTTCTTCTATCTAATATATTGAAGCTTTTTTCTATTATATGGTGTACAATACATTGGCCATAAAGTACAAAGTTCTTTTTCCTTTTATAAGTAATTGATGAGAGGTTTTGGCAGAATTCCAAAATCCCTCTACAATGCATCCAACTCTTTTCTTCAGAAATTATCATGGTTCATTTAAAATCAAATTTAATTCTGACATGATGTTTTTTTACCCAATTAAACAAACAACTAATGTATTTCAACAACTTTAAAATGGTTGTTATACTGTTGATCAGTCTCTATCATTATGATTTTCATCTGCTTAAGCTCAATTCCTTTTCCATAGGTCTTATTGAAAACAATTCTTTCTGAGTGTGATGGTAAGGCGAATATAATGGGCTGGTGTCAATAGCATCAGCTTTAGCATACTTTATTCCTTCCAAAACTTGTGCGTGTATAATGACTTTGAATAAATTTGATAACAACTTTAGAACCATCATATTTACAATGGAAATTATCATATCTTTCCATTATTTTTAGATTCTTTGTTTCCTCCTCACCCAATTGTGATTTGTTTTGAAATAAATTCACCCAAATACAATCAGGCTAAATATGATTTTCCGGATTATGATCTTTCTGAGTACGATTGGCATGGATATGATCATCCTCGATATGATCATTCTGGGTAAGATCATTCTAGGTACAATTATTCTGGGTATGATTTTGTTGGATAAGAATTATTCAGTACGAAGTTTTTCTTATTCGGTCTCGCTAGCATCTATTACTTCTTGAGCCTGAATTTAATAGTGTTGAATTCATTTTCCCTGAATATGATCACCATTACCCTTTTCTATTCATCCAAATCTGATCAATCTAAATACAATTGGAAACATCTCTTTCACTCCCCCTTTCTTTCACCAAGATTGTATTATAATTTTTACCACTTACAAATGATTTATGTAAAATATAATTCATCAAAGAATCATCTCATTTTTATCAAATCTATGCCAAATATGATTATAATCAATAACACATTACGATATTTTCCCATTCTGAACCCAAAGTGAGTACGATCAAAAACGTTTCTTCCAAATAGATTCTTCTTTATAAGATGGAATTTCTTAATCCAAGAGATTCATATTTTCAACTAAACACAAAGTGAGGTGATTTCCTTTCTTCAAAAACTTTTCTTGACAATAAAGGACAACACTTGACAACAATCACCTTTACCATCAACTAGTTCTTAATAATTAAAACTATAATTCCACAAATAGAGAAAGATAAAATGAGTTATAAGGTCACACTACCCATAGATTTTCCTATTTAGAAAATCATATAAGAAATAATGAAGATTTATTATAAAATTGTAGAAAGAAATAATGAAGTTTTTTAGTTGAGGAGAAACTCTTATCCATATTTCGATCATTTATAAGAAAAGGAGAAAGTATTATATTATAAAATCATTAGACTATGTTTTTAATAAAAGGAATTGAATTTGATGCAAGCAAGGGGAGAACTCAATTAGGGGTATAATTATTTTATAATAGGTTATATCTATTATGGATTTATATTATAGGTTTCAATTTTTTCCTCCTTGAAATATTTTATATAGTATTGGTTCTTAAATACTTATTCTAAAATTAAGATTTTTAAAGTTCATATAAAATGGTGATCATCCTAAATAACTCATTATTGAGGTTTAAAAATTAGGGATATTATAGTTTCACAAGATACCAGATATCATTATTTCATGTAAATTTAGAAATATGGAATGTTTTTGAATCATTAATCAATATGGTTTTTTTGTTATATTCTCTTATCCTTATAAAGGAATTTTGAAATTAAGGGTGTGATATTGATTGTCTATATAACAACCTGATCCAATTAACTCAGAGCTGATGTATACTTTATTACATTTTTAATGATACAAGATATCAAATTCCTAAGGACAGGCCACTTTAGTAGTCTTGAAGAACCAAATACATACATGATTCCCATTTTTATAAAGGAAATAAAACCTAAAACCTACTAATATAAAACATTAATAATACTTGAAATCCTTAAAATAATTCTTCATCATGTCCCATATGAAGGAAAAAATAAGGGTGAGCAAAAATGTTCTCTAATGTTTATGTAAAGTGAATATTTTCATGGATAAATAAGGAATAATAAATATGGGAATGTAAATAAATGAAAACATGTGTAATTTAATCAATAACATGAGAATGAAAATTATCCATGGATAATATCATTTCAAAAATATCATGGATGATAATATTTGAATTCTAAATGATGGAAATGAATAATAATGTATTCCATGATATAAAACATCATTATATCAATACCATCTAGACCTTGTTCCAAGATAGTTTAATCAATCCGTAGTTATACACCAACAATCTATTTAATTTAGTTAACTGATTTGTCTAATGAGACCTATCGATACATCAGGAGGTTATCCATAATCGGGCCTCACCCATCACTATATGTTCAATGAATTACTCATATATTGAATGGTCAAATAAGTTTATAAATAATATTTCTTGTCCACAAATATCTGTACTGATAATGGAATATGAATTCATCAATATTTTCCCCAGTTAATCAAATAACATTGATAGTAAAACACCTTATATAAAATATGTTATATAGTTTAGGAAATAATCATATCCATGAAACAAAGAATATATCTCATTAAGATAAATTTAATATCAAATGGTTATAATACATTGAATGTTAAAAGATAAATTTAACAACAACAAAAAAATATGAGATAAGATATGACCATCAGTTCATCATAAATATAGGTTTTATAATAAAATCATGTCCTTGGAAAAAATAAATAGAATAGAAGTGTCATATAAAAATAATTCTAAACTAAATATTTATCTTCGTTAAATAACCAAAAAAATTTATAAGAAGCTAAATATCATAAAATGGTTATGGTAGTGGGGAATTCCATTAACATCGAATATGTTGAAAACATTACTTTTACTTATTTTTTAAATTAGATTTTTATAAAACATGATAAATATACCTTTAAACCCTTTTAAAAAATCAATGATAACTTAAAATCTCCAAAACATATTTTTTATATAATAAAAAATATATTTTTAAATCAATTTTAAAAAATATGCATATAGAAGAAAAATATATCTGATTAAAAGAGAAATAAAAAACGATCTATGTTTTAAATATTTCTTTGATTGATTTAAGTTACAAAGAGATTAAATGTTAGAATAAAATATGGAAACTTATTAAATAACTAAATTATAATAAAATAGATTTATTTTATAAAGTATGGAGTAAAAAATCTCTCCAAATAAAGTTAAGGCTATCCGAAAAAAATGATATTGTAAAATAAACCCTTACCACATTGGTAACTTTTAAATCGTAACCCATTGAAACAATAAATTTTAAATGAAAAATTAATAATAAATAATAAATATATATTAATGTTAAATATTTAAAAATAGATATATACATGCCTTATAAATATAAATATGTCTATAATAGAGAATATGTCCCAATGAAAAGGAAATTGAGACTAAGTCTCTTACCTCAGGCTTCAATTTAGTTAAATGTGTTTTAACCTATTTTATAATAGTATTAAACATGTTATTGATTTATACCATAACAATATTAATATTTATAATATCATATATGATCTTCTTATAACATCTTATCACTCTTTTTTAATAATATTTCATTATTACCATTGTTTCAAGTGTTAAGTACATCATTTTCTAATGCATGTTTGATTATTAAAGTTAAAAATCTTTTGGTTTGCATGTAGTCACATGATATAAAGAATTATATTGATGTTATAAATATAATATATATTCATTAGGTAAATTTTTATAATCATTATAAAAATTTTGACATGGAAAACAAATCACATTGTTTCATGGAGATGTGAGGTCGTGTATACACACGAGAAACATTATCATTTCCTTAATGGGTGAAAGGGTAAAAAATTGGACGATATATTGGTTTTTAAGAATTAATATCATGTAATTTATCATATGTATTAAATATTTTCATTATTAAAATTTTCCATGTGATTCGGTGATAGAAAACAAATTACATCATTTTGTGAGGCACTAGTCTATCGTACACATGAGCGATGGTTTTGTGTCCCACTTGATAGAGAAGTAGATGGATAAATATTAATTCAAAAACATAATAAAATTTCAGTATATTGGATACATATGTTTTATTATTTTGTAATTATTAAGATAAAATTTAAGGTGGTAAAAGAATAAGTAAAAAAATAAAGAACTTGGTGAATATGATTAAATTATCTTAGAAAAACCTCATTTTGATCTCTTATTAAAGATACTAAGGTTGTTATTTTGGTAATACCAAAAGGTCTATAATGTGTATAATTATTTTGGGGATATAGTTTACCTATTGTTTGTCTAGCTAAATGGCTTAATAGGTTTCAATAAGTTAGAGAAGTAAGTTCCCTTTTATAATTGAGGTTGGTGGTGCACTTGAAATTGTTTCAATTTTTTTTAATCATGTCAAGTCACTATCTGGGAAAAATGGATCCAAATGGATCATATTTAATGGGAGAAATTTTAAGGTCCAAATTAAACCAAATAATTAGGTTTAATAAGTTTTGTAGGTCACTATGACCCCTATCTTTTTATATTAACCCCATGGTGGGCAATTTTTTACCTTAACCATACTAATTAATTTTTATTGATTTTAGTATTCATAATGAAAAAAAATTAACTAATGAATATTAATTATGATAATTCAAAAAAATCCATTTTATCTAATTCAATCCATATAATTGGAAGAATTTAATTCAAAAATAAACTAGCAAAACGTGTCAAAAAAAATTTAAAGAAATAATTTTTCAAGCATAAGATGATTACACACTAACTATATTACTAGTAATAAAATTTATATGGATTTAAATTTATATAATTAGATAGATAATATAAAAATTTAATTTAAATAATTTGACAATAAATATTATTTTAATTAATTAAAATGGAACAACATCATGCATTTTTAAAAAATAGTTTTCGGAAATATATCCATTTTTCTTCCAAATGATCTTATATTCATTTATACCAAGTTAATAGTTTATAAATTTTTAGATCTAAATATGATAACAAATTATTATACATAAAAGCTGGAATATTTTAAGAAAAAATTCAATTATTCATAATATATTATTTTAAGGAAAAATTTCAAAAAATTCATTCATTTCTAATTTTGACAATGTAAGTTGAAACTTGATATACTTCCAATAAAATTATTATTTTAATGGAATGAAATAATAAAATTTTCATTGAATTATAGTTTTATTAAAATATAATTTTCACTTACTAAAATTTAATAATGGGTGTTATAGTCTAATGACATGTAATGTGGGAGATGCATGGTAGTTTAGAAAAATGTTGGGAAGTTAATTGGTCACTCATGTTTTCTTCAATGACCATTTCCTAACTATACGATGAGTTTATTAATTGATAACCCCCATTTATTTTCTACCATTTCATTCAATATCAAAATGGTGTAGAAAATATTCATATTTAATTTACTTTAAAATAATTATTGAAAAGGTTAATTTTAACAAATCCAAAGGGGGGATTGAAGTTCCTTATGGAGTGTGATGAAGAGTGTTTTATTTATTTCAATTATTATTAAAGTCATTTTATGCTAAGTTAAATTAATAGAGTAAAATAATTGAGACATTGAATTTGTATTATGATCCAATGGGTGAATTAAGGCTTTTTAATAGATTGATGAACCCAATGGATTGTATTTTGAGATATAGATTTAACTTCCTATGAATCATATGTGGTGATTTATGCTATTATATATTCCAATAAAGATATAGTAATATGTTATAAAACTATATTAGGATAAGATACTAAGTTTTGTATTATAAAGTCTAGAAATTAAAAGGTGAATATTCCACTACTACATGGAATTTTGGGAAATAAAGATTTATATAATTATCTTTATATGTCATTGTTTTAAATCTGAGATTATGTTGAATTAGTAACAGGTTTATCAATTGGTTATGGAAATTTATGTCAACTATAGGTTCCTAAAAATACTAAAAAACTAATTGTTTAAAATCTTGAGGATGTATTGAAATATTCTAGGCCAACATCCATCCTAACACCTTAATCAGAATATAGCAGGGCCCGAAGGGAATTTCTGTTCCCCACATGCTAGAAACTAGTTCCGAGGAATTGAATAACAGCTTTTGGAATGATTTTTTCTAATTAATAACAATAAAAAAGCGTATGAAGAAAAATTTAATGTGAACATAACTCTTTACATTCATCATTCATAATAATTAAACATAAAATTTCATACATAGCTACAAGTTACAAGTAAAACCTAAAACCAAAATCTATTAAAGTAGAGGTAACAAACAAAATAAACTCAAGACCCCTTATAGTGAGAGGGTTGTAAGATCCTAGATTTTCTTATGGTATGTTTTAGTTTTGGTTTTGGTTTGGACTTTTTTTTTGGATAGGTAACTATTTTACCACGCTTATGGGAAGTCCTGGGGCTATTCTGGGGGTTCGGGACACGAAAGAGGAAGAAAAGGGAGTTTCTAGGAAAGTTGCACGGTTTGCGAACAGTTAGTGCAAACAGTGCAGGAATCCTAGGTAACCATAAAACCATGGAGAGAGACTTATGCATGGTTTTAATATAGTATGAAAAACCATATGGAATCCCATGGAACCTATGAAAAGGGGTTCTTTTTGTAACGTGTCTCACACACGATTTGGAAGACCGTGAAGGTAAACCGGAAGGCCCAATATTTTTGAGAAAATTACAAAAATTAAATCCCTAGATTTTAAAACCCAACTCATGTTTCTCATCCATTTCTCTCCCTAAAAACCTAGTGATGATCTAGGATAACCCAATCTTCCAGAGGTTATTCTCCTTAGATTCTTGGCAGTTTGGACTGTCATCGGTAATGAAACGAAGATCCAAGTAAGGTTAATCTCACTCTGGCTTCTATTTTTGGTTAAAGGTTTCCATTTATTCTCTACATCCTTATGAAGCCCTAAAACCTTCCTTTTTGGGTGAGATTCAGTTTGAAGCTTAAAAAGGCGGTTGAATCCGTTTCTATCACTTCCATTAGGAATGTTTTCCTCATCAGATTCGAGGTAGGTGGTATACAAGTTATATCCTACAATTTTGTTATATATTTATGCATGTGTGTTGAGATTTTTTGTTTATCTTGTTGTGTATTGGATACCTTGAGTTTGATTTGGTAAATTGGGTGTCTAAATTAATTCTTTATCCCCTAATTTTCCCCATGGGATTAATGGAGGATGACTTGACCATTTTAGCGCCACCCATGGCGTGTGTCGGCACTCCCGAAACTAGAAAATTGTAGGGCTAAATGAAGGGTTTCCTAGGGACAATTTGATTTCCATATAGAACATATATAAATGTTTGATTTAGTTATAAGTGGAATATTGGTGTTTGTGCCTAGGTTTTTATGTAATTTCATAAAGGGTTGTTTGGAATTAATTGAAGTAGGTTAATTGGGTTAAATTTGATTGTGTAAAATGGTATAGGAATTAGGTTGAAATACCAAAGGGGCTACTACATATGAAATGTTGAGCATATTAAATTGGAAATGGCCTGTGAAATGAGGAATGTAAATGGTTTCATAAGGTAATTGATGAATATGGAATGAGTTAATAATTGGGAAAACATGGGGAATACCTAATGGGTTGAATGTGATAACGTGATTGTGCTATGTATTATAAGAGTTGAACCTAAAATGCATAGGGGGTAACTTCTTGTGAAATTGTGAATGGGCTAAGTGGGTTAGTACATGGTAATTGATGAATATTTTCTATGTATGGGGGTTTTGGAACACACTTAATGGGTTAAGGTATGAGAATGGGAATTTGTATAAATAGATATAAATTTTATATGATAAATGTATTATTGGGTTATGGTATAGTATTAATTCCCATGTTGTTTGTTATATATTGTGAACACCAATGGCATTGTTTATACTTGGTTGTGTTATGGTAAGGTTGTGGTTATTGGATAAATAGGAAGGTGCAGATGTCTTGGTAAAGTTGGGTGTTGACATGACATTATAATCCCATGGATTGAGTTAGATTGAGGATCCAAACTCCATCCCATACATTCATGGGTTAGGGAAGTGGTAGAGGCTTCATTCCCTTAATGGTTTCATTCCACCCAAACAGAGGCTTCGAGGTGAGGATAACGTATTGATGTGATATGTGCATCCTTAGTTAGATAGGGACTTGAATTATTTCACCTATGCATAATGATTTATTGCCTTAAATCCCTATAGAGATGATGTATATGCCTAACCCAAAGAAGATGTGATAAGAATAGAATATGTAGTAAAAATGGTATAAGACATAGAATTGGGATAAATACTTGTCGTTAATTAAATAAACCATGTTAACAGATGGCACCAGAAATGTCCCTTGTTTACTTACCATTTATTTTTTACTTATATGCACTATCTATTAGATAGGATATTTTGTTGACACAGTTGGTGTTTTCCTAGTGAGTTTTGTACTCACACCCTACTCTGGCCACCGTTCGGTACCCGATCAAACTTCTTGGTTGTAGGTTAAGAAAAGGGCAAAGTCCCTACCCTAGTATATTGAGTTGGTATCAGAATGTATATAGAGAAGGATCTGTAAATGGAGTAGGGACCCATTTGGGGATTTTCTGTTTGTCTTATTTGTTTTATTTTATTCACTTTTACTACAAGTATTCCATGAAATTGTTAGTGTTGAGTTATGTTTTGTACCTTGTTGGGAGACGTTTGGATTGTATGTTTATTGGTTATTAATATTTCTTCCCCTATTTAAATTGTTTTTTAATGTGTAATACTCTAGTAAAGAGGATATATTCTCCTAACGTGACTCATTAGACCCTCTATGCTAGTCAGAAGCCTCTGGCATAAGGGTAGAAGTGCTTGATGCCATGTGGTGAACCATCTTAGTGCACCTGTTTAGAATCTCCTAGGTCAGGGATGTTACAAAGTGATATCATAGGATTTCTTTTCTCTTTTTACTATATGGGGATTGAAAACAAGTGATTAGGATGTGTTGGGCCTTTTTAATGATCTCATTCTTGAGAGTAGTTTCCCCATGTATAAGGTAAAATCCATGTCGTCCTGTGTGGGAATTGTTGTTTTTTATGTGTGTTGTTATAGTTAAATTATATTTCACCATTGGGTGATGCACATGTTTTGTGATTTGAATGATTTATGATATTTTTTCCATTTCTAGAATGTAATGAGGTTATGAATTCGTTCATCAATTTAGGTACTTAAGGAAGTATGTGACATGCATCATTATAGGAACACACAAGGGATGGTTGTGCAAGGCATAGACAGTATAATTCATTTTACTTCCTTAATAAATCTAGAAAAATGATTCCTAATAAGAGTCATTTTAGTGGTTGATTAAAAATAATTCAAATGAATATTTATGAAATATCATGTATAAAGAAATATTAATGAATGAGTTAACATTTTAGGTTGTGATAAATTGTAAAGGTTGATTCGGTGTCTAAAAGAAAATGTATTTCATAATGATGATAAAATTGTTAAAGGATTTATCCTAATGAAAGGTTTAAATAACTTTAAATGATGATTGTAAAAAAAATTAAATGGGAATGTGCCTAAGATGAATGGATCATGTTGTGAATGAAGAATTGGTTTGAAGATATGTTGATGAAAGACATGTGATTGAGTAAATTTGTTACCCCATGTTGATCATGACCTGTTGTAGGTATGGTATATGGTAGTGTTCTAAGTGTGATGATGATTGTTGGGATAGAAGATGAAGAATCATTGGTTTAAGGTTGTTAGCGTGGTATCTTTATATCTGTGATTAAATCCTATCTGTAATTCTTCAAAGTGTTGGGTGAATGATAATTTAAAATGAGAATAATTGAGTTCAATAGTGGGTATCCTTTGTGTTTTTAGTCTTACCCTGGTATGTGTGGGTTGGTATAGTGAGAGTTCCCGAGTTTGAGACTTTTTATTTGGATTGTGAGGTCATTCCTGTTATGATATGTCCTTGGTGGTGTGTTTCAAGAACCCTTGGTAGGGTTGTGGTTGTTGGCTTGTGAGGTGTTGTTCGATAATGTGAGTGTGGAAACTCTCATGGTTCATAACCATATAGAGTTCATGTAGGATCCTAAGTGTGGTGTCTGGGTCTTAGTGACCTTGAGAGTAGGGATCTTGCGAGTTTCGTTTTGAATCCTGGAGAGTATTATTTTATCTTAGTGTTGATAGGTGTGTACACCTTTAGTACAAAACCAAGATTAAATTGTATAGTTGTTCTTGGTTCTTTCGTAAGGGCACCCTAGTGTTTGTGATAGGAGTTATAGTTTGTTTTGGAGGGTTGTATCATATCGATGCCTGAATATCTTATTTGGATGATGATTAATGGAGGTCTCGAAGTTATTTGGGAGTGGAAGAGACAAGGGTGGATAGAGTGTGGTTATATGCTTTCTCTCGATGGTGACACCCATGGTACGGGAGGTCACGTGTCTGAACTTGTTTGTGTGAAGGGTCTAGTTGTTGGGTAAGATTTAGGAGCATCCTTAGAGCTAATGAGGCTGGCTAACCTAGATACATGGTTAGGTAAGTAAGTGGGTGATGGGATATACATACATAAAGGTTGGTTTTTGAGAGACTGTTGGTTTGATTAGTGTTTTAGACCATTGTGATTTGGTTGTTAGCTATCAGGTATTAATTGGAAGAAATTGATAGGTGTGTTAGAAAAAGTTCCACCTGAAACATTGGTTCATAGAAACCTTGTGATTTGGTTGTGGAGAAGTGGTGAGATTTGGTGGGCAATCACACTTGAGCAGTGGTGGTTAAGTGTTGATGAGATTTGTTTGGTAAAGGAGCCGGAGATCCTTGAAAGGTCATGGAGTCCCATAGTTGAACATCAGAAATGGATAAGTTGGTGGTGGTGTTCTTAGACAACTTCTTAACCCACCACATCTAGTGATGATCCAGCCCAATATCTTGATATCATCCCATGTACATTGAGAAGCTTTAGCTTTACACCAAGAGACTTGAAGGAGTTTGGTTTGATGATGGATTTCATGGAGTTTATGTGCATGTAAACGGTATGTGGGGATCTTGATGATGGGATGTACACCCTCTATGTCTTGGGGTGAGATCGCCATGATGAACCGAATGTCGACAAATATCATGGGTGTCCTTCACAGAAGCTAGGAATGGTCACTGGGCGACACTCTTTTTCTTATTTTTGAAAAATATAGATGCATGTGTATATATTTTGGGGTTTGTCTTGTGATTTAGTGTAAGATGTGGTGTTTTTAATCCCTCATGGAGAGAAATGGTAACAAAACTCCTAAGTTGGGGAGTGATAAGTCAGTCCTAGATGTGGATAGGAGAACATCGAGTTGATGTAATGGAACTGGGATGCCAATGAGGAACATGTGAGGTGCATGTTAGGTTCTATAAATATTCAATGTGGGACTTGGGTGTGGTGACTGATGAGCCAAGTTTGTCTTCGAGCTCAAGGTGGTTCCATGTGAAGCTTGTGATGTTTGTGCTGAATTTGTAGAAGGGTTTGGTTGGATATGATAACAGGTTGTGGAAAGTGAGGTTGGGATCGAAAAATCCAAGAAAGATCAGAGTAAGACTTGGGTAATTTCTCCTTTTGTTTTTTTATAACATCTTGAAGTTGAGGTAACCCTGGCCATGTGATTTAGTGTCATGTCATGGGTGATTCCTGATTACGGTCTGGAGGGAGGTAATGTAGATATGATGGAATTTTACTGGAATTAAGGGAATAACCTCAGTGGGTGTGTGGGATGATTATGATAGGCTTCAAGTCAGTAAACACCTTGGGAAGGTGAGAAGGGATTAGTGTACCATCAGTGGAATGTGGGTGTTCTGGGATAATCCAGTCGGATGTGGTCTAACATTAGATGGTAAACTTGAATGTAAGTGGTGAGAGTGAATAACATCTCGGTTCATGTTGTGTCGGCAAGTGCCTTTTTGGAAATGTAGTTATACCTGAGTGACATTGATTTCATCTCATTACTTGAATGGATAATGTAGAAATTTCCACTTTAATGGTTTAGACTTTGTGACTGGAATCCAATGCAGGGTATTTCCCCTATGGATTTTCGGGCATGGTGAGTTGGGACATGTCAGGTGATGTGAAAGTTGAGTTGAGATTTGGGTAATCATTCCTCAATAGTGGTGAATCAACATAAGTTAGAAAATGTGGTTGAAATGACCATGCATTCTCCTTTGGGAGATATTGTGTTAGGTCACCATCAGAGTTGAAGAAAAACTAAGGAAAATGATGCCAAGTGATTTGGGTCTTGAGTTGGGTAGAGGATTAGACCGAGTGGGTGCCGATTGGTTCCCCATCATGATTTTATGATGTGTGTGAAGTTTCTTTGTGTAGTGAGTTATCAATTGTTGTCTAAGTTTTCTCTGTGGAGTTCTAGTGGTTGGTTATGGTTGAATTTGATGGTTCCTTGAAGAGTTTTTTATTCGTGTTGTGGTAATGGTGATGAAGAATTATGGGAAAAATTTGTGCCCTTGATCCGTTTTGGGTGGGCATTGTGATGTGCAACTAGAAACATAGAAAATGGGAATAGATAGGTAGGCCTAGTGGAATAATATCTAGTTACAGAAACATAGTGATTCTTGGGAAGAGAGGCTTGAGGATGATCCATTATAAGGTGGGGAGATTGTAAGATCTTTTATTTTCTAAAGTTATGTTTTTGTTTATGATTTTGTTTGGACTATTCTTTTTGGAAAGATAAGTGTTTCCACATTTTTATGGGAAGTCTTGGGGTGTTCTAGGGATTCATAACATGAAAGATTAAGAATAGTGAGTTCCTGGGCATGTTGCACGGTTTGCGCATGGCTAGGGAAAACCGCACGGGATTCCCAGGTAACCATGGAGCCATGGATAGAGGCTTATTCATGCATTGCACATGGTTTGGAAAAATATATGTCATCCCTTAGAAACCGTGTAAAGGGGTAGGATAGTGGCTCCAGCAAGGTTTATGCACAGTTTGGAAAACTATGTGGGTAAATCATGTGACCTAGTATTTTTGAGAAAATTATAAAAAATCCGTCCCAGGATTTTAAACCCAAACTCCGGTTTCTCCTCTATTTCACACCATAAAACCCTAGTGATGAACTTGGATGACCTAATCTTCCAATAGGTTATTCTCCTTCGATTCATGGCTATTTGGATTGTTATCGGTTGAGAAATTTAGATCCGAGTAAGTCTAATTGGATTCATGCATCTCTTTTTGGTTAAAGATTCCCATTTCTTCTTCATCTCCTTCTGAAGCACTATTACATTAATTTTTTTGTGAGATTCAGGTTGAGTATTAAAAGTGTTTTTGAATCCATAAATATTTCTTTGATTAGGATCATTATCATCATTTCATTTGAGGTAGGTTCCCTACAAGATATATCCTATATTTTTGTTATAGATTTGTGCATGTGCATTGATATTTTTCCTTTCTCTTATTTTGTATTGGTTACCTTCTGTATAATTTTTTAAATTGGGTGTTTAAATGATTTATTTAACCCCTCATAGGCTCCTTGGGATGCATGGAGGATGACATGACCATTTTAGGGCCACCGATGGGGAGCGTTGTCACTCTCAAGCCTATAAAATGGTATGACTAAATGAAGGGTTTCTAAATGATAATGTGGCACCCATGTAGAACATATCTAAATGGTTAATTTATTTGTAAGTGGAATATTGGGGTTTTTGCCTTAGTTTTCAGGTAATTTCAAAAAGGGTTTTTTGGAATGAATTGAATTGGGTTAGTTTGGTTAAATGGGATTATGTCTAATGGTATAGGAATTATGTTGAAATACCAAAGAGGACTAGCACATATGAAATGTTGAGAATGTTAAATTGGAAATGGATTTTGAAATGAGACATGTAAATTCTTGAATAAGGTAATTGATGAATATGGAATGGTTTAATACATGGGAAATCAATGGGCATTCCTAAGGGGTTGAATGTGATAAAGTGATTATGCTAGATATTATAAGATTTAAACTTGAAATGCATAAGGGGTAAATTCTTGTGAAATATTGAATGGGTTAAGTGGGTTAGTACATGTTAATTGATGAATATAGGAAAATTATGGGGGGTTTTGAACACACATAATGGGTTACGGCATGAGAATGGGAATTTTGCTAAATGGATATAAATTTTAAATGATAAATGTATTAATGGGTTATGGCATATTATTAATTCCCATGTTGTTTGTTATGTATTGTGAACTACAATGTAATTTTTTATGCTTGGTTGTGTTATGGTATGGTTTTGGTGATTGGATAAATAAACACATGCACAAGGCTTTGTAGATTAGGGTATTGACCTGAGGTTCTACACCCATAGGTTGAGATAGACTGTGGCTCTAAAATCCACCACATAAATGCATGGGTTAGGGAAGGGGACAGAGGTTGTATTCCACCAAATGGTTTAATTCCACCCCAAATGAGGATTCTAGGTGAGGATAATGTGTTGATGTGATATGTGTATCCTTAGTGAGATAGGGACTTTACTTATTTCCCCTATGCATAGTTATTGATTTCCTTAGACCCATGGTTAGACGATGCACATTCCTAACCCAAAGAACATGCTGTAATAATGTACTATGTAGTAAATATGGTATAAGGAATGGAATTGAGATAAATACTTGTTGGTAATTAAATGAACCATGTTATTATATGGATCCCTAACTATCCCTTATTTACTTACCATTTATTTTGTACTTGCATGCACTATTTATTACACTGGATATTTTGTAGAAAGCATTGGTGGTGGTCTACTGTGTTTTGTACTCACACACTTCTCAGGCAAACGTTGGGTACCAGAGTAGACTTCTTGGTTGCATTTCAGGACAAGGGAAAAGGCCCTACCCGAGGATGTTGAGTTGGGATCAGAATTTACATGGAGTAGGATTTTGACTTAGAGTCGAGACCCTTTTGCGGATTGGCCATTTTTCTTATTTTTTTGGTTTTATTCACTTGCACTGCTAGTATGTCATGACATTTTCAATGTTGAGTTATGGTTTGTACCTATTTGGGAGATGTTTGGATTGTATGTTTATCATTTTTTCATATTTTCTCCACTATTTAAATTATTTTATATTGTTTCTTACTCTGATAAAGAGGGTATAGTATCCTCACATGACTTATTAGACCCTTACAACTAGTCGGAAACCTCTACCATATAGGGAGGAACACTTGAGGTCATGTGGTGACCCAGATCGAGGCACCGGTTTAGTGGATCCTAGGTCAGGGAAATTATAAGGGTTAACACCCACCATGTCACCACCATCAACACCATCAAAAATATGTCTCTAATAATAGTACCTACCACCACCTTCATGAGAATCCTTTCCTTTTCCTGAGTTAGACAAAAATAGTCTTCACACACCCATGGGTGTATATAGGTTGTCAGGTCACTTTCCAAGAAGGATACCACCAAGTGCTACATGAATACCATTTATTAGATAAATAATCACTCTAATTTTGAAATAAGTAAATAATTTTAATTTTAAAAAAAATATCTTTTAAGGATAGATATGAGATGCAAGAGTAAATGCAAAAAGGTAATAACCCCTTATTAGAACCATGAGAAATCACTAAGTATCAAAGTTTAGTGGGGTCCAAGGATCCTCATTCTCCCTGTAATCATCCATGGATGAAAATGTATTTATCCTTCTCGAGAAAACCAATACCCATCATCATAGTTTCTTTAGTGTTTTATCATACACCTTCTCAGTATGGTGGGTCATACCAAGCATAATTTCCCTAGTATGACCACCTAGGTACTGAGAATTACCATGTAGTTCAACCCATTTTTTAAAC
Organism: Viscum album; assembly: GCA_963277665.1. Classification (NCBI taxonomy): domain Eukaryota; kingdom Viridiplantae; phylum Streptophyta; class Magnoliopsida; order Santalales; family Viscaceae; genus Viscum; species Viscum album. The sequence goes on along the minus strand of OY728134.1, from coordinate 859,992,754 downwards.
CATACCAATCCACTTTCATCATAAATCAATCCATCTGATTGAAAAGAACACCACTACAAACCAAAACCATATAAGATAAATCTTTTCAAAAACCTTACACACACCAACACCTTTGAAATCACCCATTAAACACATATTAAAATTTTGGAAAACGTTTTTAAAAATTGGGAATCACATTTAAATCATAAAATAATAGAAAAATATGGAGCTGCCTATAATTCTTCTTAATACCACCAAAATATGGTTATACACCATAATACATGATGTGTGGAGATCCTATTGAAGAAAGAAAACACCACAAAAATCGAAACCCAATCTAAAAAATTTGGATTCAACAAACTCTAGGTAACCACAACCACCGTAGATAAGGAAACTCAAGAAATTGAGGAGAACAGACTAAGATGAGAATATATGGGACACTTAATTAATTATTATTAGAGAAACAAGTCCCAATTAACCCAAATAGTAAGTCTAAGTAGGAGGTGGAGAAGAGGGGAGGCAAAATGAGGGACGCATGGCTTCGGCTGCATAGTATCACAAAACATGATCCCAACAGAGTGGGTGTCTAGTTACAATGATTAGCCACTAAATGAGGCTAATAATGATTGTTAATTTATATAATATTCATGTGATTTATTATTTATAAACACCATTTTAGTGCATTTTACATTTTGAACATCATTTCACATTATGATTGTAATTCCTTCTTAAAATGTACTATTATGTGGTACATTTCTTAACATCATTTAAAGTACCCAACGATCTTGATTTTATTTTAATATTTAATTTTTAGGTTTCTAATTTTATTTGGAACATTTCATATATGTGGAGTGTTGGAAGATACATATTGGAAGACCACCAAAATGGGACTTCATGCAAACAATTTTGGAAAGTCTGATTGGACACAGGCCCACTGATAAGAATGTGAGGACCACATACAGGCCCAATGAAGCCCAAATTTTCTGGGATTCTAGAGTAGAAAAGTCCAAGTTCCACAGGATTTCCACCACCCTAGGCCTACCATAATCAAGTGGGATGCATTGTACTCTTGGAGGATCAACCCAAGGCTCACAAAATTCTTATTTTAGGTAGTGGTGATGAAGGAGTTCTTCATCTTTGGTGCGGGGTTTCATTGTATTCTTATGATGCCGCTTGGAGTTTGTAATCGCATTTCATTCTCATGTAAGTTGTTTAATTCACCTTAGTTTCTTAATAAAAGTTCTTCCTTTACTCTTATTATGTTCTTCTACATATCATGTTGATACCTTTGGTTCAAGGTGTGAATTTATTCACATCATACTCTGTGATATTTATCACACAACAGTGGAGTGATGGATTTTTGTTATTGTCTTTACTTCTTCAATTCCACCTTCATAAGTCTACTTCCTGCTTTCATTGAAGGCATGTCATCAATGCAGGACTAACTCTTTTATTGGTTGATCCAAGGTAGTATCAAGGGGATGGATTGGATTTTCTTTCTCACTCCATTAATTGCTAATTACTTATTTTAAATGAGATTTTTATTTGATGATTTTGAAATCACTTCATCCTTATTGAATTTAAGGTCACACATTTCAAGTGCTAATACGAAACTTTACCTTGGAGTGCTCAAAACATTGATACTTAAAGTGTATATGTGATTAGTGTTAGGGTGTGTAGGCATTAAACCAGTAATTGATGATTTTGTTTGATCTTCTTAAATGAACCCATCTCAAATATAAGAAATTGAAATCATTAAAAAAGTAATTCATCCTATACATCCTGAGTGATAACCTAGGATCACTCATTACCTTAATTTGAATTAACTTAAATCTATTATTGATCCTTTAAAACCATCTTAAATCAACCCAAGTTGGCCACTTTATAGCCAAAAACAATCCATAGAATGTACGTGTCTGTAGGTACTTCTTAGGTCGCTGAGGATTCGACAACCCAAGATAGACTACAAGGACCGTCTACCTTATTCTTTTGGGTAAATTTGAGCGTGAATCAAATTTTGGCGCCATTTATGGGGACCCAAGTAAGTTACCTTAGACACTATCATCCTTTTCTCACCCCATGTTCTTCATTCTCACCCCCATCTCTCTTATCTTTACCCCTTTCTATTTGTGTGTGTCCTGAGAATCTAAAATCCAACTTTTTATCTTCTCCAATGGAGTATCTTCCAAATTATCATGTCACAAACTCATGCTGGAATCAAATGGAAAATCAATATTGGGAAGCCCGGAAATTATAAAATTTATTTGATCAACCCTTGATTAATTACCACTCAACAGGTGAGATGTATAATCAGTGGGGTGATAATTGTTTAAAGGATCAATTTACATCCCTCTCGAGGATTATTGAAGAGATCCAACTTAATGAAGGTCACTATTTAAAAACTCTTATCCAGAATAATCCTAAAAAACTGATTGTACAATTGTGTAACCAAATGGAGATAATGAGTTCTGAGGTATCATCTTTGAGACTAGAACTACAATGCATTAATACTTCTGAGGAACTCATCTATACACAAAATGTACCTTACAAAACCTTATGTGGAGTGTCTATTTTCCCACAAACCACTCATGAATTTATTGAAGAACCAACCTTTGGATTTGGGGTAACGGAATTGAATCAAGAAATTGTTGAAGTGTCTTTAAATCAGGAGGAAATTGATTTCACATATTCACAAGAGGGAAATGTTTCATTGTGGATTGAGTCTTCTATGTATAACTCTATTGATTATTTTCCAAAAACACAAATCACTAAAACATTGAGAGAAATTAAAAACATTGAGTCCATACCCATTCTTGACACTAATCTCTCCAATTTGGTGGTTGAATCTTCTATTCTAAAGGAACCAATTTTTTTGAGAAATTAGGAAAATGAAACTGAGTTGGATTAAAAAACTCAACCTGTGTTTGAAAGTCCTATACAACCCAATATAAAAATTATTATCCTTCCTTCCCCACCCAAGTATCCCTTCATAGGGTATAATCAGGAGCTTTCAATTGGAATTCATTATTCTCTTGAAACCAAAAAAGTTGGAATGATCATTTCTTTCTTAGGAAAGACTACAGAGGAATCTAGATCAACCATTTCTGATATTTCTTAGCTTTTCCCACTAATTGTAGAACAAAGGTTTGTACATGACAAAAATTCTAAACAAAGAATCAATCTCAATAAATTAGAAGTGGAGAAATATGGGGTCCTTAAAATTTTGAATGTTGGTATTGGGTAAGTAAGGGGGTTCAAGTCGAGATAACGACATTAAACAAAGTGCTGCATGGGAGGCAACCCATGGTTTTCAAGTTTCAAATCATTTTTTGGTTTTAATCAACTTTATATTTTAAATAAGATTAATGAATTATTTTGATATTTAAAAAAATAGAATGTTGACATATTACTATATTATTAGTATGCATGGGTATGAAAGGAGAGCGCCATATCCATCTGTGTCACGTGGTGTGATCCTTGAGTAATACCTTACCCAGAAATTTAAAAAGAAGACAATGTATCATCAGTTTATTTTATGTTGTTCTTATGTGTTTTTAGGTTAAAATAAAAATAACAAAAAATCAATAAAAATATAATAATAATAAAAAGGCCACATCATAAGTCATGGGGAAAACCACATCACAACCGGCGAAGCCACGGGGACTCGAACCCAGGACTGAAGGGAGACATGGGTGCGCGCTTACCACTAACCTAAGGATTTTTGTGCCTCCTTATTCTATAATTTTTATTTATATACTTGTATTTTACTCTCTTTATTATATAAATATATATATATATATATATTGTTTTTTTTCTTTTTTCCTTTTTCCTTTTTCTAATAGGGAACTCTACAGTGACATAGATATCAAAGCACTAAATTGGAGCAGCAAGAACTTCAACTTCAATAATGAGGTGACTTCATTCCATGATCCTTATATTTCAATTTTCTTTTTGAACTTCCCTTATCTTCCTCTACTCCTTATAAATTTTCATTTCATCAAACATTGGGGATAGTGTTATTTTATGTTGGGGGGAGATAAAATAAAAAATTCTTTTGTGTCAAAAAAATGAATGATTTGAAAAAACAATTGTGTAAATAGAAATAAAAATTCCTTTAACTTTGAACATGGTAATACACATTGCACACTTTGAAACTGAATATCAAATAATTTAGCATGCCCCGATTCTGATTTTAATCCTTGTATAATTTCATGATCATAGATTTTCGAAAGTGTGGTTATCCAATGTGATATTTCATCGTTTATATTTTCATCCAAATAAAAAAAATATCACAAAGAATGTCCTTTGGATATTGGGGTATTAGTTTGAATTCGTGGGGTACCCCAAATAAATATCATAGGTTTGGTGATCATTTTAGTTTTAATATGAGTATTCAATAAAAAAATTAAAAATAACAATTAATTTGCATGTAGAGAAATGAAAAGACCTAATGTGTGGCTTTCGGCACTTAGGGATCATGACTCCATAGTTTTCTGGCCGAGAGTTAGTAATTTTATATCAATTTTTGGTAATTTGAATTTTTTTTTGACTGAGTTAACTCGAGATGATGCCCGAGTATGTGGGTTTCACTTGGTGCCCAAAGTTCTTTGAGCCTGGGATTCATCGGAAAAGTCTCGCTACAGGGGTTGACTCTTTTGAGTGCAATTTCAATTACCTTGGAAAATTTGAAAAAACAAAAAAACAAAATACAAAAAATAAATACAAAATATAATTAAAAAATTGATTAATCATCTTAATATTTAAATGTGATTCCACCTAGCACTTCCATCATTTCCCTCTTGAATAAAGATGGACCCCATGTCTAATGTGATGCACAACACATCATCACTCTTAATTGATATTGGATGAAATATGGTGATGAATTTGAACAAAGGAATGGGATTGGGATTGGTATATTCTTATGAAACTATCTTGTGTTTAAATATTTTTGATGGGTTTCATTATTGTTTGGTATAAGGGTTTTGGGTGATCATTGTGTATCAAAATGTTTTTGGAAAAGGGAATTCGAATTTCATATTGTTCAGATATATTTTGCCTAGGACTAGAAAAAAAGTCAAGTTGATGGTGTGATTAGACAATAAATGAGGTTAATTTTCATTGTTAATTTATATAATATTCATGTTATTTATTATTCATAAACACCATTTTTGGTCATTTTACATTTTGAACATCATTTCACATTATGATTGTAATTCCTTCTTAAAATGCACTATTATGTGGTACATTTTTTACCATCATTTAAAGTACCCAATGATCGTGATTTTATTTTAATATTTAATTTTCAGGTTTTTAATTATATTGGGAAAATTTCATATTTTTGGAGTGTTGGAAGATCCATATTGGAGGACCACCAAAATGGGATTTCATGCAAACAATTCTGTAGAAGTCAGATTGGAAACCAGCCCACTGATGAGAACGTGGGGCACAACATACAGGCCCAATGAATCCCAAATTTACTTGGATACTAGAAGACATGTACAGGAACAAATAATTATTCAAGAGTCGGTGCTAATTCGGCCTCCATTGTGGTTATTAAGGCGGTTCAATCTGGAGATAAAATTCTGGTCTAGATTCTACGGCCCAGAAAACATCCTACCAATATAATCATATATCGGCATCCACAACTCCAAATGGGACCAAAATTTATAGATGGTTAGGAGACATATGGGGATCCATTTTCTTCTGATATTTCCCACTCTAATTACGCCATCTAGAAGGTCTTCCAAGCGTGTCTGTTTGGTGGTTGCAAGCTGACTGCCACCTCAGGTCAAGAGTGGAAAAGTCCAAGTTCCACAAGAATTCCACCACACTAGGCCTACCATAATCAAGTGGGATGCTTTGTACTGTTGGAGGCTCGACCCAAGTCTCACAAAATTCCTATTTAAGTTAGTGTTTATGGAGGATTTTTTCATCTTTGGTTCCTGGTTTCATTGTAGTGTTATGGTGCCACTTTGAGTTTGTAATCGCATTTCTTTCTCATGTAAGTTGTTTAATTCACCTTAGTTTCTTAATAAAAGTTCTTTCTTTACTAATATTCTTTTCTTATGCATATCGCGTTGATATTGTTGGTTCAAGGTGTGAATTTATTCACACCATACTTTGTGATATTTATCATACAACGGTGGAGTGATCGATTTTTGTTATTGTTTTTACTTATTCAATTCCACCTTCGTAAGTCTACTTCCCGCTCCCGTTGAAGACATTTCATCAATGGAGGGCTAACTATTTTATGGTTTGATCCAAGGGAGTAGAAAGGGGGTGTATTGGATGTTATTTTTCACTCCATTAATGGCTAATCACTTCTTTTAAATGAGATTTTTATTTGATGATTTTAAAACCTCTTCATCCTTATTGAATTTAAGGTCACACATTTCAAGTGCTAATACAAACCATTACCTTGGAGTACTCAAAACTTTGATCCTTTAATTGTATTGGCGATTAGTGTTAGGGTGTGTAGGCATTAAACCAGTAAGTGATGATTTTGTTTGATCTTCTTAAATTAACCCATCTTAAATATAAGAAATTGAAATCATAAAAAAAGGAATTCATCCTAACCACACCGAGCGATAACCAAGGATTAACTCATTACCTTAATTTGAATTAACTTAAATCTGTTAGTGATCCTTTAAAACCATATTAACGCAACCCAAGTTGGCTGCTTCATATCCAAAAACAATCCATATAATGTACGTGTTTGTAGGTACTTCTTAGGTCCTTGAGGATTCGACAACCCAAGCTAGACTACAAGGACAGTCCTACCTTCTTCTTTTGGGTAAATTTGAGCGTGAATCATACACTAACCAAGATGCATGGTTTTTTGTGTACTAGAACATGGACCTGAACCTAATTGTGTGTACTTCTAAGTCCATCTATCAAGGAACACATCATTTTTATATATTTTCATATGGTTTCTCATAACTGTGTGCCACCATATATCCCTCAAAAACATTAATTTTTATTTCAAAGCCACCTATAAAAGATATGGGATCAAATGAGGACAAAAAATAAATTAAAAATACCTACAAATAAAATTATTGGTTTGATAATTCTTCCCACCATAATACTTCCACCATCAGAAAGTCAATTCATAGTTTGATCAGATAATAAGTGATTGTACTTATCATTTATCAAATACTTTTTCCTACATCCCATGATCATCATTCTCATGCTTCCATATGAAAATAAATAATAGAATATATTCCCCACAATAAACTTTCACTAGGGAATCCACAATCCAAACTTGTTGCTCGATCATTGATATATCGGGTTCAAACTCAAGTTCTTTCTAGTTCCACACATGAAAATGATATATATTATAATTTTTATTTACTGAGAAACATGTAATGATACATTAATCAATTTAAATTTAAAAGTAAATTCTAAGTGATACATCAACTTATCCATCCTCTCGGTAATCTCAAAATGTCTAACATACCTAGGGGTGAGCTTCCTCTGCTTCTAGAGATGGTGATGAGCCGAGTGAGGTGTCACCTTTAGAAACACTCGGGAACCCTCTCATAATTCAGTATATCATGGTCAATTATTGTTATAGTAAATTTAAAGACTATGAGACATCATCCAACACTTCCTGATTATCCGAATTTTGATAATTGTCTATTATATAGGTCTTGGTCCCACTAAGGAAGTCTCACCCACTCTCATCTATTATAGAGGATGTAATAACCCGGTTTTTCACTCTAGTATGGATACATAAATTTTTGGTCTAATTCTTTATCTAGGACCTCTTATAGATTCTTTTCTAGTTGGTAAACATCCCAAAGGTGTATGGGGCTTTTTTGAAGCTCGGAACACATATTTTTAGGGAAACTAGCCAATGTGCACGGTTGGCACATGGTTTTCCTAACCGTGCATATGGTGTTTTCTCAGACAGAGTCACCTCACATAGTTTTTGCATGGCCACATAGCCTAACCATGAAAGTTATGCATTATTCCCAAGTAATAATGCATGGTGTTTTCATGGTTGGTCAAACCATATAGACAAACCTTGTACAGGCCATTTTCAATAATGACCTAATTAGATCCATCCTTCCCTAATCTGATAACCAATAGAATTAACCTATTTCTATATCAAATAGTATCTTTTTTAACTCTAAAGGTATGGATAAAGATATATCCTTCCTCCGAGATCCGATCGAGCTTTCTTTCAACATGTTGGATGTGCAACAGAAATTACTTGAGTCTGTTTAAGCCTTTATCCATCTCTTTTTCTCTCAATATAGTTATCTGGGTATGAGTATTTTTATCATTTTCTTATATCTACTCAAATATGATCCAAATCAAAGGATAATACTAGAGTAGGAGATTCATAAAATCCAAAATTGGGAAGTTTTTGACTCATCCCGAAAGTTCATTGATTTTGGATTTGTCGTGTGGGTCCCAATGATTCATTAGGTAACACTTACAGAATTTATATGCCATAATTACAATCATTAGAAACATATGGATATTCACTTCCTATATATGTGATTAATTTTTTGCGTTTACACCCATAACTCCATTAATCCCATGTAGGATGTTTTTCAATAATTTTCATTTTAGTGTTTTAACACATTTGAGCCATCATTCGGGTGTGCCTTATATTGACCCTTCTAAGGGTATTTTTTCTGAATTAAACGGATTTTTTGTAATATTAATTTCATAATGTAAAGTAACATGTATGATAAACACTTGACATGCTTAAGGTAAGTGTCTCAATTTGAGAATTAAAGGTGAAATGTGAATTGGCAAGTATTCTAAGTATATGACTTGATGTTAAATGTAAATGACTAGTATGTTTCATATCCTTAGAACCCCATAAAAAATTAATGGAAGGTAGTGGAATAATCCTTGAATATGGAATATGTTTTAATTAGACTAAATGAATGGTTTCATGATACTTTTCCTTGTCACACTAATGAAAGATAAGTCTTGAACAAATGAATTGATTAAAAGGTTGCATGCTACATGATCTTATCATACTAATGAAAGGGAAATATTGAATCAAATGAAATATTACATGACTTCAATATCAAATAGAATTGGACTGACTCAAGATCGCCTTGGATTCTGATCGGATAAGGCCATGAGAACTCACGAACCTCATTCTGATTCAAGGATACAGCTTTCTTAGGTTGAGACCCACCCAGATCCTGATCCTTTTTTATTATTTTTATTCTATATATAACAACATAGGATACCTTCAATATCATTATAGTATTCCACGGATACACTCCTTGGATCCAACATTTTACATGTAGGTTCCGTGGTTAAATCTCATCAGGCCCTATCATTGCTTAGCCATGTTTTACCTTAGATGAACTCCATGGACTCGGTAGGAGTCTCGTTGTAAAATTCCTTGGACTATTCTCTTTGTATTACACTCTTAACCCATGAGATTCTATAGTTATTACTGAGTTGGAGACTCTTGAGATCTATGTCACCTTGGTTATTACCTTGTGAATTCACTATTAAATATCATTAAAAGTTTCTTAGTTATAACTTGGAACCTTTGTAATTGCTAACATGTGACTTATTTATAAACTATTAATAATAAAATAATTAATTTTTAACCTGTTTAGACACCATCTGAGGGTTTAATATGGTACTTGGGTATTTAGTAACATTATAATTCTTTACATTATATGTTCATTCTTTTACACTATTATAATTCCATTACACAGGCCAAATGTTATAGACACTATTGGTGGTGGCCCAATGAGATTTATCTCGCACACTCTCTGGGTGTCGTTTGGTACCCAGAGTAGATTACATGGATGTATGTCTTGAGAAAGGGATAGATATAGCTTAGAACACTTTATTGATTACTGTTTAGTATGGAGTTTGATAGCTGATGACCGATCCGTAGCTCGAGATGCTTCAGATAGTCTTTTTATTTCCTTTATACATATGTGGAACATGTTATGCCTGCTATCTTGTATCCATGTATTCCAGTTTTCTAGTGAAATGACATATCATCATTAGTTGTTGTATTCTTGTATGTTATTCTAGTTATTTTAGTTATTGTTGTTGTTGTCTCTATTTTCCAATATGCTTTCTCTTTACTTATATTGCTTCCACTATTTTCCTTTTTTTATAATAATCCTTTGTGATACACTTTTCTAATGAGGGAATAGTCTCCCCACACACAAACCATAGGCCCTCGCTTCTAGTCAATAGCCTCTGGAATTCAGGGAGATGCACTTGAAGCCATGTGGACCACCAGGCTCGGGGCACCCAATAAGTGGCATCTGGGTTAGGGACATCAAAAAGTGGTATCAAAAGAGTTTCCTTTCTTTAATTAATATTTAGAGACAATATATTAGAGATTTAGAATGCTGGAAACTTGGTCATAAGTCATTCTTGGGTTTCGTGAACCCATGTTTGGGGTAAAATCTGAGTTTCCCAAAGTATAATTGTTGTTCTATTATTTCTTTTACAGTTGATATTATTTTACAATTGAGTGATTCACATTTTTTGTGGTGTTATTTATTATTAAACTGTTTGTGTATTTTATTTCATCCTTGGCCTGATGATATGATGGCAAGTAGCATTGTTGCATTCATCATTATAGGCACCTAGAATTTGCATGTCATGCAAATTTCCATGCCATATAGGTGTATTTAACTACTTTTCATTACATGATATACCTATGATTATTGGGTGATTTTATGATAGTCATCTTATTCTTGTATTAATCTTGGTTTTGATTGAGTGATTTCCTATCTTAATTCATGAGGGGTATGGGACCTCATGGGTTGGGATGAGAAATTTACTGAGTCAATCCATTATGATATAAATAAATGGGTGTCATTTCCAGTGATAAGATGTATGGGAACTGATTCACTAGAAATGTATATCCATTATAAAGTGAATCGTGACATCTAAAATAAATTGGTGTACATCCTTATCCTGCCTTATCATGTTCATGAAAGGTGGAGGAGTGAACCTGGTAATTAAATGTAAAAATAAATGAATCTTATACTTGAGAACTTATTGATACCTCGTCGTATAAGTAGGTATTTGGGGTAGTATGTCTTGGGTAGTGAGTTATCATGTGTTCATCTTCCTCTAGTGATTATATCTATCTACTCAATTTTTCTCTAAGGTGTGTGCTTAGATTTTTTAGACCAATGCCACCCTGATGTCCTCATGTTGTATGCCAGGAGGGTGGTGATGACCATGCTCCATATGTAGTGGTCAATGAGCTTCCAGTCTTACCTCTAGAATTTTCACTTGAGTCACAGTATTTTTTACCTAATTTGGACACTGACATCCAAGTTCATGATATTTTTCTATGTTAGATGAAATCCATGCATGGTGCTCCACATGTGGCACCTACAATGTCTGATCTGACTCATGAGTTCCAACAACAGCATCTTCCTACTATCCAGGGGATGGAATTTTTTAGGATATTGAGTCTTGGATAGGGGCCACCTTGTCAATATTTTATCATCTAGAGACACCTCAATATTTGTGGGTCAAAATTTCTACTTACAAGCTTCGAGATTCAGCCAATCATTGGTGGGATGTGATTTCCCAAGCTGGTCATCATTATGGCATGTTATGGTTTGATTTCCATACTACCATCTATGATCAATTCCTTCCTCAGACACTAAGAGCTAACAGAGCCAGAGATTTCATGCATCTCAAGTGGGGTCCTATGTCAGTTATGGAATATTCAGCACATTTCATACAGTTGCAGTGCCTTGAACCACTTCTATCCAGTGATGAGATTTCACGTGCTAGACGTTTTCAGGAGGGGCACCAGTATGCCATATATATATATGTGATTGTCTATATTTTACCTACCATTTCATATATATTCAATCAGTATCCTATCATTGAGTGTAACATGAGGGATGTAAAAATTAAATGGTTTAAAGGATTAATGTTGTGCCCGTCCAGTAGTTCTTTTGGTGGTTGGAAACATTCTTTTGAGGTTTCTCATTAGGGTAGAAACAACCAGAGTTCCCATTTAGATAGCTATAAAGTTTTTCATCAGTGTATAAAATAGGTTAATTCTAAGACTCAATGTGATAGACACCCACAAGAGTTTTAGGCTAGTGGTCATATGGGGAATTTTTAGTATTTCTGTAGGACCATTCCACCAGCTTCGAATGGAAAAGGATTTTCACCAGCTCCACCTTCAGGAGGGGGTACTTTTGCACCGTTTTAGGCAGGGATTTGAAATTGCATCGGTAATTCTGGATGAGGAGGAGGTCATGGTTGTGGTAGCTAGACCCCTGATCACCAGCAGTGCCATTAGAGTAGTTATGATCATTATAGTCCATCTATTTTACAGCATCATGGATCAGGAAAATTGAATGCACTATAGCCAATACTCATGGATCAGGAAATGGGACCATCTATAGTAAAATATAATATTGTTTTTTCATCTATTATAGTATCTTCTTTATTTCATATAGGTTCTTTGAACTATTTTATCTCTGAATCTATCATGGAGATTCTCAAACTAGAGATACAGTATTACTTTTGTATAGTGACCCTATATATTCTTTTTAGGGTACAAACCGGGGGTATACACCAGTGTAGGGACTAACCCTTGAGGTAGTAAGTTACCCTTTCTTATAAAAACTCTTCATTATTGAGATGACAGGCTTTGATGTCATTCTTGGGAAGGATTTGTTGCTTCAGTGTCATGCTTTTTTAGACTTTTATAGTTGTAGAGTATCTTTTACATCACTAAAAGGAAAATTTTATCTACATAAGGGTGAGTGAGATGTCTAGGCTGGTAGATCTATAATAGACCATCATGGGCTAGGTAGAGTGACCACCCAGATTTCAAATATCATCATGGAGGATCAAGGTTTATGATAATATGATTTCCCACTAGTAATGGATCATTTCAAGGATGTCTTTTACAATGAATTTTTTGGATCACCTCCTAAGAGATAGGTAGAGTTTACTATCGAAATTATACTAGGAGCAGCTCCAGTGTCCATTCCTCCATACAGGATGGAACCTATAGTGATTCAAGAGCTCAAGAAGTAGTTAGAGGATTTAGAGTCCAGAGGTTTTATACGACCTAGTACATCCTCTTGGGGTTCATCCATGATTTTTCCCAAGAAGGTAGATGAAACCATAAGTCTATATGTCGATTCCAGAAGGTTGAACCAGGTTTCTGTCAAGAACTGATATCCACTTCCTTGAATAGATTATCTCTTCAACAAGATCTGAGAGAAAAATGTATTCTTTAAGATCGGTATGAGATCATGTTATCATCAGGTATGAGTTAGACCATCACACATACCACGTATAGCTTTCTGTAGTAGGTATGGTCTAAATGAGTACCTTATTATGTCATTTATTCTTATGAATGTGCCCACTGCTTTCATTTATATGATGAATAGGTCATTCCATCTCAATTTGGATTCTTTTTTCATGGTCTTTGTGGATGACATATTGGTGTAATATCACTCTCATAGTGACCACACCAAACATCTTGATATCATTATGAGTACACTGAGAGAGCATCATATTTATGCCAAGCTTTCTAAATACCTCTTATGGATCAATAAATTCCATTTCTTGGGTCATATTATATTAGAATCAGCAGTATAAATCGACCTAGAAAAGGGTAGTGTTGTAGTTTCATGGGATTAGCCTAAGAATGTGTTTTATATATGAAATTTCTTGGAGATGGATTGATATTGCATGTTTTTCATAAAACATTTATCATATCATTCTTCACCTCTTTCTGGACTTAAAAAAAGGGTTCCAAGTTCATATGGTTAGAAGAATATGAGAAATCCTATCAAGAGACAAAAGGAAGGCTTGTATCGTCACCTATTCGGGATCTTCAAGAGATAGGCAAAGGTTATACCATCTTCTATGATGCATCAAGAATCATCCTATGAGTATTGCTAATGTAGGATGACAGATTCTTTGTATAGGGATCTCAGAAGTTGAGGTCTTATGTGAGAAATTACCCAATGCATGACCTTGATCTAGTATAATTTGTCCATTCCATATGTTTCTGAAGACACAAATTGTTAGGGTAGCATTTTGTGGTGTAAACAGACCATAATAGCCTCAAATATATATTTTTTCAGTATGACATTAACCTCAGACAGCAGATATTGGTTGAATATCTACAATAATTTTATTTTGTGCTTGCTTATATGTCTGGGGAGGGAAATGTAGTAGTAGATGCGCTGAGTCGGAAAACTCAAACACAGGCCGTACAGGAAGCCAGTGATGAATAGAATTTAAAAAAACTCATATCCGATCTGTATCTAGAGTTTCATGGTAGTCACAAGAATCCTTACCTCTCATCCTTGATTGTAACCTCTTCCCTCCTTGAGAAAGTGAAGATTAGGAAATTTTCAGATCCTGAAGGCCTGGTACTCCATGTGAGTATATCAAGAGACAACCCACCGCCAGATTGGTCTGTAGACAGAAACAACATCTTACATATTCATGTATGTGTCTGGGTCCCATTAGATATGATAGAGGAGTTGATTAAAGAGTCCCATTAATCTTAGTGGGTAGTTCATCTTGGAAACTCAAAGTTGTATCGAGACATGTGGCACTAGTTTTCGTGTCCTGGTATGAAATGTCATATGTCAGGCTTTATCACTAGGTTTTCCACGTGTCAGTAGGTGAAGGTGGATCACCAAACACTTGTAGGATTGTTATAGCCACTTCTAGTATTATAATGGAAATGGTAAGATGTTTATATGGGAAGTTTAGTCGGTTTACCTAGGTCTCATAGAGGTAGCGAAGTTGTATGGCTAGTCATTGACAGACTGACAAAAGTAGCTCACTTTATTTTTATTCAAAAGACTTTATCAGTGGATGAGATGGGAAGACTATAGTTCTGTGAAATCATACGACTCCATGGGGTACCTTATACTATTTTTTTAGATAGGTTTTCTCATTTCACTTCACGGTTCTGGAAAGGTTTGCAAAAGGCTAGGGGAACATATGTGCTTTTAAGCCTAGCTTTTCACCCTCATCCTGATAGACAATCGGAACAGATGATACGGGTTCTAGAGGATATTCTTTGAGCATGTGTCCTTGATTTTTTCAGTTCATGGGAAATTCATGTCCCTTTATTTGAGTTCAAATATAGAAAATATCTTTCAGGTGACAATTTATATTGTTCTTTTTGAGACCTTGTATGGTATTCCATGTCGTTAACCCCTATGCTAGCTAGAGGTAGGTGAGGAAGCCCTACAAGGTCCTCATCTCCTTTATGAGACTTCAGAGAAAGTTTATCTCAACAAAAATAATATGAATACGACTCAGTCTAGACATAAATTTTAGGATGATCATTTTCTATGACCTCTAGAGTGTGAGGTTAGAGATTTTGTTTCCCTTCGGGTATCTCCCAAGTTAGGCCATAGATGGTTACAAAAGTAAGGGAAGTTGTCACCTCATTATGTTGGTCAGTTTGGGATTATAGAGGGAGTCAGTCTAGTAGCCTATCAGGTTCTATTTCCTCAGAGGTACCACTCCATGCCCAACATCTTTCATGTTTCACAGCTTCTCTAATATTATGTCGAATCATCTCGTACCTTTAATCCTATGTAATTTGAGTTAGATGCTGATGATACCTTTGAGGAGTATCTAGTACGCATTATCGACTATAGCACGAATCCACTCCAATACTATTATATCCCTCTAGTATATGTGTTATGGCAGCATTGACATGTGTAGGATGAGTCTTGGGAGAGAGAGACCAACATATGTGCTGAGTGGATAGAATTGATCTCGAACAGTATTTCTACACCCTTGGAAACTGAACTCGAGGATGAGTTATTTTAAGGGGGGAAGACTATTAGAACACAGTTTTTCACTCATGTATGGATCATTTAATATTAAGTATAATACCTTATCTTGGACCTTTTGTGGATGCCTTTTTAGTTGGTAAATTTCCCAAGGGTTTCTATGGCTTTTTCGGATCCCAGAACACATATGTTTTGGGAATTTGGCAAGTCACCTTGTTGGTGAAGGGTTTACCTAACCATTTGGATGGTGTTTTTTTAGATATAGCCACCTCACACGGTTTTCACACGGTTTTTCAGCCTAACTGTGCATTTTCCCCTTCTGCCTAGGTAACAAGGTAGGTTTTTGGATGGTTTGAAAAATCGTGCATATACCATTTTCTGGGTAATTTTAAAAAAATTCCCTTAAGGATCTAATTAAATCCCTCCTTCTACCCTAATCTAATAAATAGTAAGATTAACCTATATCTATCTCAAATTAGAGATTTTTGAAGGACAAATGTAGGAATCAATATATATCCTTCATCCAGGATCTGATTAATCTCTGGTTCTTCATGTTGGATGCACAACGATAAGTACTCAAGTCCGTTTAAGCCTTTATCCTTTTCCTTTTCTCTCGACCAAGTTATCCAGGTATGATCATTTTTCTTATTTTCTTAAATATAATCCAATATGAGCCAAATCTAGGGCCAATACTGGAGGAGGAGAGTTGCACAAGCCTATAGTGGGTGGTCTATAACTCAACCATCTTGTTCGTTGATTTTGGATTTTTTGTGTGGGGCCCACTTATTTTATCAGGTACCATTTATATAATTAATATGCATGCTTATAATAATTAGAACTATATGGATATTCTATTTCCATATATGTGATTAATTTTAGTGGTTACGCCCATAACACCATTCGTCCCATGTAGGATGTTATGCAATAATTTTCATTTTAGTGTTTTGAAAAGTTGAGCCACCGTTTGGGTGTGCCTTTTATTGACCCTTATAATGGTAAGTTTTTCTATATTAAATGGATTGTTTGTAATTATAATTTCATAATGGAAAGTACCATGTATTATCACCACTTGATCCGCATAAGGTACGTGTTTAAATTTGAAAATGAAAGGTGAAATGTGAATTGGAAAGTATACTAAGTATATGACTTGGCCCTAAATGTAAATTAATAGTATGTTTAAAATTTATAGTACTGATTACCACATTAATGAATGGTAGAGGAGTGAACCTTGAATGTGGAATATGTTTTAAATGAATTAAATGAATGGTTCCATGCTACATGTCCTTGTCACACAAATGAAAGGAAATGCTTGAACCAAATGACTTCATTAAAAAATTTCATGCTAATTGACCTTTTCACACTAAATAAAGTCAAGGCATGAACCAAGTGAAATATTACATGACATCAATATCAAATATAAGTGTCCTGACGTGATCTCACCTTGGATTCTAATCCAAGAATTCCATGATCACTCGAGAACCCCATTCTGATTCAAGGATATAACTTGATTAGCTAAAGACCCAACTAGATCCCAATCCTTGGCTATTATTTGGATTCACAATATGATATCATAGGATCCCTTAAATTTCATTACAGTATGGCTTGGGTACACTCCATGGATCCATCATGGACATATAGGTTCCATTGTTAAATACCATTGGGCCCCTTCATTGTTTATCCCCATTTTACCTTAGATTAACTCCTTGGACTCGGTAGGAATTCCATTTTATAGTTCCTTGGACTATACTCCTTGGATTACACTCTTACCAAATGTCGGGATATAGTTATTACTGATTTGGAGACCCTTAAGGTCTACGTCACCTTGTTAATTAACTTGGGACTTTACTACTAAATATTATTACAGGTTGCCTTGTTACAATTTGGAACCTTCACAATTGTTAAAATTTGACTTATTTATAAGCTGGTAATGAAATAATGAATTGTTTACATTTTCAGACACCAAATGAGGGCTAAAGAAGGTTCTTGGGTATTTAGTTACATTTTCTTGCATTACATTATATACACAAACTCGCACAAAGTTACATTTTCATTACATGGGCCAGATGTTATAGACACTATGTGTGGTGGCCCACTGATATTTATGTCACACCCTCTCCAAGCACTGTTTGGTACTGGGAGTAGATTACATGAATATAGGTGTTGAAAAGGGGAATCATAAGGCATTGAGCACTTTATTGATTGCTGTTTAGGATGGATCATGATTGCATATGACTAAGCCAGAGCTCTGGATTCTTGGGATAGTCTTTTGACTCCCTTTATAATTATATGTAACATTTTATTCCTGATATCTGGTATCCATGTTTTCTAGTTTTCTAGCGACATGACATATCATCATCAGTTGTTCTATGCTTGTATATTATTCCATTTGTTTCAGTTATTGTTGTTGTTTTCTCTATTTTCCATTATGCCTTTTAATTACTTATATTACTTCCTCTATTTTCCTTTTTTTATAATCATCCACAACAATACACTTTGGTAATGAGGGAAAAGTCTCTCCATGGACACACCCTAGCCCCTTTTTACTATTCAGTAGCTTATGGCATTCAAAGAGATGTCCTTGAGGTCATGTCGCCCACCGAGGGAAGTGTCTCATGGAAATAGGGGAATACGAGTGTGGGTTATGTAGAATCCTTATGTGCAAGGTATTATGTAAAATATTGATTTTTCTTTCTTATCAGTAATTATGCACAGAGTTGGTGTTGTTCATGACTATCACAGCTTTGACATCCTAGATTTCTCTACATTTATTTAGGGATCTTTATTTTTCACTGAGTATTTGGCTTTACTACAAGGCCTTATATTATCTAAGGAACATTCAATCTCTAATTTAGAACTTGAACTTGACTCTTCCATTGTGTTTAATGCTCTAAAAGGTCAGTAAGAGTTTCCATAGAAAATTACTTATCACATTAGTTCCTTAATCTCCTTACTCCGTTCTAATTTTATGTTTGCTCATACTTGGGGATATGGGAACATGCTGGTGGATTTTCTCACTAAAAAAGGAAACCAGGATAATAGGCTCATGGTTTTCTTGAACTTTGGTTCTCTTCGGGTTGATTATGTTTCGATTTTGATAAGGTATTCCCTCAGTCTCCATTATTTTCATCCTCTATAAATTTTTTCTTCCTTTGTACTTTGGTTCATGCGTTTTCTTCTCATTAATAAAGAATTTAAATTGTCAGTCAATATTGTAATCCCACAATCCACAGAATTACAATAAGGAGGCGCAAAGAATATATTCTATGATATGCTTCTCCCACTATATATGACCATCCATTTGAGGATGGTATGTCATTATTAGCCTAATCTGAGACCCCATCATCTTTTGTAGGCCTTCCCATAAACTAGAGGTAAGATGCGGATCCCTATCAAAGACGATTGTAGATGGAACACTATGAAGTCTCGGTTTCTTGAATTTATACCTTCCTAACTCTTCCACTTTACTTATGTCCTTTATTAAGATAAAATTGGATGACTTGTTCTGATGATCGATAACCACCAAAATCATGCTCTTTTACCTTCTTGTATGGGGTAACCCCATAATGAAATACATGGATACTAAATCACACTTCCATGTATGAATATGAAGAGGTTTTAATGATCCGGAGGGTTTTTATGCTCATATTTAACTTATTAATAGTTATAACATGAAGATATGAATTCAGTTTTATCATGTATCATTCTTGGCCAAAAAAACCATTCCCTCGCATCAAAGAACGTATTGGTGGAACCCAGATGGACATCCCATAGAGACTGATGGAAAAACTATGTCACAACATTTCCTAGAGACAATGTGAAAACCACATATAATTTGATGTAGATAATAACATTTGAAGATAATATCCATTCATCTAGAACCTCCCCACCATTTAAAAACTACCTAAAATGATAATATAAATCCACATTTGTCTTCTCATCTCATATCACCAATAAAAGGGAAGGTTTCAACCAAAACATATCCCAGAACATACCTCCAATCTATTCAATTTTCTCTAAGAACCTCTTATAGAAAAGACCCAACATTCCCCACTTGAAACTATACTCCTTTAGATCCTGGGTTACTAACTTTTTTCTTATGGAATCTACAACCACATATCCTTTACTTGGGTTGTAAACAAAATCAAATTCAACCCCCTAAAGTAACTTGATCCATCATTACTTCACCAAGTTCAAATATTTCTAGGGAAATATTTGGATCATGATTTTTTTGTTCTAATAGATTATAAACTTCTATGATTAGATAAATTCTAGGAATGCATCAACACCATAAGCTTGAGGTAATGGTTTGGGTAATTCTTCTTATGTGGTCATAGTTGGTAGGATATATACACCTCCACATGGTCACCTTGGATAAGAACTCAACCCAAACCCATACGTAAAGAAACATAATACACCACAAAACCATATTCAACCTTAGGTAAATTTAAGAAATTAGTAGTGGCCGAGTACCACTTAATCTCTTTAAAAGATTTTTAGAATAAAGAATCCATGAGAACTTTCCCATTTCTGAGTGAGAGTTTTCATAAGTAAAGAAAACTAAGATATATCTCTAATGATTAATATATATTACCCTTCTAGTCCAACAAGACTTGTTATCTTGAAGATATTCCTCAAATCTACCCATGACATCACTACCTTGACCATTACAGAGTCAACTGAAATACCATGTTTGGTGGTCACATGACCAAGAAACTTAACTTCATGGATATAGAAAATTCCCACAAAGTTTTTGGCATAAAAAGAGTGGTTTTTCAGTGTCCCAAGAATAACCCCTAAATGCCACCATTTCTCCTCTTCCAAACTTTAATAGATCAAAATTACATCCACTAAATCAAGATGAAGGAGTAATGGTGCCAAAGGGACACATTTTTCATAATAACCATGAAAATGAAAAGATAATTCATCAATCTGAATGGTATTACTAACTACTTGAAATGTCCATACCTGATTTTGAAAGTGGTATTGGGAACATCTACTTCTCTCAATCTATCATGGTGACACATTGAATGTAAATTGATCTTTGAGAACCACATTGTTCCTTTGATCTAGTCAAAGTTTTCATCTATGTAGGTGTAGGGGTATTTACTTTTGATCATTAATTGATTCAAATTCAGTTAGTGGGTACATTGGTGAAGAGGCACATTGGCCTTCTTAGAAAAAATAACTACAGCAGACTAAGGAGAGAAACGCATGTGAATGAGACCCTTGCATTCCAAGTCATCCAACTGTATCTTTAAATCCCTCAAATTAGTGGTGGATATATGATATGAGTGGAGATATATTAGATGTGGTCTTGATGCCAAATTTATGGTAGACTTCACATACCATTCAACAGGTAAACCTGAGAAATCGATTGAAAATGACTTAGGGAATTCACTCAACATAGAAGGAAACCCACTAGAAAAACCATAATAATCATCCTAAAATAATAGATAAGTCACCTAATGAGAAGACCTTCCAATTATTAAAATTTTATTTCTAGCTCGACCAGACTATGAATCCCATTCTCCCTGAGAAACTTGAGTGCTTCTATTGGGTGTAGTAAAATTCACTCTTTTAACATTGTAATTTATATGGTCCTTTAAGAATGTAATACAGTCTCTACCAAGGATCAATTCAAAGAGTTTTATCTCAAAAAAAATGAAAACTGTATTCAGCTACACCTATGAAAAAGAGAGAATACAAGATGGGTATCAAAAACCATACTCTTTACTCCTACCAAGAGGTGTAACCAACTCTATGGAATAAGGAAAAGGCTAAATATAGAGCTTCAACAGAACCAAAAGGTGAGAATAAAAAAATTAATTAGAAGTAACAATATCGAACAAAGAAAATAACATAAGAAAATTAATAAGAACAATTCCTAAAACTATTACAGGACCTGCATGTGATTCCATCAGTGCATGATAAAGAGCATGAATGTGCGCTGCCTCTAACTATTCTTGTGGTTAAATACTAACCTAAACCTATACCTTAAGTGTATAGTACCCATAACAATATTCATCCTTTTAACAATGTCCATCAGAATGAGACCTCAGGACTTTGGATGCTGAGACTGATTTTTTGTTTTCCTAAATGATTTTGATATCGCACCACTCTAGGAAACAAGGTCACTCTTATAGAACCTTTATAGATAGTCGATGTATCCACAAAGTTTTCTTGCGATGGGTGGAACTAATCACATAGACCACATGTTCACAAACATCCCACATTAGTGACACATAACTGAACCACCACCTATATCTACCAATAAAGGTAGTTGTGGTGGATATCCAAAGATACTACCACTATTCTTCCCTTACTCCTCATGTTTCCTTTTATTTTTATAAAATCCATCGCTGATATAGATTGGTGTTGTAAGAACCCCAAATAATTTTGACATAACCACATGTTCAATCTCCTCGATCAATGATCATTCAACCACATTAACATAGGTATTCAACTTAAACTTGATATCCTGATATCAAATGTCTATCTTTTATCCCATTTCAAATATTTGGTATTTCAAATTATCCTTACTAACTATGTTGGTAGAAAAATGGATATAGTTCATAAAGTTATTTTCATACTCCATTAATGTACACTTTACATGATAGAGGTCCAGGAACACTAGGGACTTGGAAAGGTCCAAAGTATCATGATAGAACATCTAAGTGAAAACAACTTTGAAGTCATTCCAAATAATCTTATCA
Source organism: Viscum album (assembly GCA_963277665.1). NCBI lineage: Eukaryota > Viridiplantae > Streptophyta > Magnoliopsida > Santalales > Viscaceae > Viscum > Viscum album. The sequence goes on along the minus strand of OY728134.1, from coordinate 859,970,289 downwards.
TGCTTCTCTATCAGAACCATAGAATCCCATCACTTATGACAAGATATTTATAGTATAAATACTATACACTTTACATTAATTATATTAGGAGTTCCAAGGAATTCAAAGATCATATCAATATTCTCTACTCCATATTACACTTCTATTTGATATGTGCTTCACCTAAAGAAATGGTGTTTGTTCTTAAGAGGATCCTAAGACAAATCATTTTCTAGTCTAGGTTCAGTTTGCTTATCCTATGCATATCTAGAGCCTACTCTCAGATTAAGGGCTCAGATTTCTTGATCCAGTTCCTCGATTAATCTCTGATTAACTAGTGGCAGGGAACTCTCTCTGACCTCCCCTTAAGTATATAGAAGTTGTATCTGAGGAGGCATGATTCTAAAAAATTCAAAAAAATGAAAAATGAAACCATCAATACATTAACCCTCAAGGAAATAAAATAAATAAGATAAATCACTCAGATAAATCATGAAAAACCATAAAACTCAATCAACAATTCAAACCACTCAACACAATCTTGGTGTCCATTCCAAGTCTATCTCCAATTAATTAAACTTGATGTAGGATCCAACCAAATCCTTAATATCCTATTGTGGCATATGGCCTATCATGTGGTGTGTTTTCCTGACATTGCCTCATAACCAGAACCTTTACCCCCAAAAATCCAAGATCATATCTACCCATACATTCCAAAATAATTAAACCCATGAAAGGGAACAAAGATACACTAATACCATTTTTTCAGGAACTGATCTAGTTACCATCTAACATGGCACCAGGCCCAAATCATGGCATGGTATAAAGGGGCTTCCTAATATCTTTGGTATAGAAACTAGTACTTGTTCATCTAAGTAATCCTTTGGTAATGATTTTTCCAAACTAATAATAACCATCATTCATATGAAACAACATTTAAAACAAGCATAAGTTGTCATAATAATCATCCATAATAATAATAAAAAAATGGGCATATACAAATGCATGTTACAATTATTACCAAAAAATAAAATATTTTAAAGGGGGGACCATCATTAGAAATACAAGCCTCCTCAATGAATGAGGGACAACACACACCATTTCACCACCATCAACACCAACTAAAAATATGCCACTAAAAATATTACACACTACCACCACCATTGGAATCCTTTCCATTACCCTAGTTTAAAAAAACAAAGCCTATATAAACCCATGGGTGTTTGTAGATTGTGATATTTCTTTCCTAGTAGGATCCCACTAAGTGTTCCAAACATATCCATTATAAGACAAATAAACATGCTAGTTTTTTAAGATAGAAGTTAGTTTAATTTTAAGGAAATATTTAACATTGAAAGAAATATATGATATACAAGAATAAATGGAAATGATTAAACCATTACATAATAACCAAACTAAATCCCTAAGTATATAGGGTTAGTGTGGAACTAGAATGATAATGCTCTTGGTGATCAACCATGGATGTGATGTTCAATCTATTACTCGATCCAACCAATCCTTTTCATCATGGTTTAGTTAGTGTTGTATCATGATCCTTATAGGTGTGGGGTCATTCTTGGAATAATTCTCCTATTTTTACCACTTAGGTGTCCAATATTCCCACATGTTTCACCCTAATTATCAAACCATAAAATTATCCTTTTATAAAAACTCATGACCTCACATTCCAAATAACACCATTGCCAACTAAAACCATATGGGATAAATATTTTTATAATCCTTACACACACCAACAAAATTAAAATCCCCCATTACACTCATTTCACAATCTTGAAAACATTTGGAAATCGAGACAAGTATATGTAAATCTTGAAATAATATAACAATATAAAACCACCAACCTTTATTCTTAAAATTGAAAAAATCTGGTTGGGAACCAAAACCCAAGAAATATAGAGACCCTATGGAAGCAAGAACACACCACCAACATTAAAACACATGGTAAAAAAATTAGATTCAACACACTCTAGGTCACCAGAACCACCGAAGAGAAGGAAACTCAAGAAAGAATAGTTAAAAGACCAAGAGAGATGAGATAATACAATTACATGAAGATTCTTGGAGAAGACAAAACTAGATCACAAAAAAAATTAATACAAGAGGAGATGCGGGAAAGTGGGGAGGCAGACCTCAGGCTAAGGAAGTGGAATTGGAGAAATTATAGGTGAAAGAGGGTTCAAATTGGGTAGGTTTATTTTTAGAAAAAAAAATATTTAAAAATTAGGTAAGCCTGATGGTTTGGATACACATATTGCCAGACCATATGCCAACTGTGAGGGTTCATCTATCTAAATATATAGATTCCACATAGTTTGGGTCAAATGGTATCACAAACCACATATCCAAATATGTGTAAATTCTATTCTAATAACCAAGATATAATTTTGTTTTGGGACTGGCACACAGTTGTTCCCCTAACCATGTCAGCTTCTTATTTCTTATGTGAAGGAATGTGAAAATTATATACTTTGGTGCATTATTTATCCTAATCATTACCCAATTATTCACCACCCTATGTCCCTCCAAACCTCTATTTCTCTTTGAAAGGCACATGGAAAAGTGATACGATAAAATAAGGACCAAAAATAAATGAAAAATACCTAGAAATAACACTATAGATATGAAATTAGATATGTTGAGTGAATAAATTAACATGGAAATTAAATTACAATGGGTACTCATCCTTCTATTTTCAACAATTAATCCTCCTAAAATGTATATAATCTTCATTTGGATTTTAATAAAGCATTGGGAACTAAGTATTAACTGAGATAAGGTATATTCTATAGTAATTGTAAATTAATTAATGAACTATCATTGATGATATTCGATGAGTATGAGATAAAAGTTATTAAGAAAATTAACATATAATAACACAATCAAAATGAACTTTTATATAGTGAATTATCATTGGAAACTTTATTAAATAATTTTAAGAAATTATGATTGATTCTTGAAGTTTTTTTAGTTATTTTTTATTATTTGGTAATGATTTGATAAATTTTAAAAGTTATACATAACATCTTAGAGGAACATAAAAAGGAAAAGGTGCATGTATGTGCTTACAGAATAGAAATTTTGAAAAGTTCTAATGAGTTCACACTATGATATGTAATATCAACCTGATAATATGTAAGATAAACTCTACAATTATATGGGTTACATAATATCAATCATATAATAAATAAGATTAAATCATGAGTTTATAAAAATATGTGGAAAAGGAAAGGTTTCAGTATGATGCATAAAAATAATTAGATACTAATAAAGATAAATAATGTGATAATCAACATCCCACAATTACAAGTAACATTAACTATAAAGTTTATATAATAAATAAAAGTAACATTAGGCTTTCATCTAATACATAAGATCTATTTGGACATCAGAAAATATTGATAAGTTTTCTCAAGAATTATATAATTATAAATGTCGTTATTGTGTGTTATTCTTCAATTAATATATATACATAATGGTTATTTATGGATTATATCATGATTCAAGATAATGGTTATAGTGAAAATATTTTTTTTAATATTATATCATGACATAAATATCTAAACTATAATTATATTCTTAAATGAAATTACATAAATGTGGATGGATATTATAGTCTTTTCTACAAAGTAAGATAAAAGAAGAATTCAAGTATTAATGGGGATTTAAATAATAAGATCAAGAATATCTGATTATATATTTGAATTATATTTATATATATTTAAATATAAACATTTGGGTCCCATTTATAAAGATCAAAAAAGATCTTAACCAATCTTAAATAAACATATATTTTCCATAATTCTTATAGTTTCCATATTTCAATTATTAGTCCTTAACACTATGATCAAAGTTCGTTTTTTTTAATATTTTAAAAGAAAAAAGATATTGTGAAAAACCAATGAAGTATTAATTTTCAATATTATAAGTGTCTAAGAGAAAAATAAAGAGTTATTAGAATTTAATACAGCTGCTACAATAAATATTTATCATTGAAAAATATTTATAATAGAGAAAAAAATAAAATTGACATGAAAATAAATGCTACTAATTATCTTCTATACTGAGGTGAGTTGTTATTATCTTTAATAAACAAAAGTACTAATGCTAAAGAGTAAGAAGAATATATGTTCTTACATATTGATTTATATGCATTGATCATTCTAAATATTGAGAATAATGTCAATGCACAAGTAGTACTTACTGATTATCATATGGAATTTGAAGTACCTAGTTAATCAAGAACATTGTTCATTTTGATATTGGATAATCCATGAGGTTAAAAGAATAAAGTTTTCACAAATGTGGTTGGGATCACCCATGTGAACTAGAGGTATCTACTATATAGAACATTAAAGAATATATATAACTATTGGGAACTAGTTCTAGGGTTAAGGATTAAACTTTAACAATATATTCCCTAAATTATATTCATATATATTTGTATCTCATATTCAACATGAATGAATCATGGATGTAGTCACCCAATTTTTGGGGAATAAATTAAATATTGTTGGTTGTTTTTCTTATTTATTTAATAATTTGTATATGGTGTGTTGTGTTGGGTGTCATTAAACATTTTTATTTATCATAATAGGTGTATATGTTTGAATATTTAAAGGGGTAAATCTAAGATAAAATGAATCTGGTTAAATTGATTCACATTGATTCACCATCCACCGCACCCCTCTTAGTGTGAGTTCATGCAATCATACGGAGGAATAAAAAATTTAAGAATATTTTAATAGATTTAGAAACCTCAAAAAACTATAAAATTTATAAATGTATGGTTCTTGTATAATTTATTTCTTTATTATATGGAATAATATTTAATATTAAAAACTTAATAAAGGAATGAGAATTCAAGTCAAAAATCAAATAAGGATTATATTGTAACGAACCAAAGTTTCATTAATTGAAAATCCATCTTGGTCCAGTTAAATGCCTCTTTATAAAAAATGTTTTTATAAGATGTCACCTTCTTTGGTTTTATGACAAGAGTTGTGACCGTTACTTTTATAGTCATTGAATAGTGGTCACATGATTAGTATAAATATAAGGCTTTAACGAACCCAATTTTACTCAGACAAAGGAAGCGATGGCCTCATCCAGTAGAATTGCCTCATACGAAGCCCATTTTTCGGAGCTCAGAAAAGAGGTGTCATACTTGGGCTTCGCCCTTGACCAAGCCCAAGTTGAGCTTCACCATGTCAAGCTCGAACGGGACCGTCTACGGGAAAAGTGGAAGTTGATAGAGATTACCACTCGAGCGATGTTATCTGAGCCACCCCAAGAGTCTGTCACCATCGCTCGCCTTACCCTTAGGTCTTATGTGGCTATTTTAAGGGATTATGCAACAAACAAGTAGTACTATGTTCATGTACATTTTTTTTGAATATAATAATGAATATAATTTCTAGTCATTTTTGATACATTGTAAATAGTTTTTAAAGTACAAATGGTGTTTTTAGTTATTATTTAATTAAGAAATATATTTTATTAAATTAAGGGATTTTTGAATTAAATAATATTTTAATAATATAATATTATTATTTTTAAATTAATTTTTATTAAATATAATTGATCTTATAATTTTATGAATGCAATTAAAATTTTTATTAAGGTTTGAAATCCATTTCTGTCAAAACCCGTGAATTTTTGATAAATATCGGTTTTTATTTTAAAAGTGAAAATTCACATTTTTAGAAAATTATTTAGATAAAATAAATGTTATTTTTGGAATCAGGATGTCGAAATTATCCAATGGTGATTTTTTCAAAATTTTCTGAGACAGTCAAAATTTTGGGTAAAAATTAAATACCTTTTAAATATATAATGTGTTTTATGACATCATAATGACCCAATGGTGATGTAATAAAGTACCATAATCCTTAAGTTCGGCCAATATATGTTTTATCATTAAAATAATGAGGTTTTGGGTTTGTTTGACTTACTTTTCAAAGAAATAATGAACCCCTCAAGACATATTCAACACTTTGCCTTTTTAAATTAATTTCCATGGGAGTGTGACTCACCTCCACATAAGAAACCCTAATATTTTAATAAGTTAGGACCTTGGCCTTGTAAAATATTTTTTTCCTCTTTCCTTTTCCAGAAACAATGGGCAAAAACCATGGGATGGTTTGTGGTTTGGATTAGTTTAATATAAGGGGTCCCAAACCTAGATAATAAAGAATTCTCTCACCTTTCCTATATAAACTCACCAAAGATCCCACTTCCTCCTCACTAAAATCCTTTGGAGTTCGTTCATACTCTGCCCTACTCTCTCTAGAATCCTCCCAAGGTGCCCCAAGCTCCCAATAAGCCTCTCACAAGCCTCTCTCTAGCCTTTGGAAGCACACTTCCAAGTAAGGGTTTTTTCTACCTTTCTCATTTTTGTCAATTTTCTTTAAGTTTTATTTCCCTTTTAATTTCAATTTGAATGTGGGGTATGGTTTCTCACCTCCCCCATACTGCCCTCTTATTGTTTGAATGATGGGAGACCTCTTTCTCTCTCATTAAATGCCTCCCATGTACACCCGTTACTATGCTGAAATTCCGAAAGGAACTTCTCTCTCTTCTTTTACATTCAAGCAATGCTTTTGTATCATAAATCTAAATGCCATTTCAATCATTGGGACCTGTATCTATATGAACTCCTTACTTTCCATTACATGTAAATATTATGAGGAACCCATTTCTCTCTCATCAAACTTTTTTATGAATTCTTATGTCACGCCGTTACGCTGCCAAAATCACACCGATTTTCTATGCCAATGTCATTGTATAGTGAATACCATGCCCATTTCTCCATCAAGGGTATTCACCTTTATGCACATTTACTTATTGATTGTAATGTTTCATGTATGAATTCCACATTCCTTTATCGTGTAATAAATGATTATGTTTTACGAATCCATGTTTTATGATCCATGTGGCACACTAATGCATGAAATGAAATGTTTAAGAAGGGTGCGCCCTTATAGCACTCCAGTGCATTGGGTAAAGTATATTATCATGATACATCATGTGCAATGAGTGTTGACTCATGTAAATTCAATTACAACGAGGGTTTACTCGTGGTTCATGTGCAATGAGGGTTTACTCAAGCTCCATGTGCAATGAGCCTTGGCTCATGCTAATTCCATGATAAGTGTTGTTGCCACATCTCGACATTATGATTATCATGCTTTATCATGCCTTTATGTTCATGTTTCTTTTATTCTCTATTGATATGCCTATTGTCTAACATGTATTTTACTCCTCATGTTATTCCATGTGTACTCCCTTACTAGGCTTTATAGCTCACCCTTTTCTTATGCATGTCCTCAGGTTATCCCATGCAATGCTAAGTACGAGGGAATGTAGTGGTCATGTAAAGGAAGTTTTCAATAATGATGTTGTATTTCATGTTTTAAGTTTTTATGTAATGATCCTAAGCCCCAAAGACACTAAACCTCTCGATCTTCTTTGTTGTATCAAGTGAAGATTTATGTAATAAATCATGTTTAAGTTGTAATAAAAAGCAGGGTTGTCATAGTTGGTATCAGAGGATAGGTTTAGTTATTTTTGGGATTAGGAAACCCTAGTAAATCCTTATATACAAGACAAAGTATAATAAAAACATCCCTAAGTTTTGTTAAGTGCTGAGTGAGTGTTTTATCAAACAAATACATCCCTGTCTGGATACGTGCAGGTAGAGGCGGCTCTAGCACAGATGTATCCTAGGGGTAAAACCCGAAAACACCGCTTTGAGCTAGACTCGAATGGGAACTGGTGCACGAAAATGGGTCTTGTTGCACTCTTGGTTACGACACTCCCAGGGGATATGTTTTGATAAATTCATAATCTTGGTATGAACCCTTATTAAATGAAAAATTCCCCTAAGAATATATATTATAAAGTAGATCATGAAAAGCCTAGATTGAAGCCTATAGACTCATGAGTTAAGGAAATAAAAGTTTATTTTTGAGTCATCAAATTTTGTCTTTGGATTACCCTTTATGTGTCACCCCTAACTTTCCTTTTATTCCAGCCAATGGCCGGTAATAGGAGGACTCGGGCTAACAATCGTTGTGAAGATCAGTGTGATGATTATACTAATTAGATGCCCAATCCAATGGGAGCGGGATTAGTGAACTTTGTCATTCTTCTCTCTCAGCTAACTCAAGTTTTGAATAGAAACACGGGTCAAGAGGAACGTTCAACCCCCCCTAAGAAAGAACAAGTTGCTATCGAGAGCTTCATGAGACAAAGGCCTCCTACTTTTAGTGGATCATCTGATCCCACGATCGCTGAAAAATGGATCAACTCCATTGAAAAGATCTTCTCCATCCTTCAATGTTCTGAACAAGAGAAGCTTCTCCTAGAGGCTTATCGTATGGATGGTGAAGCTGATCAATGGTGGACGTCAATCAAAAATATGAAGCCTGAGGAGGAGATCGATGCTTTGGAATGGAAGGAATTTCGGAATATGTTTTTCAATAAATATTTTATGTGCACCCTCCGTCTTAAGATGGAAAGGGACTTCCTTTCCCTCAAGAAAAAAGATGAAGAATCTGTGGGAGCGTACAAGGAAAACTTCACAAGGATTGCACGATACGCTTCCGGCTTCGTCGTTACCCCCGAATCCAAGGTTGACCGCTTCTTTGGTGGGCTGAAGCCTAGCTTACGAAAAGCATTAGCGATCCGTGACTTTGACAGCTATGAGGAAATTGTCCGATGTGCCCTCAAGGTTGAAATGGAGATCAGGGAATCACAGGGGTATCATGGGGACAAGAAGCATAAGGTGGACTTCAATGCTGGTGGTCCGATGGATAAATCCAACGGTGCTAATAAGTTCCAGCACCCCACTTGCCAAAAGTGTGGGAAGAAGCACCCAGGAAATTGCCTTAAGGGGATGACAAAATGCTTTAGGTGTGGAAGAGAAGGGCACCTAGCTATTAACTATTGGCAAGAAGGACCCGCAGCTGCAACAGAGGAGAGGAACGCTCTGTTCGACCCTCAACGTGTTGTTCAATGCTACAAATGCAAAGAAACGGGTCATTTTTCAAATCAGTTCCCTAATCCAAGGGTTATCAGAGGCAACCAACAACCTCCAAGACAGCAAGGAAGAAATTTTTCCATCACTTCTTCTGAAGTGAACCCCGACAACGAAGTGGTGACAGATATGCTAGTTATTCATTTAGGAATAGCGAACGTAATTTTTGATTCAGGTTCTACGCATTCTTTTATATCTCAAAAGTTTAGTAGAACAATCCCAACACCACTATGAATCATGGAAGTAAAGATTTCAGTGAGTACGGCAAATGGGGAAATCATTGAATCCCATGAATATAAGTCTTCTCCTATTATAATCTGTGGATTGAATTTCCTGGAGAACCTCATCATACTCCCTCTGGTGGAATTTGATCCAATTCTTGGCATGGATTGGATTTCCTTATATATATCCAACATAAATTGTCGGGATAGTGAAAACACACTCCATATGGAGAATTGACACCCGATTCTTTACAAGTTTCAGGAGGAAGATGAATCTCCTTTAGCTCCATCATCTCAAGAATGGATATTACTGCCCTATGAGCATGCGTATCTGGATCAGATGATTGATTCCAAAGAAGAAACCATCCTTGAAGAAGTGCCTATTGTGTGGGAATTCGCTGAAGTGTTTCCTGAGGAACTGCCTGGTCTTCCTCCAAGAAGAGATGTTGAGTTCTAAATTGAACTTATACTAGGGGCGCTACCAATATCCAAGACTCCATATAGAATGGTTGTTGTAGAGCTTGAAGAGCTGAAGAAACAACTACAGGAGAATCTGGATAAAGGATTTATACGCCCAAGTGCTTCACCATGGGGTGCACTAGTCCTCTTCGTCAAGAAGAAGGATGGGTCAATGCGGCATTGCATCGATTATCATGAACTTAACAAAATCACGATAAAGAACAAGTATCCACTCCCACGAATTTATGACTTTTTTGATCAGTTGCGTGGAGCACAATACTTCTCCAAGGTGGACTTGCGGTCGAGATATTATCAAGTAAGGGTGAAGAAGGAAGATATCCCCAAGACTACTTTTCATACAAGATATGGGCACTATGAATTCATAGTAATGCCTTTCGGACTCACCAATGCTCCAGAAATATTCATGGACTTGATGAATGGATTCTTTAGAGATTACCTTGAAAAATTTGTGGTAGTCTTTATAGATTATATTCTAATATACTCCAAAACCAAGGAGGATCATGAGGAGCATTTAAAAACTGTACTAGAGACTTTGCGCAAGGAGAAGCTCTATGAAAAGTACAGAAAGTGTGAGTTATGGTTGAAGGAGGTCTCATTCTTGGGCCATATCATCACAAGCAATGGGATATCAATGGATCCCTCTAAAACAGATGCAATTGAGGGATGGCCGAGGCCAACATCGGTAACTGATATCCGTAGCTTCTTGGGGTTAGCTGGATATTATCGATGATTTGTGAGGAATTTCTCACGATTGTCCAACCCTCTTACCATGATAACTCGAAAGGGAGTAAAGTTTTCTTGGAGTGATGAATGCGAAGAAAGCTTCAAGGAGTTGAAAAGGAGGCTTATAACTACACTCATGCTCACATTACCCACAAGTGGGGATCTTTTTGTGGTATCCAGTGATGCTTCGAAGAAGGGATTAGGATGTGTGCTGATGCAGAATGATAAAGTGATATCCTATGCCTCAAAGCAGTTGAAAATCCATGAGTGAAACTATCCAACGCATGATCTAGATTTGGCGGCTGTGATCTTTGCCTTGAAAATCTGGCGGCATTATCTCTATGGAGAGAAATGTGAGATATATACTGACCACAAGAGTCTTAAATATATATTCACACAGAAATAGCTTAATATTCACCAGAGAAGATGGATAGAGCTCATCAAGGATTATGACTGTTCAATACATTACCACCCTGGGAAAGCGAACAAGGTGGTAGATTCCCTAAGTAGAAAGGATCCAGCGATTCTATCAATGATGAGAATTGAGAAGGACCCAATCTTCTTAGACTTGATGAAGATGGATGTGGGAATCATAAATAAGGGAACATAATCAATCCTTTCACAAATTATTGCTCAAAGATCTCTTTTGGAAAGGTTAAAGGATGCTCAAAAGGATGATGTGGGAATTCAAGGAAAAGTGGAAGCTATCAAAAAGGGAAAATCCTCAAAGTTTAATGTTAATGAGGAAGGAATTGTGCAGTTTAGGAAAAGAATATGTGTTCCATCAAGTCTGGAGCTGAAGAAGGAACTTTTGGATGATTCACGTAGTTCAAATTTCTCTATTCACCTAGGGAGAACAAATATATATCGAGATATCTGAGAAAACTTTCAGTTGGATAATATGAAGAAGGAGATCGCCGAATATACATCAAAGTTCCTGGTGTGTCAGCAAGTGAAGGTAGAGAGGTAGATGTCTAAGGGGATGATGCAACCATTGCCCATACCAGAATGGAAATGGGAAAACATCACGATGGACTTTGTCACCGGACTTTCAAGGACATCCAAAGGCAACAATACAAATTGGGTTGTTTTGGATCGTCTTACAAAGACTGCACACTTCATTGCTATTCGAGAGGATTTCTCTTTGGATCAACTGGCACGGATATATATCAGGGAAGTGGTATGGTTGCATGGAGTACCACTATCTATTGTGTCCGACCGAGATCCAAGATTCACCTCTAAGTTTTGGAAGAGTCTTCAACATGCTCTGAATACTGAACTGAACTTTAGTACGGCCTTTAATCCTCAAACTGATGGCCAATCAGAGAGGAATATCCAAACACTTGAGGATATGTTGAGAGCATGATCAATGGACTTTAAAGGAGTATGGGATCAACATCTTCCTCTGGTTGAGTTCTCTTATAATAACAGTTTCCACTCGAGCATCCAAATGCCACCATATGAAGCCCTTTATGGGAAAAGGTGCAGAACATCGGCATGTTGGGATGAGGTCGGTAAACGTAAGATGCTTGGACTAGGAATGGTCGAAGAAATGGTGGAGAAGGTGAAAACCATTTAGCAGCATATCAAGGAAGCCCAGAGTCAATAGAAGAGTTATGCAGATAATCGTCGATGATACCTTGAGTTTAAAGTTGGAGACATGGTGTTTTTACGCATATCTCTATAGAAGAAGGTCATGAGGTTTGGAAATAAAGGGAAGTTAAGTCCAAGGTACATCGGCCCCTTCGAGATTCTTGATCGTGTTGGGGAATTGGCCTATCGACTAGCACTTCCACCTACTATGGCCAAGGTGCATGATGTCTTTCATGTATCCCTCTTAAGGAAGTACATACCAGACCCTTCACATGTACTCTCTTCTGATGTGGTACAATTGGAAGATGATCTTTCTTATGAGGAGCAACCAGTGAAGATCTCAGATCTTAGAGAAAAAGTTCTACAAAATAATACAATGCCCCTCGTCAAGGTGTTGTGTAGAAACCAAAAGTTTGAAGAAGCAACTTGGGAATCGGAGGATATGATGAAGCTGGGTTACCCACATCTGTTTTAGTTTGGGAAAAGGAAAATTTCGAGGGAGAAATTTCTTAAGGGGGGAATATTGTAACGACCCAAAGTTTCATTAATGGAAAATCCCTCTTAATCCAGTTAAATGTCTCTTTATAAAAAATGTTTTTATAAGCTGTCAACTTCTTTGGTTTTATGATAAGAGTTTTGATCGTTACTTTTATAGTCGTTGAACAGTGATCACATGATTAGTATAAATATAAGGCTTTAACAAACCCAATTTTACTCAGACAAAGGAAGCGATGGCCTCATCCAGTAGAATTTCCCCATACAAATCCCATTTTTCGGAGCTCAGAAAAGAGGTGTCAACCTTGGGCTTCTCCCTTGACCAAGCCCAAGCTGAGCTTCACCATGTCAAGCTCGAACGGGACCATCTACGGGAAAAGTGGAAGTTGATAGAGATTACCACTCGAATGATGTTATCTGAGCCACCCCAAGAGTCTATCACCATCGGTCACCTTACCCTTAGGTCTTATGCGGCTATTTTAAGGGATTATGTAACAAACAAGTAGTACTATGTTCATGTACATTTTTTTTTGTATATAATAATTAATATAATTTCTAGTCATTTTTGATACATTGTAAATAGTTTTTAAAGTACAAATGGCGTTTTTAGTTATTATTTAATTAAGAAATATATTTTATTAAATTAAGGGATTTTTGAATTAAATAATATTTTAATAATATAATATTATTATTTTTAAATTAATTTTTATTAAATATAAATGATCTTATAATTTTTTGAATGCAATTAAAATTTTTATTAAGGTTTGAAAGCCATTTCTGTCAAAACCCAAGAATTTTTGATAAATGTCGGTTTTTATTTTAAAAGTGAATATTCACATTTTTAGAAAATTATTTAGATAAAATAAATGTTATTTTTGCAATCAGGACATCGAAATTATCCAACGGTGAATTTTTCATAATTTTCTGAAACAGTCAAAATTTTGGGTAAAAATTAAATACCTTTTAAATATATAATGTGTTTTATGACATCATAATGACCCAATGGTGATGTAATAAAGTACAATAATCCTTAAGTTCGGCCAATATATGTTTTATAATTAAAATAATGAGGTTTTGGGTTTGTTTGACTTACTTTTCAAAGCATTAATGAACCCCTCAAGACATATTCAACACTTTGCCTTTTTAAATTAATTTCCATGGGAGTGTGACCCACCTCCACATAAGAAACCCTTATATTTTAATAAGTTCGGACCTTGGCCTTGTAAAATATCATTTTCCTCTTTCCTTTTCCAGAAACCATGTGCAAAAACCATGGGATGGTTTGTGGTTTGGATTAGTTTAATATAAGGGGTCCCAAACCTAAATAATAAAGAATTCTCTCACCTTTCCTATATAAACCCACCCAAGCTCCCACTTCCTCCTCACTAAAATTCTTTGGAGTTAGTCCAACCTCTTCCCTACTCTTTCTATAATCCTCCCAAGGTTCCCCAAGCTCCCAATAAGCCTCTCACAAGCCTCTCTCTAGCCTTTGGAAGCACACTTCCAAGTAAGGGTTTTTTCTTCCTTTCTCATTCTTGTCAATTTTCATTAAGTTGTATTGCCCTTTTAATTTCAATTATGAATGTTGGGGTATGGTTTCTAACCTCCCCCATACTTCCCTATTATTTTTTTAATGATGGGATACCCCTTTCTCTCTCATTAAATGCCTCCCATGTACACCCGTTACTTTGCCGAAATTCCGAAAGGAACTTCTCTCTCTTCTTTTTACATTCAAGCAATGATTTTGTATCATGAATCTAAATTCCATTTCAATTGTTGGGACATGTATCTATATGAACTCCTTACTTTCCATTACATGTAAATATGATGAGTAACCCCTTTCTCTCTCATCAACCTTTTTTATGAATTCTTATGTCACGCCGTTACGCTGCCGTAATCACACCGATTTTCTAAGCCAATGTCATTGTGTAGTGAATACCATGCCCATTTCTCCATCAAGGGTACTCACCTTTATGCACATTTACATATTTATTGTAAAGTTTAATTTATGAATTCCACATTCCTTTATCGTGTAATAAATTATTATGTTTTATGAATCCATGTTTTATGATCCATGTGGCACACTTATGCATGAAATGAAATGTTTATGAAGGGTGCGCCCTTATAGCGCTCCAATGCATTGGGTAAAGTATAGTATCATCATACGTCATGTGCAATGAGTTTTGACTCATTCTAATTAAAGTGAAACGAGTTTTTACTCATGCTTCATGTGCAATGAGGGTTTACTCATGCTCCATGTGCAATGAGCCTTGGCTCATTCTAATTCCATGATAAGTGTTGTTGTCACATCTCCATGTTATGATTATCATGCTTTATCATGCCTTTATGTTCATGTTTCTTTTATGCTCTATTTATATGCCTATTGTTTAACATTTATTGTACTCCTCATGTTATTCCATGTGTACTCCCTTACTGGGCTTTATAGCTCACCCTTTTCTTATGCATGTCCTCAGGTTATCCCATGCAATGCTAAGTACGAGGGAATGTAGTGGTCATGTAAAGGAAGTTTTCAATAATGATGTTGTATTTCATGTTTTTAGTTTTTATGTAATGATCCTAAGCCCTAAAGACACTAAACCTCTCGATCTTCTTTGTTGTATCAAGTGAAGCTTTATGTAATAAATCATGTTTAAGTTGTAATAAAAAGCAGGGTTGTCATATATATGGTGAAATCAAACCAATCCATCAAGTTCATTAAATAGTCTCTAATACTTGGTAATTATATTAAACAAAAAATATATTTTATTTAAAATAAAATATTCTAAAAAACAAAAAACATAAAATTCCTAGTATATAGTAGATAACAAACCCCCCGCACACACGCACAAAGATAGATTTCACTACCCTTATTAATGTTTATGCATGATCAGATAATTTTGGGGGGTATAAATGAGTAAGAGAGATAACACCTAGTTATTATTCAGTGGAAAAATTAAGTTAGATTCTATACAATTATTCTATATAAACCTAAAATAAAACTAACATTGGTATTAAATTTAATCAAAATTAAATAAATAAATTTAATTCGTTGAGTAAACAAAATATTATGTTAAGAACCTAATGGGTGTTGAAATTTTCATTTTATATTATCAGAATGTCATATCAAGTTATCCAAAATATAATATTGGATGTGGATTATGTGACATAAATAATTTCATCCTTATATATTCAACATTCTTTTTCAAAATCTTCTTTATTAGGTCCCCTTATTCTCAATTTTTCTCCCTTATCAAATATGTAATAGGTTTAAAAGTGGGGATGATGGGGTAAGATATGGAGCCTCTTCATCCATAGATTTAGGAGTTTTACAGTCCACCAAAGTGCTATCATCTATGTTACAAGGTTTATTTTCTTTTATTTTTGTTTTATTTTGTTTTTATTCATGAAACTCCATCTATTTGAAAGTATATTCATGATACACAATGGATAGTACTTGGGGTTCTACCATTCATTCTTCAAAACTAACCCCCTTTTTCCTGACCACTTCTTCAGCATCATCTAAGGAATGTTTCCTATGTTTTAAATCTATAATATCAAGGTATATAAGATCAATAATAATTTTATATTTAAATAAATCATAATATAATGAATTAAATTAATAAATATCCCCCTCAAGTTATTTTTATTGAAGTTCCTCTTCTTTGTGAAATGCCCCTAGAAATTGAGTTGTGGGAAAATTTGGTTGTGTGACAAATTCATCCAATTTCCTCTATATCTATTTGGAATCATCACCAATGTAAGTATGCATATAATTATACATTATAATATTATACACTATAGATTACTCAAGTTTCAATTCGACATGTAATACTTGAATAAGATATATCCAAATTTTTAGTATTTATGTTATATATATTATATTATATCATATAGTACAATATAGGGATAATATATGAGAGGATATCCTTATTTTATAGAAATTGAAAATTAAATTAATGAAATATCATTTAGTACTATATGGATATAACATAACCTATAACATATATGGAACCAATAAAAAAACTTATATCCACAAATCTTCCACTTATGGCTATTGATATATAAACATATCATAAGAAAAAATTGTCAGGAGATCATGTTGTTCATGAAATGGTTCCATAAATATAATGAGTGGAATTTACTCATACATTATAATGCATGATTAAATTCCTGAACACTCAATGTGTTTACATATGTATATTTAAAGTGTTTACTACCATGAGATGATTATTAAGTGAGATTTCCCATTTTTTAGCCAGTTCTATCAGTTGATCTTGCGGTTCTCTTCCTCATTATCATTATCCTTCATGAGGAACTAGGATGTCATGTGTGGTGAGAGGATCATTCCGGAGTATTGATATATTCAACACATCCCATGGATTCCTCAAATGGATAGATGTCATTCAACCATATAATATATGAACTTCACCATACATATATGATGAAGATAGATGTAGCAGTAATACGGTGTGTACACCTCATTATTTCTTTATTTTATAGTATCATGATATTATTTTCTTTCTTTTTAATTCGTGTATTTGGGTTTCTTATTTATTTTACTACATTGCATAATATTTATACAATCCTATGAAACATAAAAAAGGTTTTAGATCCTTTCCATGCATTTTCAATATTGAAATAATGATTTTTGAAATTAAGAATGTTGGTCAAAATTATTTTATTTGGTAATATAATTTCATCAAATATCCTAACATCACATAATGGGACAATGTAATATGTGTCGCCTCTGATTCAAATTAAGTTATAGAAAAACATAATATACATTTCTTGGTCATAGGGTATGACAGATTTGTACTATAGAGTATGAAACATCAAAACCCATGGTGTTTTCTAATATGAACGCTATGATATATATAACATCATAGGATATGACTAAAATTTATATTGTCGGAAAAAAGATCATTTTTCCTTAATAAATATATAACATATATTGTTAAATATGAAAAAAAAACCTTAGAACTGAGGTAAAAGGGTTAAATAGTTTTTTACCTTTATTTATCATGGTTTCTTGATGAGTAAAGTTATGTCTAATATTTCCATATATTTGAATTAATCAATATGTAATGGTTACTCTGATATGTAATGGGTAGAACGACTAGTTTCATAGAGGTGGATTCAATATAATTATCAATCATTTTGAAAATAAAGGGGGGTTACTCTAGAAAGTATATTCATGATTTCATAGGCTTCTAGTCAAATAGTAATCACTTGGACATGGGATTCAATGGAGATTTATTCATGTGCTGAAAAAATATTATATAAAGTCATAGAATATGGATTCTATTGGAAAAATTCTTCTTCAATCTATATAAAATTATGGAAATTTTATGTATGTTTATCTTCAATTTGGATCAGTCCTTATCTGATCACTCCACACTGCTTCTCTAGATCTAAGGTAATCAATATTATGTTGTAGTTTCCATTTCTTACAGGGATTTATATAGGGAAAACATTCAATTATCTAGTATATAACTCATGAAATTATCTCACACCAGGGATTGCATGGTTTTTGTTTTAAAACAAATGGTGGAGACTTAAGGGATACATTTTAGTTTGGATTAATAACCATCTCTATGAAGACCCATTTATAGAATATATTCATTTTGAGACCATAAATCTCAATTAAATTATTTCAATTCTTTGGGATAATTATATTTTCATTATTTTAACAATCAAACATCATCCCTTGGAAGAAATATTAAATTTTGAAAAAAGGGTGGAATGTGATAGGTCACTAATCAAGTGGTCGGATGAAGGAGATAATAACACAGTTTTTTATAATAATCTACAAAGGAAATAAATTATTGGGGAATATAAACATCTGACATGAATATATCTTCTTTAGAAGAAACATTGAGATCATTGGAACACATTTTTTCACATATTTCAGGGATCTCTTAGATGGTCTACATCCTGGTGTGAGAATGGTTAACTTGTTTGAATAATATTAAAATCATTTTTTGATACAATTATACTTTTATTGGATAATTTTAATGATTATTTTTAAAATCCAAACTGAAGGAGGAAGAAATAAAAAATTTATTTAAATTCCTCAAGCCAAATAGTTCCATAGGGCCTGGGGATTTCCACTAATCCTTCAGTATTGTAGCTTGAGATTGCATCAATAAATACCTAAATTAGTGGTTTAGGAATCTTTTAAATGGTTATCCACTATCTCAAGTGACCACTACCATGGTTATTATTCTCATAAACATGTAAAACCATACCAACAACATTGAAAAATTATGAACCATAATCTTGTGTAATTTCTCGTAAAAGGTTTTCATAATGATCCTAAATAAGAAACTATATAAGCTCTTGCATTGCTAAATCTTTTACTAATGGAATGGGTCTCTATAAGTTAATATAATTTGGAGGGATATAGGTTAGGATAAACAAATTTTAGGAGATTTTGATATGAATGTGGTTAGATCTAATTTCATAATCATGATTTACAAGGATAAAGCTTATGATAGAATGAAATAGAACTTCATTGAAAAAGTTCTTAAGTGGTGAATCTTCTTATAATGGTTATGAAGACATCTATTACATTTATTATCTTCTCCATGGTTTATGATATAACATATGGGGATAAGTTTTGTGATTTAAAATTGGATCAGGGTCCCATCAAAGGAGATATACCCTCTCCAGGTTTATTTATCATAGACCAGGATAGACATAGTAGGAACTTACACTCTGAAATTACAGGTGGGATATTTCACCCATTCATTAGCCAGTAGGGAATCATTATAATTTATGATTTATTCATTATATATGGAATGGTTTCATTCATTAATGGAAGATGAAATTAAAACTTTGGTGGTGGCATGATGGTGAAGGTGATTTGCCCAAATCTTCATTCTTGGGGAGATTTAGGGTTCGAATCCTGAGAGTCTTATTTTGAAACAAGCCTCTCCCCTGGGATCCACCCATATTTCTGAGTCACTCGGTATCAAGTGGGTGGGAAAACGAGGCGCGGCCCAATGTGCTGATGGATTGCATTGATGAACCATCGTCGACCGGGCTGTTACCCTACGAGGTGCTCTTCTATCTGGATAGCAACAGCTCTTTCCCCGGCTGGGGATCTACCTCCTGATAGTGACCTCTTTGTGGTGGAGGGGGTGACCATGAGTGGAGGGTTCAAAAAGTACACACATGGGAATTCACTTTTTTTTAAAAAAATTAATGGATGATTCAATTATAATAAAACATTCAAATACATTTTAAAATAGTACACAATAATGAGTGGCTGATGAATTAATGTTTGAAAGAGATAAATCTATATTCCTATAAAATTTCCAAGAAGGAAATCTAAATCCATAAATTGGTTATTGGTTATTTCTATAATATAACTATAAATAGGATATTTTGGATCTCCTTTTTGAATAAAGAAGTTAATATCTACGACTTTTAAGGTATCTTCAATTAAATTTTGGGTATATATATCAACTAGAAGATTCATTTTCCCACTTTGAGGAGAAGGATCACCCTCATAAACAATTTACTTTATTCCATACTTATGTATATCCTTTTAATTATCCAAGCCCCCAAGCCAATCATCATAAGATTCAATATCAAACTCAACAACTTAATTTTGGAGCTACACAGGATCATCAATATCTTTGGGATTTTTTTTCTAGGATTAATAATCCCTTCAATTATGTAAAAATTAAAATTATATTGTTGATAATAACATTAAACACATAAAAGGGAAATAAGTAAGGTAATCTTTCTTTGTACAAAATATTTTGTAAATATTTTTTCATAAAGATTTTGTAACCACACTGGTTTGATATCTTGATCAGGATATAAAGGGATCTGCCCTAGGTAATAGTCTACGTGACTCTATTGATATCATTGATGATAACTCTTGATGGATCATTGGTAAGGGAGGCACAAAATTTTTGTGATAAAACTAGTCTTGAAATATCCTCTTCTTCCTAGATTATCCAATTCCTAAAATCATCTTAAACATAGAAATACCACACACCAAATTCTTGGATATCCTATTGGGCTTAGATCAATGTGTATGTCACTCCAACATCTAAATGGTTCGGGAACCATAAGTGCGTGTCTTCACTTTAACTTCATCTATTTTATTCAACCTATCTACTCTACGCATCCTCATCCATGTGCATAGAGTGAGGATGTTTGTGTTGGTAGATTATTGATTAAAATTATTACAATTAATATGAACAAACCAATATAGAATGTGTAGGATTGTTCTATAAATTTTATCACTAAAGTAAAGATGAAAGGAAACGCAACTTTTTTTAAAGTTCTTTATTGTATGAGTACAATTATGAAATATATTTTAAAGTTGTTCTATAGAGGGGGTGGAATTTCTATATATGATTTCATCTCATTGGATGCATGGAGTATAATAATCAATTATATTCCATAAATCATTTTGTTTCAATTTATTTTTTAAAAAATATATTTGATCCCTCATATATTCAGGATAAGATGGATATGGTTATTGTCATCTATTAGATGATTTTGGAGCTTCAAAAAAATTTCCACCATAATAGAATAAAACCTTTCAAATTAAGTATTAAATCACATTTTTATTCAACTATTGAATATCTATTCTTGATTTATAGGAGTTATTTTATCCCTTTGTCACTAAGATATGTATTTCTTCTTCTCCATCGTAAAATTATACAATGAATAGGGAAGTTCCATGTTATTAGGTGTGCTAGAGAGAACTTAGTCAAGGAATAAATATCAATTCAAATGGCTCTAGTACTGATGGAGTCATGTGTGGAGGTTGTATCATACAATATTGTAATGGATCTGTGACTTTGGATTTATTACCTTATTATGGAGATGGTAATCATTGAACCTCATGCCTTGTTTATAGGCTTAAAATTATTCTCTTCAAAGAATATTCTTTTCATAATGACTATAGTGGATTCATCACTTTTGGTTCAATATACATCAGGACTCATCCTTTTATAATTGATAATAGATAATAATATTAGATCTTATAGAGGTAGCATACATCATGGAGTGGATATTCTTCACACCAAGGATGAGGGAATTTTGTGGTGGATATCTTAGCTTCCAAAGGATTAAATGAGGGTATGTTTATTATATATTAAAGTGTTGGATCCCTATTGAGAGATTTTAAGGATTTTATTTGTGGTGATGCACTATGACTTCACAAATTCCATCCCAAATTTTGTTGTATTCTCATCCCATGTACATTCCTGACCATTTCATAATAAAAATATTCAAATTTTTAGTCAGTAATGGGTAGTCAAGTAACCTTAACATATACATGTATTGCATAAGTGAATTACTCAATATTGAAGGGGCACTCTAATATGTAAGGGTTATTATTTTATAATAATAGTTATTGTAAGTGATGATTACAATAATGGATTATGATTGATAATACCCCTTTATCAATCATAGAACAAGATATATAGTCCCAAAATGAAGAAAATTTATATTTTGGTTATAATTATTAGAGTTTAAAAAATTTTTATAAATGATAAATTCCTAGAATTATAAATAGTAAATTTTCATACATAAATAAAATATTCAATTTTTATATTAACATATCATATTTATTAAATAAATAAAACATTTATTAATTTTTTTATTCCTATAAAATATTCATATACATAACTATTTAATATAGTTTTATTATTCTGTGTGGCTTAATTTTATAGATAATTTAATACTTGTGGATTGTTAGGCATGCATATAGAAATAAAACATGATATAATAAATATTTTAAGTGATTAAATAGCCATGGATATAATATAAAAATGATGTGTATTAAAATGGTGAGAAATTAAAAAGATAAATCCTTAAATACATTTTTATATGGCATTCGTTAAAATTTATAAATTAGGTGATTATTTTTAAATTATAAGGGTAAGATATAAAATGTTTTTAAATTACCATATAAATATAGATATAAAGAAGTTTCTATTTTTTCCTTTTAAATTAATCAAAATAGATACTTTTAAATATTCAAATTTAAAAGGCCTTATTTTAGAAACTATTTAAAACCACATCAAAATGATTTTTGATGATTTATTTGATCAAGGTTTAAATAATGATAAATATATAATATTTAAATTGTTTAAATTGTTTATATAAAATAATTTGAATAAAAAATTAATATATTTCATTTAATATAATATATTTAAAGTGAATTTCCATATAATGATTGATATAAAAGAGTTTATATTAAGGAATGAATATAAATTATTTAGATTCAAAACTA
The DNA here is from genome assembly GCA_963277665.1 of Viscum album. Lineage (NCBI taxonomy): Eukaryota > Viridiplantae > Streptophyta > Magnoliopsida > Santalales > Viscaceae > Viscum > Viscum album. The sequence continues at coordinate 859,947,476 of OY728134.1, read as the reverse complement.
TGTAATTTTCATTATGATTAGATAAAATTTTATAGCTTTTATTTTTAGTTTTATTTATGAATTGTTCATAAATTTTGTATCTCATTTATAAATACTTAAGTTATTCATTTATTTGTTATTCCCTAGTTTATTATTCAAATTTATAAATTTCATAATTTTTTAATATTCGTATTCATTATTATAAATTTGAAGCTAATTTTATAGATTATAATAACCCCATATAAGGAATTAAAAGCTCTGTGAGGTAATATTTTTTTCTTTTACCATGAATTAGGCATATATTGAGTTTTGATATAGAATTAAGTTGTTAATAATGATTTATATATCTTAGGATTTAAAATTTTGATGTAATTGATATCAATCATGATTAAAGTATCCATTGGTAGTGGGAATTTTCATTGAACTTCCCAATAGCCTGGAGGCTTATGACTTATTCTAAATAATTAGTGGAAGACTATTTATGGCTCTAGAATTATTCAAGTGGAGGTATTTTATTACTTATAATCCTAACACTTTAAATAAAACTATTTCTTTTACCTTAAACAAATTATGTATTTAGGTAAGTATAGATATAGTTGTCTTTGAATTTAGGTTGATAACATAAACTAGGATTTATCTGAAGTGTTATACCAAAATATGGTTTGAATATAATGATTTTGTGGAATAAATTGGGTTCCAAAATAAATCATTAAAATCATTCATACATATAAAATGGGATAGCATAAGATAATAGTACAATAATTAAATCCCCTTAAAATACTTAGTGTTAGATTCCTACCAATGTAGAACTTGTCAATACCTTTATCATCCAATCAAGTATGGAATGTCAAATATGGGTTCCCTTGGAATATCATGTGTAAAGAAAGTAATTATTAGGTGAACCAGATATTATTAGGTAATCATTATTATATTTTTTATATGGTTATTCTTTACCTAGGAGTCCTTCGTAGGATTAGGTTTTTAGAAGAATAGATTTGATTGATTCCATATGATATAGTAGGAGATATCCACTCAATTATCCTAGAGTAATATGTGATGTGATTGAGATTATGGCCTATATAAATATCCAAATGGTGAGAGAAATACCAAATAATACCCATTTATCAGTCAGATATAGATCTTCGATGACTAATGGATATGATGAGTCCAAAAATGAATCATCATTATTATGGGAGAGAATTAAATAAAATTCCTTTTTAAATATCCATACAACATGATACTCATCAGATAAAGACAACTATTGTAGATAAATATTAACATCATCTTTAAACATAACTTTTAAATTAATATTTGAAAATTAAAATCTTATTATAAGAATATTATAAGGCTATTAAGTTAAGAAAAGTTATTAAGTAATAGAAAACTCTATTTATTAGAGAAAGAACTTCTTGAGTAACTAGAAGTTGAAGTTATTTAATAGGAAAATCCATATACTTATGTGTATCATAGAATGATTTATTCAAGTTTTAAAATAATTTTATTCAAAAATAATAAAGTAATTTATATCTTCTCACATATATTTAATATGCCTGGATATGTTAATGACTTGGAGACACTGAAGGTTTCTTATAAGGATTATTCTAGTTATGAGATTCTTTATATTATCATTGATGAATGATTTCTAGGTTTAGGAGTTGTATTGACAGTACAAGTGTTTACATTATTATAGATTTAGCCCTTAGAAAAATAAGATATTGTATAGATCTACGAATAACTTTATCAGTGTGTCTTCTCCTACCATCATTAACAATAAAATAAATTCCATTTTTTGTTTCAATTCATAAGTTAAGAAAAGAAGCCATAATATTCTTAAAATTATTGAAGGTAAATTTCTTATTAAGTACTTAGATATTTTATCTCATTTAAGTGTTTATAAATCCTCAATAGATTTACCATATCATATAGAATCACCTCACTCACTTTTTTGGGTTCCCCTAAAATCATGATCTATAATAGAATAGGGGTTTAGTTAAATATGTTCAATGTTCCTTATTTTTGTACTTGGGTTATACCATTAATCCTCCCAAAAATATTCTAAAAATGATTTATTCTCTTTATATGATCTCTATTTGGTCGGCAAGTATAATTCTAGAAAAGCCTTATTTACATGGAAAATGGTGATATTTTCTCTAAACTTTGTTGTCTTTGGTACTAAATGTACTCAAAAAAATCAACATTATGCTCACTCTTAAGCATATTTAAAAGTTTATGTGTTTAAAATAGTCTACTTGGGTGTGGTGGGTTCGTCATTATTTACTCCAAGATTATTTATTTTGTAATATACCTTTTAAAACATCCTCCAGTTTGGTATTTAAAGGGATTCAAACATTGAGAAGTAAATAATTGATTATTGTAAATATTACTGATATTTATATGTTTTTATACATAATTTACAATATTTTTACTATTTTAAAGTATAATTAAACCCCTAAAATTATATATTTTAGGAATTGATCAGATTTAATTACTTCTATATAATAATTGGAAGTAAAATTTAAATGGATTAAAATCATGATTTTAATGGATTTAATTAAAAATATTTAGAATGAAACCTTTATTGATTTTGGGGATTTTTATGTTTCAATGGGAGGAAAACTGGACATATATGAACAAATATAAAATTAGATAGTTATATATGATTAAAAAGGTATGATCTATCTATATATGATTTGATTGAAAATCTAAAAGAATATGTAAGAATCACTTGAAAAAAATAGATGGTGTATAAGATATTCCCCATTACCACGAAATGGGAGAATAATGCTTGGATATGTATAACTAACCTTGTGATCTTTCATCCATTAAATAAAAAATAATAGAAAATACCATAATGGGTTTGATGTGGAGGTTCTCATGTAAGAGAAAAATATCTTTCCAATAATATTAAGAACAAAGTTTTTTAGGTTATATGATATTTTATATGAAATAAAATTTATTTGATGTAAGTAATTGGAACCTATATATGAGTAATGTACTATCATGTAAGGTCTTTCACATTTCCAATTTTTTAAAACAAACTAAATAACATGTTTTTATAATGATGAGGCTCATGTGCATAACATGCATAACCCAATGTGATAAGAAGATTCATCATCCATATTTCTTCAAAAAATTAAGTATTTATATAATAAAATAACTATATAGAAGTTAATCATAGCGAGAGTACATGAAACAGATCAACGTAACTAAATCCATGGTCACAAAATTTAATTAAAGATAAATAGGGAGCAAGGGAAAAGGATTCTAAGGATTTCCAAATGTGATCATCTGAGGAAACATCATTACATGTGTAATGTATCGATATGAAAAGGTGGAATTTACAAAATTCACCCAATGTGTATAAAATGGAAACCAAGACAATTTGAATGGGTTCCTTCCTATTATGAGTTTTGTAATTTTATTTTTTAATGCATCAATTATAGATTTATTATAGTGAAATTTCTTTTTTTTTGTGTTTATCCCTCTATGATTATCTAACTCAATTGTCAAGGATAACAAATCATGGGTTCAAACATTGATTAATAAATAGTGTTATTGAATCTCTTTACTTTTTTTTGTTTTTTATGTTACTTCACAGTGAGTAGTGAAGATTTGTGGGTATGGGTAAGTAGTAGATTCCCCCTTCTATCACACCCTTGGTTTCACATATTTCACTGTTTAACATTCTCTCACACCCTTCTAATATTTCATCAAATATATAGTGGAGTTTTATGGGTAGAGAGATAAAATTTTATAAATTTGAGATAGGTTTAGGATAGGAAGATATTCAATATTAATGTATCTCAATCATTCTTTACCATGGAGACTTTAAATGACTTTGAATCCTATAAAGTTTCCAAAAATAAATAGTGGTGTTTGGCAGATGAATGTAATTGATCAAATTATCAGAAGAAATTTAAAAAACAAATGTAAATAATGAATGGATTTTAATAAATTACCCTCATATCATTCTAACTTCTCACTAATGCATTTAAATTATCTTATTTTAATTATTTTTCACTAAAAAATTTCTTTCTTATATCACATTTTTTTATTATTAAAAATATAAAAATATAAATAATTGTAAATGTATAATGATTGATTTGAAAGGCTTCTTGAGAGATAACCCTGGTCTGCCACTGCACTATATTTTGGGTATACTATAAATATTATTTGAAAGGACTAGTGACAGGGCCTCATAAAATATGGTGTGGATTATAAGAATCTATCACTCGTGAGTTTTTTCTTCTATGACCTTATAAATATTGTATTTCCTTTATTGTGTGTTTTCATATTCTTTTAATTTTCTTCTTCTCTTTCATTCATTATTAAAATAAATTAGGATATCCAAACTAATATAACATTATATATATATATAATAAATTAACAATTACCTGCTCTGTTAAAATGATTGGATGGGATTATAGTCAGGCCTATGTATCTCACATTGAACGGTCAATATTATATCATCCACTCTATCCTTCCATAGTTACCTAAAGAGGAAATTTTCTAATGGTCAAAGAATAATAAATAACTTATTATACACACTAAAGGATGGCTAAAATAGGTCCTCTTTGAAAATTCACCCAATCAAAAAATATATTACACTCCCATTGGTCATAATGATTAATATAAATCAATGTATAATGTAGTCAAAATTATATCAATGAGTGTGATGTTATTGGACCTGGTGTATCTGATTTTTTCATACCTTTATGTACATATTTTTTAGTATTAAAACATTTTTTCACCAAATACATGTTGTTTTGTGGAAAAAATTATTTATTTCATTGTTCTGGATGATTTTTCAAGAGAATATTTTAAATTCATAATTTGAGGGTGATCAGAGTAAAAAAAGCTAAATATACACGGCGTGTACTTTATAAACACATGCCATGTATGTTTTCCCAGACATGGTTCGGCCAGCCAAGTACACACCCATGTAGTCATCTAGAGGCAACATGTCATGTAATAACTATTAAAATTCCATGTATGACATCTCTAAAGCAATGTCTTCAAATCAAAGGCGAATAATGGTAGATCACCTGCCAGCGGAGAAACCAAGAAAAGTCAATTGACCAGAGTAAACATTGTGTAATTTTGGGTACACGTCATGTAGAATGTTTTTCTAATATAGATAGGCATCCCTCCTGGTTCGAGGATGGATATTCTAGGGGTGGAGTTGTTTCTCTACTAATCAATCTCCCCCAAATCCAAAATTTGAGTTTTATTTCTATTTTCAGTTCCTTTTAGTGTAATTCTTCCTTCGTCCCACTTATATCTAGGGAAAGGGTAGTGTTTTTTCTCAACCTGCACACTGTTTTCAAAGTAATAAGAGGCAGTTTTGTTATGTTGATGTTTTAATAAGGTTTTGTGTGATGTGCAATTGAAATTATGAAGTGTTAATTTTATTATTAATTATTCTTTATAATTTCTCTAGAAAAATAATTCCATATTGACTATTGGTGTTCTATCGTACCAAAAACAACACCAGTATAAAAATTAGAGGAATTACAATGGTTCAACCCAAGACCATTGGGGAATCATTTTTCCACTCTTTTAGGGTAATAATTTATTAATTTGTATTTCAAAATTCAATTATCAGACCAAGGAATTGATATTTAAATACAAACTTACCAGTTCTATGACCAAGAAATGGTATTTTAAATCAAACGTCATGGTAAATTATTTTTATAAATAATTTGAATACCAAATAATGACTTTTGAAAAATAAGCTAATCAAATTGAAATCCCAAAAAGTTTTTTTCTATTTTTTCAATCTCTTTTTCCTTTTTAGTTTAACTTTCACAAATAGTTTCACTTCATTATATGTTCCCTTAAATTATTTTTTCTAGATAATTTTGTGATATGTGTTGATGTGTTTTGGTAATTTTTTCACTTTTTTTTCTTATGGGATTGACCCTAACTGTTGCTAGCTACATAGATAGTCAAATCAGAAGGGAACAATAAAATTCAATTTTCCACACCTCATGAGGATAAAAAACTATAATTTTGGGTAGTCATTCATATCCCAAGAATCTCTCGAGAGAGGGGGTATAAGAAAGGATATTTCAATGGGCTCGTAATACCTCTCATAAATGAGGATAATAATGGTTCAATTAGGTCATAACATGAATAAAAATGTTTAGACTAATAAATTAATATGACAAATAAATTAAATCAAAAATAAAAATATATCAATAATAATTTTAAAATACTTTTAAATTAAAATAACCATGTAGATTTTAAAATTCTCATATATGTCTTTATTATTTATATTTATAATTAATCAAACAATTCCCACATTTTAAATCATTTCATCTATTAATGATGTCTCCAAGATTAGTTTATGGGTAAAGACCACTGTAGGTAATAGACTCTCCCCCACACTTAATATCACACATGATCCTCCAAGTGAAATACTAATGAAGATAAAGGTATATGGAAAACAAAACTATGCTAGGGAAAGGGGGTAGTTAAGAGATTAAACTATAGAAAAGTAAGGAAAATAAACACCAAAATAAAACTCCCCTCATGGTGAGATCAAAATGATTTAAATAAGTTGAAAAGATCTACCTATGTAGTTCTAGATTACCTGGGACTGTCAATGAAATATAAAAATAATCCTTCATGCATGAAAACCATCACATTAAAAATATAGCACAAAATAAATATATGTAATGAAATAAATGTGTAGCAATATTCAATGTGTCACCTCAGAATAGGAAATTTCTAAAATAGGGGGATCTGTAAGAGTAGGAGAAGATATAGTAGTAAGAGGTAGCAACTGGATCATTGTTATGTACGGTGGAATTGACTGGTACAATGATGGATATAGCATTAGAAGTGAATTATCATCCAATAGTAGAGAGGAGCATTGAATTGGTGGCTAGAGCTATAAATGGTTGTTGTGTTATAGAAGGCTGAGGATTTGGTCGAGGAGTAGTTGACAGTGGAAGATGAATTCCCAAGTAATGAAGAACAACCCCCATCATTCCCTCCATATTTTTTAGTCTCTGATCCATAAAATCTAGGTGGTGCTCCATGACGTTCTGGAGGTGGTCCAAGGTGGATAGATGGAGGTATATTGAGAGATTAGTCAAGGGTTCTGGTGGAGGTGGGGTGTTGTATGGTCCACAAGAATAAGTAATGGTGGAAGAGGATGGAAGGGAAGAAGAAGTGGGAAGGGGTGGAGAAGGAATATCTACTGATGGATGTGGTGGTAATAGATCAGTAGTTCCATCAGGGGTGGGTAGTTAACCTCCCACTATAGATGGTGTTGGGGAGTCCTTCATAATCACAAAGGTGTATCCCCACCTCTAAAAAATCCTCATGAATATAATCATGATGAATTCCATCTATTGGGGAGATCCTAGGTGATCATGAGGGAGAGATGGATCAAACACCCAAAGATAGTGTACTAACTAGGTGTCATATAATTTTATGTTCAGGTTTCCTTGACAGCCAGTGATCATGGAATGCAAGTAAGAGGTGGTGAAGTAGTTGAGGTTAGGGTAATCATGTTAGAAAATCAAATTAAGGAGCTCTATATCTTGTATAGACATGAAACCCATGTCCTCATGGCTTAGAAAAATTATGGCATAGAAACATCGTTGGATAAAATAGAGCGGAGGGGAAATGATGAACGTGCTCTTCTGTGAGGTGGGGGTGTACATATGGTCAAGACCAAAAAGCTCTCATGACATAGAGATGAGGTCATAGTGATTAGGGTGGGTGAGGAATGCAAGAGGAGGTATGGTGGATGGATGGGGGTAGAAACCACACCATCGGGTAAAATGGCACATAATAAAATAAAAATAGTGTCAGCCCTACATGAATCTAGTAAGGGTTGTTGTGTCTCTATGTTTCACTCAATATGTAAACACATCAAACTTGAATGTCACAACAATGTCCAGAAACAAATCTATGAATATTGGAGTGTGGACTTGTAGTGTTTTCATTATATGTGTGTTCCCGAGGAGATCCTCAATATCCTCCTAGATTCCTAGATGCTGAGGAATAGTAATGTCCAAGAATTGACCACTCAATAGAATCATGCATCCTGAAAATCACCACAATCGTGCTGCTGCAGGATGACGGCCATCAAACATTGGGTAGGGTGATACTATTTTTGATCTACTTCTAGAGATGGATATGGTGGATTTTCCACTGCTGATGAAAAAGAAATAGTTTTCATGGTATAATATGGATCAGTTACTACCATTGTTGGGTCCAAATTCGTGACAGATGTTGATGGTCGCGCAGTCGTAGTGGGTTCTACTGCTATCATGGATGGATAGAATGGTGTTCTGATGGTTTTAGGATCCAATACATTGGATCCCTTGGCTACTAGGGAAGGGATAGTGGTGTCTACTAGATTGGTTGCTGATGTTGAAGATGTGGGTACTAGAAAAAGAGGTAGAAACATCACAAAAGTGAGCAGCTAAGACACTAGAAGATTTTTTGATGGAGGCACTGGTTTCCTAAGATAAATTCGATGTGAGGGATGACTAAAAAATAATATTTTATAGATACATACCCCCTTTTAAGGGATGAGGGGTGGGATATATTGAATGCAATGACTTAAACAAAAAACTAGTACCCAAAAAAGTTGAATATCAAGACAAAAACAACTGCACTAGAAGATTGATGCTTCTCCATACAACAAAAAAACATTAATTCAAGCTTCTAATGTTTCAGCGTTGTATGTCTAGTTGTCCCATGAAAAAGAGCATGGGCTGGGAACCGATGGCAAAGCCATACCTACTTAAACTTCCGATTCTGAATAGCCATGATATAGTGAAAACTCTTTTCCATGAACCTCATCTTGAGAAGCTTCTTGTATATAATCCATTGTAGAATCCCTTAAGTTACAGACCACTGAGTCCAAAACCAAAACCATAGCACCGTGGAAATCAAACAACCATACAAATCATCCCAAAACCTTCACTGAATCCACAGAATCACTAAGAGCCAGAATCTTACTAGTGGAACCTCCCGATAATGACAACACCATGAATGAAACAAATCCTCAAAACATTTAATTTCCAAACATAATAACATCAAACTAATAGAAAAAATACCATCACCATCGCCATTCCTCTCCAGAAGGAGACCTCACCACAATCCTATCACCGCCTTCAGATCAGCACATGGAGACCATAACTATCCTCCCACTGCACCCATAGCCTACACTAAAATGAGGCACCATCCCTCAATCCACATAAGCTGGAACAACCACTGGACACTTCTCCACCATGATAAACCCTATCCCTATTGACAGTTAGGGCGGAGGAAGGGCCAGCAAAAAGAATTTCCAAGGTTGCACGATGCCACCACTGAATGAGGACCAGCATTCCATGATTACGCCTAGAAGAAAAGAGGAAGTATCTTCAGCAATCTCGATATGGGTAAGATAAATATAGTGACAGGGGAAACCCTAAAGAGGCATAGGATTTTATGGATTCATCTCACCCAACAAGCTAAAACATCCCAATGTTTGGGATTCTCCCCATCAGTAGCGGAATTGGACTATTTCTCATTGGGTAGGTCTCACTATCAAAGGGGATTAAATGTCAATAAAATTCCTCAATCATTTTAATTTGATTCAAATATTTATATTTTAAATAAAAAACTGAAAAGTTATAGTATTCATGCAAATACCAAGAATCTTTCAAGAAGTATTGTATAATAAAGAGTATGTCAAAGGGCTTAGAATACATCTTGAGAATGAGGATAGTAATGGGTCAATATGGTAATGACATGAATAAAATAATTAGTTTAATAAATGAAAATGACCAATAAATTAAACCAAAAATCAATCTGTATCATCAATCATTTAAAAGTAATTTAAAATTAAAATAATCATGTTTCTTTTAAAATTATCATCTATATCATTATTATTTATAATTATAAATAATCCAAAAAATGCACATTTTAAAATATTTCATCTATTAATGATGTCTCGTAGATTATTTTTAGGTCAAAGACTTGTGTAGGCAAGAGAAAAGGGGTCCAAATTCATTCATTGCACTTATTGATGGTTTTCTACCCATGTTGGTAAGGGAATATCTAGGTGATGCTGAACTTTTAGAGATCTGTTTTCGGATATGTTTTCATTGAGCTATTTCATTAAACATCATTCTTTATTATTTAAGAATTCGTCCTCCTTATTTAAGCCTCTGATATTATTCTTCACATCATTAGATACCTACCTATAGCCTCAGAATCATTTGAACTTTATTGAAAGACCTCATTATTTTTTTTATTTTACTTCTAAGTGGAGAATGAGAATACTTTCAAGCCTATATATATAGTGTATATACTTGATATTGATCATAACTCTGATAAATGATCTTGAGTGATGATAATGTCATTTTTTGGTGAGGTAAATCATCTAGTGGCATGTGTATTTTGGAAAAGTTATAAAATGTGAATAAAAGAGGATGAAAGTATTTAATTGAATTATAAGTGATGCATTATTTGAATATATTTAGAATTGAAATATGCTTTGTGCCATTTAAAATCTTCTACAATGTTTATAATATTTATAAGTATAATTAGTTGAATTATAAATTTTTTAGAGTTTAGATTCAGTTGATTAGATGTTGAGATTTTTCTTGACAACAATAAAATGGCTAAGTGTGGGGGAGTTTCATGCACCTAATTTTTTTACATTTTCAAACATTATTTTGAGTATTAAAACATTTTTTCACTAGATACACATTTTTTTTAAAAAAAATTATTTATTTCAAAATTATTGATGATTTTGAAGTAGATTCAAGCCAAGGTAACAAATCAGGAGTGATCAAAATAAAAATTTAAATATACATAGTGTTTACTTTATAAACACATGTCATGTACATTTTTCCCAAACACAATTCAGCTAAGCAAGTACACACCCATGTAGTCTTCTAGAGACAACACACCACGTACTAACAATTTACATGTCATGTATTCCCTTCGAGAAGAGGTTGGTGGTTAAAACAGACTTTATATTCCATGTGAGGTGGCATAACATGTTGTGTACCCAACCAACCAACCAACATCTGACATGTTGAAATCAAAGGTGTGGCATGGTAGATCTCCTTCCAGTGAAGAAAATAAGAAAAATTCAGTTGACCTGAGTACACAATGTGTACTTTTGGGTACATTTAATGTATTCTATGTTTCTATAAATGTAGAGGTATCCATCCATGTTTGAGGTTGGAAATTTTAGGGGGAGGTGATGTCTTTCTTTTGGTTAATCTCCCCTGAATCCAAAATTTGAGTTTTATTTCTGTTTTTAATTTTGTTTTAGTGTAATTCCTCTTTCATCATTTATCCCTCTCATATCCATGGTAGGGGTTGAGTTTCTACTAAACATGCACACCATGACCATGGTCATAAGATCCAAGTTTTCTTGTATATAGATTGTAATAAGGTTATGTGTGATGTTTAATTAAAATTCTGAAGTGTTTATTTTATCATGAATTTTAATTTATAATTTCTTTAACGAATTAATTCCATATTGACTATTGGTGTTGTATTGGACCAAGAATGACACCAGAAAAGAAAAATAGAAGAGTTATAATAGGTCAACCCATGACCATTGAGGGTGCCTATTTCAACTCTTTCAGGGGTAATGTATTAAACTATATTTGAAAATTCAATTACTAGACCACATAATTGATGTTTAAATACATATTTACTAGTTTTCAAACCAAGAAATATAAATATAATTGAATCCCCATGGTAAATCATTTTCATAAATAATTTTAATAAATAATAATTACTGTTTCAAAATATGTTTATCAAATGGAAATCCTGACACATTTTTTCTATTTATTCTATCACTTCTTCTATTTTAGTTTAATTTTAGAAAATAGTTTCACTTCATCATCTGTTACATTCAATTTTTGTTCAAGATAATAGAATGATACACATAGACATATTTATTTAAATTCTAATTTGTTTTTCCTATGGTATTGAACCTGATTTCTTCTAGTTACCTAGTTAGTCAGATCAGAAGTGAACAACAACTATCAATTTTCTACCCCTCATGACAGGAGTAGTTAGGACCTATAATTGAAGGTGAAAAATTTTAGGGCATAGGAGTTTAAGGAATTCATGGAAAGGATGATTAAACACCACAAATAGTAAATAGCATTAAGACTATCCTTATAATAAGAAGTAATACTACCAATTGTCTTTGTAAACTAAGACATCCAAGAAGTGGAGGAATAATGTAAACATTTTCTCTCTATCACCCCTCTTACTTCCTGCTGGTTGATTTTCAAGAGGAACTAGTACATAATCTAATCAATAAAATATAGTGGATAAAACCTTTGATTCATTGGATTTTTTATTTTATGCTATTAGACATTCTTACTCACTTATATTATATAATTTTATAGAATAAATGTTATTATTAGTCTTAGAGAGTGATCAAGAAGAAGAATCCACCATCGAGGAAAATATGACGTTATCATTGGAAACCCTAGGAACTATCATAGAGCCTATACCTTCTCATAGTATATCAAAATATCATTTTTATAAGGATAAATTGAATAATATGGTGGCCCCTTCAATCTTTATTCCTCTCCACAAACACTTTAATTCTGTCATTACTTCAATGTTAGGATAATTTTCATTTTATTTTGGGGTTCTCCACTCTTGTTGTCCACTTGTGATCATTGAGAAATATAACATGTGATGGTATCCACAACATGAAATCAAAAAAAATCAACTAGGGTTAATAAACATAAACTACCTAGTTTTATGCTATTTAAACATAGAACATATTAGTAGATGACTCAAGACATTTATTCCCTTATATTTTATTAAGTTTTATTTTTAACAAATAACTTATTTTATTTTTATCATTTAGTTTTTATTCCTCCTTTAATAGTGTTTGATTACTACTTTAATATTGTGTGTCACGATTTCATGCTTAAATAAAGTCATATTAGATAACTTTTTGAGATGTTAATATCTATTATTGTTAGGTTTGCATGTTTTTTTTTGTTTTAATTTTTTTTGTGGGTTTTTGGTGTCTTTGAACTTAAATTTTATATCAATATTATCCCTCAATCCATAGATAAAAACACATTTATAAAATGGAATCAATTAAGTGGAATTCAGGAAATAAAATTTAACTTGTAAGGTTTAAGGAAAATTTAATTGAGTGTGAAAATACATGATTAATGAACTAAATCGGTAAGTGAATTATTTATTGAAAAATTATAACCAAACAAGTATCCATCATAAATGATAATTATATAAGTGATTCAAACTTGTGTAAAATGAATAGTTGAGAACCAAATTAAAGTTCCAAGATCTTTGTTACACCACTGTGAATGGGAAGGTTAAATCAATGGTGTTTTTCTATATTTTATTTTATTTTAAAACAAAATATGTTAGTAGTTCAGATCCAATCCATTTAATGATTAAATATAGACCTCACTCAAATATTTTGGAAATAAAATAGCATCACAAACACATACGTTTTACAAGGTTTGGACCCAATGTGGGTAATGACTCCCTGTTTTAATTGCTTATGTGACCTGAGTCACATATTTTCAACTATATACTCAATTGGTTACACTAGGTATATTAATAATTACTTCATGCTTCTCATATACATATACCCTTAAACTATGTAATCTAGATTCCCACTCTCATTTATATTAATTTTGCAATAGAATGATACTTTTAGATCTGGATTGATTCTTCAATAGTTGGTAAATATCTTCTTCCTTGAGTATTCTAGACAAACATAAAATCATATGATCACTTCCACAAGAACATTAACACTGAATATAATGAATAGATTAATCATAATGTATCACTATTTGAATATCTTAAATGGTATTCTTCTTCTCAAATCATCAAATAATTAGGTTTTCCATCTTGTTAAAATTTATATTCAAAGAGAATATTATGAAAAATATATATATATTTGAATATGAAGTTATTATATAATTATAATTCATGTAATCTATCTAAATTTTAAAACAATTTAAAAAGAATCCTCTTATTCAAATCTCATAAATCCCTGGTCAAAATCTTCTTTTAGATCTCTATAATACTTGGGATGTTCCTTATTTAAAATATTTATAAAATATTTTCTTATTATAAATATTTTCTATTCTGGTATATAGGTTCACATACATGAATCTTTGTGACATGATAGCTCAAATCTTGGTGTTGAATCTAATCACATATAAAAGTCGCCATTGACTTTTTCAATTCCCCCTCTTTGGTTCCCTCTGAAGAGTAACCAAACCATGTCACCACTATACCACAAACCCAGATCTCTAAACTTCAGTGTTTACCAACTAGTAGTGAGGGTCTATGAGAACATGGTGGGGAGACAATACCATATCCTCAGAGAAATAATAATAGTGTAAAAAACAAAATCACATATAACCAACCTAGATAAACACCACTAAAAAGGAAAATTAAGTTCCAATAAAAAATCACAATGTCGTGTTCTATGAAAAAATGAAATATTCCAAATAATGCAAGGGATTCCCCATGGGTGGATCTTATACATTTGATATAAAAGGAATCCAAAAATAACCCAAACTATAAGTAAAATATGAAAAATATTATTTAGTTTGGCCTAGTTCCATCATTTATACCCCCATCCCAACAATACAATTAAACCATCAATCATCTGTTCCTTTCCCAAATCATATTTTGTAACCAAAAATTCCAACCAAGTGCCCAAGGTAGCCCAAAAAAGGGTTTGAATACAACTCAGTTCCCCAAAACCAATGGTTTCCAAAAATATAACTTTTTTAAAATAATTTTTCATGCATAAGTGATGTAATTAACAACTTAATTACATGAGGAAAATAAATAATAATAATAATGATTCTCAAGCTTCACATTAACACTCATGGTTGATAACAGTTTCTTCTACTAGCATCAGATATCACTGAACACGTAGAGGAATTGTTACAACCATAAGAAACCCCTCTAAAGATTTTATCAAAGTGTTTACCATCTCATTATACCAAGACCACTCTATGATTGGTTATACAACCACTCCAAGAGAATTTACAAGACTACTCAATGACTATTTACATTTTATCAAATAAGGACCACTCCATGATCATTTACAAAACTACTCCATGAGTGTTTATATTTAATCAGATAAAGACTTCCACAATGATGTTTTCATGACCTCTTTATGAGAATTTATGTTTCATTGGATAAATACTACTTCAAGAATAATTACAAGCCTGCTCTATGAACATTTACAAAACAACCATCATTTACCATCTCACATTCCTCCAATCCCAAAATACATCATCATTTAGAATTCATTTTAATAAGGCCACCTTAGTTTAAAATTGATTATATCACATATTATTATCTATTTACTATTTATAAACCAAGGTTTATCAATTTAACAATTATCATAAATAACTCATTGTCTCACATTCCATTTTAAGGAAAACTATTCTCCAATAACATTTTATATTATCAATTTAAACTTTCAATTCAACTAGAGTGTCCCTAAGGCATCACTCATCATATAGTTTCTATAACGACAAGGAACACAGTATATATTCAACAAAATACCATGATTAAATTATTTAATTAAATTTATGTTCAATTCAATTTAAATTGGAATGACTACAATAAGAATACAATTAAATATGAGTGAAATAATGGGACAATATAAGAAGCTCCTTATTAGAATATTTAGAGTCTAATCATCAAATATAAAGACTTTATCCAAGATAAAATGGAAGAAAACAAAAAATTAGAAAAAATATATGAAAATAGACCATATGTAATGAAATGATGATAGACTATATGATGGTGGGAGAAACAAGGAATGAGATGAGGCAAAATTTTAGCATTAACCTAATCCTTCAATAACACCAAAAGGATCTCTGAATGATAAATAATAAATGGAGATTTATCAAAAAAATAATGAATAAGGGAGAGGAATGTGTTGGAGGGGGTTTATTTCAAAAAATGGTAAAATCAAGTTAAATTCATAAAAAGACATAAGGATAATTTCTCAAAATCCAATTTTAAAGGGGTGCATGATTTGGATGCACGGTTGGAAAAATCTTTCACCAACTATACTAACCTCCATTTTCTAGGACAAATCAATTCGCAAGGATATAGAATATGGTTTATAATGTTGCGATCCAACCATGTGAAATGACTCAATAATTTTCTACATACATTTTCACTATTTCCCAAAGTCTCATACATAGTTAAAAACAATATGCCTAAGCATACCTGGTTTCATAGTTGGAGTGTATGGTTGTTAACCATGTGGTATCCATGAACCCCAGTCTAGAACTCCAAAAACCCATAATTTCAAGCCACTATCCCCCAAGATAATACTGAGATAGACCATACTCCCATAAACACGTGAAAAATAAGAAACTAAAATATGTTTAATAGAAACTAAGAATACACATAATTCAAAATATAGATGAAATCTTATATCCTTCCCATCATATAATAGATCATACCCAATATGATATCATTAGCCTCATTAAGACACTTTAGTGAATAAATATGGCCATAAAGTTTACTTATCATTCTCTCACATCTCCCCATAAATGTGTACGTGATATCACAACCCTCAGAAAAAGGGAACCATCTTCCCAAAAAAAATATTATCATTATAATCCCTGATATGAACTAGGCACCCCTCAAATGATTCATTAGTATCTAGCTCAACATCATCAACATCAACCAGGTGTAATGTGTCTATATGAAACCATAAAATATAAGAGACATTAGATTCATCATGAATATTTGTGTGTCTTGTTCAAATAGCTAATCAATATACCATATAACCGATCATCTACATTAACTCAAATGCTCTCACAAACCCCAATTATAAATTCCCCTTTATCTGAATCTAAATTTTTCCAATCCTCTGCGACACTCGCAAGAATCCTCAGTTTTCCTCCTCAAACTATAAGGTATGGAATCTATATTCTAAATATATTCTATACCGACTCTGATAAATCTCTATCTTCATCATAATAAATTGAATCTTCTGAGAGGTCTCTTGCACATGACTTGGTCTAAGACTAGAGTACTTTCCAACTTTTATCCAATATAGAGGAGATTGGAATGGCCTCTAATACAAATATTCAAAGTGATACATTTTACTTAATTCCTAGTAGCTATTGTTTTATTAAAATTCAATCAACACTAGATGTCTCTCCCATTAATCACCAAATCGAAAGACAAAAACCAATAACATTTCCACCAACAATAAAATCATATGTTATGGATGAACTTTTTTCTCTAGGTGATAAGTTATACTAAGGTGTACCTATATACCTTGTTCCTTCTATAACCCTTTCAATGATATTAAGGAAAAATGGTTATCCCAATCTAAGGTGATACTCTATAGATCCCCATACAAGTGTATGACCTCATGGACATACAATGTAACACCCCGAGATTTTATGAAAAATATTCTATTAATTTCATTTATTTCTTGTGTTGTACGCTACACCAAGATTACCTTGCACTATACACAACACCGTATTAGCTTGCAGTATACGCAACACTATTTTTGGATCATGTTACAGACAATTTTGATAGTAATTATTCTACGCAACATTGAGTGTGTGTGTATATATATATATATATTCAATGTATAAATGAAATATGGTTGGATTTTTTTATACAAAACAACGAAGGAGTCTTGCACAACATTTAACCCTGACTTGGCTTGCATTACACGCAATCGCGACCTTCCTCAATAGCGTGTGTTTTACGCAATATCAGGTTTCACTAAACAGTGATATATGGTTATAATATTATTATGAACTAGACATTATGAATATTACTAACTACATTTGGAATTTTATAACATTATTATTCATCTTACACATTTTCTAGAACATGGTATGAGAACAAAATCAATTTTTCGAGTAAAATAAGTATTTTTCAAAAATGTAGTTTTGTCGCCTTTTGATGGCGCACCCACTTTAAATCTTGATTTTTACATGTATATAAGTTAAATTTGACAAAATAAAATTCTTCTTTGGAATCAGGATATAAAAATTTACTTTGGATAAATTTTTCAAATTATTCTGATCACTTTGATATTTTAATGAATAGTAAAAACACGCTATATTTTAATTAAAAACAACTTTTTTCATCGCAATAATTTATATCGTTAGATTATATATTTAATTGGTTTTAAAGTTTAATTAGAATATATTTTTACCATTTAATCCAATGTTGGTCATTGTAATTAATTTCACTTTTAAATTGGACATAAACAAGTATCAATCTTTTGATAGTTATTGTTTCTTAAAAACATGCTATTTGTTTTGATAATGGGAATTAATTTTAAAATTAATTAATTCCACTTCTAGGTTTTTAATTTGGAAAAATAGATATCATTTTTGAATTTGGAATATCAAATATAGATTTGGCTGAATTTTTGGTATTTTTCTGAAAAACATCAATTTTTGATGAATAGTGAAAACACTGAGTTTTTGGTTAAAACCGAATTTTTATTTAAATAATAATTTATTTGATTTAAATTTATTTTAGGTCAAAATAGACACATAAGAAATATATAAGTTCAATTAAATTCATTTTAGTCATTTTATAATAATTTTAGATTTATAAAAATTGTATTGAACTTTTCACCAACTTTTACCCACCTCCTAGGAGCTTTTGCAATTGTTCATAAAACTTAATTTTACCGCTTCTGTGAGTTGAATTTCAAAAATCAGAGAGACACGGTTAATATCAAGGATTAAAATGTGGTTCAATTAGATAAAAATAATTTTTGTTGAATAGTAACTTTTTACTTTTATTTACCACGGTTAAAGGTAAATAGGGTAATTCATGGTTAAAAGAATATTATAATAATTCAAAATTAACTTAACACTTGTCCAAACCTTATTGGATGAGTAATGGCCGACCACGGGCATCTTTGGGTCGATTATGGGACCCCATGGAGCCACTTATGAAATACAATGACACATTAGATTAATTAATTTAATGTAAAGACAAAATTGGCATTA
Source organism: Viscum album (assembly GCA_963277665.1). NCBI lineage: Eukaryota > Viridiplantae > Streptophyta > Magnoliopsida > Santalales > Viscaceae > Viscum > Viscum album. Next base: position 859,928,475 of record OY728134.1, on the reverse strand, counting down.
ACAAAACTCTATTAGTAATTAATTTTTATAAGGGTATATATAAATTATCATTTCGACTATAAATATTCATTGGAAAGCTAAAAATATTTCCAAAATTTTTCTATTTTTTTATAATTTTTAGGCATAAAATAAATTAAATTATTTACGACACAATAATGATGCAGTATTTACCTCATTAATAAATGACTTAAATAAATAAGATTAAAATGATTAAAATATTATCCAAAACATGTTCAATTCTGATTGGATTATTATATCTCTACCATGAGTCATATTATATTCTACTATAATTATTTTTGGACCATTAGAAACCGAATATCGTTATATTATAAAATAATATTTTCACTCTTTCCAAAAGAGCCCCTCCTCTCCATTATAAAAGGAGACCACTTCTATGAAATTACACACACCTCTCAAGCCATTTGTCTCATCCAAACTCTGCCCAATTAATCTCTCTACATCCCTCTCCTATCCCTTGAAGCCTTACATTAAGCATAAGGCACTCCAAGAAGTCCTTTTGGTTCAATCCAAAGGAAGTTACCCAAATTAAAGGTAACGTTTTCTCTTAAGTTGTTTTCTTTTATTCTACTTCTCCAACCCCTAAACTCTTTTTAATCCTTTATTTTGTAACAACACCAGTATCCTAAATATACTAGTATGTTTTTATTATAATTATTCAAACTACACTTACACACACCTCTATCTAATGGATGAAGAACATAATGTTTCTGTGGATGGAAAACTAACGCCTCAAGAAACGATGATTGTTCGATTTTCTCCTACTGCCTCTCATGGTGTACATTAAGATGAAACTGTATTTATATATGATATATATTATGTTTATTTTTTTCTTATGATTCTCTACTTCCCAATTATATCATGCCTATATGATTTCCATAGTGGGTAAATATGATGATCTCATTTGAGGAAGTGCGGACTACCGCCCCCTCAAAGTGATGTGATTCGTTAATGCCTTATGTGGTATCTATAAAGGATGGAGTTAATGATATTATATATGATATTATACTGGAATTATAATATACCTATTCCATTAAAATAATAAATAGAAATGAAAGTAGCGTTCATGCGTACGTACGGCTTACCGTCTCCATGAACGGTGCATTTCATTTCTTACCTCCATATGTTATGTACTATTATAAATACATGTATATTCTGGATATATAATGAATATATAAGATATATAAATCATTATTTACATTCTGTAAGTAAGTAAATCATGATATAAGTTAAAATAACATCAATAACAACAAGTCCAAACACGTACGATAAATAAGATGATTTTACCCAAAATGTTGCTTTAAAATGGGATTTACAAAAGAACGGGTAATATAAATTCATAAGTGAACCATATATGATATAATAACAATGAATATGATTCTTTAAGATTTCAATAAAATTATTTAAATCATTATACAGGAGGTTCGGATACGTACGAAGCATATCGGGCCTAAGGTAAGGGAAAATCTCACAATCTTATTTTTATCCGAGATTGTTTATACATTGGTATTTACTAGGGTGTATTGTATCATCCACATCCATGTTTCCGCAATATTTAATATTATTTCTATCCTCATACAATCTTTTAAATCCAATTTTACCCTTCGGTGAGTTTTTAGTAAAAGATATGAAAGGAATCTTTTGTCTTTTTTTGTACGATGTACTTTTTGACTTTTCCTGCCAAAGTACGTGAAGAATGTTTTTTTAACTTATACAGCCTGAATGTATTTTAAGAACATTACTTCCAAGAAGCTTCCTTTATAAGTTTTCAAGTTCATTTTTAATCAAATTCTTTTAGTTTAAAATTGTATGACATGTTATCAAAGGAAAAATGTTTTTGAAGTAGAAAGGAAATTTTCCTCAAGAATGGAGTTCAAGTGTTTTATCAAAATTATTTTCCATCTAAGATAAAATAGGGTTCTGTTTCTATCCCTTTTTTTACATTTATTTGATGGTTTTATGATGGAATTAATTTTATGAGGTCATTTTATCTTATATGGGTTATTTTATGGTGGCATGATGTTTAAGAATCCCATTTTTATTACTTGGGATATGCTATGATGTATGATTTATGATTTTGTGGAACACATAATAATGGTTTCATTATGAGATGGTTGGGACCTATATATCCCTCCAATGCATTGGGTAAAGATTTATATCTCATGAGATAGACATGGCTGGAAGGGCAAGTAAATCTGGTTCAGTAATATAGGGCTAGAACGGCAAGTAAACTCGGTTCAGTAAGAGACTTTGTCCACTAAGATGCTCTTGGCAGCAATGCCTTGGCTACTATGGAAATCATATCATGTGCTTAATATTTTTCCACAATCACATGTTTTATTCCCATGCTATTTTATCATTATTAATATTTCTTTATGATCTATGCCTTATGTACTGCCATGTTTTATGTCATTACACAAGATTTTGATGTTTAAACATTATGTTCATGTTTTTAAGTTCAAATGTATATGATTTGTTTTATTTTATCCATGCTTACCCTTACTGAGCATTTGATCTCACCATTTATATGTTTTCTTTTCCCCAGGATATAAGTAAAGTTTTTAGGTAAGAAAACAAAATGGGAAGATCTTTATGGGATATGTTGAAGATCTTTCACCACGATTAGAAGATTATGTTCTGAGTTTCCAAAGACACTAAACTATTACGGTCCTTATGTGTCTGTTTTTGTTATGTATTAAGTATTACGCAAAAGTAATGTAATGTCCATGTACGTCAAGCATCGGGCCTCTACAGTTGGTATCAGAGGAAACGTTTAGTAAACCTTTGGAAACTAGGATGTGAAAACTATAGTGAGATCCCTAGAGATATTTCTAAGGTATGTCTAGGGATGTCCCTAAGGTTTAGTATAACTATAGGTTACAATACTATAATTATGTTTATGATCATGAATAACTTGGGGTGAACCTAAGGTGTCATGGAATAAAGAATGTGTGATAAGTTAGACATCCCATAAGTGACTTTTAATGATTACGTGGTTCCTCGTTATTTTAACTATTTCTTACACTATGGTTGTTGGTTTTAGTCAATGGAGGGAACGAGAAGGAATTCAGTTAACATTGATTCCGATGGACAAATTAGTGACTCTGATCAACAAAATTGTGTAATGCCTAGATAGAAAGATATTGTGATTATGCCGAATCAGTCATCACGATATATGATTAACAAGGTTAACTTTAGTGGTATTCCAAAGTCATCAAATAAGAGGAAGATGGAATTTTATGCATGTTCGCATGGTGAGGATCATAGCGAAAGGATGATTGAGATTTCTAAATAAGGGAAGAAGAACCTTGAGGAATACCTAAAATGGAGGGAAAGATGTTATCTCTGTGGAGAAAAGGGTCATAGAGTGATAGACTGTTATGGATTTCAATGTATTATTTGTGGAGAACATGGGAATTACCCAACTCAATGCCCTGACCTAAGAGGTTACTTCTAAATCAAGGAAGGACTTATTCCATGACAATAATTAAAGAGGATGGATTGAAGTGTTTATGTATTGGTATTCAAGAATAACATTGTTGAGGTACTTTTATGGTGTATTGGAATATTTTTGTATTAGTCTATTGTGGTTTTCAATAATTTTATGGTACCAGTAACCATGAAAAGTGATTCAAATATTTTGGAAAGAAGATGATATGCGCATAATGAAGGGATAAGGAGAAAATGAAATATTTCATAGTATTCATGAGCTCATGACTGATATAAGGACAAAGTGATATCAAGGTTTGAGTATATAGAAATTTTGGGATTTCGGTATGTGGAAAGAGTTAACTTTTGACAGCACTCATGTTTTCACTAAGGTTCTATGGTAATTCATGTTTCAAAAGAATACAAGATTAATGTATCCACATGTTTGGAATGTGATCAACAAGATATATCTTATGATATATGGGGTATAAATGATGGTATTCACGTGATTATTATGTGACCTTTCAAGTAATTGTTTTCTTTATACTATAAGATTAGACATATGTATTTTTTATAAGTATAAAGATTAGAAAGTGTTATGTCAGACATCATATAGTACTGTTTAAGGCTAGAAATTTTTTCGAAATTATTTCTGTAATGTTATAATAGTATAGTTTTAGAAAAAGGACAACCCATAGGATGGGTGACAACCCGTCGCGTCGGACAAGGATGCGGGAATAGAACCCACAACCAAAGTGTGACAGGCCTTTATTGCCAACCACTAGCCTACAGGAAGTCCCTGGTTAGTATAAAATAGTTTTATTATATTAAGCAGTATGATTGATGAAGTATACGTCCCTTTTTGGAACCATATACGATTAATCTCACCATAGATGGACTTATACATATATATTTTTCTAACCTTATGTTTGAGATAGATGGAATGACCTATCATTCTATCACATGATCTGGTAACACTTCACGGAATACAAATTTAACATCATTTCTTTAAGAGATGAAGAGGAAATTGTTAAAGGCACAAACAATGGTGATATTGTGCCGAAATAAAGTAAGTATTTCTTCTAAATCAAATTATTCAACTTTAGGGAAATGATCTTGAAAACCAAAAATGTTGTCCTAGTGTTCTTATATCTGATGAATCAGATGGTACCTTAGATCATCACAAATCTATGTCTTTGCGATTGTTGGATTTTTCATAGACATGTTCTCTACCACTCTCCATCAGAACATGATTATTAGATTTTTCTTCTATATCCATATTTTCACCTATGTTCTCTTATGTGGGAACCCAAGTGATGAGTTACTTTGGGTATCCATTTTGTTTCTAACATTCATTTTTAAAATTAATTTTTATAAATCATTTTTATGATGTGGGTTTCTATGAAAGAAACTTTCAAGTAGTAAATGATTTATATCCCCGACGAATTTCGAGGGAGAAATTCATTTTAAGGGGGGTAGAATTTAATACCCCAATATTTTATGAAAAATATTCTTTTAATTTCATTGATGTCTTATGTTGTACTCTACACCAAGATTACCTTGCACTATATGCAACGCCGTATTAGCTTTCAGTATACGCAACACTATTCTTGGATCATGTTACACACAATTTTGATAGTAGTCATTCTTCGCAACATTGAGTGTGTATGTATATATATATATATATATTCAATGTATAAATGAAATATGGTTGGATTCTATTATACAAAACAAAGAAGGAGTCTTTCACAACAATTAACCCTGACTTGGCTTGCATTACACGGAATCGCAACCTTCCTCGATAGCGTGTGTTGTACGCAATATCAGGTTCACTAAACAACGATATATGGTTATAATATTATTATGAACTAGCCCTTATGAATAGTATTAACTAAATTTTGAGTTTTATAATATTATTATTCATCTTACACATTTTCTAGAACATGGTATGAGAACAAAATTAATTTTTCGAGTAAAATAAGTATTTTTCAAAAAAATGTAGTTTTGCCTCCTTTTGATGGCGCGCCCACTTTAAATCCTATTTTTGACATGTCTATAAGTTCAATTTGACAAAATAAAATTATTATTTGGAATCAACATATAAAATTTTACTTTGGATAAATTTTTCATATTATTCTGATAACTTTCATATTTTAATGAATAGTAAAAACACTATATATTTTAATTAAAAACAACTTTTTTAATCACAATAATTTATATGGTTATATTATCTTTTTAATTGGTTTTAAAGTGTAATTAGAATATATTTTTACCATTTAATCCAATTTTGGTCATTGGAATTAATTTCACTTTGAAATTGGACATAAACAAGTATCAATCTTTTGATAGTTATTGTTTCTTAAAAACAGGCTAAATGTTTTGATAATGGAAATTAATTTTAAAATTAATTAATGAAACTTATATGTTTTTTATTTTGAAAAATATACCTCATTTTTTAATTCGGAATATCAAATATATCTTAGGCTGAATGTTTTGTATTTTTCTGAAAAACTTCAATTTTTGATGAATAGTGAAAACACTGAGTTTTGGGTTAAAACAGTCTTTTTATTTAAATAATAATTTATTTGATTTAAAATTTATTTTAGGTAAAAATAGATACATAATACTTATATAAGTTCAATGAAATTAATTGGATTCATTTTATAATAATTTTATATTTATAAAAATTGTATTGAACTTTTCACCACCTTTTACCCACCTCCTTGGAGCTTTTGCAATTGTTCATAAAACTTAATTTTACCGCTTCTGTGAGTTGAATATAGAAACTCCGAGAGACACGGTTAATAGCAAATAGTAAATGTGGTTTGATTAGATAAAAATAATTTTTGGTGAAGAGTAACTTTTTACTTTTATTTACCACGGTTAAAGTTAAATAGGGTAATTTAAGGTTAAAAGAATATTATAATAATTCAAAATTACCATAAAACTTGTCCAAACATTATTGGATGAGTAATGACCGACCATGGGCATCCTTGGGTCGATTTTGGGACCCCATGGAGCCACTTATGAAAGAAAATGACAGATTAGATTAATTAATTTAATGTAAAGACTAAATTGGCATTAACAAAAATCCTTTAGTAATTAATTTTTATAAGGGGCTATATAAATTATCATTTAAACTATAAATATTCATTGGAAATATAAAAATATTTCCTACATGTTTGTATTTGTTTTATAATTTTTAGACATCAAATAAATTAAATTATTTATGACACAATAATGATGCTATATTTACCTTATTAATAAATGATTTAAATAAATAAGATTATAATGATTAAAATATTATCCAAAACAAGTCCAATTCTAATTGGATGATTATATATCAACCATGATTCATCTTATCTTAGACTATAATTATTTTTGGACCATTAGAAACTAAATATCATTATATTATAAAATAATATTTTCTCTCTTTCCTAAAGAGCCCCTCCTCTCCATTATAAAAGGATACCACCTATATGCAATTACACACACCCCTCAAGCCATTTGGCTCGTCCAAAATCTTCCCAATTAATCTCTCTACATCCCCCTCCTATCCCTTTAATCCTAACATTAATCATAAGGCACTCCAAGAAGTCTTTTTGGTTCAATCCAAAGGAATTTACCCAAATTAAAGGTAACGGTTTCTCTTAAGTAGTTTTCTTTTATTCTACTTCTCCAACCCCTAACATCTTTTTAATCCTTTCTTTTGTAACAACACCAGTATCCTAAATATACTAGTATTTTTATATGAGAAGTATTCGAACTACACTTACACACACCTCCATCTAATGGATGAAGAACATAATGTTTCTGTGGATGGAAAACTAACGCATCACGAAACGATGATTGTTCAATTTTCTCCTACCGCCTCTCATGGTGGCCATTATGATGGAACTGTATTTATATATGATATATATTATATTTATGATTTCCTTATGATTCTTTAATTCCCAATTATATCAAGGCTTTATGGTTTCCATAGTGGGTAAATACGATGATCTCATTTGAAGAAGTGCGGACTACCGCCCCCTCAAAGTGATGTGATTCGTTAATGCCTTATGTGGGATGTATAAAGGATGGAGTTAATGATATTATATATGATATTATACTGGATTTATAATATACCTATTCCATTAAAATAATAAATATAAATGAAAGTAGCGTTCATGCATACGTACGGCTTACCGTCTCCATGAACGGTGCATTTCATTTCTTACCTCCATATGTTATGTACTATTATAAATACATGTATATGCTGGATATATAATGAATATATATGATATATAAATCATGATTTAAATTATGAAAGTAAGTAAATCATGATATAAGTAATGATAACATCATTAACAACAATTCCAAACACGTACGATAAATAAGATGATTTTACCTAAAACGTTGCTTTAACATGGGATTTACAAAAGATCAGGTAATATAAAGTCATAAGTGAACCATATATGATATCATAAAAATGAATATGATTCTGTAATAAGCCAATGACATTATTTAAATCATTATACAGGAGTTTTGGATACGTACAAAGCATATTGGACCTAAGGTAAGCGAAAATATCACTGTCTCATTTTTATCCGAGATTGTTTATACTTTGGTATTTACTGGGGTGTATTTTATCATCCACATCCATGTTTCCTCAATATGTAATATTATTTCTATCCTAATACAATTGTTTAAATCCAATTTTACCCTTATGTGAGTTTTTAGTAAAAGATATGAAATGAATCTTTTGTCATTTTTCGTAGGAGGTACTTTTTGACTTTTCCAGCCAAAGTACAATAAGAATGTTTTTTTAACTTATACGGCATGAATGGATTTTTAGAACATTATTTCCAAGAAGCCTACTTTACAAGTTTTCAAGTTTATTTTTAATCAACTTCTTTTAGCTTAAAATTGTATGACATGTTACGAAAGGAAAAATGTTTTTGAAGTAGAAAGGATATTTTCCTCAAGAATGGAGTTCAAGTGTTTTATCAAAATTATTTTCCATCTAAGATAAAATAGGTTTCTATTTCTATCCATATTTTTTACATTGATTTTATTGTTTTATGATGGAATTAATTTTATGATGTGATTTTATCTTATATGGGTTATGTTATTATGACATGATGTTTAAGAATCCCATTTTTATTACATGGGTTATGCTATGATGTATGATTTATGATTTTGTGGCACACATATGAATGGTTTCACTATGACATAGGTGGGACCTATATCTACCTCCAATACATTGGGTAAAGATTTATATCTCATGATATAGACATGGCTGGAATGACAAGTAAATCTAGCTCAGTAGTATAGGGCTGGAACGGCAAGTAAACCCAGTTCAGTAAGGGACTTCGTCCACTAAGATAGTCTTGGCTGCAATGCCTTGGCTACTATGGAAATCATATCATGTTCTTAATGTTTTTCCACAATCACATGTTTTATTCCCATGATATTTTATCATGATTAATGTTTCTTTATGATCTATTCCTTATGTACTGTCATTTTTTATGTCATTGCTCAAGATTTTGATGTTTAAACATTATATTAATGTTTTTAAGTTCAAATGTATATGATTTGTTTTATTTTATCCATGCTTACCCTTACTGAGAATTTAATCTCACCCTTTATATGTTTTATTTTCTCCAGTATATAAAGAAAGATTTTAGGTAAGAAAACAAAATTGGAAGATCTTTATGCGAGATGATGAAGATCTTTCACCACGATTAGAAGATTCTGTTCCGAGTTTCCAAAGACACTAAATGATTACGATCCTTGTGTGTCTGTTTTTTTATTTATTAAGTATTCCAAAAAAGTAATGTAATGTCCATGTACGTCAAGATTCGGGCCTCTACATACAACATGACTAGATCATCAACAAGATAAGCCTCTTTGATTGTTAAGAAATATACTAGTTTCATCATATGATCCATGATTACCTAAACTACATCATGACCTTGAGGTTTTGAGTGGGTCACTAATGTTTAAAATTCACCTAATGAGAGGTTAAGAATAATGTAATGAACCCCATTGTTTCATTTTTCATCCTCAATCACCCATATTTTAGCACATATCATGGTAAATCCTAGTCATACCAGGATGTACCTCCCATTTTGAGGAATGAAATTCCTTGATAATATCCTCTCATAGTCTTGAGCGAACAACCACATGATCCAAAACATAGAAAATATCCTTGGAAAAAATATTCTATTTTAGTGATGGCTTCCCACCATATATACATTCTATGATCACCAAAAAAAATATAAGTTAAAAAGCTGAGTCTCCTTTACCCTATCAAGAAGTTAATAAGTAATCTAAATGGAATAAAGAGTAGCTTGAACTTGATACTTCTAAATATATGGACATAGCTCATAAAAAAGGTCCATCATCCAGCACTTTCTACTAAATTCCTAAATTTATTGGGTCTAATTGTTCCTTATCTACATTTCTATAATGGAATTCCATTTCCCAGGAGGGTGCGCCAGCTCAAAATCTAAAGACTGTCAGGGAAAAACCCATCTCATCTACCAAAAATTCAAATCACACTGAGAAAGAAGGTATTTTAGGATCTCATGATTTTTATACACTAAAATAATTTCCCCCATAATATATTCATACTAACAAATATAGGCATGAACCATTGTAGCTTACTCTAAATCATGATTTAGGTTGTTATGATCATGTGACCTTAGCTACCTAGACGCATAAGAAACTACTCGACCATCCTACATCAGCACTAATCCCAAGAAAACATCTAATATATCACAACATAAGATTTAATACTTAACTATTTAGGATAAATTCATGAGAAAAATGGAACAAAACCCCTCCTATAGTTCCACAAAATCATTTTCACAATTATCAAACCACTCAAACTCCACCCCGTTCATGATTAGTCTAGTTAATGGATTTTCAAATAAGTAGAATCTCTAAATGAATCTGTCATAAAAATCTCTAACCCCAAGAATATATATTCCTAAATAGAATTATTGGGTCGCCCCTAATAAACCACTCCCATCAACTTCTCTAGATCCATTCACATTCTGTACTTTGGATATCATATTCCCCACAAAGTGAACCAGATCAAGCCAAAACTCACACATTGAGATATTTTCATATTATTATTGTTCTTATGAATGATCAAAACTAACTCCAAATGTTTTTCATGATCTTCCCTTGGATTGGAATACACCAAAATATCATAGAAAAACATGAAAAAAATGAATCCAAAAATGGTAGAAACCCATGATTTATCAGGGTCATAAACACTACTGAACAATTTTTCAACCAAAATACTAGCATGAGGTATTCGTATAGACCATATCTACATCTGAATTTGGTATGAATAATTTCATAAGGTTTTACCCTCAACTAATTTTACCCTAAATTAAAATAAATATTAGATAAAACATGAGAGCCCTTAAGATGATCAAATATATCATTGATAGAAGGAAGTAGATATTGATTATTAAACATTTCTTGGTTTAGTTTCTAATAATCTGCACAAAAACTCAAGTTAATTTCCCCTATCTTGGTTAATAGAATTGGGACACCCTAATGGTACATACTCAGGTAGATAAAATGATATACCACTAAGTATTCTAGTGAATTCATCAACTCTTGAATCTCCATGTTATCCGTCTAGTAGGGAGGAATAGAAATATGCTCTATGATCAGCACGATCTCAATCCTAAACTAAATATCATGTGGTTGTGGTAACCTTGAAAATATTTTATGTAAAAACATCCTAAAACTGGTTGATGATGGGATGAATCATCACCTAGAACATCTCCCCATCATCAAAAACCACATAATAAACCAATGTTGTCACCCACCAAGTCACAAATGATTAGCTTATACATGACTAACTTGCACATACCATACACGGATATAACCAAAACTATTACCCTAGTTCAATATAAATAATACTAATAATTGATATAAATATATATTTTATCGATAAATAATGATCTAATCTATCCCAAGGATCACATTGATTCCACCCATAATCAGAAGAAATAAACCCCATAGGAAGTGATAACTACCAAAAACTAAGGCACAATCTAAACATCTATGAATTCCCTCTAATTGTGTACCTAAGGTAGTGCCAATCAATAGCTCTCCTTAAATAAACTTCACATATAAACCAAAACTTCCAATAAAATGAGTATTGATAAAAAAAATTCAAGTCTCCAATATTGATTAAATTAGATATTAGGGTAGAAGCTACTAGTATCGTACCTAAAATCATAGATGGCCCTACATCTTGATCGGTTTGAGTAGTTTCAACTGCATGTAACTATTCTAGCCCAAACCTAGTATCCCAAACTAATCCCATGAGCCTCATCCCTCTATGGATTCAATTTTCCAAACACCTAGCCAACATATCCTCTATTATAACCCAAACAACCTGTTGAACTCCAACTACTATTCTACTGAGGCATGGATGATCTGGCTCCATAACCTTGTACAGATTTGTATCCCCATCCACCAAAAACCAAAAAATATCTCTTAAAAAGTTTGAAAAATTCCCCATCTTCCCACAATAATGGTACACACTTGGAGTTTGGATACACTGCAACCCAGAATACTCTAAACCACCACACTAATAGCACTCAATCAAGCTAGCCCTATTGAAGCGAGAGAATAATCACTGCTCAACCTAGATAGAATAGAACCACTCTGGCATGTCTCATCTAATGGAAATGTCCTTCTATGAGAAGAATTACCACCACCTCCCTCCATAGAATAATCTCTTCCAGCCCAAAATCCCTCTCTAAGATTCATACCTGGGATAAGGGTCTTCTTTATAATCATGGTAAAACACATCAAGAGGAACATAATCACCAACATCCAAATCTCATATAACAAGACCACCTAAAACCACCTCTATCTAGTGACCACATCACTATATATAGTCATTTAAAAAATATCTCTATATAACATGTATAATAATCCAAAAAAGGTATCCCCTTAGGAGTTAAATACAAAAATTCTAGGTTTCTGTCTGATCTCAGGGTTTCAGGAAAGAAATGGTCAAAGAAGTGGGTTTGAAAATCCTTTTAGGTCAACCCGACATACTGACCATCCTAAACAAGAACAACCCACTAGCATTGTAATGTTCAATATAATATATAAATATCCAACTTCATTATATTATCCTTTGAGTTCCCTATATGATCAAGATTGGTTGGGATATACACCCATCATAGCTAAGCTGCTTGTGGACCACCCTCACCCATGAAAAATGGTGGGTGTTACAGCTAGAACCCATGATTAAGGTAATATATGATCAGAAAATATAGAGTATCACACCTCTTTATCAACTATACCACGCATAAAAAAAATTTATAAAGATGATTTATCAATACTAGACACAGTACTCAAAGAATATCAAACCCACCCACCATAGGCATATGCTTAACCTCCCCCTCTTAGTGTGGATCTATTAGTTTCTTTAGTTTCATGTATCTCTACAATTCAAAAACTGCACACATTATAACAATATAACGAAATAACCACCACAACTCAATAAGGAAAGAGAGGTAGAGAATTCATCAACCCTAAATGCTAACCGCCACCCCCCACCATGATATCATAACTAGGAACTCTCTCGAGCCTCATTCACTACTCAAAATCAGACAAGATTTCAATAAGTTTCAAATTTTAATATTCCCATTATTTTTTAGGATATCACATTCCTATTATTAGTTCAATAAAATTTCATTCACAAGTTGTAATGGAAAACACCTTATAACTTTCTTACTAGTACTTTATTTAACCAAACCCATCCTGTAATAATTAATTTATATCAATATAATTATCAATAATTCACTCAAGGAGTTATTTAATATTCCACCATAGACTTATATGGGAAAATCCATATAAACCACTATTGATAATTTAAATAATCATCCCCTTATCTATGAATGGATTCGTATCAATCACAGAAAACATACGAATGACATAGAAATCCCACATACATAGTGTGATGTATAAAAACACACATATTATCATATCCATTATGAGATAAAATCACATAAATCATAATCAAAACCATGTGCATAAATCTATGTCAATTTATGTCAACTATCAATTCTAAAAACCAAAATAACAATCCAACCCTTGTCACTTGGGTTTCCCTCATATATGGGTCAGTTACTCCCAGGTATAAGGTTAAAACCAAGTCTTGATGAAGTTATATCTATTGTATACATTGTATAAATAATAATACAAATGAAAGATATATCTAATAGCACTTTTCAATTTCCCCACTTGGGTTCCTCTAAATAGTAACTAGATCAGATCATCACTGTACCTAAAACTTGCCTCCTCGTACACCAAAGTTTCCTAACTAGCGGTGAGGGTAAATGAGAACATCATGGGGATACTATAACTTATCATCAGAGTAAAAATTTAAATAAAAATAAATCCAATCACATATAACCAATTTATATAAAAACAAAAAACAAGAAAAGTAAAGGGAAAAAATAATCACAACATCATATGCTATAAAAAAATAATTATTCCATATAAGTCAATGGACCCCCCTTGGGTTAATAATATAAAAAAGATACAAAAAGAATCCAAAATAACCAAAAAAATAAGTAGAATTCACAAAAATGGTCTCAAGTCTAGCCAGATTCCATCTTCCACACCCCATCCCTATTACCCAAGTCTACTATCAAGTATTGGGCCCTTTTACTTAACATATCTTGAAACCAAAAAGTCTTACTGAGTACCCAACATAGACCAAGAAGGGTGTGAGTAAAACTCATTAGGCCACCACCAATGGACTCCATAAATATAATTAATATAAAATAAAATTTCACACAAAATTTATACTAGTAAAAACATAATATCATAAGGAAAATAAAAAATAACAAAAATGATGCATAGTCTCCATGGTGACACCCAATGTTGGGTATGCCCACTTCAGCCATTATTGTATATCTCTAAGAATATATTAGAATCATGAAAATCATAAGTAACCCCTCTCAATACTATATCAAATCATTCACTATATTGTCATATAAATACTGCTCCATGATAATTTACACAACTATTATAAGAGAACTTATAAAACTGCTCCATGATCATTTAGATTTCATCAAAAAGGACTGCTCCAAGAGTGTTTACAAGACTATTCCATGAGCATTTACATTTCATAAAATAAAGGACACTCTAAGAGAATTTATAGTATTATTCCATAACATTTCACATTTCATCAGTAATATATATCTCCTAGAGCGTCTTTAAGACTGCTCCATAAGTGTATACAAGATGATCATCATTTGTTATCTCATGTTCCTACAAGCCCAACACACATCATGATTTACCATTCACTTTAAAAAAATCATTGGTTCACAATGAATCATATCAAATAATATTTTACATTAATAATTTATAAACCATTATTTACTGGTTTAACATTTATCAAAAATATCACATGGTCTCACCTTCCATTTCAAGTAAATCCATTCTATCTTGCCATTCACTATTACCATTTTTAAGTTTCAATTCAACTAGAGTGTCCCCATGGGACAATATGTTATGTAGTTTCTTTAACCATAAGAGAATAATCATATATTATTGGTAACTACATAATTATAGATTCAAATAATATTTAGATTTAACAAATATAATTAGGTGTGACCACAAAATCCACACACTAAAAGAAAGATATAGACTATATTAAAATCTAAATACCACCAAACTTATCCTCTTAGAAGTCCACTTTCTTAATATCAATCCTTGATTTAATATAGAAATGTAGAAAATTATAAAGAAAATAATACACCTCAAATTAGGGTATATTAGATAAAATTGTGATATACCACAAAGTAATGGTAGAAAAAAAAGAGAGAGATTAGAGCCAAAAGTATAGCCTTACATTAATCTTTTAGTCGCACCAAATAACACTGGGAATCAGAAAAAATAAAGGGAATTTATCTAAACCCAAGTTTGAACGGAGGGGTGTGTGTTGGAAGAGGTTCTGGCTAAAATATGGGAAAATTGAGTAAAATCCAAAATGGGTTGGAAGGGTAATTTTGTAAAAAAATACACTTTTAAAAGGGTCCCATGGTTTGGACACATGTTTGGATAAATCTTGTGCCAACCATACCAACCTCCACTATCTAAGACAGTCTATTTTGCAAGGTAGTGGTCCAAGGATTAACTAGCCATTCTCTAGCTAGGATAACTTCCATTATAATTTTATAAAGAATTTTTCATGTTTTCCTAGATACCCACACATGGTTAAATAAATTGTGTTCTTAAGCATACCTGGTCACGTGTATGGGGGTCATAGTTAACCATTTTCTAACCATGCACTTGAGGCTACAAGTACAAAACCTAACATTTCAAACCTAAAACCCTGAGAATTCTCCCAAGATATCCCCTACTCTCATAAAAAATTGTAAAATAAGAAACTGAAATTGGTTTAATAGAATTTAATTAAGACTATACACAAAAACAGTTGAGATATTATTGTGTTGATTCTTTATTCTCATCTTGTATAATAAATTTTTAGAATAGTTTTAATATATTAACACTCTTTGGGTTAATGTTGGATTATTTTACAATTTAGTGGTAGTGATTTATTGAAAATATAAGTTGGATTAGATTTATTAACTTGTATGATGGATTTTCACAAGAAATCAATAAAATGAAGTGATGATTCTTGGAAGAATTTTATAGATTCAATCTTGTAGGACTTATAAGGGAGACTTATGTCAATGTTGCTTTGGAATTTTTGACACATTGAACATCATTATATTAATTTTTAGATGTGTTTAAAAATAAAATTATGTGTTCATAAAATGTATCATGAAGTAATAATTCTCATATTTATGTAGAAATACATGTGACAACACTTAGAGAAGTTCATGGGATGAACCATGAATGTTTGAAATCAATTGGTATAAATTAAGAATTAATATATTGACTCTTTTTTGAATATAAGACTTGGATATTTGGATAAGTAATTTTTGAAATAATCATTTTTACATTTTCATAATGATGAATAATATTGGAATAAACATTGTTGAATGGTCTTTATGAGGATGATTATATGTGATAAAATTTCTGCATAACCATCATCTATATAGCCACCATTCTTGTTACAAAAATAAACATACACATCATTAAAAGTTTCATAACCATGAATCTATGTTTATGTATATATGATTCTACATTTACATAATTATTAAACATTTTTGTACACAATATTCAAGAGTTGTGTAAACATTATCTACCTTTCATATGGAAGAATGGGATCTCTGAAAACAATATCCTGGTTAACTTTATAGATCATTAGTTTTGTTTTCTGAAACTATGTGTTTTTATCTTAATATGAATGAACCCCATTGAATCATTACACATGGATTACACATTCAATAAGTAAGGTTTTTGTTGGGATTACATAATAATTATTTCTGTATAAATGACACGATTTTAGACTATATTTTTAGGGACATTTTAATCAACATAGGATCTATATTATATATGATATTCCTAAAAAGATTTATTCCTAAATAAAATGGTGCATGAATGGTTATTAAAAGTATTAATATCATAGTAATTTAATGTAATCCATGATTAAAGATGAAATTAAATAAGTATTCTTTTTAAATTTTTCAGTAATTACTCATGCAGTTTTTATAAAACTAAATTACAAAGTGATCAGGATTTCCTAAAGTTTCCTTGTGAATATATTTTAAGAGAAATATGTGTTACTATAATTATTTTTTAATTATTTTTTTAAAAAATTCTCTAACATTTATGGTGATTGAGGAAGAGTTTTTCTTAGGTTTCCATGTTTAAAAAACATAAAGAATTTCATATGGAGTTATTTATTAGTAGGCCTGCCAAGATTTTTGCAAGACGGTTTTGATCGTCCACACCATGATATAGAGAAAATCATGAAGTAATATGGAGACTAATGTGATGAATAATCAGTTTATTTTTCAAGGCAAAGGTTTTTTTGCACGTGGACTGGGATTTTGGCAGAAGGTGGTGATATGGAAGAGTTTTTTTCAATGATTGAGGAAAAGAAAAAGAAGTGTGAGGAATGTGGATTTGAAACAAATTTAAAGATTATATTATGGGATATACTACGATAATAAAATATATCTATATATTTTCCATTAATAGTAAGAGGATAAATAATACAATAGGTTTCCATACTTTTTTTCATATGGAAAGTAATTTTTTATAAAGTGTTTTCTTAAAAAAAGGAGTGGATAAGAAGAGAGATGGATTATGATAAAAATATTAGAAAACTAATGAATAGAAATGATGGAGGAGATCGATGACACTGCCTCTACAGAAATACACATACATAAAATAATAACATGAACTTAAACTATCATAAAAGCATTTTTTTATGAACAAGTAGGTGGAATTGGTTTAAGTTTATAAAATAATAAATTGATTCCAATCACATCACAATAAGGTTGAAGGGGTTCTATACTCATGTTAGAAGCAAGTGAGATTGAATTTTTATAATTATTAAACCAGAAGAAAAGTAGGGAGATTATATCAAATCTCATGGAAGAATATTGGTGATGTTCAAGTATGAGTTCACATAAAGTATTTGAAGAATAATTTAGGGATGATAAATGGAACCAACATATATTTGTTGTAATTGAATTATGGTGAGTGTATTTTACACTGGGTTATGACTTAACTTATAATCATCTCTTGAAGCAATGATAAAATATAGAGGAATTTTGAGGGAATTATTCCTTGGATGGAAGTGATATAACATGAAACCATTATAAGGGGAGTGACTAAGAATAAACTTTTAGTGATTCTAGTGCATCAACACATCATTAATTTCATGATCTTTAGATAATATTAGTGCGAGTGAACCAAGTAAAAAAATTTAATACATGGGAATACTTATTTAAATCTATGAAAGACACAAAATGGGATAAAGAAACTAAATACATATATTAATCCCAAATTGAGAAAAGGTATTATCAAATAAATAGTATTAGAAAAGAAAAATTATGACCCAAATAATTATGACTCCAAGATCAGAATAGGATTGTAAAGAGTTTATGGAAATATTCGTAATCTGGAAAAATATTTCATACCTTGATTCACCCGAAGTGTATTCTCACATAAATCCATTAAGGGGACTAATAATTGGTATCATAGAATAAGATACCATTTATTAAATTTGTTTCACTATGAATTGATTCAATTATTATTTTTTATTTGAAGTATTAGTTTGAATTTAAATTCCTATGAGTCATGGAAAATTGAATAAACATAAATAATCAATAGAACTCCAAAGGAAATCTATTATCTGTAGGTGTTTTTACAAAATTGAGATTCAGTTCAAAAAACCCATCAGTTTACAAAATGAAGGTACAAAAATTTAGATTTTTAATCTATTAATTATTATAATGATGATATAGTAATGAATAAGGAGGCTAGAATACAAAACCATGTTAGAACTGCTAATTATTTGGATATCCCAATAATACCAAAAGTATAATTTTTACACTTTTCAAATGAGTTGTATCAGCAATTAATTGAAGAAAATATAAATCTAAAGGAAGATAACAACTCCTAGAAGATACATATCAATGTTCTAAAATCAAATTTGATAATTTTAATACCCTAAACAAAAGGCTTACTGAAGTGGAAACTAGGTTAATATAGAAAAATGATTCACAAGCTGAGAAATTGGAAGTGATGTCTTCCAAAAATGAAAAAAAAAACAAAAGATTATTCTAAAATGATTAACATGAACTCAAAATAAGTATAAAAATGAATTTAAAGAATAATGAACTCACTACACATATTTTAGAATTGGATAAGGAGAATCAAAGGATATAATAAGAAAAAGGTAGTCCTTAAAGACTCTATTACTCAAATGAACAAGAATTTGAAGGAGAAAAGTGATATGCTATAAAAACATTCCCAATATTTAGAGGATGATATGATGAGTTTGATGACTCTTAAAAATTATATGTTCAGTCATATTAAAAGTAAAAGAAAAAATATCTAAAAATAAAAGAGGGATTAGTCTTGACCATGAAGTAAATAGAGTTATAAAATTTCAAGGGTGAGCCTAAACTCAAAGATACTTTGAACTTATTATTTTAATATCCTTCAGTATGTGATAATGAAATTAAATATAACTATGACCTATAAAAGGAGAATCATTAAAATATTCTCATATCACAAAGAAAAAAATCAATAGGAAAATCTTGTATTAACTCAAATGGAACCTCATAAAGGTATAAGAAGAAAAGAGACATAGAAATTCCCAAGGAGAAGAAAAGTATTATAGGTGTTGATACCAAATATAATAATGTCCCTATAAAAATTAATGGAAATCATATGAACACACAATGAAGGTATAGAGACATGTGCTATTTTTTTAATGCATAGGAATATTTTCAACTTTTGTTTTATGGAATTATAATATATTAACTTTTTTCAAGTTGGAAAAATGTGTCAAATGATGAGTTAAAATAATAGTAGAGAAGGTATGGGTATAATTTATATAATTCTTTCCATGATAACCATGTATCATGTGAATGTTACAAGAGAGTGTTAGCTGAAAATAAATAAGGAAGAATTCCTACTTCTAATGAAAAATCTACCCACTTGAGAAAAAAATTTATAGGATTTCATGTAGGATAATTCCATGCTGAAAGTAACTAGAAAACGAGTTATGAATATATTGTTGATTTTAGGATTTCTTGGAAAGATAGGAATAATTTTTAAATCAAGACAATAACACACATATTGTTGAAACTAGATAATACCATTCCAAAGGAGTGTATTAAGGAAAGGAAAATATTATAAAATGCTACTAGATCTTGTAGGAAAAAATGGGTAGTAAGAATATTGGGATAAATAATGATATTGTTATCATGAGGAGTAAAAATCATAGGGATAAATCTATCCATGGAGGATATGGTTAAAAAAAATTGGAATAAAACAATCCCAAATTAGTGTAAAAATGATTGGATTTAATTAAACCAAATCTATATCAGAAAATGGACTCAAAGATATATGAGGAAAAGGGAAATCTTGGTACATAATGACTCATTATACTCTATAACTTGATGAAAATGGAAGTTGTCCCTCTCCCCACGTACTTAAATTCTTCGAAAAAAAATTAAGTGGTGCAAAAATTATGGGGAGACATTATTCATAAGGTAAATGTGCTCATAATGATCATATGTTTATAATTAATGGTAGATATTTAGAATCTAGAAAACTAATTGCATTACTTATTATAAATTAAATCAGGTAAAATGAAATATTATAATGGTATTAGGCTTAAGCAAGTGTATTGAGAATGATTGTGACTCAGAACCAAATCTCAAAACTCTATACAATGATGTATATTCTGAATCAAAAAACTATAAGGAAATGGTATTGAATAATGAAAAGTAAGGGTTTCAAATCAATAATAGTATAAATCAGCGGTATCATGATAAATTTGAATTAATAATTTAGGTATTAGGATAAAAATCAAGTGATTTAGACCATTGGAAGGAATTGGGTAGATTTAAACAATAGTAGAATGATCTTTATAATTATTTATTTATTTTATAAAAACTAGTATTAGTTTCACATGTTTTGAGGATAACAAAATATGCACTCCTTTACATGTTTATAAATAATGGGAGTCTCAAAAGTAATGACTATTTCACTTGAATTCATATAGAAATTTAGGGGAATTTGGAGCTGATTTCTCAAAGGAATCACAACCATATCTAGAAAGTAGATATTCCTTGTGAGGGGTGAAAGGATGAACAATAATTGAATTGATAAAATTTATTCTTCCTAAATTGGTGTCATATTTTCCAATTAGTATTAGTTTTTGGTTCCCATTTCTAAAATAAAATAAAAATATGGTATGAGTCACACACCAAGTACTTTATTATTTATTCACTTATAGTTTCTTTGAGTATAGTTGAGTTCATCAGAAGGTTTTGATTAGGTAAATGAAAAGATAAATCTATATGGATTTATTATACATAGCGAGTGAAATGGATATCTTTTTAGTGGTTGAATTAGACTCTGGTTTTTTATAAAAAGTCTAGGATCAATAGGATTAGAGGATTTTTTTTTTGATAGCTTAAACACTAAATGGTAGTCACACTCCCTATTTTTAATGAGTAAATACAGTTTTGGAAATTGAGTACCTAAAAAATTATAAAGGAGGAGAACAAAATCCAAAAATATATTTCCTAAGAAGTAATATCAGTTTACCCTATACATTTTTTGAGTTATTGTTAAATATTATGTACGTATATTATTTTCATTGGGTGAATATAGAAGTTTGAATCTCTTCATATAAAACTCAAACTTTGGGTGGACAAAAGTTGAATGTAAAATGTTGATAAATTCTCCCTTATTAATTTACATAAAAGTTAGTTGAGTATGACCTTGATAAGATATGTAATATATTTACCAAAACCCCAAGGGGGTGATTCTTGTCACACTGTGGTTGGATGTTCAATTTTTTGGAAATATAAGTGGTAGTGATTAATTGAAAATATATTTTGGATTATATTTGTAGAATTTTATGTTTTAGTTGGTAATTGAATCTATTAAAGGAGTTATTTATGTTTAGAGGATATTTATAGATTAATCATTTTAAGACTCACAAGTGTTCCATATGTCACACCCAACATAAATTTTTTGATATATGGAGCTTCATTGCATTAATTATTAGATGTTTTGACAAAGCAAATGATGTGTTCGTGAAGTGTGACACGAAGTAATGGTGCTCAAATGTATAGAACAATCCATGTGAGTACACTTGGAGAATTTTACAGTATTATCCATGAAGGTTAGAAGTAAATGGATTAAATCTTGAATT
Organism: Viscum album; assembly: GCA_963277665.1. Taxonomy (NCBI): domain Eukaryota; kingdom Viridiplantae; phylum Streptophyta; class Magnoliopsida; order Santalales; family Viscaceae; genus Viscum; species Viscum album. The sequence continues at coordinate 859,906,166 of OY728134.1, read as the reverse complement.
AATTTGTTGATTCCTTGATGAAAATAATTCATTGAGATTTATCTAAGGAATTTGTGTAAAATTATATTTATATTTTTATAAGGATGAATTAGATTTTAAGAAACATCATAGAAATTTCTTTTATAAGGATAATTCTTCATAATCAAGGTTTTTTAACCATTATTTGTATAATAACCATATTCATAACAATCATATGCATAACCAACTTCAACATGAACACTATTCAAGGATTTTAAACCACTAATACAAGTATACATAAGCATGATTATTTATTTATATAAGTATGAAAACTTTAGATAAACATCATATTCCATGTGTAGCATTATTGAGTTCTACAAAATATCCTTCTTTGTTGTGTGTAACGATCATCTGTATAGTTTTTGAAAAATTAGATTTCCATATCAGCATAAATTCATCTATTTGATGTGATATATATGGAATAAATATCCAATATTTAATATTTTTTTCAAGATTACAAATGATTTATTTTTGGAATAAATAAAATGATTTAAAGTTAGAATTTTAGGGTTATTTTTCTAAAATCAGGTGCCATATTATGTATAATATTCCTAAATGTTTTCTTCCAAAAGCGGATGATCTATGAATGAATATTCAAAGTATAAATATCATAGTGCTTCAAATTGAATTCATGATGAAATAAAAAATAAATAGATTATTTTTATGTGATGTTTCAGTGAAGATCCATGTAGTTTTTATAGAAAAATATTCACAACAAAAAGTGAATATGATTCTATGAAGAAACCATATGAATAGATTAAAAGAGTGATGTGAGTTATTAGAAATATTTAGTAAGGTTCATTTTTTAAAATACTCTCATATTTTGGGTGATTAGGATGGAAAATATTTTAAAGAAATGTGCTTGACCATGCACACAATGACATAGAGAATTGAAAGAAGAAATATAGAGACTATTAAAACACATAACCATGTTTTTTAAAATAAAAAAGTTCACAGTTTGGTGTGGACATGGTTTCTGAAAGACGGTTGAGTCGTCAAAGTATTAGTTTTCTAGATTTGGGGAAAATAAATAGAAGAATGAGAAATAAGGAGTTAACCCCACAAAAAAGAGGATATTATGGGATACATGATGATAATAAGATATATCCCCACACTTTCCATATAGAAGAAGAGAAGATATAATACATGAGGTTTCTGTATTTTTTAAATATGGAAAGTTATTTTGTATAAGGTGTTCTATATTACCAAAGGAAGTGGGGAAGAAGAGATAATGAGTATAAGGCACATTTTATAATACCCATGATAAGAAAAATAGGAGGATCTCAATGAAAATACGTCTATTATAATACTTGTATATTGAATAAGAGAATGAACATAGACTATCCTACAGACCAGTATTTCTAAGAAGAATGAGGTGGAAGTTATTGATGTGTAGAAAAAAAAAATAAAGGGACACAAGTAATAATAGGGGAAATTTAATAAGGTAACGAACACATATTAGAAGGAGGTGATCTTTGAATATCATAACGATTCATAAAAGGTAAAGAATTGATATTTCATAATATCCCATGGATCAATATAAGTGTTATTTGAGAAGGAGTTCGCAACAAGACCGTGAAGGAGAATCAATGATTGATCAAAGGAACTAAATTATATTTAGTGAAATAATAGAGTGGTGAGACTATTGTGCATTGGCCTACATACTAACCTATTATCCTCCCTTGAATAAATGATAATATAATGAGGAATTTTAATAGAACTAGTCTGCGGGTGGAAATGAGAAAACCCAAAACCGTTATAAAGGGAGTGACCCCAGGTCAAAGTGACCTCAGATAAATTTTTAGTAATTCTAGTGCATCATCACAATTTTTTAACGCATGATCCTTAGATAACATCCTTTGAAATTTCTCTCAAATTTATCTAGACTACATGACCAAGTCATCAGTTCTATAGAGTGTTTTAATCCTTAGTACCCAAATAGAATAAATTACTAGGATATTAAATCTACAATAGATAATAACTGGTTATTTCTCCCTTGGTAATAATATTTAAATATTTAAAAAATTTAATGATACATGAATCTTTTAAAAATGTAACATCATTATCATCATCATATATTCATCCAGTACTCTGCAAGATGTGTTTATTTTATTTAACAAATAGAACATACTTTGACTTTAACATCTGATCTTCAATTTCATCTATACTAATTCCTCTTATTTTGAAGGAACGATCATTCCCAAAAGTAGCTACACCTATATCATGTTAATTAATATCTTTAAATATTTTCACATCATCTATCATATTTAAGGAACAACCACAACCAAGTTTCCATTTTTATTCCTTTTTTATCCTTTAGAGTAATCATAACAATAAAGTATGTGTCTTCAATATAAATTTTCCCATATTTATTTTCTATTTTTGAATAACTAACTATCCCCAAAAGTGTTTTCATGTACTCTTCATGAAAGTGACACGGTCTGTCAAACCATACACAAATTTACTTCAATAAGTCAAATCAATTTTTCCTTGAGGATTTTTTAACTTCTAATTCTATTTCTTTCATAAATTCCTTTAAATTCAAGAAGTTTCCTCTTTTTCTTCTATTATTTATCCCCCTCAGTTGTTTCTTACTCCTATGGAGTGAAATTTTGTTCCAGAAATTAAATTATCTATATATAAATATCCCATAACACCAACAATATCCATTAAACCTCAAATTTCTATAGAATTAAAACTTTTCCACGTAATAAATTTATTATGATTCAGTTTATGTTATAGTATCTGATTTCCCCAGGCATAAGGAATCATTCTTTCTAAGTTTATTTTTAACTTTTTTTTATGTGATAAATTTCTCATATATTTCCTCAAACCAATATCTTCAATGTTTTGTTCTCAAATTCTTATGGTTAATAAATTCACATGAAATTATAAGTTTAATGAATATAGATCTCACCTGATTTTTTGAATGAGTTCTTTTTGTAACTTGAGATGTTTCAGCCTTCACCTCCATTGATCATTCATTTTCCCCAAATAATTTTTATCCTATTGACATCATGATTGTGTCATACATAGATATTCTTTATTATTCATAAGTTTTTAATCAAAATACTTTTACTATTTTCCTTTATTCAGTAACTTTCATCTTGAGGTTTTTGGTTTTCACTATGTCCAATATACCTTTTTGAGAAATAATTCTTTTAATTAATTATTATTTTCACATTCCTTATTCAATAATAAAGATTATTTCTTGAGTTTTATGTTTTTCTCAAGCCAATGAACATGTTTTTTATTTTATAATATATTCTCGATAAGTTTATTCATCTTACTCTTCTTGACTACTTAATGTATCTTCCTTACTTTCAATGTGATCCATGAAGGTTTTGAACTTATCTAGAAATTAATCTTCTTATGAATTGTGTTCAGTAGATTCATACTATTTCCTTTTACTTAATATACATCTTTTTTTTATTTTATTGAAATTTTTCTTACCTCTAGTGGGTTGTTTAACCTAATTATAAGTCTTTCCCCACTTCTTTCTCTAACGTTGTTCTCTCGAATCATCACTATCATATTATAAATCATTCTTAATTATATAATTTATTTTAAAATTTGTGGTCCCAAAACATTGAAAAAATTTGAGTATAAGTTTTCCTTTATACTTGGATCCACCTTTTCAATGATAACTAGAGATAAGGGACATAATCCACTTATTTTCCTCATCATCAACTCCCATATCTTATGATTCAATGTGTCCCATTACCTCATGTTATGGTTCTTATATTTTTCACTTAATCTTAGATTCAAAAGATATATCCTCCTTAATCTTCTTTTTTAATGAAGGATATTTTCTCATTTAATATGAAAAAACAATATTATGTAGTTCATGAAGGTATAAATTATATCTATATTCTAAAGAAGGTTTTTTATGATGAAACCTATCTGAAAAAATTCCTCATCAATTTTTTAACAATAGTGTATTTTTCCAAGACATATTTGAATCCTTTTATATTTATAAAAATTTAATTTACTTTAGGCAAATAATAATCAATAGTTTATTCTTCTTTTATCCTGATATATTTGAACTACCTTCTCTAGATTTTAATATTTTCTACCATTACCTTTACATTCCCATCAAAGATTATTTCCCATTTTCTTCCATGTTTTCTTCATTGTTTTAATACCCATCAACTTTATATAAACTTTATCAAACATGGAAATTAGAATATCATTTTGATATTTTCCATAAACATCAATTTTCCTTTTATTATCAAATCACATAGGATCATTTTTATTTAGGTATAAAAACACTTTGGTAGCTACTTCAATCACCTCTAAGCCAAGAGACTAGAGATAGGGTATCATGATTTTTTATCCATGGTGATTGTTTCCATTGAACGTATGAATATATCTACTATTAACTATGTTTATATTACCCATGATAAAGAAAATAATGATCTAATATAGGGAACATGTCCACTAATACTAATTAATGTTCCAAAGAATATGTATATAATTGAGAATGGGGTTGAATCAGTGGTGATATTTTATAATTTACTTTATCTTAACATTGACCACTTCATGTTTTTAATGTTTGATTCACTCAAATTTAATTCTTAACCTCACTTGTAAGAAAAGATATGTAAATAATGAAAAGAACGTAATATTTTATATGGTTTAGTATCAATTTTTGTACCTAGTCCTTATTATGTTGAGTCCCATCAATCCACATATATCCCCTATGTAATAAAATTTAATACAAATAAGCCAAATACAATCAATATCCTAGCCTACACATCTGCACATAGAGACCATAACTATCCTCCCACCACAACCATAGCCTACACTAAAACGAGGCACCATCCCTCAGTCCAGATAAGCTGGAACAACCACTGGACACTGCTCCACCAAGAGAAACCCTATCCATACTGACAGTTAGGGTGAGAGGACTGGCCAACAAAAAAAATTGTCAAGGTATCATGATGCCTCCACTAAATGAGGACAAGAATTCCATGATTATGCCCAAAACTAGAGAGGAATAATCCACAGAAATCCCGATATGGGGAAAATAAACATTGTGACAGGGGAAACCCTAGAGAGGCATAGTCCCTTATAGAATCATCTCACCCAACAAGATAAAACAGCCTGATGTGAGTGATGCTCCCCATTAGTACTGGGATTGGACCATTTCCCGCTGGGTAGGTATCACTATCAAAGGGGATTAAAATATCAATCAAATTGCTCAATAATTTTAATTTGATTCAAATATTAATTTTTTAAAGAAAAAAATTGAAAAGTTATAGTAGTCACGCAAATACCAAGAATCTATCAAGAAATAGTATATAAGAAATAGTATGTCAAAGGGCATAGAATACCTCTTGAGAATGAGTATAATAATGGGTCAATATGGTAAGGACATGAATAAAATAATTAGTTCAATAAATTAAAATGACAAATAAATTAAACCAAAAAATAAAACTATATCATCAATCATTTCAAAGTAATTTAAAATTAAAATAATCATGTTTCTTTTAAAATTATCATCTATATCATTATTATTTATAATTATAAATTATACAAAAAATTCAAATTTTAAAATATTTCATCTATTAATGATGTCTCGTAGATAAGTTTAAGGGCAAATACATGTGTAGGCAAGAGAAAAGGGGGCCAAATGCATTCATTACACTTATTGATGGTTTTCAACCCATGTTGGTAGGGGAATATCCAGGTGATGTTGACCTTTTAGAGATTTTTTGTGGATATGTTTTCATTGACCTATTTCATCAAACATCATTCTTTATTATTTAAGAATTTATCCTCCTTATTTAAACCTCTGATATAATTCCTCACATCATTACCTACCTACCTATAGCCTCATAATCATTTGAACCTTATTGAAAGACCTTATGATTTTTGTGATTATACTTCTAAGTGAAGAATGAGAATACTTTCAAGCCAATATATAGAGTGTATATACTTGATATTGATCATAACTCTGATAAATGATCTTGAGTGATGGTAATGTCATTTTTTGGTGAGGTAAATCCTCTAGTGGCATATGGAATCATTCATTATAAGTTTATTTTTAACTTTTGTTGATGTGATAAATTTCTCATATATTTCCTCAACCCAATCTCTCCAATTTTTTGTTCTTAAATTCTTATGGTTAATAAATTCACATGAAATTATAAGTTTAATGAATGTAGATCTCACCAGATTTTTTGAGTGAGTTCTTTCTGTAACTTGAGATGTTTCAGCCTTCACATCCATTGATCATTCATTTTCCCCAAATAATTTTGAGCCTAGTGACATAATTATTGTGTCATAAATAGATATTCTTTATTATTAATAAGTTTTTAATCAAGATTCTTTTTTCCATTTTCCTTTATTCAGTAACTTTCATCTTGAGGTTTTTGCTTTTCACTATGTCCAATATACCTTTTTGTGAAAGTATACTTTTAATTAATAATTATTTTCACATTCCTTGTTCAATAATAATGATTATTTCTTGAGTTTTATGTTTTTCACAAGCCAAGGAACAAGTTTTTTTTATAATATATTCTATATAAGTTTATTCATCTTACTCTTCTTGACTACTTGATGTATATTCCTTACTTTCAATGTGATCCATGAAGGTTTTGAACTTATCAAGAAATTCATATTCCTATGAACTATTTTCTGTAGATTCATATTATTTTCTTTTACTTAATATACTTCTTTTTTTTATTTTATTGAAATTTTTCTTACATCTAGTGGGTTGCTTAACCTAATTATAAGTCTTTCCCCACTTTTTTCTCTAACGTTGTTCTCTAGAATAATCACTATCATATTAAAAATCTTTCTTACTTATATAATTTATTTTAAAAAATTTGGTCCCAAAACATTGAAAACATTTTATTATATGTTTTCCTTTACACTTGGCTCCACCTTTTCAATTATAACCAGAGATAAGGGACATAATCCAATTATTTTCTTCATCATCATCTCCCTTATCTTTTGATTCAATGTGTCCCATTACCTCATGTTATGGTTCTTATATTTTCCACTTAATCTTAGATTCAAAAGATATATCCTCCTTAATATTCTTTTTTAATGCAAGATATTTCCTCATTTAATATAAAAAAACAATATTATGTAGTTCATAAAGGGATAAATTATCTCTATATTCTAAAGAAGGTATTTTATGATCAAACCTATCTGAAAAACTTCCTAATCAATTTTTTATCAATAGTGTATTTTTTGAAGACATATTTGAATCCTTTTATATTTATAAAAATTTCATTTAATTTAGGCAAATAATAATCAATAGTTTATTCTTCTTTTATCCGGATATATTTGAACTACCTTCTCCAGATTTTAATTTTTTCTTTCATTGCCTTTACATTCCCATCAAAGATTATTTCCAGTTTTCTTCATTGTTTTAATACCCATTAACTTTATATAAACTTTATCAAACAAGGAAATTAGAATATCATTTTGATATTTTCCATAAACATCAATGTTCCTTTTATTATTAAATCATATAGGATCATTTTTATTTAGGAATAAAAACACATTGGTATCTACTTTAGTCACCTCTAATCCAAGAGACTAAAGATACAGTATCATGATTGTTTATCCACTGTGAATTTAGTATTGAACGTATGAATATAGCTACTACTAACTATGTTTATATTACCCATAATAAAGAAAATAATGATCTAATATAGGGAACATGTCCCCTAATACTAATTAATGTTCCAAAGCATATGTATATAACTGAAAAGGGGGTTGAATCAGTGGTGATATTTTATAATTTACTTTATCTTAAAATTGACCTATTCAGGTTTTTAATGTTTGATTCTCTCAAATTTAATACTTAACCTCACCCGTGACAAAAGATATGTAAATAATGAAAAGAACATAATATTTAATATGGTTTAGTATCAATTTGTGTACCTAGTCCTTATCATGTTGAGTCCCATCAATCCATATATATCCCCTATGTAATAAAATTTAATACAATTGATCCAAATACAATCAAGATCCTAGAGTCTCATGATAGGAAATATTACTAGTTCCCACCAGTAATAAGATATTATTCTTCAACAAATCTAAATAAAAATTTAAACATCCAAATCTTCTTGTAATGAAATTTTTATAAAGTCTCTCTTTTTTCCCTCTTAATATGAAAATCCTTTATCTAGTTCTCCTTTATCCCATTTTTCTCTATCTAATCCTCGTTATCTGAAACTTCATCATCTAGAACCATATTTTTTTATTTTATCAATATTTTCTTGGAACATTTTTTTCTATAATTCTTCAATTTATTCCTTCATTGGGAATATCTCAAATTAATTATATAATATCTATATTTATATAATCAACTCTAATGTGTCTAATTCCATTTATGTAATAATTATTTCTAATAAAACAATGAAGAATTGTGGAATAACATGTTGAATTTTCCACTCAACTTCAAATTTCATTTGACTAGCTTTAATGCCACAGAACATCTCGTAGTCAACAAAATTCATCCAATATTCCTCAAATATCAGATAGATTTATCATAATTGAAAGTATAGATCAACAACATCACAAATAATAAATAACTACTATATCATATAGTGTAAGAACTTTTCCATTTGTTTTTTCATAATAACTCATCCATCCAGTAGATCTCCATACAGTAATACTTTTTATGTATCCCCTCTGTCTTGAAAACATTGTCCTGTGAACTCATGTTGATATTTTACAAATATGAGGTATTACCTATAAAATGACTATAATTATCCCATTTATGCTTTTTATATATCTTCATCCAATTATCTCATTGTTTCTTTGTATGGTGCTCTGCACATTTTTCCCCTATTTGATAAATTTTTTTATCACAAACTCAAAATATTTCCTTCCTTTAGTTCAAATCTTTCCTATGAAATATATAATGTTCATTTGGTAAAATTTATTTTCTATATCTATTATATTCACAATAATTACTCCATCAAATTTCCATCTTCTAATTATCTTTCTCAACTAAACTCAATCTGGTGACTTTGAATTTCTCTATCTGATCATAACATAATCACTTCATACATTCATACTTTGAATAGTTGTAACTCCATCACTTCATAAATAAAACTTTTTTCAGACATTATCTATATATAATCATAATGATTTAACTCTAATTAAACTATGATAAATTTACTCACAATTTAGTTGGAAACATTTAGGTTCGGTAAAGAATTATCTAAATTAAAAATAGTAACACTACATACTTATGAAAATGAAATAACTCATTTTCACATAAAAACACAAATTAATTGATAGAAAAAATGTTTAAAAAATGAAAAAAAATAAAAAAAAAATTAAAGAAACTTTAAACATATTGAAATTTTTTCATCTACTCAGCAGACTCCTCACATGAAGTCTCTTTGTCACTAGAAAAAATGATGTCGAGATTATATATTATAAATATGAAAGTACATGGGGAAAATTATTTCACATAAAGGTTATAATCAACCATTAATTTAGTGAATTACATTTCTTTAGTAAACCAAATAATATATAATACCAGAATCTATATTCCTATTTTAATCCGTAAAAATCACTCTAAATATTTCACACCATACTACAATCATCACCCAAAATTAAGCCTTCTGGTTGTTTCATAAGAACTTTTTTATTTATTGTATACATTTAAGATGGTTGAATTCACATACATCTAATATACCATTTAGAGTTTATTAATTTTCACTCAATGAAATTTTTTTATTATTTCTCTTTTATTTCCAATAGAAAAAATTTCTCATCAAAAGTTTATTTTGTCAATCTGATGCTCTATTTTTATGAAAACCTTGAATTGTTTCTTTAACCTCTTTATTCACATTTAATTGTTTTCTAAATAACCACCATTTAACTATAAAAATGTTATTTTTTGATCTAGGTATAAGGTCCCAAGTAATATTCATCTTTATTTGATTAATCTTTTCATTAATAAAATATATCTACTCTTTATAATCAAATAGTTTGTCTATAATTTTTGGATTAATCAAATAGATAAGAGAAGCTTTATTTTCATGTACTAGTATTTTTCTAGTTTGAACTAGAGCTTCTTGACTACCTATTATATTCACCACTTTGACATGTTTGTTAAATTTATAAAGTTCTAATCTCTCCTTTCTAGTATATTCATCTACAGCATACATTTTTTAAGAATCAATATTATTAGATAATGGATCTTTTTCAACCTATCTTCCAATATTCTTTTATAAAATCTATATATTGTCTACTCCAGAATTTTCTAAATCTAATTATGATTTCACATTTATTTTTAACTAATTCTTAATAATCTTCACATAATAATAAGCAACCATTTTGTAGAGTATATTTTTCTAACATCTCTACCCACTAGAATCTGATAAGTAACCCATAATGATTCATTCTTCTATATTTTTATTAAATTTTCCAAGATTGGTGTTTTTAGAATTTATATAATAATGAATATTAAATAAATTATTTCATTTTATAGTTTTATTCCTTATATAACACTTTTCATAAGGTTTCATATGTGTCTTAGTTCTCAGAATATGTCAATTATGAATGTGTTAAAAAATATATACAACTTTATTCTAGAAATAATTTAAGATATTGTGTTTAACCAGTATATTTAAACCCATCTCAATAATACTTATACTATTCCTATATGTTAAACCATTTTTTAGGGATTATATGGTTTATTTTATTGAAAAATGATTCTATGTTTATCAAGATATCTTTCAAAAGTATAATAGTTATGTTGGAGTTGGTGGCCTAGAACCAACTACTTTGTAATTTATTTACTAATAAAAGCCTTATCACATCTTGATTGTTGTTCTACGTGACAATGCATTTGATAATTTCTTAAGGATAGCTTTTGCATTAAAGGGTCATAGCGGATCCCTACTATGATGAGAACCCGGAAGTGCCATAACAATGTTCTTGAATATATGTTTTATGGCCGGATAATATTATTTGAGGGAAACAAATAATACAGGTGATTAGGGGTGAGGACTCATAAAAATTTGAGGCATCATATCATGGTGTGCGCCCTTGGTAATATCTAGGAGGATATTATGAGAACGAGACCCGCCAGTAGAAAATCAACATTTCATAGTGTCATTGGATGTTCCTATCTGCAGATGTGTGTATTGATCCTTAGACTTTAAGATTATTATTAAGGGGTATTAAAACTCACACACTTAGATGTATTGACGAAAACTACGATGAAACACTGTTCACAGCGAGGTAGGATATGTTGGGTGCGTCACGTGTAACACTGTATTAATAGATAATGTGAGAAAGGACTTCTCCCTTATGTTCCATAATGGAAGTAGATATCTTAGGCCCTTTGATGGAATTGATATATCCTAAATAAATCCATGGCCATGGTAAGGTATGGGAGATTTTGATTTCAGAAAGTAAAAGAAATAATAATCGAGCACGTGGGTTGATGACACTAGCATGCAACCCACTAGATTCAAGATATCATGACAAAGGGATTATTTTACATGGTAAGCATTCAAATGAGGTGACACGTCATTGCGGTGTTAACTTCTTTCTCTATGGGTGCCTTGGCGTGTTGCTAGACGCTAACCATGGACTTTAGGCAGGCTCCGACTAATGCCACTGAGAAAGAGGCCTAAAGGGTTACACACTAAGTGTGTCCATGTATCTCAGTTAAATATTAATTTAACTAGTTAAATAAAGATTATCCCCGACTGTGGTTTAATAATTATTTAAGGATGCCTGATCGGATTTATTTCGACACTAGTTATTCGAGAGAATATATTGTGGATGAAATAATATTTATTAACGAGTGATGCAGTTATATTTATTGAAGAAATAAATAGCCATTACTCAAGGTCTAATAAATGTGGTGGAGGAAATAAAGGAAAGTGGAAAATAAATGTACATGTCATGTATATTAAATATACATGTCGTGTAGTTTTATGGAAAACGAGTACACGCCATGTATAAATGATTACACACTGTGTAGTTTTTCCAGTCAAGATTTTGAGGATATAATATTGTTTTATTAAATGATATTTATTATAATCAGCATGGGAACATGTCAAGGAATTAATAATTTGACATGGGGGTTTTCAATAAGAGCTAATGAAATAAATAAAATGCATAACACGTTTATTTATTTTTATAAATCTATAACCTCAAACCCGATTATAAATATCCTCACAACCCTAACACTTTTCCAAAAGAGAATCGTTGTACACAACAATTCTACAGAATTCTTTCAAGGCTGAAAGAAATCCTTCCTCCAAGAACGCTCTCAAGACTGAGAGACCAAGGTGATCGAAGGCAGACATCGCAAGCAAAGGTTATTCCACGCTTGCACCTAGAGATCCCTTCGGCGACGTCCGGAGATACGTGTCACACGTGTGGATCACCGCTAGAGGAATCCTACACTTGGATTCTTTGGCACAACGATGGATCACCAAATTATGACCGGACACATAAACAAGGAAAGAATTCCACCAAGGTAATTCTTGTGAATTAATTAAATTAATTATAACCAACATATGATGATCCTATCTCTATTGTTTTGAGATTACCTCTTTTGTTTTTTGTTCTTCATTCTATTCTGAAGATTCGGCATTTTATATCGTGATAGATCTCGGTTTGAATGTTGTTTAATTCTAAAATTAAAGTGGGGAAAACCCACCAACGCGGTTATACTACTCCCGGAACATACAAGTGGTATCATAGGGGTCATATCGTTGATAATAATTATTTAGTTTTTTGTTGATGTTTTACTCATTTAATAATTTAGTTATTTCAATTAAAGTTTAATCGTTCTGGAAATATGAATCTCGAGATCTATTCCTCCTCCATCGTTTCTCGTTTACCTCACATAAACGAATTTTTATTTTAATTTTGATTAAAATAAAATAGAGGAACTCATCCGGAGGAGCCAAACGTTTCTGTCCATACAACACCAGAATACACGGCGTGTATTCAGAAGTACATGTCGTGTAGTAAAGATTCATGCATCGGACTGATCAACCAAATCAGGTCGTGTATTGGATCATATCTAAGTCATTAATGACACCGTGTGTTGACCAGGAATAGGTGGCACAAATTTTCTAGATTACATGCCATGTGGTCTAATGAACACGGCGTGTAGTCCCTTCGGGTTAGGGTTGGACTGTGTACCCCATACACGGCTTTCCCGGCTGGAAACTGTGTAATGCAGAAACTACACGGCGTGTGTCCCACTGTACACGCCATGTACTCCGAAAATTTCCGAAGTACATTAACACACCATGTCCTCAGGCGTGTACTTTGGATGGACGCTGAAGAAAAGTACATGTCGTGTAGTCGGAACTACACGTCGTGTACTCACCCAAATTACGCAGATTTATAAAAAATTATTATTATATTATACGACCCCTTGAGACATGTACCATGGTGCAGGTGTAAAGCTGAATCCCAACACGTGATAGGTGTTTTATATATGTGTGTTTAATTTAACATCCGCGTAATGAATGGGGATTCACTGCGTTTCCTCCAAGCTACAAGTTACCTACAAGGATAATTTTAAAATGAATTTATTAGTTTAAAATAATGATGGATGAGAATCTCAAGGAAGTTCAGAAAGGGGTTTAAGATAAAAGGATTGATTAATTAAAGATAATTGATTCGAGTGTGATTTATCTTAAACAAGAACGATTAAAGAATTGATTGCTAGTTTAATTTATGCATATATATCGTTGCATGTATGGATGATCATGAGCTAGACCGAGACCTTTGTATGTGAATGGTTTCTTTTAATTTATTTATTTAAATTAAATTTTTTGGCCTGTGAGCCATCTCCTCATTAATATGTAGGGCATGCGCACCCAAGGATTCTTTTATGTAAAAACCCCTTTTTACCCCTCGCCTAAATGTGAGATAAATGAAAATGTAATGGATGGAGCTCCTAAGCTAGTGGAGGCGGCTCAAGTCAGGAGCCAAGGTGAAACCAATCCAAGGATATACAAAGGTGGATAGGTAGAAAGCTGTAAACATGAACCCGAAAGGTTCAAGGTGTTTCTCCCCTAGGTCATGGGTTAGTTTATCAACCAATAGATAAACTTACCAATAGAAAAATATCATGACCATACCATTTATTTCTGTCAGTTGCATGGTTTATTTATTGTGGGATTATTGTCACGATCACACAATTAATGAATTAAACGAGCATGCAATATGGAACTAAAATAAAACCAGCTTATACTTAAATATTATCTTAGACATGGTTAATCACTTAATTATATCCCACTTAATATTAACAAGCATGTAATAAATAATAATAAATTGGAAATTTACGTATAAGGATAAAATCCCTCAAAATAAATATTAAGTCGGTATAGCCTTCCATAATCTTGGTTAGAATCGAACCATAGTTCAAAGTGCTTGACCAACCATAGTTGGGGTGCTTTCAATTATCGGGGAATTCTAATTCAAGGTTTTGGGTTGACTTGACTTGGTTCGCATCAAGGGTTGACTACCACAGTAGGACTTGGTGTGACCAAGAGGCAAAGGTTGAGGAAATCCAAAATAAAAGGATTTCAGGATTGGGGAGTCCACTCAGCGGATCAAGGAGTTTTGAGTTAATGCAGTTGGAATTTGGAATGCCTGCCTGAAACCCTTCAAGTTGCTTGACCAGCCCTAGTTGGGGTAATGCGAAGGGAAATATGGATCCTTTCCCCTAGAATATTCAGGCAACAGAATATTCTGAAGTCAATGGTGAGGGCTATTTGATTTAGATAAAATAGTGGGAGACTAATAAGTATTAATTTATTTATTTTTATCAATTTTGTAACAAAGTACTAAACCTTTGCTCGTATTAATTTGTAGAAATGAAAATAAAATGACTTCAAACATATCATTGTGAACCATACTCAAGAAAGAAAACCTTCTCACCAGCACCAATTTCCAAGAGTGGAAGAGGCGTTTACACGTCATCCATCAACACGAGAGGAAATTGTATATACTGTAAGAGCATGTTCCAATTGCGCCTAGATCAGAACTTCTTCCCTTAACTCACCGAGTAGATAAGGACATGGGGAATGACAAACCCGTGGTCCTTATGGTGAATAAGAAAAATAAGGACATGGAAAAGGGGAAAAGGACTTATAAACGTTCTAAATCCCCCGAGCGTTGTATCTCCAAGAAGGGGAAGATCCAGAGGCAGGGCAAGGAATGGGAGGTCGTATGTTTTGCATGTGGCAAGCAAGGCCACTGGAAGAGGAACTGCACCTAGAAGCATGGGGACGTTAAAGGTTCATTCGTTACCAAGTGTAATATTTATATTTCTACACATTAGGTATTAGATACAGCTTTTGGGGCACACATCTATATTCAAATATAGGAACCAAGTAGATTTAGAAAGGTTTCTAGAGAAGAGGTTGATCTTCGAGCCGCCAATGGCACAAGTCTGGTTGCGTTGGCTATTGGCGATTACCACCTCTCACTGCCGACTGGCATGATTTTGGTTTTACAAAACTGTTATTATGTGCCTAGTGTTACCAAGAACATAATTTAGATATCTTGTTTGGATATGGATGGATTTATTTTCAATTTTGGAAATAAGGGTTGTCTCTTTAATAAGAAAAACGTATGTTATGGTATGGCACATTTAAATAATGGTTTGTATGTATTAAATTATGAAAACCAAGTGTTTGCAATCGATAATGAAACAGACTCACATGACTCATACATCACCCAGTTGTGGCATCACCATCTCGGTCATGCGAACGAGAATTGCTTGGCAAAGCTCTGCCAAGATGGCTATTTAGACTTTACTGAGCTAAAACCACTTGATAGATGTCACGCTTGTTTACAAGGAAAAATGACCAAGCCGCTTTTTGGTGGATAGGGTGAAAGGGCCACAAAGCTTCTAGGATTGGTACACAGGGATGTGTGTGGACCATTTCCAGTAGAAGCTAGAGGTGGATATTCTTACTTCATTACTTTTACTGATGATTTGAGTAGATATGGATATGTCTACGTAATGAGGTGGAAGTCAGAGGCCTTAGAGAAATTTAAGGAATTCAAGAATGAAGTAGATAATCATCTTGGTAAGAAGATAAAGAAATTTCAATCGGATCGAGGTGGAGAATATCTGAACCAAGAGTTCATCAATCTTATAGGGGAGTCTGGGATTCTATCTCATCTCACTCCTCCTTATACACCACAGTGGAACGGTGTTAGTGAAAGGAGGAACCACACCTCGTTGGACATGGTGAGGTCAATGATGAGTCACGTGGATCTTCCATTATCCTTTTGGGGATATGCATTACAAACTATAGCATACACATTAAACCGAGTACTAACTAAGGCAGCAAATGGAATTACCTATGAGCTATGGAATGGAAAGAAACCCATTTTGTCGCACACATGTGTATGGGGATGTGAGGCATTTTCTAAGGCCTCCACAGGCAACAAACTAGCACCCTAGGGCACGAAGTGTATCTTTATAGTATATCCTAAGGAAACGAAAGGATATTACCTATATAACCCTCAAGACCAGAAAATGAATGTCGCCAGACAAGTAATCTTTATTGAAAGGGAGTACATCCTCAAAAGGATAGTGGGAGAAAGATTGACTTCGACGAAGTTGATGCTCAAGATACACAAGAGTTGGTAAAGTAACAAGTTCCACAGGTCCCTATGAAAGAGGTTCTTGAAACATAAGTACTGCATAGGAGCTCAAGAGAGGTAAGCGAACCAGAGAGATTTGGTTTCCTAGTCACCGAGGATGGTGAATCATTATTGTTGGACAATGATGAACCTCTATCCTACAAGGAAGCAGTAGAAATATCATAAGCTAAAATATTTCTAGAAGCTATGAATTCTGATATGGATTCCATGTATCAGAACCAAGTCTGGTTTCAGGTCGATGAGCCAGTTGATGTAAATACTGTAGGATGCAAATGGGTATTCAAGAGAAAACTGGACATGGAAGGTCAAGTTAGAACCTATAAAGCAAGGCTAGTGGCTAAAGGGTTCATATAGAATCAAGGAATTGACTATGATGAAACCTTTTTACCAGTTCCCATGTTTAAATCCATAAGAATCATACTTTACATAGTAGCTTACCATGACTATGAGGTTTGGTAGATGTA
Organism: Viscum album; assembly: GCA_963277665.1. Taxonomy (NCBI): domain Eukaryota; kingdom Viridiplantae; phylum Streptophyta; class Magnoliopsida; order Santalales; family Viscaceae; genus Viscum; species Viscum album. The sequence continues at coordinate 859,889,040 of OY728134.1, read as the reverse complement.
TGTCAAAACAACATTCCTTAATGGGAACCTTCAGGAAGATGTCTATATCACACAACTAGAAGGGTTTGTGACACCAGGTGAAGCCAAACGGATTTTCAAGTTGCAGAAATCCATTTAGGGATTAAAGCAAGCATCCAGGTCATGGAACATTCGATTTGATGAAGCAATAAAGGAATTTGGGTTCATTAAAAATGAATGTGAGCCATGTGTTTATAAGCTGTTGAATGGGAATGTGATAGTTATCCTAGTAGTATATGTTGATGACATAATGCTTATTGGAAATGATGCACTAGTCTTATAGTCAGTTAAGGACTAGTTGAACAAGTGTTTCTCCATGAAGGACTTGGGTGAAGCAGCCTAAATTCTAGGGATCAAGATCATTCTTGATAGATCCAAGAGGCGGCTTGGACTAATTCAGGGTACATACATTGACCAGATACTAAAGATATTTTGTATGGAACAATCCAAGAGGGGATTAGTTCCAATGTCACATGGCCTACATCTTTCTAAGAAAATGTGTCCACGGACACAAAAAGAGAAATATAGAATGAGTAAGATCACATACGCTTTAGCTATAGGATCCATCATGTATGCCATGTTATGTACTAGGCTTGATGTTCCCTATGCACTGAGCATGGTAGGCAGATATCTAGTAGATCCAGGAGAACAGAATTAGACTACTGTTAAGACTATCCTTAAGTATCTGAGAAGAACTAAGGATATGTTTCTGGTGTATGGAAGAGACGAGGAGCTTGTCATCAGAGGGTATGCTGATGCTGGTTTTCAGACAAATCAGAATGATCTAAATTCGCAATCTGGATATGTTTTCTGTCTCAATGGAGGAGTTATGAGTAGAAAGAGTTCAAAGTAGACAGTTGTCGCCGATTCTACAGCGAAATCCGAATACATAGCATCTTCTGATGCAGCCAAGGAATCCATCTAGATTCGGAACTTTTTCCAGGAGCTTGATGTGGTGCCTAGAAGTAAAGATACCATTACATTGTATTGTGATAACAATGTAGCAGTGGTTCTTGAGAAAGAACCGTGGTCACATCAACAGACAAAGCATATACTCCAAAAGTATCACCTCTTGAGGGATTTATATCAAAAGGGTGAAGTTGCAGTGAGAAGAGTGTCCACGGAAAAGAACATGGCAGACCCCGTGACTAAAGGCCTATCTCAGTAGAAGCATGAATATCATGTAAGAGATAGAGGGTTAAAGGTTGTTAGAAGTTGGCTCTAGTTCAAGTGGTAGTCTGTTGGAGTTAGTGGCCTATAACCAACTACTTTGTACTTTATTCATTAATAAAATCCTTATCACATATTGATTGTTCTTCTATGTGACAATGCATATGATAATATCCTAAGGATAGTTGTTGCATTAAAGGGTCATAGAGGATCCCTGCTATGATGAGAACTCGGAAATTCCGTAACATTGTTCTTGAATATATGTTCTATGTCCGAATGATATTATTTGAGGGACACAAATAATACATGTCATTTGGGGTGAGGACTCATAAAACATTGAGGCATCATCTCATGGTGTGCGCCCTGGGTAATATCCAGGAGGATATTATTAGAACGAGACCCGCCAGTTGGAAATCCACATTTCACAGTGTCATCGGATGTTCCTATCTGCGGACGTGTGTATTGAGCCTTAGACTTTATGATTATTATTAATGGGTATTAAAAATCGCACACTTAGATGTATTGACAAAAACTGTGACGACACATTGTTCACTGCTAGGTAAGATACGTTGGGTGTGTCATGTGTAATACTGCATTAATAGAAAATGCGAGAAAATATTTGTCCCTTCTGTTCCATAATGAAAGTAGATATATTATTCCCTTTGATCGAATTGATATAGCCTAAATAAATCCATGGCCATGGTAAGTTATGGGTGAGTTCAATTTCTGAAAATCAAAGAAAGAATAATCGAGCATCTGGGTTGATGACACTAACATGCAACCCATTTGATTCGAGATATCGTGACGAAGGGATTATATTACATGGTAAACATTTGTATGAGGTGACATATCATTGCGGCGTTAACTTCTTTCTCTATGGGTGCCTTAGCGTATTGCAAGACGTTAACCATGGACTTTAGGCAGGCTCTGCCTAATTCCATTGAGAAAGAGTCCTAGAGGGTCACAAACTAAGTGTTTCCATGTATCTTAGTTAAATATTAATTTAACAAGTTAAATATTAATTTAACAAGTTAAATAAAGATTATTCCCGACTATGGTTTAATAATTATTTAAGGATGCCTGATCGAATTTATTTCAACACTAGTTATTCGAGAGAATATATTGTGGAAGAAATAATATTTATTAGCAAGTGATGCAGTTATATTTATTTAAGGTATAATAAATGTGGTGGATAAAATAAAGGAAAGTGGAAAATAAAAGTACACGCCGTGTAGTTTTATGGAAAAAGAGAACATGTTTTGAATTAATGATTACACGCCGTGTAGTTTTTCCAGTCAGGATTTTGAGGATATAATATTGTTTTATTAAATGTTATTTATTATAATCACCGTGGGCACATGTCAAGGAATTAATAATTCGACATGGGGGTTTTAAATAAGAGTTAATAAAATAAATAATACATGTAACCCATTTATTTATTATCATAACTCTATAACCTCAAACCCGATTATAAATATCCTCATAACCCCAGCACTTTTCCATAAGAGAATTGTTGTGCACAACAATTCTAGAGAATTCTTTCAAGGATGAAAGAAATCCTTCCTCCATGAACACTCTCAAGACCGAGAGACCAAGGTGATCGAAGGCGGACATCGCAAGCGAAGGTTCTTCCGCTCTAACACCCGTAGATCCCTTCAGCGGCGTCCGGAGATATGTGGCACACATGTGGATCACCACAAGAGGAATCCTACACTTGGATTATACGATGCAACAATAGATCATTGAATCGTGACCGGACACATCAACAAAGAAATAATTCCACCAAGGTAATTCTTGTGAATTAATTAAATTAATTATAACCAACATATGATGATCTTGTCTCAATGGTTCTGGGATTCCCTCTTTTGTTTTTTGTTCTTCATTCTATTTTGAAGATCCGGCATTTTATATCGTGACGGATCTCGGTTTGAATGTTGTTTAATGCTAAAATTAAAGTTGGTAAAACCGACCAACGCGATTCCGCTACGCCCAGAACCTACGAGTTATATTTATTACAGTTATCTAATCTCAACCTCTTGATGTGAAGCCCTATACCATTCTCAACCTATCTTATAAATATTTTTAATATCTCAACAACTCCTAACTTCTACATGATAATCATGAAATTGGAAATATGATTGTAATAATCAATGAAAGATATAAAATTTAGATCATTTATGGCATACATTTTTCATATAGGTTCACATAAGTCAATATGAATTAGCTCAAGTTATTATGTAGAATAAATTTATAATCCTTTGTAATAACCTTAAGCAATTTACATTTTTCAAAAGTTTCAAAAAAATTATCTATTTCACTCTTTGGTTTGGGAAATTCTCTAATGGTATCAAACTTTTCAATCTCACTTGGACATCTTAGTCTAATATGATGAAGTCTTTATGCAAGAATTAGATTTCTTATTTAGTAATTTGATAACAAACGTTTGTAGGACTGCCAATTTGAAACAGATTCCCATTTTTCCTTCTTCGTTAAGGGATAATCCTTCAATACTTAATTATTTTTATAATACATTATTATTTCTTAAAAATAATCTCATTTACATTATTACATATTTAATTGACACTTTGAAGATTGTGCTTCAACCCAACAACAAATAATACATCATTTGACGTTAGATTTTTTTAAAAATTTATATTCATATAACTCATTTTATTTTTATATAAAAATCATTACTAGAATCCATCCCCATTGTGCTTTAAAAGTTTTTTCAAAAAAATTACAAGTCATATGTGATGAATAGCCACTATAAAGTATTCAATATTTGGTTCTCCTATAAGATTTTAATATAACTTTATAAAAACATGAATTATCTTCCTTGACCATCTGAATTCCCATTCCTTTCCCAATATTGGAAATGTATATTGTTATGGTGGTTATTCACTAATTATTATAATGACCCTATTATTCGTATCCTCCAAATATTTCTTACAATCATTAATATCTATTTGGAGTTGGAAGAAATAATTATTTCCTAGTCACAACATTCATTCATTGAGATCACTTCTCAAAATATCATATTATCTAACCCTTGATTCATTCATCTTTCCTAGTAGAGATATATTTGAAAGTGCTCGGTCAGTGTAATGTATCACTGAGAGGGGGAGGGGTGAATCGGTGATTCTCTTTAACTTTTAAGTTCCCTTTTAGTTGAAACAATATTCACCTCCTATTAAATATTGAATTACCTACTGAAACTAATAAAAACACACATCCACAGGAACATAGGTATTTACACGGTTCACTGTTTAATAAGAATAACCACATCCTTTGTATGGTTGGAAATAATCCAATACTATACAATCCGCTAGAAAACAATCCTTAGATTACAGCGAGTAGGATATTCACTTACACACGTGTAGCACTATGAAACAATACCACTAGTGCGTATGCACCCTCTTATCACAATAGGTTAATTCAACTTCTTTTTTAACAACTCAGGTTACCTATGCTTTTTTTAAATTCAACAAGTTCATACATGTGTAACAAAATTCATCAATTCTTTACCCAGAAGAAAGGAAAGAACTTCCTCAACATATGTTAAAAAACCCAGTGTCTAATTTCCTTGTCCAGTTTTTTGAATCTGATCCTCCCTGATAAAGCTAAATTGACAACACTTCAATCCTTGAGTATGCTAAAACTCAGTACGATTCTTCCACAGTCAAAATGTTTTTTGTATGGTAAAACCTGATATGAAAACCCATGTTCTAATTCTTACAAATTCCAAGAAACCTAGAACAGTGATACCCAGTAAAGAAATCCCATTCCGATTAGTTCAACCCAGTATGAAAACCACATTCCAATTAGATTAGCACGATACCACATTCATCCAATCACATCATTATCCTCATCTAAATATATTCAATACAAGATAGTCAGTATCACTTTCTCTCTATAAGCCTTCAGAGCGTCTCTCTCTTCCAGGATGAATAGTACTCTGATGAAACACATCACAAAGTACAACATACTTTCTCGCCCTTTATAGGTGACCCAAAATAGATTAGGCAGGAATCCCAAAAAGATTTCCCACTCACCTAAATTCACTCTAATCATCATTTCCCCTAAAATATCAAAGAAATTTTGACTTCGTCAACTCTTCTCAATCCTTCTCAAATATTCTTCAACCTTTATCACTTATTATTCAGAATCTGACTGTTGGGACTGATTATGGTCATCAGGAAAACAAGAGTCGAAAAATCATATTCCAATTCATCCATACCAATTTCTCAATCCGATTCATTAGAACCGATTTGATTCAAAATCTTGTATTTGAAGGATTGGCTCCCCCTCATCAAAGCATTTGGAAATCTCTATCTATTTTTCTTATTTCTTGACACACTTGAGACAACAAACTAATTCTTCACTTCTCTTTACCTACTTGAAGAAAAACATACTTATTCTTAAATTCTCTTGAACTGCTTGAGGAAAATCATACTTCTTCTTCACTTCCCTTGACCCACTTGGGAAAGACACACTTCTTCTTTTCTAATCTTGACCTACTTAATAAAGGAATTTAAAGACCACCCATATCAAGAGTATTTTAAGATATGATAAAATTTGGTTCTGATCATCTTGGGTAGGATTCTTTCTGATTATGATCATCTGGTTGTTGGACAGCCTTTCTCTTGTCATCACCTTTCCCATCTGCACCACTTACATCGCCACCTTATTTTAGCAACACTGTTATTCATTGGAATCATCTTTCATTGACCATCGATATAACTTTTTCATCATCCATCAGTACCACTTTCATCATCAGCACTGAACCAATTGGTTCTTGGCACCGCTTTCACATCAGTATCACTCTTCTGGTAACCACTTTTATTATCGATACCACTCTTCAATTGGTAATTATTTTCTATAAACACCGTTTTCATCGATGTTGCTTTCAATAAGCCATAAATACCACATTTTTAACACCCATCAGCACCACTTTTTCAACTTTCATAGGCATCACCTTTCTTTAGAATTTCACTTCACAATCGGTATAGCCTTTCTCCCTCGATATCATTATCCTCAATTGACATAATCTCTCCATTCCTCCTTAAATCCATCATTCTTGCATCATGAGTTCTCAATTGAACACATGATCTATTAGAAATAAAAATTAGTAAAGAATCATCACACTTAGAACAATGTAGTAATAGTGACTCTGATTCACCTGAAAATAAGTTCGGATTCTTCTGAAAATCAGACTCTGATTCTTCTAAAAACAGACTCTGATTCTTCTAAAAAATAGAATCTGATTCTTTTGAAAAACAGAGTCAAATTTTTTTGAAAAATAGACTTTGTTTCTTCTAAAAAATAGACTCTGATTATTCTAAAAATATACTTCAATTACTCTAAAAATCAGACTTTGATTCTTTTGAAAATAATTTTCTGATTCCTTCGAAAAATATGTTCTGTTTTTCTCAAAAAAATGTTTCGGATTCCTTCGAAAACAAACCTCATTAAGATTCTTGAAAAAAAAAAGAGAGGTGATTTCCTTTCTTTAAACCTTCTTAGAAAAAAAATACAACACATTAAAACCATAACCTTCATCATCCTCTTGGTCCTAACAGTCTCCCCCTTTTTATTTTGTTGTCGACCAAGTTTTCATAAATCACCAAACTTTTTTCCTCAATCAATGGATTACTTATCAACAATTTGAAGCCTGTGTGATCTAAATATTTTTTGGAAAAAAAAACATTGACTGTAAAACCATGATTTCCAAAAGAATTGATTATGACTTCCTCTTTCTTTCTTTTTTCTTTTCAAAACTCTTATTTACCCTTCCTAGAACACAAAACAATTTCTTTTCTACAAAAACTCAAACAAATAGTAAGAATAATTCTTATATTAAATAATGTTGAATTCGTAGCTTACCCACAACTCTCTCTTTTATACAATATATTTATGAAACAATATAATTCTCCCCCTTAACAAAACAATCAAAAGGTAAGAAGAGAGAGGGGACAGAACCACATATCTTATCCTTCGAGAGAAAGAGGTTGGACACCCATGTTCAACCGCAATTTTGAGAATGATTCATTTTCCAAGGGTTTAGTGAAAATGTCCACCACTTGTTCTGATGTTGAAACATAATCAGGTTATAATTCATTCTTCATGAAATTCTCATTAATGAAATGGTATTTGATATCAATATAATTTAAATGAGAATATTGAATTGAATTCCTAGTGAGATTGATTGTGCTTTGATTATCATATCCTAAGAGAAAGGGTAACTTCCCTTCTTAAAGACAAACTTCCAACTATGTATTCATCCACATAAGTTGAGTAGTGTCTTGAGTGGTAGAAAAATACTCAGCTTCATCCATACTAAGAGTTACAGAATTATGTTTCATTTAATTCCAACTAACACAATTCTTTCCCATAAAAAACACTCCACCAAATGTGTATCTTCTATCATCAACATTTCCTTCCCAATCAGAATTTGAATACCCAAACAAGTCAACACTATTTTAGATGTAATACATGATTCTAAATTCGATTGTAGATTTGATGTATCTAAGAATTATTTTTCCAGCAATAATATTTGATTCTATAGAAGCACTTTTAAATATTTCACATAAGGTTATTGCATAAAAAATGTTGGGTCTTGAGGTAGTCAAATGAAACATAATTTCAATAATCTACTGATACTCTTTCTGATCAGCTTTCTTTCCTTCACTATCTTTACTACACTTTTTTCCCACTAAAATAAGTGTGGAAACATGTTTTAAGTTTTCCATGTTAAACTTCTTGAGAGGTTCCCTATTATACATTTATTGGGAAAAAAATGTATTCTTTCTTTCAAAATATTTCCTACCCAATAAAGTATTTTGTTTCCCCCAACATGGACATTTAAAAAACATTCTTCATCTCTTTAGAAAATATTTCGCAACTTCTTTTATCATTCCAAGAAAAGATAATATCATCAACATAAACTATTACAATGAGTCATTGACATTCTCTGATATACAGATTGTTATCCACTCTTCCTTTCTTGAAGTTCATCTTCCTTAATAAAGAATCCAATTTGGAATACCATGCCCTTAGAGCTTGTTTTAGCCCATACTAGGATTTCATCAATTTTCATACATAACTCTCATATTTCCCAACAACAAATCCAAATGTTTGTTCAATATAAACTTTATATTAAAGATCACCATTCAAGAATTCGGATTTGACATCCATTTTAAAGATCTTGTATCCTCGTTTTTTAGAAATAGAAACAAAGATTCTTATAGTTTACAATCTAGCCACTGGAGAAAAGATTTCATCAAAATCAATTCCTTTAATCTGAGAATACCCTTTGCAATCCAATCTTGACTTTTTTCTAATAACTTCAACTTCTTTGTTTAGTTTGTTTCAGAAAACCCATATTATGCCAATAATGTTTTTTTTCAGGCTTGGGTATGAGTTTTCATGTATTGTTATTTTCAATTTTATCCAATTCTTAATCCATGGCTTGAACCTATTACAGATGCTGAAAAGCTTCTTTCACATAATTTGGTTCCACTTTTGAGTATACTAAAGTATGTGTTGTTGATTTTGTTATTTTTATAGTTTGAACCTTTTTATGTTGATCGAAAATTATATTCTTAGCCTCTACCTGTTTCCTAATCCTAGGATGGGACTTATTATTATCTTCCTCATCACTGGAAATGGGTGAGTCTGATTCTTCTTTTTGAGAAGGTATGCACTTGTCTATATTCTTATCATAATTGTTTTCTTCAACTTTTCCGACCTCATCTTCAACTTTAGAAGGTTATTCATTCCCAATTATTTCGATAACATTTTCATAAAAGGAATAAAAAATTCTATTTGTTTCCTTGTGGAAGAATCTGTAACCTATTCCTTCTAAAGCATAGCCAAGAAAGATTCCATCTTCACCTTTCCTCTCAAACTTACCCTTGTTTCCAACTTTCTTCTTTGTAATGCATGGACTCCCAAAAATTATAACATACTTAAGACTTGAAGTGCTTCCATAAAATAATTCATATAGAGTATTATATGATTATTCCCTATAAAAACATTGGATCTGAATATAAACAGTAGTACTCATAGCTTCCTCCAAAACTAAAGAGAAAGGGTGTGTTCAAGTAATATAGTTCTTCCCATTTTCAACAAGCTTATGTTCTTTATTTCAACAAACCCATTTTGTTGGGGTGTATATGGGGAACTATATTCATGCCAAATTTCATGCTTCTAAAGATACTATTCAAATTATCCACTTTTATACTCACCACCAATATCAGTTCTCAACTTCCTCACAGGCTACTCACATTCTTTCTCAGCTTTCCTTCTAAAAATTTTAAAAAAATTCAAAGAATCTAATTTGTGTTTCATATACATGACATAGGTAATGTGAGTAAAATCAACAATGAAAGTGTTGAAGTACTTATCCCTATTTATTTTTTGTTTTCTCATTAGACCGTATATATCAAAATATATCAGCTCTAGGGGTTGCTTTGAACAAATATCAATTTTTTTATACACAGTATTCATAATATTTCATTTCTAACAGATAGTGCAACACCAATTTCTTCTTCTTATAAAATCAAGGATCTCTCAAACATTGTCTATTTTAGATATCTTGCTTGTGTTTCTCTGAAACATGTGTCCAAGACTTTTATGCCACAACTGATTCTCTTCCACTATGCTCATGTAAAATTAGTTTTGTGTATCACTAACCTAGAAAAAAATTTCTTTTGAATGTTTAACTCTTGTAACAATCTTACCATCTTATTCACTTTTCACAATAAACCCATATTTCTTGAAGGTAACTTGGTTACCCTCATCACATAATTGTGAAACACTTAGCATATTATGCTTCAGTCCATCAATATACAATGTTTTTTTAGATTTCATATTCCCTTTCTCATTGATGGCCAACACAACACGTTTGATTTTCAATTTTGCATCATTAAAAAATGTCACAGTGCCTTTTTAAAATTTTTCACATCCTTCAACAATTTCAAGTCTCCTATCATGGGTGAAGAACACCCACTATCAAGTATCCAGGGTTTCTCTCCTTTTGTGGCTTTCAGTGCAGTTTAAACAATAAGATCTTTTTATTCTTCCATTTATTTCATTACCTTCGGAATCTAAGAATTAAGAATATTTTGTTGAGATGACAACATAACAAGACATCATTTTTCAAGTTATTAAGGTTGTTCACATCTCTCACAAATAGTTTCTAGGCGCAAGAACCTATTTTTAATCTGTTTTTCATTCTTTTCAAACTTCTTTTGAACAACCCTCTCATTCATCTTTCTTTGAGTATATTGACTCCCCCTTAATATCTAACTTTCATAAGCTGTGGGATAATAGTAATGTTGTTTGTTGAACCAGCAAAAACTTACTATATGCCTGAATCAACCGTAATATCAGCTATACCCATAGAAAGATTATTTTCGTCTAAAACCTTTGTTCTAATCCGAATCAGGAATATGTTTCTCAGCCAATTTCTTTACTGATCCATGAACCTTTCTATTGTCAACAAATTTATTCTTCTTCTTAGCTGCATTATTGGATTCATAAGTATTTGAAACCTTCTCGGATTTAGATTGTTTTAATATATTTTTGGACTTAGGTTTCCTTAAGACTTCATAATTTCCAGAATTGTTGGTCATGGCCACATAAACAACTTTCTTAGCATTCTTCTTTACAGAAACAACTTCATTATTCTTATCACCCATTGAGGGTAACTTTGGTTAAACATTCTCTAGATTCTATTTTCAAGAACATTCACCAAACTCAATGATAGTTTTTTAGAAACTTGTGTTTCTCAATTAATCTTCGGAGATTTTAATTGAACAAGTCCCAACTCTTCTTATTTTTCCTTCATCTTCACTTATAGATACTCATTATGATTCTTATCATCTTTAAGATACTTATTCAAATAATAAATATCTTTCATAATATTTTCTTTAAAACTTTATTGATTACTCACTCAAGAACATTCATCTTCCAATTTTTTGTTTTTCTTTTCAAGCCTTATAATCTTTCTTAAACATTCCTTCAATTATTCTTTCAAATTCATTTCAAGTTGATTTTTCCCTTCTTTTGAACTGATACTTCAGTATTATTCATCTTTCACTATTTCAATGAAATTATTTTCAAGACCATACTCAACTAACTTTATATATTTAGCATCACTTCTTTTTTATTCTTCATTTTTAGATAGGAAACTTCTTCTTCTTGACTTGAATAATTTCTTTTCTTCCCCTGATTTTCTATTATCACCGTGTTTCTTCCACGATCATCTTGGAATTATTTCTTCTTCATCACTATCCTCTTCATTTTTTATTCAAGGACAATTAGCCGCAAAGTGAAAAACTATTCCACATTCAAAACACTTTAAAGAAATTTTACCTTTGTATTTCCCTATACCTCTTTTAACATTATTAGAAAAAAAGGATAAAATATCATTAATATTTTCTCATACCTTATTTTCTGAATTGGAATCTCCATCTTCATCTTCATTTTTAATCTTCTTAGAATTCTCCTTCTTCAAATCCTTGAAATAAATTTCTCTATTAACTTTTTTCCTTCTCTTCATAGATTTCTCTCTTATCATCTCATAAGTAATAATAGTGATATTAAAGTCATCAAGAGATAATGTCCCAGAATCTACGTCTTCTAATGAAGAAACTTTTTCATAAAATTTTTCAGGTTGGATTATCAAGATCGTTTCAAAAACTATAGATTAATCCAACTTTTCCCAAGGCATTTAATAGTAAATACGATATCATTCACCCTAGTAAAGAAATCCTTAATAGATTCATGATCACCAATATTCAAGTTTTCATATGTTAACCACCAAATTTGATGTTTTTCCTTCTAGACTATTGAATTGCATTCATATATATTTTCCAGCTTTTCCCAAATACCTTTTTCTGTGGATACACAATTCACTCTCAATAATTGACTTTCATAAGGTGATGATAATAAAGAATTCTTTTTCCTTTCAACATTCTCAAGAAACCTCTTTTCAATAGTTGTAAGTGGAGATTTATCATCAATGGGAGGAAATACAATCGTTGCAGCTTCAAGAACATCATAAATGATAGACATATGATATGGCAGCATTCTATCTTTCCAGATGTGATAATTATTTCCAACAAAGACAGTAATGCCTTTAATATTCCCACAGTTCAAGTTCTCTATCAGCAAATAATAGTGAAGGAAACCTTTGTCTCTGATAACACTTGAAAGTTCCCAGTTAGTGTAATGTTTTATTGAGAGGGGGAGGGGTGAATTAGTGATACTCTTTTTATTTTATGTTCCCTTTTAGTTGAAACAACCATATCCTCCTATTAAAGATTAAATTCCCAAATGAAAACCACACAAACACACATCCACGGGAACATAGGTATTTAAAAGGATCAATATATAATAATAATATCTACATCATTAATATGGTTGGAAATAATCCAATTCTATACAATCCTCTAGAAAACAATTATTGGATTACAAAAAGTAGGATGTACTCGTACACTCTTCTAGCACAATGAAACAATACCACTAGTTCGTATGCACCATCTTAGCAGAATAGGGTAATTCAACTTATTTTGTAACAACTCATGTTACCTATGCTTCTTTTCAATTCAACAAGTGTATACATGTGTAACATAATTCTTCAATTCTTTACCCAAACAAAAGGTAAAAACTTCCTGTACTTATGTTTGGAAACTTAGATTCTGATTTCCCAGTTCAATTTTCTGAACCTAATCCTCCCTAATATAGCTAAATTGACACCAATTAAATCCTTAAGTACACTAAAACTTAGTATGATTTTTCCTCAACTTGAAAATCTTCAGTATGGTAAAACACAGTACGAAAAAACCCCATTCTGATTTTTCCTCAGTCTGAGAAAACTAGTACGGTGATACCCAGTACAGAAATCAAATTTCGATTAGTTCATCCTGGTATGACAGCAACGTTTTTCTTAGATCAGCATTGTGCCATATTCATCCAAATAAATCATTCTACCCTTTGAAAAATATTCAATGCAAGATAGTCAGTATCACTTTCTCTCTCTAATCCTTCAAAGTTTCTCCCTCTTATGTGATGAAGAGTACTCTGCTTACAGACATCACAAAGTAGAATGTACTTTCTCTCCTTTTATAGGTGACACAAAATGGGTTAGGCGGGAGTCCCAAAAATATTTCCCTCTCACCAAAATTCACTCTAATCATCATTTCCGTTGAAATATGGGAGCAATTTTAAATTTTTAAACTCTTCTTGATTATTATAAAAGATTCTTCAACCTTCATCGCTTCTTTCTCAGAATCTTATTACTGATCCTAATTATGATCATTAGGAAAACAAGGTTCTGAACATCATATTCTGATTCTCCCATGCTGATTTCTCAATCCAATTCCTTACAACCAATTCAAATCAAAATATGGTATTTTTAGGTTTTTCTCCCCCTCATCAAAGCATTCAGTAATCTTTATCTCTGTTTCTTTTTTCTTGTCCCACTTGATAAAACACACTTCTTCTTAACTTCTATTGACCTACTTGAAAAAAAGAATACTTTATCATCACTTATTTTGATTTACTTGATGAAAATCATTTTTCTTATTCACTTATATTGACCCACTTGGAAAAGAAACAATTATTATTCACTTCTCTTGACCCACTTGATGAAGGAATTTGAAGACAAACTAGAGAAAGAGTATTCTAGGATGCGGTCAACTCTAGTTTCAATCATCTTGGGTATGATTATTTTTTATTACAATCATTTTGATTCTGGACAACATTTCTCTGGGCATTACCTTTTCTATCTACACCACTTTCATCACTAACTTCTTTTATCAACACTGCTCTTCGTTGGCATCACCTTTCATTGACCATCGGTATCACTTATTCCCCAACTATCGGAACCACTTTAATCATCGACAATGTCCTTATTGGAATCTCATTTCCTCAGCAACACTTTCACATTGGTATCACTCTTATTAGCACCGTTTTCACATCAGTATCACTCTTCAGGTCACCACTTTCATTATCAGTACTACTCTTCCATTGGTACGGATTTTATATCAACACTGATTTCATTAGTGTCACTTTAAATCAGCCATTGGCACCACATTTTAAATGCTGTTTGGTACCACTTTTTCAACATTCATCGACATCACTTTTCATTGGCATCTCACTTCGTAATTGGCATTGCATTTCTCTATCGGTATCATTTTATTCAATCGGTACTATCTCTCTTTTCCTCCTTTATTCCATCAGGATTTCATCACGAGTTCTCACTTGAACTCGTTTTGTATGATAAATAAAAATCCGCAAAGCATCATCAGACTTAGAACATTATAGTCATAGTGACTCAGATTCACCTGAAAATCAGGTTTTGATTCTTCTAAAACCAAACTCTATATATTTTGAAAAATAGACTCTTATTCTTCTAAAAACAGACTCTGATTCTTCTGAAAATTAGACATTGATTCTTCTGAAAAATAGACTCCGATTATTCTGAATAAAAGATTCTGGTTCTTCTAAAAATCTGACACTGATTCTTATGAAAATCAAATATTAATTCCTTTAAAAAATTGGATCTGTTTCGCTCAAAAAAAACAGGTTTTGATTCCATTGAAAAACAAACCTCATTATGATTATTTCCAAAACAAAGAGAGGTGATTTCATTTCTTCAAACCATCTTAGACGAACAAAAATACAACACATGAAAACCATCACCTTCATCATCATCTTGGTCCTAACTATATTAAACTAGCATGAATAGGATTTATGCTTAAACACTCCATAACATCATCAATACTTTATAGACCATGATCTTCTATATTGATTGTTATTATTTATAGATTATTGTTTTTTTGTATTTACATAAAATTTTCTTACCTTTTCTTGGGGGAGAGACATTCAAGTGATATTCTTATATTCCATTGATAAAGAATAGGGTTTCTTATAAGTCTTATTAGTTTATATAGATCCAACTTTTGTATTCAAATTTTAATTTTTATAAGTAACAAGTTTATTACAATGTTTAATTGTATAATTATTAAATTTTTGTTTTAGTCCCGGTTTTCAACACTTATATTGATCTAGATTTTAGCTCAACTACTTTATTGAAGTCCCCTCTTATCTTCTTCATATTATTCTAAACTACAATACACATTGATTATTTCTTTATTATTTCTTATTCTCCTATAGAATGATTTCTTTAAGATCATTCATCATTTTATCTTAACTATACACTTAAAACTTTATTTTTTTTTATTTCATCAATATATGTTTATTCAATATCGATATAATCATCATTTCCTTTAGTTTTATTTATATTTTATTTCATTAAAAAACACTTCTTCTTCTTGAGTTTTGTGTTTTCCTCAGAAAATGCTTCTATTTTAGTCATTATCATATGTTCCTAATCTTTTGGTTTAATTTTATCTACTTTTCTTCTTGAAGTTGCAATACATATTTTAGTGTAATTCATCAAATTTGTATACATTCCAACAAAATCCCCTTCTGATTAGATTATTGATGAGGATTCAACTTATTCTTCATTTCTTATCAAATTTATTCATTTGGTTCTTATGAAATTATTCATTATTTAAATATATTTATTTTATTCTTTCATGCTCTTACCTCATTTATTTTTCCATGATTTCTCATCTCATTCATTTTATTCATATTTCATACAATTCTTATTTAGAAACTTTACAAAGAGGAATGTAATTCCATCAAAATTTTAAAATTTAGGTTGTGTTTTACTTATATTTTACTCTTTATCCTTTATAATTTCTTTTATATAAGATCTATGATTATTTTATGAACTTTTTAATCTTTCTAGTCATCAAATTCACTGGATTCTACATCTTTATCTTATCTGGTTTTAAGTTTTCTCATGGCCTCAAAATCCATTCTATCTTTGATATTATTTTTTGAATCTAAAATAGTTATCATTTAATTATAAATGAGAATAAGGTGTAAATTATTCATAGTAAGATACACATTTCCTTCTAATTTTGTGAACTTATGAACAAATCCATTTGTAAAATTTCTCATCAAATTCTTGATAATTTTGGAATCAATTTCCTTTTAACCAAACCCGTAAATATTACTAAAAAATTAATTGACTTTAGTAAAGTGGTCATCAATGTTTTACTCATAAACCATATATAATTCCTCAAATATGATTCCCTGAATTTTTAATTTATCCTCATTGAGTTTCACATTAACTTAATAGATTTTCTCCAATTTATCACAGATTTCCTTAGCTGTTTCAATCCAAATGAAGTTTGTGTAATCCATTTATTATAGATAAACAATAATTTAATATTGATCTTTTCCATCAACTTCAAGATTTTCTCTTGTTAGTAAAATACATAGGATAATCTTATGTAACGGATGGAAATCTCACTATTACCACATCTCTTACTTCCATGACAAGAGATAGAAGATAGGTAACGATATTATTCTTACAACTATGATAGTTCATTCCATTCAATCTAGGGACATCCATTATATTAGTTGAATTCATATTTTACATCCTTATCACTATTTGGATCTTATAGGTGGAACCAAGATATTCTCTTATACAACCTGAAGTGCTTAAGATCCAGTTTCACCACATTGAAGGTGGGTTGAATCAATGGTGATTTTATATCTATATTTTTATTTTAAAACAACCTTTGTGACTTGTTAGGATCAAATACAATTTAATATTAATTCTTAACCTCACATAAATACGAAATAAATAAAATAGAAAATGGAATGACTTAATTTTATAAGTTTTATTCTCATTATGAGTACTTATTTCTTACTCTAATCAATTATAAAACCTGATTCACTGATTTTTTACTATATATGCAAGTGGTTAAACTAGGTATTTGTGTGGTCCCTTCATACCTCCCACATACACATAACCATGAACTGTACTTTATAGAGTCCCACAATAATTATAGCCCCATACTTCCAAATATAATAACTCTTGGAATAAAATTAGAAAGATCGAAATTGGATATGAGTTTCTTCTATAATAGTTGGTGAAGATCTTCCTTATTGAGCTTTTAATGTTAAAAAAAATTATATTCTAAATTCCTTAGGAACAATGGAATATTAATATAATGATCATATTAGTTATTCTTTCTTGCTATTTTTATATCTACAATTATCTTCTTCTCCTCAAATCACTAAATTCTCAAGTTTTTATGTTTTTTTATATTCAAAATAAATATTGTGAATAATATTTTTGTGAATAATATTTACATAATTAAAATATTAAAATATTATATAATTCTCTATCACATTTTCTTATCTAACATTTATAACTATTCAAATGGAATCCTCCAATTTAAATCACATAAATTCAAAGTTAAAATGTTCATTCAAATCTCAAGAAGAATTGGTTTATTCCTTATTTAAAAGCTCAATGTAATCCATTCTTATTATGAATATTTTCCACACTAGAATGTAGTTTTCCATGCATGTAACTTCATTCCATGATACCTAAACTCACAATATGAATACCTATCACTTCTCAAAATACCATTTGGCCTTAATTATTTCTTAAAATCATGAATCAGGACTTTTTAGAATAATTGGGATGTCTAAACCATTAATTAAATGATCACGGCATCATCTAAATTAATTTATGTACATTTATTCTAATGTTTTATATTCAAATATTTCTCTAAGTTTTATATTTAACATAAATTTTTTATTTTATAAGACATAGAAATTATTGTGATTTCTATAAAATTCTTACACTGCTGAATACTTCTTATTTTTTTCTTCCCCAATTATTTCCATCACTAATATTTTGTAAGACAATGTAAGTATTACGAACCCTATAGAAGTATTACAAACATTTTTGTGAAATACTTATAAAATCATTCCTTTTATAATTACTATTAAACTAGGAAGTATTAAAAGGTTACTCAAATTCAAAAAAATTCCAAAGAAATCCATAAAAAGTCATTGAAATCATTACAATGTAAACTGAATTCTTATAAAATACCATAAATATTTTTTTAGAATTCATTGAAATTATTATGAACTAAATAAAAGTATTATGAAATAAGGCTTAGAAATATTTTCAGAATTTGGAAAAATATGTCTTATTAAATTAAAGGATCTAAAGCACTTTTATATTTTTCAACTTTGAACATAAGATTCTATAAATCTTTTATAAACCACATAACTTCATCCAATCACTTACAAATCATTTCAAAAAATCCAATTGGATCTCAAAAAAAATAAACACCATATAAGAAAATTTTGAATAACATTCATTGATCTTCATTAATAATTGAGAACAAATAAAATATTCTTTTAAAAATTCCACTGATTTCATCAAAAATTATTTTTTTCTTGATAAAACATGACACAAGGTGTTATTATGGAAAATAAAATCCATAAATAAGAGTAAAAATAAATCTAAGATTTTATTGTATTACTTTGATTCCCTGAATTGACTATTATAATTAGTATTAGGGAATGCCTATTGTTTTGGATGGTTTAGTTTCAGAATTTTCTATACACAACCTTAAATTAGTATTATGCATAATAAATGTATTAGAAAAATAATTTTTTAAAATGTTCCCGGTTATCAAGATGAGTGTAAACAATGGTGAATATTGAACTCAAATAAATAAGGTGAAAATAATGTATAAATTTTTTTATGATATATAAAGGAAGTTTAAAACTAGGAAGTGAAATGAGAAGCTTGAGAGAGAGGAATATGTTATGTCATTTTCTAAAATAATTTAATTCAACCCACCTCTATTCATTATACATTTACTGACCCCAAGTTTAAACATTGAAGGAAATTAAATATTTATGAAATTATCGTGTGTATTGGGTTTTAGATACGTATTTTTTACTATAGTGTAAAAATATAAGTCTAGGGGTGGTGTAGGCCATAATTTCCAATACTTTTACTATTTTTCAATGTATTTAAATCACAAATAATTTATATATTATGCATCAATAAAAATTTATTAACTATTAAATAAATGGAGTTAAATTGTAGATATATAAAATATAAGATTTTAGTGGGTTTGTTTGTTTTGAAATTTTTTAGAACAAATAATATATTAATTCTAGTTATTTTAATGTTTACATAGGGAGAAAACTACCCACATAGAAATAACCTAGAATTGGGTTGATATGTGTGATTAAATGAAGGGTCAGGATAATCGAGTGTGATTAAAACAAAAATTTAAAAGGATTCATATGAATAACTCATCCAAATATGATTTTACATTAGATAATACCTTTTTTTAGTTAATGGTACAACACGGCCTAACTATATAAGAACAACCTAATGAACTATATAACATTTAATTCAACTCATTATAGAAAACATAAAAATATGTGAGAAGTGTATGTGATTGCATAAGTGTAAAAGGGTTGTCATGTAAGATTAAACAAAACTTTTTGGTGGCCTCATAAGATTAAATATGAAATAATATTGGTTGTGTTAGAATAATTAAACTCTATATAGAAGTTACCATCTCTAACATAAGGCCTTTCAATTTTCAAAATTTTATCGAGCCAAGTGAAAACCTAATCCATTGATGAAGGTGAAGACCACATAGCTGACATCTATAACCCAAGGGATAAAAACTATTCCTCGTAAATATTTCCTAACAAAATAGGGTATTTTTCTAAATAAAAATCCACATTGAATATAGTATTAGAGAATATAAAGTGGATCGGTGGTATTAAAAATGGTTCCAAAACATGATTAAAATTTTCTAAAGAATAGGAAAAGGATTATAATTTTATACACTTGTGATAATTTGGGGAAACCCCTATCTTCATCGAAGTTATTAATATGAATAAGTGATGTAGAGAACATACATCCAGTGTGTATAAAATGTGCACCAATCCAATTTTTCAAGGTTTACCACCAACTAAGAGTATATTCGATTTATGTTATGATGCTATAATTTTAGTTTTAATATAGTGTTGATACATTATTTGTATATTTTTTTCATACTCTATGATTCTATAAATATATGTTCCTAGAGAAATATTAAGGGTTGATTCTTTCAGGGAAATGTTTTTCTTTTGGTTCATTCATTAATTAATTAATTAATAATAATTTTATTTCATGTTGAGCTTTAATGGTATGTGGGCTTGGGTTAGAGGTAATTTCACTCTTCTCTCACACCCATATCATTATCTATTTCCCGATCAAACTTAATCCACAACCATTTTAATAACTCATATAAAAAAATTTAGAGTTGTATAGATTGAGATATGAAATAATATATGTTGGATCTGATATTAAGACGGTATTTTATACTCAGTTAAGTTATACAAATCATTCTTTACCATAGAGAAGTGGGGGATTTGGTGTCTATTAAGGGATTTAAAGTCTATTGAGTATAAAAAGAATAAATTGCATATTTTAGTTATTGAATGGTATTTATTATACAATTGTATGTGATTAAAATAAAAAATGTGAACATTAAAGTATTTCTCATAGCTTTCCCTAGGATCATTCTCCACTCTCGCTAATATATTTTAATTTTTTTGATTTAATTTGTTTTCTTTAAAAAAACACATTCTCGTGTCTCATTTTAGTATCTATAAAAAACCAAAAATATTAATAAGTTTCAATAGATAGTGAGTGATTAGAATGGATCCTTGGAATATAAGCATGGTTGGATACTAAGAAGTATACAAGGAATTATAAAAATATTATTTCATAGATTCCACAATGAGGCCTCGTTACTAAATTACAGGGAAAGGAATTGATCAATAATTTATTATGGTTAAAATATAATATTCCCTTTATATTATGATGAAAAATATAAATTCCACCTAGTATATTAGAGTCTATTTTTTATGAACAATCATAGTTTTCTAATGTTGATGTTGGCTTAATCCTACATAGTTATGATGTACCTATTTTACTATTATTGCTCCACGTCATTACCCTTTTTGTAATTTTTCTTGGAAACCAAGTAACACATGTTCATTAATTAGGAAACTTACTCTCAATTAATCTATAATATAAATTATATTCATTATATTTCTATTTTTTCAAATAGTTTTATAGATATTTTTTAATCATTAAAAAACTAGTTTTTTATTTTGTTTTTAATTTTTGGTGAAAAAAATTGGTTTAGTTAGGTATTAGGTCTATAAAGATAGAAATAATCTAATTTTATCTAACAAAGGTCCCTTTTACTACAAAAATATATCTAAAAAAAATTCTCTTAAAATAAATATCAAAAATGGAATTAAACTAAAGGAAAACCTAAAAAATAGATCATGGTCCAGTGATATTAGTTTATTCTCTACCTTTATATAATTTTTTGTCTCTAATAATTGGATAATAAAATGTATTTTTATATTATGGGTGATACAGTTTTTCCAATGGGATAATCTAGTGGTTATGTTATAAAATTAATCCAGTATTTTCAATAGATTTCATTTTCATTGTTATTTTTTTTCTTCATCCTCACTTCCATATAATTTAAGAAGCATTTGGTGTGACATTTGATTTATTGTAGAAAACAAAGGTTGCGAATGATCTTCCATTAGTCTATAAATTTATGGTGCTACTTCTATTTCTCATCAAGTACTAAGTTAAGGTATTTAGATTACTTTTCTCCCTTAATATGTTGATGGTCTCGGTTACACTTCTCTTTAGTTTTGTTTTAGCTTAATTTTTACTTCCTAGTTCTTTATTTCTCAAAATTTTACCATTGTAGGTAGTGGTGTTTAGGTCTTAATTGCTTTAGTCATAAGATTCAAGAATAATATTATAATGAATTCTTAGACTATATGGACCATTGATTTTATTTTTCTAGAATTTTTTGTTGCTGCCAATAGTTTTTTTATAATATTATAAGATTTTTGGGAGATTGTTAATACTTAAGGTGAGTTTATTAAGATCAATAATTGAATAAGTTACATGTAGTCTTGTATTTTTTGTCTTGGGAAGAAGATTTAGAGAGGATGTTAAGTGAATATGTTTTTTAGTTTTATACTTTTTCTTAAATAGATAAATCATGCCCAACCTCACATAAAATTATTTCTATTATGTGAGGTGAAGGTTATTTGGAAATTTGAAAGTTTTTTAAATAGGGTTGGATATGTTTAGGGAAAATTGATGAATTTTACAGTCCATTTGAAGATCTTTTAAATTATTAAGTAGAAACCAAATTTGGATAAGTCCTAATGTCTTTGATACATAAGATATTTCTTAGAAAAGTGACTAAAATTGGTAGTCCTTTTGAGATTCCCCATACAAATAATATCATTTTAAGAAGATACATAATAAACTGGATAGAACTCACTAAAAATCATGGAAGGAAATGCTTCAATGGATACATAATATGTTCATTCATGAAAAAAAACATATTTTTATTATAAGTAATATTTTTTTTTGACATGTGATAAGAATTTTGGAAAATTCAAAGGATATTTAAAAAGTTCAAAAAACAAAATACTCAAGATTTTTATGTTAATACAAAATATATTGTTTATATCACATGATACAAAACATATTTTTGGAATACATAATATATTCGGTGGAATATGTAATACATTTATTGAGAATATCACCTAAAAATATACTAAGGAAAATATCTTACACAAATATGAAAGATATTTATTTTTCATATATAAAAAAAATATGTTACATAAGATGTTTCACTTTTCCAAAATATGAGGGTACATGTGATGTGTAAGACATTAATTATTTTACATAAGTTTTTACACATGGACAAAATTTTGATATTTAATTGTTTCAAGACAATTTTTTTTGTAAATTAAAACAAAATTTAGAAAAAAAAATATTAATTTATGTTGAATCTAGTATTTCATAGAATAAATATCATGAATGAGATTATTGATGAAACTTTTGGGATAATATGGTTCACACCATGAAAAAATGTAATTAAATTTTAATCATAAAGTGTTAAGAAAATGGTAGATGAGCCTCATTTCATAATGAATAATTGTGAATATTATGGTTCTCACTATTCTGAGAATACAACTTGGTTCACATGATGAAGAATAGTTTTTTTCTATGAAGGGAGAAGAATTTTAAATTTTAGTTTAAAATTTCATTGGTTTCATTGTTAATCATCTAGTAACACCATTTTTTTGTTAGAGTTCACATAGATAGATCTAATGGTTGAAATAGAATAATAAAAAGAAGTGGTAGAAGTTAAGAAAATTGTTTAGAGAAGTTAAAGGAAGTTATTTATTTGAAGTTTAATTTTAAATTAAAATTGAAATATTTAGATATTAATGTTTATATGGGAGGTAAATTGGAAATGGTATTTCATGCATGTTGTAGTGAAGAGATTAATGGAACACTACGTTCTGTAATAAATAAAAAAATAGTGCATTATAAAATAATAAGTGCTTATAGTGCATTATACATAATAAAAATAGAGAAGTAGAAGGAGACTTGTGGTAGTTCATGTAGAAGAAGAATAAGATAATGAAAAAAATAATTCATGGGTTACCATCATTATTTTATTAGGTAGTAATTAAGAAGTCAACCACCCATTTTCTTAAATGAGAATAAGTGTGGTTGCACTATAATAGTGTTGGGGGATAGTAATTAAAATAGAAGGATAATCCCTGGTATAAATGTATAATATAATGGTTCATTTTATTGGGATACTTGTCAAGAGATAACACAATTATAATCTTGTATCATGATAAAAGGATATTTTATGCTTTTTTTATCTATGATAGTGAACCTAGGGGTTTTATTGTATCATGTTATTCTATATAATTCCATGGATTAGCTAATAATTTTATGCAGTTAACCATCTTTTTTGAGTTTCCATTGATTATTTCATTCTTAAGTGTGTGTGTGAGTTAAGCAGTGAGGTCACTCATTCTTACGAGTGATGAAGATTAATTTTATAAGAAATAATTAAAATAAGTTAAACCATTACTCGCTAATCCCACCTCCAACTCAGTGAACCTTACAGTTCCTAAGACCACTAGAATTGGTATCAAAGAATCAACTTTCTTCTAAGAATCAAGATGTTTAGAGTTTTCTAGTTAATTATTTTTAACTCAATTGGTATATGAGTTCTTTTGAAAATTTATCTCTCTCTACTGAGTTGAAAATTAGGTGTCTAGTTTTTTTGGTAAATATAAACAACTATAATTTAGTGAATATAAGTAAGATACCACTTTTGATTAGATAAATTACTACATATAGAAAGATCAAATGTTTCTATACCTTTTTTTTATTAGTCAAAATGTTTTTGAGGATACCAAAAATGATTTTATTCCTCATGTTGAAGGACCTAGTTTGTAAAAATTAAATAGGAAGAATCTAGAAAATTATGATCATGCTTAGAATTGAATTTTTTAATTAATTTCCGAGAATAATTTTTTTGTGTTCAAACGAATCAAGATAGTAAAACAAATTTGGGTAAATTATAGAATATCTATATAGGTAATTAAAAATTGAACCAAGCCAATAGGTTGGTTTGAATATTGAATTATGAATATATTAATATGAATGGAGATGAAACAATGTATTATTACTTCACAAGATAAAATAATGTTGTGAGAACCATCAGAGGTTTTGGTGGGAATTTTGAGGAAAATACGATATTGAGAAGACACTACATATCACTCTAAACATATTTAAATAAAATGTTTTATTAATTGAATAAAATGATCTAAATGAATTTCTATTAGAATAAAATTACAAAATTCTTATTTACTATGAGATTCATAAGGGAGTAAAAATCCACCCAGTAAGATTAGTGAGATCATGGAGGGGGTTTTGATAGTGTAGTTTTTTTAATTTTTAACCTTTTTAACAAAATTTATTAAATGATAGAGTAATATGAATTTGTTATAGAACTCTGATAAATAATCAAAGAACAATCGACATGATTGATTTCCATGGTTCACTTCTCAAAAAGAGTAGTTAGACCTTGGAATGACCTAGAAACACCCAAGATCATATAGTACACTAGAAAAAATCATTGGCATAATAAAAATCAAGGTATATCCATTAAATTAATGAAACTATAGTTTATCAATACTTTATATGAATCCCAAATAGTTTTTATGATAAAAAAAACTCAACAATAAGATATTCTACCACTACTTCAAATATTGAATGTTTTGTCATAATGCTTCCTCCTTCTTCCTAAATTTCATTATCACAAACTATATATTCTTAATCAAAATTTTATTACACAATAAATAATAAGAAATGTTTCTTATTATTTATTTTTCTTCTCTTTCTTTGATATAGTAGTTGTTTAATGATGCATTATATCAGTTTTTCTCAAAAAAAAATCAACATTATCTTCAGCTTTATTTTTTTCATTTATATTCATTAAATATTACTAAATATTTTTTCCCCAAATTAAGTATATAAATTCTAAAAAACTCATCCTTCTAAAAATTTGGCTCAACTACTCCTGAGTATTTCTCTATCGATTAATATTTATGGAATTTATAATAATTACATTTTAAATTCCATCTAAAAATTAATCACATTATTTTCAAATTCAGCTCATGATACTAGATTCATTAAATAAATCAACCTATTCAAGACATTAATGAATCTCATAGTTGTGTTCATGCCTTTTTGTGGTGTAAAATTCTATTCATAGATCTTCTTCTCTTTCCTTCTTAAGAAAAAATGGAAATTAACCAACTCATGATATTTAAATTTAAATCACAGATTTATTGAAAAATTGTGATTTAATTATTCTGAATAAATTATTTTAAATTTACTTTATACAAAACTCACTTCTTTAAAATCAATAAAGTGTGAGACCGAATGCAGATACCAACCCTATGAAGGTTGAAGCTTATAATGACCAACCATATGAAGTCGTGTACCTTACAAAGTTTAGTTGATTCAAATATTAACAAAGGGTATATCTCTAAAAAAATCCCTTTTCCCTTCTACGTACCTTAAAAGGATCCATCATAATTTGTATGTACCCTATGAATTTTTTACTATACCATATGAAGGTATCCTATAACGTTCAATGTACAATAAAAATTTCCACTATACCATATGATGGTTCCCTTTGAATTTTCCTTAAATTTTGAATATTAGAATTAGGGTGTTCCTTATAAAGTCCCACACACCAGTGTACCTTACTAAGTCCATAACATTAGTGTACCCTATGAAGATTAGGCATGTACACCTTGAATATTTCCCTTAAACTTATACTCAAACTTCACATCATTCAAAATAATATAAAATCCTTTACATATCAACTTCAATCAACTTTAACCTGTCCAACATCATTCATCTCACCTAAAATAACTTATTTTAGGTGATATTGAACATGATTTATGTATTAACTATAAAATACAACACAATAAAATCATATCAACTTCAACCGTCTATAAAATAAATTCTCTATATAAGTTCTATATTCTATAGGAACATCTCCAATATCAAATCATAGTAGATTCTTCTTGGTCCTTTAACAAACTCACCGAATAATATATTCTTTGGAAACTTTCTAAACTCACAACATTGCCTCAAAAATATCCGCCTTTGAATTTTGTTATCAACCAAGGTGCATAAATCAATATCAAGCTCATTAGACATATAAATTAATCATCATCCAATATTTATAAGACTATATGTGGGAACTTGGTGTGGGAAAAAATGAATATTGAATATTAATTCCATGGTTTCCATACAAATAGTTATTTATATTCAACATGTTCAAACCTGATTCTTTTGATTCTCCATGATGAAACTATAAAACTTGAGAATAGTTTTTGAAAATCAGTGCTTCTTTAACATACCAAATCTATCCAAAACACGAAAAATATCTTCATGGAACCTGTAATAAAAATATTTATACATTAAATCCAATAAAATGTTTAAAAAGTTCAAAAATATCTTAAAACACATCACATACTCACACCACTAGTTGAAATCACAGCTTACCTCCTTTAAAAAACTCCCCCTAAATATATGCTCCGTCAAAAAAAGATAAATACATAAATTTATAAAAGAATCCTATATACTTATACCCATTTATGAATACATTAAGGTATTAAACATGAATATATTTTTGTTTCGTTTTTCTCCCCCTTTGAAAATAAAATACATCGAATAGGATGAAAGAAGGAAAAATATTTTCATACCATAGTACTTGATGAATAAAGGCAGAGAATTATTCTTTAACCTCTATGACTTGGTAATCATCTCCCCATTTTCTTGACAACCATCCTATTTAATCAATTTTATTTTCAACTCCCATTTCAGATTAAAATTACACATCTTCATCATAGCTTCATCTAAATGATAAGCAAAAACTTCTTCTTCTTAATTATCTGTAAATTTTATTATTTAGAACATTTTTATTATTTTATTGAAATGGAATAACCCTATTGTTTTTTATTTTCTTGATCCCTTCTTCTTAATATCACTTCTTCACATTTTCTTAATGGATAATATTTTATGCTCTCTTTTGAATCAATAATCTTCAAAGTCTTCAGAACATCCTTTTTATTCTTCATATGGGCATCTTCTTGCCCATTACAACATAAACCTAGCATAGGTTTCCTTGAGTAGAATATTCCCTCATCATATTATATCCATATTTAAAATTCAAAACAAAAAATATTTGATTTTTAAATACCATTTCGTATTATTTATCACAAATTTGAGAAACATTTATTAAATTGTGTTTCAACCCATCAAAAAATAATGTGTTCTTCAATTATGTATTTACTTGTTCAATGAATACTAAACCAATACCTATAATTTTGAGTGAAACACTATTATAAAATTTAATTAATGGTTCATTTCACTAATAAACAATATTTAATATATTTATGTATCTTTTCATACGTGAGGACTATCAATAATCCAAGATCTATGACCATTATTTTCTTTATACTTAAGAGAAACATCAAAAATCATATATTTTTATTTACCTTTTCTATTATTGTTATTATAAGGTTGTTTATTATTGTAACTCATGTTTTACTAGGTTAGTAGAGGGATAAGGAATTCATTTTAATGGTGACTTGGATGGTCACATCTTCATAAGACTTCCTCAATAACATGAAACCTATTTTCTAATTTTGGAATAGAATTTCTAATTTGTTTCCAATAAATCCTCTTTTGAGAGGGTATAACCCACCTAAAATTATGCCTCACAGGACTCTTAGCCATGATAATACCTTTTTAATTAAACCAACACATATTTTATATATTCTTAAAGCCTCCAAAGTACCAAAATAATACATTAAAATCATACTTACCATTGTAAATGGTATGTTGTTCCAAATTTGATACTTATTTTACTTCCTTATTTGATTCACCAATATTATATCTATTTTAAGAAAAATATATTATTGTAAACACATATTATGTTATTCGTCATATTATATTCTTCTCAGCTTTTTCTGAGTTTCCATTTATAGCAGTTTTTTGGTTAATATTTGAGTTCTAATAATTTCCATATTTATGAGATACACCTAAATTGGACCCAATCTTCATCTACTTGACTTTTGTATTCTTATATAAATTTTTAAAAAAAAGAAACTTTTTCAACTCTTAAAAAGTGGATTTTTTTGGTATTAATAAGCCTAATTATTCTTTGAACATTCTCAAACTTTTGAAATAGAATTTTAAAAGTTAGATCTAGAACTATTCAGTTATTGTTTATCTTTGACTAGTTTCTACTGAGTATGGTATAACCATTTTTTAATTATCTTCTATTCTTACATCCATACTGATTTATAAGTTATTATACTTATAAATAAACCACTTCATGTTATAAATATTCTTTATTAACTTGGGTTTTCCACCTAAAAAATGAGATCCATTACCATTGAAACACTGGTTTCCCTCCTTCGGTATTTTGAACTCCTTTTCAAATTTACAGATCATTGAGAGACACTCATTCAAGTATTTATTAAATGTAAATTATATCTCAGTCTCTTATTTTTCACTTCCAGAACAAAAACTTTTATCACTAGTGAAATTTTCATCATTCACATTAGCAACAAGTATATTTTCATCAACTTTGTCATTTGAGGTTTTAAATTTTTCTTAATCTTAGTTGTCATCACTACCTTCAAACTTAGATAAGAAGTTTATATTACTATATTTGGAGAAATTATTACCATTATATTGAGAAGAATTCTTTTTATTATTTTTTTTCTTATTAGATAACATTTTAGTTTTTTTCTATTCCACATCAATTTCTTTATCATCCATCAAATTTAGATAGTTTTTTGTAAAGCGACTAATGGGTCCACAACTAAAAATTTTTAATGGGATATATTCTCTATATTTTTCCTTACCTTTTATCACTTTTGTGCGATAAGGTACATGATTTTATAAAAAATAATCTTCTTTATCATAATCACACAATGAAGAGAAGTTTTTTCACATGGATTGGGAAATGATAAGAATGAAGAGTTGGTTACTTGAAATGCCTAGCTGGACAGATTCCTAACAAACTACAAATCAAAATATTGGAGAGATAAACTTCATGGAAGAACATGAAATGTGATGAAGGAAATGTTATAGTAATTTCAAAACATGTTTAAATATAAATATATATGGATATACTGAATAGCTATAAGATCTGTCATAATCATTGGTAAAATGGATAGTTGATTGGAGTTTGAGGACCCGAGAGTTGGGATAAGTCCATCCTAGTGTGCTCCTTCATATCACCGCTAAAGACCATAATTCAACACATTGATGAAGATTGGAATAGTGTTTTGCATTATCTAGTACATGATGTTGTAGAACCCAAATAGGTGAGTTTTCATAAGATGAAACATCCTTGGGAATATTTTCTAAGTTCTGAGTAAGGTTCAAAAATTCCCAAAAGTATTTTGATGAGTTTTTTAATGGACAGGCTGATCGGAAGTTACGACCATTTAAAATAGAGGAAGTTAGCATAGGTATAAAGACTAGATGATTAATATTAAATAATAATAAACAATAAATAATAATAAACAATAAATAATAATAAATAAAAAATAATAATAAACAAATAATAATAAATATATAATAAATAATAAATAATAAATTGTAAATTATAAATTATAAATTATAAATTATAAATTATAAAATATAAAATATAAATTATAAATAATAAATAATAAATACTAAATAATAAATAATAAACAATAAACAATAAATAATAAGTAATAAATAATATATAATAAATAATATATAATATATAATAAATAATATATAATATATAATAAATACAAAATAAAAAAATATTAAATAATAAATATTAAATAATAAATAACACATAATAAATAAAATATTATTATTAATAAATAATAAACAATAAATTATAAATTATAAATTATAAATTATAAATTATAAATTATAAATTATAAATTATAAATTATAAATTATAAATTATAAATTATAAATTATAAATTATAAATAATAAATAATAAATACTAAATAATAAAAAATAAACAATAAACAATAAATAATATATAATATATAATATATAAAAAATACGAAATAAAAAAATATTTAATAATAAATATTAAATAATAAATAACACATAATAAATAAAATATTGTTATTAATAAATAATAAATAATAAATTATAAATTATAAATTATAAATTATAAATTATAAATTATAAATTATAAATTATAAATTATAAATTATAAATTATAAATTATAAATTATAAATTATAAATAATAAATAATAAATAATAAATACTAAATAGTCAACAATAAACAATAAATAATAAATAATAAGTAATAAATAATAAATAATATATAATATATAATATATAATATATAATATATAATATATAATAAATACGAAATAAAAAAATATTTAATAATAAATATTATATAATAAATAACACATAATAAATAAAATATTATTATTAATAAATCATAAATCATAAATCATAAATCATAAATAATAAATAAATATAAATAATAAATAATAAATAAATATAAATAATAAATAATAAATAATAAATAATAAATAAATATAAATAATAAATAATAAATAAATATAAATAATAAATAATAAATAATAAATAATAAATAAATATAAATAATAAATAATAAATAATAAATAATAAATAACGAGTAACAAATATTATTATTAATAATAATATTTTATTATTAGTAATAATAATATTTTATTATTAGTAATAATAAATAATTAATAATATATAATAAATAATAAATAATAAATAAATATAAATAATAAATAATAAATAAATATAAATAATAAATAAATATAAATAATAAATAATAAATAAATAGAAATAATGAATAATAAATAAATATAAATAATAAATAATAAATAAATATAAATAATAAATAATAAATAATAAATAACCAGTAACAAATATTATTATTAATAATAATATTTTATTATTAGTAATAATAAATAATTGATAATAAATAATTAATAATAAATATAAATAATAAGTAAATATAAATAATAAATAAATATAAATAATAAATAAATTTAAATAATAAATAAATATAAATAATAAATAATAAATAAATATAAATACTAAATAATAAATAACCAGCAACAAATAATAGAAAATAAATAAATTAAAGTATATTATAAATAATAAATAATAAATAATAAAGTAAACACATGAAAAAGTATGAAAAGACGTGATAAGGGATGAAAAATCATAGAAACGCATGAAAACGGATGGAGTAGCATATGAAGAATGAGGCGTTAGAAAGAATGAGAACGCATGAAAACTCATGACAACTGTGGAAAAACCCTCAATAATTCAACATAATCATCGTAACAACCCAAAAAACCATTGATAAAGATAACAAGTCATGGAAACCCAAATAAACAGTAATAAATGGAGCAACTGTTAAAACCCGTCAAAACAGTCATAAAGTGACAAAAACATTGGACTCACATTAACAGAGATAACTTATGATCCGAGAGTCCGTTTCAGATCTGTGACCTATCAAATCAAAGATCCAGAAACGATCTTCGACCTGATAGGTGAAAGAGTCCGAATGGACAGGTGGATCGGAAGTTACGACCATTTAAAAAAAAGCTGACGGGGAACGGGTGCTAGAAACTAGGCATCGAAAAACAAAACAAACTCGATACCCACTAAAAAGGCCATAACTTATGATCCTAGAGTTCATGTGGGCATCGTGACTAGTCAAACTGAATCTCATGGAACGAGCTATGATCTTGCAGGTGGAGGAGTCCGAACTGACACGTGGATCGAAATTTAGGTCCGTTTGAAGACAAGTTTGACGGGACACTGGTGACAGAAACGGGGTTTTGGAGGCCTTCGGAGGGGTTTTTGGGGTCGAAAAACACAACAGAAGTTTTCTTCTATTGACTTGGTGTGTATCTCTCTTCGCTGGATTCGATTTGATATGTGGTAGAGCCCAAATGGACACCCGGAGCGAAAGTTATGGCCGTTTGAAGTTGGAGAACTTTTTTCAACTTTCTTATAACTCTCATATCATCCACAGCTTAAACTGTCTCACGGTTTTGATTTTACGTGCCTTTATATCTCTTCATGAGCTTCGATTTTACTAGTCGTGGCACTCCAACGGATTCCCGGATCAAAAGTTATGGTCGTTTTAGTGATTTCGGGGTTTCTCATGTTTTTTTATTTTTTCCTTTCATTTTGCGGCGGTTTTACCGAAACCGCTGCTATTTCACGACGGTTTTTTAAAAAACCACCACTAATCCTCGAAAAAAATATAAAAAAAAATTAAAAAATATATATAAAAAAAATATAAAAAAAATTAAGGCATTTCGCGGCGGTTTTTTCACGGCGGTTTAAAAACCGCTACGAAATGGCGGCCCGAAAATGTTTAGCGGTGGTTTTTAAAACCGCTGCAAAAAAAACCGCCGCCAAACGGCCATTTTCCTGTAGTGTGAACTCACTTTTGATGATGATCAACCCCTCCAAAACCCTAGTTGAATAGGGAGATCCGAATCATGATTGAAAAGGGGTGGAGGTTTGGGGAAGGTGTGTTGGTCATGTCGAAGCCTCATCGGAGCCTCGTTGGAGGAGGTAGAGAGGTCACTTCAGAGTTGCGCCAACATAGAGGTGGCGAGTCTGCATCGGAACCATTCCTGTGGGGAGGTGGCATGCCTATGTTGTTGACGGAGGATCATTGCGGAGGAGCATCTAAGGAGGAGGTATGTTCGACCGCAAGAGGATACTAGAGGGCTCGACCAGGGGAGGGATAAGTTAGAGAGAAACTCCATCTGGAGGATATGAGCTTCCACGGGTTTAAAA
This sequence comes from Viscum album, assembly GCA_963277665.1. Lineage (NCBI taxonomy): Eukaryota > Viridiplantae > Streptophyta > Magnoliopsida > Santalales > Viscaceae > Viscum > Viscum album. The sequence continues at coordinate 859,855,617 of OY728134.1, read as the reverse complement.
TAAACTCTGGACGAAGACAAAATATTGGCACATTTTTATTAAACTCTGGTGGTATATGTGGGGAAATATAGAATTATTCTAGTTGTGAAGATATAAATTCAAAGTCACACCACTAGATACAACTAGAGATGATAAAGAGGCGTTCTTTTAAGAACCACCTTCACCACTCCTATGATGATCATGACACTTACTCTTTTTCCCTAGAATGCCACTGATGCTTCCACTATGTATAAGAGATGGGGAAGAATATCCAACCTTCCTAGCCATATTCATTTCTTCCATCATAGACCTATCCACTGTCCCCACATAGGTCAAGATCTTTCTTATAAATAACTTCGATCTGATATCTAATCACAAAAAATTTAGGTACTTATGAGCTTTCAGCTAGTCATTCTTTACAACCTATGGTGAAAAATAAAGAAGCTCCACAAACCAATTTTTGTATGTAGACACCAAACTCTCTCACTATTTCAAATATAGGAACTCTAGATACTTTTCAATCAACTATGACTCTGGAATAAACTTTTGGAAGAAAAGATTCTTGAAACCATTCCATTCCAAGACCACGTGACTATCCACCTATACTATGGAATTCCAACATTGCTTGTTGGGACCCTCAAGTATGAATGATGTAGATTGTATCTTGATACTCTCATGTGTATGCAGGAAGTCAAATATCTCGTCAATCTTGTCAAGACAGTTCTATGCCTCTTTAGGTTCATTATTACCTTTAATGGATGGTGGATTATCATGAAAGACCTCCTATGATCGATCAGTGCCTCTTATATCCCCAAGATGTACCTTAACAACTGCATTCTAAGCTTGTGGTAAATTCTGATCTACAACACAAATTTTTTGCATCATAGCTTCTATAAAATTTAGATCCATATGAGTATTTCTTTGAGTAGGATCCACTGCACCCTCCTGAGGAAAATGTAGAGCAAGTCTTGAAGGCATATTTTTTGCATTGAAAAACAAAAGAAAAAATCAGATAATAGACTAGTCTCAACTTAAACTAGAAAACCCAAGAAAAAACTAAGATTAAGTTTAATAACTCAAGAAACAGGACACACATCAAAACATCCCATTGTAACTTGAGTCTCGTTGTAGAAAGAACTAGCAATGAACTCACCGAACCTACTTCTCAAGTCCTAAAAATCATATCCCTAGTCTACTAAACATCTCAAGACAAGGACTCTTGAGGACAAACCGCCTTTGATACCAAACCGTGTCGAACCACATACCTGACGGGAGTTCCCAATCACCACAAGATGGTGACTAGAACTCGGGCATCAAAAAACCATATGTAATGATTTATCCCAACCTAAAGGAAAAACAAGGCACACACAAACATATAACAGAACAAAAAAGTAGAAGAGACACATATATTGAAGGACCCAGGAACACCTTGAGAGGGGAGGGGTGAATTATGGTGTCAAATTTTTCTTCTAAATTGATGGATCTCATTCCCCCATTAGTAGGAATTAGTTAAACCTGTTTTATGCAAACCTATATAAAACCAAAAATTATAAGAAAATAGACAATATAGTGATATCAATTGGTTCACCACTAAGGGATAGTCCAAGGATCATACGCTGATAGTTTATAGGTCATACAAAAATCCCCTAATCTTTACAAGTTATGGAATACATAAGTTTAGACATAGTCAGCTATGTCAAGCACACTGTCTTTATAAGATTTTAGGGATAGCACACTGCATCCCTCAGAACACTTCTGTTGACTCCCCCTAGCTCACTGCTCTAGAATAACCCTTACGCAGTTTATCGACATGAAATCCCATTCACTAGGTTGTCATTGAATAATTTTTCCCTATCTAGAATAAGACTCTACTTGTAACAATGTCTAGAATTGATTCACTTTAAATAACTAATCAAACAAACATGATACCCAAAACTTGAAAGTAAATCAACTTTGTACTTGCACATAACACCTATTCTTGCATGAAAGTTTGGGGATTGTCATGGAATAGGTCTTTTTCACAACCCTTATCTTTCACACAACACTACCATGAAAATAAATTCGTCAAGATAGACACAAGAACCATTTTGAGAAAAATATTTACAGTATGTAAGTCTTCTACGAGAGAGTATTTCACACATAAGAGACACTGACTCTTCAATGAAAAAAGTTTTTCTTCTTCAAAGTGGGTATACGTATATTTATAAACCTAGACAGCCATACATGCTAGTTCCTTGCATTCCAACCCCCATGTGTGTAAGCCTAAATTTAATGTCATGTCAAGTGTGTAGGATCCTTCAACGCATCCCATACCTTTTCCATATCTTGCAGTAATTAACCCAGAACTCCTCTTGTGCACAACTCAATTTTGACATATCATTGGGAACGTAACATAGTTCCACACAAAAACTAATCTTGCATGTGATTATTTCCTTTTCCACATTTGGATGATATGATCCCAAAATACACCTTGCAGACAACATTCAGATTCTACTTCAACCTTGTGCGTAGCTTATTTTTACAAAAATACAATTCTCCATTATTTAAATTTTTAGCCCAAAAATTAGGAAAACACTAGGAAATAACGCCACTTTCAACATTATTTTCAACTTCTATCATCAGACCACTTTACTTTCAAACTCTATGATCAACCCAGTGTGGATTGAAAACAAACACAAACTATTCTCCATTTTCATCTATGAAAATCCTTGGTTCTAACAATATCCCCCTTTGGGTTTGTTGGAGATATTCAGATAAATTCAATAAATCATCAGCCACTTATAAAAACCTAAAATGATAGAGATAATTCATCTAACACTCTAAGTATATGTGAGAAAATATAGGTTTATAAAATAAGAGGGGAATCATGAAATGGGTTCTCATGTTTTGGAATTCTTAAAGATATCCAATCTAAGCTCTAAAGATTTCTTCATAACACTTCTCATCGTGTCATAGAATAATTTCATGGTTTGTCAAAAACTAGAAACCAGCAAACCATAAAAAGTGTGGAATTTTTCATTCTCCCCCTTTGTAACATTGAATTTCATCATTCTCCCCATTTTTCAATAAACCAAATGGACCTATATTTGTACTTATAGAGCTCAAAATACACTCCCCCTAGATAATATCTCCCCAATAAACCAACATCACTTCCATAAATGTATTAAAATAGTTAACACAACTGGGATAGGGGACTACTTATAACCTCCTCATGCACTGGAAGGTGGTTGAACATTGAGGTTCAACTGATATTTCTTGAACACGTGTGTTTCCAATGGATTTTTCAAAATTCCATCCACTTGGTCATCAATTCAAACATGCACCATTTTAATCACAACTTCTTCAAATTTTTCTTTGATGAAGTGATATATGATCTCAATATGTTTTGTACAAGATTGTTGAAACAGATTCTTTTTTAGATCAATAGCACTCTTATTGTCACAGTGAATCACCATCGACTGTTTCACCACATCACCAATATTGTCTAGTTTTCTCTTCATCGATAATAGTTGAGTGCAAGACTTTTTAGTAGAGATATACTCTGCTTCAGTCATTATAAGTTAAGTGATTTCTTATTTCATGGCCAACTAGCTCACACGTTTATTTCCAATAAAGAATTCTCACACACTTTTGGACATTATATCCACCACATCTCTATCCCAACAAGCATCAAAAATAATGATAGTTCATTATCTCTTCCTATGAAAGACTATAATCCCAAATTGAGTGCACCTTCAATATACCTCATGATTTATTTAACTGCGGCCAAATTCTCTTTCTTCAGATTACTTTGCAAGAAGGATACTAAGAATGTTGCAAAGACAATATCTGGTTATGTTATAGTCATGTAAAATATGCTTCCAATGGTAATATTATATATTCTGGGATCCATATAAGACCCATACTCATTCTTTCCAAGCTTTTCCCCAACCACAATGTGAGCCGACATTGTCTTGGAGTGAAGCCTATTTAATTTCTTTAGTAACTCTCTTGAATATTTTTCCTGAGAACTGAAAATGTAATCCCTCTTCTGAATAACCTATAACCCCAAGAAATATGTGATTTCACCAATCATATACATTTCAAATTCTGATTTAATGTGATTATAAAATTATTCCACTAATTTCTACCTTATTTTTTCAAATATAATTTTATCCATGTACACCATAACTGTAAATAGATCTTCCTTTGAATTCTTCACATAGAGATTGTGGACAACACCTACCCTTTTAAATTTGAGCTTCTACAAATATGAGTTCATATGAGAATACCATACTCATGGTGCCTACTTCAGACCACAGAGTTCCTTTTTCAATCTACAGACTTTCATTTCAATACTACCAATTAGAAAACCCATTGGTTGTTCAATGTAGACTTCTTCTTCAATAACACCATTTAAAAATTATCTTTTTACATCCATCAATAAACATTATATCCTATTTAAATTTCTATATAAAGTAAAATCCTAATCAATTCCATTCTCTATATTAGAGAAAATGTTTCTTAAATATCAATTCCTTCAATCTATTCAAATCCTTTACATACTATATATTCTTTGTTTCTAATCACATTTCCATTCTCATCAAAAAAAATTAAAGTTACTTTTTGTTCCAATAAAAAATTTTTTTCATGTCTATTCAAAAGATCTCAAGTCTGGTTCTTGTCAATCTAATTTAGTTCTTCATTAATGGATTTAACCCATGATTTATCCTTCACAACTTCTTCAAATGAGGCCAGTTCCATAATTGATAGGAAGGCAGACTGTGCATCTTTCCTCATTCTCCTTGTCTGTGTAGGTGCGATCCAATCCCTAATGATGTTGGATTGATCCATTTATTCTCTTATATTTATCCTATGATTTTTAGAAGAAGTTTATTCAACAATGGTTTCCTATTTTGATTCTTCTTCTAAATCATCATCATTTTTTTACCCTTGAATGTTTTTCACACATTCCTATACTTCTAAATTTGAATATGTTCCATTTCCACTATCTTTTTCTTCTTCTATAATATCAGTATAAGAGATACTTGATGTATTTTTGATCTTATCTTCAATGATCTTGACATTACTACTTTCCAAAATTATTCCAATATTATCATTGAAATGTTTATTGTCTCTTATCTTCAATAAAAATCCAAGGAATATTCCCTCACCTGCAGCATCACCATACTTTTCCTGATTTCCTTCTTTGTTTCAGATGAAATATTTACTTTTGAAGAAATAAAAATAATTCAGATATAGCTTCCTTTCATGCCACAAATCATTTGGTGTCTTGGTTTCTTCAACATAAATCCCTGTTTATTTTTGAGTGAACACTCCTGCGTGAACAGCCTCTTTCCAGTAATAGTGAGAGTGACGACTCACAATCCACATCATTCTGGATATACTGTTTACCTGTTGATTTCTAGATTCAATGACTCCATTTTTCTATGGAGTTATCACTATATCCACTTCATGACTTATTCCATTTTCTTTAGTTAATTTTCAAATTCAATGGATCTGTATTTCCCTCCATTGTCATATCTTATAACATTGATTGTGCAACCAGTATCATTCTCAACTATTTAGTGATAACTTTTCATGGAATCAAGCACTTTTTGTTTCCTGTGTATAATCATCACATGGTCCATTTTACTATAATAATCAATTAAAAGAACAAAGTACCTTTATCAATATTTACGAGAAACATTTATTTGACCACCTATATCAATGTGGATGAGATCAAGAACACTTTATTCCATTTTATTCTTGGGTTCATATGCACTGTAGACCAACTTTCCTCAAATGAATGCATTACAAATATTTTCCAATTAATGCTTTATATTTTGGGATATCCATGACTATATTCAGATTATATAAATTTTCCTTGTTTTTTTATTAGTTTGACCCAACCTCTAATTTCACAATTTGTTTTCTTCTTCAATGGTTAAGTAAAAAAATGTTATCTTTACTATCCACTTGGTACCAACTCCACTTATTCTACATACTTTCATGAGATAATTACCTATTTATAATTTGATAGTTCACACCTTTTTATTGAATGTTACTATCAATATTGAGTCATAAAGTTGACTCACACTTAGGTTATTGTGACGCCAACCACCCACATAAAGAAATTCAATTTTTCTTAACTCGTCATTTTCCAGTTATCTACTTCCACAACATTTTATCTTCAAATCACTACCATTGGATAACCATAATGTTTTTACAACCCTTTTCTTAACATTCTTCAATAATTTGTCATTTCCCAACATATGGGATGAGCACCCGCTGTCAAGAATCTTGGTGCTATTGTTCTTTGTGACTTTGAGAGTGACTTCTGCACGGTTGGATTTCCCAATTTTCTTCTTTTACTTATAGGAAATATTTGATAGAGAGGAGGCTAATGATGGCCTTTACCATCTCTTTTCCATGTGCATTGGTTCATAATACTCATATGTTCTTCCAGAGGAGAAAACCTATTTACAATAGTGACTTTGTCTAGTTGGAAGGTATTGACTTTTATCTAAGTTCTATAGGTAATACTACCTCCTTTCATTTACCTTCAATCAATAACTTTATGACCATAGTTAGAGAAGTGAAAAAAATATCCATAAAAGTTATTTCTAATATAAGATGTAGGATATTAGTTTGTTCTCTTTTTTTAACTTCCTTGTTATTCCCCATTTAAATGGCTCTTTACCTCTTCTCTATATGACATGGTATGAACAAGATATCCACATAATTCACATTATATAAGAGGAAATGCCTTATCACTTCTATTCCTCCTCATATCCCTTTACTTAGGAAAATAATTTGACTAGTGATCATTTCTAGATACCTTTGGATTGTTTTTAGTTATCCTTTTAGTTTGATTTGAGGGTTTATTTATTTTGACTTCATGTGACTTTGTGATGTGTCCAAATTTATGTTTCCCATTATTTAGGCTCATTTTGTTTCCAGCCTTTAATGCTTCAGCATAACAACCAATTCCACTTTTTTCCATGTATGTGAATATTTGATCATTAAAATCCTTCTCTACTTTTTATGAACAACTCTTAGCTAACTCTAATAACTCATCATCTGAGAATATTACAAATTATATTTTTTTTATTTATTTCCATTCAATTTGGTTCACTTTCAAGTTTACTCCTAAGAGTAACAACTTATTCTTCAAGACCCTCAATTGTCTTGTAATTCTCCTCTAAACTGGATGAAAGATCATTGATAACATTTTCCTATTCTTTAATCATGAGATTCTATTCAACTACATATTATGAGATTTAAATATTAATTGAATGTTCTTTTACTACTTCTTCCAGTTTATCAATTTCAACTTTAAGAAGATAAACATATTTTTATGATTCTTCGAGAAATTCTCTTCACTTTTTTTAAAATTTATTTGATTTTCTTTATTATCAAAAGAATACTCAAGTACCAACTTGATATTAGAATCAGTAATAAAATAATTATCTCTAGATTTTATTTTGAAGGTTCTAAAATTTTAACTATATACATCATGGACGCTTGGGTTCTAGATTTAAACACTGGTTCTTCATTCTCAAGAAATTTATTATCATCGTCTTCTTCTTTACAGAAAAAACCCTTACTCTGTAATTTCATTCCAAATTTAAAGTCTCCCTTTTAGAGAAACATTTTCTGAGGCTTATTCTTGTTTATATCTTCAGTTTCTTCATCATCAAACTTCTTTGAGCATCGAGAGGCAATGTTCCCAACTCTACTACATCAAAATAGGCCAAAGGAAGGTTTCCTTCAAATTTACCTTTTCTTATTTTGAAATTCTTATCCAAAAGAGATAGAAGCTCATCTTCCTCATTATCTTTATAAACACTATCTATAGATATCTAAAGTTTTCCCATGGCTTTGAAATAAATTTCCTTGTTAACTAATTTTTTTCATCTTTTGGATTGACTCTCATTTCATATTCCACTGGACTGCTCAGTAGATCATCCAAATAAATCTTAAACAAATCCCTTTCCTTAAGGGATCACGCTTTTGGATTGTAGAGAGGTGTAAGGATTCTCAATATTTTATATACAATTTCAATGCCTTTGGTTTCTTAAAAAAGTCCTCATATTACTCCAACAACTTCAGTAATTCTATTAAAAATGTATCTTCATTTTCATGAGAAGTTATTTTCATATCATTAAACCTATTGTGAAAAACCTAGAGTTTTTCCTCTATCACTTGTTTGTATCCTTAATGCATGTTTTTTATTTTTCCCCAAATAGACTTGGATGATGTGAAACTCATCACTTTCAGATATATTTGATCAGAGAGAGCTATAGTAAAAGAATTCTGTGCTTTGGCATCTATATCAAGCATTATCTTTTCTATTTTAGTCCTAGACAGTCTTATTGCATCATTGACTTTTATTCCTTATGCATTGGAAAATATAACTTCCATTCTATGAAATATTAAATGAGATATCATCTTCTATTATCAAGTTTTGAAGTTATTACATCAAAGAGAGGGTCTCCTCTGACATTTACTAAATTATTCATGATAATAAAAGATGACATATTTAACTCTAGAAACCTAACTCTGATACCACTTGAAGGAACTCTAAACACTCGAAGAGGGAGGGGTGAATCAGGATGTCAAATTTTTCTCCTAAAGTGACGGATCTTGTTCCCACATTGATAGGAATCAATTAAACGTGTCTTATAGAAACCTACCAAATACAAAAAATCACAAGAAAAGAGGAAACCCAGTAATTTTACTTGGTTCTCCACTAAGGTATAGTCCAAGGATCATATTCCAACTGTGTATCAGTTGAACATAAATCCAAAAATCTTCACTAGTTGTAGAATAAATAAGATTACAAACAGTTAATTTATTCTAATCACACTTCCTTTACATGATTTTAGGGATAGCACATTGTGCCCCTCAGAACATTTATGCTGATTCCCCCTAGATCACTATTCTAGAAGAATCCTTACTCAATTTATCAAAATGAAGGTCACTTCAGTAGGTTCAAATTTAATACTTTTTTAATATCTAGAACGAGACTCTTCTTTCACCAAAGTCCTGAATTGATGCACCTGAAATAACTAAGCAAACAAACGAAATATTCAAAACTTGAAAGTAAATCAACTCTGTACTTGGACATAAAACCTGTTCTGGGATGCTTATTTTGGGATTTTCATGCAATATGTCATCCACACAAACCTTATCATTCATGAAAAACCTCCATGAAAATCACATGGTCAGGATGGAATCAATAACCATTCTATGTGTAAGATTTATAGTGTTTAATAATTCTGTATGCAAGTCTTTCATGCGATAGAGACATCAAATATTAATTGGAAAAAGTCATTCTTATGCAAAGGGTGTATCCGCATATTTATAGACATGGATGAAAATGAAAGAAAGTTCCTTATGTGTCAACCCCCATGTGTGTAAGCCTGAATTTGAGGTTGTATATGGAGCATATGATCCATTTGTGCATCACATTACTTTTTTGTATTTTGAAGCAATTAACCTGATACTCCTCTTGCGTTCAACTCAATTTTGGTGTCTCATTAGTTGCATAATATTCTTCCATGAAAAAACTAATCTTGTGAACAATTATTTTCTTTTCAATATTTGGATGAGAAGATCCCAAAACACACCTTTCGCACAACATTCAGAAGCTTCTTCAACCTTGTGAACAACTTCCCTTTCAAAAAACACCTCTCTCCATTCTCCAAATTTTGGACCCAAAAAGTTGATAAACACTAGGAAATGAAACCACTTTCAACATTGTTTTTAGCTTGTACCGTAAGACTGATTTTCCTTCAAAATCCCTAATCAAATCAGTCTGGGTTGAAAATAAACACAAACTAGTCTCCATTTTTATCTATAAAAAGACTTGGTTCCAATAATCTTCCCATTTGGGTTTGTTGGAAATCTTTAGACAAATTCAATAAAGCACCAACCAGTTATCAAAACTAGAAAGGAAAGAGACAAGTAACCCAACACACTAAGTCTAGATAAGCAAAGATCAATGTATAAAACAAGAGAGGAAACATGAATTGGGTTCTCATGTTTTGGAATTCATAAAGATTTCCAAGTTAATCTCTAACTATTTATTCACAACACTGAATTCCCATCATGTCACTAAATAATTTCATGGTTTATCAAAAATCGACATACAAAAAACCATAAAACTGTGGAATTTCTTTGTAATGTTGAATTTCTCCATTCTCCACATTTGAAAATAACCCCAAAGACCTGTATTTGTACTTGTAAAACACAAAACACACTCCCTCGGATCATGTCTCTCCAATAAATCTACATCACTTCCACAAAAAGATTAAAATATTTAACACAAATGGGGAGATGGGACTACTCATAACCTCCCCATACACTGGGAGGAGGCTGAACACTGAGGTTCAACCAATGTTTCTCGAACACATGTTTTTTTAAAAGCATAGTAAAAATTTCAGCCACTTGGTCATAAATTCCAACATGCACCATTTTAATCATTCATTCTTCAACATTTTCCTTGATGAAGTTATATCTTATATCAATATGTTTTGTATGAGAGTTCTAAATTGGATTCTTTGTCATATTGATTTCACTCTTATTATCATAGTGAATAATCATCTGTTGTTTCACCATATCACTAATATTGTTCAATTGTTCTTCATCCATAATAGCTAAGTAGAAGCCTTTATAGAAGATATAAACTCTAGTTTAGTCATGCTAAGAGAAGAGCTTTATTGTTTCTTGAAAAACTAGCTCACACATTTATTATCAATAAAGAACGCTCCACCGCTTATGAACTTTCTATCCACCACACCTCCAGCCTAGTCAACATCAAAAAATACTTATAGTTCACTATCTATTCCTACTGCAAAGTATAATCCAAAATTGAGTGTACCTTGAATATACCTTATAATTTTTTTAACTTCTTACAAATTATCTTCCTTCAGATTACTTTGAAAGAAATTAATTAAGTACATTTCAAAAATAATATTTTTCTATGTTTTATTCATGTACAATAGGCTTCAAATGATTCTTATATGCATGGTGGGATCCATAGAAGACACATCCTCATGATTTCCAAGTTTTTTCCCTACCAAAATCATAGTCGATAGTGATTTAGTGTCAGGTATATTGAATTCTTTCACTAACTCTCTTGCATATTTATCCTAAGAAATGACAGTGTAATCCCTATTCTAAATCACCTATGTACCCAAGAAATATTTGACTTCACTAATCATTGAAATTTAAAATTAGTATTTCATGTGATTGGAAAAATCTTCCACCAATTTAGGCTTTTTTTCACCAAATATAATATAATACATGCACACCAACACCATAAATTAATCTTACTTTGAATTCTTTACATAGAGATTATGGTCAAAACCTCCTCTTTTAAACTCTATATTCTTTATATAAGAATCCATATGAGAATACCATGATTGTGGTGCCTACTTCAAACCATAGAGTTCTATTTTCAATCTACAAACCTTCATTCCATCATTACCAATTAAAAAACCCATTGTTTTTTCAATGTAGAATTCAATAAGATCACCATTTAATAATATTTTTTTGACATCCATATGATAAGATTTGTATACTCTTTGAATTTTCATAGTAAGGAAAACACTAATCAAATCCAGTCTCATCCCTCGAGAAAATGTTTCTTCAACATCAATTCCTTGAATCTATGCATAACCTTCACACACTGGTCATTCCTTGCTTCGGATCACATTTCCATGCTCATCAAATCTGTTTTTAAAGATCGATTTGATTCTAATTACATTGTGTTTTTTATATCCATTAACATGATCCCATATCTGGTTATTGTCAATCTAATCTAGTTCTCCATTCATATATTTAACCCATGATTTAGCCTTCACATCTTCATCAAATTTTCTTGGTTCCGCAATTTTTAAGAAGGAAGACTTTGAATCATTCCTCATTCTCTTTATAAGTGTGGGTGCGGTACAATCTCAAATGATATTGGATTGATCAATTTCTTCTCTTCTATTTCTCCTCTAAGTTTTAGAAGAAGTTTCGTCAACCATGGTATACTATTCTGATTATTCTTCTGAATCATCATCATTTTGTGGCCCTTGAGTGTTTTTCACACCTTCCTCTACTTCTGTATTTGAATCTATTTCATGTCCACTATTTCCTTCATCTTCTATCAAATCAGCATAATATATCCTCAAGCTATTTGTGATATTATCATCGATGATATTGACATCACTACTTTACACAATTATTCCAAGATGATTATTGGCACATTTGTATGATTTTCTCTTAAATTAATATCTAAGTAATATTCCCTCTTCTATGGAATCACCATACTTTCCTTTTTTTCTTCTTTGTTTTGGAAGAAACATTTTCTTCCAAAGACACAAAAATACTTCAAATATACATTCCTTCCACACCACAAATCATATGGTGTCTTGTTTTCTTTCATATAAATCCCAGTTTGGTTTTGAGTATACAATACTGCTTGAAATGCCTCTTTCCAATAATGGTGAGAGATACAACTCTCGATCCTCATCATTATATACATATTGTTTACCTATCAATTTCTATATTCAACGAATCCATTTTGTTGTGGGGTTATCACTATAGGCACCTCATGCCTTATTCCAGTTTTTTCTATGTAATTTTCAAATTTAATGGATGTGTATTCTCCTCCATTATCATATCATATAACTTTGATTATGTGACCAATGCCATTCTCTTCTATTCAGCAATAACGTTTCTTTCAATCAATCACTTTTTGTTTCCTATGTATAATCATCACACAAGCCATTCTACTATAATCATCAATAAAAATAAAAAATTACATTTCTATACATATACCAAACACATTTATTGGACCACATACATCTATGTGGATGAGATCAAGATGATTTAATTCCCTTTTCTTCTTTGTATGAAATGAACTATAAACAAACTTTCCTCATATGAAATCATCACAAGTCTTTTCTCATTCACACTTCAGATTGAGGATATCTATGAATATATTTAGGTTATATATATTTATAAGTATTTTTTATTAATTTGAACAAACCTTTGGGGAAAAAAGTTTTTTTATTCTTAAAATAGTTAAGTAAAAAATGTTATCTTTAATGTCCACTTGGTACAAATTGTCTTCTATTCTGCATCCTTTCATGAGAGAATTCCATTTATTTCTTTTGATAGTGCACCCCTTTTTATTGAATGTTATTATCAGTCTTCATTCACATAGTTGACTAACACTTAGAAGATTATGATGCAAACCATCCACATAAAGAACTTTAGTTTTCCTTATCTCACCATTTTCTTATTCTTTACTTCCACTACCTTTGATCTTTAGATCACCATCATTTTCATACCTTACTATTTTTTCAACTCTTTTCTTAACATTATTTAATAAGTCAGTGTTTCCTGACATATGGGATGATCACCCACTATCAAGAATCTTGGTGCTACTATTGTTTGTGGCTTTGAAAGTGATTTATACACGGTTATATTTCTCAATTTTCTTATTTTTCTTCCATGAAATATGTGATTGAGTGGAGGCTAAAGATATCATTTCCCATATATTTTCCATATTCATTAGTTTTTCATACCCATATTTTTATTCCATAGAAGAAAACCTGTTTTCAAAGGAAAAACCATCTAGTTTTTGTGTATTGACTTTTCTATGTTTTCTATATGTAATAATCCATCATTTCCACAATATTCAATCAATGGATTTACAATCATAGTTAGAGAAGTGAAAAAAAATATCCACAAAAGTTATATCTTATATAAGATGTAGGATATGAGTTTGTTATCCTTTATTGACTTCCTATCTCTTACCCATTTAAATAATTCCTTTCCTCTTCATAGTATGACATGGTATGACCTAGATAGACAAATAATTAACATTTCATAAGAGGACATATATTCTCACTTATATTCCTCCTCATGACCATTTCCTTAGGAAAATAATTTGAGTAGTGATCATTTCTAGATACTTATAGATAGTTATCATTTCTCCTTTCAGTTTGACTTGAGGGTTTCTTTATTTGGACATCAAGTGACTTTGTGATATGTTTAACTTTCTATTTCCCGTTATTTAGGATCATATTGTTTCCAGCCTCAAATATTTCAGTATAACAACCAATTACACTTTTTCCCATGAATATGTATCATTGATCATTCAAGTCCTTCTATACTTTTTTAGAACTGGGATTATCTCTCACTAAAATCTCAGCATATGAATATATTCCAAACAGCATTTTCTTTTTTCCATTTAATTTGATTCACTTTCTAGTTTACACCTTAGAGCAACAACTTCTTCTTCAGGACCCTCAACTTTATTCGACTTATCCTCCAATATGGATGTAATATCACTAATGAACTTTTCCTATTATTCAATACTTCACTTAAATTCAACTACATCTTCTGAGCCTTTAATAGTTTTTTAATTTTCGTTTACTACTTCTTCTAGTTAATCAATTTCATCTTCAAGTCTATCAACATATTCTGATAATTCTTCCAGAACTGCTCTCCACTTTTAGTTTCTTTTTCTTTGATATTCAAGATTACCAAGATAATCCTCAAGTTACAACTTGAGATCATCACAAAAAAAAACTAATTATCTCTATTTTTTCTTTTTATGGTTATGAACTTTCAACTATATCCATCATGGATGCTTGGGTTCCAAATTTAAATATGGCTCTTCATCTTTAAAAAATCATTATCATTATCTTCTTCTTTAGAGAAAAAACACTTTCTCTACAATTTCTTTTCATATCTTAAGTATCCAATTTGGGGAAACCTTTTCTACAACTTCTAGATGTTTCTAACATCACTTTCATCATCATCAAATATCTTTGAGCATCTAGAGGTAATGTGTCTAACTCTACCACATCAAAAACAATCTCAAGGAAGATTTCCTTCAAATATTCCATTTACTCTTTTGAAATTATTAGAAAAAAGGGATATAATTTCATCTTTCTCATTATCTTTATGAACAATATATCCAAAAATATAAATTTTTTCCATGTATTTGAAAGTAATATCCTTGTTTGCTTGATTTTTTTGCATATTTTTTTTTGACTCTCATTTCATATTCCACCATACTTGTTAGTAGATCATCTAGAGAAAGCTTAGATAGATCTCTTTCCACAAGAGATGAAACTTTTGGATTGTAAAGAGGTGGAATCCTTCTCAATATTTTATTTACAATTTCAATGTATTTTATTTCTTCATGAAGTCCTCATATTGCTCTAAAAACTTTAGAAATTTGATTAAAAAATTTATCTGCATTTTCATCAGAATGCATTTTCATATCATCAAACCAATTGTGAAAAACTTGGAGTTCCGCCTCTTTCACTTTGTTATCACCTTCATATGTGTTTTCAAAATTTTTCCACATAGATTTGGATGATATAAAAATCATCACTTTCAAATATATTTTATCAAAAGGAGCTATAGTAAGGTAATTTTGTGCTTTGGAATCTTTATCAAGCATTATCTTGTCATTTTTAGTCATAGACAATCATATTAAATCAGTGACCTCTTTTCCTTGTGAAGTGGAAAATAAAACATCCATTATAAGAGATATTATATGATATATTGTTCTAATTTTTCTAATCTATAAGTTTATTCCATAAAATAGAGTTACTCCTTTGATATTTACTAAATTCAAAATCATAATAATATATGATATATTTAACTCTAGAAACCTGGCTCTGATACCACTTGAAGGACCCCAGAATACCCTGAGAGGGGAGGGGTGAATCAGGGTGTAAACTTTTTCTTCTAAAGTTCTGGGTCTTGTTCCCACATTGGTAAAAACTAGTTAAACATATCTTATGTAGTCCTATCGAAAACAAACAATCACAAGAAAAGAGGCAACACAATTATTTTACTTGATTCGCCATTAAGGGTTAGTCCAAGGATCATACGTCGATAGTGTATTAGTCATACCTAAATCCACTAATCATCACTAGTTTTGGGATAAATAAATTTAGATACAGTAACTATGTTCCAAGAACACTGCCTTTATAATCTTTTAGGGATAGAACACTATGTCCCTCAAAACACTTCTGTCGACTCCCTCTAGCTCACTACTCTGGAAAACGCCTTACTCAATTTATCGACATGAAGGTCGCTTTAGTAAATTGGAATTGAATACATTTTACCTATCTAGAATGAGACTCTTCTTTCACCAAAGTCCTGAATTTATGTACTTGAAATCACTGATCAAGGAAACTGGATATCCAAAACTTGAAAGTAGCTCAACTTTGTACTTGTGCATAACACCTATTCTTGCGCGCATGTTTTGGGATTGTCATGAAAGATGTATTTCACACAACCATTATATTTTATGAAACACCGCCATGAAAAACACTTAGTCTAGATATAATCATGGGTCATTTTCACATAATATTTACAGTACATAAGTCTTCTGATTGTAAGTCTTTTATGCGGTAGAGACACTAAATCTTCATTCGAAAAAGTTCTTCTTTTTCAAAGGGGGTAGCCATATATTTATAGACCTGGATTACCATGTGTTCAAGTTCATTGCATAAAAACCCTCATGAATGGAATTTAACATCATATATGACATGTAACAGTCTTTCAAGCAACTTATACCTTTTCCATATTTTCAAGGGATTAACCCGAAACTCCTCTTATGTGGAACCCACTTTTGACGTCACATTGGGCATGTAGTATTCTTCTACCCAAAAACTAATCTTGTTCATGATTCTTTCCTTTTTTTCATTTGGATGAGGCAATCCCAAAACACACCTTGTTTGCAACATCTAGATACTCCTTTAACCTTGCGTGCAACTTCCTTTTCCAAAAACACATTTCTCCATTCTCCAAATTTTGGACCCAAATATTTGGAAAACATTTGGAAATAACGCCACATTGAACACTATTTACAGCTTGTACCATAATCCCACTTTCTTTAAAAACTCCATGATCCACACAGTAAATACTGACAACATAAAAACTAGTCTCCATTTTAGGCTATGAAAATCTTTAATTCCAACAATATCTCCCTTTGGGTTTGTTAAAAATCTTTAGATAAATTCAATAAAGCACCGGCCACTTATCAAAACTTGAAATGAGAGAGAAAGGTCATCCAACACTATTAGTCTATGTGATAAAATGTGGGTGTAGAAAACAATAGGGGAATCATTAATTAGGTTATTGTATTTTGAAATTCTTAAATATGTCCAAGATAAGTTCTGATTGTTACCTCATAACACTGAATTCTTATCGTGTCACAGAATCATTCATGGTTTCTCAAAAATCAGAAACCGTTAAACCATAAAATTGTGGAATTTCTTATTCTATCCCTTTATAACAAAGAATTTATCAATTCTCTCCTTTTTTAAATAAACCCAATGGACATTTATTTTTACTTGTAGAGCTCATAAAACACTCCCTCATAAACCTTCATCACTTCTATAAATGGATTAAAAACAATTAACACAATTTGGGAGAGGGGATTAATCATAACCTCCTCATGCACTGAAAGGTGGATGAAAACCAAGGTTCAATCGATGTTTCTAGAACATATGTGTTGCCAAGGTCTGATTCATAATTTCATCCACTTGGTCATCAATTCCAACATGCACCATTTTAATCAAACTTTGTTTAATTTTTTACATGATGAAGTGATATCTGATCTCAATATGTTTTCTATGAGAGTAAAAAATCAGATTCCTTATCAGATTGATTGCACTCTTATTATCAAAGTGAATCACCATTAATTGTTTCACCATATCACCAATATCATTCAATTGTTGTTTCATCCATAATTGCTCAATGAAATGCTTTGTAATAGATATATACTCTACTTAAGTCATGCTAAGAGAAGTTCTTTCTTGTTTCTCTCTCAACCAGCCCACACATTTATTGATAATAAAGAATTCTCCACAACTTGTGGAATTTCTATACACCACATATCTTACCTAGTCAGCACCAAAAAAATTTAATAGTTCATTATCTCTTTCTAAAGAAAAGTATAATACAAAATTGAGAATACCTTGAATATACCTCATAATTCGTTTAAGTTCTTCTAAATGATCTTCCTTCAATTTACTTTGAAAGAGGGCCATTAATAATGTTTCAAAGGAAATATTTGTACATGTTTCAGTCAAGTACAACAAGTATCCAATGATTCTTCAATACATGGTGGGATCTACATAAGACCCATCCTCATGCTTTCCAAGTTTTTTCCCAACCACAATCGGATTGAACATTGGTTTGGTGTCATGATTATTAAATTTATTCAATAACTCTCTTGCATATTTTTTCTGAGAAAAGAAAGTGTTATCCCACTTATAAATCACTTGAATCTCCAATAAATGTGTGAGTTCACTAATCACAAACATTTAAAATTCTGATTTTATGCGATTGTAAAATTATTCCACTGATTTTGGTCTGCTTTCACCAAATATATTATCATCCACTTACACCAGCTATAAAACCTCAAGCTTCCACGGTACGTTTCCCTCTGAATAATGGAGTAGCTTGCATTGTACGCAACATGAAGTTTTAATACACCACGACCAATCAAACTAGACATTATGAATAGTAATACCTGATTTTTAAAATTTTATAAATTTTATTTTTCAAAATGGAATTAATTTTTGAATTCGGAATATTGAAATTATTTTAGGGTTAATATTTGGTATTTTTCTAAAAACTGTCAATTTTTTGATGAATAGTGAAAAACACTAAGTTATTGTTTAAAAACCACATTTTATTTAAGTAATTAGTTATTTTATTTTAATTTATTTTAGGTAAAAATAGATACATAATACCTATATATGTTAAATGTAATTCATTTGTATCATTTTATAATAAGTTTAGATATATAAAATTTAATTGAACTTTTTACCGTTTTTTACCCACCTTCTAGGATCATTTGCAAATTTTCATAAAACTTAATTTTACCACTTCTGTAGGTTGAATTTCAAAAATAAAAGAGACACAGTTGACATCATTAAGTAAAAATTAGGTTCAACAACATGAAAATAATTTTTGGTGAATAGTAGCTTTTGACTTTTATTTACCATAGTTAAAACTAAATAAGGTAATTAAGGATAAAAACGATATTATAATTACCCTAACACATGTCCTAATTCTATTGAATAAATTTAATTCAACCAAAAACAACCTTAGGAATAAAATATGATCCTCTTTGGTCCACTTGGATTAGATTAGGATATTTATTATTATTTTATTTAAAGAAGAGTTAAAAGAGTTAAATTTAAAGTTTAATAACTAAACCATTTTTAAAATAGGGTTACTCACAATATAAATATGACAATAAATATTAATTATAAATATAAAACTATTTCCTAAATAATGGAGTTTTATTTATAATTTTTAGAAATTAAATAATTTAATTTATTTAAGACACAACGATGATGCAGTAATTGCCTTAATAATGATATATTAAAATAATTGATATTATAAATATCCAAATAAATGTAAATTGAGACTTCTTATGAATTAAACTAATTTTATAGGTTAATATGACATGTTAGGGTTGATTAAATAAATTTTATTCGAAGTGATAAAGTTTATATGGCTTTTAGAAAAATCAAATAATAAAATAGTGTCAAAATTGACATAATTGAGTTTTTAAAACAAATACTATATTATTAATTGATATAATATTCCTAAAAATATAAGGTTCAGCAAAAGGACTTAGATAAGGTTATATATATTAATAATGAACCACTTGGGGTTCTCTTGGCTTTTTATAGTAAGTATATTAACCATATAATATAAAAATACAAAGAGACATGGTAAATGTAAAACTATTTAACTAAGAGTTAAATTTAAAAGATAAGGTTAATATGGTGACCTAAAACTGTCTAAAACCAATTGGTTGAGAGTTTTTCGACCCATACCCACCTTATCCTCAAAATAAATCATTTTTTATCCATTAGAAACTGAAAATGAGTTTATTATAAAATAATATTTCAATTTTTTCCTAAAGTGACCCTCACCTCTCTTATAAAAGGGTACTTCCCCTTCTCTTAATTTCACACCTCAAAAGACATTTAGCTCGGCCAAAACCTACCCAAATATCCTCTAAAATATCCTCCCTTAAACCTAGAGTCCTTACTTTGATCATAAATTAAACTTAAGGATCCCTTTTGATCAACTCAAAAGGAAACACCCGAAGAAGAGGTAATAACTTCACCACCCTCTTTCAAGTTGTTTTCTTCTTCCACTTCCACTTTATTTGTTGTTTCCATACCAAAATAATAACTTCAGTAAATTATACATATTGTGATGTTATTATAAATATGTTATAACCATATTCATTATTCTATTTGTCCTATAAATGACAAAGTCACCATACATGCGTACGTATGACTTACCTTCTCTACATAATGGTGTAGTTTGTTATTCAAACACTTCATTATTTGGATGCGTATAATATTTAGTATAACTAATTTAAATAATAAATATAACATTTTAATTATTTTTTATATATGATATACCATTCAATTACATATGATTCCACCATCAATATAATGATATTATCGCTCGTGGGTACGTACAGATTACCGTCTCCACGAACGCGATGAGATTCATTCCCCATCGCAATCATTCAAGAATAATTTTCATTTTATGATTAAAAATAATTCTTATGAACATAATATAATTATGTATATGAATCAAATACATCATATCCATAACAAACATGGCTTACATAAGCAAGCATATAAAGGAAAATGAATCAGTTAACACCTGAAACGATGATACTACTAAAATATTATTAACAAAGAAATATTATAAGATCATATATGATATCATATTTGTGTATATCATTATTTTATAATTTAATAACAATTATTTAACAATTATATAGTTGGTTAACATACCCTAGACTAAGGAAAAGTACTAGGAAAGGGATATTTCTGCAATCTCTTTACTTATCTGAGGTTGTTAATACGTAAGTATCTACTCGGACCTCTTTATCATCCACATCCGTGTTTTCTTAAAAATGTAATTCAAAAAAAATTTACTATTTACTAGACTATGGGTTTAATTCATTTATACCCTTATTTGACCACATATGTTTTGAAATTAATCTTTCTGTCATTTTCCAAACAAGGTACTTTATGACCTTCTCGACAAAATTAAGGTCAGAATGTCTTTTTTTAACTTATATGGAGGGTGTGGCTATTTTTCCTAGTTATAGCATTGTCGAATATTACCATAAAGTATTATAAGAATATTTTCAAGATAAATGTTTTATTTTATAATTATATGACTTTTAAATTATTTAAAAATATAAATAGATATTTCTCCACAAAGAGTTTTGATTTCATCTATGTCAACATCCTTTGATGGATTTTAAGCTTGTTTGAATTTGATTATTATGATACAAATATTCCATATTGTATTGAAGGTTTTGTGATATGTTTGACTATGGATGTGTTATTTTTACACCATTCATGGTTTATGGGTAAAGTATTGACATTTCATATGCTATTTTTAATACGAATGCTTATGTTATATTTAAACCTTTTCATATGAGGAATGCATTGGGCTTAGTAAGTGACGGGTGGAGCTCGTTATAGCTCCTCGATGCATCAGTAGGTCTCATGATACAAAATAGTATCTTGGCATAAGGCCTTGAAAAAATATTATTTGTATTCTTGGCACAAGGCCTTGACTATGTGGTTATGAAGTCTGGAATTATGCATTCCAACATTATGAAATTGGTTATTAATATTACATGTGACTATTCGACTAGTAGAATAACCGTGTGAATAAGTAAATTGAATTATTTGATTTATCTTTTACATATTATTATTAAGTTTAAGTTTAAAAGGCTTGTGTTTTTGTCTTATACACTACCTTAAATGTTTATACTTATTCTTGAAAGTTCCTACTATATTTTTATCCTTACCGAGCATCTGAGCTCACCCCAGTCTATGTTTTATTTTTTCCTTGGATGTAAAGAATTATATTATGACTGACCTTAAGGGATATTATGAGGGATGAATGTGGTCAATAGAGACAATTTTTTCATTGTTTTTCATTTTATAATGTAATGTAAAACTTATGGATGTATCTAGTACATCCAAGGCTACTAAACTGATCGATCTTTTGGGATATTGATCCCTTGTGATCATGCCAATGTTATGTAATAATGCACCAACTCTGGGTAACTGGGGTCAGGGAATTATAGTTGGTATCAGAGGAATGGAAACTGTATCAACACACATAATCCATGTAGGGATTTTCCTCCTACTCAAGATAATTATAGTGGAGCTGGTGGTGAAACTGGTGCTGATCAGCTTATCACCATACTAGGACAACTCACTCAGGTTATGAATAATAACCTTACCCGAATGGAGAACCTTGATCCACAATGAGGAGTATCAACATTAGAGCGCTTCATGAGGAAACAACCACCAGCATTCAATGGGATTAAAAATCCATTAGTAGCTGAGAAATGGATAAGTTCCTTGGAGAAAATATTTCATTCTTTGGGGAGAAGCGAAAGGGAAAAAGTTATCATGACAGTTTATCGCCTCATGGGAGATTCATATCAATGGTGTTCATTAATCCAAAACACAAAGGAAGATGAACAAATATCAAACATGGAATGGAGGGAGTTTAAAGATATTTTCTTAGAAAAATAATTTCCTCATGGCCATCGAGCGGATATGGAAATACAATTTCTGAGTCTGAGGCAAAAGGAGGATGATAATGTCACAAAGTATGAGGCTAACTTTATAAGGATATCAAGGCATGCAGCATATTATATATGTAACCCAAGGAATAAGATTGATCAATTCTTTGATGGGTTGAAACCATTTCTCTGTCGATTATTAGTCTCATAATCCTTCTCATCCTACGAAGATATTGTCTCATGCGCTATTAATAAAGAAAAGGAATTCCCTAAGTCTTATGACTTCAAAGAAAAGCAAAAGAAGAAGAGATATGTTTATCACTATAGAAATGGAAATAAGGTGAAGAAGGGAAAAGTTGAATATCCATCATGTGGTAAATGTGGGAAGAAACACCCATGTACTTTCCTAAAGGGAATGGAAGTCTGTTATAAGTGTGGTGAAAAAGTCCACCGAACACATGGTTGCAAGGGAAAGAAATTGGTTTTCAATATTGAGTGCTACAATTGTATAGAAAAGGGACATTATGCAAATGAATGTCCTATTCTCCAAAAGAACTTACCTAAGAAAAGGACAAGGGAGTAAGACCAAGATTATGCGATCACTACTACTAAGGTTGAAGCTCCAAAAGACGTGGTGGAAGGTAATTTAATGGTTTCCTCAAGTTTATCCAATGATTTATTTGATTTTGGATCATCTCATTGTCTCATATCTTCCTAATTTTATAAGAAAATTATATATTTCTGATTTGACATAACATGGGAGTTTTCAGTCAAAACTTCTAAGGGAAGTATCATCGTAGCAATTTTTTGTGAATCAGTTCACATTAGGGCATATAAATGTTCTTTATCTTTGGATTTCACCGTCATACCCATGATTGAATTTGATATAATACTCGGAATAGATTGGATTTTAGACCATGATGTGAAAATTTATTGTAAGAATAAGGAGGTTACAATTTTAGATGATGATAAGGAGTACCTTATCTTTAGAGAAAAAATGTCACCACCTGATTCTTATCTAGATCTACCCCCAGTAGCTCTACTGAATTCAATTATTAGGGAGGAAGAGAATGAAATAATTATGGGTGAGGAAAAGAATGTTCGAATAGAGGACGTACCTATTGTTCAAAAATAGGTTGATGTGTTTCTAGAAGATTTACCTGGACATCCACTAGAATGAGAAATTGAGTTTTCCATTGATTTAATTACTGGTTCAAGGCCCATATCGAAGACCCGTTATATAATGGAAACTATGTAATTAGTGGAAGAAAAGAAACAACTAGATGAATTGAGTAATAAGGGATTTATTCTCCCTAGTGTTTCTCCGTAGGGAGCCCCTATCCTTTTTGTTAAGAAGAAAGATGGATCTATGAGGTTGTGCATTGACTACAGGGAGATCAATGCTATAACAAAAAAAGAACAAGTATCACATACCTCACATTGATGATTTATTCGACCAACTTCAGGGAGCTCAGTATTTTTCAAAGATTGACCTTCGGTCTGGATATCATCAGTTATGTGTGAAGAAGGAATACATTCTGAAAACAGCATTTCAAACCAAGTACAGGCATTACGAGTTTACAGTAATGCCTTTTGGATTGACTAATGCACCCTCTGTCTTCATGGATTTAATTAATAGAGTTTTCAATGAATATCTTGATGAATTTTTAGTGGTATTTATTGATGATATCTTGGTATACTCAAAAATCTACAAATATCGTGAAAATCACTTGTGCACTATTCTGAAAACCCTCAGAAGAAATGAATTATATGGGAAGTTTAGAAAATGTTAATTCTGGCTTCAAGAGATTTCTTTTCTTGGCCATATTGTCTCTAAGGATTGAATACATGTAGATCCTTTAAATACCAAGGCAATATAAGAATGGCCAGCAGAGATGAGTATAACTGAGGTACGCAGTTTTATTGGGTTAGCAAGTTATTATCGACGTTTTGTCCAAAATTTTACCCGGTTGCCTAACCCATTAACCAATCTCACACATAAAGGGGTTAAATTGGTTTCGACAAAAGAGTGTGAAGAATGTTTTGAAGAACTGAAGAGAAGATAAGTCAACACTCCTATCTTGACTCTACCATCAGGGAACGATGGGTTTGTTATTTATAGGGATGATTAAAAGAAAGGACTTGGTTGTGTTCTTATGAAAAATTATGGAGTTATTTCCTATGCATAAAGATGGATAAAAATTCATTATCAAAACTATCCCACTCATAATATTGAGTTAGCAGATATAATCTTTGCTCTGAAGATATGGAGACACTATCTCAATGATGAAAAATGTGATATTTATACTGATCACAAGAGTTTTAAGTATAGTTTCTCCCAAAAAGAACTCAACATGAGGCAAAGGAGATGGCTTGAACTACTTAAGGATTATGATCACATAATACACTACCACCTGGGGAAGGAAAATAAGGTGGTATATGCTTTGATCAGAAAGGATCATGGAGTTTTGAATAATATGAGAGTTGAAAGGGATCCTATTTTCATGGATCTAGTAAAGATGGATATAGGAATAACCATGGAAGGTGAGACATCAATACTTTTTCAAATGGTTTCCAAACCATCTTTACTAGAAAAGATAAAATGTTCTCAAACTAATGATGAGGAGTTTCAAAATAAGATTAAAGCTGTAAATGTTCATAGATTGAGTGACTTCATATATGAAGATGGAATTTTGAAATTTGGGAAGAGACTTTGAGTTCCCAATATACCTGATCTAAAAAGATAATTTTTGGATGACTCTCATAGCTCCAGTTTCTCTATACACCCTAGGAGCACCAAGATGTATAAAGATTCGAAGGAACATTTTTGGTGGGACAACATGAAGGGGGAGATTGCTGATTTTGTGTCAAGATGTATGTTTTTTCAACAAGTGAAAGCTCTAAGTCAATATCTTGAAGGATTTATGAAACCACTTTCCATACCTGAGTGGAAATGGGATAATATTACGATGGACCTTTTCATGGGGCTACCAAAGACTTCTAGAAGGAATGATGCAATATGGGTCAGTGTTGATCATCTTACCAAGTCATCACATTTTATTTATATAAGATAAGATTTACCACTTCAAGATCTAGAAATACTATATATTAAAGAATTTTTATGACTCCATGGTGTACCCCTATTGATTTTTTCTAATCGTGATCCCCATTTTATATCAAGATTTTGGAAAAGTCTTAAGAAGGCCTTGGATACTGAACTTCGTTTAAGAACTGCCTACCACCATCAAATTGATGGACAATCAGAATGGACTATTCAAACCTAAGAAAAGATGTTGAGATCTTTCTCACTTTACTTTCAAGGTATATGGGATCAATATTTACCTCTGGTAGAATTTTCATATAACAATAGCTTCCATTCAAGTATTCAGATGGCACCATATGAAGCATTATATGGAAAGAGATGTCCACACCGACTTGTCGAGATGATGTTGGTGAAAGAAAACTCATAGGCACAGAACTTGTTGAGGAAACAATGAAAAAGGTGAACATTATCCAAACCCACATCAAAGCAGCTCAAAGTAGGAAAAAGAGCTATGCCGATAATCGGAGGAAGGATTTGGAATTTCAAGTAGGCGATCATGTTTTCTTGAACGTATATCCATGGGAGGGTGTTATACAATTCCGTAAGAGGGGTAAATTGAGTCCCAGGTACATCGAAACTTTTGAAATTCTAAAACAAATTCGAGTTGTGGATTATCGTTTGGAAATGCCTCCAAGTCTCTCCAAAGTTCATGATGTGTTCCACGTATCGCTGTTGAGAAAATATATGCTTGACCCAATGCATGTACTCACATATGAGGAAATTGAACTAGAACCTAATCTATCTTATTGTGAATATCATTTCAAGATTCTTGATACCAGAGAACAAGTGCTGAGAAATTGGATGACTCATCTGGTAAAAGTTCTATGGTAAAACCATAAGATGGAAGAGGCAACGTGGGAACCCGAGGAACTTATGATGTAGAACCACCTGAATCTTTTTATGCCATAATATTTTATAAATTATGAGGACGAAATTATTTTAAGGATGGGTGAATGTAACACCTCAAGCTTCTACAGTACGTTTCCCTTTGAATAATGCAGTAGCTTGCGTTGTACGCAACATGGAGTTTTAACACACCACGACCAGTCCAACTAGCCGTTATGAAGAGTAATCCCTACTTTTTGAAATTTTATAAATTTTATTTTTTAAAATGGACTTCATTTTTGAATTCGGAATATCCAAATTAGCTTAGGGTGAATTTTTGGAATCTTCTGAAAACTTTCAATTTTTGATGAATAGTGAAAAATACTGCGTTATTGTTTAAAACTGACTTTTTGTTTAAGTAATTAGTTATTTTATTTTAATTTATTTTTAAGTCAAAATATATACATAATACATATATGTGGTCGATGTAATTCATTGGACTCATTTTATAATAAGTTTAGATATATATAATTTTATTGAACTTTTTACCCTCTTTTACCCACCTTCTAGGACCATTTGTAAATTTGCATAAAACATAATTTTACTGCTTCTGTGAGTTGAATTTAAAAAATACTAGAGAAATGGTTTACATCATTAAGTAAAATTTGGTTCAATAAGATGAAAATAATTTTTGGTGAATAGTAACTTTTGACTTTTTTACCACTATTAAAAGTAAATAGGGTAATTAAGGGTAAAAAAGATATTATAATTACCCAGACACATGTCCTAATTCTATTGGATAAGTTTAATTTGACCAAAAAATTTAGGAATAAAATATTATCCTCTTTGGTCCACTTGGATTAGATTTGGAAATTTATTAATATTTTATTTAAAGAAGAGTTAAAAGAGTTAAATTCAAAGTTTAATAACTAAACCATTTTTAATATAGAGTTACACACAACATAAATTCGACTGTAAATATTTATTAGAAATATAAAAATATTTCCTACATAATGGTATTTTATTTATAATTTTTAGATATTAAATAATTTAATTTATTTATGACTCAATGATGATGGAGTAATTACCTTAATAATGAAATATAAAAATAATTGATAATATAAATATCCAAATAAATGTAAATTGAGACTTCTGGTGAATTTCACTAATTTTATAGGTTAATGTGACATGTTGGGGTTGATTAAATAAATTTTATTCAAAGTGATAAAGTTTCTATGTATTTAGAAAAAATCAAATACTAAATAGTGTCAAAATTGACATAATTGAGTTTTTAAAACAAATATTATATTATTAATTGATATAATATTCCTAAAAATATAAGGTTCAGCAAAAGGACTTATATAAGGTTATATATATTAATACTGAACCAGTTGGGGTTCATTTGGATTGTTTTAGTTAGTATATTAACCATATAATATAAAAATACGAAGAGACATGTTAAATGTCAAACTATTTAACTAGGAGTTAAATATAAAAGATAAGATTAATATGGGGACCTAAACCTGTCTAAAACCTATTGGTTGAGATTTTTTTGACCCATACCCACCTTAACCTTGAAATAAATCATTTTTGAGCCATTAGAAACCGAAAATAATTTTATTATAAATTAATATTTTAAGCTTTTCCTAAAGTGACCATCACCTCTCTTATAAAATGGTATATCCCCTTCTTTTAATTTCACACCCCCAAAGAAATTTAGTGTGGAAAAACCCTACCAAAATATACTATAAACTATCATCCCTTCAACATATATTCCTTAAGTTGATCAGAAATCCAACCTATGGAGCCCTTTCGATCAACTCAAAAGGAAACCCCCGAAGAAGAAGTAATAATTTCACCACCCTCTTTCAAGTTCTTTTCTTATTACACTTCCTATTTCTTTGTTGTTTCCATACCAAAATAATAACTCCAGAACCTTATACATACTATGATGTTAGTATATATATGGTAGAACCATATTAGTTATTTTATCCATCCTATAAATGGAAAAATCACCATTCGTGCGTACGTATGGATTACCGTCTCCACGTCGTGGTGTAGTTTGTTATTCAAACACTTTATTATTTGGATGGGTATAATAATGAGTATAAATAATGTAAATAATAAATATAACATGGTTAATTATTCTTTATATATGATATAACATCCAATTATATACAATTTCACCATCAATATTATGATATTTTCGCTCGTGCATATGTACGGATTACCGTCTTCACGAACGCGATGAGATTTATTCCCCATCATAATCATTCAAGAATAATTTTCATTTTTTGATTAAAAATAATTTTTATGAACATAACATAAATCTGTATATGAATCAAATACATCATATCCATAACAAACATGGCTTATGTAACCAAGCATATAAAGAAAAATGAATCAGTTAACACCCGAAATGATGATACTACTAAAATATTATTAACAAAGAAATATTATAAGATCGTATATGATATCATATTTATGTATATGAGTATTGTATAATTTAATAACAATTATTTGACTATAATACATGAGTTCAACATACCCTCGACTAAGGAAAAGTAAAAGGTAAGGGTTAATTCTCCAATCTCTTTACTTATCCGATGTTGTTAATACGAAAGTGTCTACTGGGACCTCTTTATCATCCACATCCATGATTTCTTAAAAAGGTAATTTAAAACATGTTACTATTTACTAGACTATTGGTTAAATTCCTTTATACTCATATTTGACCACATATGTTTTGAAGGGAATCTTTTCATCTTTTTCCAAATAAGGAACTTTATGACCTTCTCAACAAAATTAAGGTAAGAATGTATTTTTTTTAACTTATACGGTGGGTGCAGCTATTTTCCTCCGTTATAACATTGTCGAAGCTTCTCATACAAGCTTATAAGAATATTTTCAAAATAAATGTTTTCTTTTATAATTTTATGACTTTTAAATGATTTCAAAATATAAAGAGATATTTCTCTACAAAAAGTTTTGATTTCATCTATGTCAACATCCTTTGATGGATTTTAAGCTTGTTTGAAGTTGATTATTATGATACAAATATTTCATCTAGTATTAAAGATTTTGTGATATGTTTGACTTTGGATGTGTTATTTTTAAACCATTCATGGTTTATGGATAAATTATTTACATTTCGTATGCTAGTTTTAATACAAATGCTTATGATATGTTTAAACCTTTTCATATGAGGAATACATTGGACATAGTAAGTGACGGGTGGAGCCTATTATAGCTCCTCGATGCATCGATAGGTCTCATGAGACAAACTAGTGTCATGGTGCAAGGTATTGACAAAATCTTATTTTTAGTCTTGGCACAAGGCCTTGACTATATGGTTATGAAGTCTGGCATTATGCATTCCAACATTATAAAATTGGTTAATGATATTACATTTGATTATTAGACTAATATAATATCCATGTGAATAAGTAAATGGAATTATTTGATTTATCTTTTCCATATTATTATGATGTTTAAGTTTAAAAGGCATGTGTTTTAGTCTTATACATTACCTTAAATTTTTATACTTATTATTGAAAGTTTCCTCTATATTTTTATCCTTACTGAGCATCTGATCTCACCTATTTCTATGTTTTATTTTCTCCCAGGATGCGAAGAAGTATATTATGAATGACCTCCAGGGATAGTCTAATGGATGAATGTGGTCAATGGAGACAATGTTTTTGTTGTTTCTCATTTTATAATGTAATGTAAAACTTATGAATGTATCTAGTACTTCCAAGGATACTAAACTAATCGGTCTTTCGAGATTTTGATCCCTTGTGATCATGCTAATGTTATGTAATAATGCACAAAATCTGGGTAACTGTGGTTGGGGCATTACACCAGCACCATAAATTAATATTCCTTTGAATTCTTCACATAGAGATTATGGTCAACACCTTTTCTTTTAAATTATAGTTTCTTTATATAAGAATCCAAATGAGAATACCATGCTTGTGTTGCCTATTTCAAACCATATAGTACCTTTTTCAATCTATAAACCTTCATTTCATTGTTACCAATTAGAAAACCCATTGTTTGTTCAATGTAGACTTCTTCTTCAAGAAAACAATTTAAGAATTGTGTTTTGACATCCATCTGATAAACTTTATATCCACTTTGAATTTCCATAGAATTGAAAATCCCGATTTACTCCAGTCTCACCACTGGAGAAAATTTTTCGTTGACATCAATTCCTTCAATTTGTGCATAGCCTTTACAAACTAGGAATTCCATACCTATGATCACATTTCCATTCTCATCAAATTTGTTTTTATTGATCCATTTTTTTCCAATCACATTGTGTTTTTCATGTCTATTAACCATATCCCATGTTTGGTTCTTATCAATATAATCTATTTCTTAATTCATGGATTTAACCCATGATTCACCCTTCACGGATTCTTAAAATGACATTGGTTCCAAAATTGATTGGAATTAATTCTGTATATCATTCCTCATTCTTCAATTTAGTGTGGATACAGTCCAATCCCCATTGATGTTGGATTGATCAATTTCTTATCTTCTATTTCTCCAATGAGGTTCAAAAGAAGTTTCTCTAGCCCTGATTTTTACATTTGATTCTTCTTATCAGTCATCATTATTTTGTGACCCTTGAATGTTTTTCACACCTTCCTCTACTTCTGCATTTGAATCTATTTCATGTCCACTATATTACTTATATTCTATTATATCATCATAAGTTCTCCTCGAGGTATTTTTTATCTCATCTTCAATGATATTGACGTCACTGCTTTCCATAATTCTTACAAGATGATTATTGAAACATTTTTAGGCTTTTATCTTCATTGAATATCTAAGTAATATTACCTAATCTTTATAATCACCATACTTTCTTATAATTCCTTCTTTGTTACTTATTAAACATTTACTTCTGAAGACATGAAAATATTTAGAGAGGGATTACTTATATTCCACAACTCATATGGTGTCTTTTTTTATTATATATAATGTCGTGATTGTTTTTGAGTGTGCATTGCCACTTGAAACCCCTCTTTTTAGTAATGGTGATAGATACAACTCTCAATTAACATTGTTCTAGCTATATTGTTTACCAATAAATTTCTACATTCAATGAATCCATTTTGTTGTGGGGTTAACACTATATCCACCACATGCCTTATTCCATGTTTTTTCAGGTAATTTTCAAATTAAATGGATGTGTATTAACCTCTATTATCATATTGTAGAACTTTGATTGTGCGACCAATATCATTCTTGCCTATTTAGCAATAACTTTTCATGTAATAAAGCACATGTTGTTTCTTGTGTATAATAATTAAAAAATGAATTCTAATATAATAATAAATGAAAAGAACAAAGTACCTTTATACATATGTACCAAAAAAATTATTAGATCACATACATCTGTGTGGATGAGATCGATAATATTTGATTCCCTTTTCTTCTTTGGATGATATGAACTACAGACCAATTTCCCTCATATGAAATCATCATAAGTCTTTTCTCATTCACACTTTAGATTGGAGATATCCATTTATATCTTTAGGTTAGATATATTTTCCATGTCTTTTTTATTAATGTGACCCAACCTTCGGTGCCACAAGTTGTTTTCTTCTTCAATGGTTAATTAATAAACATTCTATTAACTATCCACTTAGTATAAATTTCCATACGTTTTGCATCCTTTCATGAGATAATTTCATTTATTTCTTAAGATACTTCACCCCTTTTGATTTAATGTTATTTAAATATTGATTCATAGAATTGACTCGCACTTAGAAGATTATGATGTAAACCATCAACAAAAAGAACTTCAGTTTACTCAGCTAGTTGTATGCTATTTATGTACTTCCACTGCCTTTGATCTTCAAATAACCATCACTATCATACCTTACTATTTTTTCATCCATTTTATTTAAATTCTTTAATAAGTCCGCATTTCCCATCATATGGGATGAGTACCCATTGTCATATATCCAAGTTCTACTGTTCTTTGTTGATTTGAGAGGAATTTCTACAAGGTTGTATTTCTCAATTTTTTTATTTTACTTCCATGAAATATTTTATTGAGTGAAGGCTAATTATAGCCTTTACCATATCTTTTCTATGTGAATTGTCTCATCATACTCATATTGTTCTTCTATAGGATAAAACTTATTTTCATGAGTGACTCCATATAGTTGGACGGTATTAACTTTTCTCCAAGTTCTATAGGTCATACTATCGTCTATAATATTCCTTCAATCAATAGTTTTATAACCATAGTTAGAGCAATGAAAACAATATCCATAAAATCTATTTCTTATATAAGATGTAGGATATGAGTTTGTTCTCCTTTGTTGACTTTCTATCTCTTCTTCATTTAAATATCTCATTGCCTCTTCATAGTATGACATGGTATGACCTAGATAGACATTGAATTGACATTTCATAAGAGGAAATGTCTTCTCACTTATATTCCTCATCATTTCCCTTTCATTAAAAAAATAATTTGACTGGTGATTATTTCTGGATAATTTTAGATAGTTTTCAGTTCTCCTTTTATACTTCATTGAGGGTTTCATTGTTCTGAATTCAGGTGATATTGTGATATAACAAACTTTCTACTTCCCATTATTCAGACTCATCAAGTTTCCAGCCTTTGATGTTTCATCATCACAACCAATTCCACTTTTTCCCATGCATGTGTATCTTTGATCATTAAATCCTTCAAGAACTCTTTTGAACCATGCTTAGCTCTCTCTAAAATATCAGCATCTAAGAATATTCCAAAAAAAATCTTCTTTGCTTCCTTTGAAGTTGATTCACTTTCTAGTTTAATATTTAGGGTAACAACTTCATATTCAAGAGCCTCAAATTTCTTGGACTTATCGTCCGATCTAGATATAATATCATTGATGATCCTTTATTATTCTTTAATCCTATGTTTGAATTCAACAACAGCTTTAGAGCATTCAACATTTTTCGAATTTTCTTTTACTACTTCTTCTATTCGATCAATTTCAACTTTAATTCGATCAACATATTATAATGAATCTTCCAGAACTGGTCTTCACTTTTGCTTTTTGTTTCTTTGATTATCATGCTTACTAATAGAATCCTAAAGTTCAAAATTGAGACCATCATCTCCAATAAATTGTTTATCCCTAGATTTTTCTTTTGATGGTTATGAAATTTCAATTGTACCCATTATACATTCTTGGGTTCCCAATTTAAATCGAGTTCTTCATCCTCAAAGAATTCATTATCATCATTTTCTTCTTTACAAAAAAAACACTTTCTCTATAATTTCTCTATAGATTTAAAGTCTCCCTTTTGGGGAAAACTTTTCTGAGGCTTCTATATGTTTCTAGATTCACTTTCTTCATCATCAAACTTATTTGATCATCGAGAGGCAATGTTTACTACTATAAAACAACGAAAACATGACAAAGGAATCTTTCCTTCAAAACTCCATTTCCCTCTTTTGAACTTATTAAAAAAACGATATAATTTCATCTTTCTCATTATCTTTGTCAACATTATCTCTAAAAATCTCATGTTTTTCATGGTTTTGAAATCCATTTTTTTTTCTTACTCAATTTTTTTATATCTTATGGTTTGACTCTCATTTCATATGCCACCAGACTACTCAGTAGATTATCTAAATAAAGATTATACATTTCTATTTCCTCAAGGGATGACACTTTTAGATTATATAGAAGTGGAAGTATTCTCAATATTTTCTTTATAATGTCAAATTATTTGATTTATTCACCATATCCTGGTATTTCTCCAACAACTTTAGTAATTTGATTAAAAAAGGTATTCTTATTTTCATGAGAATTCATTTTCATATCATCAAACTTATTGTGAAAAACTTGAAGTTTCACCTCTTTCACTTTGTTTTCACCATCACATATGTTTTCTATTTTTTTCCCACATAGACTTTCCTGGTGTGAAACTAATAACCTTTAGAGAGATTTGATAAGACAGAACTGCAGTAAGGAAATTCTATGGTTTGGAATCTAGATCAAGTATTTTCTTGTCTATTTCATTCATATACAGTCCTATTTCATTTGTAACATATATCCCTTGAGTAGTGGAAAAGAGAAATTCCATTCCAGTAGTTCTTATATGATATCTCAACCTATTTTTTCAAATACAAAA
The DNA here is from genome assembly GCA_963277665.1 of Viscum album. Taxonomy (NCBI): domain Eukaryota; kingdom Viridiplantae; phylum Streptophyta; class Magnoliopsida; order Santalales; family Viscaceae; genus Viscum; species Viscum album. Next base: position 859,820,938 of record OY728134.1, on the reverse strand, counting down.
TTTTCTTACATAAAATAGAGGGACACCTCTAACATTTACTAAATTCCCCATGACAATAACAGATGCCAAATTTAACTCAAGAAACTTGTCTTTGATACCACTTAAAGGACCCTAGAACATCCTGATGGGGGAAGGTGGATCAAGGTGTAATTTTTTTCTTCTAAAGTGACAAAAATTGTTCCCACACTAGTAGGAACTAGTTAAACCTATCTTATGGAAACCTGTACAAAACAAATAATCACAAGAAAAGAGAAAACACAGTGATTTTACAGAGAACACCACTAAGGGCTAGTCCAAGGATCATACACCGATAGTGTATCAATCATACCTAAATCAACTAATCTTCACAAGTTGTGGAATTAAAAAGTTTAGACACAGTCACTCTCTACCATGCACACTTCCTTTAAAAGATTTTAGGGATAGAAGATTATGTCCCTTAGAACACTTATATCCACTCCCCCTAGCTCACTGATCACTAAGAAGCCTTACTCATTTTATCAACATGAAGGTCGCTTCAATAAGTTGTAATTTAAGAATTTTTTTCATGTCTAGAAAGAGACTGCTCTTTCACAGGGGTCCTAAATTGATTCACCTGAAATCACTGATTAAGAAAATTGGATATCCAAAACTTAGAAGTAAATAAACTATATACTTTCATGTAACACCTATTCTCGTGTACAGGTTTTGGAATTATCATGCAAGATGTCTTTCACACAACCCTTATCTTTCACACAACACCACAATGAAAATAAATTTTTTTAGATATACTCAAGAGCCATTCTGCACGTAACATTTATAGAGCATATGACTTTTGTTCGTGATTCTTTCACACGGAAGGGGCACCGAATCTTTGTTGGAAAATTTCTTCTTCTTCAGAGGGTGTAGGTGCATATTTATAGACCTAGATGACCATGCGCACAAATTACTTGCATGATAACGCCCATGTGTGTAAGCCTAAATTTGACATCTTGTCTGGAATGTAAGATATTTTCCAATATCTCATGAATTGGACATATTTTGAAGTGATTAACTCAAAACTCCTCTTGCGTGCAACTCACTTTTGATGTCACATTGGGCATATAAGATTCTTCTGTGCAAAAACTAATCTTGTGGGTGATTATTTCCTTTATTGTATTTGGTTGAGATGATCTAGAAACACACCTTATACAGAAAATTCATATTCTCCTTAAACCTTGCATGAAACTTACTTTTCCAAAAACACCTTTCCCCATTCTCCAAATTTTGGACCCAGAAATTTGGAAAACATTGGGAAATGATGCCCCTTTAAACATTATTTTAAGCTTGTACAATAAGACCACTTTCCTTGCAAACTCATTGATAAACCCAATGTGTATTGACAAAAAACACAAACTAGACTCCATTTTCATCTATGAAAATATTTCTATCCAACATATATACCATAACCAAAATAAGATAGTGGAAACAATAAAACTAAAAAGGTAGAAATAAAATCACTAAAAGAAAATTCCAACGGTAAAGGAAAATAAAACTAGAATAGCTAATCCAACAATTTCCACGTGATAGTGTGGGGAAAATGCCTCCATATCACCACCATCTACCTAGACAAAGCTGACAAAAAACCTCATTGCCTCACTGTAGCACCTTACCTTTCCCTATATCGAAATACATAACATGGTCTATGCATCGCCGAAGGGGTGCGCTGGGCATGAGAAAATAGGATTGGTAGGGCCACACCTGGTGTTCCATATTAATTCTCTAAACACTAATCCAAGCAAGATCAAATAAAAAGAAAACAAGGAATGATATATATTTTTATAGTTTTATATCAAAAGAAAGGCAAAACAATTTAATTTCCCCTTTTCAACATTTCCAAATAAAGTAGGTAAATTAGTTTTAAGAATTTAATATAAATTTATCAAAATAGATATATCATTTCAAACCAAAGAATGAATTACATATCATATCAAAATCATGGTAGTACATTCAAAACAGTATAATCCAAAACAAACCAAATCATCCAAAAGAATAGGGAAAATCAAGCCAATGGTCACACAAGGTTAGGATAGCTAGGACACTCATACATAACATAGACAATCACGAAAACATCAATACTCTAGACATGTGCATCAATTCTATAGATAATAGGAACAACCCATAAATTTAACCACCCAATAGGTATAACAAGTACTTATAAAAACAAGAATAGGAAGTATAAGAAATCCCCATGAGCAAACCCCTAGGTAGTGGATGAGACCTATTATTATGTTGTAACCATGGTCGTTTTATGCATGAATTGGAGTATGGTTTGTTTCTATTGTCAATCCTTAGTGGAAGTTCAGAATGTGTGCCAGTAAAGTGATCATACAGTTCAAGCAGACAACAGTATCGAAGGTGGTGTTGTTTCCCAGTGTTTGCCAAACTTTTGGACCTCAAAATCGGAAAATGAGGACATGGATTGTTGGTAAAAGAAGTTTTGCACAAAGAGGAAGTGGTGCGTGAAAAGGGAGTGTCGTGCGCAAAATATTTGTGTTGGGAACGAAAAACAGCGCGGTGCGCGAAATAGTGGATTGATTTTTTTCACGCAAATAGTGTTTCAGAATCAGAACGTCGAAAAATGGAAAAGGAATGGGCTGCGTGAAAAATGGTACCAGTGCAAAATATTACGCGCCAAATGAGAGGTTTTCGTGCCACGGGGGGTTTTGCACGCGAGGGTCTGATATGCCTATAAATAAGAGGTGACCACCCTCATTACGTACGGTTGAAGACTTAGAGAATATCTGAGGTCTGATTCACGTAAAAGGTTCGCGTAAAGGGTCTTGCACAAAAAAATCCGAGCTGTGCGAAAAAGGCTGGGTTGGGCGAAAAAAACTGGGTTGCGTGAAAAGGCTGAGTTGCACGTAAAAGTCCAAGATGCGTGAAAAAAGTGTTGCGCGTAAAGCTGCGTGAAATGTAGGTTGTTGCGTGAAATATTTTCTGTGCGAAAATAAAGTATTTCGCGCAAAAGTGAGATATTTCGCGCAAAGGTTATGAGTTGCATGAAATCTTTAGTATAACCTATTTGCATGTTTCTGATTATCCGGTTCAGTGATTCAGTGCATTCAAGTGTATCATTACCGGTCTTCGATGCAAGTAGAGTCTCATTATAAGGAGAGGCAAAGACTTCAATTCAAATTTATTGAAGAGACCCTCACATCTATAAACTGACTGGGACTTCACCAAAGGTAGTGAGCTAGGGGGAGTCAACGGGAGTAACCTGAGGGATGCAGTGAGCTATCTCTGAATTTTTGTAAAGGCAGTGTTCCCGGTACAGAGAGACTGTACCTGAACATTCTAATCTGCAACTAGTGAAGTTTAGTGGAATTAGGTACGACCGACAACCTGTTGGCATATGCTCCTTGGACGTATCCCTTTGTGGTGAACCAAGTAAAAGTGTTGTGTCAACTTCCTACTTTCATCTGTTTGACAGTTTTAACAAGTTCCTACCAACATGGGAACAAGATCCACAACTTTAAAAAATAAAACTATAACACCCTGATTCACCCCTCCCCTCTTAGGGTGTTCTGGGGTCCTTCATATTGCACCTTCCAGCTAACTACCCAAATTTTCCCATGTTCTATATTTTTCAAACCATTTCATCATATCATGATTTGAAAACCATTTCATAAAACTATTTCACAATGATTTGAAAACACTTTTCATTTACCAAAATAATAAGAAAGCCAAATTTTATCAAAAACCCAGTTCCACACACACAAATAAAATCACTCAATCATTTTATTTAATTTAATAAAACAATTTCTTAAAAATTGGATCAATTTATTTAACAAACAAAAGCTTTAGAGGGAACCACCTACTTAAAAACTCAGGTTGCATGCACCCGCTATGGGGACCACTAATAGGAAGAACACAATAATGACAAAAGAGGCCCTAAAATCAATCTAAACAAATCAAAATTTATTAAATTAAACCAAAAGGGTTTAAAAAGAGAAAATATCACAACATACAACAAGAACTCACACCCGTCGCACCACAACCAACAAAGAATCGGCCCTGGGAACAATATCACACAACAGATCTATAATCAAATCAAAGGAATCATCACCATGGGTAAACGGATCTGATAAAGCAATGCCACAGTGCTACTGCAATCGAAGAAAACAAAGAAGCATAAATGATTACTCACCTAGAGAAATTCACCGCAACTACAACAACAATAAATCACTAAATAAAACTATCAAGAAGGGTTGGAGGTCTCCAAAATTTCTGGAGAGTACCTCTAGGTTGAGAGAGAAGAGGGATATGGATAAATTAATGAAATATCATTCTTATAGTTCCCTAAAATTTTAAATCACAACATTTACACTATGTGTAATCCCTTTACATTTTTTTTAATACATGGGATCCATATATATTGAAAAATCCATTGCCTTTTTATTAAATGATTCTTTTAAATATTACATGACATGTAGTACAAACAGATCATGTGTTATTTCATGTTGTGCATTCAAATCATGACAAGATCTCGGAAAACATTACATGTCTTGTAATCCCATTACACAGTGTGTAAATTACCATAAGATAAAAAAACTATAGATTCTTATAAGAAAAGCCAATCCATCCTGGGAATTCTCAAAACTCAGGGAGAACCCTGCAAATCCATTAACACATACCCAGAATCCATTAATTCAAACAAACATACAACCCAAAACATTAGGCAATTTTCCTTATAAAATATTCTCCATCCCTGGGAGTCTAGGATGCACCCAATTTAAGAGGAAAATAAATAAAGAGAAGGGAATTTCCTAAAAGCGAGGAACATGATGTTACTTTCTGGGATAAATAAGGAGTTTAAAAAAATTTGGGAAAGTTTGTGTCAGGTATCAGTGTCAAAGGAATAAATTATTAAATTAAAAAATTGTATATGATGTTGACTATATGTTTTACAATTGTTGTAAATATATTAGATTGAAAGATCAATGAAATAATTAGTTAATATTTTAGTTTTCATTCAAATTATGAATCAATTGAATCATGTATTTGAATTCAAATAAATATATCAAGATCATAAGGATATATATAATGGATGTGAATTTTTTTCTCAAACTATCTTATATGATAAGGGAAGTTTATTGTTAATGGGGATTTGTTATGAAAAATATGAGATGATTAATTAGATACACATGAAAAATAATATTTTATCTAGGAAAAAAGACTTTATCCTATATATTTTTTAAAATATGAGGAAATGAGATCCCACCACCTTCAGCATAATATTTTAATGAGTAAGTTATTTTTTTCAGACTAACACTCTAAACACATAGAATACTATATAATATATTAAGGTTAATAAATTAATTATTTAAAATTCCTATAAAAAAATAATTTTTATAACCCAACACTAAAGTGTCTATGTATCTTATCATGCTATTTTGAAGAGGATATAGTGTACAAGAGGATATTGGGAGTATATTTGGGATTAAATAAGACTATGTAAAATAAATAAATGATTATTTTAGTCAAAATAAAAAATGAATGTCACTTAATATCTTAGAAGGTTAATGTTATTCTGGAAAAATAATAATGTAAAAGTTATATATTGTTACCAAAAAAATCAAGGAAAATTATTTTTGGAATAGGTTCTAAGAACGAGTGATGATTAACTTTTAAAGTGCTCAATGTAAACAACAGAAATTATTAGTATCATAACATATGATATTATGAATTTAATGATGTTTAATACATGTTTTAGTATTTTAACATTAAGAATATGATTCCTACATCTCAATGTTAATAAAAATGGATTATTTTATAAATTTTATCCACTAAAAGAGTTTATTTAGAGGGTTTTCTAAGATGGTCACATAGATTAGTAATAGAAATTATATAAATTTTTAATTATTTTTAAAAAACTAGGGAAGTGCTATAAACATAAGGATGATTTTATGGTCTATCATAAGTGATATGATCAGACATTTGATTATTTATGGTTATTTAATATTCTAAAAATTCAATAATATTAAATGTGTCATGTTATCAAAAGGTAGCCTCCACTTCATCATTATTTCGCATTTTTTTCATAAATTACATGAAGTGAAATGATAATTAACCTCTTAATATTTAAATTTGAGTTATCCCTCATAGATTTTCATCATGGGTTGTGAATAAATGTTAATTTTAGTGTGGGTATGATTACTTATGGAGATGTGAAATATGATCATGAGGCATAAAATGGATTTTTTGTGGGGTTACACACCAAGTATACCGCATAGAGTGTCATATACAATGACTTTGGTTCACTAGGGGATCATAATTCATATTAAATCATCATACATGTGGTTATTGGGATACTTATTGTCCCAAATAAATTTTTTGTAGGAAAACTATAGGAGGGGTTGATTTGTAGTCTAAAAAAAACCTATGATTTTTTGGCCACCTCAAGAGTAAAATGATTGAAAATACAAACTTCCAATTAACCCACAATATATCTAAGTAAAAATGGGTAAATACAATACAAATTAAACAATTATAATTTGAATAACTCTTAAAAAAATAAATAATTCAAAAAACAATTAAACCTATAAATGTTAAAAACAATGTACAAAGTAAGGATTAAAATCCCAAAACTTTTAAAGGATATTATTACCAAACAACCCATTTAACTCAAAGTGAAAGGATGATAGATAAACCTAAAATAAGGTATCATGACATCCTGTCATTGTAATCACTCAGATTTAACCTATCAAAAGGTATCTTTATCTTTCATATTCAAAAGCCCATGAATTTGACCTGTCAGTAGGTATTAATTTCCGAACCCCAAACACTCTTTCTTCCACAACCAAAAGCCTGTGACTTTAACCTGATATAAGGTATTAGTTTTCTAACCCTAAAATCTCTATTTTCCACACCTAAAATCCCTAAATATCAAAGGATTAATAGCATATTTATTCTATAAATTGGAATCTCATAACACAATATTTGGTAGCATCTTTATCTTACTAATGGAATCCCTTGAACAAATGCGATAAAAAGTAATGGATAAAGTGGAAAATGATCACGAAATTTATAATAAAAACTGCATATAGTGATATATCTTAAAAAACTCAAAAATAAAATATTACACTAATCATAAGTGCTCTTAGAAATATGTTGTTAAACATATCCAAAATGACCATATACCTTCATAATTCTTGTTAATCACTCAGGTATGTTCTTCTGGGTCTTGAATCTATGGTTCTATTTAATGACAAACCTATGACAGTTAAATTACAAATTCTTCTGGATTAGTTTTAATTTCATCGAAATATTATTTATCATCTTTCAATGAACTTGGTATAGCTCCTCATCTTCCAATGAATTAAATATATAACAACTATAGTGATATTAAATTTAGTGAAAGTAATTAGGTAAAGATATTTAATTAACTATATTTTTTTAAAATTCAATATAGTTTAGTCCTACAAAATTAAAGTTTGTAAATTTTCATCTTACACACCATAAATAACTAAAATAAAAGCTTCAAGTTAAATCAATTTCTTAATAAGTATATTATGATTTTCAAAATAAATGAAGTAAAGGTGTTATTGACTAAACAATATCCTTTTATTTTAAAATCAAAATTCACATAAAAAAATTAAGTTCAACTAGGATTTATAAGAAATACATTTTAAATATTCTATAGGTTATAATAAGATTAATTTACCCTTTTTTAAAACATTAAAAAAACAATTTATCAAAAAAATTGTAGAAAAATAAATCTCCCCAATTATTAAGTAAATTTCAACTCAATGAAAAAATAAATCTTACACTTTGTGAAATAAATAAAGTTTTAAACAACATAGTAAATATCTCCCTTTATGAAATAAGAAAATAATTCTCAAAAACTCTCCCCCTTTATAAAATAATAAATTTTTCTCAAAACCTATCAACATTTTTGATTTTCAATAAGGAACATAAAAGTAATGGAAAATGATTTTCTCAAGTAGAAAATAAAAAAACATCTCAAAGAACTATAATATGAAATGTAAAATCGGTTAAAATTAAAAAAATAATTTTTTGGGAACCAATATTCTTTGATTATCATCTACCCCTTAATATTTCAACATTATTTTCTAAAATAAGAACCAAAAACCTTTTTTTATTAGATAAAGGTGTGATTCAAATTTAGAATCTACTTTAGAAAATAAAAATAAAAATTTCATTAGAGGAAAAGATCAAAACAAAAAAAAATCAAAAAATAACATCATTAAACAAATGTAAAAGAAATAAATCCTCCCCAAAAAAGTATGAAACATAAATTTTAGATTAGAAACATCATTATTTAAATAATTTCAAGAATCAAAAATTGAAATTTTAATCATTTCTTGGAGTTTTTTATCATATTCTTTTACTTTTTTATCAATATTTATTTCTCATCCAACATCACCCCTTGAGACTACTACTTATAATCATAAAACTTACTATTCTATTTCTTGATCCAAAAACAAAACATAAATTAAAATTTTAAAAAAGGATCTGGTGGCACCATATCAATTAACATGTATTTTATACCCAAGTAAGTATTTCATTTGTTGTCAATGGTTTAATGTGTGTTGTTGCTGATGCTTGGAGGAATATTATGGATTCATGAGATGGAATTATATCTCATCTATGTAAGACCATAATATGTTTGATCCACTACCATATTCTATTGAAAAAAATGTGAGGCTACATCTTAAAAAACTTGAGTGAAGAATTCAAAGTTAATGTTTCAAAGTTAATTTGTGATAATTGGTGAGATGGTCACAAGAGGAAGTAAAGACAAGTGTTTATGGATGAAGGATAATTATCTAAAACATGTTTGAGAAGTTTTTATGTGGTTGAGAAGGATTAATATTCATCCAAATAGGATCTAAGTGATTTTGTGTAAAATATATAATTTCCCATATTCACATAAGCATTTTGAGAACTTAGCCAAATCTATGTAGATGAATGATTCATGTAGCTTAAATTCCTATATATAAAAATCCATGATGTAGATAAGTAAAGATCAACATAGAATAATCATGTATGTGAATATAAAGTAATGGTGTTTTTTATAAAAACATGCAACTATAGTTAGCATTGTAGTTTATTGTTATATAGCTGAAGAGATCTATGTAAATGTTAAGTCCCAGAGGTGTGAGGAAAATGGAAAATAAGGGGATGAATTTTTTTTATTAAAATATGAATCATATTATAAAATTTATGAGTGTAAATTGATGGGTTCGAATATTAAACAATCCCACCACACTGATATAAGAAAGGAGAGAAAAAAATGAAAGAATGTAAAAGATGAACACAAAACTTTTATTTTGGTCTAGATCTAAATGATCCAACTCCACTATTCACCACTCTCATGAATTGAGAGATGTGGAACCCACTATGTTATATCACTTTTAAAGGAGACTAAAAGCTCTTTACATCCACCTTTTTCACACATGGAGGCTCAATCCAATTCCCTTGTCTTTTATGGGTTCAGACAAAAACCCATCCTTTTACAAGAGAAGACTAAACCTAGATTTTTACAAGATTAATTTTAACTTATTAATTTTTTAGATTTATATAGAACCTAGTATTTATTGGAAAAAAACCCCACTATTTTATAAGTGCATACCCAACCTTGAAAATCACAGGTTCAGTCCTAACCTCATCTAGGTTAGGGGTCAAGAGGAACCCGGTCTTCTAAAGGGATAGAATAAACCTAGACTCTTATAGTAGAAATTATTTCTTATAATATTTTATAGGTTTAGAAAATCCCAGTCTTATAAAGATATATACTAAACCAAGACATATCTTTTGTTAGATTAGTATAACCTTGTGCAAGACACACTAAATGAGACAATATAGTACATACAATTACAGCATAATGAAAAAATAAAATATTTTAACCCAGTAAATAATTGTATATGAAGACACCAGAGAATAAATCAGGTAGTTATCATTCTCTTATAGATGCTAAAACATTGAAGATCGAGTGACCAGTTGTTTACTTTAGTAAGCAGTTGAACAATGAAGATCAGGGACTCAGTTTTACACTATGGTTCCTAAAAGAGTAAAAGAAAATTCACATCTATAATATTCACTAAATTCATTGGTATTATTATACCCAAAATAGTTATGCTTATTTTATTTACTTTAAACTTCATGATTCTCCTTTATAAATTCCAATAGTAAAATCCTTACTTGGAAACATCTTTAAATATTGTATAGATAAAAATTACACTCTACACAAATTTATTAAAATAATAAATCAACAATTAATATAACATTGAATATATTCATAAATGTTGATAATAAATTCTTTGGAATACTCCCATAATTCATAAAAGAATAAATTTTCATATTCCAAATTCAAATATTAAATTCACTCATGCTTATTTTCCTAATAAATGATTCATGTGTATTTTTCAGAAAAAGATAGATAATTAATATCCACATGAATTTCCTATTTATGTTATATCAATAAATTATTTAATAATCAATATTAATATCATTTAAAAACTCCTTAATAATATTCTAGTGAAACTCTATATATTCCAAATCAATTGAATTTGAATATCTCAGGTTCCAAAATTTCAATAGGAATATTCATAAATGCTTAATACCATACGAATCTCATTTAATCCTTTATAAAACAATTTAAAACCTATTCACATGGATTTTAGATAATTAATGAGTAATTTTAGAAAGAATAAAACATTAATAATATTTACAATAAACATGCAACAAATGGAAATCTGAAGAATAACATAAAACATAACATATTTATAGGTTTTAGAAAAGCCTATAGAAATATGAGAAACCACATAGGAAAATTCATGTAGATTATTTCCAGATAAAATTTTCCCTCCATGTGCCTAAATCTTACTATGTGATAAAATCGACATCGTTGAATTCATATAGGTGAATGACATATAAGTGAATTCAGGTAAGGTAATTCACATAACTTATTTACATAAATGAATTTACATAGTCATTTCACATAAGAAAATTCATATAGCAATTTTACACTACATTCCCAAATCATTCATGTTGGAAATAATTTTAACATAAATGAATATCCAAGTACTTTTTTCTCACATAAGCGAATTTTTTCACGTAGATGAATTTATGTAAGGAACTCTCAAATATTAAAAAATATATTGACTTATCAAATTTCCAACATAAAAAATAGATTTTAAATAGAATAATTAGATTTGGTTCTTGTAAACTTATATTTATATAATTTCATTATCTTTCCAAATAATTAAGAATAAAATTCATAAATGTTATTTATTCCATGTTATCATCATATACAGAAGAAATTTTTTTCTAAAATAGTATATATTTTAGATTGAAAATATGTAGTAACTTCTAAACTAATTTATAATATGATAGAGATCGATTAAGATTTTTTTTATTCTAATGAAATGTAGATAATTTTTTAGATTTATAAATTTAAAAAACCCAAATTGGTGTTTTAACCTGAATATATTATCAAAATATAGAAGTTAACTTATTCTGTAAAACCGGCTATGTGGTTCAAAAATCAGTAATGTGAATTTAAATTTGGCTACATGGATTTTAATTTTTCTACATATTGAAAAGTAGAAAAGCATGCTTGAATGATATATAAAAGTAAAAATTACTTATTTATCCTAATATATTAATAAGAAACTTTTATAACATGTTTTTGAAAAACAAAACATGAAATCTAAAGATATTTAAAGAAATAATAATAAGATATAATCAAATATAGAACACATTAATCAAATCACAATAAAAAGTATTAAGAATATTAAAGGAAATAAAACAAACATAAATCCTTATAATTATAAAAACATAAATTGATATAAATAAACATTCAATATTCTCCTACACTTTGATAATTAAAAAACCATGTAAAATTTCAAATGACCTCCCCGTTTTTGAAATTATCAAAAAGATAAAGTTCCAATAGAAAAAATTATCTCTTTGAAATTGAAACTCAAAAATTAATTCACTTAAAATATAAACATACTTATAAAACACATTTTATTTAATTACCTTATTAAACATCTATATTTGTAAAAGATATATCAATGGTCCATTTTAAAACCTTCCAACACTATACGATGAGAAAAATCATATAAGTTGGTTGTTAAAAATAATAACAAAACCTTCATAAAATATCCTTTTATACAAAATAAAAGTTCAAAAATTTATTTAAAAACATTGAAAATTTATGAAAAGACTTAAATAGTATTTTATTAAACAATTATGTATATAAGTTAAACAATATTAAACTAAAACAGTTTCCACATTTTACAAATTTCATTAAAAAATAGAAACTTCTAGCATATAAACATACTAAAACTCCACCTTAATTAAATATTAAATATGAATCTCCATAAATATAACTAAATCAAAAAATTTGTAATGGATAAATCAGAATTTATTCATCATACACAATATGAAAAAACTGGTAATAACTAAAACATATTACTTTTCAAGGAAAAGTTCCAGAATTGAAATAAGGTTACCTCCCCCTTAATTAATGCATTGTATAAACATTTAATTGATTCATTGTATAAATATACTAGTTAAAACAGTTTTAATTTTAAATTAAAAACCCATCCTCAATTCCAAATTAACCTATATTGAATAAAAAAACTATTATTATATTGAAATTTCTTCCCATCTCCTATAAACTAGTGAAGACACTATTAAACAATACAAAATTTAAAAATTAATTAAAATCGGTAAATTGAACTTTTTAAATAGTTCATAATTACAGAATAAACATAAAAATAAAAAACCATTATTTTTTCCACCTTAAATTTTATTTAATCCTATCCAAAATGAATTAAGAAATATGAAAAATAGTAACTCCCCTAAACTGATTCTTTCCTTTTAAAATAAAACTATCCAAGTATTATAAGCGGAATTTTAATTACAGTAATAAAAACTATTCTAAAAACATACTTTAACATCATAAGGATTTAAAAACTTTTCATATGGTGTCCAAATAATTATAAAAGTAACCAAATTGTAAGGACATGGCCTTAAACATTACTTAATCTTGAATTAAGTTTATAATTCATATTTAGGATCTTTTCAAGTTTATAACTCTAGATAATTAGATCATAAGTTATACATAACAACTTTATTATTACAAAGTAAACACTTCTACTCACTATCCATTTACACTCATAAAACAAAAACTTTTAAAAAAGAACAAGGTTTTTCTTCATGCTAAAACATCACAACTTTTTCTTGATCCCATCCTTGACTTTATTCACCTTTAAATCCTATGAAAAACAATTCGAAACTTGGGATGGGAAAAAAATCTTAGTAAGGGATAAAAAAAGAAGAAAAACTATTAGTTTTCAAAAAAATATGTAACCCATAAATACTTTATCATAAAGTAATACTTTTCACCTTAAAGAAGTAGCAAAAACACTTCACTGAATATAATCTCATTGCTTATCCTTCTATTGTAACCAAAAGATTATCATCAAACCCATAGAAAGCAACATATAGCATATAAAGGTAACTTGAGACATAAACATACTTAAATGGAATAATCTTACGGTCGACTTCCATATATATCACTAAATGGAATAGCCATACCGCCAACTTCCATACCCAATGCATTGGAGGTTATAACATAACCACCCATCAAATTTTCAAGTACCATTATATAATCATCTCACATAAAAGATTTAAAATATCAACATTTCAATCATAAAATTACAAGAAATATTTTCAAGATATTGAAACAGTAAAAATACTTTCAAAACCATTTTCAATACCAAAATATGTAAAAAGGGTATATGGTATTTATTTTACATTTAAAAACATCATGGCTTGTTAATTAATCCAAATATCAAATAATGATCGCGGTAGTGGAAAGGTCATTGTCGCCACATACGTTAAAAACATTCCATTTTTCATTTAGTAAAAAGTTTCTTAGAAAAAAGATTCCATTTTAATTAAAGTAAAAGTAAAAGGGGTTTATTCAACACCATGTAAAAGGAGGTGTATATTATCAAAACATGCATCAATGAAAGAAGATTTAGACAAAGTCCATTACCTTGTGTCTGACTTGTCTTGTTATTTCTTTATCTACCTGAATAATAAATTTAAGTTAATTTATAATTGCTTCAGAACCTTTTTCAATTTTATTATTTCTTTTATATCACTTATTACCCTGCTATAAAAATCATATAATTATTCAAGTTCATATCGGTCGTTTTGTCGATGTTCAGTAAATGAGTCAAAAATGAACTTGTTATAATTAAAAATTGTCCATGTGGTCAAAATTCCATTATCTAAAAAAAATTATTCATGATTTAGATATAATATATTTCATATATATCCTGTATATATGTATTTATAATAGTCTAAAACATTTGGAGATAAGAAATGAAATGTACCGTTCATGGAGACGGTAAGCCGTACGTACGCATGAACGCTGCTTTAATTTATTTGTCATATTAATGAAATAAAAACTAAATTCTAAATAGGTGTATTATAATTCTATTATAATATCATTTTTATATATGTTATATAATTTTATTAAATCCATCTTTTATACGTTCCATTTATGGCATGAACGAGTCATATCACTTTGAGGGGGCAGTAGTCTGCACTTCCACAAATGAAATTATTGTATTTATACCACATTAAAAGCATAAAGGTATATCATAAATGATAATTAAATAAGCATAGAGATAAAATAAATATCATATATAATATATATAATTTCGTTTCTATTATAATGTCCACCATGGTAGGAGGTAGGATATAATTGAACAATAATTGTTTCATGAGGTAGTAGTTCACCGTCTACAAAAATAGTATGTTCTAAATCCATTAGATGGAGGTGTGTGTGAGTTTAGGTAGAATAATTATCATAAAAACATCCTAGTATATTTAATATACTATTTTTTATAAAATAATGGAATAAAGATAGTTTATGGTGGTTGTATAAGGAAAATAAATGGAGGAATCTTGAGAGAAGACATTACCTCAAATCAGGTAACTCCTTTTGATTTAAGATAAAATTCCTTATTGAATTGCCTTTTTCCTAGGGAAAGTATTATAGGAGAAATTAAATAATTTTTGGAGCTTATTTTTTCAGGTTTTGGATGATACAATGGGATTGATAGGTGTGAGTAAAGAGTTAGACGTGGTGTCCTTTTATAAGAGGGGGGAGGGGAACTTAAGGAATATCTTGAAATATTATTTTATTATAAACTGAATTTCAATTTAAAAAGGTCTCCAACTCATTTAATTCAAATATAGTGTGAGTATTTTTCTATATCCTTTCAACCAATATGTTTTATACAAGTTTTGGTTTCATATTTAACCTTATCATTTATTTTAACCCTTAGTTAACTAATTTAACTCTTACCATATCTTCTTATATACTCATACTATATGGTTAATATAGTTAGCATAAAATTCCAATAGAACCTCAAGTGATTCATTAATGAAATTTTCAATCTTATATAATTCATTTTTCCTAATCTTATATTTTTAGGACTATTATATCATTTAATAAAATATTAATTGTTTTAAAAACTCATTTATGTTAATTTTTATACTATTCATATCATGACTTTAAAAATCCACAACTTGATTATTTCCAAAAAACTTCATTACTTCAAAGATACCAAGTCATAATCATCCATAAAATTATTATATAGCATAAAAAGTTTCAAAATAAATTTATTTTAATATTTATAATCTCATTTATTTAAATCTTTCATTAGTAGGGTAATCACTATATCACCATTGTGTCACAAATAAATTTATTTATTTAATGTCTAAAAATTATAAAAAAATACCATGATGTAGGAAATATTTTTATCTATCAAATTATTATTTATATTCAAATATATCACTTATATAACCCCATATAAAAATGTTTTACAAAAAGATATATGTTTATGTTACATTTTTCCTTAACTCTAAATCAATTTTTATAAAATGTCATTTTCACTTACAAGTGGATCCATGGGGTCTCACAATCAACCCAAGGATACCCATGTTCGATAATATATCATCAAATAGGGTTATGACACAGGTTAAAGTAATTTAATACTTTTATAATATTATTTTTTACCCTTATTTACCGGATTTTCCCTTTTACCATGGTAAATAAAATATTTACTGAAGTTAATATTCATAATGTCTTAAAATAAAACATAAATATTTATAAAATTTGTACCTCCTGTTTCAAAATATGGAATCCATTTTTCCGAATTAAAAACATAGAAGTTGTAGGAATTAATTTAAAATTAATTCCTGTTTTCAAAACCAAAAAATGTGTTTTTAAGAAGTAAAAACTACCAAAAGATTGACATGTGTTTATGTCCAATTTCAATGTGAAATTACTTCCAATGACCAAAATTGGATTAAAAGGTAAAAATATAATCCAATTATACTTTAAAACCAATTAAAAGTACAATCTAACTATATAACTAAATTATATTAAATGGCAATTTGGAATTAAAATGTAGTATTTTTCACTATTCATTAAAAAATGAACTTTATCAGAAAAATACCAAACTTTTACCCAAAGTAAATTTTGTTGTTAAGATTCTATAGAATAATTTTATTTTTTCAAATAGAGCATATAAAAGTGAAAAAAAAACTATATTTGAAAAGGATTCTTCATCAAAAGGTGATAAGACGACTTTTTAAAAATATTTGAGTTTTTCATGCTTAAATTTGGATTCCTTCTTATTTTAAGCCTCTAAAACTTATTGAATAAAAGTAAAAACATTTAACAAACATGTGTAATCATATTTTAATTAGTTTTTTTAATTCATACCAATACAATGTCTAGGCATTAACTACCATTTAAAATAATATTATTATTATTTTGTTTTTCGGTATCACCCAATGTTGTGTGCAACGTAAGATTTCAAAGAAACATGTTGTTGTGTGTTGAGTATGCTATAGTACATAGCATCCCCTTTAAAGTAAAATTAATATTTAATTCCAAAATTTTAATAAATATGAAAATTTCATGTTCATTATTTACCTGGGATGTTACATCCTTCCTCTCTTTTGGGAATTGCATCCTCAAAATTTTAAAATTGGGCACGGAAACTTCATTAAAAGTCCCACATAATAAAAAGAGTAAATAAAACTATCACTTTAAAAGAAATAAATATAAGTATAAAAGTCACCTAAGATAACGCATACTAGGATTCCATATAGGAAAACATGGATATGGTAGAAAAACTAACCATCATGTTCTGATGGAGAGTGATTGAAAAAATGATTAGGAGAAAGTTAACAATATGAAAACCATAAACTTGTGATGGGTTAAATGGTATTTGATTTCTCATTATGAAAATTAAATGGAATATGTCTTTTGTTTTAAGTTCCCTCTCATAGATTTGTAGAATTTATTTATGAGATTGACTATGAACATAAAGAAATATACTTATTATTCAAGTCGAGTTTCATCCTTTAATAAGTTTCTACCAAAAACTCATATTTTCTACAAATGATGAGTATTCAAGATGACTAGGTCACACATGAAGTTATAGAATCAACTTATAGAGAATAACATGATCCAAAAATGATGAACCACATATTTCATCTATCTTTATACATTAACCAAAACCAAAATGGTTAGTATGAGATCAGATAATCCCATAAAAGGATAATCCTTTATAAAAAGAAATACTACTCTTAATATTAAAAATTCAACAAACAATAACCAAAGCTCAAAAAAGACCATTCAACACACAATTTTCCTTAAAATTATTCAAAATAATCCAAACTAAGTTTGAAACACAAAATTCATAAGGATTTGATCACATATTCTTCCACAAAAATCTTAACATTTATCTCTAAATAACATCGGCTACTCTTAAGGTATCATACTAAAATGTAATTAACCTTAACACATTTTATCTATGATAGGTTAATCATTTCCATAAATAAACCAAATATCTATATGTCCACAATAAAAAAATAGATTCTTCCAAAATAAAATTCTACCATTACTCCATAATTGAAATCCCAAAGTATTCAATTTTCCTTAAGCATAGAGTGTTCCCAAAAGAGATAACATCTTCCAAAATAACCTTTATCACTTAATCACCAAATAATTTTCCTATACTAAGGATATCCATTTAATAAAACATAAGTTCCAAAAATCAATTTATTCTTGATCTATAAAATAATTTAACTAAAAATAAAAAGTCATGCTAACCAGGGACTTCACTTAGTCCAATGGTAGACGATACGCCCTTATCACCCTTCAGTTGTGGGTTCGATTCTCATGAACTTTTCGGAAAAAATGGGTTGTCACACATCCTACTTGTTGTCCTTTTTCAAAAACTATATCATTTTATAACATTCCCAAAAATGAGATAAATTCCTCAAAAATAATCGTAACATATTTTAACCACAATTGTTATCTCATACCTAGAATTTTCATCCCAAAAGAGTAATAACCTGTAATTTCCTAAAATTCAAGGATCATATACACCCAAATTGTTCTTTATAACTATATCCACAAAAGAAAAGATAATTATTCCTAAAATAGAATTTTTACATAACAAACTAAATAGTTACACATACAAGAGAAAAGTATTCCAAATTAATCTCATCAACAATGAGCATTAATACTTTTAAACATTTCATCACCCAGATATCTAATATATGTTTTGAATTTCTAAAATGTATACATCTTAATCATCCAGTATTATCCATGATCCCTTAACAATTTTTTTTAACTTGTTCCGTAATACTTCTTTTTTACAAAAAAAATCAAAAATCATATCCTAAGATTCAATAATATAAAAACATCAACTAAGAAAAAATCAATACCTTTCAAAGGTCAATTCTAGTTTCCACATCCTAAACTAGAATGGAATTGGGCATTAGTAAACAAATATTTGTATGGTACTTCTGATCCCATTCATGAACCTTCTTCATAGTAAATCTATTTGTGTAATGACCTTATAGACCACTTTTAAAACATTCAATTGATCCCTCAAAAAGAACTTCTTTCCTTTTCCTAGGGCCAACTGAACTATTCATTTTCCCAAGTCATTTTATAGATTTATGACCTTCATTACCACATATATAACATCTTCCCTTCCCTTTGAAACATTTTCCTAAGTGTTTCTTTCCACATCCTTGACACATAGGTTTTTTTAATATACTTACCTTTACGATTATTACCGTAACTTCCCTAGGGATTCATTTCTCACATATATAATGCCTTAGAAAAATCACCAAGGTTCAAGTGGTCAATAATGACTCCATATAGTTGGTTGAGAATAACCACAAGAGTTCTCATTTATGCTCTCATTTCATTCGGTTTCTTATTCAGAAAACCACCACAGTTTCCTTCACATCCATTGTTACTTTGGTGCCAGTTAGATCCAGCCACTTACAAAATCCAAAAGGTCACTATGAGTATATAAGTAAAATAATTATATACTTTTTTATGAGGAGGGTAAACAATAATATATACATATTCATGTTATCTTAAACTCATTCAATTTATCTATAATAACTATGACTCTTTCTAATAGGATAACCATTATGGTTATATCACTTATGCTTAAATAACACCCTAACCTCTAAATTTATCTAAACTGACCTCTGTTACCAACTGTAAGGACCCAGAATTAAACATTATTTAATCTTAATTAAGTTAATAATTCACATTGAGGATCTTTTTAGGTTTAGAGATTTATAGAATTAGGCCATAAATTATATATAACAGCTTTATTATTACAAAGTATAAATATCTACACATTATCCATTTACATTCATAAAACAAAAAATTTTAAAAAAGAACATGTTTTCGTTTCTTTCTTAAACATCACAACTTTTCTTGATCCCATACTTGGATATATTCACCTTTAAATCCTGTGAAAAAACATTTCAAAACTTGGGATGATAATTAAAATATTAGAAAGGCATACAAAAAGAAGGAAAATAGTTAGTTTTCAAAAAAAAATGTAAATAATGAATACGATATCATAAATTAATACTTTTCACCTTAAAGAAGTAGAAAAAACACTTCACTGAATATAATCTCATTGATTACCCTTTTTTGTAACCAGAATATTATCAACAAACCTATATAAAGCAATATGTAGAATATAAAGGTAACTTGGTACATAAACATACTTAAATAGAATAACCATACGGTGGACATCCACACATATCACTAAATGGAATAGCCATATAGATGACTTCCATAACCAATGCATTGGAGGTTATAATATAACCAGGCGTCCTTATTTTATCATGGAACCACCCGTCATTTGGTATATCACGTAACCACCCATCAAATGTACAAGTATCATTATATAATCACCTCCCATAAAAGATTTAAAATATCAACATTTCAATCATGAAATCACAAGAAATATTTTCAAGATATTGAAACAGTAAATTCACTTTCAAAACCATTTTCAATACCAAAATATGTAAAAGGGTATATGGTATTTGTTTTCCATTACAAAACATCACGGCTTGTTAAGGAATCCAAATATCAAATAATTTTTGCAGTGGAAGAAAGGTCATTGTTGTTGCATACGTTAAAAAAATTACTTTTGTCATTTTGTAAAATGTTTCTCAGAAAAAAGATTTAATTTGAATGAAATAAAAATTCAAATGGGTTTATTATATACCATGAAAATAAGGATATGTATATTATCAAAAAATGACTCAATTAAAGGAGATTGAAACGAAGTCCCTTACCTCATGTCTGACTTGTCTTGTTCGTTATTTATCTACCTAGATAATAAATTTAAGGTAATTTATACTTGCTTCAAAACCTTTTAAAAGTTTATTATTCCTTTTATATCACTTATTACCATGATATAATAATCATATAATTATTTAAGTTCATATCGGTCTTTTTCGATGTTTGGTACATGAGTTGAAAATGAACTTGTTATAATTACAAATTGTCCATGTGGTCAAAATTCTATTATCTCCAGGATTATATTCATTATTTAGATATCATATATATCATAAATATCTAGTATGTATGTATTTATAATAGTCCAAAAAAATTAGAGATAAGAAATGAAATGTATCATTCAAGGAGACGGTAAGTCGTATGTACGCATGAACACTACTTTCATTTATTTGTCATATTAATGAATTGAAAAATAAATGATGCATAGGTATATTATAATTCTAGTATAATATCATTTTTTATATATGTTACATAATTTCAATAATTCCATCCTTTATATGTTTCATGTATGGAATGAACGATTCATATCACTTTGAGGGGGTGGTAGTCTTCACTTCCTCAAATGAAATTATCGTATTTATACAACATGAAAAGCATATAGGTATGTTATAAATGATAATTAAAGAAGTATAGAGATAAAATAAATATCATATATATTATATATAATTAAATTTCCATCATAATGGCCATTATGAGAGGCGGTAGGAGATAATTGAACAATCATCGTTTCGTGGGGCAGTAGTTTGCCGTCCACAGAAACAGTATGTTCTAAATTCATTAGATAAATGTGTGTTTGAGTGTAGGTATAATAATTATCATAAAAACATCATATTATATTGAAGATTATTTTGTTGCTATAATATAATGGAATAAATATAGTTTAGTGTGGTTGTGGAAGGAAAATAAATCGAAGAAACTTGAGAGAAGACATTACCTCAAATTGGGTAACTCCTTTTGATTTAAGTTAAAAGGCCTTATTGAATATTCTTATGTCAAGGTAAAGTATTACAGGAGATATTAAATAATGTGGGGATCTTATTTGGGAAGGTTTTGGATGAGACAATGGGATTTAGAGGTGTGAGGAAAGAGTTAAAGGAGGTGTCCTTTTATAAGACGGAAGAGAGGCGCTTAAGGAATATCTTGAAATATTATTTTATTATAAACTAAATTTATATTTCAAAATATCCCCAACTCATTTAATTCAAATATAAGGTGATTATTGTTTGAAATAATTTCAACCAATAGGTTTTAGACAAGTTTTGGTTTTATATTTAACCTTATCATTTAGCTTCAACCCTTAGTTAACTAATTTAACTCTTACTATATCTTCTTTTATATGCATACTATATGGTTAATATAGTTACCATAAAATGACAATAAAAACTCTAGTGCTTCATTAATGAGATTTTCAAGCTTATTAAATTCATTTGGATGAATCTTAGATTTTTAGGACTATTATATCATTTAATAAAATATTAATTTTTAAAAAAAACTCATTTATGTCAATTTTTATACTATTCATATCATGACTTTTTAAAAATCCAAAACTTGATTATTTTGAAAAAACTTCATTAATTAAAAGATAACAAGTAATAATAACCAATAAAATTCATGTATTGTATAAAAAGTTTCAAAATAAATATTATTTAATATTTATAATCTCATTTATTTAAATCTTTCATTAATAGGGTAATCACTACATCACCACTGTGTCATAAATAAATTTATTTATTTGATGTCTAAAAATTATAAGTAAAATACCATGATGTAGAAAATATTTTTATATTTATAATTACTATATATAGTTGAATATATCACTTATATAACCCCATAAAAACATTTACTAAAAGATATGTGTTTATGTTAAATTTTTCCTTAACTTTAAATTAATTTTATAAAATGTCATTTTCACTTACAAGTGGCTCCATGGGGTCCCAAAATCGACCCAAGGATACACATGGTCAGACATGTATCATATAATAGGGTTTGGATACATTTTATGGTAATTTAATATTATTATAATATTATTTTTTACCCTTATTTACCAGATTTACCCTTTAATAATGTTTAATAAAATATTTACTTAAGTTACTATTCATAATATCTAAAAATAAAAGTTACCTATTTACACAATTTGGAACTCCAGATTCTAAATATGGAATCCTTTTTTTCAAATTCAAAATACATAAGTTCCAAAATTTAATTTAAAATTAATTCTCGTTGTCAAAACCAAAAAGCATGTTTTTAAGAAGTAAAACCTACCAAAAGATTGACATGTGTTTATGTCCAATTTTGAAGTGAAATTACTTCCAATGACCAAAATTGTATGAAAAGGTAAAAATATAATATAAATAACACTTTAAAACTAGTTAAAAGTAACATATAACTATATAAATAAATTATATCAAAAGGAAGTTTTGAATTAAAATGCAGTATTTTTCACTATTTGTTAAAAATTGAACTTTACCAGAAAAATACCAAAATTTTACCCAAAGTAAATTTTGATATGTAGATTATAAAGAAGAAGCACTACTGGAAATATAGACAATACCAACGGTTCAAAAACATTGGTATAGGCTGGAAAACCGTTGGTATAAGATACACCAACGGTTTCCCAAACTGTAGGGAAGTAAGGCGTTGGGAAATCCCTTTACCAACGGTTTAAGGAAAACCGTTGGGAAAAGGTGGTGGAAGTTTTAATTTCCCAACGGTTCCTCTAAACCGTTGGCAAAAGGATTTACCAACGGTTTAAAACTATTGGAAAATTCATATTTTTGAGCTTATACCAAGGGTTTAAAACCGTTGGTATAGCTTTTTACCAACGGTTTAGATAAACTGTTGGTATATATTCATATATGCTCAAAGCATACCAAAGGTTCTAAACCATTGGTATAGCTTTTTACCAATGGTTTAGATAAACCGTTGGTATATATTCATATATGCTCAAAGTATACCAACGATTCTAAACCGTTGGTATTGGGTATTTTCACAAAAAACCAGTAGCCTACATATAGTTGCCTCCCCTTGATACACCTACATAAAAAACATCACAAATAACATATAGAAATAGAATTCAAACACCACAAAAAACATTGGAAATAGCACAAAAAACACATAAAAACATCACTCTTCCAACCATGTCATGTACTACAATTCCCCATTTCAATCTTCATATAACAACAACTCTTCCAATTAACCTATTTCAATTTATTGGGTTCACACATATCAATTTTTTCTTACTCAAAAAGGTGATGATTATGATAGAAATTGGTTCATGAGGGGTATGTGTGATAAAGTGAATTAACAATGTGGTTAATATTTATGCATCATCTAGAGTGATGCATGACTTTCATTGAATGTGATGTGGGGGATATCTAGAGAAGGGAGGGGGTTATCCAGGAAGAGGGGAGGGGAGATTTCCAGGGAGTGAGTATGGGGGTCATGGAGAATGTGCAACAAGGATTTGTATTCAAATTATAGCATATCATCACATGCATTTGATGAGCATGAGCTAATAAGCTTACCAAGTCATTCATATAGTTCAAGACATACAAAAATGGAATAATCCCAAATAACATTGAATGATCAAAGAAATAAAAATAGGCATGTGATATCAACATGCCTACATTTACATATCATCCATGAGGTATAACATTTAATCAAATTGTAATAGAATTATACATAAGGCATATGAGTCTCATTTACTTGCATACACTGTGGTAAAAAAGGAAAATGTTATTCATGTTCGGGGGGCTGTCCGGGGTCCAAGGAGGAGGGTGGGGGGCTATCCAGGGTTCAGGAAGGGGTGGGGGGGATGTCCGGGGATGTTCGTTCATGTCACATTTGACTCATGGATCGTTTTCCTTAAGTTTCAACAGAATTCGAATGCATTTGGTCAGTTTGTTGTATGCCAGTTGTTGATTTCACTTAAAATTAAGTCCATTTTTAACAAAATAGAGGCACTTTGAGTGGTGTCGGCCACACCGGGCCTTGGATTGAGGCAGGTTTGACTCAAACACGTCACATATGAGACATGGATTGTTGTGAAAAAGTAACAATACAATCAGAATCTGTTTGATCGGTTTGGCGTATGTACGTAAAATATTTTCCATTTTAAACAAAATACATACACATTGAGTGATACCGGCCACACTGCGCTTCATATTGATCCAGGGTTGACTCATACGCATCACATATAACCCATGGATCATTTTCCTAAAGTGTCAACGCAATCAGAAGGCGTTTGGTCAGTTTCTCATATGTTAGTTGTTGATTTCACTTAAAAATAAGTCCATTTTGAACAAAATAGAGGAAGTTTGAGTGGTCTCGGCCACACGGTAACTCGGATAGAGGTAAAGTTGACTCGTACACGTCACATTTGACCCATGGATCATTTTTCTTAAGTTTTAATATAATCTGAATGTGTTTGGTCGGTTTGTCGTATGTCGGTTGTTGATTTCACTTAAAATTAAGTCCATTTTTAAAAAAACAGAGGCACTTTGAGTGGTGTCGGCCACACCGGGCATCGGATTGAAGCGGGGTTGACTCTTACACATCACATAAGAGTCATGGATCATTTTTCAAAAGTATCAACACAATCAAAAGCCGTTTGATTGGTTTGGCGTATGTACGTAAAATATTGTCCATTATAAACAAAATACATACACTTGGAGTGATACCGGCCACACCACACTTCGGATTGAGCCGGGGTTGACTCTTACACATCACATATAACCCATGGATTGTTTTTCTAAAGTGTAAATACAATCCTAAGGCATTTGGTCGGTTTCCCGTATGTCAGTTGTTGATTTCACTTAAAAATAAGTCCATTTTGAACAAAAGAGAGGTATTTTGAGTGGTCTTGGCCACACCGCACCTCATATTGAGTCCAATTTGACTCATACACGTCACATTTGACCCATGGATAGTTTTCCTTAAGTTTCAACATAATCTGAATGTGTTTGGTCAGTTTTTCGTATGTTAGTTGTTGATTTCACTTAAAATTAAGTCCATTTTTAACAAAACAGAGGCACTTTGAGTGGTGTCGGCCACACCGGGCCTTGGATTGAACCGGAGTTGACTCGTACACATCACATATGAGTCATGAATCGATTTAAAAAAGTATAAACACAATCAGAGGCTATTTTATCGGTTTGACGTATGTATGTAAAATATTGTCCATTTTAAACAAAAGAGGGACAGTTTGGGTGGTTCCGGCCACACCGCTCCTCGGATTGAGGCGGGGTTGACTTTTACACGTCACATATGACCCATGGATCGTTTTCCTAAAGTTTCAATAGATTCTTAATGCATTTGGTCAGCTTTTTGTATGCCAGTTGTTGTTTTCACTAAAAATTAAAGTCATTTTGAACAAAAGAGAGACATTTTGAATGGTACCGTCCACACCATGCCTCGGATTAATGCGGAGTTGACTTTTATACGTCACATGTGACCCATGGACCGTTTTCCTATAGTATCAACAGAATCCGAATTCATTTGGTCATTTTACCGTATCTCAGTTGTTGATTTCACTTAAAATTAAGTCCATTTTTAACAAAACAGAGGCATTTTGGGTGGTGTTGGCCACACCAAGCCTTGTATTGAGGCGGGATTTACTCATACACGTCACATTTGACTCATGGATAGTTTTCCATAAGTTTCAATATAATCCGAATGTGTTTGGTCGGTTTTCCGTATGTCAGTTGTTGATTTCACTTAAAATTAAGTCCATTTTTAACAAAACAGAGGCACTTTGAGTGGTGTCGGCCACACCGGGCCTCGAATTAAGGAAGAGTTGACTCATACACATCACATATGAGTTATGGATCGTTGTGAAAAAGTATCAACACAATCAGAATCCATTTGATCGGTTTGACGTATGTACGTAAAATATTCTCCATTTTAAACAAAAGAGGGACAGTTTGGGTGGTTTTGTCCACACCATGCCTTGGATTGAGCCGAGGTTGACTCGTACACATCAAAAATGACCCATGGATCATTTTCCTAAAGTTTCAACAGATTTGGAATGCATTTGGTCGGTTTTCCGTATGCCAGTTGTTGTTTTCACTTAAAATTAAAGTCATTTTGAACAAAAAGGAGACATTTTGAATGGTACCATCCAAACCGCGCATCGGATTGGGGTGGGGTTGACTCGTACACGTCACATATAACCCATGGATCATTTTCCTATAGTATCAATAGAATCCGAATGTTTTTGGTCAGTTTACCATATGTCAGTTGTTGATTTCACTTAAAATTAAGTCCATTTTTAAAAAAACAGAGGCATTTTGAGTGGTGTCGGCCACACCGAGCCTCGTATTGAGGCGGGGTTGACTCATACATATCACATTCGGGGGTGTCCGGGGGGCTGTCTGGGGTCCAGGGAGGCGGGTGGGGTGGATGTCCGGGGGGCTGTCTGGGGACCGAGGAGGAGCATTGGGGGCTGTCCGGGGTCCAGGGAGGAGGGTGAGGGGGGGCTGTCTGGGGGGTGTTCGGGGGCTGTCTGGGGACCATGGAGGAGGGTGGAGGGGATATTTGGGGGTCTATCTAGGGGGTAGTCCGGGGACCAAAGAGGAGGGTGGGGGCTATCAGGGGGGATGTCCGGGGTCCAGGGAGGACGATGACATGTCAGTGGCAGGGGAAGGGTCTAGTCGGGTACGCAGAGATGCTCGTCTACCTCTGGTACGAACCTCCCTCATACCATCAGCCTAAGCAATGAAAGAATGGAATAATGAAAAGTGAACATACTTATGTACCTGTAAAATCTACACATAGATAGCACATAGACGCATCATGTCATAAAAAATAACACCAATGATCAGACAAAATAGAAGTAGTCATGCAGAGTAATGACAAGTGCACATACAGATCAGAAGCAGCTAAGAAATTGTTGCAAACATGCCATGTTTATTCCCTAAAACAAAGTAAAAAAGAAAAATGATGAAACTCTAGAACATGGGTTGCCTCCCAAGAAACTCTAAGTTTTACGTCTTCAGCCAGATGGATGTACACTGGTCAAACATCTTGGTCCATCAGCTCAGAACTCCTCTGCCTCTTACAAGAACTGGTGGTCGTGTCATCAAGCTCACAGGGATTCTTAGTGGGATTGATCACTTCAGGATCGTAGAGGGCGTGAATCTGGTGTGGAAGTAAGAGAATCTGGCAATCGTCATCAGCCAGACGCTTAGTGGGATTGATCACTTCACGAGCGTAGCGGGCGCGAATCTGGTGTGGAAGTAAGAGAATCTGGCGCTCGTTGTCAGCCAGACGTTGAGTCACCCGTCGTACGAGGTCAGATAGAGATGGGATGTGCACATCGATGATCATGGAAGAGGCAGACAAGCTAGACATTGTTGGTTAAGATGCATCCACAAATAGATTCATTTTTATATATTCTAACCTTTATAAATGTTTGTCCCATTTTTACATACAATTAATGGGTGAAAATTGTGAAAAATAACTTATCGGATATATAAAAATGGACTTAATCACGGACATGATGCATAATATCTCAAATATTCCTCATTGGATCCCAATTTGAAATTTTAACCCATTATCAAATGTCTTATATCAATTTATTTTTATTTGGATCCTTAAGGTTGATAGCTTTTTGTAAAATCTAGCCAAGGGAGGACAGACTAGTGACTTGGCATACAATTGGATGTTATGTGGTGAAAACCACATTATAAGCATTGTTTAGGATATTATTGAGGTGGTTTGGGGATCAAATCTATCTTTTTAGAGAAAATCCAGCATGTCCAAGTTTGGTGGTCAAATTTTTGAAGTGGGGGGGTATTTGGTGGTTGAGGAGGGGGGTGAGGGGGATGTCCAAGGTCTAGGAGGAGGGTTGGGGGGCTTTCTAGGGTCCAGGAAGGGGGGTGGGGGATGTCTAGGGTCAAGGAGAGGGGAGAAGGGGTTGTCCATGGTCCAGGAAGGAGGGGGGTTGTCCAGGGTCCATCGAGGAGGGGGGCTATCCAGGGTCCAGGGTGGAGGGTGGGGGGGCTTCCTAGGGTCCAGGAAGGAGGGGGGACTATACAAGGTCCTGGGAGGAGGGTGGAGGGGGGTTGTCCAGGGTCCAGGAGGGGGGCTATCCAAGTTTCAGGAAAGAGGGGGGGTAGGCTGTCCAAGTTCTAGGAGGGGGGGAATGTCCAGGGTCCAAGAGGGGGGTGTCCAAGGTCCATGAGGAGTAGGGGATCTATTAAAGGGAGGAAATCCCCAAATAATTCGTTGAAAATTAACTAAACTTAATCCAAAAAACATCACAATTGCAATCCATCACCCAACTAACATCCAATTCATCCTCAATATCACTAACCTTCACATGCCATAAACAACACAACCTAGTTTATACCAAATTAAAATAGACATCAAAAATAATAGATTCAAAACATTAAAACAAAGGTAGTACTTATAGATTTAGAGTGTAGAACTAAAAAATTGTTTGATTTAAGATGGATCTATGAGTGGAATGAGTTTCTGAGTCTTTGTATAGATAGATCCCTCACGTTTAGGTCAAATCAAAATTGAAAATAAAAAAATAGATGAAGAACATTATAAATGAGGTAGAACTTACAAATTTGAAGGTTAGAACAGAAAAATTGTTTGATTGAAGAGGATGGATAGAGTTTCGGAGACTGGGTAATGAGAGAGCGTCGGGAGAGCTTCAGTTTCAGGGTTGTATTCAGGCGAACAGAGAATTGGGGGAGAATTCGGGGTTCTGTGTATTTGGAGGAACTTTTCCCCAACGGTTTTTTAAAACTGTTGGGAAAACTATGATTTACCAACAGTTCACTAAAACCATTGGTAAAGGTGGTGGAATTGGGAGATATCCCAACGGTTTTATCAAAACGTTGGGAAAAATGGGTTCTATTGGGAGATATCCCAATGGTTTGATAAAACCGTTGGAAAAAGGGTGTGTACTCCACATATACCAACGGTTTTCTATAACCGTTGGAATCAAAGTGTTGGTATAGCCCTCCATTCGAGTAGTGAAGTTTATTTTTTAAAATGGATCATATAAAAGTGACAAGACAATATTTAAAAATGATTCACCATCAAAAGTTGGTAAAACTATTTTTTAAAAATATTAGAGTTTTTCATGCTTAAATTTGGATTCATTATTATTTTATGACTCTAAAAATTTTTAGATAAAAGTAAAAACATTTAACAAAAATGTGTAATCATGTTTTAGTTAGTTTTTTCCATTCCTGCCAATACAATGGCTTGGCGTTAACTACCATTTAAAAGAATAATATTATTATATTATTTTTTGTTATAACTCAAAGTTGTCTGCAATATAAAATTTCAAAGAAAATCATTGTTGCGTGTTGAGTACACTATCAAACATAGCATCCACTTTAAAGTAAAAATAATATTTAATTCAAAAATATTAATAAATATGAAAAATTCAAACTCCTTATTTACCTGGGATGTTACACAAATAATATAATCCTAAACGTAAACCAGAATGACATATTAATTGTCTATATAAATATACTAACCATATTAAATTGAAATCCAAAATTAAATATATGTAAGCATCACAAAATTATTTAGAGTATTCAAACGTATCCAAAATAAAATACTAAATGTTATAATGTTTATTCTGGTATACTAAGAATAAATCAACATTGACATGCATGTTGGATATAAGAATCAAAAAATACACATTAAATGAATATGAATACATACCTTTGGGTACCTAAGAAATAGAATATTTTAAAAATTTATCATTGAAATCATATTTAGACATAAAATTAATTTTGTGACCAAAAGGTTGATTAAACTTAAATGGTAAATCACAATAATAATAACCATAAAATACACATTTAAAGTAATTAACTAAATAAATTTCAGTATATTTTGCTTTCACAAAATTACTTTCAAGCATAATAGGAATAAAAAAATCACAACTATGTTTATTTTTTTTATCATTACATTTCTTGAAATAAGAATAATTTCCAAAATTTACATTTTAAGAACATTTATTATAAATTATCCTTTTTTAGAAAAAACCTTTTTAGTCCTTAAATTATCAAATTAATTTTTCATTATTTCATTTTCCTTTTGAAAAATTTTCAAATCATGACAAGCCTTTTCATGTGAGGAAGAAGCTGTGTTTCTAACATTTTTATTTTCCTTTTTAAGATTCCTACATTGGTATTAAACTTTAGCCATATAATTAAACAATAAATTAAACCTTACTTCTTAATATTAATTATTCTTGGAAATAATATCTTTAATCCTATCATTTTCATATTTAAGATTCAAAATTTAAAAATAAACATTTAAGTTTCTCAATTTATCAATTTCAAGAGATAAATTCTTCTTATATTCAACAAATTTATTAAACATATAAGTTAAGGTCCTTTAATTTTCTAGAACCATTTTATATTTATCTTTGTGTGATATGTGTATATAAATCATTTCTTTTTTTAATATTTATTTAAATCGCACTTTTCTTTCATATCTGCAATACTTGGCTCATAATTCCTAGAATTGATAGATGATTAAGAATTAAAAATAAAATAGATATCATTAATTATACTGGTCACACATATATTTATAGTTTTTATAGCATATAAACTAATATCACATGAACAATAATGTGGATGTGAAAATGTAACCTTAGAATATTTTTCAAGAAATCCAACATTACCAATTTCTTTTAGAATTTATCCTTATTATAAGAGATTTTAGAATCACTCCATGAACACAGATATTTCATTTATTTTGTTTTAACCTTCCTTGTATTTTTGAGCTTTAGATAATTTGGTTTAATATTTCCTCTCTTCCTATAGCCATAAAAAATATTTTTGGAATAATGTAAATTCAAATTTGATTTACCTTGAATGATATCTTCTTTAGGAAAATGATGTTTTCCATTATAATGGTTGGAAACTCCTTATTCATGTGTCCAAACTTTCTGTAATTTTAGTAAATATATTTCATGGAATCTCCTTCTTTAAAGGTAGTTGTCTCAAGTTGTTTCTAAATATAATAATCCGTGTTAAAACTACAAATTTTATCAGAAATATTTCTAGAAAATGATCAATAAATAATATTCATGATCATATAATTAAAACCATATTTTAAAGAATCCATATCAAATTTAATTAAGTCATAAGTCTTAATCATTATTATCCCAAAATATAATGTCTATACTCTTTAGATAAGCTTCCGTCTGAATCTTCCACTGAGTATACTTACTAAAATTAAAATTTGGTGAAAATTTCATATTCAAACCACTTTTATTTATCAATCCATTCATCAAAGAAAAGATATTTCCTTCAATATTTTTAAGGACTAGGATAAAATGTTAACATAATTAATATAAATAAAATGAAGAAAAATATATCATAAATGATTCAACTTCTAATATCAATTATAAGATATTAAATAAAGTAACAAATTTATTTATCCTCAAAGGTTCTTGCACTAATACCAAGTGTTAGGTATCAGAAAGATCAGCTAACTAAACATATTAGGAA
This sequence comes from Viscum album, assembly GCA_963277665.1. Lineage (NCBI taxonomy): Eukaryota > Viridiplantae > Streptophyta > Magnoliopsida > Santalales > Viscaceae > Viscum > Viscum album. The sequence goes on along the minus strand of OY728134.1, from coordinate 859,788,733 downwards.
AATATCCATTCTCTGATGCCAATTATTATGTATCCAGATAAAAAATTATAGTTCTTAACTCTTAAAAGGATATTTCTTTAATACTAATTGTTAGGTCCTAGAGGGGTGATGGTAATAGAAAAGAGGGTGTGGATTTTCTTTCTTTAAAAATTAATCAGAGTATATAATTCTTGAGAAAAAATTGATTGGTTAAAAATTTAAAAAATTCAACCAAACTAATATATGAAAAGAGAGAAAAAATGAAATAAATTAAAATATAAACATAATACTTTTATAGTGGTTTAGATCTAAATGATTGCACTCCACTATTCACCCCTCTTACGAATTAGGAGGGATGGAGCCCACTATAGTATATAAATTTTAAAGGAGATTGAAAACTATTTACATCTTGCTTTTTCACACTATAAGTATCAACCCAATTCCCTTGTATTTTAAGGGTTCAGAAAGAAAAACTTAACTTTTACTAGAGAAGATCCAACCAATAATTTTATAGGATCAATCCTAAACTCCTACCTTTTTGGGTTTAGATGGAACCCAATATTTTACAGGAGGAAACCTAACTTAGTTTCTTATAGTTGTAGACCCAACCTAGACTTTCACTGGCTCAATCCTAACCTCTTTTATGTTACAGGTCAAGAGTAACACAATCTTCTAAAGGGAAAGATAAAACCAATAAACTTAAAGAAAAATTCATTTACTCAGGTATTTTATGGGTTAAGAGGAACCTAGTCTTCTTTGGGGATAGACTAATCTTAGTTATACCTTTTTTTAGGGTAGTATAACCCCATGTAAGAAAAACTAATTGAGATAATACAATACATACATTTATGGAAAAATAAAAGAATAAAATAGTAAAAACTAATGAATTATTTTCAACAAAGAAGTTTTATAATGAATTAGGTAGTTCTCAGGACCTACTAGATGTTAAAATAGTGAATCTTGGGAAACTACCAATTTACATCAGTAATTAGTTTAACAATGAAGCTACAGGACTCAGTTTCGAACTATGTAGTATGAAAGAGTAAAGTTAGAGCCACGTCTATAGTCTTCACTGCATGACTTTTTATTTTTATAAACCAAATAATAACATCTATTTTCTTAAATCTAAACTCTATGATTCTCCTTCATAAATTCCATTAATAAAATATTCATGTGGAACTAATTTTAATATTATATAAATAAAAATCATGTCACACACAAATTAATTAAAAGAATAAATGAACATTTAATATTACAATTAATATACTCATAAAATTTGATAATAAATTCTTTGGAATACTCCCATAATTTATATGATTATAACTTTTCATATTCTAAATTCAAAATTTAAATTCACCCATTCTTATTTTCTAGACATGTGATTCATGCATATTCTTCAAAAAACAGAGATAATTAATATCCAAATGAATTATATATTGATATTATATCAATAAAATAGTTAATAATCAATATTAATATTCTTTAAAAACTCCCTAATAATATTTTATCGAAACTCTATATATTCCAACCTATTTTAATTTGAATATATAAAGTTCCAAAAATTCATCGTGAATATTCATATATGTTTAATCCCATATGAATCTTAGTTAATACTTTATCAAAAAATTTAAAACATGTTCTCATGGATCATTGATCATTAATGAATAATTTTAGAATGAATAAAAAACTAATAATGTTTATAATAAACATGAAGCAAATGGAAATGTGAAGAATAATGTTATATATAACTTATTTCCATTTTCTAGAAAAAAAATATAGAAACTATTTAACCACATTTTAAAATTAACTTATATGATTTTCATGAAACATTTTTTCTATATGTATCCAAATCATAATATTTAAGAAAATCAATATAACTTAATTCACATAGGTGAATGTCACAAAATAAAATTCACATAAGGGAATTTACATAGCTATTTCATGTAATCAAATTCACATAACTATTTCTCACTATGTTCCCAAATCATTCACAAAGGAAATAATTTTCATGTAACCCAATATCAATTTATTTTTTTCTTATGTAAGTGAATTTTATCACATATCCAAATTCACGTAAGGGGTTTTGGAATTTTGAGAAATTGATTGACTTGTCAAATTTAAAACCTAAAAAAGACCTTATAAATGGAATAATTATCTTTGGGTCCAGTTTAATTATATTTAGATAATTTCAAAATATTTCCAAAGAATCAATAAACATATTAACAATATTTCTTTATCCTAAGTTATCATAAAAATAGGGTATCAAAACTATTTTGAGAAACTATAGATTTTAGAATGAAAAAATGAAGAAACTTATAACCTAATTTAGAATATGATAGATATCAGTTCAGGGTTTTATGTATTCTAGTAAAATTATTATAATTTTTTTATATTTACAAATCAATAAAAATCATAAAATTTGGAGGTTTTTTTCCTCAATAATTTTTCAAAATAAATTAGATTAACCGATTCTAGAAAATTGGCTATGTAGTTCATAAATTAGCTATATAAATTTCAATTTGGCCATGTGGATTTCAATTTGGAAGTGGTGAATAGTATAAAAACATGTGTAAAGGATATTTAAACTCAAAAATGACTTATTTAGCCTCTTAAATCAATAAGAAACATGAAGAACATATTTTGAACAATCAAAACATGAAATCTAAAGATATTTTAAGCAAATAATAATAAGATATAATCAATGTTAAGAACACTTTAATAAAAACACAATACAAAGTATCAAGACTCTTAAAGGAAATAAAACACACATAAATCATTGTAATTATCAAAACATAAATTGATTTAAGGATAATCTCAACAGTAACTAATTAAGACATATATGAAGTGAACTATGTAGATGATTACAATTTAGTCGATTACTATGACATAGCTTATTGCGTAAAGACATATAAATATCATTTGTTTTTTAAGAATTGAGATTTGAGTAAATTTTTGAGATAATAGTTATTAATATATCATGTGGAATAATTAATCCTGAGTCTTCAGGGTATTTCAATGAATATTTTAATAGGAATTCAAAAGATTTTAAAAAAGAGATAAATTAGGAATCAGTTGACCAATTTGAATGAGAAGGTCCTACTACATAAAGTCATGGGGTTTCCATAAATAAAATATATAGATATTAGATATGATATTTTTATAAAAAAATTCATAATGATTTTGTGAATATAAATATATAGTGTAGCTGTTGAAGAAAGTGGTGTAGAGAGAATTGAGGGAACTCTAGTGATTTTAGAATTCTAAGAGAGACAGATAAATCAAACCACAAGGAGGAGAATAATGTGAGATGAAGATAGGAGTCATAAAATGATATATACAAAAGTATTTAACAAAGAGTAGGATAATAATTATCCCACCTGATCTAGATGGAGTTTCAAGACCAACAAACTTGTTCCATGTATCTACTAAAGACCTTGAAGAGGAATGCGGATAGTCATATTGATCCATCTTTTCATTGAGAAATTCCTTATTTCCCAGTGATGTAGAATAAAACAATGATAGTAATAATATCTTTCTATGATGGATCCTCATTCAAGATAAGAGAAATAATCTAGTGGAACTCTAAATTAGGAGAAGACACGATGGGATTTTGTATTGATCACTTATGTAAGTGGGAATTTTTTATCTCTTATGGGACTATAGAGTGGGAACATTGTGGGACATATTATTCATGTGAATGATACTTTACCTATATATAACCACATATATATATATTTAAGAATCTATAATTGATAGGAGTAACTGATTATATAAAGGAGTTGGACTTTTTACCAAAACTTATAATTATAGTGCACTAACTTCTTTTAGTTTATTATTCTAAAAGAGGTGAGTTTGTGAGAAATTTAATTGATTGGATTAATAAATTTAACTGATTCAATTGGTTTAATTTAAAATTAGATGAAATTTTAAAAAATTCCACTAATCCCCCCCACCTCTCAGTGGACCATCTGACCTAGTGTCCTTTAAGTGGTATCGGGGGGAGGTTAATTCTAAAGATCCAAATTTTTACCTAATTGTATTTTAAAATTTTAGTAGGTGAATAATTTAGGAATCATTTTAGTATCCTTGGATAGAAAAAAATTAAATTTTCTCCTATGGATAAAAATCTGGAGATTTCTACCAAGATTCAAAAAAAAACGATAACAAAATAGAGGCAAGGATGTTAAATAAGAATCCAAAAGTAAATGAGTAAACACCAATAACTGAAGGTAATATGTTTTATATATTTTTCAATAATTATATTGATTATTACTATTATTTTAATGAATCTTTTTCAAGAGGTGATAAGGATGTGTCACATAGTGACCATCATTCCGAACTCAAGGAACATTTAAAAAAAGTTCTCGAATAAGTTGTAAATTGTATTTTTAGTACTATAAAGGGAATTATTTTTTATAAAGAGCAACTAAAATAATAAGTTAAAGAGGTGTAGGATACACTAATTAAGAATTTCAAAACGAATATGTCTCTCAAATATCTTATTGAATAAATAGAAAAATCAATATCACTTTATAATAAAACATGTATCCTTGTTGAAAAAGAATTGAAAAGGTATTCATGTGTGAAAGTTATTTCTAAGATTGTTTTTTAGAAGCTTTACATGAACTTGAAACTTTTCACAATGTTTTTTTGGATGTTAAAACTAATAAATTAGAGGTTAAATAAAAAAGGGTAAAGGATCTTGACAATTATTTAAAATAATAAAGAATAATTCATTAAAAACAAATAAGAAAGTAGAAGGAGGATTGGGAAGATAGGTTTAGATTTTTTTAAGGATGAAAATTACTCTCTCAAAATGAAGTTTTTATAGTTATAGGTGAGATTTAACAATTAAGAATCAACATAATATATAAATTCCCAAGTTGATGTAAAAGGAGATATTTCCACACAATTTTACATTAAGATTCATGACTCAAAGAAAACTCATTTTTATGGAAAGAAGAACATGATATCATACTCTAATAAAATGATAATATCCTTAAAGAAGAAGGTATCCCATAACCTAGAAAATAACCTATGTTCTAATGTTGATTCACTTGTTATTATAGGTTTAATGTAAATTTTTAGAAAATATGGATGGTGAAAAATATTGATAAACCCACCACATCATCGAGGCCGGATGAGAGAATATATATAAATATTGGTTCCAAAATAAGTTTTTGAAAGAGTGTTGGTTTCACTCAAAAAAACATGGTTCACAACCTATGAAATATGGATATAATATATCAAAAACATATAATAATATTCATAGGCAATTTTTGGTGTTTCTAGAAGTTTAGAAAAAAAATTAGAATGTTAGCGTAACTTTTAAATTCATTAAAATTATTAAATTCCATATGAAAGGGGGATAAAAGTTGAATAGAATGGATAACCTACTAAGAAAAATTATAATAAAGAATAGAAACATGATAATTCTATGAGGAGTAAACAAAACAAAATTATTGACTCAAAAACTCCTAACAAGTCAAAGAAAGATGAAAATATTCCAATCAAAGGGAACTTGAATATGTATTGTGACTTGTGTGAAAGGTGTAGGAAGTCATGACATATAGCCAACAATTTTTTAAAATTGATTCCTGTATAGCTAGAACTATTTAAAAATCAAGTAAAATAACCTGAAACTTCATGTCCTCAAATAACAATAATTTAAAAGGTGATTTTAATTGAAGGAAAAACTAAGATATGAAGAAATTAATGGACCAGATTTAAAGGAATATATTAGAATGAATGTTTTTTCCAAGAAAAATAAGATTAATCTCCTTATTTCCTATTATTTTAGGTTTTTGTAACTAACATGTAGAGAATTAAAGGATAAATCATGATGTTTTGACTATTGGGAATCATAGATAGATTGTACTTCAGTGAGTCTACTGACTTCCATGAAATGAAAGAAGAGGAGTACATCCCTTAATGTGTAGAACTTTGAGAATAACATGTCATTATAATGATTTTTTTTAATTATTGAGATTTTAAAAATATTTAAATCCAAAAGTTTGAGGTATTAGAATCACACTTAAAACCCTTTGTTATGATTATATTAAATTCACTTATTAAGGGGGGTATTAGTTTTCAAAATATGATTAAAATGGGGAGTAACATTAATTTTACATGAATACCTTTGGTGGTTTGTTGATATGTGTAAAGGTTACATGTTTCTTTTAAAATAATATGTTTTTATACCATCCATGTTTGAGAAATATAAAATTATGAGCATGATATCTTATGTATAGTAGTGTATGGATATAATGAACAACCTTGGTTGAATATCTATTGTTTTATATATTTTTTTCCCATGTAAACTTAGAGTATACCAACAAAAATATCTTTAAAAAGGTAACCATGTGGTATCATCCTTCTCTCATAAAAAATGGGTAAATGAAAATGAGTGCCTTAAAAGGCACAAGAAGATATGATAAAACCCCCATGTTTACTTTTTCATTTAATTTTCAAGAAGGGGTAGAAATAGAGAATCCATCCAAGAAAACATAATGATTTTCAGGAACTGAATTTCCAAAAAATTAAAAGGGGGTATTATTGTTCCTAGGTAAGTATTACAATTGTTTTCAATGGTTTAATATGTGTTATGGATAATGCTTAGATGATTTTTATAGATTCATGAGAAGGCATTGTATGTTATCTATTTAATATCATAAGACGATTGAGCTACTTTAATGTTCTTTGGAAAAATAAATGTGATGATATGGATTAAATAAATTGAGTGGAGAAGTTTATGACAATGTGGAAAAGATAATTTATGGTGATTAATGAGATTACATTCAAAGAAAGTAAATGAAATTGTTGATTAATTAATGAGAATTGTCTATAACATTTTTGATAAGTGTTGAAGTGGTTGAGAATTCCTATAAGTTGTCTAAATAGGATCTAATTGAGTTTGAGTGAAATCTCAAAAATCCCAGATTCATGTAAACATTTTGATAACATAGCCAAATCTGTGTAGTCGAATGATTCATATAATTTAACTTCACATGTATCTAAATTTGTAACATAACCAAGTGCATATTAATGTATCCAAATCACATAGGTGAATATGTTATCTATGCATTTTGGATAGAATCATGTAGTAGAAGTGAATGACGTGGTTGATTTATATATAGCTGAAAATAGCCACATATATAATTACAATATAGGTAAAGTGAAGCATGAAGCTGATTCGACATAGTAAATTATTGTGACATAGAAAATTTCATGAAGACATGGAAATATCGTATCTTTTTTAAGAAGTAATATTTTAGGATATTACTGAGATCACAAATATTTATATATCACGTGAAATAATGATGCCAAAGACTTTTTGATATTTAAATGAATATTTGAACAGAAATTCATATGAATTAAAATAAGAGATAAATCCATAATAATTTGACAATTTTGAATTATAAGATCTTTATTTTGAAAATTCTTGGGTTTTCATAATTCAAATATTAATAATTTGACTGTGATATTTTGAGAATAATATTCATGATGATTTTTTGAATATAACTATATAGTACAGGTATCGAAGAAAGTGGTGTCAGGAGAATTGAGATAACTCTCATGATTTGAGAATTATGAGAGAGAGTGATATATATAATATCAAGAAGAAGAATAATGTGAGATTAATTAAAGAGTAACTAAGGATATATACCTTAATATTCAAATAAACTGATGAGAATCTAGATCGAATAAGGTATGTAAGGAGTTCATGACAAGTAGACCAATTTCAAGTATCTACTAAAGATCTTGAAGAGATACACAGGAATACCTACTAATCTATCTACTCATGAAGGAAGATCCCATTTCCTAGTGGGGTATAATAAACCAAGGAGATGAATAAGATCTTTTTATGTTGTATCCTCATTAAAAATAATAGGAATACTCCAATGGGACTCTCTGTTGATCACTTTTGTAAGTGAGAATTTGTGATCCCTAGGGGGACTCTAGAGTGGGAACACTTTAGGACTCGATTTTAAATAAAATAGTACTTTCCCTATATATAACTACCTATATATAGTGAAGAATCTATAACCAGGGGGAAAAATCAGATGTAGCAAGGAGTGGGTCTTTATACTGAACCTTATAGTTATCATGTCCTAATTTCATTCATTTTATTACTATACATGTGGTGAGGTTGATAGAAATTCCATTGACTATATTGAGAATGTTAACTGGTTCAATAGATTAGATTTAAAAGGAAAATAGACCATAAAATAATACCATTGATTAACCCCCCCACAATAAATTATGGTCCACCATCCCTTTATATAAAAATCATAGGAAACTAAGGTAGTCATTGATCTACCATTGATCAGATGATATAGAATATTTCCCACTAATACATATGACACAACAACTCTAAAAAAATTAATTTTCAATTTCATAAATTCTCAATTTATTAATTTCTATTTTATCACTTCCGATGAAATAAAAAATTCACAAAACACTTAAGATATTAATTTTCTCACAAAAATAAAGATATCCCTTCAAAATATATAGTTTTAAACCACAAAGATAAATCATATAGAGTTTATATTATAGTAATATAGTTTTATTATCATCCATAAAAGATGGTTCAAGAAAAATTTATCTAATATATTTATAAACACTATAGTAATTAAAAATAATCTTCCTGAAAAGTTATCTAAAATAAAAAAAAATCCCTCTAAATTAAAGGTCTTAATGTAATATATAAAGAAAAACTTTTAAAAATTTAAAACATAATCTAAATAAAAAAATTAAAAAAATGTATATTCCAATTAAAACCCATATATTAGATATATAAATCTAGTTTCTAGTATGTACCAATATCAAGTATTTGTATTTACATTCATGAAATATAAATCTTCAAAGGTTCATAAGTATGGAAGAATAAAACCATAGGTAACCAAATTTTTCATATATAGAAATATCAGTTGAGATAAAAGCTCGTGTTTTTATAAATGATTAAAATCTATTTAAAGAATAAAATTTCATCCAATGTTACCCTCATTGACACATGGTATCAAAATGTTCTTTACTTGGAATAGAGTAATTTTAATGACATGTTGATATTATAATGGCTTTACTTCCATGTACATAAGTATTTATTTTTAATATTAGTTGACCATACATCTTCTCAATATCTTCTTATCTTATATTGATGTTAGAAAATAAATTTTTTATTATATCCACTTTAGACTTCAACTTAATAACCTCGTTCTTGTCAAGAGAAAAATATATTAACTTAAATTTTCCCCAAAATTTTTATTCTTAGGGTTATCAAATTTTAGATTGTATTATAATGAAATTACTACTCATTTTTCTTTCCTATTAGAAGTTAGTTTCTTTACCTAACTTTTATACATATAGAATTATGATATCATCTTTACATTCTCCTTTATTACCTCAGTCAACTTCTCTTTAGACTTAGTAAAAATTTTATTTCCCTTGTAAACTTCATATTTAAGACTTGAGTGTTTCTTATAAATTTTATAATACATATCACCAAATTTTACAAAATAAGACTTCATTTCATCATATATTTGAGTAACATTTCCTTCATCATAAAAATAAGCTGAATATTTATCATCACTTTCTTCTTCAATAGATAATTATTATAGATAATTATTCAAATAAAATTATGAAAAATCTTCACCAATATAAATATTTACTAAAAAATTATATTATCTATGGTTTTTATATTATCATAAAATAAATTAATTCTTATACTATTATCACTTTAATATAATGAAATATTAGAAAATTTATCACAACAACTTTCACTCCAAATGTATAAAGACTTTAGTATTTTCTTATCCTTCTTTTTAAAATACTTATTATAATACTTTTTGTCTCTTTTCTTGAACAAATGACAGTCTAGTATTATATTTCCAAGATTTATACATTCGTAATAGATTTCTTCTAATGATTCTCTATTTTCTATATTATCTATTTTATCTCTTCTATAGTATTTTTGAAAATTATAATTTTTTAAACATTATTCTTTCCATATTAGAAAGTTCCCCATATGTAGGTTCAAGAACACTATCATCAGAAATCATTTTTTAACTTTTTTTAGTTCTAATTATCTAAGAACTACCATCTCTAGAATTTATACCTCAAGAAGTAGAAGAAAAATCAACACTATTTTTATTCTTTTCTTTTTTTAGCATCTTATTTTAATACTCTCTTGTACTGTATGAGAGTTCGGCTAATAACATCCTCTATTAACTTAGTGATATGGTCTGCATCATCAATATATGTTCACATAGATTCAAAATCCTTCAATATTATATCAATGATATTTTAAGCTAGGTTATCATCATTAATTATTTCTATCCAAGTGAATATAAATTTTAAAAATCATTACAAACGTTTAACGTGTTTGAGCAATAGACTCTAGGAAAAAAATTTAAACTCTGATCATTTGTACAAACAAAAGTCCATTTAGTTTTAAGATGTTTTTAACTTTAAAAATGTGTAACTTATATAATTTTATCTATACCACATGGAAAACTAAAATAAGAAACTTTACTATAAAATTTCCGTTGAATTTAATATAGAAATGTGTTCACCGCATATAAATTTAGTTGAAACTCATTTCTTTCGTCTCAAGTAAAATTATATTATTATTTATACAAAATATTGTAACTTATAATAATAATTATAAAATTTCCCACATCAGTATTAATGACAAAATATTTCATCCATTCACTCCAATACTCATAGCCACTTCCATTAAAAGTAAGTGCTCTATTAGGATTGAGATTATCCAAAATTTCAACATGCATAACACCTTCCATGTTAAAAAAATAAGACCTTCTCCCTACAACATATTTAGTGTAAGGAAATTAAAATCTAAATTTTGATAGGAATAACTTAGAAATAAAAAATGAGATCAAGATTAGTCTCAAATATAGGGATATTCTTAGATACCAAATGTTCTCCCAGATAAACTATGATGGAAAAGTTACAAGAGGGGGTAAATTATAGTTTAAATCATACCTAATATTTTCTAACCACCTCAAGATTAAAATTATTAGGAATATAAAATTCATACTAACCCATAATATATTAGTGTAAAAATATTTAAATAAAGATAAAAATTAAACTTTCATAATTTCAAAAACTTCCAACAAAAGAAATTATATACAAAATATAAAATGAAACATAAAATTTAAAAACAAGGCTTGGATTGGGGATTAAAATCCTTAAACTCTATAATGATATTATTATTAAACCACAATTTTAACTTAAAGTAGAATGAGTATTGATAAACCATATATATTTTTTTCTATATTATGTAAAGACCCAAAAAATTCAAGGAATTTTTTTTTCTTAATTTTATTTGGATTTTTACAATAACGCAGTTTCAGACGGCACCTGATTCTGAGGCCCGGTGTGCCCGGAATCATTTTCCGAAGTTTGGCTCGGGTACGTTCAGTGAACGAACGAGCGGGTTTTTCAAACTTTTGAACTGGTGCTCGGAATCAAATTCGGAGGGCACCGATATAATCGCAGCGCCGGTATTTGCTTAGAAACGCCTCTTCCGGAGTTGCGTTTTCTCGGGTGTGGTTTTTAATTTTTTGTCTTAAAGTTAAGAAATAAAATAATTGGTACGACAAACTTTATTTTATTTCACTTAAAGCCACTTGAAATCCACTTTAATCTGCTTAAGCTGAGTTGAAGCGGATAGGGTGCTATCCAAAAATATCCTACCCTCTTAGTAGGATATTTGTGAGGTGGGGCCCGCAAGAGCCCCGCCGTTTCTTTTCCGCTAAGTAACGCCCCCACGAAAACCCGTCATTATGAAAGTCAACTGACGCGTTTTCTTAAATTCTTAACGCACCGATTAATTGGTTGGTTAACTTCGTGAATTAATTCTATGAATTAATTTAATCGTTTCTTAACCTATTTAAAATCCGTTGGCGTAATAATAAAATAAGACCAACACACGACTTCTTGAGGATTTCTCATTGAGAGGCTTTTGACAGAAATCTTATACCTTCATCCTCCTTCGCGAAGAACGTGAAGAACGCGAAGAATGCCGTCACCCTCGGAGATTGACGACGCTTCTTCCGAGACGTTCTTCCCCGCAACGATCTCCGATCACCAACTGCTTGAGGTAGGAGATTTTGGGTTTCTTCTTTTAAATCTCTTTGTGGGTTATAACAACATCATGGATTTAATTAATATAATTAAATTTACATGTTCTTGAACCTTGGAGTTTGACGACACGACGCCCTTCCTCGACGACGCGATGCTCTTCCGCGACGACGCGGCGCGACGATCACCTCCTTCCGCGGTGATCAATTCCGCAAAGAATGCGCACTCGACGACTATGGCGAGGTAGGGATTTTTATTTGAGAAAAATCTTTAATTCCCCTGATTGTTTCTTTTAAAAACAAAGAACCCGGATCAAGTTCAATTTTAATTCTATTAAAATTGTGCCATGCTTGTTATTCATGTGTTGAATATTTTATTCTCGATTGTTATCACTTAACGCGGAGGGTGCGGGCCAAACAAACACGGCCCGATAACCCTCCGCAGTTCTTCGTTGATGTGCGGATTGGCGGGCGACGACAAAACATGCCGCAGAGGTGATTCGTTGATTCCGCAATGAAGTAAGGGACCCGGGAGGAGCTACGGCACAGACGGAAACGAAATCGGACCACCGAAGAAACTCCGGTGGCCCGCGGAATGCACCGGCAGCGCGGGTCGCCGGCGCGGCGGCGCCGGCGGTGGCGGCCAGCAGACCCGCGGCCGCGCGGGTCTCGCACACACGGGACGTGGCTTTTCCGTGTCCGCTGATCCAGCGCGGCCCCACGCGGGGCCGCGGCACCTTCATCCCACGGGGGCAGCGCCCCGCGGCTCCCTCGCTCGGCCGCTCAGCCGAGCCGAGCCGGGCCGACCCGACCGGCCGGGTCACGCCCTGGCCGGGCCGGGTCGCGCCCAACCGGGTCAGACCCGGACCCGGGTCGGGTCGACCCGAGGGGGTTGGGCCGGGTCGGTCCGAGCCTAGACCCCCCGTCTCCAGACGTTTTCGGTCTTTCGCTCATAACTTGAGCTACGGGCCTCCGAACAACGCGCCGTTAGCGGCGATGCGATCCTTGGATCGAGTCGGTCGTTTCAGTTTATCGCACTCAAGGTTTCGGATTACTTTGGGTTCGGCCGGGTTGATTCGTACACGAAACCAACCAGGCCCTCGGAGCGGAAACGCTCATATCTTGAGCTTCGGATGTCCGATTGACGTGCCGTTGACTTTGTTTATTTCCTCTAAGAGAGACGGATCTTTTGGAATAATCCGCCTGAGGTTTGGACGCAGGTGGGGTACGGTTGGGTTGGTTTTTCCTTAAAAACCAACCGGGCCCCTGGGACAAAAAAGCCAATAACTCTCAGACCGGGCATCCGATTGACGTGCCGTCTGCGACGTTGAGTTCCTGTTGACGATACGGAACTTTTGGATACATCAAATCTGGACTATGTGTCAGTTGATGTATCAGCCTCTCGGATCGTGGAGCGGACCCTCCCGAACGAGCTTTCTGTGTGCGGGAACCCTAGAGCTGGCTGCGACTACTACTGTGACGACGACGACTATACAGAGATCCTCAGTGGATTCGACGACGACGACTACAGCACTCAGCGATCATGTGTGGCTCAGTGCTACCGATCTTGTGTGGGTCTGATCCTGTGTGGGTCAGCGCTCAGCGGTTTTGTGTGAGCCAGCGCATACAGGTCCTGTGTGGGCCCGATCTTGTGTGGGTTTTTGCGGGGGTTAGTACCTATCGATCCTTTGTGGGTCCGACAACTTAGATGGATCAATGATCATCTCTATCATCATTCAAAGAAGTATACCTGTGTGAGCTGAAACTCTATTTTACTTTCCTTTGGGGATTGTGTGGAGCTATCCTGTGTGGATTTACGTTTTACTTTCCTTTGTGGATTGTGTTGAGCTATCCTGTGTGGATTTACATTTTACTTTCCTTTGTGGATTGTGTTGAGCTATCCTGTGTGGATTTTACGTTTTGCTTTCCTGTGTGGACTGGGTTGTACTTGAGCTCGGATGTTGGATCCGAGCGAGAATGGATGACTTAGGTATATGTATGGGCATATACCTAAGTCATGTCAGATGTTACTTCGTGATTGTATCTTTCCTTTGTGGATTATCCTTTTTGGATTATGGGAGACCTTTGGGGGTCTCGGGGTCCCTAATGAGTAGCTTATACTCACCCCTGCATGGGCTATGCCCGCACTACGTTGTGTTGGTTGCAGACAACGGACAGCGCTGATCGTGGTGGAGGCTTGCGGAGCAGGACGGTACTTGGAGTTGGACCACTGGGTGGGACGTACTCAGAGCAGTCAGGTGAACCCGAGGAGCAGTGGAGGCTATCTGTACCCACCCTTCAGGTGGGACTTCCAGTGGACGGCTCGACGTTGCGGATTTACTTTTTAGTTGCTGTTTTTCCCCTTTCAGTTGTACTTTATAGTTGGGCTTGTATTTCCGGCCCCCTTTACTTTCAGCACAGCTTGTTCCAGTTTTTACTTAGTGTTTACTTTTCCGCTTGCTTACTCTGTGGTGCTTGTTTATTTTACAAAGGCAATGCCTTCCCTTTTTACCGGAATTTATGCCTTGGTGCTAGTCGTCAGCCCCTGGCCTATGGAAGGCGGGCTTGGGGTAGTCACGGCACGGGCCCCGAGGACGGGTCGTGACATATTACTACTCTTGAAATCCCTTTACTTTTACCTATTTTAAGTTATCTCTATCTTCAACACCTATAAGCCTTCAAATTTGACTAGTTATAAGTTATATGTTCTAAACAATACACTGTGTCTTCTATACACAAATTCTCTAAACATTAACCTATTAAATGGTATCAGTATCCTAACACCAAATACTCTATCTTACACACCTAGAAGCACTCAAATTCAAAATATTATAAGGTATTAGTGCCCTAACACTAGACACTCTATCATCTACCCCTAGAATTCCTCAACCTCAAAGGATCAGAAGTAGCTCACTTCCACACACTATAAGCTCATGGCACAACAATCTATAGCAGCTCAATTTTTCTAATAGAATCTATTAACTTAGAAGGATCTGAAATAATGAATACAGTGGAAAATTATAGATCTTCTCAATGAAAACCTCATACAATGGTATCTCTTAGAAAAACACTCAAAAATAAAATCTTACATTGATTGGAATCTATCTTGGAAAAAAATATGTTTTTCAGCATATAAATTTCCATATGCTTTCAAAATTATTTTTAATCACTCATGTTAATTGTTTTAGACCTCAAATATATAGCCTTATTTATAGATAAACCTCCAACCATCAAATTTATCATTCTTTAGAATCATTTGTAATTGTATCAGAAGCTTATCCATTATCATATGATAAATTCAATATAGCTCCTCATCTTCTGATGAGGTCAATCTATATCTACTACAATGATCTAATATCTAGT
Source organism: Viscum album (assembly GCA_963277665.1). NCBI lineage: Eukaryota > Viridiplantae > Streptophyta > Magnoliopsida > Santalales > Viscaceae > Viscum > Viscum album. Next base: position 859,773,290 of record OY728134.1, on the reverse strand, counting down.
GAAAGTAATTTGGTATAGATATTCAGTTCTCAATATTTTCAAAACATTTATTATATATTAGTCTTCTATAATTAAAGCTTGTGGATTTTCATCATGTACATGAAAAATAACTAAAACAAAAACTTTAAGTTAAATTAAGTTCTTATTAATTATGTTGTGATTTTAAAAATAAGGGAAGAAAAGGATTTATTAAATCAATAATACTTAAAATAAAAATCATCATACTTTGATACCATTCTTATGAAATCCTTGTGGATTAGAAAATTTGGGGTTAGTTGGGTATGTTGTTGATCAATTCATTGGTTGGAGCTTAGCCAAGATTATATTTTTCCTCTCATGTGAATAATCTGGGACTTCTATTGAGATAAACTAAGGAATTGTATAGAAATATCTAAATAAAGTACATATAATGTTCTTATCTATTTAGATGAGAGGCATGTAATGTGCTCATCTGTATAAATGAATGAAATACGATGTATTCATTGACCAGGTCAGATAATACACCCAAACATATGAGTAGGCCATATGGGATTGAAATAATTCATGTCCCATTGTCACCCAATGTCATAGAAAAAGGGTTTATGTTATTATTCATGCTTTCACATGATAAAACTTTTAGACACAGGTATAAATATTAATATGTTTGATAGAGATCATTTCAAATCCCTTTATATCTTGAGTAGCACTAATTCTTTATTATAATCTTCTCTATACTTACATTTAGAAATTTAGGAATTCAAATTTATTTTCAACACTAAAAAGGACCATGGGATCACACTTTATGGTAAAATAAATGAGGACTGAGTTTTGAAGTACCTAGGATCAGGATAATCCATTGAAAAGGTGTGGGTTAATTGATGGTGACTAAGTTTTATAATTTCATTCACTTTAAAAATCAACCTTTGTGACATGTTATAATCTTATCCACTCAAATATATATTCTCATCCTCACTCACATATATAGAATAACAATGCATAAGGATTACAATAATTTTTACATGGTTTTTTCCTTCTTGGAATGCCTATTACATTCCACAATTTTTTAGTATACTGAACCATGGATTCTTTAACTATAATAACATATGAATCCACACCAAATATAATATTCACATCTTCACAACCTGAAAGTATACTATCACACTAGACCTTGCAGCTTCATAGTGCAGTACAAGGATATAACACCAAAATGAGATAGATCTCATTAGAGTTTTGATTGATTTATTAATAACACCCCAACACCAGTATCCTATAATCAAGGGTTATTTTACTAAATTGGCACAAAATACAAGGGATTGCATCCCAAATGACTGAATAAATTTTTAGTTTTGGGAGATAAGATACATAAATTATTCTCACATTACATATGAAAACATGAAATATAATATAATAATTCTTTTAAGAGCTTTATTTTTTATTCTATTAAATCCCTAATTTCATTTATAGATCTCTTCCTGGTGTCTTATTGGAAGAAAACATCATAAAGGGTGATCTCAAATACTCTTTAAGGGTAAGTGTAAAATAGAAAATATCATAAGATAAATAAATAATGAAAAATATAGATGAGATGAAAAATAATAAAATATTCAATATAATAAATAACATAAAAGGAGGAATAAATCTACGTATAAAATAGAAATATAAATAATAACATGGATAACAATAATTAGTCCCATAATGATAGAATTCATAATACCAGACATCATAATCATACCGTCAAGGCCTCGTGCTGAGAAAATATATGTAAATAGGTAACGCATACACTAAATACTCAAATTGGTTTGTCTTTTGATACCTACCAATGCATCGAGGGGATATAACGGGCCTTTTCTGTCACTTAATATATTTAATTCATTCATTATAAGAAAGGTTTCAAACATAATCAATGTAAAAATTGGTATTTAAAAACTAACATAAAAATGTTAATATTTTTCCTAATAAATAAATATAACATAATATTAAGACATCTAGAGTAATATTGAAGCTGGTACCAAAATAATATATCCCTTATAAATTATAATATTTACCAAATAATTCTGAAATAGATGAAAATGTGTTAAAAATATCACCATAATATTTCTTGAGGAAAATACCCTTTTCATTTTAAACTCACTTATAGTAAAATCTAAAAATTATCCAAATATTAAGGAAAATATTTTATTTGAAAATAACCTAGGAAACTTGTAAAAGTAACATCAAATCATTGATCATTCATGATGGTGATAAATTCTTTTTATGTCGCGTACTTTAAAATAAAAATTCCTTTTACATTTTGGGTAAAAATTCAAAAGTGAATCGTTTGAAAAATGTATAAGAATATTCCATTGAAATATTTTTATAAAAGTTAAAACATGGATAAAAATTAATTTAAAAAATAATATCACAATATTAAAAATATTCTTGAAAATTGTTTAAAGAAAATATGTACATGGATGAAAAACAATTCCCAATCGAATGGAAAACAAACTCAACTTTCCTTAAAAATATTATTTCAATATCTTGAGCACCCAAAAGAGTAAAATGAAAGGAAAATTGAAAATTTTTATAAATAAGAAAAGGATATGAAAACATTTTTTTTTTAATATATAATTATAACATAATTTCTCTATCATATCTTTAGACATTAGCAATCTTAAAGAATAATGAGACTGCGAAATAATCTCTTACCTCAGGTCTGGAATGCTTTGTAAGTGATTTTAGTCTCCATTATAATAAATTTAAATTTATGATACTTATATAATGAACCATATACATACTTAAAATATCATAAATTATCAACTTATAGCATTTAAATACACATTTATTAATAATTATTTATTAAAATTATTATTTCTAAGTGTTAACTATTTCATTTTTCATGTAATTTTATGTTTGATAGTTTCAATAATTGAATGTTTAACATGTTTATATCATATCAAATATTTTAATCATGATATAAATATCATATTTATTAACTATAAACATATTTAGAATCATCCTTAAAAGGAAGACATGAAAAATTCATCACATCACTTCATGGAGGTGGTAGTCCACACATACACATGAGTAACATTATCATTTTCTTAACAAGTGGAAGGGTAAGAAGGTAAATAATATATTATATTTTTAGAATAATAATTATATAATATATATTCATTAAATATATCCTTATTATCAACTATGTAAAGTGGTAATGAAAAATAAATATCATCACTTCGTAGAGGTGGTGGTCCACACATATGCACGAGCGACGTTATCATGTTCCAACGGATTTGAAGGTAATAAGGTAGATATAAAATTATAATTAAAATTTTTTAGTTATTTTATAAATATAATATAAAAAATTTAAACTTATAATAATAAAAATCCAGGATACGGTGATGGAAAATTAATTGTATCGATGTGTGAAGGTAGTAGTCCACACGTACGCATGAGTGATACATTCACTTCCCATTTAATGGAGAATGAGATGGATAAATATTATGCCATAAATTTAATATCATATAAGTATATGGGAAATACTAGTGTAATTATATTTTAAATGTTAGGAAATAATTGAATGTGTTGCAAGAATAAGTTAAAAAAAGAAAGACTTTGGTTGAGACGATTACATTTTTTCATAGAAACCTCTTATGGGTCTATTCTTAAGGTCCATAAGGTTGGTATTTTGGAAATAATATAACCAATATAATGTGTATAAGTATTTTATAGAGATATATTTTCAGGTTTTAATTTATATAAATGGATCAAGATGTGTGAATAAGTGAGGGTAATAGGTACCCTTTTATAATTGAGGTGAGTAGCACACTATGTATTTTTTCAAATATATAAATTTCATTCTCAAAATAAAATAGTACTAAAATTAAATATATTATAATTTGGGACATATATATTTTAATTCAACAATCCAATTAAATTTAGGAATGTTTTAGGTTGATTTTAAGACCTTATTTCATGGTTTTATCCATGTTTTACTTATTTTAACCTTACCGAGGTTACAAATATTTACTTTGGTTACTATTCAAAATAACCAAAATTAAAAGGTTCTTATTTCCAAAATTTTAACCTCATATTCCAAATATATTATCCATTTTTCAATATTCAATTTCTATAATTGTAAAAAATATATAAATATGTAAAATGTAATGAGAAATAGTTTATTGAAAAAAATGTGTTTTAAATATAAAAATTAACTTATATCAACATCATGAATATTTATAGAATGAATTATATTATTCTAAATAAAATGTATCATATTCCACTAAAATAAATGTTATAATTTGAATTTTAAATTAATTGATTTAATGAATAGAAATGAAAGTATTTGAGAAATTGGTAATTTTTACTATTTTCTGAGAAACCAATCATTTCATATAAATCTCAAAATTTCACCCTAATTTAATTTGATATGATAATTTCAAAAATTAAATTAATTTAAGAAAATAAAATTTATAAAATTTTAGAATTTTTTTTTAATCGTATTCTTGAATAAAACTATGTGTATTTGGTTTATTGTTTCTCTAGAAAAGAACTTAATATAATTGGATCTTAGGTGTAACATTATTCCCTAATTCAAAATAAAATCATCCTAAAATTTATAGAATGTAACTTCATGAATAGATTTGGGTATTTATTCATCATAATTTTTTTAGATTCCCATGTCACCTATTCAATATTATGATTTATCCAAAATACATTTACCAGTTGATTCATCTGATTCATCAACATTTATTCTCTAGTTTCAATAATCTATATAGGTCCTTCACATTAATATAAATTAACTTCCAATTATATTTCCTCATAGATTAGAACATACATTTTATCTCTAATTTACTTCCTCAATAAAGAGATATGGAATACATCATGTACAATATATAAGCTATGTTTCATTATCAAATTTTAAGTGGGGACTACAATTACTTCTAGAATTTTAAAATGTCTGATATACCTGGGGCTCAGTTTTACTTTCTTACCAAACCTTATACCACCATTCCATAAAGATTTTTTTAAGAAAATTTGATCTCCGACTTGAAATTTTTAATCTTTCCTTTATTTATCAACATAGTTCTTTTGTCTTCATTGACTAGCTTTAATGTGGGTATGAATACTATTTACTTTCATTATTGTCTCCTCTAAAAGTTCTAGGCCTAAAAGATTCATTTCACCAACTTCATCCCAACAAGTTGTAGTATGACATGTATTTCCATATAATTCTTCATATGACGCTATTTGAATACTTGAATGGAAGCTATTACTATGAGAGAACACCGAAAAAGAAAAATATTGATCCCATATGCCTCTAAAGTCAAGTGACCATGACCTTAATATATATTATAATGTTTGAATATTCATTTTGAACTACCCCTCAGTTTGAGGATGATATTTAATACTCAAGTTAAGGAAATTATCAAGAGACTTCGGAATACTTTTCCAAAATTTCAACATAAATTGTGGGTCACAATCAGATGAAATTGAAAGGGGTACACCATGATGTCTTATAAATTCATTAATATAGATTCATGACAAATGATCAAGAGGTAATTCTTCTCTTATGAAGAGGAAATGTGCATATTTGGTGAGACAATCAATAGTAACCTATATGGTATCTTTTATTCTTAGAGTCATTTGTAATATAGTGGAAAATTCTATAGTAATGTAATCGCATTTCTATATAAGAATAGGTATAGGTTTCATGAATCATCTATGATGTTATCTCTCATCCTTTGCATGTTGACATACCAAGCATCTAGATTCATAATCAATAATTTCTTACTTTATATTATCCCAAAAAAAATGTTCCTCCAAATCCCTATACATCTTAGTGTTATCAGTGTGTATAGAAATATTTGAGCTATAAGGATCATCAAATAATTCCCTTTTCATATCAATTATAGATTAAAATCATAATCTCTTTTCAAATTTAAGAGCACCATCTTCATAAATGAATTCTACCAAAATCCCATCATTCGTGACTTTAATTTTCTTTTGAAAATTATCATCATCAATTTGAGAACATTTAATATTTTCCAAAAATATTGGTAAGGAAATAATTTGGAAAAAGTAGTGATATTTACCCTTACCTAATAATTCTCATATACAATTTAACTAGTTCCCTAAATAAATAATACAAATCAATCCTCATCTTAGTCATAAATCCATGATATCTCCTACTCAACACATCAAGCAACTTATTAGCCTAGCCAGGTTGGTATTGTATCCAAAAAAAATCATTGAGTAGTCCTAACCATCTCATTTTCCTCATGTTGATATATTTTGGTGAAAATATATATTTCACACTCTATTGATCTATATATATCTCACATATTTGTCCATATAGATAATGTATCTATATGTTAAAATAAAATATTATAGCTATAAACTCAATATCATCAGTTGGATAGTTTTTTCAGGTATCTATAACTTCCTTAATGCATAGTTAATAATTTTATCATTCTACATAGGTATTCATAAAAGTCATTTCTTTACTGTATCACTATATATGAAAAATCCATCCCCTCCCAATGATAGTTTCAACATCATCACATTCATAATATTCCTCTTTAATTCTTTATAATATTCTTTACATTCCTTGGTCCATAAGAACTTAACCTATTTACATGTCAAATTCATTACTGGTTTTTATAACTGGGAATTTTTTGAACAAATCGTCGATGTTACCTAATAATTCAAGTAAAATATGTACCTAGATAATTTTTTTAGTGTAGTACATTCTTTGACTACCTTTGACTTTGATGGATCAAATGATATTCCATTCTTAGATTCAATATTGCCAAGAAAATGGAATTCTTGAATCCATAATTCAAAATCGAAAAAAATAATATAACTCCTTTTCTCTATGATTATGGATAATTATTCATAAATGACTCTTATTCTCTTCATGAAATTTTATACATGCCAGGATATAATCAATAATTACCACAAAAAATATTATAAAGATGTTACTTCGACACTATGTTAATCATATGTATAAAAATAGAGGGTGAATTATTCAATACAAAGGGCATTTGTAAAGACCCTTAAATTTCAAGGAAATTTTTTTCTAAATTTCTTTGGGATTTTACGAGTACACAGTTTCTGACAGCACCTGATTCTGAGGCCCGGTGTTCTCATAATAAATTTTCGAAGTTTAGCTCGGGTACGTTCAGTGAAAGAACGAGCGGGTTTTCCTAACTTTTGAACCAGTTCTTGGAATCGAAATCTGAGGGCACCGATGAAACCGCAATGCCGGCAATTGCATAAGAAGACCCTTCCTGGAGTTGCGTTTGCGTGGGAGGTGTTGTTAAATAATTGGGTTAACTAAAGAGTGAAATAAAAATTTGTGCAAAAATTTTTATTTCTATTATAATAGTTAACCTATGCATGGGAGTTAAGTGGGACCGACTAAAGTACTAACACTTGGTAGGATATTAGTGAGGTGGGGCCCACACGAGCCCCAAACCTTCAAATCTCTTAAACCTCCTTCATGCATTTATTAAGTAACTCACCCACACCCCCACTTAATTGAATGCCAACACACCCTATTCAATTAATTGAAACTCATTAATTAATTGTATTAGACTTTTTGAATTTTAAAAAAATGTTGGCATGTGGGTGAATAAAATAAGACAAAGTCTTATTTTATTTTGTTTGATCCGTTGTGTGGAATAGATGAGAGAAATATTGTGCTATTGAAGATCTTCTTCTTCCCCGTTGAAGAACGCGAAGAATGTCAGAGCACCAAGGAGTGATCGACGTGCCGTTCTTCTCCTCTCCGTAGCCGGTGTAAGACGCCCTTTAGCTTGGATGTACGCCGATGTTGTCAACCCCAACACCGTCTTTGACATCGTTGTTGAGGTAGGGAATTGTTTTACGTTTAAGATTAATTTACGTTCCTCGTTGTTGTTTATTAAGCTGCATGTTATCAAATTAACGGGAGGAGGATGGACCGCACAAACACGGCTGAGCCTCCTCCCCATTGTTGTTGATTATTCACTATGGATTGGAATGGAGGTAACGTGGTGTCGTCGCACCATGCGGGAACGAGGGAACCGCGGCCGGAGTGGGCAGCGGTGAAGAAGCGTGGCGTAGACACGCCGCACTGAAGCCGAAGAACCTGCAGCCAAGGTCGGGCTGTGGTGGAGGGGCGCGGTGCCATCACGCCACGCCGGACGGACAAGGGCTGCGGCCGAAGCCGCGACTATGCAGGGGAGGGCGGCCGGAATCGCCGGCCGCCAGCGCTTTGGAAGGGCGGGACCGCGGGGTCCCATGGCGGCGGCACCGGCCGGCCAACCGGGTTGGCCATTCGGAGGAGGCCGGGGGTCGTAACCCCTAGCGGCAAGCAGGCGGGCCCCCTCCATGTGGGGGCCACCGTTTCGAGACAAGGGGAGCAATGCCCCCCATTTTTCGCTCGGCCGAAACAGACGAGCTGTTGGCCACACAAGTCGCGCCCGTGCCTGGCCCACCGGCCGCGCCAGGCTGGGCCGCACCCTAGTGGACTAGACCCAGACCCGGGTCAGGTTGACCCGGTTCGGGCCAACCCAGGGGGTCTTTGGTCTGGTCGGTCCGGGCCCAAAACCCCCTAAAATCGGACATCTTCATTCAAAGGCCCATAACATGGGATACGGATCTCTGATTGATGCACCGTCAGTTGCGATGCAATTCTTGGATCGAGACGGTCATTTCGGTATATTATACTCAAGGCTTCAGAGAACATTTGATACGGCCGGGTTGGTTTTAACATGAAACCAACCAGGCCCTCGGAGCAGAAACGCTTATAACTTGAGCTCTGGACGTCCGATTGACATGCCGACGACTTTTAAGGTTTCCTCTTAGTGAGAAAGTTCTTTTGGCTTTCTCCGCTTGAGGTTTGGACACAGTTGTAGTACGGTCGGGTTGGTTTTGACTTAAAAACCAACCGGGCCCCTAGGACGAAAAAGCCAATAACTCTCAGACCGGGCGTTCGATTGACGCGTCGTATGTCGTGTTGAGTTCCTTTTGTCAAGACGGAACTTTGTGATACATCAAATTCGGACTATGTGTCAATTGATGTATCAACCCCCTTGGCTAGTGGATCGTACCCTCCCGGAATCGAGCATGTTGTGTGCGGGAACCCTAGAGCTGGCTGCGACTCTTACGATGACGACAACTGTACTGAAATCATTCGTGGGTTCGGCAGTGACGACGACTGTACTAGGATCCTCCGTGGGTTCGACAGCAATGATGACCGTACTGAAATCCTCCATGGGTTCGACGTCGATGACTACTGTTCTTGTATCCTATGTGGGTTCGACAGTACGTGACTACTGTTCTTGTATCCTACGTGGGTCCGGCAGTATTTGACTCTGTACTTGTATCCTACGTGGGTTAGGCAGGGTAGCTGGTCTTGAATCCTTTGTGGGTCCGACAGCTTAGCTGGTTTTGTATCCTGTGTGGGTCCGACAGCTTAGATGGATCAGTGTCTATATCTAATCATCTCTACCCTCTTACGAAGAAGTATACCTTTGTGACCTGAGTCTTGACTTTCAATCATTATCTTCGATATGATTGGTTTGCTATCCGGTGTGGATTGGGTTGTGCTTTCCTGTGTGGATTGGATTGTTCTATCCTATGTGGACTAGATCAAACTTGGGCTCAGATGATAGAGTCGAACTGGAATTGATGACTTAGGTATATGTATGGTCATATACCTAAGTAGAGTTGGTTGTTACTTCGTGATTGTATCTTTCCATTTTGGATTATCCTTTGTGGATTCTGGGAGACCTTAGGGGGTCTCGGGGTCCTTACTAAGTAGCGTATACTCACCCCTTCATGGGCTATGCCCGCACTACATTGTGTTGGATGCAAACGACGGACAGTGCTGATCGAGGTAGGAGCTCGTGGAGCTGGATGGTACCTGGAGGTGGATCACTGGACGAGACGTACATGGAGCGGACGGCTGGAGTCGAGGAGCAGAACAGACTATCTGTACCCACGCTTCAGGTGGGATTTATAGAGGATGGCTCAGTGTTACTCCTTTACTTTTCTGCCACTGTACTCTCTTTTCATATTTACTTTACTTTCAGTTGGGTTTGTATTCTGGCCCATTTACTTTCCAGCACTCACCTTTGTACTCAGTTTACTTAGTGTTTACTTCTTCTTTCTTACTCTGTGGTGTTTTTTATTTTACTTAAAGGCATTTCCTTCCCTTATATCGGGATATACACCTTTGGTGCTAGTCTCCAGCCCCTGGCCTATGGAAGGTGGGCTTTGGGTAGTCACGACACGGGTCCCGAGGACGGGTCGTGACAAATTCGTATCAGAGGAGTTTGGTTCTACCGCAGAACTCGGGACTTTGATCTACTTCTATGTGAGGCAATAATGTTAAGGTTATTGAGTGTGGTTATCAGTCCAGGGAGTCCAGTGTTGGTGCGGCGGCTGACGTATCCATACACTTGGACCCTGACTTCTGGTTTCCGACTCAGTACAAAAAAATATTGATTGCATGTGTGTTTCAAAGTTTTCTTTGTGATTACTTGTATCAGCTCACCAGGTATACTGTATTGACCGTGGAACACCTGTTTCTTTTTAGGATGGCCCCACGATGGCAGCCAGCTAGGGTTCAGAGCTCTGTACGAGATAATAGCCCACCGAGCGACGAGGCCTCAGTGCAGGGCCCTTTTACAGCGGATGCACTAGCGGTACCTCTAACTTCCTAGCCACCGATACCACTTTCCCCAGTCGCTAAGAGTACACGTCACCTTAGTGAACTACACGAGTTTCAGTGTCATAAACTTCCCAGGTTCCATCTGGAGACGGACCCTCAGGCAGCCGAGGATTGGCTGGAGGCTGTTGTACGAGTTTTCAGGTTAGTGGGGACACCAGATGACCTCATGGGGATCCTTGCAGCAAGTCTCCTGCACGCGGCAGCAGGCAGATGGTGGAGCCTGATTCTCCAGGTGCACGACGAGGCATCTCTTCTTTGGATGAACTTTGAGAGCCTCTTCCGGTCAGAGTTCGTCCCAGCCACCCTCCGTGCGGTGCGCATTCAGGAGCTACTACAGTTGCGGCAGGGCAGCATGATGGTAGCCCAGTACTCGGTGAGATTTACCTATCTCTCGTGCTATTCCACGGACATGGTACGTGACCCATTTTTATGGGCTCTAACCTTCGATCAGGGACTGAGGCATGAGATCAGGTCATCGATGATCTCCCTCAGTATTCTGACGCAGGCAGGAGTACTAGAGCGATCTCTTCTTGTAGAGAGCTTTCTTGCTGAGCCTACACTAGCAGTGATACCTACCGCAGGGTGGCACGTAGCAGAGTCTTCTGCAGTAGGCAGTCGACGGATATCACAGGGGTCCAGGCAGACCAGACCATCAGGCGGACAACCTCATGACACTGGCTCAGAGGTGCGCGACACACGGCACAGAGCCAGTCTTACAAGGAGAAGACAGTGCTACGCATGCGGAAGGTAGGGCCACATGGATCTTGACTGCCCGACCCGCCATGCAGAGGAGCACCAGACGGTTGAGGGACCACCCAGGCAGAGGTAGAGGGTTGACTGTGGCGGTCCGCAGGGAGCTAGCGGATGAGGTAGAGGAGTTGGCCGAGCAGCAGGTGGTGGGCGACGCTTTGAGGCTTTACCACCACCACCACCAGGAGGTCCACCCCGACCACAGGGAGCTGGAGGACAGAGGCAAGCTCAGCTTCAGGCAGTGGAGGCCTACGACCACGGTGCACCAGAGATGATTCGAGGTACTATATGTGTCTACTCCACCCTTGCTGCAATTCTTATAGACACAAAAGTGAATCATTCTTTCATTTCCGCTTCCCTTGTTCGGAGCTTGGAGATTTTGACGGAGCCGTTGGCTCGATCCTTACGTCTAGATATTCCTAGGGGAGCAGACTCGACAATTACACAGTAGTTCCGGAAGTGTGAACTTACTCTAAAAGGTGAGAGCTTTGGCTGGGATCTTCTTGTAGAGGCGTCGAGGCCTTACGACGTCATCTTGGGCATGGATTGGTTATTTACAGTCCATGCTAAGATCGACTGTATTAGGCGCAAGGTGCGGTGTGTCCGCACCGATGGGAGTAGGTTCACCTTCACTGGCAAGAAGGGAGCCTTTGCAGTTCATGATGGACTCACGCAGAGGAGAGGACATCCAATCACTCATCAGTTGGCTAGCCTCATCCTAGGAGCAGTTGATGTGCGGAGTCCGAGTTTTCCTGTAGTGGTGGATCAGTATGCGGAAGTTTTTCTTGACGACGTTCCAGGACTACCTCCTCACAGAGAGGTAGACTTCTACATTGACCTGTACCCCGGGACAGCCCTGATATCCACTCCAGTATATCGGATGGCTCCCACTGAGCTTCGAGAGCTACTGGTACAGCTAGAGGACTTGCAGGGAAAGGGATTCATTCGTCCCAATGTTTCACCCTGGGCTTCCCTGATTTTGTTCGCCAAGAAGGCGGACGGGAGCTTGCGACTGTGTGTCGATTACCATCTCCTGAACCAGGTGACTGTGAAGAACAAGTATCCACTTTCTAGGATTTATGACCTCTTCGATCAGATCAAGGGATCATGGTGGTTCTCAAAGATAGACCTCGGGTCAGGCTATCATCACCTCAGAGTTCGAGACCAGGATGTGCAAAAGACGTTCTTCAGATGTCGGTATGGCCACTATGAGTTCTTTTTTATTCCTTTTGGCATAACCAATGCTCTATTTGTGTTCATGAGTCTCATGAACAGGATATTTCTGCCTCACCTCGATCGATTTGTCGTAGTATTCATCGATGACATATTGATATACTCGACCACTGAGGAGGAGCACGCCTACCACTTGCGGGTTGTACTAGACACACTCCGAGAGCACCAGCTTTATAGTAAGCTATCAAAGTGTCAGTTTTGGATATATAAGGTCCACTTCTTGGGACACGTCATCTCTGAGGTGGGAGTTGTGGTGGATCCTGTGAAGATCGAGGCAGTGTTATCTTGGGAGCCACCCTGGAGCGTGACGGAGGTGCGAAGTTTCCTAGGTTTGGCTGGGTAATACTGGAGATTCATGCCAGACTTCTCCAGAGTTGTGGCACCACTTTCATCTTTGATGAAGAAGGGGAAAACCTTCGTGTGGTCAGACAGTTGTCATCAGAGATTCTAGGAGCTGAGATAGAGATTGACCAGCACACCCATCTTGAGGCTACCGGAGGAGGGAGTTGGGTACGTTGTCTACTACGACGCATTAGGGACTGGAATCGAGTGTGTCCTGATGCAGGAGCGGGCAGTGATCGCCTGTGCATCATGATAGTTGAGGCAGCATGAGCAGAACTACGCTACCCATGACCTGGAGTTAGCATCAGTGGTCTTCGCTCTGAAGATGTGGCGACACTATCTGATGGGTGAGAGTTTTACAGTCTACTCATACCACCAAAGTCTCAGGTACATCTTCTCGCAGAAGGACCTGAACCTGAGACAGCGGCGATGGCTCAATTTCCTCCAGGACTATGACTTTGAGATATTCTATACTCCTGGAAAGGGGAACATAGTAGTCAATTCTCTTAGTAGGAGTACAGACATTCAGCTACTTGGAGAGGCAACAGAGCAGCTAGCCGCTTTGAAGATATCCTACGTGGATAGAGATAGGGAAGTCTTCCTTCAGTCTCTCACAGTCACACCTCCACTTCTTTAGCGGGTCAGAGAGGCACAGCATGGGGACATTGACTGTGAGACACGGCGTGCACAGATTTGCACAGGACAGGAACTTGACTGTTTCTCTATAGGAGGAGAGCACGACATCCTTTTCAGAGGGCGTACCATGCTACCAGCTGCTTTACAGGAGGAGGTGCTAAGATAGTTTCACACTTCCCCTTTAGTAGTACATCCAGGGGTAGCGAAGATGTATCAGAATCTCAGACGACAGCACTGGTGGCCGGGTATGAAGAAGGTTATGGCAGAGTTTGTTTCCCGATGCCCTACATGTCAGCAGGTGAAGGCAGAGCACCAGGTACCAGCAGGCTTGTTACAGCCCTTGGAGGTCCCGGATTGGAAGTGGGACGGGATATCTATGGATTTCGTGACTGGAATTCCACATACTTCCAGAGTTCATGACTCCATTTGGGTGATTGTCGACCGACTCACAAAGTCGGCCCACTTTTTACCCATCAGAGAGCAGGGCTCAGTGGAGATCTTGGGATTCCTCTACGTTCAGGTGATCGTACGGCTTCAGGGTGTTCCATCATCTATCATCTCCGGTCGAGATGCTCGCTTTACTTACTGGCTTTGGAAGGGGTTGTAGGAGGAATTCGGGATGTAGCTATGTCTGAGCACCGCCTTTCACCCTCATACGAATGGTCAGACGGAGAGGACCATTCAGACTCTCAAGGACATGTTATGTGCATGTGTCCTTGACTTTGGTCGTAGCTGGGAGAATCACCTACCCTTGGTAGAGTTTGCGTACAACAACAGCTACCACTCCACCATTGAGATGCCACCATACGAGGCATTTTACGACTGACCTTACAGATCACCTCTGTGCTGGACAGACCTGGGGGAGTCAGCACTTGTGTGACCAGAGATGGTTCAGGCAATGACAGAGAAGGTCCAGGTCATCCAGGAGCGGATGAGGACAGCTCAGAGCCGACAGAAGTCTTATGCTGACAGGAGACATAGACCACTAGAGTTCAAGGATGGTGACCACGTTTTCTTGCGGGTCTCACCTCAATGTGAATTACGGAGATTTGGCCGGGGCGGCAAGTTATCTTTGCGCTTCGTGGAGTTGTGTTTTCTTGGGAGGTGTTTTTAAATAATTGGGTTAACTAAAGAGTGAAATAAAAATTTGCGCTACAATTTTTATTTCTATTTTAATAGTTAACCTATGAATGGGAGTTAAGTGGGACCCACTAAAGTCCTAACACTTGGTAGGATATTAGTGAGGTGGGTCCCACAAGAGCCCCACCCCTTCAAATCACTTAAACCTCCCTCATGCATTTATTATGTAACTCACCCACACCCCCACCTAATTGAATGCCAACACACCCTATTCAATTAATTGAAACTCATTAATTAATTGTATTAGACTTTTTGAATTTTAAAAAAATGTTGGCATGTGTGTAAATAAAATAAGACAAAGTCTTATTTTATTTTGTTTGATCCGTTGTGTGGAATAGAGGAGAGAACTCTTGTGGTATTGAAGATCTTCTTCTTCCCCGTTGAATAACGCGAAGAACACCGGAGCACCAAGGAGTGATTGACGTGTCGTTCTTCTCCTCGCCGCAGCCGGTTTAAGATGCCATTCACCTTGGACGTATGCCGACATCCTCAACCCCAACACCGTCTTTGACATCGTTGTTGAGGTAGGGAATTGTTTTATGTTTAAGATTAATTTATGTTCCTCGCTGTTTTTTATTAAGCTGCCTGTTATCGAATTAATGGGAGGAGGCCGGACCGCACAAACATGGTCGACCCTCCTCCCCATTGTTGTTGATTATTCTCTATGGATTGGAATGGAGGTAACGCGGTGTCATCGCACCATGCGGGAATGATGGAACCGCATCCGGAGCGGGCCACGATGAAAAATTGTGGCACCGTCGCGCCGTGCCGAAGCCAAAGAACCCGCGGCCAAGGTCGGGTCGTGGCGGAGGGGCGCGGCGCCGTCGCACCGCGCCGGACGGACAAGGGTCGCGGCCTAAGTCGCGGCTGTGCAGGGTAGGGTAGCCGGAATCCTCGGCCACCAGCGCTTCAGAAGGCTGAGACCGCAAGGTCCCACGGCGGCGGCACCAGCCGGCCAACCGGGTCGGCCGTTCGGAGGAGGTCGGGGGTCGTAACCCCCGGCGGTAGGCAGGTGGCCCCCCTCCACGTGGGGGGCCACCGTTTCGAGACAAGGGGGGCAGTGCCCCCCAATTTCCGCTTGGCCGAAATGGACGAGCTGCTGGCCACGCAGGTCGCGCCCGCACCAGGCCAACCGGTCGGGCCTAGCAGGACCGGCCTAGCCGGACCGGCCTCGCCGGGCCGGGCCACCCGTGCTGGGTCAGACCCCCGCGCCGGCTGGTCCGGGCCGCACCTGCTGGGCCGGGCCACGCCAGTCGGGTCGGGTCGCGCCCTAGGTTGTCTCACCCGGACCTGGGTCGGGTCGTCCGGTTCGGGCAGACCCAGGGGGTCTTGGGCCGGGTCGGTCCAGGCCCAAAACCCCCTAAAATTGGACATCTTCGTTCAACGGCTCATAACTTGGGCTACGGACCTCCGATGGATGTACCGTCAATTGAGATGCGATCCTTGGATCAAGACGGTCGTTTTGGTATATTATACTCAAGGTTTCTGAGAACTTTCGGAATGGCCGGGTTGGATTGAACACGAAACCAACCGGGCCCTCGGAGCAGAAACGCTTATAACTTGAGCTTCAGATGTCTGATTGATGTGCCGAAGACTTTGATGGATTCCTCTTAGTGAGACGGTTCTTTTGGCTTACTCCGCTCTAGGTTTGTACACAGTTGGGGTCGGGTTGGTTTTGACTTAAAAATCAACCGGGCCCCTGGGACGAAAACGCCAAAACTCTCAGATCGGGTATCCGATTGATGCGTTGTCTGTCGCTTTGAGTTCCTTTTGTCGACACGAAACTTTGGGATACATTAAATCCATACTACGTTTCAGTTGATGTATCGACCTCCTTGGTTCGTGGAGCGAACCCTCCCAGAATCGAGCATGCTGTGTGCGGGAACCCTAGAGCTGGCTGCGACTGCGACGATGACGACGACTGTACTGAAATCCTTTGTGGGTTTGGCAGTGACGACGACTGTACTAGGATACTCCGTGGGTTCGGCAGCAACGACGACCGTACTGAAATCCACTGTGGGTTCGATGGTGATTACTACTATTCTCGTATCCTATGTGGGTCCGGCAGTACGTGACTACTGTTCTTGTTTCCTACGTGGGTCCGGCAGTATTTTACTCTATACTTGTATCCTACGTGGGTCCGGTAGAGTAGCTGGTCTTGTATCCTTTGTGGGTCTGACAGCTTATCTGGTCTTGTATCCTGTGTGGTTCCGACAGCTTAGATGAATTAGTGGCTATATCTGATCATCTCTATCATCTTACGAAGAAGTATACATGTGTGACCTGAGTCTTTACTTTCAATCATTATCTTCGATATGATTGTTTTGCTATCTGATGTGGATTGGGTTGTGCTTTCCTGTGTGGATTGGATTGTTCTATCCTATGTGGACTAGATCGAACTTGGGCTCAGATGATGGAGCTGAACTGGAATTGATGACTTAGGTATATGTATGGGCATATACCTAAGTAGAGTTGGTTTTTACTTCGTGATTGTATCTTTACTTTGTGGATTATCCTTCGTGGATTCTGGGAGACCTTAGGGGGTCTCGGGGTCCCTAATGAGTAGTGTATACTCACCCCTGCATGGTCTATGCCCGCACTATGTTGTGTTGGATGCAGACGACGGACAGTGCTAATCGAGGTAGGAGCTCGTGGAGCTGGACGGTACCTGGAGTTGGATCACTAGACGAGACGTACATGGAGCAGACAGCTGGAGCCAAGGAGCAGAAGAGACTATCTGTACCCACCCTTTATGTGGGATTTCCAGAGGATGGCTCGGTGTTTCTTCTTTACTTTTCTGCCTCTGTACTCTCTTTTCAGTTGTACTTTACTTTCAGTTGGGTTTGTATTATGGCCCATTTACTTTCCAACACTCACCATTGTACTCAGTTTACTTAGTGTTTACTTTTTCTTGATTACTCTGTGGTGTTTGTTATCTTACTTAAAGTCAATGCCTTCCCTTATATCGGGATATACACCTTTGGTGCTAGTCGTCAGCCCCTGGCCTATGGATGGCGGGCGTGGGGTAGTCACAGTATGGGTCTCGAGGATGGGTCGCGACAGCATTACTATAAACTCCTAATGTTCATACTTCATGCAAAAAGTTTTTTTTTTGGAATTCCTTCCTTCCATACTCGCAATTGATGATACCCAGAACTAATATCAATTTTCGAAAAATATTTTTCTCCTTGAAGTTGATCAAACAGGTCATCAATATGTGTCATATGATATTTTTTCTTTATAGTAATGGCATTGAGCTCCCCATAATCAATTTACAACCTCATAGTCCCATCTTTCATTTTCATGACTAAAATAGAAGATCCATAAGTAAAAACAATTGGGCGTATGAATCACTTATCACATAACTCCAATAGTTGTTTCTTTTACTCCACTAGCTCTACAATGGAGATCCTATAGGGAGTCTTAGATATAGGTTTTACAATAGGGATAAGTTCAATAAAAAAACTCAACTTCACACATAAGTGTATGTCTAGGTAGTTCTTCAGGAAACACATCAATATATTCTTTCACAATAAGAACACCTTCTATACTAGGGTTTTATTTACCTTTCATAGGATGTGTATTCTCTTATTCTTACATAATTTCGTTAAGGAGAGCTACTAGACCTGGATATAGATATGATTCATATGATATAGTCTCCCATATGAAAATGATAAATTTCATAACTTTATCAAAAAATTGTAATCTTCTTCTCTCATCAATGAATTTTTTTTTAATAATATGAAGTTCAATCCATACCAAGGATTATCTCAAATTCAACTATAGGTATAATAATAAAGTTTTCAAATAGGGTAGTCATTTTGGGAACAAACTGAAATGTCCATGTTAATGTAAGATTTCCACTAGGAGTCTTGATTGAAAATTCCATTATTAAGGTTCAAGGTAAATATATAATTTTATTGGAAAACATTAAATATATAAAAGAGTGTGAATATCCAAAATCAAATAAATCGTTAGCTAAATTTGAGGCTTTGATCAACGTACCTACTATTACATGTTTAGTAACTTCAACCTTAGTTGCAGCGATTGCATAATCTTATCCTTTCTCCCTTATCCTTTTTTGAGGAAAATTTACTTTAAGCCTATGATATTCATTCACATAGTGTCTTGACTCCTTAAATTTTAGGCATTAAACATTGACAAATTTCATATTTCCCTTAAAATAAAGAGCATAACAGTCTTTATCTCCACACTTAAAGAAAACTCCAATTACCATAAATCATGTTCCATGGTGTTTCATTACACAATTATTATAGGTTTTAAATTCCACCCTTCCCTTCTTCTATTTTTTCTATTTCATTTTCTAGAGTTCTCATTCTCCCCCTTTTTATCCTGCTTTATTTTGTATTGATAATACTTGGAGAATTATTTCTTGTATTAATTGCATAATATACTATATCTCTGTATAATGAGAAGGTTTGGAAGAATAGTTCCATTTTAAGAATTTTATTTATACCATTAAATAAGTTTTCAATATTACTCTTTCAATTATATACATCATCTAGATCATGCCTTTCTAAACTTGTAAATCTTGCTTCATACTTAGCAATATTTTTGTCTTCCTTTGCCTTATACATAGGAATTATTCCTCCATATCTTCTTTTTCCCCATGAGGAAAATATTTTTCCAATAAAATTACTTTAAAATACTTCCACTGTATGTTTTTTAATTCCTCCTCATCCTTATTTTTTTCACTCAATGACCACCAATGATCTAAATCCCCCGTGAGATGAAAAAAATACATGAAAACATTTTCTCTTTTATTACTTCCTTAACCATGAAATATATGTTCTAAGTAACTTATCCATGGATTAGATAAAAATTGATTAGTATTACCATTAAATAATATAGGTTGTTGATGTATAAAGTAACGCAACATTACTGCATCATGTTTAAGATCAGTGGGCTGCTTCATAAAAGAAAGGTTATTGGTCATAAACTGAGTCAATTTCCCCAATATGTCATCTCTAGTTCCATCCCTAATTATAGTTTTATATTTATTATCTTGTCCAAAAAATTAATCCCTTCATAGATTTAATGAATTGATATAGTTTTTATTCCCTATGATGGGTTAAATTTCTAAACAACTAAATGAACAAGATTAGACCACAACATTATGAATCATAGTGTAAAATTATGAAACTAGTTTAATAGTGGACATAACTTGAAAACTTATTCATAGCTAATCTTAGAATAACAATCATAGTATAATTGGGAATATTCTCAAATCATACAAATATTATCAAATATTTCATAATTATTTGTAAAGAAAATATGAATTAATTCAACCATATCCTCTAGGAGGGTCAAACAAGGTGCGTAGTAATATTATTCTCACTATGTGCCAGAATGATGGCCAAGATCTACTCGACCAACTCCTTTCAGGGTTGTTACCCCTAGATGCATCTATGTCAAAACCACATCCACTTATAGTATCCAAACATGGATTTATTTCTACTAAAACTACAAAATCTTTACCTTACTAAAAAATTTAGGATATTATCCTATAATTAAACTTATACTTAGATTTTTTCATATGGTTATGTTCTCTAATCCATGTTTTCCTAAATATAGTTCTCAAGGTTTATACTAAATTTCCTCTAATACCAACTATAACGCCCCGAATCTAGTAGCCTAGAGATGGTGGTTATTTTACTACATTAGAACAAAATATAAGGGATCACATCCTGAAGGACCGAATATCTTAATAGTCATGGGAGACTAGATATATACATGATTTTCACATTATATCTAAAAATATGAAATATCATATAATAATTATTATGATAACTTTATTATTTATTCTAGTAAATCCTTGATTTCATTCATGTGTCCCTTCTTGGTATATAGAGGAAATGAAAAACTATAAAGGGTGATCTTAGATGCTCGGTAAGGGTAAGAGTTCAATAAAAGCTATCATAAAATTAATAAAACATGAATAATATGGCTGAGATAAACAATAACAAAATATAAAATATAACTAATACCATAAAAAGGGTACTAAAACCATAAATAACATAAACATGTAATTAATCATATGTATACCAACAATTAGTTTCATAATGATATAATGCATGTTTCATACATCATAATCTTACCATCACGGCCTTATACTAATACTACATATGTCAATAGGTAAGGCGTACACCAAATACCCAATCTAGTTTGTCTCATGTGACCTACCAATGTATCGAGGGGCTATAATGGGACCCTCCCATCACTTACTAAGTCCAATGCATTCATCATATAAAAGGGATGAGATATAATCAACGTAAACATTCGTATTGAAAAACTAGCTTATGTAATGTTAATATTTTCCACAATCAGTAAATATAACAAAAAAATAATCCATATAGAGTAATATAGAGGATGATATCAAATGATTAAATCCACATTGAAGTATAATATTCACAAACTAATGTTAACATAGATGAAAATACTTTAAAAATATCAGTGGAAGTTCTCTTAAGAAAATTACACTTTTCATTTTGAAATAAATTCTATTAAAATATAAAAATTTTGAAAAATTCAGGAAATCATTTTATTTGAAAATAACCTCTAAATCTTTTGAATGAAGCTTAAAATTATTGAGTATTCATGATGGTGGTAAATTTTATTCATTTTGTGTGTATTAAATAAAATATTTCTTTTGAATTTTCATAAAAATTGTAAAAGTACCTCATTCAGAAAATGACAAGAGGATTCATTTAAAAAAATTATATAAAATAAAAGAAGGGTAAAATAAATTTAAAAAAACATATTATAATTGTAAAAACATTCTTGAAAACGTTTTAATGAAAATATAGACATGGAATAAAACGATTCCTAATCGAATTTAAAACCAAGTGGGTTTTCCTTAAAAATTATTTTGGTCTCTTAAGTACTTAAAAGAGGAAAATCAAAGTAAAATTAATAATTTTTAGAAATTAACAAAAAAGAAAAAATATATTGGGTTTAATATAGAAAAATCATATAATTTACCCATCATATCCATAAACATAAACAATCTCCGATAATGATGAGATTGTGAAATAAAATTTTGCCTCAAATATGGATTTATTTGAAAGTTATTTTAGTATCCTGTATATTAAATTTAAATTTATTAAAATTATATAATATTACCATATACATAATTATAATATCATATATGATCTAATTATAACATTTCAATACCCTATTTTGTTTTTCATATAAGTTTTGGTTTGGTTTTTTTTTTTTTGTACATGCATTTCACTCATGGTTATATCATCTCCAAGATTTCAATAATGATATAAATATAATATATATTCATTAAATATATATTTTTAATCATACTTGAAGACAGTACATGAAAAATTAATCACATCGCTTCGTATAGGTGATAATCCACACGTATAATTTTTTTAACGAGTGTAAGGGTAAGAAGGGAAATGATATATTATATTTCCAGAGTCATAATTAAATTATATATATCATATATATTCATTAAATATATCCTTATTATCATCCATGTAAATAAAAAACCAAAATAGATCAAATCACTTCATGGAGGTGCTAGACCACACTTACACATGAGTGATGTTATTGTTTTCCAATTTATTCGAAGGAAATAAGGTATATATGATATTATAATTATATGAGCATAATTATTTCATAAATATAATATATAAACTTTAAACCCATCAAAATAACCATCTATGAAATATGGTAATGTAAAATGAATTTTATCTCTACGTGGAGGTAGTAGTTCAAACGTATGCAGAGCGATACTTTCACTTCCCATTTGATGGAGAAGGAGATGGATAAATATCATGCAATAAAAAAATAGCATATTGGTATTTGTGAGATGTTGTGTAAACACCCTAATCCTAGTATCCTATAGTCAGTGGTTACTTTATTACATTGGCACTGGATATAAGTGATTTTAATCAAAGGATTGAATAGTTTAGTAGTTTTTGTAAAGTAAATACATACTTGGATTTCACATGAATTTGAAAACATAAAATAAAACATAATATTTTGATCAATATCATATTTATTCACTCTAGAATTTCCCTACATATCAATCATAAAACATTTCCGAGAATCCTAGGAAAAGGAAACAAAAGAAAGGGGTGATCTCAAATGATCAATAAGGGTAAGTATACAATGGTGTATTATAATGCATGAATAATATGGTATGAATAAATGATAATCAAATAATTTTGAATAAATAATCTCCTGAGCTAGAAAATCATCCCAAGATAACATAATAAATAAAAT
This sequence comes from Viscum album, assembly GCA_963277665.1. Classification (NCBI taxonomy): domain Eukaryota; kingdom Viridiplantae; phylum Streptophyta; class Magnoliopsida; order Santalales; family Viscaceae; genus Viscum; species Viscum album. The sequence continues at coordinate 859,750,249 of OY728134.1, read as the reverse complement.
AATCATGTGGAAATCAATAACTGAATTCATAATTATTGAATGCATAAGTTCGTACATCTAAGACATATATTTTAGGCCTTATTCCAAGACATATGAAATATCATTGAGGCATTGTTCCAAGACATCTATATAAATGGGTAAAGCCTTTTCCAAAACCCAATCTAATTTATATCATGAGACTAATTGATGCATCCAGGAGATAGAGTGGGCCTATCACATTGTTTGTTAAGTCCAATTCATTACACATATGAAAGAGGTGAAACATAATAAACATAAACATTCATACTAAAAAATTATCATATGAAATGTTAATATTTTTCCTAATGAATAAACATAATCATTAACCATTCAAAGTAATATGATGGATGGTATCAAAGTAATAAATCATTGTTAAAATTGATAACAAACCATGTATATAAATAATAACAATGTTATCACTACAACATATTACCAATGTATCATAATAAAGGGTTATTTTCATTGATGAATAGAAATACCATAAAAATATCATTAAATTTTTCTGAGGAAAATACCCTTTTCACTTTGAAAATAACTTTTAAAAACTAAAAAAGGTCTAGAATATTAGGAAAAAATATTTCAAAAGATCCTTATAAACATGTAAATAAAGCTTCGTATTAATGAGTGATCAAGAAGGTGGAAATGTTCTATTCAAAATGAGTCCATTAAAATAAAGATTCCTTTCATATTTTTGTAAGAAAATCCAAAACATGCTTTATTTGTAAAATGAAAGGAAGATTCATTTCCAAAAAATTTTGCAAAAAAAATAATTGGTAAAAAATTACTTTAAAATTTATTATTATAATATTAAAAACATTTTTGAAAACATTTTTATAAAACATGGATTTAGAAGAAAAAGTATTTTCGACCGAAGAGAGAAATAAAGTAAGATTTTCATAAAAAAATTATCAATAATATTAAGAAAAAAAGAAATTAAATGGTAATATTAATTAAAAAAATTATGAATAAACATATTATAATAAAATATATTGGGTATAAGATAAAAATATCAAACAATTTTCCTAAGGGAGACTTAAACGTAAACAATCCCAAATAATGATGAGATTGTGAAATAAACCCTTACCACTTTGGTAAATTTTGAATCACAATCCCAAAGAAATAAATAACATATAATGAAACATTAAATACCATTAAGATAAATATTTTCACATTATAACATATCAAAGTTTTATTATATACTCCACATAAAAAATTAAGTGGTAAATATGAAATATATCTTATGGAAGTAAAAGTGAGATGAGAAACCCTTACCTCTGGTATGATTTCTTTCATATGTATATGTACCTTCTATATAATAAATATATATTTATTATAAATTAATTATAAAAACTTAATCATATTTTTTATATCATATATTATTTACTTATAGTCCTTTATGAATTATTTATTAACAATTATTTGTTAAAATCATTATTTCAGGTGATAATTGCTTCGTTTTTCATGTATATTTTGGTTCGGTAATTCGGTTTCTTTTAATTTGATCATAGTTAAATAATATAAATGATTTTAAACATGATATAAATATAATATATATTAATTATATAATTATTTACTATATTTCATAAATTTTTGATATGGGAAAATGAGTTACACCATTCATGGAGACAGTAGATCCTACCTTCACATGAATGTTCTTTCTATTTTTTTAACAGATAGAACGTAAGAAAGTGAAATAAAATTTCACCTTTAAAACACATTATTATATAAAATATTTAATTTATATTCATTAAATATATCCTTATTAACATATATTTAAAAATAAAATCAACAATATTTCTCATCGCTACATGGATGTGGTAGTCGAGGCGTGCACACGGGCGATGTTATTGTTTTCCAATGGATTGAAAGGTAAGAAGATATATTTGATATTATAATTAAAAATTATATTAATTTCCTAAATATTATATAAATATATTAAATCCATCATTATATCCAACTGTGGGATCCCTTGATGCAAAACAAATTACATCAATTCAAGAGGAGGTAGTCTGTTGTACACACGATCGATGGTTTCGTTTCCCATTTGATAGAAGAGGATATGGATATAAATTATTTCATTAACCTGATAAAATATCAATATATATTTTATATTTTTTTTATTATTTAATTATATTTTTATAATATTTTAGTGATTTAGAAGAATAGATAAAACAAAAACACATGGTTAAGAACCTTACCTCTTCTTTGAAAAACCTTTTAAGGTTTTTAACTAAAGCCTTCCTAGATTAGATTTTTTATCAAATAAATTCCTCTAGGATGTTATTAGGTATGTAATTAAGATATTTGGGTAGTTATTGGATTACTAAAAATGCTTTATAATTGTGAATATTAGTGGATAGGGTGGCCATCTATAAGTGGGGGAGAGGACATGCTTAGAAATTTTTAAAAGAAAAATTGATACCCACGTTTTTCACAAGCCACAAGGATCAAAAATGTCTAATTATAGAACCTTAGAAGGTATATAGTATAACTATGACCCAAAATTGGAATTATATAGGCTTTGGAACATTTTTACACTTATTTTTTTCATTTAACCACCAGGTAAACTCATTTTTACCTTAATTGCATTAATTAATTTTAACTGCTTTTACTATTCATTATGGTAAAAAATTAAGTTGGAAATGTTATATAATATTGATTATAATTATTTTAAATATGAAATAAATTTTATCAAATTAAACTCAAATAATTTTAATAATTCAATTTAAAATTAAACCCACAGACGTGATGGAAAAACGGTTTTCCAACAAAAAAACATTCAAAGGTTTAAAAAGATTTTATATCAAAATTCAATATGAAATTGATTCGAATTATCTAATTTGGATAATAAATATATATTTTAATTAATGATACTTTTAAAACCACATTATATAAAATGAGGCTTGAAAATTATTTAAGAGAAAAGGGGGTTTTCTATAAAAACCAGTATTTTCACTATTCATCAAAAAATTAATCTTTTCAGAAAATTATAAAAAATTCATGATAAGATAATTTTGAAAATATTATTTCAAAAATAAACATTATTTTTTAAAATATATTTTCTTAAAGTTTTAAAACTTAATTTTAAATTATGTTCACAATGCACGACAAAACTGCCTTTTAGAAAAATACAATTTTTCTGAAAACATTTCTTTTTATTTTGAATGATTCTTATTTTACTTATAAATAATAGATAACCATTGAATTTATTTTATAAATTTTTAAACCTTATAATTTTCATAATTTATTTATTCCTATTCATACCCACCAATTTAACAATTGGGTTATAATGGTGTACTATTTTATAATTTTTTTAGACTCGGGATTGCGTATAATGCAAGCTATCAAGGAGAATAAATTTAATAAAATATATTTTATAGGTTATTTAAGCTTGGATTTTCATGTCACATATGCAATCAAACACAATTTTATTCTTTTTAAATTTTTAATTGTTACATTCTCCTCACATTCATAAATTACATCCTCACAATTTGAACATGCACTCAGAAATCAAGGGTTTGATATTTTAGAATTCCATTGTTGAAAATACAAATTGTAAAAAGGGTTAATAAAAACTCCTCTTAAAATAGGAAAAGGGAAATAAAATGGTCATATTATATAACACATTAATAGGTTTCCATGTAGGATAAAATTAGTAGTAAGATAAAATATGTATAGGGAAGAAAATCATAAATAATTATGTTGAGCAATAGAGATCATGATCACAATAAAGTTAATGATCAAGATAAAGTTAACAACCACAAAAACCATAAATATATGATGAGTTAAAAGACTATTTATTCATCAGATATGAATGTAATATGAGAAAATATTTGTTTTAAGATCCCTTTCCTATATTTAAGGGATTCATTTACTATCAATGTAACGACCTGAAATTTTGAATAATATTTTGTTTCCAGATAATGTATGTCTCACTATGTCATAATCAATAACAAATATATAATTATAAATGAAATTTGATCATTGGTTTTTGACTGTTATATTACCTTTATTCAATATGATCGTTGGAAACAATAATAATTTTTAACGTCATAATTGTTGTTTAAAATCGAAATAATAATGGAAAATTAATGTATAAAGAAGATTCAATGGCCTCATCCAGTAGACTCGGGTTGTACAAATACTATATATCAGATCTTGGGAAGGAGGTAGTTTCACTGTGCTTTTCTCTAGACCAAGCCCAAGTTGAGCTTCAACATGTCAAGCTTGAATGTAATCACCTATGGGAGAAGTTCAAGTTGATAGAAATCACCACTCGGGCAATGTTGTTCGAGATTCCCCAAGATTATATCACCAGTTAACACCGTAATCTTAGTTCCTATGCAAGTTTTATAAGGGGATATGTAACAAGGCCTTATTTAATTTTTGTAATCCTTTTGTATAAATAAAATTTTTATTTCTTATTATGGTAAAATAACCATCATTTTTGAATTTCAAATGTCAAAATAAATAGAGGATGAATTTTTAGTTTTTTTGCTAAGAAGTTTCATATAATTGATGAATATTGAAAAAAATAGTATTTTAAAATATTTTTATACTTAAAAAATTAATAATGTGAAATGATTTTCAAAAAACATACTTATATAGTTGTGACCAGTAAGAAATTTAGAGTCTGATAAGACCAACTTAATTTTGGGTGAATAGTAAATTATGAATAGTAATATTACCCTTATGAATAGTAATATAACCAATGGAATATTAACCTCACTTAAGTTTGTATAAATATAATTTAGGCATCTTGAATTGTAATGTGATATAATAGTATCAGTAAATAACTGTTTTAGAAATTATTAGTCAAGTATTAGTATTTTTTCAGGTAAATAGTGAATTTAATTAAAAGTTAAAATGTATCATATTTATAAATTTATTTTAATAAAATTTATTTCATTTTTGAGTTCATAAATCGATATTAGGTTATGGTGAATTCTTTATATTTTTATAAAATGTTTTTTTAGTGAATAGTAAAAATAAAGTTTTTGATTTTTCAATGTGTTTTATGACATCATAATGATGTAATATGTAATTTAAAATGTTGGTCAACTCATTTGTATTAAAATATTATATGAGGTGTCCCAAGTGGCTAAAAAAATGGGCAAATACCATGGTCAAGCCCATGGTTTTGCAAATACCACAAATGAGGTGTTCTTGAAAATTAATAAATAACTCCCTCTCTTTTACTATAAATACCAAGTCATTACTTTGTTTACTTTCATTAAAAATTCTTTACCCTATAATATCTGAGAGTTTTACCTCCCAATGAGTCATCCCAAAGTGTTATCAAGCCCTCAAGATCCCTATCCTAGAGTTTTAAAAGTTACTCTTTAAGGTAAGGGAATTCTCAACGTCTCTTTTTCCGTTCAAGTTCCCTTCTATATGGTATGTATTTCAAGTTTCCGTACCATGTTATTATTTACATTTTATTATATACCTATAATATATTATGTTACTTTTTTAATGTTTTACCCTTTTCCCTTCTCTTCTTAATGTTTTCTAAAACAATGTTGCATAGCCGTTATGTTGTGGAATTTTCGTCTCAAAATCTCTCTCTTTTTTCTCAAGAAATTATCTTATTTTTTTATGTGAATACCCAAAACTATTTCATTTCTAGGGGTATTCATAAAAACATAAAAATGATATATTTTATTATATAATTGACATACATAAAACCTCTATTCCATTTCCATGGGTTATGAATGATATAATGATCATGTTTTTAATCACTTTTTAAAACATCGCGATTTTGATATGAAACTCATTTCTTTTATTCTATTTAGGTTATTTATGGAAAGTTTGATTATAATATACTTAGATCACATTAAAATAAATACATATTAAGGTTTCACCCTCATAGAACTCCATTTAATTGGGTAAAGAAATTATTCTCTATAGATGATAAGTTTTATGATACCTTAGTGAATAACTTTGGTAATTTTTATGACACCTTGGGGATGGAACTTGCTTATATGTTTATGAATGTATAAATTAAATGTTTTAGCCACCTTTTCAAGATATTATTCAAGTTATTATTATCATTATATGCCTCTTATCATGGCTTTATGATATTTCCTCATGTTCTTATTATATTCTCTCAAGTTCACATGTAAATTGTTTTCCCTGTTTTCCCTTACTGGGCCTTATGCTCACCCTTTCCTTTTATGTATGTCTCTAGGTTATGAGATTTAGTAATTGAACTTATTATAAACATTTAATGATTCATTTAAATAGGATTAAAATAATTTTATATGTTTTCATGTATTATGCACCATATTTCCAAGACACAAGACTTTAAAGATCCTCTATTTATAAAATGAAATGAAAAGTTATTTAAAAAAATGTGGGATTCCATAATCATGATAGAGAACACCAGAAAATCTAATTAATATTTCATCCTGTAGTTGTTCTTTGATCAATTCAACTTAATTTATTATTCCAATAAATTAATATCCAAGATGAATTTTTTTATTAATAAATCACTAAAATTAACTTTTAAAGGATCATAATATCCATAAAAGAGTGAAAAGTCCTTTTGTATGTCTCTAAATATATACAAAAACCAAAATTGTTGGCACAAATTATCCAATATAACACATTAATCACTACACCTAAATAGTAACAGCCAAAGTTTAACTTAATCTATTTCAAAATTATTTATCCATCAAATCATTTAAGAAAAAATAATTTCATGTCAATTAGAACATCATGTAGGCTAGTGGTAGGAATTTCACCCTTTTCAGCCTTTGGTTGGGGGTTCAATCCCTATGGACTTACTGGATGTGATGGGTTGTCACCCAAAATGTGGGTAGTCATTTTTATAAAACCAAATTAATATAATTCCTATAATTTTCCAAAAAAAATATGATGAATATCCTAAAAATAAAATTATTCATTAAATAACTTTTTAACCACAAGGGTTTTCAATATGACTTATTATTTTTCCATAAAAACAGATAATATTAATTGACTATTATTACCTTAATATAAATTATCAGATTAACCCTAAAGGTTATCAATTCCTTTAATATTATATCCACAATATGTAAAGGTATTATTACTTAAATAACTTTATCACTAAAATATATACTAAACCAATGGGTTTTATTTCCCTAAATGTCTCCAAAAACAACCTAAATCTTGATAAAATCCCATCATATAAAACCTCAAAAATGGGTGTTTAAGACATTGAACTTATGATCGGCCTTAAATTCATAAACCCAAGATGGTATCTATAACTATAAATTTAATCTTATATGAATACATATATGCTTACAAAATTAATGAAATCCTTAGATGTTTCATGATTCTTATAACTAAAATACCATTGGTAAAAAAACTTTTGCACCATAATTATTGAATCTATATACACAAGCACTTAAATCATTCCAATTTAGTTTTATTAATAACATAATCTTTACCCTGATCCCTTATATTCTTCCTAGATATATTCCCTTAATGTTTGGGTCATTCATTTTCATAGTACCTCATCACCTTATAGTTGAAACATTAAACATTAGAAACTTCTTTCTTTCCCTATAAATCATGATCATGATGGACTTTATCTCCGTACTTGAAGATAATTCTCATTCCCATTAAGTAATTACTAGGGTGTTTATTTCCACAAGTATCAGATGTGGTAAATTCATTATTTACTTTCTTCCCCTTATCAATTTTTTCTCTATCATCTTATTCTTCTATTTCTTCCATTCAAATCCATAAGACTTGGATAATTATTTATATTTCTTGGTATCACATGATACTATGTCCTTGTATGATGAGAAGGTTTAGGAGAATAATCACCTTCAATGGATTGGCTTTATCCTATCAAAGAAATGGTCAATCTAGTTTTTGTATTACATATATAATCTATATAATTCTTTGCTAACCTTTTAAAGTAGGATTCATACTTAGAAACATTTTCATTTTAATTTTTTATTAGTCTTAGGAATTGTCTCACCATATCATCTCATTGGTCACAAGGAAAATATTTTTCCAAGAAGAGTACCTTAAAATCCTTCTACTCTATACACTATATTTCCTTCTCATCCTTACTGTTTTGAATCAATTTCCACCATTGATCCACATCTCAAAAAAGATGATAAACTTCCATGGAAACCTTCTCACTTTCATTACTTCCCAGAATGAGAAATATATTCTCTAAGGAAAATATCTATTTCTCAAATACAAATTGATTTTTTTTTCTCCCATTTAATGATTGAGTTTTTTGGCATATAAATTGGTCTAACATTGTTACATTGCATGGTGGATTATCTGGATACTTTATATGATAAAGTTTATTGCTCATAACCTCATTCAATTACCCCAATATTGTTATAATTTGTTCAATCTCAATTGCATCTCTAGTTCTAAGTTCACTATCTTTCCTAGGATGGAAATACTTATATGGGGTACATGCATTGATATAGTTTCCATTATTTCCACCAGGCGCCATTTATAAACAATTTCATTCACTAGTTTAAATCATAACATTATGAAACATAATATATAGTCCCAAAACTAGTGAAGCTGTTAACTTAAATATAAAAAATTATGTATGGATAATATTATAATCATAAACTTGGTTTCATTGGGAAAGTTTTAAAATCATAAAAACATTTTAAAATAATTAATAATGGTTTTCAAATAAAATATGAATTAACCCAATCATATCCCCTTAGATTTTCAAACTAGGTGCACATTAAGGCTCATTTTCATGTACCAGGAAATACTTGAGTCAATCTTGATGCACCTTTTTCATAGATATTACCCCTAGGTATGTATATTCCATAACCAAATCCATTTATATTATCTATATAGGGATGTATTTATAAGAAAAAACACAAAATCTCTTCCTTATAAAAACTTAAGGGTGTTTTTATATAGTTATCCTCAAAGTATATCATTGGATTATGTTCCTTAATCTATGTTTTACTAAATCTAATTCCCAAGAAATATACTAAACTTGATTTGATACCAACTATAAACACCCCAACCCCATTATCCCAGAATCAGTGGTTACTTTATTACATTGGAACTAGATACAAGAAATCATATCCCAAAGGACCTAATAGTTTAGTAGTCTTGGTAAAATAGATACAAACTTTAATTTCATATACATTTGAGAACAAAAAATACAATATAGTATTTTCTTCGATATCATCTTTATTCCTTATAGAATATCCATGAATATTAATCATAAAACATTTCCTTGAATTCTGGGGAAAGGAAAAAAAATAAAGGGGTGAGCTCATATTCTTAGTAATGGTAAGCATACAATAGAAGCTAATAAGTCATGAATAATATGATAAGAATAAATTATAATTAAATAATTCCATATAAATAATCTCATAATCTTTAAAATCATCAATGGATAACTTAATAAATAAAATCATCACATGTACATTAATAAATATATTCATAATGATATAATTCATAATGTAGGACATCTAAAATATGCCATTTAGGCCTTATTATAAGACATCTAAATTATTATTGAGGCCTTATGCAAAGACATATATATAAATGGGTAAGGACATGGCCAAACTGAATCTAGTTTGCCTCATGAGATGTATTGATTCGTCGTGGGGATATAGTGGGCCCCAACCTTTACTTACTAAATATAATCAATTCCTAATTAAAAATGGGTGAAACATAATCAACATAAACATTCATATTAAAAATATAACATACTAAATGTTAGTATTTTCCCCAATCAATAAAAATAATCATAAACCATTCAAAGTAATATAGTGAATGGTATAAAATTAGTACATACCTATTCAAACTAATCATAAACCATCAGGAGAAATAATAAGGAATTTATCATTTAAACACATTCCAAATATATCTTTATAAAAAATTATCATTGATGAATATAAATTCTATATAAAAGATCATTAAAAACATATTTGAGGAAAATACCCATTTCACTTTGAAAATCACTTTTAAAAACTAAAAAATTGTAAAATATTATAAAAATCAATTTATTTGAAAAGAAACATAAAAATTGTAATGTAAGATTAAAATAAATGAGTATTCATGATGGTGGGAATGTTTTGTTCATTCTGAGTATATTAAAACAAATATTCCTTTGGCATTTTTGTAAGAAAAGTGAAAAAATGATTTTTTTAGAAAATGACAGGAAGATTCCTTCTTAAAAAAATTAAAAATAAAATCATAGTTCAAAAAATGAATTTAAATATTCATATTATTATATTAAAAAAATTTAAACCATTTTTATAAAACGTGGATTTGGAAGAAAAATGATTTTCGACCGAAGATATAAATAAAGTCATATTTTCTTAAAAACATTTTCCTAATCATTTTAAGCACCAAAGAGAGGGAAAATGGTAATATTAAATTAAAATTTAATTAATATCCATAGGTTAATAAAATATATTATGCTTAATATAAAAATATCAAACAATTAACCTAAGGTATCCTTAAACATAAACAATCCTGAATAATGATGAGACTGTAAAATAAACCCTTACCACATTGGTAAACTTCAAATCATAATCCCTATGAAATAAATAAATTCATATGAAAATTTAAATACCGTGAAGATAAATATATTCATGATATAACATATCAAAGTTATCTTATATACACTACACAAAAAAATAAGTGTTTAATATGAAATATGTCTCACGGAAGTAAAAGTGAGATGGGAAACCCTTACCTCATGTCTAATTTCCTTTGTATGTGTCTATGCCTAATTTATAATAAATATATATTTATTATAAATCTATTAAATAACCATTATAATATATTTCATATCATATATGATTTACTTATAGTCTTTTATGACACAATTATTAACAATTCTTTGTTAAAATCACTGTTTCTGATGATAATTTCTTCGTTTTTCATGCATATTTGTTGAAAGTGGGTGCTCTAGACCCAACTTTTCTTGTACTTTGATTACTGTTACATGTATTCAGTATGGTTTTATGCATGTGTTTATCTTTCCATGATAGTATAGATACTTCTGCATCCACTTCATCAATGGCAATGTCCTTAGATTACCTGTCGCATCAAATGGTTATAGCAGTTCCCAGGCTATAATGAGAACCCTGAGATGCCATGACAGTAATCTTAAAGTAACGTCCTATGGTCCAGTTACATCATTCTGAAAGGACACAGATGATGTGTGACCATCAGGTGCTAGGGGCTCATAAGCATTGAGACTTCATCTCATGAAGTTCGCACTTGATGATCTCTAGCTAACGAGATCATGAGGACAGACCCGCTTAATATGAACACCACATGTTTCTGGTGTCATTGGTCGTTCCTATCTATGGGCATGTGTAATGGTCTCCTGACTTGAGATCATTATCAATTAATGTCATTTAATTACGTACATTTGATATAAGGCGAAAACCATGGCGACAAAGTCGTGGCGAGGTAGTTTGTATTGGGTACGTCATTAATGGAATGGCATTGATTGAATGATCGAGAAAGGATTTGTCGCTTCCAAGTTTAGGAAGAGATATCTCGGGCCTGGTTGATTAGGATGGTTGCACCTTCATTAAATCCATGCCCATGGTAGACGAAGGTAAGACCGTCCAGACAAATCAACAAACAAAAATAAAGCAAATAAAGAATGATGACACTAGTATGCATTCTGCTTTATTGAGATATCGTTTGACGAAGAGATTATATTACACGAACCATGTTCATATGAAGGCAGTCGTTGCTTTGACTTTGCCTTATCTCTATAGGGGCCTCGATGGGATGCTAGACCCCGCTCTAGGTCTGTGATATTATTCACTGCTATTGAGATAAGGGCCTAGAGGGTCACACACGATAGCGCCTTGAAAATCTGCCCTATTCTGTGAGTAGGAATTTAGAACTTGGTGGGCCCCGCCAAAGGGTCCGAGTACTATCCAAGTTCTATGGATCACCAAATAATAAATAAGTTCATTAATTATTCGAGTTTAGAATAATTAGTTGAATTTATTTATAACATGTATTTACAAGTTGTATGGTAAATACACGTATTAATATTATTCGACTGGATTTAAATATCCTAGGTTCGTTTAATATTAGTAGGAGGTATGAGTCGAGTTAAAGACTCAAATTTATCACGTAATATATTTATATATTACAAGTAAGTGATAAATTTTAAATTTTATTTATGGAATAATTTTATTTTCCATAAATAATTATTTACATCACTTATATAGCGGACGCCTAATACACGGGGGGTCGGGAACCTACACCGCGTGTTTTAATACTCCCTATATAAGTGAGAGAGATGCTCTCCCACCAAAAACTATTCATGTGTCAAATTTGAGAGCATCTCTCTCCTCCTGGAATTTAGAGAGAGAGTCTCTCAAGCAAGGAGGATCTTCAAGCTTATCCATCCCAGATCGAAGCATCCTCCCTTGCGGTGATCATCGCTGCGCTGAAGTGTTCGTCGTAGATCCGCGCTAGCACCCGGATCTTGATGAACGGCGCGCGTGCAGATTCGCAAGGCGTGTGTGGAAGATCTAGAGGGCTTCGACATCGGAGTCTTCGAGCAACGATCACCGGTGTCCTACACGTCAATTCTGAACAAGGTAAATGTTCAAGTTTATTTTTGTGCTCCTAAAAACCTTGCGAGATCCCCGGACCAAGCCGGGACACGATCACCAGAGCTGACAAAGTTATGTCACTCCGGTAAAGCAGAAAAAATTTAAAAACCCGGCCCACAGGCTTCCGCTGCGGAGTCCCGGAACCTAACAGTGGTATCAAAGGGAGTGCAAGGTTTTTTCTGAGTCAAAAATATTAAATTGAATTAAATTTAATTGCGGGGTGTTAAAACGGTTCATTCGGATTCGACCGCGCGTCGTTTCGATTTCAAATGATCAAGACACGATCATTTGAAAGTTTCGATCGGATCGACGTCTGTGTTTTTGCTTGTTTGGTGTTTATCTCAAATTGAGAATTAACATCAAATAAATTTATTTTATTATAAAATAATTTATAATAAATATTTGATTATATTTATAATAAATTTTTATTATATATTATAATAATAAAATATATAAAGTAAAAATGGAGGAGACCAAGACTTGGGGTCTTCCTCCTTTTTGTTTTTAAAAAAAAAAGGGAGTGGAAAAGACCCCAAAATGGGGTCTTCTCCTTTTGTCATTAAAAAAAAGGGGGGGGACAAATGGGATGGCCATTTGTTTTAAAAAAAAAGGGGGGAGGAAGACCCTTACGGGTTTTCTCCCTCGCGCCGCCTAAGGCCGGCAAACCCTAGGGTTGCCGGCCGCGGCCTCCTCCTTGACTGCAGCCGCCGGCCGCGGCCTCCTCCCCGGACCCCCTTCGCCGGCCGCGATCTCCTCCCTGGCCCGCCTCGCCGGACCGGCCCTCCTCCTCCGCGCCGGTCGCGGATCCTCACCGGACCGCCTCGCGCCGGAGCTCCTCGCCGGACCGGCCCTCCTCCTCCGCGCCGGCCCTTCCCCACCGCGCGGCCTCCTCCCCGGACCGCCCTCGCCGGACGCGGCCCTCCCCGCAGCTCGCCGAACACGGCCCGCCCTCACCGGACGCGTCCCGCCTTACTGGACGCGGCCCTCGCCGGCGCTCGCCGAACGCGAAACCCTGCCGGACTGCCTCGCTCCGGCCTCACCTCCTGCCGGACTGCCTCGCACTGGCCGACCCTCGCCGGCTCGCCAGAGTTGCGGGCTGCCGGGAGATGCAGCCGTTGCGGGACGCGGTCACGCCGCGGTCACGCCGCGGTCACGCCGCGGTCACGCCGCGGTTCAGGACGACATCCCGCGGCGGTACGCAGTGCCGCCGGATTTTTTTGCGACGAGAGGTAACCGGGCACTGAATTAATTTTAATTAATTTAGTTGTTCTTTAAATTAAATTAATTGAAATTAATTTAGGGGTTTAGATTTTATTTTAATCCAAGAATATTAATTTAATTTAAGTTTAGAATTAAATTAATGGTTTAATTTAAATTTAATTTTAGAATTAAAATTAAATTAAACAAATGGTACCGATAAAAATAAATTATTTGAATTTAATCAAATTCATTTAATTTATTAAAGCACCCTCGCATAATTTAAATTTATTGCAGTTTAATTTTATTGCGCTTTTACCCCGACTGGTCTTGAGCTTTTGACCGACCTGTGTATGTTTGGCATGTATGTATTTATTTAATTATTTATTCAATGCGTGCAATGATTGTAATATTTAATTAGATAAATGACGGTCTGCGAATCGTCTTTTAATTCAAATATGTATAAGGGCATGCGCGTCCATTGCACTATATGTATTTTGTACCCTAGACCCCCTCGCCTGCGTGCGAGTATATTTGTAATTTTTCGTGACGATCCGAGAGGCAGACCCCGCCAAGATGAGGCGGTAGTCCAGACATGAGTTGGGCTTTGCACTGGGGCCAGCAGCGACACGAGTCTTGTATTGACTCGGGTATGTGTTCCCCTGGGTGATGATTGATCAGTTAATGATCAATCATTATAGAATGCTCAAGACCAGTCGGAATGCTTGATTTACTTTATGCATAGTTTATTATTTTTATGCGACTGCATGATTATTGCATGATCACATAGGATAGTAAACAAGAGAAAATGTATAAAGTTATGACGAATAAATACTCTTTTTAATGTTCAGTTGTGAGCGAGACAACCTAGTTTGAACATAATAAATAGAAAAGGGATTATATTCGTCAATTAATAATTTAAAAATCCCTCAAAGATATATTAAGTCATAATGCCTTCCAATTCTCATATCTAAACAAAACCGGTTGTTTGGGTGCTCATCAGCCTCAGTTGAGAGTGCCTCTGACTACCGGGGTGTTTCCATGTGAGGAATGGGTCGACTTAACTAACGTGAGTAATCAAGGTTTAGCCTTAGCTAACTTATTATCACTTTAGAGGCAAGAGGTTGATGGAATTAAGTATAGATTCCAAAAGCTGGAACTTTACTCAACTACACAAGGAACCACAAGAACAGGTGGTTGGCCAGCATAGCGCCTACCTTGAAACCCTTCAAGTAGTGTCGTAGCCCTAGCTTGTAGACTACGAGGGAGGTTTCGAGGATCCTTGCCACTAGAATGCTCAAGCGATAGAGTATTCCGAATCTAATGGTGAGGGCCATTAAGGTTCGTTAAAATAGTGGGAGACATTAAATGATATAATAATTTATTAATCATAAAATGTCAAAAGGTAATCAAGACAAAGTACTAACTGCTAAATGTTTATCTGATGTAGATTTAAAATGGAAATCACCAACACCACTAGTACTTTATCACTGCGATCAATCTTGGATAAAGAAAATATCTTGACCGGCAATAACTTCCAGGAGTGGTACAGGCGCTTGCGCATAGTACTACGCCAAGAAAGGAAGTTATATGTGCTGGAATCCCCAATTCCTGCTGAGCCTCCTCAGGGAGCAAGCAAGACTGAAAAATATAAGTGGAAAAAGCATGTAGATGATGCACTTGATGTACAATGCATCATGTTGTCATCCATGTCCAGCCAATTGCAAAAAATGCATGAGGAAGAGGATGCCTACAAGATGCTTTCACACCTCCAAGAACTGTATGAGGAGAGGGATAGGCAAGAAAGGTATGAGATCTCAAGTGCACTTTATAAGTGCAGGCTAGCAGAAGGGCACCAAGCCGGTCCTCACGTACTCAAGATGATTGGGTATATTGAGAGGCTTGAAGCCCTTGGGTTCAAACTGAACCAAGAACTAGCAGTGGATCTCATTCTTGCCTCTTTACCGTCAAGCTTCTCGACTTTCGTTGTCAATTATAATATGAATGATATGACAAAGTCACTCCCGGATCTTTTGGCTTTAGTTCGCCAAGATGATAAGGACATGAAAAACACCAATACATCTGTCCTTATGGTGAACAAGAAAAACAAGGTCAAGGCAAAGGGGTCTAAAGCCAAGTCAAGGCCAAAGACACCAATGCATCGTCCTGCCAAGAAGCCAAAGATTCAGAGGCAGAGTAATGAGCAGGAAGCTGTCTGTTTTGGATGTGGCAAGAAAGGCCACTGGAAAAAGAATTGCAGAGCTGGGAAGAAGAAGCAAGCTGACGCTTCTACTTCAGGTATTTTTGTCATTGAATGAAATCTATCATTATCTACAAGTTGGGTATTGGATACGGCATGTGGCTCACACATTTGTATTCATATACAGGAACCAAGTAGGTTCAAGAAGATTGCAAAAGGTCAAGTGGATCTCCGAGCTGCAAATGGTGCAAGTCTGGCGGCCTTGGCAGTGGGAGACTATCACTTGACTTTACCAACTGGTTTGGTTCTTGTTTTAAACAATTGCTATTATGTACCGTCTGTTACCAGAAACATCATCTCTGTGTCATGTTTAGACACTATGGGTTTTTATTTCAAGTTTGGAAATAAAAGTTGTCTCTTTTATAGGGATAACATATGTTATGGTATGGCACATCTTAAGAATGGTTTATATATACTAGAACTAGAAAACTCAGTAATGGCCATCAATGACAAAAATAACCAACATGACTCAAATAACACCCGCCTATGGCACTTTAGGCTTGGTCATGTAAACGAGAAGCGATTACAAAAATTACATCAAGAAGGGTATCTAGACTCAGTACAGTTAGAACCCTTAGATGTATGTCAAGCTTGTTTACAAGGAAAGATGACCAAAGCACCTTTCTCGGGAAAGGGAGAAAGAGCAAATGCAGTACTGGAATTAATACATACCTATGTATGTGGCCCATTTCCAGTAGAGGCAAGGGGTGGTTTTTTATACTTCATCACTTTCACCGATGATTATAGTAGGTATGGCTATATCTACTTAATGCGGCATAAGTCAGATTCCTTTCGTTTCTTTAAGGAATATCAAAGTGAAGTAGAAAACCAACTTGGTAAGAAGATAAAAGCACTTTGCTCAGACCGAGGCGGAGAATATCTTAACCAAGCTTTCATTGATCATTTGAAGGAGTCTGGAATAGTATCTCAACTCACTCCTCCTTATACACCACAATGGAATGGTGTTAGTGAAAGGAGGAATAGTACCTTGCTTGACATGGTCAGATCAATGATGAGTCATACAACTCTTCCATTATCCTTTTGGGGATACGCCTTACAGACAGCAGCATATACCATTAACCGAGTACCAACTAAAGCCACAGATGGGATTCCATATCAGTTATGGTTTGGAAAGAAACCCAATCTGACACACATGCGAGTGTGGGGGTGCGAGGCATTTGTCAAGACTTTACCAAGTGACAAATTAGCATCCAGAAGCACTAAGTGCATCTTTGTAGGTTATCCTAAGGAAACTAGAGGATACAACCTATATAACCCTTTAGATAGAAAAGTCATTGTGTCAAGATACACCACATTTCTAGAAAGGGATCACATTTCTACTGGAAATAGTGGGAGCAAGATTGACTTCGATGAAGTCAATGCTCCAGATGCACAAGAGTTGGTAGAGGAACAATCTCCACAAGAACAAGTGGAAGAAGAAATTGTTCCTGAGACACAGATACTGTGTAGGTCTACGCGAGAGGTTAGAGAACCGGAACGTTATGGTTTTCTTGTCACCGAGTCAGGTGACACAATAATCCTTGAGGATGATGAACCTCTGACCTACAAGGAAGCAGTGGAAGGCAAAGAAGCTGCTACATGGCAAGAAGCCATGAATTTTGAGATGGAGTCCATGTACCAAAATCAAGTTTGGATTTTGGTAGACCCTCCAGCTGATGTGAAGCCCATTGGTTGTAAATGGGTATTCAAGAAAAAACTGGACATGGTTGGTAAGGTTAATACCTTTAAAGCAAGACTGGTTGAAAAGGGTTTCAGACAACGTCAAGGCATTGACTATGATGAAACCTTCTCACCAGTGGCAATGCTTAAATCCATCATAATATTTCTTGCAATAGCAGCCTTTCATGATTATGAAATTTGGAAAATGGATGTCAAAACTGCTTTTCTAAATGGGAAGTTGGTTGAAGACGTCTATATGACTCAACCCGAAGGGTTTGTTAAGTCAAAGAATGCCAATAAATTATGCAAGCTGTAGAGATCCATTTATGGATTGAAGTAGGCATCAAGATCGTGGAATGTACGATTTGATGAGGCCATAAGAGATTTTGGTTTTGTCAAAAATGAAAGCGAGCCTTGTGTCTATAAAAAGGTTGAAGGGAATGCTATTGTTTTCCTAGTTTTATATGTTGATGACATATTAATCATGGGAAACGAGGTGCAAGTCTTAGAGTCAGTTAAGACTTGGTTAAATGAATGCTTCTCCATGAAAGACTTAGGTGAAGCAGCCTACATTCTAGGGATCAAGATCTATCGAGATAGACCTCAAAGGATTCTTGGCCTAAGTCAAAGTACATATATTGACAAGGTACTCAAAAGGTACAATATGGAACAGTCCAAAAGAGGATTGTTACCTATGTCACATGGTATTAATCTCTCCAAGAAAATGTGTCCACAAACACAGGAGGAGATTGATAGAATGAGTAGAGTCCCTTATGCTTCGGCAGTGGGTTTTATCATGTATGTCATGTTATGTACTAGGTTTGATGTTGCCTTTGCTTTAAGCATGGTGGGTAGATATCAAGCTAATCCAGGAGAGCTGCACTGGTCAGCTGTTAAAACTATCCTTAAGTACTTGAGGCGTACTAAGGATATGTTCCTGGTGTATGGAGGAGATGAGGAACTAGTTGTGAGGGGATACACTGATGCTAGTTTCCAGACAGATCATGATGATATGAAATCGCAGTCAGGCTACATCTTTTGCCTGAATGGTGGTGCAGTGAGCTGGAGAAGCTCAAAGCAAGCTGTGGTTGCTGATTCTACAGCAGAGTCCGAATATATTGCAGCTTCCGATGCAGCAAAGGAAGCAGTCTGGATACGTAGCTTTATCTCAGACATTGGTGTTATACCTAGCAGTGCAGACCCTGTTCCAGTATATTGTGACAATACTGCTATAGTGGTGCTTGCCAAGGAGCCCAGGTCTCACCAGAGGACAAAGCATATTCTTCAGAAGTTCCATCTCTTGAGGTATTTTACTCAGAGAGGTGAAGTAACAGTTAGCAGAGTAGCCACAGAGGACAACGTGGCAAACCCCCTAACTAAATCCATTTCTCAGCAGAAGCATGATTCACATGTGAGAGCTAGCGGATTGAAACCTGTTAGCAGTTGGCTCTAGTGCAAGTGGGAGTGTTGAAAGTGGGTTCTCTAGACCCAACTTGTCTTGTACTTTGATTACTGTTACATGTATTCAGTATGGTTTTATGCATGTGTTTATCTTTCCATGATAGTATAGATACTTCTGCATCCACTTCATCAATGGCAATGTCCTTAGATTACCTGTCGCATCAAATGGTTATAGCAGTTCCCAGGCTATAATGAGAACCCTGAGATGCCATGACAGTAATCTTAAAGTAACGTCCTATGGTCCAGTTACATCATTCTGAAAGGACACAGATGATGTGTGACCATCAGGTGCTGGGGGCTCATAATCATTGAGACTTCATCTCATGAAGTTCGCACTTGATGATCTCTAGCTAACGAGATCATGAGGACAGACCCGCTTAATAGGAACACCACATGTTTCTGGTGTCATTGGTCATTCCTATCTATGGGCATGTGTAATGGTCTCCTAACTTGAGATCATTATCAATGAATGTCATTTAATTACGTACATTTGATATAAGGCGAAAACCATGGCGACAAAGTCGTGGCGAGGTAGTTTGTATTGGGTACGTCATTAATGGCATGGCATTGATTGAATTATCGAGAAAGGATTTGTCGCTTCCAAGTTTAGGAAGAGATATCTCGGGCCTGGTTGATTAGGATGGTTTCACCTTCATTAAATCCATGGCCATGGTAGACGAAGGTAAGACCGTCCGGACAAATCAACAAACAAAAATAAAGCAAATAAAGAATGATGACACTAGTATGCATTCTGCTTTATTGAGATATCGTTTGACGAAGAGATTATATTACATGGACCATGTTCATAGGAAGGAAGTCGTTGCTTTGACTTTGCCTTATCTCTATAGGGGCCTCGATGGGTTGCTAGACCCCGCTCTAGGTCTGTGATATTATTCACTGCTATTGAGATAAGGGCCTAGAGGGTCACACACGATAGCGCCTTGAAAATCTGCCCTATTTAGTGAGTAGGAATTTAGAACTTGGTGGGCCCCGCCAAAGGGTCCGAGTACTATCCAAGTTCTATGGATCACCAAATAATAAATAAGTTCATTAATTATTCGAGTTTAGAATAATTAGTTGAATTTATTTATAACATGTATTTACAAGTTGTATGGTAAATACACGTATTAATATTATTCGACTGGATTTAAATATCCTAGGTTCATTTAATATTAGTAGGAGGTATGAGTCGAGTTAAAGACTCAAATTTATCACGTAATATATTTATATATTACAAGTAAGTGATAAATTGTAAATTTTATTTATGGCATAATTTTATTTTCCATAAATAATTATTTACATCACTTATATAGTGGACGCCTAATACACGGGGGGCCGGGAACCTACACCGCGTGTTTTAATACTCCCTATATAAGTGAGAGAGATGTTCTCCCACCAAAAACTATTCATGTGTCAAATTTGAGAGCATCTCTCTCCTACTGGAATTTAGAGAGAGAGTCTCTCAAGCAAGGAGGATCTTCAAGCTTATCCATCCCGGATCGAAGCATCCTCCCTTGCGGTGATCATCGCTGCGCTGAAGTGTGCGTCGTAGATCCGCGCTAGCACCCGGATCTTGACGAACGGCGCGCGTGCAGATTCGCAAGGCGTGTGTGGACGATCTAGAGGGATTCGGCGTCGGAGTCTTCGAACAACGATCGCCGGTGTCCTACACGTCAATTCTGAACAAGGTAAATGTTCAAGTTTATTTTTGTGCTCCTAAAAACCTTGAGAGATCCCCAGACCAAGCCGGGACACGATCACCAGAGCTGACAAAGTTATGTCACTCCGGTAAAGCAGAAAAAATTTAAAAACCCGGCCCACAGGCTTCCGTTGCGGAGTCCCGGAACCTAACAATATTTTGGTTTGGTAATTTCAGTCATTTTACCTTGATCATGGGTACCTAATATAAATAATATTAATAACTATATAAATATCATATAGAGTAATAATATAAGTATTTATAATAGTCCATAAATTTTATATATGGGGAAATGAGTTACACCGTTCATGGAGACGCTAGGCTGTACATACACATGAATGATGTTTCTATTTTTCCAAAATATAGATCATAAGAAAGGTAAATAATATTTAACCTTTATATGAACATTTCTATATAAAATATTTAATTTATATTCATTAAATAAATCTTTATTACCATTCATGTTAAAATAAAATGAAAAACATTTCACATTTCTATGTATAGGTGGTAGTCCACATATACGCACGAGCGATGTTATTTTTTTCCAAAGGACTGTAATGTAAGAATCTATATGTGATATTATAATTATATAAGTATTTTAATTTCATAAATATAAAAAAAAATTAAATAAATCGTTATATCTAGTCGTAAGGGGCCTTGATGGAAAACAAATTGCATGGGTTCACAAGGCGGTAGTCTGTCATACACATGATGGTCATTTTTTGTTTCCCATTTGATTGAAGAGGATATGTATATAAATTAATACATTAACATAATTAAATATAATTATATATTATATAATAAATTTATTTTTTCATTATATTTAGAAAATATTTTATGGAGTTAGAGGAATTAGTTAAATAAAAATATGTGGTTAAGAACCATACCTTTTCATCAGATAACCTCTTTAAGTTTATACCTAAAACCTTAATATATTGAATTTATGATCAAATAAATTCCTATAGTATGTGGGTTGGTATGTAATTAATATATTTGGTAAGGTCTTAGTCAAAACAAATTATTTTTTGAGTGTGAATAAGGAAGGATATAGGTGGCCTTTTATAAGTGGGGGAGAGGACACACTTGGAATTGTTTAAGAGAAAATGTGATGCCTAAGTTTTTCACCTGAAACATGGATCTAAAATGGATAATTCTCAAAATATATCATATATAAGATCTATATATAAACATACAATAGTAATTACACAATTTTTTTACCATTTTAATCCCTTATGTTTTTAGTTTAAACACCCGATAAACCTATTTTTACCTTAATTGTGGTAATTAATTTTTATTTTATTTACTATTAATTATTGTAAAAAATTAAGTTGATATTATTAGATAAAATTAATTATTAATATTTAAATTTTGTAATAAATTTTAAAAAATTAAAATCACATAAGTGGAATAATTAAATTTAAAATTAAACCCACAAATGTAACAAAAAAAGTTTTTCCAAAGAAAAAGGTTTCAAAAGTTTAAAATTATTTTATATCCAAATTAAATATTAAATTGATTAAAATGGACTAATTTGGATTAATTAATATATAATTAAACTAATTTTACTTTTAAAAACACATTAAAATAAAATTTATATTATAAATACTTTAAATGAAAATGCAATTTTCAATAAAAGCCTAGTATTTTTCACTATTCATCAAAAAATTAATCATTTCTGACATTTCTTAAAAAATAACTCTAATTGAATTGATGATTTGATAAATGAATTTATTTTTGTAAAATATATTTTATAAAATTGGTAAAAATTAATTTTAAATTATGTGATTAAAGAGTGAAAAAACTACCTTTTAGAATAATACGGTTTTTCTAAAAATATTTCTTTTTCCTTAAAATTATTATAATTTTATTTATAATTAATAGATAACCATTGAATTTATTTTATAAATGTTTCAAACATATAATTTTCATAATTTATTTATTCCTATTCACACCCATCATTTTAATAGATAGGTTATAATGGAATACTATTTTATGGTACTTTTAGACTTGAGGTTGTGTGTACCACAAGCTATCGAATATATTGAATTTAAATAAATATATTTTATAGGTCATTTAAGATTAGTATTGTGTGTCTCATACATTATCAAACACAATTATATTCTTTTAAAATATTAGGTTTTTACATACTATCTTTATTATATTGTAAATTTTAGGATATAAATGAAGGTCGTAAAAGAAGAAGTAAAAAAGAGCTTGGTTAAGACAATTACCTTTTTTAGAGAAAACCCCCTTTGGATCTCTTCTTATGGACCCTAGGGTTAGTATTTTGGAAATAATAGAACCTTTAGAACATGTAAAAGATGTTTTGGACATATATTAATAGGTTTTTTGAGTTAAATTGATTATGTTGTGTGAATAAGTAAGGGGTGAAGATCCCTTTATAATTGAGGTGAGTGGCACGCTTATAATTTTTTGAAGCATTAAAATATAATTAAGTCAATTGAATAGAAAAATGGATCCAAAATGGATATTATTATAAATTTATATGGTTTATTTATAAACACAACCAACAAATGAGGTTTAAGAAAGTGTTTAGGTCATTTTAATCCTTATATTTTAGTTTAACACCTTCATTAATCATTTTTAACCTTAACCACGGTAATGAATTTTTAAATATTAAGGGGTTATAATTTCACTTATATAGTAAAAAATAATCATAAATATATAGGGGTTTTATTTTCAAACATTTATAATCCTTATTTTCCCCTTGTAATATTTTCATGATTTTTTAATAATTTTATATAATATTATTTTTCATAAAATATCATTAATGCAATTTTTGAAACTATTCATTTAATTTGAATTTAAATAAATCAAGATAGAATTATAATTAAAATAAAAACCTTTATCAAATTCTTTATATATTATATTTATTTATAAAATTTAGAGGTAACTACAATGCACAAAAAAAATATTACTTTTAGAGTGTTTAAAGTCATTTACATGATTTTTTATCTGTTTGCACAAGAACAGTATCGGCATTATGTAAGCATTTAAGGTAATAATTCCATAATTAAAAATTAAAAAAATATGATTATAAAAAAATATTTCATATTTCAAATAAAAATTTAGAAACTAATTTATAATTTTTTATCCTTATATAAAAATGTGAGAGATACTAAAGTCAAGAGAGTGAAATTTTGGAAATTTCTTTACTTAAAATAATATAAATTTCATTATCAAAGGAAACCAGTTCTAAAATGAAATATAATATATTTTTTATGGATATAATAAAATCTATCCCATAAAATGAAATTAAGTGATGTTTTGGGTGGATTTTGAGACCTCATTTCATAGTTTTAACCCTGTTTTTTCCATTTTACCCATAATAAAGTGAAAAATATTTACCATGGTTACTATTTATAAGGAAAAAATAATATGGGACTATTTAAAAAAACAGAACCTCCTAATTCCAAAAATTTTATTAATTTTTCATGTTTCAACTTTTAGAAGTGGTGGAAATTAATTTTAATAAAAATACGTAAAATGCAATGAAAAACTCTTTCCAGAAAAAATGTGTTATTAAGAATAAAAAGTAACTTATATCAACATCATGGATATTATTGGAATTAATTATATTATTCTAAATAAAATGGATAATATGTCAATAAAATTCAAAATATAATGGGACTTTTAAATTACTTTATTTAAAAAATCAATATTTTTTATTATTCACTGTAAATCAATCATTTAAGAAAAATGAAAAAAATTCACTCCAAATTAATTTTGATATACTAATTTAAAAATGAAATTGATTTAAGAAAAATAAATTTATAAAATTTTATAATTTACGTTTGAATCATATTCTCAAATAAAACTATTTGTATTTTTGTTATTATTTCTCTAGAATGAAATTATTATTATAATTGAAGCTCAGGTGTTACATTATCAATGAGGATGTGATATTTATATTTGATATAGTAAGATATTGTATTGAAAGGAAAATATCACTTTCTCCAGGAATATCTGCTTCAGATCTTACCTAGTGAATATACTCTTAAAAGCTCAGACTACTCAACTCACGGTATATAGTACCCTTTGAGGAACTATTTTTTTTATTATCTCCAAACATAGAACTATAAATATAGGAAAATCCATATAATTATATGAATATTAACTTGAATCTAAGAACTCACTATATCTCATATAGTTTTCTCAATCTAGCATATCAAATATATAAATCAAACACTCATCATTTTTTTCTAACCACTATCCTAATCTCCACATCATTGATATTTTTAAAACACTTAATTGACAAGAATTAAATTTATTTCATCGTAATTAGTATCCTTAAATGAAAAGAACAATAATTTTTTTCATTATAATAGTCAAATATTTATATTTAAATAACCACTTCTGAAAATTTTACTATACTTTTATCACAAAATATCTCCATCATGGAAAGGGTTTCCACATTTATTTAACAAAATACCCTTTTACACTTTAACTTATTAAGAAAACAAATTTGAGAAATATTAAGAATAATTCAAAAATATTGAATTTTTAAATTCCATGACTACTCATATTCATATTCTCACTAAATAAACTCTTAATTCACCATCTTACTCTTACTTACTCAACAAAACATCTTTTAAAAATAACTCAGAATATTGAATATTTATTCATTCAAAAATCTATTATAAACACTAAAACATTAAATACAAGTGTTTCTTTGAAATTCAAAAAAGTATAGAATCTTAAAATTAAAATACCAGAATTATTTTCTAGTTTTTTTTCTCCAATATACTCAAATTTGATATACAACTCAGTTTTCAACCACACAGCACTTGAATCTTCCAAAAAATATGAACTGTGGATACTAATTTCTATTTCTATCATAAATTTCCTTGAATAAAATTTCAAATGTGATGATTTAATCCTTTAAGATTATATTCAACATCATTAATTGTATTTTTCTTTAGAATAATAATTTTATGAAATCCAAATTTTTCACTTAGCAAGTAACTTAAAAAATTTCAAAGTCATGACATGTATGTCAGTCAAGATGACACTTAAACTTGTATATATGGAACATATTATAATCTATCTAACACTTAGGCTAGTCATATTAACATACTCTAGATTAGTTAACACTTATATTCATCCAGTTTTTAGGATCGAAATAATGATGTAGATGGTCAATATATAAGAGGGGGGTGAATTGTACACTTTAAAATTTTCATTAAACAAGGAAAGATATAAGTTTAACAAATTTAAACTAATAAGATTCACAACACCACTAACACCAATTGGAAAATTGGTATAGGTTATGAAGTTACAAACTTCAAGTTCTATACACTTGCTTAAATCTGGAAAGCGATTCCGAAAAACAGGTTCCGGAATTGTGATTCCAAAAACATGGATTCGGAAATATGATTCCGGAAAACTGAAACTTAATGAAAGTTTACAATATGAGATTCTACCTTAAAGCATATAGAATCTAAATAATCAGAGTACAAGTGTAAGGAAATATAAGAAGGTTATACTTTCCTTACAATACAAAATGCAGTGGAAAAAACAAGTAGTAAAACTAGAAGTAACAAGATATAAGCCTTTTAACCCAAAGAGAAGGGTATCCAACAACCTTGGATAAAGGTCCCTTGATTTATACTTTCAAGAAAGTTTGTCTTACCCACACCAGGGTAAGCCCTCGATACAAATATTGGAGTCTCTGTCTTGTTATCCCCGTAAGCCCTCAACTTCAAGGTAGTTGGAACCTCTGTCTTCCTTAGCAAGGAATCCCTCAAATTCAAGGTGTTGGAACATCTGTCTTCCTATCCCCAGAAGCCCTCGAATTTAATCACCAACATTCAGAGTCACATGAAGCAATCTGCATAAGGAAAAGTTTGAACAAGTCGTTCAAACTTTATGCACGAATCTTGGGAGTTAAAAAGATCCTCTCTCTCTTGAAATCACTTCAACAGCATATAAGCACAAGTTGTCAAAGTTGTCGAAGATCAGTGTAGAGCTTTTCAAATGTGCTCCTATTTATAGGAGAAGCTCCAACAGTCGGCTCCCTCCTCCAACGGTCATATTTTCCTTGAATTTTGGAGGGACCTGTACACGTGTCACTCAACCAACGGTTAATTAGAAACAGAAAGGACAATATTGTTTTATAAAAAAACATGTGTAAACATAAGAAAAACTGAAATTTGGAATGTAAGCAAATAAAAGTTCAGAGTCTAACCAAAATTGAATTCAGATTCTATAATTAAAGGATATTTGGATTCTATTTTATAAGAATTAGGAATCTGAATTCTGTAGAAGTCTAGAGTCTGAATTTCTAAGGAAATTTGGAGTATGGTTTCACCAGAGGTTAGAATCTTAACTTACAGATTTCGGAGTTGAACTCATAAAACTTCGGAGTCGAACTAGTAAAAGTTCAAAGTCAAACTAGTAAAAGTTCTGAGTCAAACTCATAAAAGTTGGGAGTCGAACTAGTAAAAGTTAGGAGTCCAGAATTCGGATTTGAACTTTGTTAGAGTTTGTATCCAAAATTCGGAGTGGAACTTTATTAGAGTTCGTATCCATAATTCGGAGTGGAACTTTATTAGAGTTCATATCCAGAATTCGGAGTGGAACTTTATTAGAGTTTATATCTAGAATTCGTAGTGGAACTTTATTAGAGTTTGTATCTAGAATTCAGAGTGGAACTTTATTAGAGTTCGTATACATAATTCGGAGTGGAACATTATTAGAGTTCGTATCCAGAATTCGGATCCTAAAACAGAATGCTTCATATCTAATCATTATATGATTCTGAGATTTTGATATGAATCCGATTTTTACACTTAATAAAAATATTGATATGTGTAAGGAAATCTAGGTTAGGGTAAATTTCCTTGAGGAAAATTTTCCTTATAGAAGTAAAATATAGATTTGCTTAAGTATAATGTGTTTGTGATTTTCAAAACGAGAAGGAATGGAAAAGTAATAAGGAAAACCTTATTGACTCAACAATCTCCCCCTTTTTGGAAAGCACAAACATCCTTACGAAAAAGAATGTAAGGACTTTGAAAATTTTCATTAGAATTTGAAATTAAAACTTATCTCTCTTTGTTCATGAATGATGATGAATACAACTAACTCCCCCTTAGGCATTGAAACTCTAAGGATTGTATTTTGATTTCCGGAGTGGAGTTTTCATTACCATGGGAATGAAAAAACTTCGTAATGAGAAACTCCCCCTTACTTTAAGGATATCTTCACTTATAAATTTTTCCTTCTCCATTTTAAATTTTTCTTTCTCCCCTTTTGAGTGATTCTTTTTTCTTCTCCCCCTTTGTGATTTTCAAAATTCATTTAAGGTAATGGAAAAAAAATATGGTACATGAAACATTAGTATATAACAAAATAAGATACGACCAACCAAATATTTCATTAGAGTTGAAAACAATTACAAGGTAAGACAAATACAACAAAAGATCGGAGTGGGTTTATTTGTCTTCCTTTTCTTTTGGAATCAGCTTATTCAACAAGGTTTTCAGATTCTTTAGATCTCTTTGATCCTCCTCATCTTGCCTTTCCAAAGCTTTTATCCTTTCATCTTGAGCTTTCAAAGATTCTGCCTGAGACTTCCTAACCTCTTCCTGCATCTTCAGTAACTCTTCTTGCCTTTCCAGCTTCTCTATAAACTCAGTCCAAAAATATCTTTCCCCTTTCCAGTTATGAGCAACTGAGTTAAGCTTCCCATTCAGATCCCTTACTTGTTGATTCCGAATATTTTTCTCAGTGGTCATCTCATCCTGAAGATTCTTAATCTTGTTATCCTTGGTGTCAAAAGCATCTTTTACCTCATTTTGAAAACGATCAAATTCAACAATGTCTTCTTTAACTTTCTTAGACCACAAAGTGATTTTGCTGCAATATTTTCTACGCACATCATAATTGATAAGGAAATTTTTATGGTTTTCTTCAATCTTCATACACTTATCCATGACCATGGATAAGGATTCTGAATTCTGATTCAAACTATGCTGCAGCATCTGGCATCTGGAGTCTATATTTGGAAAAATTGGAATTGTGTTCACCTGCTTTTTCAAAGATTCAACAACAAAATCATGACCATGTGCTGATAACTCCGAATTAGATAACTTTCTTAGAGATTTCTCTTCCTAAATATGCACTAACTTCCTTCTAGAAGAACCACCAACTTCTTTCTTCCTGGTGATATCATTTGTTGGTGTGTCCAAGATCACTTTCTTTCCTTTATCAGTTTTCAAAATGGGTTCCTCACTAGGAAATTCTTCCTCGGATTCTGATACTTGAACAATCTTGTCTTCATCTAGTTTCTCTTTCTATGCTCATTATTCAAGAAAAATCTTCTCAGAGATTTCTTCTTCAGACAACTCATACTGGTTTTCTTCCTTTTCCTTATCATCTTTGTTTCCTTCTTTCTCAGCTACCTTTTCCGGAGTGATAAACTTTGAAGATTCATCCTGATAATTTTCTACTTGTTTAATAAAGGCATCTAAATCCTCACTTCCTTCTTCCACTTCTTCTTCTTCAACAACCTCTTCCTCTACTTCTACAACAATCTATTTATCCTTAGACTTTTCCGGAGTGATATAGTTCTTTTCTGGAGTTTCTGGTAAAGGTTCAGTAAGGAAAGTTTCCGGAACTGGAATCTGCTCAGAAGCTATTTCGGTTGCTTTCAAAAGGGATTGAACAATCTCAGATTCAGACATCTTTTTCTTCAACTTCTTTTCTTTAGCTTGATTTTCTAACTCATCAGAAGCTCTTTCCCTTAAGGCCTTGACCTCTACAGGGTCCAATCCAAACTATGGATCCCCTTCTTTCCTCTTCTCTTTGTCTTCTCTCCACTTAGCATCCACCTCATCTGGATATGCTTTTTTTTCGGCTTGGGTGGTGCGGACTGGGTTTCCTTAGCTTTAGGGGTTTTATCCTCAGCAAACACTTCCTTAGGCTTCCTCTTCTTAGTGACTTTCTTCACTGGTTCATCCTTCTCTACATTTTCCGGAATGGTCTCAGCCTCTACCTCTGGAAAATTATAAAACTCTCATGTTTCTTTTGAAAAATCCATATTCATTCTTTTCAGCGTGCCATCACTGAAAAGCATGAGCTTGCAATTCCTAACCTTAGACTTACATGCAACCTTGAAAGATTCTAAGCACCGAACTATCATCTTTGATAGTAAGGCAGGGTGCATGATGATTTGAGCTCTTAAGTTTCCTTCCTTGATATTCTTGATCGCCACAAGGACATGCCTCATCAGATTTACTTTTCTTAGATTCACCAAGAAGTCTAAGAAATAAATATCGCTTTTTTTCAGGGTATCTTTATCACCCTTTCTCGGAACCAAGAATCCTTGTACCCAAAGCTGAAGAATCCTATTATTAGGAGACATGTGATAAATCATGGCTATCTTGACATCAGCAAGTCCAAGACATTGTAAGGACTTAACCTTAACAAAACTACCTTGAGCATCTGGGAGTTTGTGTGAACAAAATTTAGCTTCTCCTTCATATGATAGCCCAACCAAGCTTGCCGCCTTGGTGTAAGTAAGTTTTTAAGTCTTGCCATAAGACTTGAAAGAAAACTTTTACCTTCCATATACCTCATAGAAATTTTCTAATTCATAGAATTCTACAAGTAACTCTAGATAGACAGGATCTTGATCCCTTGTCTTGGATACACAAACATCTTCCCAACCATTCAGCCTGATATTCTTGGAAATGATGGAATCATACTTAAAAAAGTTTGGATAGACCAACCTTTCTCTGTACACTTGCCATTTTGAAATTGGCTTTGAGGGGGATATATCTTGGGAAGTAGCTTCAACAGACATTCGGAATGGAGAGTTCTGAAGAATTCAGAACGGCTTTGTCAAAGATCGAAACGGCCTTAAGAAGAGAGTCAGGGCTTCGAGACCTGAAATCTTTGAAAACCCGATGTAGGACGACCCTTGGGGGTCCCCTTTATATAGGCATTGAGACGACGGTTCAAATTCCATGGTTGATCGAATGGTTGAGATACATTGATATTTGATCTGACGGTTGAGATACAATCCTCAAGGAAAACTTGACTCCGATCTTTTGAGGTTTCTAAGAAAAACATTCGGATTTAAGAAAACTAGAATCCGAAAATTTTTAAAACTCATAGTAAAATACTAGCAAGAAAAATATGACTATGAACACTTAAGTAAGGAAATTATACCTTTCGTATTGGCTAGAAAGATTGTTCGTAATTAGTAATATTCTTCTTCAGGAAAATTTGACCAAAAAAATCACTACGAAAAACTTCATTACAAAAATTCTTAGTACGAAAAGTATAAGTACGAAAATCTCAGTACCAAAAGTATGAGTACGAAAATCTCAGTATGAAAAGTATGAGTACAAAAATATCAGTACGAAAAGTATGAGTACGACAATCTCAGTACAAAAATTATGAGTACGAAAATTTCACTACGAAAATTTTAGTTCCGAAAGTTTCTATTCCAAAAATTACAGTTTCAAAAATCTAAAGACTCATTACAAAAAATTTGGTTACACAAGTTTTAAATCTATCTATGAAATATTTTTATTACACTAACAAGAACATGTACTCCCCCTATGAAAAAGAGTTTATTACTGTAAGGAGAATTATTTAACAGGAAGTTAATAAAGAAGTATTACCTTACGGTTATAATTCCTAACTTCTGTTAAATGTATTCAAATCTATCAGAAGGTAAATATTTTGTGAAAATATCATCAAGTTGATCTTGTGTTCCGATAAACTGAAGAATGATATCTCCTTTAAGTGTGTGATCCCTAAAAAACTGATGCATAATATCTATGTGCTTTTCACGAGAGTGATGTGCAGGTTTTTTACTAAGGGAAATGGCACTTGTGTTATCACACAAAATTTGAGTCTTAGTAAAACTCAATCCATAGTCTGTGTGTGTGTGTTGCATCCACAACACTTGAGCACAACAAATTCCAACTGCTACATATTCAGCTTCAGCAGTGGAAAGTGCTACTGAGTGTTGCTTCTTGCAGGACCAATAAACTAATGAATCTCCTAAAAAATGACAAGTTCTAGATGTACTCTTTCTATCCATTATACATCCACCAAAATTAGCATCCGAAAATATTTTTAAGATAAAATCATTTCCATAATTATAAAGTAATCCTAGATCCATGGTTCCCTTTAAGTAGCGAAAAATTCTTTTCACTGCCTTTAAATGAGATTCCTTAGGATTGGATTGATATCTGGCACATAAGAATACTGAAAATATTAATTATGGATGACTACCTGTCAAGTAAAGTAGACTTCCTATCATACCTCTAAAGGATGTTTGATTTACTAGTTTCCTAGCTTCATCAAGATCTAAAGAGTTTGAGGTACCGATGGGAGTACTTATACTCTTAGTGTTGTCATATCCATACTTTTTAAGAAGATATTTAATATATTTATGTTGAGATATATAGGTACCTTCTGGTTTTTGAGAAATTTGAAAACCAAGGAAAAATGTTAACTCACCCATCATACTCATTTCAAACTCAGATTTCATTAGACTTGTAAAGGAGTCAGTTAAAGATTGCTGAGTTGAACCAAATATGATGTCATCAACATAAATTTGAACAATCAAAACATTTTTCTTATCTTTCTTTATAAAAAGGGTTGTATCTGTATTTCCCTTAACATAGTTATTTTGAAGAAAAAATCCTCTAAGTCTATCATACCAGGCTAGTGGGGCTTGTCAATATGGAAAGCAATATAAATCTAGTTTTAAAACGATCGGTGAAGTCTCTGCAACTGATGCATTACAGTTAGTGCACATGGATCTTTTTGGTCTAACACAAACTAGAAGCATTGGAGGAAAATACTATGTGTTTGTTCTAGTTGATGATTACACTAGATTTACATGGGTCTATTTTCTAGGAAAGAAGTCTAAAAACTATTCATAGTGATCATGGAGGAGAATTCCAAAATTCTGATTTTGAAACTTTTTGTAGTAGAAAAGGTATTAATCACAACTTTTCAGCACCGAGAACTCCTCAACAAAATGGTGTAGTTGAAAGAAGAAATATAATTCTTCAAGAGATAACTAGAACCATGTTGAGTGAATATTCTATAGCTAGACATTTCTGGGATGAAGCTGTAAGTACAGCTTGTTATACTATAAATCGAATTTTGATTAGACCTTTTCTTAATAAAACTCCTTATGAGTTATAGAATGGTAGAAAACCTATACTTTCTTACTTCAAGGTTTTTTGTTGCAAGGTATTCATCCTAAATACTAAAGATAATCTACACAAATTCGCACCAAAATATGATGAAGGAATTTTCTTAGGTTACTCCACAACTACTAAGGCTTATAGAGTTTTCAATAAAAACACTTGTACTGTTGAGGAAATAGTACATGTAAAATTTGATGAATCTGATCCTTTTGTTTTCAAACCATCCCAACTTACATCCTCGGATGTGTTTTCAAAAATTGATTATCAACCTTTGATAGAAGATCCTTCTGATAAGGAAAATGTTCAAGAAGATGCTTCTGAAACATTTACCTCAGATGACTTTCTACCCTATGTTGATAAAGGTCCCTTGATTTATACTTTCAAGAAAGTATGTGTTACCCACACTAGGGTAATCCCTCGATACAAATATTGAAGTCTCTTTCTTGTTATCCCCACAAGCCCTCAACTTCAAGTTAGTTGGAACCTCCGTCTTCCTCAGCAAGGAAGCCCTCAACTTTAAGGTGTTGGAACCTCTGTCTTCCTATCCCCGGAAGCCCTCGAATGTAATCACCAACATTCGGAGTCGCACGAAGTAATCTACACAAGGAAAAGTTTGAACAAGTCGTTCAAACTTTCTGCACGAATCTTGAGAGTTAATAAGATCCTCTCTCTCTAGAAATCACTTCAACAGTATATAAGCACAAGTTGTCAAAGTTGTCAAAGATTAGTGTGGAGATTTTAAAATGTGCTCATATTTATAGGCAAAGCTCCAACGGTCAGCTCCCTCCTCCAACGGTCATATTTTCCTTGAATTTTGAAGGGACCTTTACACGTGTCACTCAACCAACAGTTAATTAGAAACAGAAAGGATGACGTCGTTTTATAAGAAAACTTGTGTAAACATAAGCAAAACTGAAATTCAGAATTTAAGAAAATAAAAGTTCAGAGTCTAACCAAAATGGAATTCGGAGTCTATAATAAAAGGATATTCGGATTCTGTTTTATAAGAATTCAGAATCTGAATTCTGTAGAAGTACGGAGTCTGAATTTCTAAGGAAATTTGGAGTCTGGTTTCACCAGAGTTCAGAATCTAAACTTACAGAGTTCGGAGTCGAACTCATAAAATTTCGGAGTCGAACTAGTAAAATTTAGGAGTCGAACTAGTAAAAGTTCGGAGACGAACTCATAAAATTTCATAGTCGAACTAGTAAAAGTTTGGAGTCCAGAATTCGGAGTTGAACTTTGTTAGAGTTCGTATCCAGAATTCGGAGTGGAACTTTATTAGAGTTCGTATCCATAATTTGGAGTGGAACTTTATTAGAGTTTGTATCCAGAATTCAGAGTGTAACTTTATTAGAGTTCGTCTCCAGAATTCGGAGTGGAACTTTATTAGAGTTCGTATCCAGAATTCATAGTGGAACTTTATTAGAGTTCGTATCCAGAATTCAGAGTGGAACTTTATTAGAGTTCGTATCCACAATTCGGATCCTAAAACAGAATGCTTCATATCTAATCATTATAAGATTCCAAGATTTTGATATGAATCCGATTTTTACACTTAAGAAAAATATTGATATGTGTAAGGAAATCTAGGTTAGGGTAAATTTCCTTAAGGAGGAAAATTTTCCTTATAGAAGTAAAATATATATTTGCTTAAGTATAAGGTATTTGTGATTTTCAAAACAAGAAGGAATGGAAAATTCATAAGGAAAACCTTATTGACTCAACACAGTTAATACGTACACTAGATATATTACACCTATGTAGACTATTAATTACACCTACGTTGATCAAAATGACACTTAAGTTCATCTATAACACACCTACACTTAGAAAAAATCACACCTATATTTAGATCCCATTACACATATTCTCTATGAACTTTGTCAAAAATTGGTCTCACACAAAATTATAGATTTATCAAATGAATAAACAAATGATTCAAATCATTTTGAGACACCTCATATCATCTCAACAATATTCTAAACATCTCAACCAATATCTCAACAACCTTTACTAAATTTTAACCAATATTGAAAATAAATTCAAACAATCAATAACTCCAATCCAATGGAACTTAAATATACCCTTTTGGATTTCGTGAAAAATCATCCAAATATTTAGAATAAACTCAAATATATTTTATAACTCATCAACTCTCATGAGAATCATCAAATCATATCCATTCTTTAATGAGTTGTTTCTTTCACCACATTACTATATAAGGTAATTTTTTTAGAGAATTCTATCCCTCAGTGATAATAAATTGTATCCAGGTAACTAAGTTAAAGTCCCCATTTGATTCAAACATCCATTACTCATTTCAATATGTCTCCCCCATATAACAATATCCTTGGATTCATATGATAGATAGTAAACACTCCCCTTTCAAAAAAAATATCTCCCCATTTGATCAAGAGTTGTATAATTATTTATCTCCATTTTTCAACACAATATAAAGCCCAATGGTGGGGGTTGATAAATTCTCATTTTAGGGGAGAAGGTCTAACATACATTTTCAACCTTAGATCAAAAAACCTATATCTTAGCATAGATTTTTTGAAGATTTCATTAAACTATCCTTTATGGTAATAAAACCAAGTCTCACATGAAATAATCCACATTATCTTTAATGACATGATACCCAATTTCAATATGATTTAACCTAGAATGCTTCACATGGTTATTTGATATATCAATATCATTTTTATTATCACAAAGTATCTTCAATTTCCTTTCAATATAAATCCTCAAATCTGTCAGCTTCACTTGAATTCATAAAACCCATTACAATCATGTGTAGTTGTCGCATACTCTAATATAGTTGTATTAAGTGTCACTAAGTTCTATTTCTTTATATACCAGCTTACAAAACCTTCACCTAGGAAAAAACTCCACCTAAAGTGGATCTTCTATCAATATAGTCACATAACCAATATAAATTAGTAAATCTTGGAAAGTTCAGGTCTACACTGCACCTATATAGTATCCCATAGTTCATTATGACCTTTACATATCTTAGTAATAATTTTTTTTGCAAGCATGTGTGACTCCCTTAGTTCACTTTTAAATTGAGAAGAAAGTTTCATTGTATAGTTTCTGTCAGATATTGAAAATATAAAATAAAAAATCTTTCAATGACTCTTACAAACAATTTTTGAACAACCTTTCATCCATTATCATTCCAAATCGTATTTATTTCAACTAAAATGGGAGTTGAAACTTCCCTAGAATCTTCCTTTCCAAACTTTTTCAACAAATTTCTAGCATATTTTTCTTAGGATAAAGATATTTAATATAAGTTATATTCAATTTTTAATCCCAAAAATTATTTTTACTCATCCAATAAAGAAAACTAATATTTATTCTACATCTTCTCAGAAAACTTCTCACAAAGGATCACATTGTCACTAGAAAATATTATAACACCCACATACGCTTTGATAATCAGTGAACTTATAGACCTATATTTATCATATATATTTTTATCAAATTTCACTTTCATAAATTCTATTTTCCTTAATAATCAATCAAGTTTTGAGTACCAGAATCTGAGATCTTACTTTAATCCATACAAGTAATTTTTGAGTCTACATACCATGCTTCCATCAAGATCATGCAGGAAACCATCAATTTATTCTATGAACAATTATTCTTCAAGAACATCATTCATAAAAAAAAATTTACATCTATATGATATAATTTATAATATTTGTGTGTTTCCACTATTATAAACATTTTTATAGTTTCCTGTCATATAAATGGATTAAATATTTCTTCAAATTCAATGACCGCCATTTATGAATATCCCTTAAAAACTAGTATAACATTGTTTCTTTTTTACTTCACCTTTCTAATTCATCTTGTTTTTAAACACACATTTGGTACCAATGATATTCTTATCCTTTGGACTTAAGATAAGATCCCAAGTTGAATTTTTATCAATCTAATTTAATTCATCATTCATAGATTATACTCATTCACCATACTCAACAGATTCAGCTATTGTTCTTGGTTTAACATGTAATATGAGAGATGTCTAATTTTCTACTCTCAATATTATTCTCATATGAATAGGATCTCCATGTTTCCCAAAGACGTTCTCAGTTTCAACATGATTATTTAGCATCTAAATCTACTTCTTGACACTACTAGTAGCCTCTTCTTCATCACTTCTAGGTTCTGAATCAATACCATCAACATTTGTTCTAATTTCAACTTCTTTTATAGTTTTTTGGTTAGAAATATTCATGTTTTTTATTCTTAAATATAAAAATATGATTGTATAGGGTGACCTAATTTTTACTAGTTTTCAAAAATCTTGGAATCAGAATAGTCTAATGTTTATGTAAAAAAAATTCCAACACATGTACCCACTTCCATCAAATAAGTACCCCATAAAGATCCCTTCATCTAATTTCTATTCAAACTTTCATAACTTTCTACATTTGATTGTTATGAATTATGGACTTCTAAACAATTTAAAGTACCTCAAAGTTTTCTTAATTTTATAATAAATTTCATAAGGAGTGTGATGTTTCTCTGGGATCAAAATACATATTTTCAAAATGTGTACAATAATACTCATAGACTATCTAAAAAAATATTTTGAGATTTTATTTTCATAAATCATTGCCTACCCAACTCAACAATACTTATATTATTCATTTTTTCAACCCCATTATATTGGGGGTATATGTTGTACAATATTGATGATTTATTCCATGTTTAGAAAAATAATTTTTGAATTCATCACATGTAAACCCTTTCTCGTGACCATACATCAATTTTTAATGTGAATCCCAAAATCTATTTCAACTATAATCCTAAAAGTTTTGAATATATCAAATTCATTTAAATTATGCTTGAGGAACGTCGCATTGGTCATTTATCTGAATTAATCAATGGATATGATGAAATATTAATCAACTTTAGTTGAATTTTTCCTTAATAGACTACATAAATTAGAGTGAATGAGTTCCAGTGGTTCTATAGAAAGAATATCTACCTTCTTAAGGGATTTTTAAGTCATTATACCTTTTTAGAATATAGAATAAACATCATATAGATCTCTCTTCATCTTAGGAAGGGCTATTATAAATCCATGATTCAAAATTTTACTCATAATTCTTTACCCAATATGGTTAAGACTTTTATGTCATAGCATACCTTCATTTATAGCACTCATGAAGCAAGAATTGGTAGGATCACCTAGTAGAAAAGGATTGTAATTTTTCCTTTTTTACTTGAGAAATGATCTTTTCATACTTCAAGATTTTAATACAATTATTGTTCTTATTAAAAAAATATAATAAAATTAACCATAAAGATGTCTAAAAATAAAAAATTATACTTCATCCATTCCACCTACAAAATATTATTGGATTTCAAACATTGAGGTTTAATTTAAGTTTATCCAATACCCTTGATTTGTAAAGAATAATCATCAAAACTGGTTACTTCTCCACCTTTATGATTTTATTTTCTCTTTATAATATTTTTATCACTTATAATGTGGGAAGGGAACCCACTATCAAGAATCAATAATTTTAATCATTTTTTAGCCTTAAATGAAACATTAGCTAAATATATTATTTATTCTTTGTATTTTTGAGCTTCATTTCCTTTCTCAGTGTAGGGATTTTTTTCTAGAAATCCTATCATACACTTTTCTACTCTGTGGCCCTATTTCTCACACCTTTCACAAACTTCTTAAAGACCACCAAATCTATTTTGAGTTGTCAAGTTATAAGTATTCCCCTTCACAAAATTCCTTCTATAATTGAATGAATGAAACTTAAATTTTTATTTTTGTTGAATATATTTTAAAAGGTTTAAAGGAAACCCAAAAAAACAAAAACAAAAAATAGTAGATTACATCATGATACCAAACCTTGAATCTTACCAAAAGAACCTTCACTAGTTTGAGTCTTTCTCTCTATATAGTCACTATAAAACAAAAAAATGATTCCATTCTTGTAAAGTCCCGACTAAGATGTCACTAAACCGGTACTCCAAGCTAGTTTACCACAATGCCTCAATAACTTCTCTCCATATTCCAGAGGCTTCCGACTAGCAGTGAGGGACTAGGGTGTGTACATCGAGAGACTATACCCTCATATCAAAGTAAACAACTGTGGAAAAACTAGATATCATCCATAGAAGAAAATTAAAAGATTATAGAAGTAGTAAATAACTAAGATATAAAATTCTTTAATAATAAAATAAATGCTATAAAATCCCAAACATCCATATCAAAAATACAACGCTGGTCACCCACCATACATGCAAAAGTGCATAAAGGAAACTAAAATATAAGTGCATGGCACTACTACTAACTCTGACCAAGACCACATACCCAATATCTAGACACTGTAAAACTACATCAGCCTAATCATAAGAATCTGCATGATCATATTTACTCGATCATGAAACCTTGGGCATCATCTCTAAACATCATGCATCTATGATCAAAATAAGAAGACATAAGGTCTGCATGCACATTGAGGTTCACGAATAGGAGTGGGAAATAATCTTAGTAGGCTACCCTAATAATGAACCTGTAAATATACTACTATTAATTCATGCTCATGAAATATGCTCAGCCTAGCCAGGACATAACTTGAAAGATAAGTAAATCAAATGACATGAAACCATAGTTGATCCATGGGTCCATAATCCTAGTCAACTGGACAATGTTCAATCATGTATATATATATATTTATATGTGTATATATATATTCCTATATATATACATAAATATGTATATACATGAATAATAAGAAATAAATAACATAAATTTACATCAGTTGATCCTTGGGTCTGTAATCTCGATCATCTAGACATCCTATGAAAAGGACATTGAGGTAGATGTCATACCACTCAAGTTGTTTAATATTAAGTCAATCTCTAGGTATGGAATCCCAATTAAAAATACATACTTTATCTAGAATTAAAGATTTATATGAGTAAGATATGTCACCATAGGGAATACATTTCCTAACCTTGGGTTCACTCGTACTCACCTTCAATCACTATAATGAAGTATTCCATATACATAAGGACACTCCTGTAAATATGGTACACATCAAGACATCATTACATACTTGACATGTAAATCCAGTCCAATGTATGAGCCATATTCCTAAGTTTTTAGGTGTTTAAGACATTAAAACTTGGATAATACCTAAGGGTTTGAACCTTAGGTGGTATATAAGAAGAGATCACCAGTGAGATGCCATGCCATTCCAAAAGGACTCTAATTATGGAGAGTGTAATCATCCCCATCACTCGGGAGAGTATAATCATCCAAAAGTATCCAATTATATAGAATGTTATGTCTAACACCATGGTCAATTAATCAATCAGGGATAGTGTAATCATCCTTATTTCTTGGGAGAGCGTAATCATCCATGAGTATATGTCACATTAATGTTGAGGAGAGCCATAACCACCACTGTGATCTAATAATCGTCCAGGGAGAGCGTAATCATCCACGCCACTCGGGAGAGATTAATAAACCATGAGCATCATCATTAGGAATTTTATGCTTGTGTATAACAATTAAGGGATTCCATGCCCAACATCACAAACATAGGGACGTCATGCCCAAATATCACAATCATAGGTTAAAAATCTAGACACCAGGGAATACATTTGGGAATCTCAATATAAAAAATAGGGCTCATAAGTTGGATACCAAAAAATACATCTAGACATAGCAAAGATAAATAAAGATTCATCATGTCAGGTTCATCTGCCACCAACTAGGAATCACCTCTGGTAATCATCGTTGCATCATAAGTAAACAGGTGAACGCATAAATGAAAGAGTAAGGGTTTATGAATGCCTAAACCTACAACTACTATAACATAATTTCAGGAATACAAATTTGGCATAGGTTCTAAGGTGAAACCCTCTACCACCTCTACCCACACCCAGCATACAAGCTCAGGGTCATTCGAATATCATGGTACCCACTGGGTCCCTAAAGTCAAAACACTAAAAAAGAATCCTACTTGGGATCCTTGAAGTCTATACATAAGTGAAGGCATCCTACTTGGTATCCTCAACTATGAAGTTAAAAGGAGGTATCCTACATGGGATCCTATAATGATAAGTAAACAGAGTCATCCTACATGGGATTCTTAGAATGGTACATAGTAAGGGTTTCCCTACAAGGGACCCTCAAAAATAGAATACATAGGTAGAGTCATCCAACATGGGATCCTGAGAACAATATATAGGTAAAGGGGTACTATAAGGGATTACCTAAGTCATTATTAAGTGAAGTAACCCCACTAGGGACCCTTTATAATAGTAAGAAGATATATTCATCCTAAATGGGATACTCTAGGTTAGAATGTAAGAAGAGGTATCCTACTGAGGATCCTCAAAAACAACAAACCTTGCAGATTCCTGGGCTAAAAGGGTACATATTTCAAGGGAGACATTCTATAGGGAAAGATACAAAATAATTGGTAACAAGAGA
Organism: Viscum album; assembly: GCA_963277665.1. NCBI lineage: Eukaryota > Viridiplantae > Streptophyta > Magnoliopsida > Santalales > Viscaceae > Viscum > Viscum album. The sequence continues at coordinate 859,708,647 of OY728134.1, read as the reverse complement.
TGGATCATTTCCCATATCAAATCAAGTTGTTACTCTCTCATAAGACAACTATATTTTATTATTAGTGGAAGAACCTCTCTATGTAAGAAAATTCTTGAAATTCCACCTAGGAGTCTCCAAATCACCTCAAGGGTTTCACCATTATGATCTATGTGGAAGGATACTCAAAATGGACTAATAATGTGTCCAATTATGACTCTTGTGTTTAAAGATAGGAAAAACCCAAATAGGGTATCAAAGGAAGTAGTACACAATGTATATACCTAGTAAATGGGGTGTACCCCTAAATCCCCATATGGGCATGTACTCTAGTTGGAATTGGTGTGTAAAAGCCCAAGTACACAGAGTGTTGATAATGTATATAGAATGTACCTTACATGGGGTATCTTTACTTATACCTCACATAGTATGGCCATGTTCTTCTCTTATCCATGTACCTCTACAAGGTGTGAAACCCATATAGGGTTTGGTTATGTACTCTACACAGCCATGTTCCCCTATATGGGTTGTCTGGCCGGGTACTTGGCTACACATCTGATTCCCAGTACATGTTGTGTATACCCCATACATGGTGTTTACCTATAAAATATCATCTTTTTTAAATATAAATAACACACGTCATGTGTTCCTAAATCTATATGTCGTGTGATCAGGATTTCTGAATGGGAAACCCTCAAATCGCCCTAAAACCCCATTTCTCTCCCCAAAAATCTATAGTTCAACCCTCAAGGGGTACTAAGAAGTGATAATATGGGTTTAAAACATGATAATGGTAAATTTATAATAATTTATGGAAAAACTTAAAAATGGCCTACCTATGGGTAGAATCAGCCAAAGCATCACCAGTTTCTGTAATCCACGGCTACTGCAAGATGATCTGGCTCCTCCCGAGCTTTGTGATGGTACATCTCTTTAATTATATCAATTTTTATATATATCTATATCTTTTCCTCTATTATTCATAGAAATTAGAATCCCCATGGTGTTTCATGAGGATCCATGGGAGAAAGAAAATAAAATATTAAAAATAAAAGAAAAAAAGGAAAAAAAGAGAAAGGGGGTCGGGCCTGACCCTAATGCTCGGCCTAAGTTTATGCCTCACCTAGGTGGAACTCTAAATTTTGGACTCAATGGAAAAGAAAAAATCTCAATCAGACACTCTATTTATATTATAAATCTAAATGAGTGTGTGTGAATAAATTAATATTTAATTAATTGATTATTAATTATTAATTATTCTATTAAAATTCAAATGGATTAAAAACCCACCAAACTTGTGTCCTAGAGTAAACATCCAATTTTGGTTATAACAGAGTAGTTATAAAAACTATCTGAGATCATGTTATAGGGTAAAATGACTATTTTACCTCTTACAAGTATGAGGAAGAAAAAAAATCAAATTTCTTCTCAAATTTCCTCTCCGGAAAAACACATGTCATTACAATTATGGTTATTTAAAAAATATTTCCTTATAGAAGGAAGCCATATTTTCAAATATCCTAATTTATTCTTCTAAACTTATATTTTCTCCATTAAAACCATGAATCAGTATGCCATTCTAGCTATATCCCTATTACCTTTGATCGTTTTTGACTTTAACTTGTATGTTTCTTGCATCCATCTTTCTAATAACCTCCTTTGAGACTTTGGTAAAGAAATCCTTATCCATATTCTCTTCTTTAGAGTGAAGTAGGAAATAAAACCCAGGTTTTTCCCACCATCGTCTTTCTATTACCCCCCTAAGCTCCGTTCATCCTCTATTTGTGTGAAAACTTTCATGGATATAGAAACTACAGTGACTCCTCGATGGAAGAAGGGTGTTATGGCTTAAGGGAAACCTAAACAGCTCCCTTAAAACCCTCTAAGTTAAGAATTTCTGAATTATTATCCAATCCATTATTCTTTAATAAAACCTTTTCATTTATAGGTATTTTAATATCTTTATACCCAACAAAAGGAGTGGTTGGACCCATACATTCTCTAAATGACTCCCCCTAACTTTATGCCTCTTTCCATGTAGTGAAATATTATACCAACATGTATAAACTTTGGGCCCAAATATTTCACAACACCAAAAATAACCCTATAAAATAAAACTTATTGGATTATAAAAACTCTTCTTGAAATATTGTACAGAATTTTTTACTTTCTACACTATTTATGAATGATTTTTCTTCAGATTGGGAGTTATTGAGGTTCACATATTCCTCCTATCATCTACTGATGTGGGAAAATATTTATTACCATATTTATTAGTTTATATTTGAATAAATTTATTATTTGAACCTAAATTATCAGTGTAAAAAGATTTAAAAATATATATATTAGGTAAATATTTAACCTGGTCTTTTTTGAAAGTTCCCTCAGTGGACATAGAAGATTCATCATTTAATTAAACATATGGTTTGAAGTACTCTTTCAACTTATTCATAACATTATCAACCCTAACACAATTAGATAATGTCTTGGATAATTATTTTTCATTAAAATAAAAAAAAAATACCATTTATCATTTTATTATGTTTATCATCTTTAAATTTTAATTTTTTGACCTCATCAATAAGAGAGCCTTCTTTCTTAACATAGTTACTCTTTTCCTCGATCAGCTTCTTGTTTTATTTCACCAAATATCTCTTTTCTTTCTTTAGTTTAGTATTTTTATCAAGACATGATTCTAATTTATCTTTCAATATGTGTTCTATATCAGTCGTTTTTGAATCATCTCCAACGCTGCTTAAAGTGTCAAACCCTTTTTCAACGTGATATGTGAAATTAGAAACATTATCACCAGATTCACTTTTAAAATAACTGTTATATGAATGATTATATTCTTCCTTTTTTCTTATTAGAGTTTTTCACTAACTTCTAAAATATCTCTTCTTAGTTATTCCATATTTTTATGACTATATTGTGTTTTTTTCACTTATTTATTTGAAGTTTCTCATATTCTTTAGATTCTAAATCTTCTTCATTATTCTTTGGAAAACTTATAATAAATTTTCCAATACCATTTCATTTTTACCATATGAGTTAAGACTTTCCTTTTAACTTACATATTCCCTTATTGAAACTTTTTTAAATAAGGGCAATGATTCTTTGATAGTCTTCATCATTCTCTTCATTTTTAGATTCACTTGAATCTATATCATCAATAATTTCTTTAATTTTCAAATTTCTCATGTCATAAAATTATATTTCATCTTTGAAAATATACTTGAAGTATGGGAGTGACCTCATCTAATAATCTATGAGAATGATATGAAATTAATCAAGTTAGAGGTTTTTTATTTAAGAGCTATAACCTTATCGCCAAACCTATTTAGAGATTTTCTCAAAAAAAAATTGAAAATGGTAGAATCATTAAATTTTTCATAGAACCCTTGATTGTTTCTTAATATCTCATTTAACCTTGTAAAATAAACATTAATGTTCTCTTGTTTTCATCTTGATTCCTTCAAAATGGCTTCTCTAAATTTTTAATTTTTCCACCTTAAATTTCAAATTTCCTTCATATCTAATTTACAGCTTATTCCATATTTCTTTGGTTAATTTTTGTCCCATCACTTTTTCAATACCTTTGATAAAAAATAAATTATAATAGCATTTGATGCCTTACCATCAACCTAAAAAATCCTTTTTCTGGTGAACTTCATTTTTGTATCCTTTTCAATTGGTGAAAACCAACAACTATAGTATTTATAACTTCAAATCCAAGAGATAAAAGGAATTGAAATATTATGTTATTTCAACTATGGTAATTCTTTCTATAATATAAAGTTAAACACGTATTATTAATAGTATTGGTATTTTATATCATAAACACTAGTTGGATAAAATATATGGAAATGTGTGCTTTGATACCACTTGAAGAACCTAGTATCTGGATTCTCTACTAAGAAGGTGGGTATGAATTAGTAGAGACAAATTTTATGATTTCATTCACTTTAAAAATAAAACTTTGTGACATGTTAAAGTCTGGTCCACTCAAATATAAATTATTATCCTCACTAACATATATATAAAAACAAGGCATAAGGAACAAAATAATTTTTCATGGTTTATCTCCTTATTAGAATTCCTACCCTTTTATATGGTTGGTTAGTCTCCCCAACCATAGATTATTTAACTATAATCACAATTTAATTTATTTCTTATAGTATATGTAACAATTCAGACCGTGTAATTATAAAGTCACACTAGACCTCATAGTTTTTCACTACAGTATAAAGATATAACACCAAAATAAGATATATCTTTTGAAAACTTTGGTCATGATAGCAATAGGGATGTTATCTTTCTCTTTGATCAATAAAGGAATTGTATTGAAAATAACAAGCCATAGGTATGTGTATGTGTATTATTAATTAACCATATAAATCATGTGATTGGTTTCATATAATATTAAATATTTAATTAATCTCAATTTAAATTTCAAAACTACATGCCATATATGATCCTTAAACACCATGTACTTTGCGTGAATTTAAAGTAGTACACATCATGTAATACAAAAAATGTCTTCATGAATTTTATTAATAGTACACACTATGTAATTACATGACATGTCATGCATTCTACAAGTCTTGTGATTGCACAATACACTACTATGACCATGTTGGGTTGTTCTGATATGTATACACCGTGTTGCCTCCATGTACACATCATGTACTTAATTAATTTTAAGTAAAATTATGTTTTTTAAAATTATAGTGAGTTGGAATCTCAAGAAAAGTTTGAATGGAAATTAATATAGATGAATTAATTAATTAATTAATTATGATATTTAATTAACTAAATCATTTTTATATTAATTAATAATGATCAAAATGAATTTTATTTTATTAAATTTGTATATGTTACATGTGTCGATGATCATGAGCTTGACCAACCTATGTATGTGTGTGATTTCAATTAATATAATTTTGCGTAGTTTTTAACAATTATTATTCTCATGAACTGTCCCAATAGGGCCCAAGTTGTGACTCCCAATACCACCTCTAATAGGATAGGGGATAGAATCCTACATCGAGTAGGAATATAACACATGGGAGGACTTAGCCTATAGTACCTGTATGCATGCACCCACAAATATCTCCATAAAATTGTGTAGAGAAAATATAAACTGAAAATAAATACATTCATACATCTATCTCACAAATAGATTAAAATAGAAGAAAAATAAGGGAAAAATACACGCCCACCCAAAAAACTATAAAAGTGTACAAACTGCTCAGGATATGCTACTCGCAGGCCTGAATCTAAGCCTCAAAGAAGGAGATATTCTAGGTGGAAGTCTCCGAGATAAAGTACACATCATGTACTGAGGTCCACACATTGTGTGACCCCACCTAAACACTTGGTTGTGTCCTCTGCTACACGGATTGGATATCCATGTGAGGTTACATGATGTGTACATGATGTAATTGGTGTTTCTTACCTCACCTGGGCCCCGGCCATGTCTTTCCCCACTCAGCTCAGCTAGTTGTGTCTCACACATGGAGTGTACCCCCTAGTACATGGCATGTCTCGGCTAACTGGCCTCTTAGCCATGTCATATGTCTGTGTCCATGTACTTCACCCTATGTATGTGTCTCTATCCATGTACTTCTACATGGTTAGGTCCCTTGTCATGGGCACCTAGTTAGGTCCCTTAGCCACACGATCTAGTCTCACCACATGGCGTGTAACCCATGTACATGGCATGTAGTCCCCAAAATTTCATATTCCCAAAATGGGAAGAACACACAACATACCAATTTCTTTATTATTTGATAATTGAGTTGTGGGTCATAGACTATTTCTTCAAATACCCATGAGTTCCTAAGCATGGTGATATAGGCCCAAAATTTTGGCATTGGACTATGGTTTTAATTAGTCATGATAGTGAATTGAAATAAATGGATAATTAATTCCCATGTGTCATAGTGAATTTTGAATTGAATATGTGACATGTGATTTCCCTTGGGGATAGTTCAAACTCCAGCATGGGATGAAGTAGGTATTCATGGTTTTGGTGTCCTTGAGAACTCAGGGGGTTTATGTGGATAAATAAAGAATAATTGAATTGTGATAACTATTTACTTATGCATTTAATTTTATTATTTATACAACTGTATACACCGTTATTGACTGAATATTATTTGAGAGACCATTAGTGGTAGCCTTCTAAGTTATACCCACACCCTACTTGGGCTACCTGATTGGTACCTAAATAGGTTTTATGTTTGGAGAATAGGGTGAGGGGAAAAGTCTTGTGTTAGATGGATGAGTTGTGATGGATCATGGATGAGGGAATTGGATGTGATTCGGGACCCACCTGGGCATTGTTAGTGACATTATTTATTTTGGGTTTTTCTTATTGACACTTGGAACATATTTGTCATGACATATCTACTGTTTAGTTTTGGATATTGTATTTCCAGTTTTTCTCATCATTTGATACTAGTTTGGTTTGGTTATTGGTTATATCATCTGGTTATTATTATTTATTTCCACTATTATGATCCTTTGATAAAGGGTTTATAGTCTCCCCATGATTGATACTAGACCCCTACTGCTAGTCAGCAACCTTTGGTGTGTGGGGAGGTGCACCTAAGGTCATGTGACCGACCAGATCAGGGCACCAGTGTGTGAAACCCAAGTCAAGATATTACAAAGTGGTATCAAATGTGGTTTCCTTTATTTTGTTTTATCTTAATATTTAGTAAAGTTATATAGGAGAATATAATTAGTCATTCCTTGGTAAAAAGCTTGTGCATGGGAGTGAATAACCCATGTATGAGGGTAAAAGCCAAGTACCTAAGATTGGATTGTTGTTATTGATGTGTGTTGTTACAATTGGATGTTATTTCACCTCGAGTGATGCAGTTATTGTGTAATGTCATTATTTTTTCTGAGATTTTATAAGATTTGGATCATGACCTGGTAAGGCACAATAATTTAGTGCACATGAATCATTCTAGGCACTCGGGATTATATTGTGACGTGCATCATTTTTAGGCATGCACAAAAAAATGGGTTTTGGGTAAGTTGTTGAAATTGAAATTGTTTTCCTTATTTTTGTAATGAAAATGGAAAAAAAAAGTTTCTAATATGAGTTCAAAGTTATAAAATGATGTAATATGTGAATAAATGGGTGTCTGGTGTGAAAATCAATTATGAGAATGAGTTTAACCATTGTTAACCATGACCTAGATGTAGGGTGGTTAAGGGTAGTGATAGCACCTTAGTTTTGACCATGTGGTAGGGTATGTGGGAATGACTTATTATGGATTTTGTGAAACCAACCTTGTTAAAATGTGTTAATGTTTTGAAATGTGTCTTAAGAAATGTGTTTAGAATTGTAGAGATATGCCTCCACGTCGATTCTTGTTGAGAGGATGATAGGATGATATGGCTAGAAAATATCCTTTAGTGGTGAAACCTGGGGCACAAATAGTGTCAAGTGAGGAAGTCTGAGAGTAGTTCTGAGATAAATTTTCTCAATTTATATATTTTATGTAAATAGATCAAGGTTGAGTTGTGAAAGGTATGCCTGATCTAAAAAGCTAGTTTCAATTTCAACACCATCTAATGTTTACCGGTGAGGGTAGACCTGAGGTAGCTAAGTTTTGGATTTATTCTATGAAAACTATGCTTGAAAACTTAGAGACTCCTAATAAGAAGATAGTCAAATTGGTTGCTTACATGTTACATGATCAAGCAAAGAATTGGTGGTACATCCATACTCGGGATAGATAACTGGATACTATGGAGTGGGAGGACTTTCAAGATAAGTTCCTAGAGCACTTTTATCTAGATAAGCTAAGACATGAGTGGGGATATGAGTTCATGATATTGACTCAATGGAGTGTGTCTGTAATATACTATGTTAGAAACTTCATAGATTTGTAGAACTTTGTTCTAGTGTTGGTGGGAGATGAGGCTACTATAGTGAAATGGTTTCAGGATAGGCTTAAATGTGAAATTAAGTCCTAGGTAAACATATTTAGGCTGAAGAAGTTTTTAGAAGTGGTGAATCAGGATCTCATTTCTGAGGGGTCCTGAAGAATTATTCCGGTGGTGGATAGGAGGGTTTTACTAGATAATCAGGAGGTACAAATTCTGAGAGTAAGAAACGTCTCTATTAAAATTTTAGTTAGGGTGATAGCAAGAAGAATAGCCATGGGAAAGGTCGGTCACACATGACCTTACCCAGATTATATGCCACCAATGTGGTAGGTTAGGAAACTTCCATAGATAGTTCCCTTGACCACCGATAGAGTGTCGAGATTGTGGTGAGATGATTCATCTACAGAGGTTCTACAGGAACCCGCGACTGATGGGTGCTGATGAAGCAGCTAAGAAGAACCAGAGTATAGGAAGGGGATTTTATACAACATACCAGTTTGGAAGTTATAGTTATAATGGATGTGGTAGTAGTGGAAGTGGATGAATTCTAGGAAAGATCTCATGTATCAATAGATTTGTGTAACTCATGGGACTCAAGAAGTATCATAGGGAAGAGGGGAAGGGCAGTTACCTGAAGTTTATCCTACACTTGAGGATAGTGAGGATGGAATGTCAAAAGTTATTGATACTATTATTATATATTATACACTTCCTAGTGCCTTATTTTATATTGGTTCCTCTTATTCTTTTATTTATTCAGAACTTGTAAATGGGTTGAGTCTGATAGTTGATCTTTTTAGCAGAGTGATAATGATAGATACACCTTTGGGAGTACGGTGAAGAGACATCTATTTTTGAAAAGGATGTTCTATCAAGGTTGGGGGGTATTATTTCAGTTGGGATATTTACATTATAGATATTTAAAACTTTGATCTAATTATGTTTATGGACTGGTTAGTCATATACTGATCCAACATTAATTGTTACCACAGGAGAGTGGATTTTACATCTCTTGGGGGAGACAAATATATTCACCATGGAGAATGGGATATCTGGGCATGTCGTGCAGGTCCTATTCACCAACAACTGGGGGATCTCACCACCTGGTTTTATAGTCATCTCAAGATGATGGGGGTGTGAAATAGGATGTATTTCCACCTATAGTGGATAGATTTTAGGATGTGTTTCCTGAATACTTCTTAGGGATACCACCTAAGAGAGATGTGGAATTTATAATTGACCTCATGCATGGGGATGATTCAGTTTCTATTCCACAATACATAATTTCACCTACAAAGCTTTAATATCTCAATAATCAGATGGAATATTTGATGAATAATGGGTTTATCGATCCTAGTATGTAGCCATAGGGTTCTCTAGTTTTGTTTTCAATGAAGGATGATAGGACTTTGCACTTATGTGTTGAATACCAAAATTTGAACTGGATGACTATGAAGAACCAGTATCCCCTTCCATGTATCGATGATCTATTTGATCAGTTTATAGGATCTTGTGTTTTCTCTAAGATCAACTTGATATCAGGGTATCATCAGTTGAGAGTGTAACCTTCTGATATACCGAGGACTAATTTTAAAAATAGGTATGGCCTATATGATTTCATCATGATTTCATTTGGGTTAACAAACACTCCTATAGTGTTTATAGACTTGATTAATAGAATATTCTACCCATACCTAGATCAGTTTTTGTTAGTGTTTGTGGATGAAATCTTGGTATACTCCAAGACTCGTGACGATCATGCCCAACATCTTTACATCTTCCTGAGTACACTGAGAGAGAATTATCTATACATCAAGCTATATAAGTGTCAGTTTTGGATTGATTGGGTACACTTCTTGGGTCACATAATTTCAAAGGAAGGTGTGTCTATAGACCTAGAGAAGGTTTTAAGTAGTTGTTTCTTGGGAGCAGCCCAAGAAAATTTTTGATATTCATAGATTTGTGGGGTTAGAAGGATATTATCAAAGCTTAATACATAACTTTTTCCTACTTGGTATAACCACATTTAGGCTTGACCAAGAAGGGTGTAAAGTTTGAACAGTTTGGATAATGTGATAATTCCTTCCTAAAGTTGAAGAATAACTTTACTGTGGCACCAATATTGATCCTACATGAGCCATATGAGGTGTATATGGTGTTTTGTGATTCTTCTGGGATAGGTCTTGTAGTAGTGATGATATAGGGAGATCTATTTGTGGTATAAAGGTCTTAGAAGTTGAGGCCACATGAATGGAATTACCCTATGCATAACCTCGGGTTGGATGTAGTGTTTAATGCTTTAAAGTTTTGTTGACATTATCTTTTGGGTGAAAGTTTTACAGTGTATACAAATCATAAGGGATTAAATTATATCTTTTCATAGTGAGATTTGAATCTCCAGTAGTGAAGGTGGGTTGAGTATATGCAGTCATTTGATTTTGAGCTATCATATACACTAGGAAATGGAAATAGTGTTGTTGACATTTTAAGTAGGAAAAATTAGACTCAAGAAGTTCAAGAGTCTAGTGATGAGTAGAAGATGATTATTTTTTTGGATGAGATGTGTATTGTTGTTTAGGAGAGTCAAGAACATATGACTCTCATATCAATTTTAGTGGAGTATACACTTTTGGTTCAGATTAGAGATAGGCAGTATGAGGATTCGTAATGTTTGGACTTGAGGGGAAACCTTAAAGGTGGGGAGTCACCTTTTGACTAGAACATAGATGAGGATGGGATCATCTATGTCAGGAATTGTGTTGTTGTGACTACAGGTATGTGGGAGGAGCTGATGCGTGAGTTTCATGCCTTAAAGTGGGTGGTTCATCCAAGTATGACCAAAATTTACTAGGACCTATGAAGATAGTATTGGTATTCAGTCATGAAAAAGGAGATAGCATAGTTCTTGAAACGATACTACACCTGTCAATAAATGAAGGGTGAGAATCAACAGCCTAGTGGTTTACTACAGTCATTACCCATTTTGGAATAGAAGTGAGACAATGTTACTATGAATTTTCTGGTGGGTATCCCAAGGACACTTTGGAAGAATGATGCTATTTGGGTGGTTGTAGATCCTTTGAAAAAGGTAGCACATTTCTTTCCAATGTGGGAGAATTTCTTAGTGGATCAGTTGGTAGATATGTATGTTCAAGATATGTTCCATATGCACAAAGTTCTAAGGAGTACTGTTTCAGATAGTGAATCACATTTTACTTCATACTTATAGTATGGCTTATAGAAGGTATCTGGTACACAGGTACTATTGAGCACAGATTAACACCCATAGATAAATGGGCAGTTGAAATGTATTATATAGGTGCTTGAGGATATTCTTAGAGTTTGTGTCCTAGACTTCAGTGGGTCTTAGGAGAAGCACCTAGCTTTGGTAGAGTTTTCGTATAATAATAGTTTTCAAGTGACTATTCATATGGAACCATACGAGAATATTTATAGTAGGCCATGAAGATCACCTCTATGTTAGATGGAGGCATGTGAGTCAAAGTTATTGGGACCAAGTCTCATGTAGGAGACGTCAAAAAAGGTTTAGCCGATTCGGAAGCATGTGACTATGGATCAAAGTATAAAAAAATCATATGTTGATAGATTTTGATGACCCCTAGAGTTTGTAGAGGGTGATCATGTATTCCTTCTAGCATATCCTAGATTAGTTCACTGCATGATACATAGAAAAGTTAGTGCACAGGTTTGTTGGACTGTTTGAGGATGTGGAGAGAATCGGTATGGTGGAATACCAATTGACTCTTCCGCAGAGGTACAATGCTATGCATGATGTTTTTCATGTGTCACAACTTGGAAGGTATCACCATGCCCCTTCTCATGTGAATGATTTATATGATGTTGAGATTGATATAGATGTGTCCTTTGAGGAGAATATGATACGTGTGTTGGATCATAGTGAGAAATAGTTGTGGAGAAATATTGTGCTGGTATTTTGTGTATTGTGGCAACATGGGAATGTGCAGAAGGAAACATGGGAGAGAGAAGAGGATATGCAGGCTCAGTGGATGGATCTTTTTGGCTCAGAATATTAGATATTTTTGGGATTATATCTCAAGGATGAGCTGTAATAAGGTGGGGAAATTGTAAGATCCCGGCCTTTTCTAGAAATGTATAAACTCTTTTACAGGTAATCTTTTGCCTTGTTTTGAGTACTTTTTTTTGTTTGTATCTTGGGTGCATTTGGGTTAAAATTTGAGAAAATTGAAAAGAGAAAATTAAGTTCATGGTTGGCACACAGTTTTCCCAAACCGTGTTCCCAACCCAGCAAACCATGTAAACCCAAACAGAAGGGATTCTCATGGTTGGCGCATGGTTTTTCAAACCGTTCACCCTCTTAAGAGTAACTGTGCACCCCCCCCCCCCCCCCCATAAAATAGTCACATGGTTTGGAAAACGGTTCACCCCTACCCAGGAAACTATGCACGTGGTTTTAATTAACTTGAAAATTAGATTTCAAAATCCCAAACCCCCCGAACTTCACCCCAATTTGACCCAACTCAACCCTGACCAGTTTCTATCTTTTTTTTTGAGGCTCCTAGATGGATTTCAAGACCTTCTGAGATCCATTATTAATTATTCAAATCTTGAATTGAAGATCTACACCTCTCGGGGTAAGTGGTTTCTTCCTGATATGATCTCTCTCTCTCCCACTCCTCTTTTTGGATAAAAGAAGAATGTTTTATCTAATATTAGAAAGGGTTTATATATTTGTTTAATGGTTCTTTATTCTTTTGATCTTGGATCTAGGATCTAGGTTTTGTTTCTAGATCTCTTTCTTCACCATAATCGTGGTTGTTCTGCTTCAAATTGGGGTTTTCTATTGATGAGTGTTTGTCATCTATCTTGAGATAGGTGTTCTAAATCCAACTTCCTATAGTCTTGATTCCAATTGTCTGTTGCATTGTTATATTTAAATTGGACATTTGACAATTGAATATAGAATTGAATAAATTAATTGATAAATTAATTTATAGAAACATGGAATTGGATTAAGTAATTTGAGTATTGATTAATGGGATATTGATATTGTGGAATTGTATTGATTAATTATTGAATTAATTAATGAGATATTGAGATTGTGGAATTAGATTAATTAATTGTTGAACTAATTAATGGGATATTTCTATTATGGAATTGGATTAATTAGTTGTTGAATAAATTAATGGGATATTGGGATTGTGGAATTGTTTTAAATAATTATTGAATTAATTAATGGGATATAGATATTGTGGAATTGGATTAATTAATTGTTAAATTAATTTATGAAATGTTTGGATTGTATAATTGGATTAATTAATTGGTGAATTAATTAAAGGATTAATGGGTTGTATGAATTGATTATTGCAATATGTTTTAATGGTGAATTTCATATATCATTTCATGTGATTAATGTGATGACCATAATTTGTTTTGATAATTGAAATCGAATATCATAATGTGAAATGTGATGAGAGGGTTAATGTTGATTAACCTTGATTGATGTGATATATGTGATATTATGATATATGTGATATGTGTGTGTGGGACATGGTCTGCTGCATCAAATTCCCATAGTGATAAATGAGTGTGGGATATGGTCTTCTACATTAGAAGACCACTTGTGTGATTTCTTGGTATACATGCGTGGGACATTGTATATTGCATCAAAATCCCATAGTGATAAATGAGTGTGGAGCATGGTATACTGCATCAAAATTCCACTTGTGTGATTATTTGATAAATGAGTTATGGATCATGAACTGCTACTTTAAATACCCATGTGGTCCTAGGAATGGTGATCTAAGCCCAAAATTTTGACATTAGACTATGGTTCGAATTGGTCGTGATAATGAATTGAAATAAATGGATAACGAAGGCCCATGTGTTATAATGAATTTTGAATTGAATATGTGATATGTGATATCCCTTGGGGATAGTTCAGACTCCAGCATGGTCCAAAGTAGGTATTGATGGTTTGCGTGTCCTCAGGAACCCAAGGGTTTATGTGGATAATTAAAGAATAATTGAAATGTGATAACTATTTACTTTTTCATTATACTTTATTCTTTATAAAAATACATACACTATTATTGATTGGATTTCATTTTAGGTTCCATTGTTGGTGGCATACTGTGTTGTACTCACACCCTACATAGGCTTCTTTATTGGTACCTAAATAGAATTCATGTTTGCTGGACAGGATAAGGAAAAAGGAACTATGTTAGATGGATGAGTTGGGATGGAGCATGGATGAGGTAACCAGAAGTGATTTGGGACCCACCTGGGAGTTGTCAGTGTTTATTTATTTTGGGTTTTTCATATTGACACTTAGAATGTATTTAGCGTGACATATATACTATTTAGCTTTGGATATTGAATTTCCTATTTTGTTCATCATGTGATACTGGTTTGGTTTGGTTATTGGTTATATCATTTGGTTATTCTTATTTATTTTGGTTGTCATACTACTTTGATAAAGAGGGTTAGTCTCCCCATGATCGATATTAGACCCTCACTGCTAGTTAGTAGCGTCTAGTGTATGGGGAGGTGCGCCTGAGGTTATGTGACCGACTGGATCGGGGAACAGGTGTGTGGCACTCGGGTTGGGATGTTAAAAAATTGTCCTACATGCATAGGGAAAGGGTGTTGGGGTTTTCACTATGAAAAACAAAGTAATATTACAAGGTATATGTGGGAAAAACAAATACCAAAACCAGTATCCCTAAACCAATATTAATCGGAGGAAAAAACTTGAAACCATAAAAACAAACCTACAGTATTAAGTTATTTTACTAATAGCTTAGAACGTACCCTCTAAGATTGTCAGTAGACAGAGGCAAGGTTCATCATTTTAGAGGTTTGAAAAATGAAAGCCAAAAAAATAGTTTAGATCTTCATTCCTTGAATGCACCATGACCAAAATCGCATGAACCAATACCATGTCAGGCTGAATCTCTTCAACACCTACTCATGCAATAACTCATTGTTCTTCCCTATCTAACCACCAAATCAAAAAACCAACACTACTATCTCTCTGAAAAATAATTGTACCACCAATTATTTATCTTTGATGTATAATAACTTGGGTATAAATACATATGAGAATCGAGGGGTTCATGAAATGGATCAAGAGAATCAAGAGAAATGGAAGTCTGAAAAACCTCAAGCTCTAACAACCTAATAAATCAACAAAAAACACATAAAGGTAAAATTAAAATGTTGTGTAAGGTTTCCACATATGGGTACCATGACCACTATGTAAGTTTTAGGACCTATTACATAAGATTCATCCCACCACTGTATAAGGGTAAAGAGGTAGGCTTTGTAAGGATCATTGTCATTGTATAAGGGTACCACGTTTCTTACGTAAGGGTATCACGCCCAACCCATGGTCTACATAGGGGTGAACCTGAACTCATGTAAGGGTAAACCAAAGATAAAAAAGCACACATAAGGGTACACCAAAACTTACATATAGGTTATGGGGACTCTATGTAAGGGTAGATCCAAATATCCAACTCCCACATAAGGGAAATGTAATAGAATGTAAAGGTTAGGGGACCTCTACGTAAGGGTAAGGCAGAGAAGCAGGAACTCGCGTAAGGGTAGTAAAAATTCCTATTGATGATGAAAAGAAGGAAAACAATAATAAAAACATATTAAATATGTATTTAAATGACAGCACAAAATAAGGGGAAACCAAATCAATAAATTACCACCTTAGAAATTAAATGCATTAAGGATTTAATATACATCATAATAAAACATCTCTGCCTTGTAAAATAAAATCGTAAAACTAAAACACCCAACATCCCTACACCACCTAAACTATCAATTGAATCGGGTAATGATGCTAAACAACTTAACCAAAACAAAATGACATCAAACAGTGATATTCAAACTATGAATTGGTTATGTAAAAATGTGTATCAATGTGATACACACCTTACCTTATTAATTCCATTTAAGTTACTAATATAAAATGATTAGAATTAAACCTTATAACATAACTTCTTAAAATGAATGTACCTTCACAAACTAGAGTTTTCCACTTTACATACCTCAACTCCCTGTTGATCACATAACAAATAAAGTTTCTCAAGAGTGCTAAAGTGCCTGTAGAACACAAAAAAATTGAGTAGTGCCCATCCTCAAATAAAAATAGCAATACAAGGTTTGAACATAAACCCAAATTGAACTAGTTCATATGAAAATAGTAGAAGCAAATAAAAAATAGCATATGAAAACAAGAAAGAAAACACGGTCTAAACTATAAGGCTTAGAGTAAGAAAGACCTCACTCCACCTAAATATAAAATAGACAAAGAAAACTATCCACCTAAGGAGAATTCGCGACCTAGTATCATGCAATATGGGGAAACCACATACTAAAAAAGACTGTTTTAAAACCCATATATCCCCAACCCTAGAAGGCCAACTCATAACCATGAGTGAAAAAAACCAGAAAGCAAGGGAATATCACTACCAACCTACGGAAAACCCCCTAAAATATAGATAAATAACGAAATCAAGAACCTAATTCCTAGGAACCCATATAATGTCGTCAAAGAGAAACCAAAAGTACCATCATGAAGCTTAATGATCACCCAAGCATTTACGCATGAACATGTTTCTCAAAACACTACCCAAGAACTCAATATTCTCACACCTAGTTACCTACCAATAACACCAACCCTCATAGGACATGACCAAAGAAAAAACACCCAGAGTTTAACCCACAACTCTTCCCCTACATCACACTAGACAGACAATAGAACATCTACATCAACAAAATCAAAATAAAATATATTAGATTAATCCCTATTAACCTTTGAACCATTTTTTTCAAGACAATATTTCTTGAAGTGACCACGTTTACCACAACAGTACACTTCAGAGTCTTATAATGACTCTTATAATTTATTTTATCCTTAATATTGTTCTTCTATTTACCCCTATTATCTATTCTACCCATGACATTGATCCCCTCTGTTAGGGTTGGTGTTCTAGAACTAAATGTTTGTACTTTGTATTATATATATATTCAAGGATTTGAATATTAATAAAATATATTATTACATATTTCTCATTTTTCTACATGAATTTAATTTAATAACGTCCTAGAGTATTTTTCACATTTATAAGTTCATAGAAATTCCACGCTATAATGTGAACCTTAAAATGGCATAATGATATTCTTAAACACAATATTATGGTCGGATGAAATACTATGAAGGGACACGTAGAATATAAACTATCAGGTGAGAGAACTCATAAGAATATAAGACTTATTATCATGAAGTTACCACATGGTAAACTTTAATAAGATAGATTATGAGAATAGACCCACCTGTAAGAATTTTTCATGTTTATTTGTCATCAGATATTCATATATGCGATTATGTGTCACGGTCCTTAGATATTAAAATTATTATTACTAAATTTCATGAATTTCACACTTAGATGTATTGTTATAAACCATGATGATAATAGTTCATGGAAAAGTTGGGTATGTTGGGTGCATTGTGAATGACATGTTATTAATAGATAAGCCAGGGAAGGAGTTTTCTCTTCCATCTTTATGGAAGTTGATATCTCAACCCTTTTATTGGAGTATAACCATCACCTTAAATTATATGGATATGGTGTAATGATGTGTTTATTTTAGATATTAAAAGATTTATGTATAAATAATATAGTTTTATGACACAAATTTGTAACCTTCTTGATGATATATTGAGACGAAGGGATTATATTAAACTGTGAGAATTCATATGTGGTTATTGACATTGTGACATTAATTTATTTCTATAAGGTGACTTGAACCATTGATAGATATTAATATTGGATGAAATATTATTTTTTGGATAAATATTTTATTAAGTTATTCAATAAACACTAAATATTTCAAACTGAACAAGATCGGGTCTAGTGATAGATATTAATTTTCAAGCTGGTAAAATAATATTTATCATTGTGTGAGTTAGCGCACACTGTAAGTTAATAATAATAATAATATTATTATTATTATTATTATTATTATTATTGTGGCATGGGTTTTGATAAGGATTATATATTATTTAATATCTAGTAAGAAATTAAATAATATTTTAACCTAAACTTTAGCTCTATAAATATATGGTTATGTTTATTGTGTAGGGTTAATCAAAAATTGTGAATTGAGTTTTTAGAATTGTTATGCATAACAAAATTCTCTCTCAAGCCCCTTATCGCATCCTATTAAGAATGATAAGAACACCTTCAAGTCCAAATGATCTTATAGTGATCAAGATAAACAATACAAGATGATTGATCTTCTATTATAGCACTCGACAATCAATCGATGTCATTCGGAGATCAAAGAAGAATGTGTGGATCACATCTTGAGGGAATGTATACTTGGATCCTTCCTACACAATGAAGGTAATATGAAAGGGTTTTTTGGAATATCAAAAACATAATTGAATAAATATCATAATATGAGGTAACATTTATTTAGATCTAGTATAAATTAATTATAAATTTAACATGTAAAGATCCTCTCTGAGTTCCAGGTTTTCTTTATGTCAATATTTGATGGAAATTTTTTGTTGGTCATGATGTTTACATCTTGTACAATATTGTGAATGATATATAAAATCAACAAAAATTGTATGGTTATACACCCACCAAGGTGCTTCTATTGCACCCAAAACCTTTAAGTGTTATCAAAGAATCCATGTTTTGAATTTATAATTATTTATTTTATTGTTGATTTATTATGTGCAATAATGGTTAGATATTTCAATTCCAGAATATTTGTTCTTTAATATGATTACTTACAACATTTTAATTAATTATTTAAAGATTCGTAAATTCTTAAAGTACTTGGAATAGATAAAGAATGAAAAGATATTCCATTAAGAAGTGATAAGTATTTTGGCTAGTAAGATTGGGTTACACGACATGTAGCTAGAGTATATTCCATATACCCAAGTGTACTGCACCTGGCCATGTTGTGGGATACATGAAACACCAATCAGTAACTACACATGGTGTATTTATTACACATCATGTGTAGATCAGGCCAAACTTGTACATAGCTTGTAAAATAGAGTATAAATGGCGTACAAATTATGTATTCTACACAATTTAGTGGAGAAATTTTGTGAAAAATGTGTGGTAAAATACATGGTTAAACCCTGCATGATACTGAAATCCCAGAGAATTAATGAAATACATGATGTGTAGATGGAATACATGGAATTTATTTCATTATTTCCCATGTCTAAAATATATGTTGAGTCATTTGGTATTTCATATGGACACTAGGCTAGCTGAACATACAGCATGTAGCTACAGTGCATGTCATTTAGTCCTCCATATAAAGAACACACTGAGTCCTTCAGTGGTTTATACAGACACACATCAAGATTAATACATGGCGTGTAGATTATTAGTACATGTTGTGCAGTCTGATCGAGGTACATGCTAAATCCCTAGGAATTTATCCTAAGTACACAAAAAACAAGCTACACGACATGTAGCTTGATAAAAAATGTCATGTAGTCTCCCAATAAATGACAGAATTAAATTACATTAAATAATTAATTGTAGTATTAAAACCTTATTATATTGATTGGAACCTGGTGTGTTTGAATATTTAATAAAGGTTTTAAAGAATTTAAAATTCTCAATTTATTTATTGTAATTATTTATAATTATTGTTCAGGTCATTTATTTTCCATGAATGCATTTATGATGTGAATCTCCAAGAGAATTTGGATGGTCATTAAGATAAAAGGGAATTAATTAATTAATGTAAGCTTGTTTATCTTAATAATAAAAAATGAATATAAATGAACGTTAACTAGTGTAATTTTTCATATTTTTTATATGTGTATAGTCATTCATGAACTTGACCAGGAAATGTTTATACATTGGTTTTATTTAATTTAATTTAATTCATTACATATTTTTTCAATTATTAATTATTAAATTAAAAAGATGGTCAGTGATTCATCCCCCCCATCCTTTATTATATAGGACCTTCATGTCCAAGGATATTTAAGTAATTATCCTTAACCAATCTTTTGGTTCCCCTCACCTTTATGTGAGTTATAAATACTTGTAAAAATAGAGTATCCCAAGGTGTGTGGAGGAAGTTAAATATGGAACTGAAGTGTTACTAACCCAGGTGACACGCGGGTGGATAGGTTGAATGCTGCAACTCATGACAAGACCGATATAATGATTTTTCTCCTAGGTTATAGGTTGATTTATTGTCAGATCAATAAATAAATCGTTGGATAATCTCATGATCATGTTATTTATTTATTTATTTATAAATTATGCATTATTTATTTTATGGATGAAATACCGCAATCACATAAATAAATGGACTGATATGAAAATATAGAATTTAAATAAATGGATTATGTTTAAATTTTTTATCAAAACATGTTTAGCAACCTAAGTAAAATACACTTGATATTAACAAGACATGTAAATGGTAAAAAGAAATAAATATTTATGCATAATAAATAAAATACCTCAATATAATATTAAGTCATTAAGCCTTCATTTTTCTAAATTACAATGAACCCACAGTTAAGGTGTTGGTTTGGCCTATGTTAGGGTCACTTTTAATTATTGGGATGTCTTAACTAAGATAGTGGGCCGAATTAACTAAATTTTTATTGGGTTTAACAACCTATGTATGTCTAATAAAAATTTGGATGTAATTATTGAGGAAATCCCAGTTAAAATTTATGTATTGGGGAGTCAACTCAATGGATCAAGGAACTACAAACCCACAGTTGGCAAGACCACCTACCTAAATACTTTATTTTAATTTTCATGTCCTATATCTATATTATAAGAAAGTAAATATGAATCCTTTACACTAGAATTTATACCATTATGGGACATTCTAAGTTCAATGGTGAGGGCCTTTGAGACATGATAAAATAGTGGGAGACTTAATAAATTTAATTATTATTATTTCTCGGATAATTTGTAATCATGAAAATAACTAATAATATGATATTCTATAATTATATATTCATGGTAAGTTTATCATACACATTATCCTTGTTATTAATATTAGAGAAATACCATTTATTTACTAGAATTGACTTCTAGGAATAGTTTAGATGCCTACAAGTTGTGTTGCACTTTGAATGGAAATCTTATATTTTAGAAGCATCACTGTCAGATCTTCTTACAAAGGAGACAAGTGGTGAATAGTTTGTTGTCTATGAAAAACACTTAAACAGTGTGGTTGGAATTCAATGTTTAATGATTTTATATCCATCTAGTGAACTCATGAAGTATCATGAAAACATGGATGATTATAGCATGCTCAAGCATATTTGTGGTCTATACCAAGAGAGAGAAAGATAAGAATAGTTTAATATATCCAATACAATATTTCATAGTAATCATGGAGAGGGTGGGACAAATGGGCCTCATATAGTCAAACTCATTAGCTATATTGGGTGCCTAGATATTCTAGAGTTTAAACTTCTAGATGAATAGTGCACTAATATCATTATTGAATCACTTCCTCGTATATTCTACAACTTTCTTATTAATTTTAATATAAACAACATTGATAAGTCTATCCTATATATAATCACTCAACTTCCCCAGGTTGATAAGGAAATAAAGTGTGAAAAGCCTTCTGTCGTTATGGTTAATAAAAGGAAAGGCCAAGAGAAGAGCTCTAAGCCCAAAGATTCTTCATAACACCCTTCCAAGAAGAGAAATATCAAGGTTAAATCAAGGTAATAAGATGTTATTAGTTTTTCATGTGTAAATAAGGGACACTTGAAGAAAAAAATGCAAGAAGTAAGGGGAATCTTTATGTGTGTTTTTTATCAAGTGAAATTTATCTATTTCTAAAACTTAGGTATTAGATACAGCTTTTTGTGCTCACGTGTGTATTCAAATACATGAACCAAGTATATTCAGAAATATTGACCATAGGGAGGTAGATCTATGAGCATAAAATGGATAAAAACTTACTATTATATCTATTGAGGAATAACACCTCACGTGGCTAATGATAATGATATTGGTTTTAAAATATTTTTATTATGTTTCATCTTTTACCAAAAACATTATTTCTATATCCAAACTTGATGTGGATGGATTTATTTTCAGTTTCAGAAATAAAAGTTTCTTCATTTATATATATTTCATTTGTTATGGTAAGTAATATTTAAATAATGGTCTTTATGTTTTAGATTACACAAACCTAGTAATGGTAATCGATAATGAAACTACATCACATGACTCATACCACACCCAACTATGGAATCACTAGCTAGGTAACATAAATGAAACTAATTTGTCTAAATTATACCAAGATGTATATTTAGATTCTTTTTAACTAAAACCACTCAGTGTATATCATGCATGTTTACAAGAAAAAATGACCAAATATCCATTTATTGGAAAAGGTGAAAGGGCTAAATAGATTCTTAAATTAGTTCATACCTATGTGTGTGTCCCATTTCTAGTTGAAGCAAGGGGTGGGTACTCATACTTAATAACTTTTACTGATGATTTAAGTAGATATGGATATTCCTAATTAATGGGATATAATTTAGATTCATTTGATAGATTCAAAAAATAAAATAATTAAGTTGATATCCAACTTGGTAAGAATATTAAGAAACTCTACTCTGACTATAGTAGAGAATATCTTAGTCAAGACTTCATTGATTATTATAGGAGTTTAGGATTCTATCTCAAATCACTCCTCCTTATACACCTTAGTGGAATGGTGTAAATGAAAGAAGGAACTATGCTTTTCTAGAGATGTGAGATCAATGACAAGTCATATGAGTCTTCCATTATCCTTTTAAGTATAGACATTGCAAATAGTAGTATACATACTAAACTGAGTGTCAACTAAAGTAGAGAATGTTATTCTATACTAATTGTGGAGTTTAAAGAAACTTGTGTTTCCATACTAATATGCATGGGGATGTGAAGAGTTTTTAAGTCCTATTTAAGTAAAAAAAAATCACCCAAAGGAATAAAGTGTATCTTTATAGGATTTACCAATGAAAAATGGGATACTACCTATACAACCCTTCAAATAAAATGGTGGTGGTAGACAGATATCCCACATTCCTTGAGAATTTTTATATCTATAAAAGAGACGGTGGGAGTAGGATAGACTTCAATGAAGTCCAGGCTTAATATACACAAGAGTTGGTACATGAACAGGCCCTAAAATACCCATGAAAGAAGATGTTATAGAGACACAAGTACTCTATAGGAGTATGGGAGAGGTTAGATATCTAGAATGATATGTTTTTCTAGTCACCAAGGATGGTGACTCATTATTAGCTGGTAATAATGATCCTATAACCAACAAGTAAGTATTAAGTGGTATAGATATTTCCAAGTTGAAAGAATATATGAATTATAAAATTGATTGCATATACTAAAACCAATTTTAGATTTTGGTAGACCCTATAATGGATATAAATATCCTTGATTGTAAATGGGTAGTCAAGAAGAAACTAGACATAGATGAACAATTCAAAACTTATAAGGTGTGACTGGTTTCAAAAGAGTTCAAATAACATCAAGGCATTGAATATGATGAAACCTTTTCACAAGTTTCTAAACTAAAATCCATCATAATTCTATTTTACACTGTGAATTTTCATGACTAGGATATTTGGAAAATGTATATCAAAAAATCTTTTCTTAATAGGAACCTTTAAGAAGATTTCTATATGACACATCATGAAGGTTTTGTGACTCTAATGGATGCCAATAAGGTAAAAAAATGTAAATATCCATTTATGGATTAAATAAATCATATAGGCCATGGAATGTTTAATTTGATGAATCCATAACAGAATTTGGTTTCATAAAGAATGAATGTGAGCCTTGTGTCTATAAGTGGTTTAGTGGGAGTGTCATCATTTTTTTACTAGTATTATATATCGATAAAATATTTCTTATTGAAAATAAAATAATAATATTTCAGTCTATTAAATCCTATTTAAACAAATGTTTCTCCATGAATGACTTAAATGAAGTATTATATATTCTTGGGATCAAGATCCATTATAATATCCTAAACAACGATGAGGTATTTTTTTTTAATTTTAGATAAAAAACTTTTTAAAATAATTAATGAAATTCCTCTCATGAATAGGGAAGGTCCCAAGAGTTTCTTAGGGGTTCAGGACACAGAAAAGGGGGAAAATATTCCATGCTATGAAGGATGCATGGTTGGAACACAATTAGTACTAACCATGCATCATGAGTGTGCCTCCTAGAGGATGGAGGTACATGACTGGAAAACAATGCAAAGGGATCCTGGAAACCATTCATCCTTAGATAGAGCCAACCAAATGGCCTCCATACAACTTTATAAAATTTTGTGGGCTCCCCAGAAAACTTTGTGACCCATTACTCCCTTGGAAAAAGAAGATCGCATGGTTGGAACACATTTTTCCAAACCATGCATCCCTTTTTAAGTGTAAAATAGAAATTTTTCCCTCCCAGCATTTATATAATTTCACCTGATTTTCTACTTCATTTATTCTCCAATAGCCTTTTGTAAAAACTAGAAGAACTCATCTATTCCAAGGATTGATCCCCTTTGATTATAGGTTATTGATTCTCTAGTTAAATCTATGAGTCCTCTTTATTCTATTTTCTAGATGAACCATGGTGGGTAATTTTCTCTTCTTCTCAAATTTATAAACAATATTTGCAGGTATTTCTTAACATTAGAATTTTCAGTTATTTTAGTTTGAATCAAGGGTCGTTGTTAGATGAGTGATTATCTATAATCTTGAGGTAGGTGGTATATACATTATTTACCATAGTCTTGATGTTATATATGTGTATGCGATTTGTGTCATTATGCCAACATGATGAAAAAAAAATCTTCATTAAGAATGATAAATTTGGGATTTAAAATGGATTTTGAAACCCTCTATGGATCCTATTGAGTCTATTGGAGTTTGGATGATGGGGTTTAATGTCAACCCAAAGGGTGTGATATTCCTTGAAAATAGTACATGTGGAGTGTAAAAAGGGAAATATAGGCTTTATGGTATTAAACTAATTGTTTTTTACATGGTATGATAATGGGGCCTGAGGGATTTTTTGGACTAACTTGAATTTACATATGATAAGGCATGATAAATGGAGGTGATGTAAATTGATAAAAAGGTTCTTATGTGTGAATTGATAAATTATTTTAATGAATGAATCATTGTTTTGTAATGTGAAATAAATGTTGAAATGGTCTAGTTTGGGGGATTGGGTAAATGGGGTTAAGTATGGTTGACCATGTTATTAATGAATGATTGAGAATAATTTTCATCCTTATTACCACCATGTTTTGAAAGGTCAAGTGGTTAAGACCAGGGAAATGATTTTTGATGAAATTTTTTTGATGTGAGATGTGAAGCTCGAAGACCCATGGGTGAGGATGTTGGACATGACATTCCAAATCCTTGAATATGGATGGTCGGACATGATACTCCATATCCTTGGATTATATTGATGATTACAACATCTTATAATCTTCATTTAGGTGTCTACATGATGACCTGGGAACAAATTGATGTACATAGTGTGGGAACTTGGATAGAAACCCCCTGGAAATAAGAAAATGGAAATGATAAATGAATTCTCCCTTTGTTTAAAATGTTTACCCCAAGAGTTTTTGGACTAGACTTCTGAGGTATGGAGTTAAAGAAGTTAAATTCTAATTGGTTGATTAAAAAC
The DNA here is from genome assembly GCA_963277665.1 of Viscum album. Classification (NCBI taxonomy): domain Eukaryota; kingdom Viridiplantae; phylum Streptophyta; class Magnoliopsida; order Santalales; family Viscaceae; genus Viscum; species Viscum album. Next base: position 859,683,001 of record OY728134.1, on the reverse strand, counting down.
ATGTTACCTTTCAGGTATTATTATTATTACTCTTTTTTCACTCTTTAATGCACTTTAGTTTTGACTGGATATTGTTTTTATACATCATTGGTGGTTTCCTACTGAGTTATACTCACACCCTAATTGGGTCTTTGTTGGTACCCAAGAAAACTTCATAGTTGTAGGTTCACATAAGGGCAAGGTACCTATGATAGATAGTTGATTTGGGATAGAGCATAGATGAGGGGACCAAACATTATTTTGGGACCCATCATGGGGATGATCTTTAGTGTATTATTTTGGTTTCCATTTTTCACTTTAGACTTTTATGACATGACATGTTTAATGTATTGGTTTTTTGGTAATACCAGGGCTTGGAAATGTGGTATGTGATGTATTTTTATTGTTTATTATTTCATTCTATTGTTGTTATGGTTTATGTTGTTTCTTTAATCTGTTAAAGTGGGTATAGTCTCTCCATGTGTTTCATTATCCCCTTACTGCTAGTGTATAGCCTATGGCTTATAGAGAGGTGCACCTGAGGTCATTTGGTGAACTGGTTTAGCTACTAGTTAGATTTATCTAGTCTAGGACATTATAAAGTGGTATCAGAGGGTGTTTCTTTTCTATTTATTTACTATTTTGGAAAGGTAGATAAGAGACTAGGCTGTGTTAGGGCTTGGTAATGAACTTGTGCATGGGAGTAACTAACCCATTTTTAGGGGACAACTTAAGTCCCTGGGGTGGAATTTCTATTCTTTATGTTTTCTTATTATAGTTCAAATATTATTTCACCTTGAGTGAATCACTTGATGTGTGATGTTATTGATTTTGAGGTTTTACTCATGGGATGGCATGGAATGAGGTTGTGTGTGCACACATCATTTTATGCAGTCATGGATTTATGTGACATAAATCATGTTAATAACACATGGAATATCATGTGGGTTATGGGAAGTAAGATTATTTTTTGTTTATTTTGTGATTTAAAATAATTAGTTCATAATAAAGAAGGTGAAATTATTTTAATCAAAAATATGTTAAATCTAAATAGTTAAAGTGGTGCATCATGAATAGATTAAAAATATTTAGAAATTTAAATGTGTTTAAATAGTGTCTAATGTGAAGTTTTAAATTTAGAAGTCAGGTCTACCCTACATTATCCATGGCCCCAAATAGGGATAGTTGGGGTGGTGATAGTGATATGATTGTATTAGTTGGGATAGTTTTTGTGGAATATATTTTCATGTCTATTTATTACCCCTACTATGTATAACTATGAAATAAATTTTTATGTTCCCTGAAATGTGCATTTGGAATTGTATAGAAATTCCACCATGATGACATTTATCGATAGGGTGATAAGAGATAATTTCTAGGAATGCACCTCTGTAGCAAGACAAGAACCCCCATTGGTTCAAAGTGATAGGGAAGATAAGTTTCATGAGAAAACCACTCATTTTATGCATTTTATAGAGAGAGGAATAGGGTGGGAAGCTCCAAGTATTTTTTATCTGAAGAGAGTGTTTTAGTTATAGCATCCTCCAATGTTCTTCAGAGATGGTAGACCTGAGGTAGCTGAGTTCTGGGTTGAGTCTATCCAAACTATTCTAGATTGCTTGGAGAATCCTTTAGAGAAGAGGTTCAAGTTAGAAGATTACATGTCATGAGGACTAGTGAAGTGCTGGTGGGATATTCAAATCTAGGATGAGTGGTTTATATTTAAAGGACTTCCAAAAAAATATTGGAACATTTCTACCCAGAGACACTGAGGAAGGGTAGACCTAAGGAGTTTATATGTTTGACTCAGAGGACTATGTGAGTGATGGATTATGTTGGTTTCTTCACTAAATTGCGTTATTTTTTCTAAGTGTTATTAGGATATGAGACGGCCATAGTGATATGTTTCCAAGATAGGCTTCGATGTGGGATCAAGTACCAGGTGAATATCTTCTGTTTGAAAAGTTTTTTGTGGTGGTAAATTAGGCTCTCATTTATGAGGAGAACCTGAAGGATGATTCTAGTAGTGGATATATAGTTTTGGTTGGGTGATCTGAGGGTATGAATTCTAATGGTAGTAAGCATCGTTATGGGAACTTTCACCGAGGTGGTGGAAAACAGGGAAACCAATGGAGTATACCGTCCATTCAGGGCAGCGGTTAAGTCAATTTCTATTAGTGTGGAAAGACTGGCCACATGAGAGACTATTTTCTTCGATTACTAGTGGAGTGCCGAGATTTATGTGGGATATGGCACTTACATAGGTTCTACAGGAACCCTCGATAGTTGGGTTGTGATAGAGGACCTAGGTTGATGCATAGAATCGGTAAGGGATATGCTACCCTATATCATTCTGGCAGCTAGAGTCCCATTGGTCATACCAATTAGGGTGGAGTACAAGGTGTTTCAAGATAATATCATCTATATCAATAGACCATTGTAGGACATGGGACCCAAATATGAGCACAAATTAGGGGGATAGGTTGGCTACATGCAGTTCTACCTACACCCATTGGTGGTGAGGTTGTACCATCGGCAGTCTAAGGTGTGATTCTTATAGATTCCTTTCTTTATAATGCTTTATTTGACATAGGAGCTTCATATTATTTTATATCTTCTTGGTCTGTAAATGGTTTGGGATTGGCGGTGAAGTTTTTTTGTGGAGTTATGTCGATCAACACACCTTTGGGGGTATGAATGGAGGGTATCCATCATTGCAAGAAGTGTTCCCTTGAGATTTATGGGTACTGCCTCCTTTTGTAATTGTTCATACTTGAAATTTTAGGTATTGACTTGATACTAGAAGTGAATTTGTTCGTTTCATTTCAAACCCATATTGATTTTTATCATTGAAGGGTAATGTTCAAGTCACCTAAGGGTGATGTTTATGTTCACCGTGGGGAATAGGATATCTAGGTAGGTCATGCAGGTCCAGTTCATCAGTATTTGGGAGAGGTTATAGATTAGGTTTTCAAGTATTATTCTTAATGATGAGGGAGGGTAGCATGATGTCTTTTGTCCTATAGTGGATCGGTTTTAGAACGTGTTTCCTGGGGAGTTTTCAGGGTTTCCACCCAAGAGAGTGGTTGAGTTTATAACTGAACTGATTCCAATAGTTGGGTCAATTTTTATTACACCCTATAGAATGGCTCCAACATATCTTTAGGATCTTAAGAATCATATAGAGGAGTTTGAGACTAAATGATTCATTTTTCTGAGTATATATCCTTTGGGATCTCTGGTTTTATTTTCCAAAAAGGCTAACGGAACATTTCAATTGTGTGACAATTATCATAAATTGAACTAGATGAAGATTAAGAATTGGTATCCACTTCAACATATCAATGATCTTTTTGACCAGTTAAAGGGTGTATGTGCGTTCTCTAAGATTGACTTGAGATCAGGGTATCATCAGTTGAGGGTGAGACCTTCTGATATACCATGAACTACTTTTAGAAATAGGTATGGAATATATGAGTTTTTTGTGATGTCGTTTGGTCTAACAAATACTTATATTGTGTTTATGTTCTTGATGAACTAAATCTTTCATCTATACTTAGATTAGTTTTTTTTCTTTATTGATGACATCTTGATGTACTCACAGGCTTGAGACAACCATGATAAACATCTTGACATCATCCTAAGTACACTTAGAGATCATATGCTACATGCCAAGCTATCTAAGTGTCACTTTTGAATTAAAAATGAACATTTATCAGGCCACATCATCTTAGAGGAAGGTGTGTTAGTGGACCCTAATAAGGTCCAAGTGGTTATTTCTTAGGAACAACCCAATAATTTTTTTTGATATACATGGTTTTTTGGGTTTGGTAGGTTACTACTGAAGGTTCATCATTGAATTTTCTCACTTGGAGGCATTACTTTTAGGCCTGAACAAGAAGGGTATAATATTTGAGTGGTCTGAGACATGTGAGAATTCATTTTATGAGCTAATGAATCATTTTACCACCAAACATATTTTGATCTTACCTAACCTATATAAGGAGTACACTATATTTTTTATGCTTCTTGTATTATAATCGGAGTAGTGTTGATGCAAGGAGATTGAGTTGTGGTGTATAGATCATGAAAATTGAGTTCACATGAATAGAACTATCCTAGAAATGATCTCAAGTTAGCTACAGTGGTTTATACCATAAAGTGTTGGTGGGATTATCTTTTAGGTAAGAGGTTTATTGTCTATACTAATTATAAGAGACTCAAAAATATCTTTTCCCAATGTAATTTTAATATTCAAAAATGGATATGGGTTGATTATATGAAATACTTTGATTTTGAGTTGTCCTGTATGATATAAAAGGTAAATAATATTGTTTATTCCTTGATCTAGAAGATACATACTCAAGTATTTTAGGATTCATGTTATGATTAGAAGATTATGGCCTTGTTTTCTAAGATTCACATAGATGTTCAAGAGGATCGGGAGTAGATGACCCTTGTGTCCTTATCCATTGAGACCTCTCTTCTAAGTCAAATCAAGGAAAGGTAGTATGAGGATATGGATTTCTTGGTGTTGAGGGAAATCTTTGATGGTGGGGAGTTATCTCTCGACTAGACCATTGATGATGATGAGATCATCCATGTTTATGATTTCATTATTGTGTCTACTTCTATGTATGAGGATTTTATGTGTGAGTTTTATTCTTCAAAGTGGGAAGTGCACCCTGGATTGAAAAAAATGTTCCATGACCTTTATATATAGAGTTTTTGGCTAGGAATAAATAATTATATTGTAGGTTTTGTGATGCAATGTTACCCCTATTAGAAAATGAAGGTTGATCATTAGTGGCCTGTTGGTTTGTTACAATCATTTCCTATTCTGGAATGGATGTGGGATAATGTTACAATAGATTTTGTGGTGTTGTTACCCAAGAATCCTCTGAAGAATGGTGTAATGTGGTTGATTGTGGATCAACTAACAAAGGTATAAAATTTATTATCAATTATGGAGATGTTCACTACTAATCAGTTGGGTGACTTTTATATTATAAAGATTGTGAGTTTTCATGGGATGCCTCAGAGTATTGTTTCAGATAGAGACCCTTGTTTTACTTTATGATTCTGGAAAGTCTTTTAGAAGGTGTTGGGTACTCAGATGTTTTTTAGTATATCATTTCAATCATAGATAGACAGAAAATCATAATGGACTATCCATGTGTTAGAGGACATGCTGAGAGCATGCATCTTCGATTTTGATGGAACTTGGGAGAAGAACCTAGAACTTATTGAGTTTTCCTATAACAATAGTTATCATGTGAGTATTCAAGTGGAACCATATGTGACACTCTAGAGTAGGCCATGTAGATCACCATTGTGTTGTATAAAAGTGTGGAAATTGGGGTTATTGGGACTGAGAATCATACATGAGATGTTAGAGTATGTTCAGTTGATCCGAAATCATATAGATATGGCACAATATAAACATGTCATACGTAGATATATTTTTTCAATCTATTGAGTTTATAGTAGGTGATTATGTACTTCTATAGGTGTCACCAAGATTGTGTCACCTTCATATTTAGAAACAAGGAAATTTGGCACCCAGGTATGTGGGTTCACTTGATATTGTGGAGAGGATCAGTCTAGTATCATATCGATTGGCTCTTCCACAATGGTATAATGTTTTGCATGATGTTTTCATGTGTCACGGATTCAGAAGTATCACCTCAACCCTCATCATGTGATGATTTTGATTATGTTGATCTTGAGACTGATGAATCATTTAAGGAGCATATAATTCATGTTGTGGACCACAATGAGAAAAAAATTTAGAGAAAGATTGTGACTTTGGTATGAGGGTTGTGGAAGCATGGTGGTGTTTAGAAGGAAACATAGGAGAGGGAAGCTGATATATAAGCCCAGTGGATTGATAATTTTACCTTGAAGGCTTAGTGATTCTTGGGAAAGGATCTCGAGGATGATATTTTATAAGGTGGGGAGGTTGTAAGATATCAAACTTTTACAAGGTATGTTTTAGTTAGAATTTTTATTAAACACCTTTTTAAAATGGTTAATGCAATACCTATAGGGAATAGGGAAGGTACTGGGAGTGTCTTGAGGGGTTTGGAACATAGAAAAGGGGGAAAGATTCTATACTATACAATATTCATGATTGGTTTAAGGTTAGTAATAAATGTGTTCCATGACTGTGCGACCTGGAGGAGGGAGGTGCATGGTTGAAAAACCATGAAAAGGGGGCATTGAAACTATGCAACCTTGGACAGATCCAATTTCACAACCTTCACATGGTTTTCCCAAACAATTTGGACTCCTCAAAAAACTATGTGATCCATGCCTCCATTGTATAGAAGAGACCATATAGTTGTCATATGGTTTTCCAAACAGTGTGGCCCTTTTTAAGTGGAAATTGGTGATTTTTTTCTCCTGACCTTTATATGATTTCACCTGAATTTCCTCCTCATTTATTCTCTAGTATCCATGTGTGTAAACTAGAAGCTCCCCTCTCTTCTAAGGATCAATACCATTAAATTCTTAGGTGTTTGGAGTGTCATTTAGTGCAAATCAAATATTTATCCAAGTTTATGATTCCTATTTATTCTATTTTCTGGAAGAACCATGGTGTTTAGTTTTCTATTCTTCTGAAGCTTATAAACCCTATTTCTATTGATTTATTCTTCTTGGAATTTGTGGTCATTTTAGTTCAAATTAAGGGTCGTTATTGGATGAGTAGTCATCTACAAGCTTGAGGTAGGTGTTCTATATGTTATCTCCCATAATATTGATGTTATATTTGTGTGTGTGATGTGTGTCATTGCACCAATGTGTTGTGAAATTTTTATTGGTTAATAATAATAAATTTTGGATTCAAAATGGATTTTGAAACCCTCTATAGACCCAGTTGGGTCCGTTTCATTTTGGAGGACTAGGTTTAATGGCCACCCAAGGGTTGTTCTATTCCTTAAAAATAGTATATTTGGAATGTAAAAAGGGTAAATATAGGGTTTATGGTATTAAAGTGATTCATTTTTTTCATGGTATGATAATGGTTCCCAATGGATTTTTTCTTAACTTGAATTTACATACAGTAAGGCATGAGAAATATAAGTGATAGAAAGTGATAAAAATGGGATTATGTGTGAATTATTAAATTATTTTAATAAATGAATCATTGTTATGAAATGTGAACAAAATTTTAAAATGTTCTAGTTTGGGAGATTAAATAAATGGGGTTAAGTATGGTTGACCATGTGATTAATGAATGATTGAGAATAACTTTCATCCTTGTTTACACCATCTGTTTCAAGTTCATGTGGTTAAGACCTGGAAAATAGTTTTTGATGAAAATTTTGTGATAAGGGACATAAATCTCCAAGACCCATGGGTGGGGATGTTTTACATGACCTTTTAAATCCTTTAATAAGAATGGTCGGACATGACGCTCCACATCATTGTCTTAGATTGATGAGTACGACATATTATAATATTGATTTGGATGCTGACATGATTATCTAGGCACAAATGGTGGGACATGGTGTGGGCACTTGGATGATAACCCCCTTGAAATATGAAAATGGAAATGATATATAGTTTCTCCCTTTGTTTAAAATGTTGACCCATAGAGTTTTTGGTCTAAACTTATGAGGTATGAGGGTAAAGGGTTAAATTATAATTGGTTATTTAAAAACATGTTACCTTTCATTTCATATTATTATTACTTCTTTTCACTCTTTTACACATTATTTTTTAGACTAGATATTGCTTTAGACACTGTTTGTGATGACCTACTGTGTTGTACTCACAGCCTACTCAGGCCACCATTGGTACTAGAGAAAACTTCATGATTACAGGTTTAGATAAGGTCAAGGTCCCTATGATAGATGGTTGATTTGGTATGGATTATGGATGAGGGGACCAGGAATGCTTTTGGGGTATGTCATGGGTATTGTCTTTAGTATCTTATTTTGGTTTCCCTTTTTCACTTTAGACTATCATGAAATGACATGTTTATTGTATTGGTTTTTTTGTACTTCTTGGGATTGAGAATTCAGTATGTGATGTATAGTTATTGTTTATTATTTCATGATATTATTATTATTATTTCTATTGTTTCTCTACTCCAGTAAAGAGGGTATAGTCTCCCCATATGTTTCATTAGACCCTCATTTGTAGTTAACAGCCTCTAGCATATAGGAATGTGTGCCTGAGGTCTTATGGAGAAATTGTTTGGATACTAATTAGAGTGATCTAGGTTGGGATGTTACAACCATTATGATAAATCTAGTAGATTACTCTGCCTAAGTCAAGGTACATATATTGACAAGATACTAAATAGATTCAGTGTATATAAATCCAAGAGGGGTTCGTTACCAATGTCACATGGCATTAATATTTCCAAGAAAATGTGTCCTCATACACATGAGGAAATAAAGAGGATGGAAACGATTTCATATGCATCTGTGATTGGGTAAGTCATCTATATTATGCTATGTTCTAGGATAGATGTCACTTACATATTAAGTGTAGTGGGTGGATATCAAGATGACCTAGGTGACCACCATTGGATGGTAGTCAAGACTATCCTTGAGTATCTGATACATACTAAGTATATGTTTTTGGTCTGTGGAGGATATGATGAACTAGTCATTAAATTATATTCAATGCTAGTTTCCAAATAGATCAAGATGATTTAAAATCACATACAGAATACATCTTCACTCTGAATAGAGGTGTTGTGAGCTGGAAGATCTCAAAGTAGGTTGTAGTCACAAATTATACTATAAATTCCAAGTATATTAGGGATTCTGAGAAAGCTAAATAAATAGTATAAATATGAAACTTAATTCAAGAGATTAACATGGTAAATAAAATTAAATACCTTATCAGACTCTATTATGATAATACTGTAGAGGTGGTCCTTTCTAGGGAGCCAAGGTCACATCAGTGAACGAAGCACATACTTCAGAAGTATCATCTCTTGAGGTATTTTTAGGTGAAGTCACTATGAGAAGAATATCCAAATAAGAAAACATGGTATACACCTTGAATAAATCCTTAACTGAGTAGAAATATGATCGTTACATGAGGTATAGCATATTAAAATTCATAGGTAGTTAGTTCTAGTCCAAGTGAGAGTTTTTTGGAGTTGGTGTTCTAAAACCAAGTATTTGTTCATGGGATTTCATATATATTTGAATATTTGGATATTGATAAAATATATTATCACATATTGTTCATTGTTCTTCAAGAATTTATTGTAATAATATCCAAGAGTATTTATCGCATTGATAAGGTCATATCAATTCTCCACTATAATGAGAACCTTAAAATTCCATGATGATATTCTTAAATATAGTTATATGTTCGGATGACATACTATGAAGGGGTACATAGAATTTAGATAGTAGGGTTTGAGTATTCATAAGAATATGAGACTTCTTCTCATGAAGTTCGTACCTGGTAATCTCCAAAATGGGAGATTATGAGAACAGACCCACCTATAGGAATTATACATGTTTATGTTCTATCAGATATTCCTATCTATGAGTGTGTGTGTAATAGTCCTTAGACTTTAAGATTATTATTAATACATGTCATGACTCATGAAATTAGATGTATTTTCATAAACCATAATGATAACAATTCATGGAAAAGTTGGGTGTGTTGGGTGCATCACGAATGACATGTTATTAATGGATAAGTCAAGGAAGGATTTATCTCTTCCATGTTTATAGAAGTTTATCTTGTACCTTTTATTGGAGTATAATTATCACCTTAAATTACATGATCATAGTGTAATGATGTATTTATTTCAGATATTCAAATAAAGACGTATCAAGTATATAGGTTGTTGACATAGATGTTGTAACGACCCAAAATTTCATTAATGGAAAATCCCTCTTGATCCAGTTAAATGTTTCTTTATGAAAAATGTTTTTATAAGATATCAACTTTTTTTAGTTTTACTTTAATATTTGTGACCGTTACTTTTATAGCTGTTGAACAGTGATCATCTGGGTAGTTTAAATATAAGGCTTTAACGAACCAATTTTCTACTCAGACAAAGGAAGCGATGGCCTCATCCAGTAGAATTGCCCCTTACGAAGCCCATTTGTTGGAGCTTGGAAAAGAGGTGGCGTCTTTGGGCTTTTCCCTTGACCAAGCCCAAGCTGAGCTTCATCAAGTCAAGCTCGAACGTGATCGTCTACGGGAAAAATGGAAGTTGATAGAGATTACCACTCGAGCGATGTTATCCGAAAAACCCCAAGAGTCTGTCACCATCGCACACCTTACCCTTAGGTCTTATGCGGCTATTTTAAGGGGTTATGTAACAAATAAGTAGCACCATGTTCATGTACATTTTTTTTGTATATAATAATGAATAGAATTTCTTGTCATTTTTGATACATTGTAATTAGTTTTTAAAGTACAAATGGTGTTTTTAGTTATTATTTAATTAAGAATTATATTTTATTAAATTAAAGGATTTTTGAATTAAATAATATTTTAATAAAATATTATTATTAATATTAAATTAATTTTTATTAAATATAAATGATCTTATAATTTTATGAATGCAATTAAAATTTTTATTAAGGTTTGAAAGCCATTTCTGTCAAAACCCGTGAATTTTTTATAAATGTCGGTTTTTATTTTAAAAGTTAAAATTCAAATATTTATAAAATTATTTAGATAAAATAAATATTATTTTTGGAATCAGGATGTCGAAATTATCCAACGGTGAATTTTTCATAATTTTCTGAGACAGTCAAATTTTTGGGTAAAAATTAAATACCATTTAAATATATAATGTGTTTTATGACATCATAATGACTCAATGGTGATGTAATAAAATACCATAATCCTTATGTTCGGCCAATATATGTTTTATAATTAAAATAATGAGTTTTTGGGTTTGTTTGACTCACTTTTCAAAGCATTAATGGGGCCCTCAAGACTTATTCAACACTTTGCCTTTTAAATTAATTTCCATGGGAGTGTGACTCACCTCCACATAAGCAACCCTAATTTTTTAATAAGTTCGGACCTTGGACTTGTAAAATATTTTTTTTCTCTTTACTTTTCCAGAAACCATGGGCAAATACCATGGGATGGTTTTTGGTTTGGATTATTTTAATATAAGGGGTCCCAAACCTAAATAATAAAGAATTCTCTCACCTTTCCTATATAAACCCCCCCAATCTCCCACTTCCTCCTCACTCAAAGCCCTTGAAGTTCGTCCAACCTCTGCCCTACTCTCTCTAGAATCCTCCCAAGGTGCCCCAAGCTCCCAAGAATCCTCTCACAATCCTCTCTCTAGCCTTTGGAAGCACACTTCCAAGTAAGGGGTTTTCTTCCTTTCTCGTTTTTTTTTTGTCAATTTTCTTTAAGTTGTATTTCCCTTTTTATTTCAATTATGAATGTTGGGGTATGGTTTCGCACCTCCCCCATACTGACCTCTTATTGTTTGAATGATGGGAGAACCCTTTCTCTCTCATTAAATGTCTCCCATGTACACCTGTTACTATGCCGAAACTCCGAAAGGAACTTCTCTCTCTTCTTTTACATTCAAGCAATACTTTTGTATCATGAATCTAAATTTCATTTCTATTGTTGGGACATGTATATATATGATCTCCTTACTTTCCATTACATGTAAATATGATGAGGAACCCCTTTCTCTCTCATCAACCTTTTTTATGAATTCTTATGTCACGCCGTTACGCTGCCGAAATCGCACCGATTTTCTAAGCCAATGTCTTTGTGTAGTGAATACCATGCCCATTTCTCCATCAAGGGTATTCACCTTTATGCACATTTATATATTTATTATAAAGTTTCATGTATGAATTCCACTTTCCTTTATCATGGAAGAAATGATTATGTTTTATGAATCCATGTTTTATGATCCATGTGGCACACTTATGCATGAAATGAAATGTTTAAGAAGGGTGCGCCCTTTATAGCGCTCCAATGCATTGGGTAAAGTATAGTATCATGATACGTCATGTGCAATGAGTTTTGACTCATGCTAATTCAAGTGCAACGAGGTTTTAATCGTGCTTCAAGTGCAATGAGGGTTTACTCATGCTCCATGTGCAATGAGCCTTGGCTCATGCTAATTCAATGTTAAGTGTTGTTGCCACATTTCCATGTTATGATTATCATGCTTTATCATGCCTTTATGTTCATGTTTCTATTATTATCTATTGATATGCCTATTTCCTAACATGTATTTCACTCCTCATGTTATTCATTGTTTACTCCCTTACTGGGCTTTATAGCTCACCCTTTTCTTATGCATGTCCTCAGGTTATCCCATGCAATGCTAAGTACGAAGGAATGTAGTGGTCATGTAAAGGAAGTTTTCAATAAAGATGTTGTATTTAAAGTTTAAAGTTTTTATGTAATGATCCTAATCCCCAAAGACACTAAACCTCTCGATCTTCTTTGTTGGATCAAGTGAAGTTTTATGTATTAAAGCATGTTTAAGTTGTAATAAAAAGCAGGGTTGTCATAGATGGTATCAGAGGATAGGTTTAGTTATTTTTGGGATTAGGAAACCCTAGTAAAGCCTTAGATACAAGACTAAGCATAATAAAAACATCCCTAAGTTTTGGTAAATACTAAGTAAGTGGTTTATCAAACAAATACATCTCTGTCTGGATACGAGCAGGTAGAGGCGGCTCTGGCACAGATGTATCCTAGGGGTAAAACCCGAAAACACCGCTTTGAGCTAGACTCGAACTGGAACTGGTGCACGACAACGGGCCTTGCTGCACTCTTGGTTACGACACTCCCAGGGGATATGTTTTGATAAATTCACAATCTTAGTATGAACCCTTATTAAGGGAAAAAATTCCCCTAAGAATATATGTTAGAAGGAATATCATGAAAAGCCTGGATTGAATCCTATAGACTCATGAGTTAAAGAGATTAAAGTTTATTTATAAGTCATCAACTTTTGTCTTTGGATTACCCTTTATGTGTTACCCCTAACTTTCCTTTTATTCCAGCCAATGGCCGGTAATAGGAGAACTCGGGCTAACAACCGTTGTGAAGATCAGTGTGATGATTGTACTTATGAGATGCCCAATCCAATGGGAGCGGGAATCGCGAACTTTGTCACGCTTCTCTCTCAGCTAACTCAAGTTTTGAATAGAAACACTGGTCAAGAGGAACGTTCAACCCCCCCTAAGAAATAACAAGTCGCTATTGAAAGCTTCATGAGACAAAGGCCTCCTACTTTTAGTGGATCATCTGATCCCACGATTGCTGAACAATGGATCAACTCCATCGAAAAGATATTCTCCATTCTCCAATGCTCTGAAAAAGAGAAGGTTCTCCTGGCGGCTTATCATATGGAGGATGAAGCTGATCAATGGTGGACATTGATCAAAAATAAGAAGCCTGAGGAGGAGATCGAGGCTTTGGAATGGAAGGTATTCCGGAAGATGTTTTTCGATAAATATTTTCCACGCACCCTCCGTCTTAAGATGGAAAGGGACTTCCTTTCTATCAAACAGAAAGATGAAGAATCTGTGGGAGCGTATGAGGCAAACTTCACAAGGCTTGCACGATACGCTTCCGGCTTTGTCGTTAACCCCGAATGCAAGGTTGACCGCTTCTTTGGTGGGCTGAAGCCTAGCTTGCGGAAATCATTAGCGATCCGTGACTTCGACAGCTATGAGGAAATTGTCCGATGTGCCCTCAAGGTTGAAATAAAGATCGGAGAATCACAGGGGTATCATGGGGACAAGAAGCGTAAGGTGGACTTCAATGCTGGTGGTCCGATGGATAAACCCAACGGCGCTAAGAAATTCCAGCACCCCACTTGCCAAAAGTGTGGAAAGAAGCACCCTAGAAATTGCCTTAGGGGGACAAGAAAATGCTTCAAGTGTGGAAGAGAAGGTCACCTAGCTGTTAACTGTCAGCAAGAAGGACCCGCGGCTGCGACAGAGGAGAGGAACGCTCCGTTCGAACCTCAACGCGTTGTTCAATGCTTCAAATGCAAAGAACCGGGTCATTTTGCAAATCAGTGCCCTAATCCAAGGGTTATCGGAGGCAATCAACAACCTCCAAGACAGCAAGGAAGAGCTTTTTCCATCACTTCTGCCGAAGTGAACCCCGACAACGAAGTGGTGACAGGTACGCTAGTTATTCATTCAAGAATAGCGAATGTACTTTTTGATTCAGGTTCTACGCATTCTTTTATATCTCAAAAGTTTAGTAGAACAATCCCTGCACCACCACAAATCATGGAAGTAAAGATGTCGGTGAGTACGGCAAATGGGGCAATCATTGCATCCCATGAGTATAAGTCCTCCCCTGTTATAATATGTGGATTGAATTTCCCAGCGAACCTCGTCATACTCCCTTTGGTGGAATTTGATGCAATTCTTGGCATGGATTGGCTTTCCTTATATAGAGCCAACATAAATTGTCGGGAGAGGGAAATCACACTCCATATGGAGAATCGACCCCCGATTCTTTACAAGTGTCAGGAGGAAGATGAATCTCCTTTAGCTCTATCATCTCAAGCATGGATATTACTGCCTTATGAGCACACATATCTGGCTCAGATGATTAAGTCCAAGGAAGAAACCACCCTTGAAGAAATGCCTATTGTGAGGGAATTCGCTGAAGTATTTCCCGAGGAACTTCCTGGTCTTCCTCCAAGAAGAGATGTTGAGTTCTCAATTGAACTTATACCTGGGGAGCTACCAATATCCAAGACTCCATATAGAATGGCTGTGGTTGATCTTGAATAACTGAAGAAACAACTACAGGAGAATCTGGATAAAGGGTTTATACGCCCAAGTGCATCACCATGGGGTGCACCAGTCCTCTTCGTCAAGAAGAAGGATGGGTCAATGCGGCTTTGCATCGATTATCGTGAACTTAACAAAATCACGATAAAGAACAAGTATCCTCTCCCAAGAATCGATGACTTGTTTGATCAGCTGCATGGAGCACAATACTTCTCCATGGTGGACTTGCGGTCGGGATATTATCAAGTAAGGGTGAAGAAGGAAGATATCCCCAAGACTGCTTTTCGTACAAGGTACGGGCACTATGAATTCATAGTAATGCCTTTCGGACTCACCAATGCTCCAGAAATATTCATGGACTTGATGAATAGAGTCTTTAGATATTACCTAGACAAATTTTGTGGTAGTCTTTATAGATGATATTCTAATATACTCCAAAACCAAGGAGGACCATGAGGAGCATTTAAAAACTGTACTAGAGACTTTGCGCAAGGAGAAGCTCTATGCAAAGTACAGCAAGTGTGAGTTTTGGTTGAAGGAAGTCTCATTCTTGGGTCATATCATCACAATCAATGGGATATCTGTGGACCCCTTTAAAACAGATGCAATTGAGGGATGGCCGAGGCCAACATCGGTAACTGATATCCGTAGCTTCTTGGGGTTATCTGGATATTATCGATGATTTGTGAGAAATTTCTCACGATTGTCCAACCCTCTTACCAAGCTAACTCGAAAGGGAGTAAATTTTTCTTGGAGTGATGAATGCGAAGAAAGCTTCAAGGAGTTGAAAAGGAGGCTTATCATTGCACCCGTGCTCACTTTACCCACAAGTGGGAGCTTTTTGTGGTATTCAGTGATGCTTCGAAGAAGGGCTTAGGATGTGTGCTGATGCAGAATGATAAAGTGATATCCTATGCCTCAAGGCAGTTGAAAATCCATGAGCGAAACTATCCAATGCATGATCTGGAGTTGGCGGCGGTGATCTTTGCCTTGAAAATCTGGCGGCATTATCTCTATGGAGAGAAATGTGAGATATATACTGACCACAAGAGTCTTAAATATATATTCACAGAGAAAGAGCTTAATATGAGCCAGAGAAGATGGATAGAGCTCATCAAGGATTATGAATGTTCAATACATTACCACCCTGGGAAGGAAAACAAGGTGGCGGATGCCCTAAGTAGAAAGGATCCAGCAATTCTATCAATGATGATAATTGAGAAGGATCCAATCTTCTTAGACTTAATGAAGATGGACGTGGGAATCATAAAGAAGGGAACATCATCAATCCTTTCACAAATTATTGCTCAACCATCTCTTTTGGAAAGGTTAAAGGATGCTCAAAAGGATGATGCAGGAATCCAAGAAAAAGTGGAAGCTATCAAAAATGGAAAATCCTCAGAGTTTAATGTTAATGAAGAAGGAATTGTGTGTTTTGGGAAAAGACTATGTGTTCCATCAAGTTCGGAGCTGAAGAAGGAACTTTTGGATGATACACATAGTTCAAATTTCTCTATTCACCCAGGGAGCACAAAGATGTATCGAGATCTCCGAGAAAACTTTTGGTGGGATAATATGAAGAAGGAGATCGCTGAATATACATCAAAGTGCCTAGTGTGTCAGCAAGTGAAGGCAGAGAGGCAGAAGTCTAAGGGGATGATGCAACCATTGCCCATACCAGAATGGAAATGGGAGAACATCACCATGGACTTCGTCACTGGACTTCCAAGGACATCCAAAGGCAACAATGCAATCTGGGTTGTTGTGGATCGTCTTACAAAGACTGCACACTTCATTTCTATTCGAGAGGATTTCTCTTTGGATCAACTGGCACGGATATATATCAGGGAAGTGGTACGGTTGCATGGAGTACCACTATCTATTGTGTCTGACCGAGATCCAAGATTTACCTCTAAGTTTTGGAAGAGTCTTCAGCATGCTCTGAATACTGAACTGAACTTCAGTACGGCCTATCATCCTCAAACTGATGGCCAATCCGAGCGGACTATCCAAACACTTGAGGATATGTTGAGAGCGTGCTCAATGGACTTTAAAGGAGGATGGGATCAACATCTTCCTCTAGTTGAGTTCTATTATAATAATAGTTTCTACTCGAGCATCCAAATGGCACCATATGAAGCCCTGTATGGGAAAAGGTGTAGAACACCGGCATGTTGGGATGAGGTCGGTGAACGTAAGCTGCTTGGACCAGAAATGGTCGAAGAAATGGTGGAGAAGGTGAAAACCATTCAGCAGCATATCAAGGCAGCCCAGAGTCGACAGAAGAGTTATGCAGATAATCGTCGATGAGACCTTGAGTTTAAAGTCGGAGACATGGTGTTTTTACGCATATCTCCGTGGAAGAAGGTCATGAGGTTTGGAAAGAAAGGGAAGTTAAGTCCAAGGTACATCGGCCCCTTCGAGATTCTTGATCGTGTTGGGGCTGTGGCCTATCGACTAGCACTTACACCTACTATGGCCAAGGTGCATGATGTCTTCCATGTATCCCTCTTAAGGAATTACATACCAGACCCTTCACATGTACTCTCTTCTGAGGTGGTACAATTAGAAGACGATCTTTCTTATGAGGAGAAACCAGTGAAGATCTTAGATCGTAGAGAAAAAGTTCTACGAAATAAGACAATGCCCCTCGTCAAGGTGTTGTGGAGAAACCACAAGTTTGAAGAAGCAACTTGGGAGTTGGAGGATATGATGAATCTAAGTTACCCACATTTGTTTTAGTGTGGGAAAAGGAAAATTTCGAGGGCGAAATTTCTTAAGGGGGGAATGTTGTAACGACCCAAAATTTCATTAATGGAAAATCCCTCTTGATCCAGTTAAATGTTTCTTTATGAAAAATGTTTTTATAAGATATAAACTTTTTTTAGTTTTACTTTAAGATTTGTGACCGTTACTTTTATAGCTGTTGAACAGTGATCATCTGGGTAGTTTAAATATAAGGCTTTAACGAACCAATTTTCTACTCAGACAAAGGAAGCGATGGCCTCATCCAGTAGAATTGCCCCTTACGAAGCCCATTTGTCGGAGCTCGGAAAAGAGGTGGCGTCTTTGGGATTTTCCCTTGACCAAGCCCAAGTTGAGCTTCATCAAGTCAAGCTCTAACGTGATCTTCTACGGGAAAAATGGAAGTCGATAGAGATTACCACTCGAGCGATGTTATCCGAGCAACCCCAAGAGTCTGTCACCATCGCACACCTTACCCTTAGGTCTTATGTGGCTATTTTAAGGGGTTATGTAACAAATAAGTAGCACCATGTTCATGTACATTTTTTTTTGTATATAATAATGAATATAATTTCTAGTCATTTTTGATACATTGTAATTAGTTTTTAAAGTACAAATGGTGTTTTTAGTTATTATTTAATTAAGAATTATATTTTATTAAATTAAAGGATTTTTGAATTAAATAATATTTTAATAAAATATTATTATTAATATTAAATTAATTTTTATTAAATATAAATGATCTTATAATTTTATGAATGCAATTAAAATTTTTATTAAGGTTTAAAAGCCATTTCTGTCAAAACCCGTGAATTTTTTATAAATGTCGGTTTTTATTTTAAAAGTTAAAATTCACATATTTATAAAATTATTTAGATAAAATAAATATTATTTTTGGAATCAGGACGTCGAAATTATCCAACGGTGAATTTTTCATAATTTTCTGAGACAGTCAAATTTTTGGGTAAAAATTAAATACCATTTAAATATATAATGTGTTTTATGACATCATAATGACCCAATGGTGATTTAATAAAATACCATAATCCTTATGTTCGGCCAATATATGTTTTATCATTAAAATAATGAGGTTTTGGGTTTGTTTTACTCACTTTTCAAAGCATTAATGGAGCCCTCAAGACTTATTCAACACTTTGCCTTTTTAAATTAATTTCCATGGGAGTGTGACTCACCTCCACATAAGCAACCCTAATTTTTTAATAAGTTCGGACCTTGGACTTGTAAAATATTGTTTTCCTCTTTCATTTTCCAGAAACCATGGGAAAATACCATGGGATGGTTTGTGGTTTGGATTATTTTAATATAAGGGGTCCCAAACCTAAATAATAAAGAATTCTCTCACCTTTCCTATATAAACCCCCCCAAGCTCCCACTTCCTCCTCACTCAAAGCCCTTGAAGTTCGTCCAACCTCTGCCCTACTCTCTCTAGAATCCTCCCAAGGTGCCCCAAGCTCCCAAGAAGCCTCTCACAAGCCTCTCTCTAGCCTTTGGAATCACACTTCCAAGTAAGGGGTTTTCTTCCTTTCTTGTTTTTTTTTTGTCAATTTTCTTTAAGTTGTATTTCCCTTTTTATTTAAATTATGAATGTTGGGGTATGGTTTCTCACCTCCCCCATACTGAACTCTTATTGTTTGAATGATGGTAGAACCCTTTCTCTCTCATTAAATTCCTCCCATGTACACCCGTTACTATGCCGAAATTCCGAAAGGAACTTCTCTCTCTTCTTTTACATTCAAGCAATACTTTTGTATCATGAATCTAAATTTCATTTCTATTGTTGGGACATGTATATATATGATCTCCTTACTGTCCATTACATGTAAATATGATGAGGAACCCCTTTCTCTCTCATCAACCTTTTTTATGAATTCTTATGTCACGCCGTTACGCTGCCGAAATCGCACCAATTTTCTAAGCCAATGTCTTTGTGTAGTGAATACCATGCCCATTTCTCCATCAAGGGTATTCACCTTTATACACATTTACATATTGATTATAAAGTTTCATGTATGAATTCCACTTTCCTTTATCGTGGAAGAAATGATTATGTTTTATGAATCCATGTTTTATGATCCATGTGGCACACTTATGCATGAAATGAAATGTTTAAGAAGGGTGCGCCCTTTATAGCGCTCCAATGCATTGGGTAAAGTATAGTATCATGATACATCATGTGCAATGAGTTTTGACTCATGATAATTCAAGTTCAACGAGGGTTTACTCGTGCTTCAAGTGCAATGAGGGTTTACTCATGCTCCATGTGCAATGAGCCTTGGCTCATGCTAATTCAATGTTAAGTGTTGTTGCCACATTTCCATGTTATGATTATCATGCTTTATCATGCCTTTATGTTCATGTTTCTATTATGCTCTATTGATATGCCTATTTCCTAACATGTATTTCACTCCTCATGTTATTCATTGTTTACTCCCTTACTGGGCTTTATAGTTCACCCTTTTCTTATGCATGTCCTCAGGTTATCCCATGCAATGCTAAGTACGAAGGAATGTAGTGGTCATGTAAAGGAAGTTTTCAATAAAGATGTTGTATTTCAAGTTTAAAGTTTTTATGTAATGATCCTAATCCCCAAAGACACTAAACCTCTCAATCTTCTTTGTTGGATCAAGTGAAGTTTTATGTATTAAATCATGTTTAAGTTGTAATAAAAAGCAGGGTTGTCATAGATGTGCAACCTTCTTGATGAGATATTGAAATAAAGAAATTATATTACACGATGAGAATTTTTATATGGTTTTCGATGCTAAAATAGTGTGTTATTTCTCTTGGGTGTCTAGATAGTAATCTTGGACTTTAGGTGAGTCCACCTTATGTTAATGAGAAATAATCCTAGAGGGTTACACACTAAATGTTTTTTTTATCTCGATTAGATTCTTTTTGAATTTAATTATTGGAATAAATATTTTTTCAATATAGATGAATAAATTTGTTCAAGTTTTTCTAATCACTAATATTCACAATGTAATAAATAATTTTTTATTCATTAATAAATAATTTATTTGAATGCGTTAATATTTAATAAATATTTATTCACCATATTGTAAATAAAATATTTATTTTATTTATTGAATATTTAATAAATATTTATTTTCCAGATTGTGAATGAAATATTTATTTATGGATAAAATAATTATTCGAGTATTCAATAAATATTGAGGAGATCGAGCAAATAAAATTTGTGACTGGCTATAATATTAATTTTCAATTTGGTAAAATAATATTGATCATTGCATAAGTTAGCACACACCATAAAATATTATTATTATTATTATATGGGATGATCTTTAATAAGGAATATAATATTATTTAAGGGCTGGTACATAATGAAATAATATTCTAACCTAAACCCTAGCCCTATAAATAGATGTTCAAATTTATTACATATGGTTAATCAAGAATCATGAATTGAGTTTTGAGAATCATTGTTCATGACAAACTTCCCTCTTGAGCTCCTCCTCCTCTCCTCCTCTTAAGAATGAGAAGAACTCATTCATGCATGAAGGATCTTATAGTGATCAATCAGTGTCATTCAGAGATCAAAGGAGCACATGTGGATCACCACTAGTGAGTTAATACACTTGGATCCTCCTTACACAATGAAGGTAATCCGAAAGGATTTTTTGGATGATCAACAACATCATCGAAAAAATATCATAAGATGATGTAACATTTATTTAGATATAATATAAATTAATTATAAATTTAATGTGAAAAGATCATATCTGGGTTTTGGGTTTTCTCTATGTCAATATTTGATGGAAATTTTCTATGGTCATGATGTTTACGTCTTGAACAATATTATGAATGATCCATCAAATTGAAAAAACCTTTATGGTTATACGCCCACCAAGGTGATTTCACTGTTCTCAGAACCTTCACCATCTCCCTCTGATCTCAACCCATTCTTAGTCTGCAATTATTTTAAAATAATAGATGACTTAACCTCTTATAATCTCAAATACTCCTTTCCATACATCATGGAATGATATAGATTCTGATAAGAACTTCCTAATGAAGTCAAATGGATGATGGTTTGATGCTCATCTAAAAAATTAACATCTATGCTGGTTAGGTCTAGAACAACAATATTAAACGCAGTTATGTGAGATTGGATGGAAGTCTCAGGTTGCATCTTAAAATTAAAAAGTCTCCCTTATTTATAAATCCTACCAACAAGAGATTTTTTTCATATAATGTTTTTCATGATTAATCCATATAGTAGAAGCAGTGGTTTCATATTTCACCTCACGTGACACATTATCACCCAAAACTAATAAAAGAAAATGATGGGCTTTAACTAACACATCAGAGGGAACATCTTCATAGGTAACAGAAGGTTTTTCATTGGATAATAGCGTAGTGACCTTTTTCTTAGGACCACATAGGGAGTCAAGTAAAACATGGTAGAATAACAAAGAAAACATTTTAATTCTCCATAAACTAAAATCATTTCCACCATTTAATTTATAGATTATAAATTTTAAGGATGTCATCACTAATATTAGCCTAAGTCTAATACCAATCATCACAGGTTATGTTGTGGGGAATTATTCATTCAATAGTCAAAGGGATTATTGATTTTAGATATGGTTTGTGAAAAAATAAAAAATAAAATTGGTGCAATGGGTACTATTATATAAATGAAATAACATGATCTAAATTGGATTTTAGTCCAATTATAGGAATAATAAAAAGGTTTAATAGCAATGGTGGTAGATTGAATGAGGATCAGATTCAAAACTAAGATATATAAATTGAACAACAACTTAACAGGTTTAAAATAAAAATGAAAAAACAATATAATCCCCATGTATCTACTCTAACCATCCAAAAATATTAAAAATACAACAAAAAATATAACAATTTACACCAATAGAAAACAAAAAATAATTGTTGACATATTCCAAAATTTATTCTAAAATAATAAATTATTTCGACATATCTCCCACTTGGAGATTTGATTGGGAACCAATCACATATTCATACATCCTTTCTATCTATCAAACATGCTACTCACATCTTTGTGAGGCTTCTTGAGGATCTACACCATCTAAACTTATCAGTGATAATTAATTTCATTTGGAAATATTTCAGATTTTCTTTAATGTGAATTAAATTCATGTCCAAACTTCCTTCCCACACTACATCTCAGAAAAAAGTGATATTTTACCCCAATATTCTTCTTTATAGAATAAAAATATGGATTATTTATAATGTGAAAGGCACTTTGATTATCACAAAATAATGGAATCACCTCTTGTCTATGCTCGAGCTCTTATAATAATATTCACATCCAGATTCCTTCATTGTAAGATTGTGTATCTACCATGTACTCTGCCTCTATTGTGGATAAAGGCACAACTGACTATAACTTTTAAATCCAGCTCATATATCCTCCTGTAAGTGTAAACACATAACCAATAGTGGATTTCCTCTGGTCAAAATCACCTGTAAAATCTGAATCAACATGGCCTCTGATAATGAAATTTGACCCTCCGTAATATAATGTAGTTGAGGTCTCCTTGATGTATCTCGCGATCTTCTTAACTTTGTTCCGATGCTCTCATCCTGGATTCTTCATGTATCAACTAACTACTCCCACTGCATATTCATAGTCTAGTACAGACCATATTGAACATCAGACTCCCCACAGCTGATGCATACGGTACTCAAGACATCTTTATCCTCTCTACTTCACTACTAGGACTCATCATAGAGGATAACTTGAAATTAATTAGAAGAGGGGTAGATATTGGCCTACAGTCTTTCATGTTGAAGTATTTCAAGACTTTCTGTAAGTAATTATTCTATGATAGATAAATCTTCCCATTATTTATATCTTGGTAAATCTACATTACAAGAATCTTGTTTGATGGTCCCAAATCCTTTATATCAAAATCCCTAGCTAACTATGCCTTTGTATCCTATATATTATCATTGTCGGGGCCTGCATCCAACATGTCATCCATATATAATAGAAGAATGATGGAATCATTACCATCTAAACCCCTGAAATTTGCACAAAAATATAAATGAAGTTTTTGTATCCAAGACTCATGATATAGGAGTCAAATATCTAATACCAACACCTTGGTGCCGGCATAAGACCGTACAGATATTTATTCAACCTACAAACCATGTTCTTTTTGCCTTATTTTGTAAAGCCTTCCATTTGGAGTATATATATTTCTTCATCAAGATCACCATAGAGAAAATTAGTCTCCACATCCAAATACTCTAGATGTAGACTATATAAAGCACACATTTCCATAACTATCCAAATAGTCATCAGTATAAAAAAATGAGAAAATATTTCATTTAAATAAATATTATCCATCTAAGCATATCCTTTGATCACCAGTCTTGCATGATATCTTTCCACTTGGTCTTTTCCATCCTACTTGATCTTAAAGACCCATTTGTTATTGATAGCCTTCCTTCCATGAGGTAATGGAATAGGATCCCAAGTCTTGTTCTTGTGAAGGGCTTCAAGTTCCTCCTACATCACCACCATCCATGAGGATACATCCAAACTCTGGGTTTCCTCTATAAAAGAAGATGGATCCCCATCCTCCATCGGTAATAAATATGCAATATTTCTCTTAGTGACATAGTTTAAGTGTCATACTTGTGTTATTTTCTCTCTAGTTGACCTTCATAGTCCAAGTTCAACAAGTAATTGATCTTCATGCTCTAATAATACTTTCATATGAAATTGGTTCTTCCTTAGATTTTTCCTCCACCTCAACTATATTAGTTTCTATATTCTATTTCCCCGTGTCTCCATCAATTGTCATTTTCACCTTTTATTTTACTAAAATGAAATCTCTTATAATGATAAGTATGTGGGAGTGGGTTCCCATAAATGATACCCCTTCACACCATCAGCGTATCGCAAGAAGATATATTTCCTAGATCATGAATCCAACTTCAATCACAATGCATATATAGAACTTCCAAAAGTATATAACTGAGAATAGTCAGTGGGTTTTCCAGTACACATCTTCATAGATGTATTTAGATTAATCGTTATTGAAGTATATTGGTTGATAACATAACATGTGTTATTCACTTCTTCTGCCCAAAATGTTTTGGCAATTCCTGTAGTCTTCAATATTTCCCTTGTTAGATCCAATAGGGTTTTGTTCATCCACTCTGCCACTCTATTCTTCTGAGGAGTATATGCCACCATGAACTATCTCTCGATGCCTTCCTGTTGAAAAAAAGTATTGAACTCATCACTTGAATATTCTCCACTATTTTCATTCCTTAAACACTTGATCTTCTTTTTAGATTCAATTCCCTTCCATGATTTGAATTTTTTAAATACTTTAAAAACATCTTCTTTCCTCTTGATCGGATACACCCAACATCTCCTGAAATAATCATCAATGAAGGATACAAATTATCTTTCTCCTCCCAGAGATATAACCAGTGCCTTCCAAACATCAGAATAGATCAACTCTAAGGTCTCTTTGCTTCATGCTATTAACATCTCAAACTTTAACCTGTATTGCTTGCTCAAAACACAATACTCACAAAATGGAAAGGATACCTTTGTAAACCCAGACATAAACTTTTGGCCAACAAGAATATTTATACCTTGTTCATACATATGACTACTATTTTGATGTCATGACATCAGAAATGCTTCTATTAAGGTTATGGAAGTGGAAACTATCTCTGCCTCCTTGTATGTTTCTCCCATAAGAATGCACAGGTTTTTTGAGATCTTCTCTGCCTTCATCACCACAAGAATTCCATTTATAATTCTCATTTATCTATTATCAGTGAAAGTCATACATTCGATATCATCAAATTATCCCAAATACAATATGTTCTTCTTCAGGCCCTTTACATGGTGTACTCCTGGGATGGTTTGTACTATGTCATCATGCATATTCAGCTTGATGGTACCAACTCTAATGATCTTTAGGTTGATCGTTCTCTATGTATACAAGTCCTTCCAAGATATTTTTATATGGATTAAACCATTCCCTTCAATACATCATGCATTATGATGCTCCTAAGTCGATTATCCATGCATCGTTGAGATGTTATCTGCTTCCATCAGTCATTGTTGCTTCACTGAGTAGTATATCTCTATTTACAGAAGTACTCAACACATTTCCATGAGATATATGTTCACTAATATTTATTATTCCAACAATACTTCTTAACATGACCCTTTTTTCCACAATTATAACATGTGACATTCTTCTTATGACTTCTTGATTTAGACCTTCCGTGATTTTGGCTCCCACTGGAACCACACTCCGTTATCCTTCCTCTCTCTATTGATAGAGTCTCTGCTTAGTGAGAAATTGCATGTTTTTCCTCCTTGTTCTTGCATTGACTTTCTTCTTCAATAACTATTATGGAAACATCATTTAATAGTAGCATATCTGTCAGGATATTGTTAGTGAGGTTGATGATGATTTGTTCATAAAAATATAGCAAACTCTGGAGTAGAATATTCACACATTCAATATCTACAATTTCATATTCCAACATCGTGAGCTGGGAAAACAAGGAATTGAGGGTGTTGATGTGGTTTGGCATCGATGATGACTCTTCCATTCGAAGAATGTACATTTTTATCTTCAGGATAATTTTTTTGTGCAGTGATTTAGTGTGGTTTGGCCACCAGCCATTCCTGCCACTAACTACCTAATGGCCATCCAGAATAATAAATTATGTTGACATGTACCACATAAGGGTACCAAGGCCCATGCATTAGGGTTAGGGCCCACTATGTAAGGGGAATCCCACCACTGTGTAAGGGTAAACTAGCCCGTTGTGTAAGAGTCATTTTTATTGCATAAGGGTACCACATCACTCGCATAAGGGTACCACACCCAATACACGATCTACATATGGATGAACTCAAACTCACATAAGGATAAACCAGAGATAACAAATCCCACATAAGGGTGCACCAAAATTTACATAAGAGCCAAGAAACCTCTACGTAATGGTAAAACCAGAAAGTCAAAGCCCGTGTAAGGGTAAATAAAGACCTTTGTAAAGGTGAGAAAACCTCTACATAACAAAAAGAATAGGAAATTTCATAAGGCTAGGAAAAAATCTAGATAATGATGAAAATAAAAACAAACATATAAACATATTAAATCCAAATTTAATTAACAAAACAAAATAAAGAAAAACAAATCAATTGGGATTTATTTTAAAAAATAAATTATTTGTTAATTCAATTATAAACCTTTTTTTGTAAAAAAAACATGTCAATGGAAAGAATTACACTTTCCAAAAAACATATTATAGATGTGTGGTCCCTAATCATACAACATAATCATTATTATATTTATATAATATCAATACAAATAAATTAATGACTACTGGAAAATACAATTAAATTTTTTATATTTAAATGATAATTTGACCCAAATTAACTTCCACTCTACTCTTAATACATGATGATGTGTCCAAACCCCCATGACATGAAATTGTATTAGAATTTTTATCACTAGTTGAAAACATGTCCAAACCCTTGTGTCCTTATCCATTGATCCCTATCTTTTGATCTGAATTAAGGAAAGGTAGAATGAGGATCTGGATTGGTTAGCGTTGAGGGAAAAATTTGATGGTGGGAAGTTATCTCCAGATTAGACCATCAACAATGATGAGATCATCCATGTTCATGGTTACGTTATTGTGGCTACTTGTATGCGTGAGGAGTTGATGATTGATTTTCATTCTTCAAAGTGGTAATTGAACCCTGGATTGATAAAAATGTACCATGACCTTCATAGATAGTATTAGTGGCTAGGAATGAAGAAGTAGATAATAGGTTTTGTGATGAAATGCTACCCCTATCAGTAAATAAAGGATGATAACCAATGGCATGTTGGTCTGTTACAATTGTTGCCTATTCCAGAATGGATGTGGGATGATATTATAATAGATTTTGTGGTGTTTTTACTAAGGAATCCTCTAAAGAATAGTGTGATATGGGTTATTTTGGATCAGCTGACAAAGGTATAACATTTCTTACTGATCAGGTAGATAGTCACTATTGATCAGTTGGGTGACTTGTATGTTAGGTATATTGTGTGTTTGCATGGGGTGCCTCATAGCATTGTTTTAGATAGAGACCCTTGTTTTAATTTATGATTATAGAAATTATTGTAGAATGCACTAGGTAATAAGATGTTTTTTACTACATATTTTCACTCACATATGGACAAGAAATCAGAATGGACTATTCAAGTGATAGAGGACATGCTAAGAGCATGCATTCTAGATTTTTGTGGAACTTGGGAGAAGAAACTAGCACTTATTGAGTTTGATTATAAAAATAATTACCATGTGACTTTTTAGATGTAACCATACAAGATTCTCTATAATAATTCATGTAGATTATTGTTGTTTTGGATGGAAGTGGGAGAAACAAGGTTATTGGGATTGAGTCTCATACAGGTGATGTCATGGTATGTTCAGTTTATTCGAAAGCGTACAACTACGGCCCAAAGTAGACATAAGTTGTATATTGGTCTATGTCATATATCTATTGTGTTTATAGTAGGTGACCATGTATTTATTCAGGATTCACTGATATTGGGTCACTATCGGATTTAGAAACAAGGAAAATTGGTGCCCAGGTATGTGAGTTCGCTTGATATTGTGGAGAGGATCATTCTGGTATCATATCGATTGGGTCTTCCACAATAACACAGTGTTATGAATGATGTTTTTCATGTTTCATAGCTTCATTAGTGTCACCCCAACCCTTATCATGTGATCAATGTTGATTATGTTGATCTTGAGACTGATGTGTCCTTTGAGTAGCATCTAATTCTTGTTTTGGACCATAGTGAAAAAATTATTTAGGGAAATATGGAGCCTTTGGTTTGAGTGTTATGGCAGGAGGAGACATGGGAGAGGGAAGATGATATGTGAGACCAATGACCCAATAATTTTACCTTGTAGGCTTAGTTATGCTTGGGAGAGTAGCTCGAGGATGAGTTATTATAATGTGGGTAGGTTGTAAGATATCTAACTTTTACAAGGTATATTTTAGTTTGACTTTTTGTTAAAATCTTCTTTAAATGGTTAATGGAATACCTCTCAAGAATAGGAAAGGTATCAGAAGTTCCTCAAGGGTTTGGAACATGGAAAAGTGGAAAATACTCCATAATATACAAGAAGAATGATTGGCACAAGGTTAGTACTAATCGTGCTCCATGACTGTGCGGCTTGGAGGAGGGAGGTGCATGGTTGACAAACCATGAAAAGGGGCATGGAAACCATGTGACCTTGGAAAGAGCCAAATAAAAAACCTTTTCAAGGTTTTATCAAACTGTTCAGGTGCCCCAGCAAATCATGTAAAATGTTCCTCCCTTGGATAGAGGAGACCAAATAGTTGGCGCGTAGTTTTCTAAACCATGTATCCCTTTTTAAGTGAAAAATTGATCATTTTTTCCTCCTGGAATTTATATGATTTCACCTGATTTTCCTCCTCATTGATTATTTAGTAGCCTTATGTGTTAACCAGAGGCTCTTATTTTTTCCAAGGATCAATCCCCTTCGATTATTAGGAATTTGGAGTGTCGTTTAGTATGAATTGATTTTCTAGGTAATTCTAAAAGTCCTATTTATTCTATTTTATGGAAAAACCATGGTGTTTAGTTTTCTATTATTCTGAATCTTATAAACCCTATTTTCGATGATTTATTCTCCTTGGCATTTGTGTCCATTTTAGTTTTAATCAAGGGCCATTGTTGGATGAGTAGTTATCTACAATCTTGAGTTAGGTGTTCTATATGCTATCTCTCATAGTATTGAAGTTGTATATATGTATGTGATGTGTTTTATTACACCAACATGTTATGAAATTTTTATTGTTTAAGAATAATAAATTTGGGATTTAAAATGGATTTTGAAACCCTCTATGTACCCATTTGCGTCCATTGGAGTTTGGAGGAAAGCTGATTATTTTGTTATATAATATTATAATGGGTACTAAGGGATTTGTTTTCCAAATAAGAATTTACATACGATAAGGCATGGTAAATAAAAGTGATGGAAATTGATAAAAATGGGATTATGTGTCAATTATTAAATGATATTAATGAATGAATAATTATTATTCAATGTGAACAAAATGTTAAAATGGTCTAGTTTGGGATATTGGGTAAATGGGGTTAAGTATGGTTGACCATGTGATTAATGAATGATTGAGAATAATGTTCATCCTTGTTTCCATCATGTGTTAAAAGTTTAAGCGGTTAAGACCTAGGAAATGGTTGTTGGTGAAAATTTGTTGATATGGGACATGATGGTACAAGACCCATGGGTGATGATGTTGGACATGACCTTCCAAATCCTTGAATAAGGATGCGTATACACAATTCTCTGCATCCTTGTATTAGATTTATGAGTACGACATCTCATAATCTTGATTTGGGTGCTAATATGATTATCTGGTCAAAAATGGTAGATCATGGTGTGGGAACTTGGATGGTGTCACATCCTTGAATTCTTTTAAAGGTATTTTTCATTTAATTTTCATTCTTGAATTGTTCTGGGGGTTTCCCATTCATTTTGGTAGAAATAGTGGGTTTTCAAAATTTGGGCCAAATTGTGAGCCCATTTCCAGATTTAAAAATAAATTTTTTTCTTTTATAACTCCTTTATTTTTCAACATTTTACACCCATTCTACTTCCCAATTAGCATACCTTGGTATATTAAAACTGTCATATCAATTTGGACCCCATAAGAATCCATAATAATGATGGATTTGGGTTTTTTATTAAGGTTTTTTTCTAGCTCGTGGGGATCAGGAATGCCCTTCAGGCCTTGTCACAGGCTAGGTTTGGTGCCGGTTTTGATGGAGACCAGATTTGGTTTGTGAAAAAATGGTATTAGAGGACGTTCTCTCTTTTGTGTCATGTTATTTGGGGAACAGTCGGGATAGATTGGAGTTAGGACTATTAGGACTTGACATTCTGGTTATGGGTAGTGTTCATGGCCAGCACACCCCATGACAGGATTCAAGTTGCCAGGGGAAGTTGGGATTTTTCTAAGTCCTTTGGTTTTCTTGGTTTGATGATAATTAGGGGAAATGAAAAGAGAGTTGGGTTAATGGTCTCAGTGAGATCACAGGTCCTGGAGAGCCATGTGGAGCTAGGGATATTGCCCTAGAGCACTCTCTATGATGGATAAGTGATTAGCATGTGGTCACCAACCATATGTCCAAGTCACCCACTGAAACTAGTTTTCTCTCGCATTGTCTTGTGTTCTTTAGTTTTTAAATCTTGGAAGTTTCGTTTTAAAGCAAAAATGACTTGGTTTTAAGAAGTTTAAAGTTTCTTTGAAATGATTCTCTAATAAAGAGGGAATGGTTTGATTTTTAAAATGGTAGAACTGAATTTTCAGAATTTTTTCAAAATGGAAAATGGTTTGTTTACACCTCTTTTGAAAGTAGGAAATTATGTTAAAGTTGGTTTTGAAAAAGTATTCCCAATAGATTTTTCTAAACTATTGAATGATGTTTTAATGGGGTGATGGATGGTTAATGGCATAAATAGATGAGTATCAGGATGGATATGAGGATGGTTCTTGGTGTGGCATAGAAACATGCATGTGTGAGGCCCATGGGGTACTATTGGTGGATACGCTAACCGTTGAACCGTTTGTTTTCAAAGAATGTTTTTAAAGGAAAAATTGATGTCTTGATGACTGGTTTGGGATGGTGTGTCTTATGTGTTTTTGAAAATGTTGATTTTGTGGGATGTTTTGAGTCCAAGAATCCCTCCTGTTTGAACTATGTTTTGGGTTTGTGTTTGGTCGGTAAGCTGGGTTGAAGGGCTGGTTAGTGGTCTCTGCTGAGAAAAGTTCAGGAAGCCTTTACGGTGGTTCCAATCATGTGTTCGGTTCTAGTTTTTGGAATTTTTTGACCAATGGACCATCTTGGTTTTTTCCTTGGGTTCTATTGTTGGATAAGTTACGCCCTATTAAGAGTTAATGCATTACTGAAGTGAAGCCCAGATTGTTTTGTCATTGTAAGATCCTCTAGTTGATCAATATATGGAATATTTTTCTCGAGATTTGGAGATTGAGCCTAAACCATTTCCTTTATTGGTTTTTCGGATCATGTTGTAGTGGGAGAGTGCTCGTGGAAGGTTGAAAGTGACTTTAGATTCTTAAGTTACCTGATTCGTCGAAGGTGGAAGTAGTATGGGATTGTTCGTGGGGATGAGTATCTGGATGGTGTCTAAGAGGGCCTATGGATCCTTCATAGTCTCTTTGAAGCAGGGGTTTACGTTAAACCACCAGTGTGGGAAATCTGGTCATGAGAGGTTGTTATGGACATTTTCTAGAATTGGGTGATGTTTGGGGACATTACATAAGGTCCCCGCTCAATGTATTGTTTCTATCAGTCACATTGGTCATGTTCGGTGATGCGTTGTGATGTTGCATTCTCATTTGACTGTAAAGAAGAAGTTGTACAATATTTTTTGGGTCTTTGTTTTGTCAGAAGTATGTCTTATTTCAGGAAATCTCGACATCCTTTGTTTAGAGGAAGGTGTTTCTATATATCCTTTCCTCCTTCCGTTTCTCATCCGAAAAAACAAGTGGTGATGTTTGTGCATCTTCTAAGACCTTGTTTCAGTGAAATGTCGGGTTAAGGAAATATGAGTATGGAGTGTGTTATGTCTTGGTAAACTTGTCTAGGATTGTGGTGTAGTTGTTTGTGGCACATAAAGAAGAAGTTCCATACAGGGGTTTCCAAATCCTAACTGCAAGGCCAAAGATGCTTCAATCTTTTGGGATCCAACCATAGGCCCTGGAGTGAAGTCGGCGCATAGTTAGGGGAAGACCCAGGGTTGTTCAAACCCTTGTACAAAGTCCTATCCTTGGTATGAAAGATGGTAATAGTTTAAACCTATGGTTTCATCATCTTTCCTTTGTTTTTCCCATTTAGTGGAAAGAGGTGGAGGGCCTCATGCCCATGTTATCACCCAATATCATTCTTTTCCCCTTTGGTTTCCATTTAGTTTTTGGAGTATGATTGGGAATTTTTCTAGATAGGTTGAGTGCATGGTTTTATCATGGTTAGTAGTAACCATGACCCAGAAAACCATGCAAGTATAAGGATCCACATGGTTAGCACACGATTTCTCAAATTGTGAAAATTAACCATGCGACCATCCCAACTCTTTAAATTTGGGTTCTTCCTGTGTTGGCCCATGATGGTTGGTTAAGATGGTTGGTTGTTATGGTGGGGAGAACCACTATGATTATCATGTGTGTTCCTTTGTAAATTTTGAATGGAGTTCTACCCCTTGTACCAGGGAGTCCATTCGGGCCTCCCCCTGTTAGTGTCCCGATCCTGTCTCAGGAAAATTTGAGTTGTCTCTTATGGTGGGGAGCCCATTTGTGTCTCCCCATACTAGTAACTCAAATTGGTCCTTGGTCTTTTCTTGGTGGTAGGTAGTCTTGTTAGGAGCTATCTGACTACCTACGTCTTCTTTGGGTAAACGTTGGGAGTGGAGAACACCCAACGGTCTGGTTAAAGCAAGGTAAGTGTAACCTTGTTCATTGTTGTTGTTCGTTTGGGTAAATTGTTGGAATCTTGGTTGGATAGTGTTTGAGGAATTTTCTTTTGGGATAAAATATAAATATACTTGATCATTTTAAGAAGTGGTGTATGTTTTGGTTGGTGAGAGTATTACTTCCTTGATTGATCAATTGGATGTGTTTTGTCCTTTTGGGGGCGGGCGAAACATGGCAAAGGAATCCATTTTGGCCTTTTAGTAGGGTTTGGTTTTTTCCTTTGACCTTGTTGTGGCTTTTTGAGGGCGGAAAGTTTTATGGTGGGGAGAATTTTCACATCCTTGAATTCTTTTAAAGGTATTTTTCATTTAATTTCTATTCTTACGTTGTTTTTTGGGGGTTTTCATTCATTTTGGTGGAAATGTCGGGTTTTCAAAATTTGGGCTAAACCATGAGCCCATTTCCAGATTTAAAAATAAATTTCTTTTCTTTTATAACTCCTTCATTTTTCAAAATTTTACACCCATTACACTTCCCAATTAGCATCCCCTGTTATATTAAAACCACAATATCAATTTGGACCCCATAAGAATCCATAATAATGATGGATTTGGGTTTTTTTATTAAGGTTTTGGGCCAACCCGTAATCTCATTTTCTCCTTTAATGTTTTTTTTAATTTTTCAATATATCATTCATTTTTTACTTTTTTTTGGTGATTCTAACTCCTAACTAAATCCAAAAACCCTAGGCTCACTCTAATTGTCTATTTAGCCACTTTGGAGCTCATTTGAATCATGGATTACGGTGAAACTTCTCAGGGTTTCTCAAATCGTCCAAATTTGAGAAGGTAATTTGATTCTCTCATAAACCTTTCAATTTTAACTCTTTCTAAGTCCCCACATAACCTAATCATCCTAATTAGAGGCTACCTATTAGTTTTGGTTTCTTTTAGGTTCAAACATTGGTGTATTTGGGGTGATTTCTTCAAGATTGTTCACGGTAAGTGATTCCTTCTTGGTTTCTTCCATTTTCCTTAGGGTTTCCTCCCTCTTTCATGAAGTTATAAAATGTCCATAAGTTAGGGTTCGAACCTGGGGTTTAATTTGTTTTCTTTTTGGTCAAATATTGTGGTTTAGGGTTGGTTTTCACTCCCTTGTGGTGCGACGGTGGAGCGGTTGATGTTTTGCACCAAGTTTTGAGGGTTTTGACACAAAAAGGTAGGTGATTCCATGTTTAACCATTTATTGATGAATTAGTTTGCTTGAATTACTTATTTTTCATGTTCCTAATATGTTTTTTGTGGTGTGAAAACTATTTTTTATTGAATTGGTTAATTATTTAATTTCATAGTTGCACTTTTTCTCTAAATTGGGTGTTTTCCCTTGTGTAGCTCTTGTGGTATCAATTGGGTTATTTTATAGCATATGTAAGTGGTTTAGTAAATGTTGTTTGGGCTGTAAATTCTACTTTGGTAGGGTCTTGGTGTTCTTTTGGATTTAAAAGGGGGTTTTGAATGGTTTTAAGGTTTAAAACTATGTTTTACTTCTTGAAAGTGATTTATGAAAATGTGTGTTTTCCATGTGTATCTTTTGTGGTATTATTTGAGGTAAATTTATAACACATGGGGGTGGTTTGATAAATGTTGTTAGGGATGAAAATTATTTTTTGGATTGGTATTAGTTTTATTTTGGTCTTGAATGAGGGTTTTGAAATGGTTTTTGTGTGCAAACCATGGTTATACCTCTTGGGTTTGTTTTGTAAAAATTGTAAATGTTTTATTTGGTTAAACAAAGTGGGAAAAGGGTTTATATTTACTGTTTTGGTAAGTATGTTCACTTAATATTGGTTTTTGAATGGTAAAGTGGTGATTTAAGATGTCAAACATTTTTATAATGATTTATAAATTGTTTAAATGTTTTACTAAATTGTTATGGGGGTGCAAAATATGTTTGTGGACTGTTTCGTATGAGTTTGATGATAAAATGAATTTTGAAGGTGATAAGAGTATTATGTGATATGTGTGTAGCCTGTTATGTGATTTGGAATGCCCTGGAAAGTTTTTATAAAGTTTCTTAAAGGATTTGTGGAAGTGTTAAAGAAATGAAAAAAGTGTTGTGGACTATTTTGGTGTGAGTATGATTTCAAAATCAATTTGAATGAAAATGTCTATTTTGTGACTTGTGTTATGTACATGTGGGCTATTTTGGTGTGAGTATGATTTCAAAATCAATTTGAATGAAAAAGTGGATTTTGTGACTTGTGTTATGTACATGTGGGTTGTTTG
Organism: Viscum album; assembly: GCA_963277665.1. Taxonomy (NCBI): domain Eukaryota; kingdom Viridiplantae; phylum Streptophyta; class Magnoliopsida; order Santalales; family Viscaceae; genus Viscum; species Viscum album. The sequence continues at coordinate 859,647,683 of OY728134.1, read as the reverse complement.
GTGAATGTGTGATGTGAAAGTGGTATTTGCATGTGCAAGTTATATTTCTTGTCTTGTTGAACATGTTTGAGCACAAGAGGGAAACCCAAGTATCTAGGTGGGTGGATGTGTAGTAGTATGCTAGTGATCCCGTGGGATTTGGACTCAGTTTCACGTAGAAAGATTGATATTTACAACACTAACTAAACTATGATAATGATGATGATTGGAGACCACTAGGTTATGGGTATGTTCCCTACTAGTGACCCGTGCATGAGAATGAATATTTTGAATAGTTACCTTCACCGAGATACGAGGTACCTGGGACCCACAACGAGCTAGTTCCTAGGGGTTATTTCCCATTTCTTGTGCTCATTAGATGATTTGTGCTTACCATCAGTATACGGTATGCTTGGATAGAAAATTCAGTAGCTTTGGAAATTTATTTTAAAAGTGTTTATTCTTTAAATTAGCCCACTTGAAAACTATTTTTATTTAAAGTTGCATCTTTTAGAAATGGTAGCTAGTTTTTCATGTTTTGAAAAATTTCATGCTTTTCATCTCTAAATTTTTATCACATGGAATCTTTTAGTGGTGGTATCCTACTGGTCTTTGGCTCACAACCTACTTACACCTTTAGGTGTAATTAGACTTGGTTATTTTTGTCGCAGGTTTGGGTATAGTTTTTAGTGCTAGTGGTTTAGGTTTCTAGCAGGTCCTTAATGGTGTTGTCTTATGGAGATGGATTGAGGGTGGTGCCTCTTTCCAAGAGGATGGTTCTTGGGATTTCCATTGTGGGTTTATTTAGTTGTTGTAGTCTTTTATAATTGTTTTAAATTATGTAATTCAGTTCTGAAATTTTGAAAAATATGGTTTTATATGAAAAATCCAGATTTGTTCTATTGGGTTTGTTTGTCGTTGTATATTTATAAACTCGGGTTAATCATTCCCAAATATCATTTTATGATACCCGAGCACTTGTTCCAGCCCATGCGTATCAGGAATGCCCTTTGGGCCTTGTCACGGGCTGGGTTTGGTGTTGGTTTTTATGGTGACCAGATTTAGTTCGTGACAGATGGGAACCCCTTGACATAAGAAAATGGAAATAATATATGAATGATCCCTTTGTTTAAAATGTCGACCCATAGATTTTGTGGCCTAAACTTCTAAGGTATTAGGTTAAAGAAGTTAAATACTAATTAGTTGATTAAAAATATGTTACATTTCATGTCATATTATTATTACTCATTTTCACTCTTTTATAAACTATTGTTTAGACTGGATATTACTTTACACACTATTGGTGGTGGTCTATTGTGTTGTACTCACACCCTGCTCGGGACACCATTAGTTCCTGAGTAGACTTTATGGTTTCAGGTTTAAATTAGGTAAAGGGTTCTATGATAAATGGTTGATTTGGGATGTAGTATGGATGAGGGGACCGGGCATGCTTTCGGGGCCCATCATGGGTATCATCTTTAGTGTCTTATTTTGGTTTCTGTTTTTCACTTTAGACTTTCATGACATGACATATTTACTGTATTGGTTTTTTGGTACTCATTGGGATTGGGAATGTTGTATGTGATGTATGGTTATTATTTATTATTTCATGCTATGTTTATATGATTTATAATATTTATTCACTCTGGTGAAGAGGGTATAATCACCCCATGTGTTTCATTAGACCTTCACTACTAGTCAGCAGCCTTAGACATACGGGAAGGTGAGCCTGAGGTCATGTGGAAAACTGGTTCAGCTACTAGTTAAGTTAGGTCTGGACACTACATCTATCACGATAAATCCAAGAGGTTACTCTACCTAAGTCAAGTTACATATATTGAAAAGATGCTAAAGAGATTTAGTATAGGTCAATCCAAGAGGGTTTTGTTACCAATGTCACTTGGCATTCATCTTTCCAAGAAAATGTGTCCTCATACACATGAGGAAAGAAAGATGATGGAAAGGATTCTATACACATCTATGATTTGGTCATTCATGTATACTATGCTATGTACTGTGCTAGATGTTGCTTACATCTTAAGTGTGGTGGTTAGATATCAAGCTGACTCAGGTGATCATCATTGGATGGTAGTCAAGACTATCCTTAAGTATATGAGACATGCTAAGTATATATTCATGGTCTATGGATGAGATGATGAACTAGTCATTATAGGATATACAATGTTAGTTTCCAAATAGATCAAGATGATCTAAAATTGCATACAGGATACATCTTCAATCTGAATGGAGGTGTTGTTGGCTGGAAGAGATCAAAGAAGGTTGTGGTCATAGATTCTACTATAGATTCTGAGTATATTTTTACTTTTGGGGCAGCTAAAGAAGTAGTATGGATACACAAATTAATTCAACAGCTTAACATGGTACCTAGAAGTAAAGACCTTATCACACTCTATTATGATAATATTGTAGTGGCATCCCTTTCCAGGGATTTAAGGTCACATCAGTAGATGAAGCACATACTTCGAAGGTATCATCTCTTGATGAATTATTCTCAAAGAGGTGAAGTCACTATGAGAAGAATATCCATGGAATAAAACATGGTAGACCCCTTGACTAAAGCCTTAACTAAGTAAAAACATGGTATTCATGTGAGGTATAGCATATTGAATGTCTTAGGTAGTTATCTCTAGTTTAAGTGGGAGTTTGTTGGAGTTGGTTTTCTATAACAAAGTATTTTTACTTTGGAATGCATGTATATTCAAAGATTTGGATATTAATAAAATGTCTTATTACATATTGTTTATTGTTCTTAAGGACTTTAATGTATTAATATTCTAGAGTATTTGTTGCATTGATAATGTCATACCAATTCCCCAATATAATGAGAACCATAAAATTCCATGATGATATTCTTAAATATAGTTCTATGGTTGGATGGAATATATGAAGGGATGCATAAAATGTGGAACATCAGGTGTGAGTACTCATAAGCAGATGAGACTACTTCTCATGAAGTCTCACCTGGTAATCTTCAATATGGGAGATTATGATAATAGTCCCACCTGTAGGAATTATGCATCTTTATGTTCAATTAGATATTTCTATCTATGAGCATGTGTATTAGTATTTAGACTTGAAGATTATTATTAATACATGTCATGACTCATGCACTTAGATGTATTTTCTTAAACCATGACGACAACAGTTCATGGAAAAATTGGGTGCATCACGAATGACATGTTATTAATGGATAATTCAAATAAGGATTTATCTCTTCCATATTTATGGAAGTTGATATCTCGGCCCTTTGATTGGAGTATAACTATTATCTTAAATTCCATGGTCATGGTGTAACAATGTGTTTATTTTAGATAATCAAAGAAATACGTATCAATTATATAGGTTGCTGACATGGATGTGCAACCTACTTGATGGGATATTGAGATAAATAAATTATATTACACAGTGAGCATTTGTATACGGTTGTTGATGCTGCAACATTAAGTTCTTTTTCTTCGGTGCCTTGACCTGTTGCTTGACAGTAATATTGGACTTTAGGCAAGTCCACCTAATGTCAATGAGAAAAAATCCTAGAGGGTTACACACTAAATATTTCTCTTGATCTCAATTAAATTATATTTGAATTTCATTATTGGAATAAATATTATTTTCAAGACAGATGAATGAATTTATTCAAGTTTTGTTAATCGCTAATATTCGCAAGGTAATAAATAATTTTTTATTCATTAATAAATAATTTATTTGATTGCGTTAATATTTAATAAATATTTATTAACCAAATTGTCAATAAAATATTTATTTTATTTATTTAATATTTAATAAATATTTATTTTCCAGACTGTGAATGAAATATTTATTTATGGATAAAATATTTATTCGGGTATTTAATAAATATTGAGTAGATCGAGCAAATCAAATTCATCTATAGTGATAAATATTAATTTGTAATCTGGTAAAATAATATTTATCATTGCGTGAGTTAGAACACACCATAAAATAATATTATTATTATTAAATGGAATGAGGTTTAATAAGGACTATAATATTATTTAAGGTACGGTACATAATTAAATAATATTTTAACTTAAACCATAGCTCTATAAATATATGGTTATATCTATTGTGTAGGGTTAATCAAGAATCATAAATTTAGTTTTGAGAATCATTGTGCATAATGTACTTCTCTCTCAAGCTCCTCCTCTTCTCCTCTCAAGAACAAGAAGAACTTCTTCAAGAATGAAGGATCTTGTATCAATCAATCGGTGTCATTCGGAGATCAAAGGAGCATGTGTGGATCACCACTAGAGATTTTATACACTTATATCCTCCCTACATAATGAAGGTAGTATGAAATGGTTTTCAAAAGATCAACACATCATTGAAAAAAGATCCTAAGATGATGTAACATTTCTTCAAATCTAATATAAATTAGTTATAAATTTAACATGCAAAGATCCTATCTGGGTTCTGGGTTTTCTATGTATTAATATTTGATGGAAAATTTTCTTTGGTCATGATGTTTATGTCTTGAACAATATTATGAATGATCCCTTGAATCGACAAAACCTTTATGATTGTATGCCCACTAAGGTTTTGTCGTTGCGCCCAGAACCTTCACCCTCTCCCTCTGATCTCAACTCATTCTTAGTCTAAAATTCTTTTAAAATAAGATATTAATTAACCAATTCTAATGTCAAATACTTCTTTCCTTACATCATGGAATCACATGGATTCTGATAAGAAATGTATAATGAAGTAAAAAAGGATGATGGCTTGATGCTCATCTACAAAATTAACATCTATATTGACTCGGTCTAGAACAACTTTACTAAACTGAGTTATGAGAGCTCAGATGGAAGTCTCAGGTTGCATCATAAAAGTAAAAAAGTTGAATTTTTTATAAATCCTACTAACAATATATTTTTTCATATAAATGTTTTCAATATTATTCCATATAGAAGCAGTAGTAGATTCATATTTCACCTCTTGCGGCACATTATCACCCAAAACTAATAAAAGAGAACAATGGGATTTAACTAACACATCATAGGGAACATATTCATAGGTAACACAAGGTTGTCCATTGGTGAACAGTGTGGTCACCTTTTTCTTAGGACCACATAGGGTGTTAATTAAAATATGTTGGACTAACAAAGCACGCATTTTAATTCTCCATAAACTAAAATCATTTTCACTATTGAATTTCTCGATTGAAAATTTTGAGGATGTCATCACTAATATTAACATGGATCTAATACCAATTGTTGTGGGTTTCATTGTGGGGAAGTCTACATTCAACAGCCGAAGGGCTTATTGATTTTAGAGATGGTTTGTGAAAAACTCAAAATTCAAAATGGTGCAACATGTGCTATTATATAAATGAAATAACAGAAGCAGAATTTGATTTCATTCCAAGTTACATTTCTTGGATCTTGAATCCAACTTTGATCATAATGCATATACAGGAAAAATATTATTTATCTTTTTTTCCCTTCATAAATTAATGTTAACATTTTTAATGATCTGGAATTAGACATTTCTTTAAATTTTTATTATGGTATTTTGTGTCAGTTTTTTTATTGTTTTTTGAAAAATTATGTATTTTATTTAATTATACATTTTAATATATCCATATTTTTTAAAAATAAAATCTTCATAGTTATATATAATAATTATTATCTTTAAAATAAAAACATGAATCTAATACAACCCATTGAGGTGATAAAAGTTGTTGCGCAGCAGCATCCTGGCACACACTCTCATCTTCAATCTACTCCTTCCTACCCCTCTCTCCATCTTTTTCTCCATCTTTCTGACTTTGCATCTTCTTGAAAGAAGACAAGGCATTGCAGGTCCCTTCCAATGGTAGTGAAATCCCACTCTCCAAGAAGGACGCCACGGAATCAGTACTAAAGTATAGGGATGAGTACTAATGGAAGAAGGAACAGAGATTCCTCAAGATCCTTCTTCGATTGACTCACTCTAAGAATAAGGAGGAGATCAAAGGAGCATGTGTGGATCACTGCTAGAGAGTTTCTACACTTGGATCCTCCCTACACAATGAAGGTAGTATGAAAGGGTTCTTTGAAAGATCAACAACAACATCGAAAAAGATCCTAAGATAATGTAACATTTCTTCAAATCTAATATAAATTATTTATAAATTTAACATGAAAAGATCCTCTCTGGGTTTTGGTTTTTCTATATGTCAATATTTGATGGAAAATTTTCTTTAGTCATGTTGTTTATATCTTGAATAATATTATGAATGATCCATTGAGTTGAAAAACCCTTTATGACTCTACGCCCACCATGGAGCTTCTGCTATGCCCAGAACCTTCACCCTATCCCTCTTATCTCAACTCATTCTTAGTCTACAATTCTTTTAAAATAAGATCTTACTTAACCACTTCTAATGTCAAAGACTTCTTTCCATACATCATGGAATCACATAGATTCTGATAAGAAATTTCTAATTAAGTAAAAAGGATGATGGCTTGATGATCATCTACAATATTAACATCTATGTTGACTAGGTCTAGAACTTTATTAAACTTAGTTATACGAGCTCAGATGGAAGTCTCAAGTTGCATCTTAAAAGTAAAAAATCTCATTTTTTATAAATCCTACCAAAAATAGATTTTTTCATATAAAGGTTTTCAAGATTAAGCCATATAGAAGCAATAGTGGTTTCATATTTCACCTCTTGCGGTACATTATCACCCAAAACTAATAAAAGAAAACGATGGGCATTAACTAACACATCTTAGGGAACATCTTCATAGGTAACACAAGGTTGTCCATTGGTGAATAGTGTGGTCACCTTTTTTCTTAGGACCACATAGGGTGTCAAGTAAACTATGTTGGACTAACAAAGAAAGCATTTTAATTCTCTATAAACTAAAATCATTTTCACTATTGAATTTCTCGATTAAAAATTTTGAGGATGTCATCACTAATATTAACATGGCTCTAATACCAATTGTTATGGGTTACGTTGTGGGGAAGTCTGTATTCAGCAGCCGAATGAATTATTGATTTTAGAGATGGTTCATGAAAAACTCAAAATTCAAAATGGTGCAACATGTGCTATTATATAAATGAAATAACATAAGATAAATTTTATTTTATTCCAATTACAGGAACAATAAAAAGGTTTAATATCAGTGGAAGTAACTTGAATGAGAATCAAATTCAAAACTGAGATATAGAAATTGAACAACAATTTAATAGGTTTAAAATCAGAATGAAAACATAATATAATCCTCACGCATCAACTTTAACCAGCCCAAACATATGAAAAATACAGCAATGAATAGAAAAATTTACACCAACAACAAACAAAAAAAATGTCCAATTCCATAAATTATTCCAAGAAAAATCATATTACAAATCTATAAATACAAATGTGCATACTGAAGTAGTTCTCAAAAAGAAACAAAGAAAGCAGTGAAGAAAAGTGGTAAATGAACATGGTGGTTTATGTGCTTCAGCCAAATTAGCCTACATTCATGGGGCAGGGGCATCAGGGTTCTCACTATGCAAAACAATGACATATTACAAGGAAGATGTGAGAAAAATAAAGGCCAAAACCAACATCCCTAAACCAGTCTTGATTGGGGGAAAGGAAACTCAAAAAAAACTTACAGTTTCATGTTCTTTTACCAAGAACTCGGATTTTACCCTCCAAGATTTCCATCATCTGAAGACAGGGTTCATTTTGTGGAGGTTCACAAGCTGCAAGCCGAAAACAGGTCCAAATATGCATGCCTTCAACACACCATGACCAAACATTCACAAACCAATACCAGGTTAACATGAATCTCCTCAACACCTCCTTGCTCAAGCACCCATTCCTCTCCCCTATAAAATTTCTAAATCATAAAACTAGCATCGCTCCCTCTCTAAACAATCATCGCACCACCGATTATTCATATTCAATCTGGAAGAACCAGGGTATAAATACCCACAATAGTCGAAGGGTTGTTGAAACAGTTAAAGGAATCAAGAGAAACGAAAGGATGAAAAATCTCAAGCTCTAACAACCCAATAAAATAGCAAAACAAACCGCATAAAGGTGTAATTAAAATGCTGCATAAGTGTAGTTCCCACAGTGTAAGGGTATAATGTTGGACTAAAAATGATTGGTCCACTGGTGCAACAATAATAGAAATATAAAATAATATAACACCCCAAGTTTTTCTAAAAATAAATAGAAATGCATGGAACTTTGTTTTAAGTAGATATTTTTAATTAGCCTTTAAAACATGACTTTTCTACTTCTATGTTCTGAATTTCAAGAAACTGTCATCTACAACTGTGTTCAGTATGTTATTTGGAGTCTATTGGAACCAACTTGTTTTTTTGGTGAATAGTAAAATACCTTTATGAATAGTGATATGACCCTAATGAATAGTAAATTTTATTATTTTTTTATTTTATTAAGGCTTTAAGATAATAGCATCTAAGTTAATTTTTCATTGTGATAGAGAAGTAGTTGTAGAATTAGAACTGTTAATTTTTTAATTAAGTATGCTTTTATTCAAAAAATAAATTAATAATATTTATAAAATTATTTTTCAAAATGGACTTCATTTTTGAATTCTACACGTTGAAAAATGGTTAGGGTAAATTTTTGGTATTTTTCTGAAATTCAAGAATTTTTTATGAATAGTAAAATACGATAAAATACGATAAATGCTAAATACTTGATTTACTGCATCATAGGTGATGCAAGGATGATGTAAGACCACTTGGTTCGAACTCACATTCCATTATTACTATTTGGGGTCACATGAATTAATATTATTCATAGTCTTTAGCAAAATATTATAATAATGATTAAAATAATGAAAAATACCCCCTCCCCTCCACTATAAATACCACCCTCACTCCCCCACTTCCTCCCACACCTCTCAAGCCTTGAGAATTGTCTAATTTTTACCAAATTCCCTCTCCAATATTCTTCCCCACATCCTAGAGCTGCTGGTCTCACCAAAAGACCAAAACCAAATCCCTTAAGAAGGATCTCAAGGAGAAGAGATCAAGAGGTAAACGTCCTCTTTTATTTTCTTTCTTTTCTTTCATTTTATGTTATTCTCTTCATTTCCCTTTGGATTATGTTGGGATATTTCATTCCATATCCCCACTACTATCCATATTATGTATGAGTGATGAGATATTCCCTTTCTCTCATCAAACTATTTTTTTATGAAATTTTAAGAGACGTCGTTAGGCTGCCGAATTTTTGTGAGAAATTTATCATGTTTTCTTTTATTTTAAGATTCCTTTCTTTCCTTCTTATTTACTCACCTCCTCTTAACCAAGAGGCATGAAAGCTCCAAAATCTTTTATATTCTAGATTTTCTCATGTTCATGGAAAATTCATCATCATTATTTTTCTCCTCCCCCACTTATGCAAGGAATTAAAAATATTGTCTGTGATGTGTCGAATTACTGACATCGTGGACGATGTGATTTCAATTTGCATTAATTCATTCAAGTATGGTCATCAAACCATTTTTATGGTTGAACTAGGTTATAATATATCTATTATGACCCATCCATGGTTCTGGAATTCTTTTTTACTCATGGTTCTAAATTATAATACAAAATGAGGTTGTTGTTATCGAAGAACCACTAAAATGATCTAAACAAACATCATTAATGTTTAAACTTATGAATCATCCTCATATAAAACATCAAAATGATAAATGGTATAATTTATGGTACTGGAAATATGTAAATACCATTTCATTCCAATTCTGGATTTTCACTTCCAATCAACAAGAACATCCATCATGAACCAATCATGGAAATCATGTAAGGAACTCACCCAAAACAGTGCAAGGAACAAAATACTAACAATTAAGGGGTGAAATGAGGTTATTAAATGATCATATAAGATTTTATAAACATTAAAATGTTTCTATAAAATATTAATAACACTCTTTTAACCATTATACATGAAGTTTAAACAAGTTGTAAGTAATACAAACCCAGGGTAATGGAATTCTTAACCCGATTTTCATTCTTTGGGTTAACCTTCTACTTCATTATTTATGTGCTATTTAAATTGTTTGTGTGATGGTTTATGTTTATATTATGTATTATTATGTGTATTTACAGTATATATATATACTCCATCTACTTTATTAAGTCTCTCTTCAATTGTATGATATTTATAAGGGGGTTTTCTTTTAAAAACCTCTTTTAAAATTTAGTTTTACGAAATTCCAAAGCAATGTTTTTATGGAATTAATCATGTTGTATGATTATGTTTTGGTTATTGGGAATTATTTATGATGAAGGGTGGGACCTATATTTCCCTCCAATCAATTGGGTATGATTAAGTTGGAGGTCGGTCGTATGGTTACTCCAAGTGTAACTGCGATGGTTACACAACATAAGGTAGTCGTGAGGGTTACAAATTATAAGGTAGCCAAGAATGGTTATAAGATTATGTAAGTAATGCCCCAAGATAGCTTTATTATTATATTTATGTTCTCATGTTTTATTTGGATCTTGTGTAAATATCATGTTACACAAAGTAAGTATATATACGGGTGACAAGAATGTCTTTTGAAAATGCTTTCATACGTTACGAGTATTCATGGACTAATGTGATCTTTCCTTCTTTTTCATCCCTTACTGAGATTTTGTGCTCATCCAAAGTTTTTAAATGATTTTTCACAGGTTATTGGATGTGTAATACAAGGAAGTAATCCATGTTAAATGTTGAAGAATTGTCTATGAGTCTTGTTTTAAGTTTTAATGTTTTATATTTTGAAAAAAAAATGGAAATTGTTTTTATGGTATCCACTCTGTAATAATGTGTAATGTCGTGAATGTATTGTTCTAATTCTCTAAAGATCTAAACTTGAAAAGATCTTCAATTTAAAAGGAAGTGTTTTCTTGACTAAATTCAAGATTATGTATGTAATAAGGTCAGGTCCTTATAAATAAAGTGCAAAAAATGCAGAAATAAATTACACTAAATGTAATGTGGAAAAACCCCACCAAAATGAAAGGGGTAAAAACCACAGGAAAATTTAAGGATCGCTATGGATAAAAGTGGGTACACACTCCCTCACTATTACAAAAAAGAAAAACCCCCATAATTATCTCTCTTGAATATGTGGAGAATATGCCTCACAAAAAAACCACACATAAATATGATGGGAGGAGATGTGCTGAAGCTAGTTAGATACTGAAACTGATTATTGGAGGTGATGAAAAAAACCCATCAGAGAGCATTGAATTTTATAGGAAAGAGCCCTCTCTATTAGTGCCTACTCTACTGGTGGTTTGGTATTGTTTGGCCACCAACCAGTCCTACCCCCCCCCCAATAATTTGGGGGGCGGTGGCCATCTATAATAATGAATTATTCTAATATATCTCTCACTTGGAGATTTGATTAGGAACCAATCACATATCAACACATCCTTTATATCTATCAAACATGCAGCTCACATCTCTGTGAGGACACTCAAGGATTAACATCATCTGAACTTATCTGTTTCAATCACTTTCATTGGGAAATCTGCTAGATTTTCTTTAGTGTGAATTTTCTACATGTCTATACTTCATTTTTCTGCCGCATCTTGGATAAAGTGATATTGTACCCCAATGTGCTTCATTATGGAATGAAAATATGGATTCCTTGCAATATGCAAGGTGTTATGACTGTCATAAAACAATAGAATTTGCTTCTTTCTGTGCTCTAGCTCCTCCAATAACCTTCGCATCCATATTGCCTCTTTGCAAGCTTGTGTAGCTACCATGTACTTTTCCTCCATTGTGGATAAAGGCACAACTGACTATAACATTGAAATCCATCTCATAGCTCCTCCTGCAAGAGTAAACACATAACCAATAGTGAATTTTCTCTGGTCTAAATCACTTGCAAAATATAAATCAACATAGCCTCTAACAGTGAAATATAACCCTCCATAACATAATATAGCATCTAAGGTCTCCTTGATCTATCTCAAGATCCTCTTTACAGTGTTCTAATGCTCCCATCCTAGATTCACCATGTACCGAATAACTTCTCCCACTACATATGTAATGTCTGGTCTAGTACAAACCATAGTGAACATCAGACTCCCCACAGCTGATGCATATGACACTCAAGGCATCTCCATCTTCTCTTCTTCACTGCTAGGACTCATCATAGAGGATAACTTGAAATTAATGAGAAGAGGGGTAGAGATTGGCTTACAGTCTTGCATGTTGAATCATTTCAAGGCTTTTTATAAGTAATTATTATGTGATAGAAAAATCTTCCCATTATTTCTATCTCGATAAATCTGTATCCCAAGAATCTTGTTTGTTGGTCCCAAGTCCTTCATATCAAACTCCTTAGATAATTGTGACTTTGTCTCCTAGATCTGATTATTGTTGGGGCATACAACCAATATGTCATCCACATACAATAGAATAATGATGAAATCATTACCATATGAACCCTTGAAATATGCATAAGGATCTGAATGAAGTCTTTTGTATCCAAGACTTGTGATATAGGAATCAAATCTCTTGTACCAACACCTCAGCGTCTACTTGAGACCGTACAAAGATTTGTTCAACCTGCAACCAAGTTCTCTTTGCCTTCTTCTATAAAGTCTTTCAGTTGGAGCATATTCATCAAGATCACCTTAGAGAAAATAAGTATTCACATCCAACTCCTCTATATGTAAATTGTATATAGAACACATCGACAAAACTATCCAAATAGTCATCAGTCTAACGACAAGAGAAAATGTTTCATTTAAATCAATACATTCTTTCTGAGCATATCCTTTGACCACCAGTCTCACACGATATCTTTCAACTTGGTCATTTCCATCCTGCTTGATCTTAAAGACTCATTTTTTGTTGATCTCCTTCCTTCTATAAGATAATGGAACAATAACCCAAGTCTTCTTCTTGTGTAGAGATTCAAGTTCCTCCTGCATCACTGCCATCTATGAGGATACATTTAGACTCTAGGTTGCCTCCACAAAAGAAGATGGCTCTCCACCCTCCGTCAATAAGCATATCACACCCCGATTTCAATAATTTAATTATCCTAATTATTTTAACTTTTTCAATCCTATTTTCGATTGCGAGTTGAGCCCGATTTGAATTTTGTGCGCTTTTTCCGATAAGTGATTGTTTTGGCTTCGCAATGTCCGACGCACGGGCAGGGCACAGATGAAGACATGTGGCTTCGCCAGACCACCTTGCGGCCTTCCTAATGCGTGGTTAGTTAATTTATTAACCAAATGAGTAATAAAGTTAACGCAAAAGAAAAATAAAATTATTTAGAACTGTTTTAATAACAAAAAAAATGTTAAGATTATTATTATTATTATTATTATTATTATTATTATTATTATTATTATTATTATTATGTTGTGTTAATATTTTAATTAGGATATTATTTTTTTTATTTTTTTTATTAAGCCTTTAAATTTTTTTATAAAATTATTAACGTTATTGTTTTTTTTAATAGTTGATAAGTGTTATTATTATTTTTAAGTTTAAGTTTTTCTTTTTTTTAGGTTTTATTTTATTATCATTTACTTTTTCTTTTCTATCCCCCCCCCTTTTGTTCTTCCTCACTGTGCGCCACGCACAGCGCCAACCCTCCTCCTTCCCCTAGTTTCGTCGCGCCCCACCCCTTGCAGCCGGCGCTCTCCCACCCTGCTCCCTTCCTTCCGGCGACACATCAGACCGGCGCCCCACTCCCCTCCTCACGCCGCCTCGCACCATCGGCCACCCTACATTGAACCCTCAGCGCGCCTCCCTCTTCCGTCGGTTGTCCCTTGGCCGCACCCCCCTTCCAGCAAGCCCTTTGGTCGGCGCCTCCTCCCCCTCTCCCTCCGGCGAGCAGCGCTCCATCCGGTGAGCGGACTTCTTTCGGCCAAACCCTCTTCTTCCCTTCGGTATCCCCCTTTTTCCTCTTAGCTAAGGTTTTAGTTCATTTTCATTTGGAGTTTGATTTCTTTATTTTTTTTTTTTTGTTCGGTTTCTTGATTTAGGGTTATTTAATGTTGTTTGTGATGCGTTTGGTGCACGATTGGAGTTTCGCTTCGAAATTCGGGGCTTTCGACACCAATGATAGGTGAATTCATCTATAAATGTTTTTTGATGAAGGATTTGTCTGGATTAATTTATTTAGCATGTTCTTTAATTATTTTGGGTGGTGCGAAATGTGTTCTGTGAATATTTTGACATGCATGTGTGATGGAATTGAGTTTTCTTTTAGAATTGGTTATGTTTTCATATGGGTCGTGTTGTGGTAATTCTTGGAAACGCTCAATTAATTATTTTACATGTGAAAAGTATGTTTCGGTAATAATTTAATATGTGGTTGTGTTAGAAATGAATTTTTCCTTCAAATAAATTGATTTGTGTCATGCGTATCATGTTGTAGTGTTTCTTGAAAAGAGTATCAGGCCTTGTTTTGGAGAGTGAGAAATGTATTCTAAAGAAATTAAGGTGCAGGTGTATTAAAAATGTGGTTTGAAGGAAAAATTTGTTATTTTGGATTGTTGAACTTGTGCGCTTTTGAATTTAAATTTTAAATAGTTTAGAGTAACGAAAAACATGTTTTGGTATGGTTGTGTTGTGTGTTCAGTTTTAAAGTGGCGTTTTTATGTGAGATCAAGTGTTTTTTTGGTGTAAACTCTCTGGTGCTAATTTTTTAAGTGTTTCATAAGTTGTTTTATTGATTTATTAAATTATATGTGTAGTGCGTTGGGCCTTGCTTCGTTGGTTTTGGGCCACGTGTGTCGAGACATCCTACATGTACATGCATAGGGTAAGACATATATATATCTGTGTGCCCTCTTTGTACATATTCCCTCATGGCGTGGGGAATATGTGCAATGCAGCTAGGGGTGTGTATATATGTGTGTATAAATGCATGTGTGTGTGCGCGCCAAGTGTCGGTTCGAGTGGCCATCGACAGATAGCGACAAGTTTGAGGTAGGTCCTCTATGCCTATGCCTTTAATTTGAGATTCATAATTGCTTGCTTGTTTTAAAAATATGTTTTACATTTACGCTATATACACATGCTATGAAATTAGGTTACGGTTGCTAGAAATGATTATGCCTTTGCTTTGGAAATTGAAATGTATTTCTAATGCTATCGGTTTTAAGTGACCTTTTCTTGAAAAATTGATTTCCTAAGTGGTTTCGAATTAGTAATGTGTATTTCCGAAGGTGTTTGGCCTTTTGGCCGGTTAATTGTAAAAAGTATTCACTTTATGTAATAAAGACCATTTGGAACCTTAAGAACGTTTTATAAAAAAGAAAAAACCTCTCTTGAGGCACGCCCCCTTGGTTTTAGAAAATGATTTGTATATTGGAAGTATTATGATGTGTCTAACGTTGAAGTTTATGCATTGTGTGACGTGAAAGAGGGGGAATTCACTTAAGGAGGGAGAATAGTGGTGAGAGGTTGAATGAGTTTTCGATAAAGAGAATGTTATGTTCGTATATGTTAGCATGATAAAGAAAAACTCACCACCACTTGAAATAGAGCACAATGGGAAACCCGGGTATCTAGGTGGGTGACCAGGACTAGTATGCTAGATGACACGGCATGGGTTCATCTCGGTTTATCTAGCAGAATTGACGCAACAACACTAACTAAACATATGAATTTCTGAGGGTTGTGGTCTTCTAAGTCATGTTTTCTAAGGGTCGTGGTCTTCTAAGCCACGTTTCACCGAGGTACGAGGTCTCTAGGTTCCCACTTGTTCTAGCTACCTATAGGGATTACCCATGGTGCTCATTTGTGACATGCTGCTGGTGATGTAACTTTCGTTTTATTTGTTTCATACTTGATGTTGTTTGTGAAAACCATATTTTAATCCAAACTGGTTTCTTTTCATTTTTTTTAACGTTAATGCATGCTTGGAACCTATTTTGAAAATGTAGTGGGAGTGAAATGCTTTACTTGATAATGCAAACTCATTACTTGAATTCAAAAAGAAGGAAAAACATTATTTTATTATACCTTATTTTCAAACTGGCATGATTGGATTTCTTACTAAAGGCAGGGGCATAGGACGTGGTTATATTTTGGCATTTCTACTGAGCATCTCGGTGCTCATTCCTACTTTACTTTTCAGTTGCAGGTTTCAGTCTTGGATCATTTTTTTGGCAGCGAGTGTAGTTGACGTACCGTGGTGATCCACGGGGTCACCTGAGGTATGTCGCATTGCTTTGTTTATTTCTTTTTTCCATTGTCAAGTTGTTTAGTTTATTTTCCTTTATTTATCTGCTTGTTCAGTTTATGTTCATTTATCTTCATTATGGGCCAAACCGTTCCCAACTAGTTTATTTTGATGCCCGGCACTAGTTGTCAGCCCGTGGGGATCGGGAACGCCCATCGGGCCATGTCGCTGACCGGGTCGGGCACCGAGTCAGATGATGATCCAGCCTGGTTCATGAAAAAATGGTATCAGAGGTGCCCTTGTTATTTGGGGTGTCAAGTAGCTTGGTGATTAGGTGTGTCGGGACTCGAGAGGTAGGTGCGGGAAGGACGTCATAAACCCTTGCCCGTCCCGATACTTGAGTTGCCAAGGGTAGTATGGGATTTGAATTTTCTTCTTTGGATTGGTATATGTGGATGAGGAATGACCAAGGAAGTGAGCCAGTGTTACGTGGCGGACTTGCATGGAGTAGCGACCCATGTACATCCCGAGCGCATGGTTCAAGATGCTTCCTGTGGTTGATGCTTGCTTGGAGCATGGCCTGCTAAGCCATGTTACCAGGTTGGTATAACCACTAGTCCCTTATTTTTGGATGTTTTGATGTGAGTTATGTTTGGGATTAGTGTTGACTGACTTGACTGGGTCTCAAAAGAAAATGGCTCTTAGTGAAAGAGGGTTTTCAAAGTGGATGTGGTTAATAGAGTGGCAAAATGGTTTTTGAAATGAAAAATGTTTTGGAATTTGAAAAATGTTTTCTTTTAATGGAATGTGTGGTTTCAAAGGGAAAAATGGGAGGTTCTTTGGAAGTTGTTTTGGGGTATGAGTAATACTTTTTGAAATGTGAATTATAAAATGTTTAGTAATTTTAAAATGTACTACTTTAATGATAATTGAATTTCACAAATTGGTTTGGAATTTGTGCTTTGTGCTGAATGATCTGTTTTGAAAATGAGAAGTGTCTTGAATTGACCCTTGGTATTCCTATGAGTGATCACATACATTGAGGTGCGCATGTGGCAAGTGGAGAAATTGGTGATGTGAGTGGATGGGTGCTTGAGTTAGCACAGGGATATGTATGTGTGAGACTTCATGGGATACCAATGGTGGATATTTAAGTTGTTTTGTTTGCTGAAAAAAAAAAGGTTTTCAAAAAGGTAATTTAAATGTTTTGAAAGGTAAGCAATTGTTTAGTGTTCTCTTTTCTTGTTTGGTATCCTTTCTCATGGGTTCTTGGTTTTGACATACCGAATGGTGGTTGGAATAGTGATTTGTGTTTGAGTTTTAGCTTGTGATTGAAGTGTGAAATTTTGATTTATGATTAAATTTGATTCGGATTTGTGCCTCTTGTTCTGGAGTATGCTGCCCAAAAAAGTCCCAGAGGTTTCTAGTGAGTCTCTTTTAATTGTTTGTTCTACCCAGACTCTTAGCGGAGTGTTGGAATTGAATTATTTTCAGTCATTGTCCATCTTCCGTGGTGATTGTGATCTATCGATGGTAACGGACTAGCTTGGTGAAATTGTTGGTGTTTTCATATTATTGGAAACTCCCAAAGCTATGAGAGTTTGTGCTGGTTCGAGTTCATTTGATGGTTCAACTTTGGATTGGTGTAAGAGAAAATCTCAGCATCGTCGCATGATGGGATGTCTTGAAAGGTGTTTAAGACCACTTCCGTCTGATGGTTTATACCTAAGGAGGTGAAAGCGAGGGAAGTGGCAGAGCTAGTGGGTGTCGAGTAAGGCCAACGAGCAGTGAAGGCCTACGTGGGGCATTCCAAGGGGTTGATTCCATTTTCTTCAGAGGTAGCATCGTGGAATCAGTTAAAGTTTCTCTTGTGTGGGGTCTTCGTCCAGGGTTCCAGGACCTTTTCTTTCTGGTGTTCGGGAAGGTTCCCCAGCTGGTGACGAGAGCGAATCGGAGGAACCTGTCTTAGACAAGTCTTCTTGTCAATTCCATCTTCTATTAGTTGGGACACCCTCTTGTTTGCTTCTAGTGTGCTCAGTTTGGGTACTTTAAGTCGCCTTGTCATCATCCTCCGAAGGCTTTCCGTCAGTGTGGCCATTTGGGACAATTAGAGGGGTTCCACTAGCGGCATCGTCAGCCGGAGTCTCGACCGAAGGATGTCAGCTCCTGACTGCGGGGCAGCAGATGCTTCAAGACAACAGAGCTCTAGCCACAGGTCTCGGAGTGAAGCTATTCACGCAGTCAGGAATCGTTGGGTGTGGGGAACCTTGGTCTAATTTTTGTCTCCAATGCTGAAATGGGGACGGTCTGAATTTCCCTGTTGTAGCTCTCTCATCTTTGAAGGTTCTATTTTGCTGTAAGAGGCGTAAACGTCTCTTTTTCTCATTGCGGTCTTTGTTCTTTGAATATCCCACTGTGGTTGTAAGAAGGCGCGGTGATCTCGTCTTTTTGGTAATTCCAGTAGTTGCGCCTCCTCTAATGTGACCCGTTTTGTTTTAGTACATGCTCGTTTTGGAGATTCTCAACTCTTGTGGAAATGATAAGTCATGGTTAAGTTTGCTATTTGGTAGAACTAATTTGTGGGTTTTCTCATGTGTTAGTGGTTTGTGGTTTGGGTTGGAAATTCTTATGTCGGTCTATGCTAGTTGGCTTAAACTGGCCGGTTCTTAGATGGTGGGAAGACCCACCATGGATCTTGTCGTGCCTTCTCCGAAAGTTAGTTTGTGGTGGATTTTTTATCTATGTTGGCAGTTTTCTCTTTGGATCAAGTTAGCAGTTCCAGTGTTATCTCGTGTTGAGAATCTCAATGTTGGACATGCTAGTCAGGTTCTTGTGGTGGGGAGAACCATCCCCATTTCTTCATGGATTTTCTTGTTGTGTTTTCCCTTAGAGTTGGTCGGGTGTGACTGATGGAGTGAAAAGTCGCACCGAGTTCGTGCTTTTGTTGGTCTCGTTCAGTTTCAAACTCGAGTCTGGTTTCTCGTTTGGCTGAGTGACTTTCTGGAGGCAGAAAGTTTTGTGGTGGGGAGAATTGTCACACCCCGATTTCAATAATTTAATTATCCTAATTATTTTAACTTTTTCAATCCTCTTTTCGATTGCGAGTTGAGCCCGAATTGAATTTTGTGCGCTTTTTCCGATAAGCGATTGTTTTGGCTTCGCAATGTCCGACACACGGGCAGGGCACGGATGAAGACATGTGGCTTCGCCAGACCACCGTGCAGCCTGCCTAATGCGTGGTTAGTTAATTTATTAACCAAATGAGTAATAAAGTTAACACAAAAGAAAAATAAAATTATTTAGAACTGTTTTAATAACAAAAAAATGTTAAGATTATTATTATTATTATTATTATTATTATTATGTTTTGTTAATATTTTAATTAGGCTATTATTTTTTTTATTT
Source organism: Viscum album (assembly GCA_963277665.1). Taxonomy (NCBI): domain Eukaryota; kingdom Viridiplantae; phylum Streptophyta; class Magnoliopsida; order Santalales; family Viscaceae; genus Viscum; species Viscum album. The sequence continues at coordinate 859,628,142 of OY728134.1, read as the reverse complement.
TATTAATTAAGCCTTTAAATTTTTTATAAAATTATTAACGTTATTGTTTTTTTTAATAGTTGATAAGTGTTATTATTATTTTTAAGTTTAAGTTTTTCTTTTTTTTAGGTTTTATTTTATTATCATTTACTTTTTCTTTTCTCTCCCCCCCCTTTTGTTCTTCCTCACTGTGTGTCGCGCACAGCGCCAGCCCTCCTCCTTCCCCTGGTTTCGTCGCGCCTCACCCCTTGCAGTCGGCGCTCTCCCACCTTGCTCCCTTCCTTCCGGTGACACATCGGACCAGCGCCCCACTCCCCTCCTCGCGCCGCCTCGCACCGTCACCCACCCTACATTGAACCCCCAGCGCGCCTCCCTCTTACGTCGGTTGTCCCTTGGCCGCACCCCCCTTCCAGCAAGCCCTTTGGCCGGCGCCTCCTCCCCCTCTCCCTTCGGCGAGCAACGCTCCATCCAGTGAGCGGACTTCTTCCGGCCAAACCCTCTCCTTCCCTTCGGAATCCCCCTTTTTCCTCTTAGCTAGGGTTTTAGTTCATTTTCATTTGGAGTTTGATTTCTTTGTTTTTTTTGTGTTCAGTTTCTTGATTTAGGGTTATTAGATGTTGTTTGCGATGCGTTTGGTGCGTGATTGGAGTTTCGCTTCGAAATTCGGGGCTTTCGACACCAATGATAGGTGAATTCGTCTATAAATGTTGTTTGATGAAGGATTTGTCTGGATTAATTTATTTAGCACGTTCTTTAATTATTTTGGGTGGTGCGAAATGTGTTCTGTGAATATTTTGACATGCATGTGTGATGGAATTGAGTTTCCTTTTAGAATTGGTTATGTTTTCATATGGGTCGTGTTGTGGTAATTCTTGGAAACGCTCAATTAATTATTTTACGTGTGAAAAGTATGTTTCGGTAATAATTTAATATGTGGTTGTGTTAGAAATGAATTTTTCCTTCAAATAAATTGATTTGTGTCATGCGTATCATGTTGTAGTGTTTCTTGAAAAGAGTATCAGGCCTTGTTTTGGAGAGTGCGAAATGTTTTCTAAAGAAATTAAGGTGCAGGTGTATTAAAAATGTGGTTTGAAGGAAAAATGTGTTATTTTGGCTTGTTGAACTTGTGCGCTTTTGAATTTAAATTTTAAATAGTTTAGAGTAACGAAAAACATGTTTTGGTATGGTTGTGTTGTGTGTTCGGTTTTAAAGTGGCGTTTTTATGTGAGATCAAGTGCGTTTTTTGTGTAAACTCTCTGGTGCTAATTTTTTAAGTGTTTCATAAGTTGTTTTATTGATTTATTAAATTACATGTGTAGTGTGTTGGGCCTTGCTTCGTTGGTTTTGGGACGCGCGTGTCAAGACATCCTACATGTACATGCATAGGGTAAGACACATATATATATATATGTGCCCTCTTTGTACATATTCCCTCATGGTGCGGGGAATATGTGCAATGCAGCTAGGGGTGTGTATATATATGTGTATAAATGCATGTGTGTGTGCACGCCAAGTGTCGGTTCGAGTGGCCATCGACAGATAGCGACAAGTTTGAGGTAGGTCCTCTATGCCTATGCCTTTAATTTGAGATTCGTAATTGCTTGCTTGTTTTAAAATTATGTTTTACATTTACGCTATATACACATGATATGAAATCAGGTTATGGTTGTTAGAAATGATTATGCCTTTGCTTTGGAAATTGAAATGTATTTTTAATGTTATCGGTTTTAAGTGACATTTTCTTGAAAAATTGATTTCCTAAGTGGTTTCGAATTAGTAATGTGTATTTCCGAAGGTGTTTGGCCTTTTGGCCGGTTAATTGTAAAAAGTTTTCACTTTATGTAATAAATCTCATTTGGAACCTTAAGAACGTTTTATGAAAAAGAAAAAACCTCTCTTGAGGCATGCCCCATTGGTTTTAGAAAATGATTTGTATATTGGAAGTGTTGTGATGTGTCTAACGTTGAAGTTTATGCATTGTGTGACGTGAAAGAGTGGGAATGTGGTTAAGGAGGGAGAACAGTGGTGAGAGGTTGAATGATTTTTTGATAAAGAGAATGTTATGTTCGTATATGTTAGCATGATAAAGAAAAACTCACCACCACTTGAAATAGAGCACAATGGGAAACCCGGGTATCTAGGTGGGTGACCAGGACTAGTACGCTAGATGACACGGCAGGGGTTCATCCCGGTTTGTCTAGCAGGATTGACGCAACAACACTAACTAAACATATGAACTTCTAAGGTTCGTGGTCTTCTAAGCCACGTTTTCTGAGTGTCATTGTCTTCTAAGTCACGTTTCACCGAGGTACGAGGTCTCTAGGTTCCCACTTGTTCTAGCTACCTATAGGGATTACCCATGGTGCTCATTTGTGACATGCTGCTAGTGATGTAACTTTTGTTTTAGTTGTTTCATACTTTATGTTGTTTGTGAAAACCATATTTTAATTCAAACTGGTTTCTTTTCATTTTTTTTAACGTTAATGCATGCTTGGAACCTATTTTGAAAATGTAGTGGGAGTGAAATGCTTTACTTGATAATGCAAACTCATTACTTGAATTTGAAAAGGAAAACATTATTTTATTATACCTTATTTTCAAATTGGCATGATTGGATTTCTTACTAAAGGCAGGGGCATAGGACGTGGTTATATTTTGGCATTCCTACTGAGCATCTCGGTGCTCACGCCTACTTTACTTTTCAGTTGCAGGTTTCAGTCTTGGGTCGTTTTTTTGGGAGCGAGTGTAGTTGACGTACCGTGGTGATCCACGGGGTCACCTGAGGTATGTCACGTTGCTTTGTTTATTTCTTTTTTCCACTGTCAAGTTGTTTAGTTTATTTTCCTTTATTTATCTGCTTGTTCAGTTTATGTTCATTTATCTTCGTTATGGGCCAAACCGTTCCCAATTGGTTTATTTTGATGTCCGACACTAGTTGTCAGCCCGTGGGGATCGGGAACGCCCTTCCGGCCATGTCGCGGACCGGGTCGGGCGCCAGGTCGGATGACGATCCGGCCTGATTCGTGACAAAACATTATGTAATATTGCTCTTAGTGACATAATATGAACACCATACTAGTGTTGTTTTCTCCCGAGTTGACCGTTGTGGTCCAGATTCAACCGGTGCTTGATCTTTGGGCTCTGATAATGCTTTAGAGGAAACCGGTTCTTCCTTGGATTTTTCCTCCACCTCAACTGTTGTAGTTTTTGTATTCTCTTTCCCCGTGTCTCTATCAATTGTCATTTGCACCTTGTCTTTTGCTAAAATGACATCTCTGCTGATGATAAGTTTGTGGGTAGTGGGGTCCCACAAACGATGCCCTTTTACACCATCAGCATATACAGAGAAGATACATTTCTTGGATCTTGAATCAAACTTCGATCATAATGCATATACAGGACTTCCAAAAGTAAGTGTCTGAGAATAGTCAGTGGGTTTATCAGTCCACGTCTTCATTAGTGTCTTCAGATCAATCGTCATTGAAGAAGATCAGTTGATCACATAACAGGCGGTATTCACTGTTTCTGCCCAAAATGTTTTGGCAATTCCTGCAGTCTTCAACATTGCCCTTGTTATATCCAACAGGGTTCTGTTTATCCACTCTACCACTCCATTGTGCTGAGGAGTGTACGTCACCGTGAACTATCTCTTGATGTCTTCCTGTTGACAAAAAATATTGAACTCCCCTCTTGTATATTCTTCACCATTGTCAATCCTTAAACACTTGATCTTCTTTCCAAATTCAAGTTCCTTTCGCGCTTTGAATGTTTTAAAGACTTTAAAAACATATGCTTTCCTCTTGATTGGATACACCCAACATCTCCTTGAATAATTATGAATCAAGGATACAAAGTTTATTTCTCCTCCCAGGGATATAACTAATGCTTGTCAAACGTCAGAATGGATCAACTCTAAAGTCTCTTTGTTTCGTGTTATTAACGTCCCAAACTTTAAATTGTATTGCTTGCTCAAAACACAATACTCACAAAATGCTACTGATACCTTAGTAAGCCCAGGCAACAACTTCTAGTCAGTAAGAATTCGTAGGCCTCGTTCGGACATATGACCAAGCTTCCGATGTCATGACATCATCAACGCTTCTGTCGAGGTAGTTGAAGCGACAACTATCTCAGCCTCCTTATATGTTTCACCCATAAGCACATACAAGTTCTTTGAGATCTTCTCTGTTTTCACCACCACAAGCGCACCCTTCACAATTCTCATCACTCCATTCTCGATGCGAGTTATGCATCTAATATAATCAAATTTCCCCAAAGACAATATGTTCTTCTTCAGACCCTTCACATGGCGTACTCATTAGATGGTTCGTACTATGTCATCATGAATCTTCAGTTTGTTGGTACCAACTCCAATGATCTTCAGGGGGTTGTTCTTCATGTACACAAGTCCTTCTGGGATAGTTTCATACTGATTAAACCATTCCCTTCGAGACATCATGTGTCATGATGCTCCTGAGTCGATTATCCATGCATCGTTGAGATGTTGTCTGCTTCTAGCAGTCGTTGTTGCTTCACTGACTAGTATATCTATGTTTCCAGAAGTACTTGGCACATTTTCGTGAGAGCTCCTTTCACTCATCTTCTTATTCCAGCAATCATTATTGACATGCCTCTTCTTTCCACAATTATAATATGTGAAATTCTTCTTCTTATTCTTTGATTTAGACTTGTTATGATTTTGCCTCCCACGGGAACCACACTTTGTCATTCTTCCCCTCTCAATTGACAGTCACTGTATGGTGCGAAGTTGCATGTTTTTCCTCCTTGTTCTTGTGACGATTTTTTTCTCCAAGAATCGCGGTTGTAACATCATTGAATAACATCATATCCGTCAAGATATTGTTAATGGGGTTGATGAAGAGTCGATCTTACGAATCTGGAAAACTGTGTAGCAGAATCTTCACGCATTCAGTATCCATAATTTTTTAGCTCAACGCCATGAGTTGGGTGAACAAGCTATTGTGGGTGGTGATGTGATCGGTCATCGATGATGTCTCTGCCATTCAAAGAATGTACAATTTTCTCTTCATGAAAAAATTGTTGTGCATTGATTTGGTGTAGTTTGACCACCGACCATTATTACCACCGCCTGCCTGATGACCGTCCAGAATAATAAATTCTGCCGACATGTGCCACATAAGGGTACCACGACCCATGCGTAAGGGTCATGACCCACTATGTAAGGGTCAGCTCACCACCACTACGTAAGAGTAAACTAGCTCGTTGCATAAGGGTCGTTGTTGGTGCATAAGGGTACCACGCTGCTCACGTAAGGGTACCACGCCCGATACATGAGCTACGTATGAGTGAGCTCAAACTCACGTAATGTAAGGGTAAAGAAAAGCGTATGTAAAAATTAGAAAATCTCAATGCAATAGGAAGAATAGGAAATTACACAAGGCTACAAATGCGGGAAGATGAAAATGAAAGCAAACATATAAACATATTAAATCCACATTAAATTAACAACACAAAATAAGAAAAACCAAATCAATCGGGATTTATTGTAAAAATGAAATTATTTGTGAGATCAATTTTAGACCTTTTTTTAATAGAAAAAAAACTTGTCAACTGAAAGAATTCACTTTCCAAAAAGCGAATGATGGGTGCATGGTCGCTAATCGTACAACATAATCATTATTATATTAATATAATCCTAATACAAATAAACGAACGACTATTGGCAAATACGATTATATTGTTTATATTCAAATGATAATTTGACCCAAATTAATTTCCACTCCACTCCTAACACACGATGACGTGTCCAAACCCCCACTACATGTAAATTGTATTAGATTTTTTTATCCCTTGTTGAAAACGCGTCAGATCAGATACTATTTATCTTTTTTTTCTTCCCCTTCATAAATTAATGTTAACGTTTTTAATGATCTGGAATTAGACATTTCTTTAAATTTTTTATTATGGTATTTTATGTCAGTTTTTTTATTGTTTTTTGAAAAATTATGTATTTTATTTAATTCCGCATTTTAAGATATCCACATTTTTTTAAAATAAAATTAGCGTAATTATATATAATAATAATTATCTTTAAAACAAAAGCACGAAACTAATCCAACGCGCGGAGGCGATAAAAGTTGCTGCGCAGCAGCGTCCTGGCACACGCTCCCATCTTCCATCTGCTCCTTCCTACCCCTCTCCGTCTGTTTCTCCATCTTTCTGACTTTGCAGCTTCTTGCAAGAAGACAAGGCGTTGCAGGTCCCTTCCAATGGCAGCGCAAGCCCGCTCCCCGAGAAGGACGCCACGGAATCAGCACTAAAGTACGGGGACGAGGACCAGAGGAAGAAGGAACAGAAATTCGTCAAGATCCTTCTTCCATTGACTCACTCCAAGAATAAGGAGGAGGAGGAGGAGCAATCAATCATCCCGCGATTCCAGAGGTTCCTCTTCTTGCTCTCTCTCACTTCAAGAAGAAGCAGCAGAAGGAACAAGCAACCGTCTCACAATTCGAGATTCCGCCAGATTATTCTTCGATTTCACATGTCCCCTGCGCCCTAGATCGATCCGTTCTCTCCTTGTTACTGCCTGAGCCTCCTTCGATTTGTAGATATTTTAGATGAGGTGCAAGAGGCACATCTCCGATCGCAGCAGCATTATCGGCGTCTGCGCGACCTGCCTCCGCGAGCGCCTCCTCGCGCTCTCCGACTGCGATCCCCGCACCTCCGATCCCGGTTCACCGCCTCCTTTCCCCCGCTCGGTCTCCCCGTACGTTTCTCGCCTGATTTCAGCCGACTCGCCCTGGAACCACCGTCCCTGCCGTCGCCGCACCCGAAACGATCCCCCTGATCGTCGTTTCTTCAGCACGCCGCAGCTGGGGCCCTCGTCCGGCGCCGCTGCTGCGAGTTTCTTCACCGAGGAGAAGGAGAAGGATAGGAGGAAGCGAGGGAAGCTGTCGTTCCTCTACGGTCTGTTCAGGCCCAGATCCAGCAAGTGCGACGCGAAGCCCCGGATCTCCACCGATTCGGCACTGTCCCTGCCTAATTGGCTCCCCTCCGGTCGCCGTAAGAACCCGCGGCCGAGTGCGAATCGGCCGGTTGTGGACCGGGGAGCGTCGCCGGAGCAGCATCCCGACGACTGCGAGGGGTCGCCGTGGGTGAGCGGGTACTCGTCGGAGGCGCGGAGGACTCCGGTGTCGGCGGTGGGCCGGCAGGGGCGGCTGGGGCACGCCCGGTCCGCGTCGGGGCTGGCCTTCTGCCTGAGCCCGCTGGTGCGGGCGAGCCCCGGGAAGCAGTGGAACCAGAAGCCGGTGGTGCCGCCGGAGGGTTCGTTTTCCGGCGAGTTTAGGGTTCCGAACAAGGGGGACCTCTACTTCCGGCCGAACCGATCGCGGAAGCTGGTGGATTTGGGGAGATTCAATCCTAACCGCTGATTGGTTTGACCGTTGACAGCATTGACCGCTCCAGCGATGGAGTTAATGAGGGGGTTTGAATAGTAAGGGACATCGGCCCTAGTTGTATTTTCGAAATTTCCCCTTGGCTTTTTCCCATTTTGTCCTTTCGATATGTCCTTCCGTACACACTCATACGTATTAAATTTTGTATCTTTGATTTCTCCCGTTTACCACCCATCATATACATATTTGAATAATATTGTTTAATAAAGTGTTTGTTCGATGTCATTATTATATCCAATAATTAATAATATATAGTTTTTGAGATTTTTACGATGGCATCAATTCACTGATTGCGGGCAACGACCTATATTTGGTCATCCCTACATTTTTTTTTTGTGAATTCTAATAAAATGTCGATGTTATGAAAAATGAAGAATAAAAACATAGGCGAATTGAGTATCATAGAAACATAAGAAAAAAGGAATATAAGTAAAAAATTCATTGTATCCACTGTTTCTAATATTTGTTACTGAGCACACACTCAACTAGTGGGAGAGGGGGCCACCTCCTTTGAAATCCAAATCATCATTCAGCGGGGGCCACCTCCTTTGAAATCCAAATCATCATTCAGCGCGCGTGTTTTCATTAATAATCTTTTTTTAGAAAAACCTAATGAGATACAAATTAGAATTAATAATCTTTTTTTTGAGAAAACCCAATGAGATACAAATTGAAATAAGGAAAAGAGCAGAGTCTTTCTCCTGAAAGTTACACCATATAAAGAAATTACAAATTTTGGTATCTATATATTCCTACTTAATGTATAAGATTTCTAAACATGAGTGCCTTTGTAAATAAATCAACAATGTTGTCGCTCGATCAAACATATTGCATGTTGATATCTTCGTTCTTAACTCTCGCATGAATAGAAAAATTTCGGTAGTATTTGTTTATTTTGATCATTTTTTATGAAACATTCCTTTAATTGTGTGATGCACACAACATTATCTTCGAATAATATTGTTGGACCACAATCTATAGGCAATTCCCTTGACGCTTGAATGTGTTGAGTCATAGACCACAACCAAACACATTCTCGACATGTTTTATATAATGTTATTACTTTTACATAATTTGATGATATTACAAGAAGTGTCTGCTTTTATGATCCTCATGATATGAAAGTACTTATAACTGTGAACACATAATCAATTTGTGATCGTGCATTATGCGAATTTGATAAATAACCCGCATCTACAAAACCGATCATCTTCTTTTCTGATTTTTTAGAATAGAATAAACCTAAATCATTAGTGCCACAAATATAATGGAAAATAAGTTTAATTTCATAGGGTGTGAACTAAATCTTACCAATAAATTATTAACAAAAGATATATAAGGACAAGTACAATTAGTAAGATACATAAGTGGTCAAATGTCACTGCGGTATGGTTCTTTTGGACCAACTAACTCTTCATTTTCTTCACAAGGTCAAAATTGATCTTTCTTGATATTTAAAGACTGAACAACCATTGAATTGCTTAAAGAATTCGTTTTATCCATATTAAAGCATTTTAGGACCTTTGCAGTGTAATTTGATTGCTGCAAAAATATATCACTTGACAAATGCTCAATTTGTAATCCAAGACAATATTTGGTTTATCCAAGGTCTTTCATTTCAAATTCATCATTTAAGTTTTCATTGGTTCATTGATCTCATCTAGAGTTCCAATGATATTCAAATCATCGACATAAACAACAACGATTGCATGTCCAAATGTTGTTTGCTTAATAAAAACACATGCGCATATTATGTCATTTACATACCCTTTATTTAACAAATATTCGCTCAAACGATTATACAACATACGCCCATATTGCTTTAATCAATATAAGGATTTATGCAATTTAATTGAATATAGGTATTTGAGTTTTGATTTCAATATTTCAGGTATTTTGAATCCTTCAGAGATTCTCATACATATAATACTATCAATATAAATAAGTTGCAACAACATCCATAAGACACATATTAGTCTTTTCAGCTACTACAAGGCTAATTAGATATCAAAAAGTAATAACATTAATAATAGGAGAATATGTCATCTCATAATTAATTAAGTGTCTCTAAGAAAAACCTTGTGCGACAAGACAAGCTTTGTATCTTGCAGTCTCGTTTTTTACATTACGTTTATGCAATGTCCCGGAATTTCCGTATTTTTTTTAATTATATTGAATTATTTCGAGACTGGGAAATCTGACGGCACGTGATTCCGAGGCCCGGAGTGCCCGGGATGATTCATTGAAGTTTTGTTGAGCTTTAATTAACGTGCGTAAACAGTTTTCCTAAAAAAGTGGAATAACACTTAAACGGTTGCCCGAATCAGAAATCAGAGGGCACCGTTGCGTTCATGATGACGAATTTATCCTAGGCGCGACTTAAATTTAGTCGGCGCAGACCTCCTGTAAGAAAACGCGAAAATGACATAACCATAAATAAAATAATTAAATAAAGTTATTTTATTTTTCAAATGATTATAACTCACGAACGATGACTTAGATTAAAAATCTGTGACCACTGCTGAGCTCATGAGGGTATGCTTTCTTTAGGCAGATACTAACATTGGCCGGCGTGGACCAACAATGCAAGTTAGTTTTTTACCGTAAATAAAATAATTAATAATTATTTTATTATTAAAATCCATAACTTCAAAACGGTAACTCGGATTGAAAATCTGAGAGTGTTGTTGAGTTCGTTGTGGCGTATTCTCCTTAGGCGGAGCCTAACCTCGACCAAAGCGGTTCGATGGTGAACGTTATTAATTTATTGAACTTTTTTTAAGGTACGTTCAGTAAACGCGCGATCGGTGTTTTCTAACTTTTGAACCGGTGCACGGATTAAAAATCCGAAGGCACAATTGAATCCACAACGCCAAAATTCGCTTAAGGGAGGCTTCACTTTGACCGCAGTAGGTCCGGAGAAAAAGTTAAGTTTTGAGACTTTAAAAAAATAATAAAAATAACTTAGTTAATTTTTATTTTATCTTTTATCTTTTACTCCAACGGATAATCGGCAACGTGAGACCAGCGACATGTCAAGTCAATAAATGACTTGACCTTTCAATCCTAAGTAACTGCACCGTTGGGGAATTAGGAATGTTCTTAATTAATGAGTCTCCATTAATTCACAACGTCGTTACTTACCATCCCCTTCTCCTATTTATATGGAGCTTGGTGAGAGGCATCGACACAGTTTCACCAAGCAGCGAAGTGCTGACAAAGTGCCGAGACACCAAATCCTGCCGCTTCCGGCGAGCGGTGACAAGCGACACCAAAACCCCGAACTGAAGATCGACGATCGAGCGACGTCGTTGCAGGCTAGTTGCGAGGGACGGGAAACACGACCCACTTCCTCAATCGTGGGCGTTTCTCCATCGTTCTTGAGGTAGAGTTTAATCTTGATTTGTTTTTCAAGAGTTATTTGAATCCTTCCTACCCTCTTGCTATCAACCTAACGCGGGGGGCGCGGGCCAAACAAACAAGGCTCGGTCCCTCTGCCCATTTGTTGAAAGTTGGTGCGTTCTTCGCCAGCTTTGCCTTCAGGTTGGATGAGTCCCGGGGCGACAAACGATGGTGGAGCGGCTGACACCGGCCGACCACAGAGGAGGTGTGGCGCGCCGTTGCGCGCCGCCGATGAGAAAGGGGTCGCGGTCGAAGCCGCGACGGATGAAGGCGGCAGCCGGCACACCGATCGGCCGCGAGGAAGGAGGCGACACACCCACACCGCCAGAGGAACCGATCGCGGCTCGTCAGCCGCGACGGTCGGAAGAGGTGGCCGTCACACCGGCTGGCCGCGGAAGAGGAGGGCGGCGTGACCAGCGCACCGCCGGTGGAGCCGCAACAACGAGACCTGCAACGGGTCCCACAGGTGACTTGGCATCGCCAAAGGCGTTGCCGCTTTGCCTACCGAACGGAGGGACCCCCCCCCCCCCGTGCCAGCTCATGCGGACCGTGGGCCGCGCCTCCTACGGGCCGTGCCTCACATGATCGGGCCACGCGGCCCCCTTGCGGGCTAGGCCACCCCCTGCGGGCCGGGCTGCACCTCGGCCCAGCCCAGACCGGGTCGGGTCAGGTCAGTCTGACTGAGTCAAACCGGACCCAGGCCCAACCGGACTCAGAAACACTTAAAGGGCCATATCCTGAGAACCAGGCGTCTATTTGACGAACCGTTAGCGGCGCTGAGATCCTTAGATCAAGACAGTCATTTTGATATACTCCACTTGAGTTTTGGAAATAGTTGGAGTACAGCCGGGTTGGATCGAACTCGAATCCAACCGGACCCTCGAAACTAAAATGTTTATAACTCACAGACCGGGCGTCCGATTGACGCACTGTCTATCGCGTTGGAAACCTTACGACATGGAGGTCCTTTGGGTTACTCTTTTTGTGGAGCTTAGTGGTGGTTGACGTACGACCAATATCTCGAGGGGCAGATTCTAAGGAACTCAAGCGCACTGGGTGCGAGGAATCCTGTGGCATGCTGTAACGTGAAGAAAGAACATCAATCCTGTGTGGTTCATCATCTATCGATCCTGTGTGGGTCAGCATATATCGATCCTCTGTGGGTCAGCATCAATAAGATCCTGTGTGGGTCAGTGCTCAACGATCTTGTGTGGGTCAGCGCATACCGATCCGATGTGGGTCAGATCTTGTGTGGGTCAACGGGGGTTAGTACCTATCGATCCTATGTTGGTCAGCAGCGGTGCCTCTTAATAAAATAAGATGATCTAGCTTACGACTAATCATCTGTACTTCTGTACTTAAGTTATACCTAGTGTGAGCTAAGTCATTTACCTGTGTGATACTTATACCTTCGTGATGTTATCTTCATGGTGTTACGTATGTGGTACTTCTATCTTCGTAGTGTTACCTATGTGGTACTTCTACCTTCGCAGTGTTGCCTGTGTGGTACTTCTACCTTCGCGGTGTTCCCTGTGTGGTACTTCTACCTTCATGGTGTTATCTTCGTGGTGTTGCATGTGTGACACTTCTATCTTCGTGGTGTTCCTGTGTGGTACTTCTACCTTCGTGGTGTTATCTTCGTGGTGTTCCTTTGTGGTATTTCTATCTTCATGGTGTTACCTGTGTGATACTTCTGCCTTCGTGGTGTTGTCTTCGTGGTGTTACCTGTGTGGTACTTCTATCTTCGTGGTGCTACCTGTGTGGTACTTTTACCTTCGTGGTGTTACTTGTGTGGTACTTATACCTTCGTGGTGTTAACTTCGTGGTGTTACCTATGTGGTACTTCTATCTTCTTGGTGTTACCTGTGTGGTACTTCTACCTTCGTGGTGTTGTCTTTATGGTGTTACCTGTGTAGTACTTCTATCTTCGCGGTGTTACCTGTGTGGTACTTCTACCTTTGTGGTGTTGTCTTCGTGGTGTTACCTGAGTGGTACTTCTATCTTCGTGGTGTTACCTGTGTGGTACTTCTTCCTTCGTGGTGTTACCTTTGTGGTATTCTTCCCTCATGTGTGAGATGAGTATATCTTGATAACTTAGGTATGTGTATTGGCGTATACCTAAGTAGAGTTGATGTCTATCGTTTCGTGCCTTGAGTTGTGGTCTTGCTTTGTGGTATTTCCTTTGTGGAACTCTGAGAGACCTATGGGGGTCTCGGGGTCCCTACTGAGTATCGTTATACTCACCCCTGCACGGGCTACGCCCGCACCTTGTTGTGTCTTGTGCAGACGAGAGACAACATTGATCGAGGTTGAGGGAGCTAGGTCTGAACAGTACTCAGAGGTGGACCATTTGGCGTGACGAGACGTAGGGACTACTGATTGTGAGCTGTACCTACCCTTCATGTAGGATCCTCAATGGACGATCATGGAGCTATTTTTCACTTTTTAGTTATATTTTTTACTTTTCAGTTGTACTTGTACTTTTCAGTTGGGCTTGTATTCCGGCCCCTTTACTTTCATCACACTTTTACTACAGCAGTTTACTTTGTGGTTGCTTCTTGTTGTGTTCTTGGACTGTGTGTCTGTACAGGTTAAAAGGTAATGCCTTCCTATTTTAGGGATACATCTTTCTGGTGCTAATCGCCAGCCCCTGGCCTATGGAGGGCGGACTTGGGGTATTCACGACACGGGCCCCGAGGGACATGTCGTGACAAAGTGGTATCAGAGGAGTCGGTACGACCAAAGAACTGGGACTCTGATCTTTTCTATGTGGCAATAGTGCTGAGTGTTATGAGTGTGGTTTTCAGTTTGGGGAATCCAGTGTTGGTGCGGTGACCGACGTATCCATACACCAAGACCATGAATTCTGATTTCCGACTCAGTGCATGAAAACACTGATTGCGTGCGTTTTTGGAAAGTTTTTCCTTTTGATTTCTTTGAGTCAGCTCACCAGGTATAACTTATTGACCATGGACCACCTGTTTCTTTCAGGATTCCGCCACATAGATAGCTAGCCAGGATTCCTGAGAGAGTACATGATGACGGCCCACCGAGCGATGAGGCTTTAGTGCATGACCCTCTTACGGTGTTAGCACCTTCGGGTGGTGCACCAGTAGCACCACTACCCGTTGGGCATCAGATTCCACCAACCCCACCAACAGAGGGTGCATGCTGACTGAGCACGTTGCATGAGTTTCAGTGGCAGAGAGCTCCGAGGTTCCGAGGTGAGACGTATTCCCAGATAGCTGAGGACTGGCTAGAGGCTGTGGCTAGAGTTTTCCACCTAGTTGAGACACCAGTAGAGCATATGGTGGTCTTAGCTGCTAGTCTTTTCCAGTGCGTGACCATGAGGATGGTCCACAGGGTGAAGAATCTTTGTCACATGGACTGTTGCTCGAGATGGTACCTTCTTTTAGTGTGTCAGTTATATCACTGCTCGTTGGTTAGCAGTTACAACCAGTGATACCGGTAGAGGACACATGTAGGCTTAGTTCCTTACACGCGTTTCAGCATCAGATACCCCTCAGGTTCCGAGGCAAGCCCGACTCACAGGCAGCTAAGGGCTGGCTTGAGGAGGTGGCCGAGTTTCCATCTAGCCAGGGCACCATTCGATCAGATGGCGGTCCTGGTAGAGAGACTTCTACGTGGCTCAGCAGGACGATGACAAGGATTAGATTGCCCTAATCTTGCGAAGAGGTAACTTTTCTGTGGACAAGCTTGAGAACCTTTCTCAGAGAAGGGGGTCTCTTTCCATAAAAAAACTAAGGGGTGAGTGTTCCCTAGAGATTCTACAACTCCGGCAGGATGACATGTCGGTAACTGAGTATTTGTCAAGGTGTACAAACTATTCTAGGTACACAATGAATATGGTATGAACAGTGCTTCAGGGCTCAGAACTCCGAGCGAGATGTGTTTAGGTACATCCGAGTCTGCATTATTCCTCTACACATTCCTACTTATGTTAGGGTGCTAGAGAGAACCTTTGTGGTTGAATATTCTTTGGTTGAGTGGATGCAGCCAGTGAATGTTAACAGTGGGAAAGTAGGAAACTGATGTCAGTCTTAGAGACTTCGGCATGTAAAATGTTTCGGGAAGAGGAAGTGATAGGGACACATGAATCTCAGATGTGAAAGTGGAGCTAGGAGAGCAGCATGAGGTGGTATATATTTCGACATGTTACAACCACCACCCCAAGGTGGTCCCCACCAGGCTTAAGGAGCTGGAGGACAGGGGAAGAGAGTAGCTGCATGCGGTCAAGGAGTGTGACCAAAGGGTTCTGGGAATGATTAGAGGTACTGTCTGTGTCTACTACTAGCTGCCGTATTAATAGACATAGGAACTACACATTCACTCTTACCACAAATCTTGTTTAAGACCTAGAGTTTCCAGTTAAACTATTGACTTGACCCTTACGTCTGGAGATACCTTTGGGAGGAGACTCGATAATCACACTTATGCCGAAGGTGTAATTGGACCCTTGAGGTGAGAGTTTCGGTTGGAAACTCTTGGTGGCAGCGTTGAGGTCTTAAGACATTAGTTTGGGTATGAACTAGGAATCCATAGTTTATACTCAGATTGACTGTATTAGGCAAAAAAGTTGTGGATTATCTACAATGTTGGAATGAGGTTTTCCTTGGTCAGCGAAAAAGGAAACCCAAACAATATAGGATAAACTAATGCAGAGGAGGGTGCAGCCGATCACTCTTAAGTCGGCCAACCTTACCCTCGTAGCAACAAGAGTTTTGAGTTTTCAGTTCCCAATAGTAGTGGCAGAGTGTGGGGGCATCTTTTCAAAAGATGTTTCTAGGATTACCTCCCTGAAGGGAGAGGGACTTCTACTTTGGTTGGGTACTACTTGAGATTTGTACCTGACTTCTCCAGGGTAGCGACACCCTTGTCAGCTTTGATGAAGAAGGGGGGAGGCTTTCCTGTGGACGGAGAAGTGTCAGCAAAGATTTCAGGAGTTGAGACAGTGACGATGGCTAGAGTTCCTCCAGGACTATGACTTTGAGATAGTCTATACTCCTGGGAAGGGGAACGTGGTGGTGGACACACTTAGCAGGAGGTCTGGTCTACAACTACTGAGTGAGGCGTCAGAGCAGCTAGTCGCGCTTTGGATATCCTTTGTGGATAAAGATGGAACAACTTACCTCCACTCTATGACTGTCAGTCCCCCAATTCCTCAGCAAATTCGGGAGGCACAACTTGGGACATTGACTGTGAGGCCCGATGTGCTCAGATATCCTTAGGATGGTCTCCTAAAGGATTTTCTAAATGTGGAGAGTACGTCATCCTCTTCAGAGGATACACCATGGTACCGATGAAGCTTCGGGAGGAGATGTTGAGGGAGACCATGTCTTCCTATGGGTCTCACCCCGACAAGGTTTGCAAAGGTTTGGCCAGGATACAAGTTACCTCCGAGTTTCATCAGACCTTTCTAGATTCTTAGCAGAGTGGGTGAGGTGGCATACCATCTCTCTCTTTCCCTACAGATGCACCGGGTGCATAATTTTTTCCATGTGTCGCAGCTGAGAAGATGCGTGCATGATCCATCGCACGTTATCGACTAGAGAGAATTGAACTTTGACGATGAGGTGACTTTTACAGAGTTCCCGGTGGAGATAGAGGATCAACAGGAGCGAGTCATTCATGGATGGTCGATCCCTCTGGTGCAAGTTCGGTGGCAGCACATGGACCTCTAGGAGAACACATGGGAGCGAGAGGCTCAGATTCGTGCTCAGTACCCTCATTTGTTTGATTTTCCTTTGTCTTGTCTTTCAGGGACGTAAAGCCCTAAGGTGGGGAGAATGTAATGTCCCAAAATTTTTGTATAATTTTTTTTTAATTATATAGAATTATTTCGAGACCGCGAAATCTAACGGCGCGTGATTCCGAGGCCCAGAGTGTCCGGAATGATCCGTCGAAGTTTTGTTAAGCTTTAATTAGCGCGCTTAAGCAATTTTCCTAAAAAAGTGGAATAACTCTTAAACGGTTGCTCAGATCAGAAATCCGAGGGTACCGTTGCGTTCAGGATGGCAGGTTTTCCCTAAGCGCAACTTAAGTTTAGTCGGCACAGGCCTCCTCTAAGAAAACCCAAAAATGACATAATCGTAAATAAAATAATTAAATAAAGTTATTTTATTTTTCAAATGCTTATAATTCACGAATGGTGACTTGGATTAAAAATCCAATACCATCGCTGAGATCGTGAGGGTATGCCTTTTTTAGGCAGATACTAACATTGGCTAATGTGGGCCAAGAGTGGAAGTTAGTTTTTGGCCGTAAATAAAATAATTAAGTAATAATTATTTTATTGTTAAAATTCATAACTTCTAAATGGTAACTCTGATTAAAAATCCAAGAGTACTGTTGAGTTTTTTGGGGAATTCTCTCCTTAGGCGGAGCCTAACCTCGACCGGCACGGGTCGAGGGTGAACGTTATTAATTTATTGAACTTTTTTAAGGTACGTTTAGTAAACGCATGAACGGTGTTTTCTAACTTTTGAACCGGTGCTTGGATTAAAAATATGAGGACACTGTTGAATCCGTAGTGCCGGGATTCGCTTAAGGGAGGCTTCACTTTGACCGCAGTAGGTCTGGAGAAAAAGTTAAGTTTTGGGACTTTTAAAAGAATAATAAAAATAACTTAGTTAATTTTTATTTTCTCTTTTATCTTTTCCTCCAACGGACAATCGGCAACGTGGGACCAGCGACGTGTCAAGCCAATAAATGGATTTAACTTTCAATCCTAAGTAATTGAACCATTGGGGAATTAAGAAGTTTCCTAATTAATAAGCCTCCATTAATTCTCAACGTCGTTACTTACCCTCCCCCTCTTATAATTATATGGAGTTTGGGGAGAGGCATCGACACAGATTCACCAAGCATCGAAGTGCTGACAAAGTGCTGAGACACCAAACCACTGGAGCACGGAGCCGGTTCCAGCGAGTAGTGACAAGCGACACCGAAATCCCGAACCAAAGATCGATGATCGAATGATGTCGTTGGAGGCTAGTTGCAGGGGATGTCGAACATGACCCACTTCCTCAACCGCGGGCGTTTCTCCATCGTTTTTGAGCTAGGGTTTGATCTTGATTTATTTTTCAAGAGTTATTTGAATCCTTACTACCCTCTTGCTATCAACCTAACGTGGGGGGCGCGGGTCAAATGAACAAGGCCCCGTCCCTCCGCCCTTTTGTTGAAAGTTGGTGTGTTCTTCGCTAGCTTTGCCTTCGGGTTGGACGAGTCCCGGGGTGACAAATGATGGCGGAGCGGCTGGGATCGGCCGGTCGCGGAGGACGTGCGGCGCGCTGTCACGCGCCACTGGTGAGAAAGGGGCTACGGCCGAAGCCGCGGCGGATGAAGGCAGCGGCCGACACACCAGCCGACCGCGAGGAAAGAGGCGACACACCCACACCGCCAGAGGAACCGGCTGCGGCTCATCAGCTGCGGTGGTCGGAAGAGGCGGACGACACACTGACCGAATGTGGAATCGGAGGGCAGCGTGACCAGCGTGCTTCCGGTGGAGCCGCGGTGGCGGGACCCGCAACGAGCCCTGCATGTGACTTGGCAGTGCCAAAGGCGCTGCTGCTTCACCTACCGAACGAGGGGAAACCTCCCCAGCTAGCTCGGGCAGACCGCGGGCCTTGCTTCACACGGCCGGGCCACCTGCCTAGCGGGTCGCGCGCCCAGTGGACCAGGTGGCCCCCTTGTGGGCCGGTATACTCCCTTGTGGGCCGAGCGGCCCCCTTGTGGGTCGGGCGGCCCCCTTGCGGGCCGGGCGGCCCCCTTGCGGGCCTGATGCCCCCTTGCAGTCCGGGCCGGACCTTGGCCTAGCATGCCGAGATCACCGTGGCCCAGCCCAGACCGGATCGGGTCGGTCCGACCGAGTCGGATCGGACCCGGGCCCAACTGGACCCAGAAACAGTTAAAGGGCCATATCTTGAGAACCGGACGTCCGTTTGATGAACCGTCTGCGACGCCGGGATCCTTGGATTGAAACGGTCCTTTTGGTATACTCCACTTGAGTTTTGGAATTTTTTTGTGTACAACCGAGTTAGATCGAACTCGAATCCAACCAGGCCCTCACAACTAAAACGCTTATAACTCACAGACCGGGCGTCCGATTGATGCACCGTCTATCACGTTGGAACCCTTACGACATGGCGATCCTTTGGGTTAATCCTTTTTGGATCTTAGTGGTGGTCGAGGTACGACCGATATCTCGAGGGGAAGATTCTACGGAACTCGAGCGCCCCGGGTGGGAGGAATCCTGTGACAGACTGTAACGTGAAGAAAGAACATCGATCCTGTGTGGGTCTGCATCTATCGATCCTGTTTGGGTCAACATATATCGATCCTATGTGGGTCAGCATATATCAGATCCTGTGTGGGTCAGCGCTCAGTGATCCTGTGTGGGTCATCGCATACCGATCTTGTGTGGGTCAGCGGGGGTTAGTACCTATCGATCCTGTGTGGGTCAGTTGCAGTGCCACTTAACAGAATAAGATGATCTAGCTTATGACTAGTCATCTATAATTCTGTACTTAAGTTATACCAGGTGTGAGCTGTGTCATTTACTTGTGTGGTACTTATACCTTCGTGGTGTTATCTTCATGATGTTACCTATGTGGTACTTATATCTTCGTCGTGTTACCTGTGTGGTATTTCTACCTTCACGGTGTTGCCTGTGTGGTACTTATACCTTCATGGTGTTCCCTGTGTGGTACTTCTACCTTTGTGATGTTAAATTCATGATGTTACCTATGTGGTACTTTTATCTTCTTGGTGTTACCTGTGTGGTACTTCTACCTTCGTGGTGTTGTCTTCATTGTGTTACCTGTGTGGTAATTCTATCTTCGTGGTGTTACCTGCGTGGTACTTCTACCTTCGTGGCGTTGTCTTCATGGCGTTACCTGTGTGGTACTTCTATCTTCGTGGTGTTACCTATGTGGTACTTCTACCTTCTTGGTGTTACCTTTGTGGTATTCTTCCCTCATGTGTGAGATGAGTATATCTTGATAACTTAAGTATGTGTATGGGCATATACCTAAGTAGATTTGATGTCTATTACTTCGTGCCTTGAGTTGTATTCTTACTTTGTGGTATTTTATTTGTGAAACTCTGAGAGACCTATGGGGGTCTCGGGGTCCCTACTGAGTATCGTTATACTCACCCCTACACGGGATACACCTGCACCTTGTTATGTCTTGTGTTGATGACAAACATCATTGATCGAGGCTGAGGGAGCCAGGTTTGGATAGTACTCGAAGGTGGACCATTTGGCGTGACGAGACACAAGGACTACTGACCATGAGCTGTACCTACCCTTCAGGTAGAATCCTCGGTGGATGATCCAGGAGCTACTTTTCACTTTTCAGTTGTACTTGTACTTTTTAGTTGAGCTTGTATTCTGACCCCTTTACTTTTAGCACACTTTTACTATAATAGTTTACTTCGTGGTTATTTCTTGTTGTGTTCTTGGACTATGTGTCTATACAGGTTAAAATACAATGCCTTCCCATTTTAGGGATATGCCTTTTCGGTACTAGTCTCCAACCCCTAGCCTATAGAAGGTGGTCTTGGGGTAGTCACGACATGGGCCCCGAGGGACGGTTCATGATAGTTTATGCACAAAAACCCATTTATATCCAACACACTTCACAACTTCTAACATTAACATGACACGTCCAAAGACCCTTCACTAATTAAGTGAATTTAATTCAATTTGTATTGTGTCTTTCCATTTATTCCAATTAGGTCATTTTTATATTCCATAACAGACATTGTTTCAAGATTTTCATTTTCTATATCATGTGACATAGAATATGAAAATATTTCATCAATATTTTCAACATTACTTAGATTCCACATATCACTTATAGTTGAATAATTAAGTGAGATTTCATTATTACCAAAACCTTCAGGGTTTTCTCTATTATGTGAATTCTCTTTATGTTTCTCATCATATGTTTCTTTAAGAACACTTAAATTATGTGTTTCTTCTAGAAAACACGCCTCCATAATGAGGTTTTCAATTATACTGATTCGTTTTCTTTTCTAAGGACTTCCATCCTTAGACCTAATTGGTCTTCCACGCTTCAAGCATGTTTTTGACATTTTCTGTAGCATCATTATGCAATTGTGTCTTCAGAACATCAATTCTAGCTGATGTATTTATATCTAGTGAAGGTTTCATGCACAGTAGAATCCCCTTTTGGTGGGAAATATATTAAAATTTCTTTTAATATTTAGTTTCCTGAAACCTTGAGTGAGGACCTTTCCGGTTAAATTTATAATTAATTTATTTAAATCTGAAGAAAATAAATACCTTGTCTTATGATACTTTCTTCGATGATGTTGTCGATCTTCTGAAAGACCCATTTTTGGATTACCTTTGCTGTGATGTGAGGATCCAAGTATATAATCCCTCTAGCGGCAATACAAACGTGATCCTTTGATCTCTGAGAAACGCCAATTGATTTCCAGATGCTAGTGCAGTGAATCAATTGTCTTGCACCATTTGTGCTGATCACTCATCCTTTGATCTTGAAGGAATCTCTCTTGTGTATCTTGTTATTGAGAGGAAGAGAGAAAGAGGAGGAATTCGAGGGGGGGGGGGGGGGGCGTTGCATGGAACGATTCTCTATTATCAACTTTTTAAGAGAGAGGGGCCTATTTATAGAGCTAGAGTTTAGGTTAAAATAATTATTTAATTGCATGGAAACCCTAAATAATATTATAATAAATAATATTATAATCTTTAATAAACTCCATGAGACATAATAATAATAGTAATATTATTTTATGGCGCACACCAACCTACACAATGACAAATAATATTCACCGGTTTGTAAATAAATATTTATCAATAGATGCGGTATTGGTCTGTTTATCCTTCTCAACATTTATTGAATACTTAAATAAATATTTAATTTAAATATTTCATTCATCAATAAATATTTGTGATTGATAAAATGTGAATAAAATTATTCCTCAGTCTTGAGAATAATATTTATTCTATTAATAATATTCAAATAGTATTTAATCGAGATCATCAGAATCACTTAGTGTGTGACCCTCTATTATTCTTTATCATTGACATTAGGTGGGCTTGCCTAAAGTTCAAGACAACCAGATACGAACAATCAGTGTGTAATATAACCCCTTTGTCACAATATCTCATCAACCAGGTCGTACATCCATGTCACCAACCTATATGCTCGATATTTCTTTCTTTGAATATATGAAATAGACATGTCGATACACCATGACCACGAAATTTAAGGCCACGATTCTATTCTAATCAAATGGATAATATATTAACTTCTATAAAGATGGAAGAGACAAATCCTTCCTCGACTAATCCATTAATAGCATGTCATTCGTGACACACTTAACTTACCCTACTTCCCACCAATATATGGTGTGATGATTTTCATCAGCAAATCTACGTGCATGAGTCATGACATGAATTAATGATAATATTAAAGTCTAAGTACCATTACACACACTCACATATAGGAATATTTGATGCAACTAAAACTTGCAGAATTCTTTCTGGTGGGTTTGTTCTTATAATCTCCCATCTTAGAGATTACCAAGTGAGAATTTCATGAGAAGAAGCCTCATCCGCTTATGAGTAATCAAACCTATATTCTACCTATCATGCACCCTTTCATAGTACGTTATCCAACCATAAAACTATATTCAAGAATATCATCATATCACTTCAAGGTTCTTATCATAGCAGAGAACCGTTACAATATTATCAATGAAATAGATACTCTAAGATATTATTACATTAAAATAATGAAGAATAATGACCAATATGTAATAAGATATTTTATTAATATTCAAATCATCAAATAAATATGTAATCAAAGTACAAACAATTGGTCCTAGGACATCGACTCAAACAACTAGAACATGTGATTTTGTCACGCCCTTTGAATCAGTAAATGCATCAGGCAACTGATTTTTTAGTTCTTAAAAATGTAAAATCTTTTTCACTTCCATCTTACACTATTGGGTGGGAGGATCGAGAAAATATAACGTTTGTAAATTCCAAGAAATATCCTCTCTTTGTTTCATTTCTCCCCTTAATGTTATGAATACTTATTTATTGAAGTGAAAATCAACAAAACACGTTGTAAATACATCACCTATTTGTGGTTCAAGATATATGATGACAGATGGGGATTCATATCCTATATATATATTCCCAACCTCCTTTGAGGTCCAATTTTTTACATTTTAGGGGATAAATTGGTATATATTCTGTACAACCAAAGAATCTTAAATGAGAGATGTTAGGATCTTGGCCAAATTCTAATTGGAGTGAAGAGTTCTTATGATATGCACTTATCCTAATGAAAATTAATGTCGAGGAATGAAATATTGCATGACCCCATATAAATCTCAGTAGTTTTTTTCTCATTATTAATGGTTTATCAATAATTTGGAGGCGTTTTATTAGTGATTCAGCTAAACCATTTTGTGTATGCACATGAGCGATTGAATGCTCTATACTAATCCCCATTTTCATAGAATAATAATTGAAATATTGAGAGGTAAATTCTCTAGAATTATCAAGAATTTCTTTCTTAATGGCATAATCAGGGAATTGTGCTCTAAATTTAATTGATTGAGTAAGAAAACATGAAAATTATACACTACATGTTGAGAGAAAATATACATGTGACCATCTTCTGGATGCATCAATTAATACCATAAAATATTTAAATGACCCACATGATGGATGAATTGGTCCACATATATCCCATTTAATTCATTCAAGAAAGATTGAAATTTCAACCTTAATTTTAGCTAAAGATGGTCTCATAATCATCTTTACAATGAACAAACCTCACATGAAATTTTTCTTAATAAAGAGATATTATAGACCTTTACTGAATATCCATGAGAACTTTCAATTATTTTTTGCATCATTCATGAACCTATATGAACTAATTGGTAATGCCAAAAATTAATTATTTGTGGTCCATTCTTTACTACCATACATGTTTCGATTGAACTTATATATGTATAATGCAACCTAGATGACAATTTTGGTAGTTTTCCTAGTACACAACTCTTACTGAATTTATTAATGGTAACACACATGTTCTTTTCATTTCTCATAATAAAATTTGGGTATAATACCCATGCTGGTACATATCATTGAAACTTAAAAGGTTTATTTTGGACTTTGGGGAAAACAACACATCTCTTTTAAAGAAAAATTTCCCATTAGGTAAAGAAAAACTCACTTTACCAGTCCCTTATAACAGATCTTGAGGGATTGCTATAGTATTCTCATTTTATTCTTTCTATATGTCCTTCTATACACACTCATATGTATTAAATTTTGTATCTTTGATTTCTCCTTTTTACCACCCATCATACACATATTTGAATAATCTTGTTAAATAAAGTGTTTGTTCAATTTCATTATTATATCCAATAATTAATAATATATAGTTTTTTATATTTTTACAATGGCATCAATCCACTCATTACAGGCAACGACCTATATTTGGTTATACCTATATTATTTTGGTGTGAATTATAATAAAATGTCAATGCTATGAAAAATGAATAATAAAAACATAGAGAAATTGAGTATCATAGAAATAGCTGCAAAAGGGAATAGAAATAGAATTTTTATCAATGTATCTCCACTATTTCTAATATTTTTCACTGATCACACGCTCAACTAGGGGATGCTTTTCCCTTTTATTTTGGTGGGGGGTGGGAATCCCACCCCCTTTGAAATCCAAACCTGCATTTAGTGACTGTCTAAAAATCCCATTTGGGATAGAAAATCCTATCAATATCATACATGTTGTGATGCTTTCTCATTAATAATTTTTTTTCAAAAAAATCCAGTGAGATACAAATCAGAATAAGGAAAAGACTACAATCACATAGACTTCCCCTAAAATTTACATTATGTAAAGAAATTATAAATCTTGAAATATAGGTGTCACTATTTAATGTACTAGATTTATAAAGATAACAGTTGGTAATACCTTTGTAAATAAATCAACATAATTGTCTCTTGATCAAACATATTTCATGTTGATATCTCCATTCTTAACTCTCATGTTAAGGAGAATTTTTTTTGGTGGTATGTGTTTATTTTGATCATTTTTTATGAAAATTAATCTAATTTTGTGATTCACACAACATTATCTTCAAATAATATTGTTGGACTACGATCCACAGGCAATCCACTTGACGCTTGAATGTGTTGAGTCATAGACCACAACCAAACACATTCTCAACATACTTTGTGTAATGATATTACTTTTTCATGATTTGATGACATTGCAAGAAGTTTATTCTTTTGTGATCTCTATGATATGAAAATACCTCCAAATGTGAACACATAACCAGTTTGTGATCACACATTATGCAAATTTGATAAATAACCTACATCTTCAAAACCGATCATCTTATTTTCTGATTTTTTAGAATAGAATAAACCTAAATCAACAATGCCACAAATCTAATGAAAAATATGTTTAATTTCATTCTATTTTCTTCGTGTAGAGTTTTAACTAAATCTTTATAATAAATTAGTAACAAAAGATATATCAAGATGAGCAAAATTAACAAGATACATATGTGTTCCAATGGAACTATAGTATGGTTCTTCTGGACCAACCAACTCTTCAATTTCTTCACAAGGTCAAAATTGATCTTTCTTAATAGTTAATGACTGAAGAACCATTGGATCACTTAAATAATTTTTTATCCATATTAAATTATTTTAGGACCTTTTCAGTGTAATTTGACTACTATAAAAATATATCACTTGAAATATGATCAATTTATAATCCAAGACAATACTTGGTTTCTCCCATGTCTTTAATTTCAAATTCATCATTTAAGTTTCCAATTTCTTCATTGGTTTAGTCTATAGTTATGATGATATTCAAATCATCAATATAAACAACAACAATTTCATATTCAAATGTTGTTTTCTTAGTAAAAATACATGGATATATTGAGTTATTTACATACCCTTTATTTAGAAAATATTCACTCAAACAATTATACAACATACACACCTATTACTTTAATCCACACAAGGATTTATTCAATTTAATTGAATATAGGTCTTTGAGTTTTGATTTCAATACTTTAGGTATTTTGAATCCTTCGGGGATTCTCATACATATACTACTATCAATATAAATAAGCTATAACAACATCCATAAGACACATATTAGTATTTTCAACTACTGTAAGGATGATTAGATATAAAAAATTAACAACATCCATATTAGGAGAATATGTCTCTTCATAATCAATTTTGGGTCTCTGAGAAAAAACTTGTGTGACAAGACAATATTTATATCTTACAATATCATTTTTTTTCATTACGTTTATGCACAAAAACCCATTTATATACAACAAGCTTCATATCTTTTGACATAGACATGATATTTCTAAAGACCCTTCACCTATTAAGTGAATTTAATTCAATTTTCATTGTTTCTTTACATTTATTCCAATTAGGTTATTTTTGAAATTCCATAACATACATTGTTTCAGGATCTTCATTTTCTATATCATGTGACATAAAATATGAAAATATTTCATCAATATTTTCAACATTACTTAAATTCCATATATCACTTATAGTGGAATAATTAAGTGAGATTTCATTATTACCAAAACTTTTAGGGTTTTCGATATACTATGAATTCCTTTAGTGATTATCACTATGTGTTTCTTTATGAACACTTAAATTATGTGTTTCTTCTAGAAAATATGCTTCTATAATGAGGTTTTCAATTATACTCATTCATTTTCTTTTATAAGGATTTCCATGCTTAGACCTAATTGGTATTCTCTGCTTTAGGCATGTTTTTTACATTTTTTGTAACATCATTATGTAACTGTGTCTTCGGGATATCAATTCTAGCCGATGCATTTAAAACTGGTGAAGTTTCCAAGCATAGAGGAAGCGCCTTTTTGTGGGAAATATATAAAAATTTATTTTAATATTTAGTTTCCCGAAACCCTGAGTGAGGGTCTTTCCTATTAAATTTATAATTAATTTATTGAGATTTGATGAAAATAAATACCTTGTCTTATGATCATTTCTTTGATGAAGTTTTTGATCTTAAAAAATAACCTTTTTTGTATTACCTTTTCTATGATGCGAGGATCCAAGGATAGAATCCCTATAGTGTTGATCCACATGTGCTCCTTTGATCTCTGAGCAATGCCAATTTATTTCCAAGTGCTAGTGCGGAGAATCAATTATCTTGCATCATCTGTGTTAATCACTCATCCTTTGATCTTGAAGGAATCTCACTTATGTAACTTGTTCTTGAGAGGAAGAGAGAAAGAGGAGGAATTAAAGAGAGAGAGAGAGGGAGAGATAGAGAGAGAAAGAGAGGTCCGTTTCATGCAACGATTCTCTATTCTCAACTTTTCAATTCTTTAGTCAATAGACATAACTGTCTATTTATAGAGCCAGGGTTTAGGTTAAAATAATTATTTGATTCCATGAAAAACCTTAAATAATATTATAATATTTAATAAAATCCATTACAAATGATAACAATAATATTATTTTATAGTGCACACCAACCTGCGTAATGATAAATAATATTTACTGGCTTGTAAATAAATATTTATCAATAGATGCAGTCTTGGTCTATTTATCCTCTTCAAAATTTAATGAATACCTAAATAAATATTTAATTTAAATATTTCATTCATAAATAAATATTTTTTATTGATAAAACATTAATAAAATTATTCCTCATTCTTGAGGATAATATTTATTATATTAATTAAATTCAAATAGGATTTAATTGAGATCATCAGAAACACTTAGTGTGCGACCTTCTAATATTCTTTCTCATTAAAAATAAGTGGGCTTGACTAAAGTACAAGATTACTATCTAATAATGGGTCAAGACACCCAAGAAAAAGAACTTAATGTCACAATGATGAAAACCAGATATGAGCGCTCACTGTGTAATATAATCCCCTTATCACAATATCCCATCAAGCAGGTTTCACATTCGTGTCACCAACCTATATGCTCGATATATATTTCTTTTAATATATGAAATAGACATGCCGATACACCATGACCATGGAATTTAAGGCCACAATTCTATTCCAATAAAAGGGATGAGATATCAACTTCCATAAAGATGGAGGAGAAAAATTATTCCTTGACTTACCCATTAATAACATGTAATTCATGACACACTTAACTTACCCTAATTCCCACTAATATATGGAATGATTATTTTCATCAAAAAATCTAAGTGCATGAGTCATTACATGAATTAATGATAATCTTAATGTCTAAGGACCATTACACATGCTCACAGATAGGAATATTCGATGACATTAAAACATGAGAAATTCCTACTGATGGTTCTATTCTCATAATCTCCCATCTTGGAGATTACCAAGTGATAACTTCATGAGAAGAAGCCTTATCCACTTATGTGTAATCACACTTAAAATCTATATACCATATTCCATTTCATATTACATTATCCAACCATAGAACTATATTCAAGAATATCATCATAACACTTCAAGGTTCTCATCATAGCAGGGAACTGCTACGATCTTATTAATACAATAGATACTCTAGGACATTATTACATTAAATTCATGCAGAAAAATGAACAACATGTAATAATATATTTTATTAATATTCAAATTATTGAATAAATATGTAATCAAAGTTCAAATAGTTGGTCCTAGGAAACTAACTCCAACAACTAGTACGTGTGATTTAGTCACGCCATTTCAATCAGTAAATGCATCAGGCAACTTAATTTACAGTTATTAAAAATGTAAAATCTTTTTTACTTGCATCTTACACTGATAAGTGGGTGGATTGAGAAAAGATAACATTTTTAAATTCTAGAAAATATCCTCTATTTGTTTCTTTCCCCCTAATAATGGGAATACTTCTTCATTGAAGTGACAATCAACAAAACATGTTATAAATACATTTCTTGTTTGTAGTTCAATATATATGATGATGGATGAGGATTAATATCCTACATATATTACCAACCTTTTTTGAGGCTCTATTTTTGTATGTTGTAGGGGAGAAATTGGTATATATACTATACAACCAAAGAATCTTAAACGAGAGATGTTAGGATCTTGGTCAAACACTAATTGGAGTAGAGAGTGCTTATGATATGCACTTGTCCTGATGTTAATTAATACTGAGGCATGCAATATTGCATGACTCCATATAGAGTTCAGTAGCTTTTTTTCATTATTAATGGTTTATCAATAATTTGGAGGTGTTTTATCAGTGATCCAGCTAAACCATTTTGCGTATGCACATGAGCGATTGAATGCTCTATAATAATCCCCATTTCCATACAATAATCATTGAAATATTGAGAGGTAAATTCTTTATAATTTTCAAGACATTATTTCTTGATGACATACTCAGGGAATTGTTCTCTAAATTTAATTGATTGAGTAAGAAAAGATAAAAATTCTACACTATATGTTGAGATAAAACATACACGTGACCATATTATATATGCATCAATTAATACCATAAAATATTTAAATGACCCGCATGATGGATGAATTAGTCCACATAAATCCCATTGAATTAATTAAAGAACGATTAAAATTTTAACCTTAATTTTAGCTAGATATGGTCTCACAATCATATTTCCAAGGGAACAAGCCTCACATGAAAATTTTCTTAGTAGAAAGATCTTATGGAACTTTATTGAATATCCATGATAAAATTCAATTATTTTTTGCATCATTAATAAAATTAGATACCTAATTGCTAATGCCACAAATTAATGATTTGTGGTCCATTATTTACTACCATATGTGTTTTGATTGCACTTATATATGTATAATGAAATCTAGATGATAATTTTTTTACTTTTTCTGGTAAATGAATCTTACTGAATTTATTAATGGTAACACACATGTACTTTTAATTTCTCATAGATAAATTTTGGGTATCATACTCATGCTGGTATATATCATTGAAACTTAAAAAGTTTATTTTGGACTTTGGGGAAAACAATAGATCTCTTATAATTAAAATTTTACCATTAGGTAAAGAAAAACTCACTTTACAAGTCCCTTATATATGATATACATGACATGATATAGTATTCACAATTGGTATTATTGGTTTAAGGTCATAAAATTATTTTTTATTTTTAAGAATTGTATGCATTGTTCAACTATCTGGTATGAAAATACCTATTCCTTTTACACAATCAATTTTAATACTTCAAAGAAAAGATATTAATATTATAAGAAACACTTTATGAAATTTAAATAATGCAACATCCAAAATATAAAGCTTACATAAAAAACACCATATCACATATAAAAACTATGATAATTTTTCTAAATTGTTTCCAGCTATCATATCATCAAATTAACAAGTAAAATCACCCATTTTGAGGTAAGCAAAATAATCATTTGATGGATCACGATTCTTAATAAAATTCACCTCCTTTTCTTTCCCTCTACAGGATGTATCAACAAATCATGGTTCCTTATTATTTTCTTCAAGAGATGATTTATAGAGTTTATAAAGAAGATCCGGGGTTTGGAAAACTCGGGACAAATGTCCCTTAGAACCAGACCTATAGCAGGAATCATCATGATTCCTTAGAGTGCTTGAGCTGATATTTCTTTGGTTCTGATATTCATTTCGAGCATTCCCATGGTTACAACCACATCCTTGGCCGAACCTACCACCAAACCCATGCCCACTATGATAATCACATCCCTGATTTCTTCTATGATTATTTTCATGAAATATAACATTTTCTTTAGGAAATTATATTTCTAAACCAGTAGGACAAGACTGATGTTTTTTAATGAAAATATCATTGTTCTTATTTTCTATAAGGAATGATGAAATGATATCATAATATTTGGTATACCCTCACAAGTGATATTACTATTGTAGGGTGATGTGATATGCATGAAATGTCATACATGTCTTTTTCAAGCATATTGGAATTTTGTAATCCCAATACAACAGTTCTTTAAATGTGATACAATTCTATACATAGCAGAATTGTAATCACTGACCCTTTTATAATCTTAGAAGCATAAATAATTCCATTCATTATGGATCTTGGGGCAAACAACCTTATTTCAATGAGTATACCTCTCTTTCAAACTCTTATAGAGATTACATGGATCTCTTTCTGTGATGTATTCACATTTCAATCCCTCATTGAGATGTCTTCTGAGGAAGATCATCACATTTTCTTTATTTTGAAGGCTTTGTGAATTATTATTTTTAATTATTTTAGTGAGATACATTGATTTGATATGCTTTTCAACATCTATCGTCCACATCATGTAATCACTTCTAGTAATATCAAGAGTGGTGAATTCAAGTTTCATGAGATTTTACATGATGATAACTAAGAGAGATAGAAAAGATTATTATTATTATTATTTAAAATAAGAATATAACAATAGTTTACATTTGGATTAAAGCAAATATAGTAAATAAAAATGGGATCTGTAACGTCTTAACCTGGGTGGCACACACCAGTTACCCAAGCCGTTTCACTATGTGTCTTCAAGCGCGTATCCCCATATGCTAAAGGCTTTCGACTAGCAGTTATGGTCTAATGTTGATCATGAGGAGACTATACCATCTTTATCAAAGTAGAACAATAATGGAAATAAATAAGAATAACCAAATGAAATAAATAATAACTAGAATAGTACCAACATCAAATGATGAGCAAAACAAGAACTGCAGTATCCAAAATAAAACAGTAGATATGTCATGCCAATATGTGTCAAGTGTCAATATATAAAACTGAAAATAAGTAAAGTGACTGAAAACTCACAAGCAGGTACCAACACCATGTTCATTTCCCTCATTCATGCTCCATCCCGACACAACCATCTAACATAGGGTCCTTGCCCTTAACCTGCCCTGTAACCATGAAATCTATTTAGGTACCGATTAGGCAGCCCAAGTAGGGTGTGAATAAAACTCATTAGGCCACCACCAATGACGTCTAAAATAATATCCAATAAAAAAAATGCATTCACTTGTATAAAGAATAAATAAAATCAATAGAGTAAAAAATTTACATTTATTCAATTACTCTTTATTTAACAACACAACCCCTGGGTTCCCAAGGACACCCAAAGTTTCAATTTATACATGAATTTCATTTTTACCATTCATCATTTCAATTCAAATATGAATTCCATTATTACCATTTGTCATTTCAAGTCACATATGAATGCCATTGTTACCATTCATCATTTCAAGTCACATATGAATACCATTGCTACCATTCATAATTTCATGTCACATATGAATTCCATTGTCACCATTCATCATTTCAAGTCACATATGAATTCCATTATTACAATTCATCATTTCAAGTCACATGTATCACAATATCAGATTAATTAATTCACCAATTAATTATCCAAATTCAGTAATTCCATATTAACATCATTCTGTTAATTAAATCCATAATTAATTAACCACATTAATTTAATTACTAATTCAACAATTAGTTTATCACATCAATACCCTTAATTAATACATCAATTAATTAAGAACATTAATCCCATTAATAAATTCAACAATTAATTATTCAAAATCTACAATCCCTATAATCTCATAATTAATTCTATAATAAATTATTTCAAATACACAATCCCAATATCCCATAATTAATTCAAAAATTAATCATTCAGAATCCAAATCCCAATATCCTATAATTAATTTAACAATTAATTATTCAAAATCCACAATCTCTTAATTAATTAATCTATCAAATTAATTAATTCAATTTAAGAAACTCAATTACTAATTAACCAATATCAATTCTAAAATTAAGTACACATAATTTAAATATAGACTTTGAGATTTGAATAATAGACCACCTACCTCAATTCGTCGATGAGTGACCTCCCAACAGAAAACCCCAAATTTGAGTGAAATGACAACATAGAATGAGAACTAGATCTGAAACACTAATTCAAGATCGAAAAATCAAGATCCCACAATTATAGATCTAGATAAAAAAAAAATCCTATATCTAGATCTAACAAAATATTGGATAAATTCCCTCCAAAAGATGGGGGAGATATGAGAGAGAAGAAGGAAACCACACGAGATAAGATACTCTTACCAGGAGGGGTGAAGATCTTTATTCCAGTCTTTGAATCACAAAGAATAGAGGTATGAAAGTCTTGGAATCTGTTTGGGAACCTCCAAAATTGTGAAAGAACATTAGGGGTCAAGTTAGGGCTGATTAGGGTAGGGGTGTAATTTTGGCCCGGTCCGGACAGGGCCGGGCCGGGCCGGGCCTACCATGCAAAGTGTCGGGCCGCTGACCACTATTCGGGCCGGGCCGGGCCGACCCGAACAACCCCATGAGGCGGCCCAAGCCCAGCCTCGGGCTGGGTCGGGCTTTTTCAAATCGGGCCGTGGTGGGCTTTTATTATTTTCAAAATAATTGTCTCTTAATTTTTTTTTATTTAAATATTTTTATAACATTTATTTAAAACATTTCTTTACATTTATTTTTAAATGCATGTTTTTTGTAAAAACGTTTATTTTATTTTTTATTAACATTTTACTGTGGGTGGATATGTTTTTTGTCTAAATATATATATATATATATTATTTGCAAACTGTAAAAAAAATAATAAGGGGTGCGCAGCTGCCGTGGGTGAGTTTAAAGCCTTATTATTTAAACATTTTTCTAACATTTATTTAAAACATTTTTTACATTTATTTTTTTTTAACTTATTTATAATTTTTAAGCGTTTGTTAGTATTTTTTATTTAAACATTTTTATTTAAACTGTTTTTTTAACATCTTTTTAAAACGTTTTTTTGCATTTATTTTTAAATGATTAATTTAAAACATTTTTGATTTTTTTTAAACGCATGCTTTTTACAAGTATTTTTTTAAAACATTTAACTTTTTTTTTTCACATTTTAATGTAAAAAGTATTTTTTAAGTGTTTGTTTTAAAAAAAATAATTTAAATGTTTGTTTTAAAAACTTTTTAAACATTTTTATTTAAACCATTTTTTAACACTTGTTTAAAACGTTTTTTTACATTTATTTTTAGACTTTTAATTTAAAAAGTTTTTTTGACCGCATATTTTTTACATGTATTTTTTTTAAACATTTTACACGTTTTTTGTAAAAACATTTTACAGTGGGTGAATATGTTATTTTTTTAAATAGATTTATACATGTCTGTGAATTTATATATATTATGTACAAATTAAAAAAATAACAATGAGTTATTGGGGGGTGCGCAGCAGTGAGTGGTGAGTTTAAAGTGTTGTTATTTAAATGTTTTTTATCATTTATTTAAAATGTTTCTTTTACATTTATTTTTTTAACTTATTTATTAAAATTATTTTTTAGCGTTTGTTTAATTTAAAACATTTTTTTAAACGTTTTTTAATTTTTTTGCAGGGCAGGCCCGACCCGGCCCTGTCTGGACTGAAATTACACCCTTAACGGGTGCGCAGCAGTGGGTGAGTTAATTTTTTTCTAAATAAATTTATATATGTATATATAGTATATATAATATATGAAAGTTTTACCATATTTAAAAAAAAATAATGAGGTTGGGGGTGTGCGAATATCATTTAGTGAGTAGTTATTTTTTGTTAATATATAATAAGTTATTATATATATATATATATATAATATGAGAAAATTGTAAAAAAATAATTAAGGGGTGCGCGCGAACATCATTGGGCGAGTTAATGGCTTTGTTTATATATATATATTGGGGGTGTGCGCGAACATCATTGGGTGAGTTAATTTTTTTTCTAAATAGATTTATATATGTATAGTATATATAATTTATGCATGTTGCAACGTACTTAAAAAAATTAATGAAGTTGAGGGACTTGCACGAACATCATTAGGCGAGTGTGTTATTTTTTTTATTAATATACAACAAGTTATTATATATATATAATATTAAATCATTGATATATATATATATATTGCTTTGTTTATATATATATATATTATATTAAATCATATACATATACATATACATACATACATACATATATATATTATTAATGGATTTTTAAAAACCACACTTAATTGATGTATATTATTAATGGCTTTGTTTATATATATAAACTTATATTAAATCATCGATATATATATATATATATTAATAGCTTTGTTTATATACATATATATTATATTATATCATATACATATACATATACACACACACATATATATATTATCAATGGATTTTTAAAAACCATACTTATTTTTTATTAATATACAACAAGTTATTATATATATATAATATTAAATCATTGATATATATAGATATATATTAATAGATTTGTTTATATATATATTATATTAAATCATATACATATACATATACATATACATATACATATACATATACATATACATATATATATATATATATATATATATTATTAATGGATTTTTAAAAATCACACTTAATTGATATATATTATTAATGGCTTTGTTTATACATATACACTATTATATTAAATCATTGATATATATATATATATATATCATATCATATACATATACATATACATACATATATATATATATATTATTAATGGATTTTTAAAAACCATACTTATTTTTTTATTAATATACAAAGAGTTATTATATATATATAATATTAAATCATTGATATATATATATATATTTATTAATAGCTTTGTTTATATATATATATATATTATATTAAATCATACACACACACACTCACACACACACACACACACATATATATTATTAATGGATTTTTAAAAACCACACTTAATTGATATATATTATTAATGGATTTGCTTATATATATAAACTATTATATATCGTTATATATATATATTTATACACACATTATAATTATATATAATAATAATTAGGGGTTAAAATGGGGATTCAAGATTTTTTAAAACTAATTTTTAGGTTAATTTAAATCCTGCGCATGATTTGCTAGGCATGGGTACAGAGTTTTCCAAACCATACACCTTAACCATGATCCTCTTCTGGGGGGGGGGGTGCACAGTTTTTTCTAATAGGGCACATGGTTTTACCAACCATGCACCAGCCATGCGAATTCCATTTGTTTGGGTTCACATAGTTTGGTGGCTTGTGGCACATAGTTTGGGAAAACTGTGTGCCAACCATACACATGCCCTCTTGCTTCCAGAATTCTCAATTTTTACCCAAACACACCCCAAGGTAAAACCCAAAAAATTACTCAACACAAGGAAAAAGAGTACCTATAAATGAGCCCAAGACATATCTATAAAAGGTGGGGATCTTATAATCTCCCCACCTTATAACAGCTCATCCTCGAGCTATACTCCCAAACATCTCTAAGATTCTAAGTAAAAAATATTGGCCCAATAAGTCCGCATGTCTTCATCTCTCTCCCAAGTTTCCTCCTACACATGTCCATGTTTCCACAATACATGAAATATTAGCACAATCATTCCCCACAACACTTTCTCACTGTGATCTAACACACGTATCAGATGCTCCTCAAAGGACACATTTATCTCAAACTCAACTTAATTAACATCAATCACATGATAAAGGTCTGGGGAAAATCACTAAAGTTATAACACATGAAAGACATCATGCATTTCACTGTATCTCTATGGAAGAGACAATCCGTACGCCATCAACCTGATTCTCTCTACAATCTCAAACAGTCCAACAAACCTAAGTTCCAGCTTTCCTTGTCTCTATATCTTCTGGTGTCCTAACCTAGGAGACACCCAAAGGAATACATATAGCATCCCGTATTTTTATAACATAACTTTCATTTCATTACACGGAACTGAGGATCTTTAAGGTTTAGTGTCTTGGAAACAAGGAACATAATACAAGAAAAGAACATAAAACATTCTTCTTAAACACTTGAAAGGATTCTCCTTAAGTTCATCCTAGGTTCATTACTGCATCTCATAACCTGGGGACATACATCAAAAGAAAGGGTGAGCAGAAGGCCCAGTAAGGGAAACAAGAGAAACATTTTACATGTGAACTTGAGATACTTCAATAAGGACATGAAAAGAACTTTAAGGCATGAGAAAGAAATCATGAGATACATCATAATAAAAATAAAATGCATGAGAAAGAAATCATGAGATACATCATAATAAAAATAAAATTTTTACTAACTTGAAGATGTGGCTGCAACATTCAACATTGACAATCATTTCGTTTCACCAAGGTCCATCCCCAAGGTGTCATTAAAATTACCAAGGTTATTCACCAAGGTATCAGTCTAAAAAGTCATCTCTAGAGATTAAGTCTTTACCCAATGCATTGGAGCGCTATCTGGGCGCACCCTTGACATCTCTTTATTATCATGTGATCCACATATATCATCATCAATCATTTCATAAACAACCCATATAGCATAAAAGAAATGGGTTTCATTTCATAATCATAATGTTTTAAAAACTGCTTTAAAGACATGATCTTTATGTCACTTTAAACCCACAGAACGGGGAAGCAGGTTTCATGTATGTAAATCACAGAATTTAAAATAGAACATTTTGATATATATGTGAATACCCTTGTAGAAATAAGAGCTTTGAGTATTCACTTTATAACATAAAATAATTTTGAGAAAAGAGAGAGGCATTTTGAGACGAAAATTCTGCAGCATAACGGCTATGTTACAAGGTTTTAGAAAACATTGAAAAGAGAGGGAACATGGGTCCAACATTCATAAATGACCCATAGAACAGTAGAGGTACAGAATATAAGGGATTTAAGAACATGGTAATGAAATTTGAAAGATATACCATATGAAATGAAAAACATGGAAGTGAGACAAAAATAAGATTTCTCTTATGAAAATTCGGCAGCCTAACAGCGTCACTTAAACTTCAATAAAAAAAGATTTGACAAGATCAAATAGGGTCTCTCATCATATGATCATAAGAGATCAGTATGATAGATATAGAGATCATACCCCAACATAATAAAAAGGAACTTGAAAGACTTGACATGAAAATCGAACTTGAAAAATGAGAAGGGTGAAAGAATCCCTTAAAAATTCGGCAGCCTAACGGCGTCACTTAAACTTTCATAAAACGAAATGATGAGAGTAAGAGGGGATCTCTCATCATATAAACATGAAAAGGGAAGTAAGAGGAATATAAAAGAACATACTCTCACATAAGAACATGGAGCATAAAAGGAATGACATAAAAGAGATTACATGAAAAGAAAGAGAGGTCGGATCCCTCACCTTAAAATGTAACTCTTAAAA
Organism: Viscum album; assembly: GCA_963277665.1. Classification (NCBI taxonomy): domain Eukaryota; kingdom Viridiplantae; phylum Streptophyta; class Magnoliopsida; order Santalales; family Viscaceae; genus Viscum; species Viscum album. The sequence goes on along the minus strand of OY728134.1, from coordinate 859,589,991 downwards.
CTCAATGGTTTGGACCTTGAGGGCTTGGGGGCACCTTGGGAGGACTCCTTGGGAGGTAAGGAGACCAGAACTTCGTTGTGGGAGATTTGGGAGTGAAAACTAAAGTAGGAAAGGGTGGGTATTTATAGGGAAAGTGAGGGGACAAGGCATTAATGGCCAAGGGACACCTCACAAGTGCTTTTCTCAAAACCATGTGCTCTCCCTTGGCATTTACCATGGAGTTAGGCCACATGGGCCCCCCAAAACAATAATTCATCACCCTTGGCCGGCCAACCCTTAAAATATCTCATGACATCATCATGAAACAGTTATGATGTCCTTAAACATACCAAAACCCTAAAACTGTATTTTTACTATTCACTGAAAAATTCATCTTTCTCAGAAAAATCCCAAAATTTCACCTTAACCAAAAATCGATGCTCTAATTACATTTATGAACTCCATTTTATAAAAATAATTTTCTAAATATTTTTAATTTAATTTTTCAATAAAAGCACTATTCATCGAGAATTCGTTTTTTTCAGAAAAAACCCCAAAAATTACCATAACATAATATCGATGCTCTGAGGTCAAAAATAAAGTCATTTTTATAAAAATAATTTTCTAATTATTTTTAATTAAATTTTTAATTAAAAAACACTATTCACCCGAAAAAACTAATACTTGGATAATAATTTATGAAACTGTTATTTACCCATTTTATTGAATCACATTACTTAATCTAGGTGTCTAAATTATATTAAAACTTTCTTTGAGTGAAATTACTAATCCATTTGGTCACATTACTAATCCTAAGCGTAAAATCACTATTCATAATTTACTATTCATCAAAAATTAAGTTGATCTTATTAGACTCCAAATTCCTTACTGAACACTTTTGTAGAAGACAATTTTTTAAAAATCATTACACATCATTAATTATTTAGGGTTTACATAAATATTTTAAAATATCCTTTTTTCAAAATTCATCAATACAATACATCCTAAAATTATCCAGACATTTGAAATTTCACAAACATCGCTAAAGGAAGCAATCTCAATTCATTCATCCCAAAGGATTACACAAAGAAGCTAGGGTCTCATCACATAACCCCTTATAACACCGACATATGACCTAAGTGTAAGGTGTGCTATGGTGAGAGAATCTGAGGGAGGCTCAGATAACATTGCCCTAGTAGTAATCTCTACTAACTTGAACTTCTCCCGCAAGCGTTTCCGTTCAAGCTTGACACGCTGGAGTTCGGCTTGGGCTTGGTCCAAAGCGAAGTCCACAGATGCTACCTCCTTCCCAAGCTCTGATAAGTAGGCTTCATAAGGTTCGAGTCTACTGGATGAAGCCATCGACTCCTATTTATTCATTAACCATTAACATCTTATTAAATCATTAAGAGTAAGTTAATATACTACTCAAAAAGATTGGGTTGTTACAATACACGATCATCCTCTATAAACTCTAGGGGTAACAAAAGTCTATCAGCATACAACTTATGTCTACTTTGAGCCATAAACATATGTTTTTGAATAATATGAACTTGTTTTGACGTCTCCTACACGAGACTCAATCCCAAAAACTCTGACTCACCTTCCTCCATCCAGTATTGATGTGATCTTCATGGCCTACCATAAATATCCTCATATGGTTCCATCTGCATAGCTTCCTGATAACTATTTTTATAGGTGAGCTCCACCAAAGCTAGGTGATTCTCCTAATACCCACCGAAGTCTAAGAAACATACTCATAGAATATCCTCAAGCACTTGTATTATGACAACCCTTCTTTTATTACAAACTTAAACATGATTTATTACATAAACTATTCACTTGATACAACATGGAAGATCGAGAGGTCTAGTATCTTTGGGGATTAGAATCATTACATAACAACTTAAAACATTAAATACAACATCTTTATTGAAAACTTCCTTTACATGACCACTACATTCCCTCGTACTTAGCATTGCATGGGATAACCTGAGGACATGCATAAGAAAAGGGTGATCTATAAAGCCCAGTAAGGGAATAAACATGGAATACATAAAGAGTACAATACATGTTAGAAAATAGGAATATCAATAGAGCACAAGAGAAATATGGACATAAAGGCATGATAAAGCATGATAATCATAACATGGAAATGTGGCAACAACACTTAACATGGAATTAGCATGAGCCAAGGCCCATTGCACATGAAGCATGAGTAAATCCTCATTGCACATGAAGCACGAGTAAACCCTCGTTGCACTTGAATTAGCATGAGTCAACACTCATTGCATACGATGTATCATGATACTATACTTTACCCAATGCATTGGAGCGCTATAAAGGGCGCACCCTTCTTAGACATTTTATTTCATGCATAAGTGTGCCACATGGATCATAAAACATGGATTCATAAAACATAATCATTTATTCCACAAAAAAGGAATATGGAATGAAACTTTATAATCAATAAGTAAATGTGCATGAAGGTGAATACCCTTGATAGAGAAATGGGCATGATATTCACTACACAATGACATTGGCTTAGAAAATCGGTGTAATTTTGGCAGCGTAATAGCGTGATATAAGAATTCATAAAAATGGTTGATGAGAGAGAAAGGGGTGTCTCATCATATCTATATGAAATAGAAAGTAAGGGGGTCATATAGATACATGTCCCAAAATTTTTAATGGAATTTAGATTCATGATACAAAAGTATTGCTTGAATGTAAATGAGGAGAGAGAAGTTCCTTTCAAAATTTCGGCATAGTAATGGGTGTACATGGGAGGCATTTAATGAGAGAGAAAGGGGTCTCCCATCATTCAAACAATAATAGGGCATTATGGGGGAGGTGAGAAACCATACCCCAACATTTATAATTGAAATTAAAAGGGCATAACAATATTAAGAAAATTGGACAAAAAGTGAAAGGAAGAAAAACCCTTACTTGGAAGTGTGCTTCCAAAGGATTGAGAGAGGCTTCTTGGGAGCTTGGGGCACCTTGGGAGGATTATAGAGAGAGTAGGTCAGAGGTTGGACGAACTACAAAGGCTTTGAGTGAGTAGGAAGTGAGAGCTTGGGTGGGTTTATATAGGAAAGGTGAGTGAATTCTTTATTATTTAGGTTTGGGACCCCTTACATTAAACTAATCCAAACCACAAATCAGATCATGGTTTTTGCCCATGGTTTTTGAAAAAGGGGAGAGGAAAAAATATTTTATGAGGACAAAGTCCGAACTTCTTAAAATAATGGGGTTGCTTATGTGGAGGTGAGTCACACTCCCATGGAAAATAATTTAAAAAGACAAGATGTTTAATAAGTCTTGAGGGGTCCATTAATGTTTTGTAAAATAAGTCAAACAAAACCAAAATCACATTATTTTAATGGTAAAACATATATTGGCCGAAAATAAAGTTTATAATATTTTATTACATCACTATTGGGTCATTATGATGTCACAAAACACATTATATATTTAAACAGTATTTAATTTTTACCCAAAAATTTGACTGTCTCAGAAAATTATGAAAAATTCACCGTTGGATAATTTAGATGTCCTGATTCTAGAAATAACATTTATTTTATCTAAATAATTTTCTAAATATGTTAATTTTCACTTTTAAAATAAAAACCTATATTTATCAAAAATTCACGGGTTTTGACAAAAATAGCTTTTAAACCTTAATAAAAATTACAATTGTATTCATAAAATTATAAGATCATTTATATTTAATAAAAATTAATTTAATAATAATAATATTTTATTAAAATATTATTTAATTCAAAAATCCATTAATTCATCAAAATAGATTTCTTATCTGAATATTCACTAAAAAAATACTATTTGTTCTTTTAAAAAAAACTATTTACAAAGTGTCAATAATGACAAGAAGGTATATTAATTATTATATACAAAAAATAATATACATGAACATAGTACTAGCGATTTTTTACATAACCCCTTAAAATAGCCGCATAAGACCTAAGGGTAAGGTGTGCGATGGTGACAGACTCTTGGGGTGGCTCAGATAACATCACTCGAGTGGTAATCTCTATCAACTTCCACTTTTCCCGTAGATGGTCCCGTTCGAGCTTGACATGATGAAGCTTAACTTGGGCTTGGTCAAGAGCGAAACCCAAGGATTCCACCTCTTTTCCGAGCTCCAACAAATGGGCTTCGTATGGAACAATTCTACTAGATGAGGCCACCACTTCTTTTGTCTTAGTAAATTGGATTTGTTAAAGCCCTATATTTATACTAATCATGTGATCACTGTTCAACGACTATATTAGCAATGGTCAAAATTCTTAACATAAAACCAAATAAGTTGACATTTTATATAAACATTTTACATAAAGGTACATTTAATTAGATCAAGAGGGATTTCCATTAATGAAACTTTGGGTCGTTACAATATTCCCCACTTAAGAAATTTCGCCCTCGAAATTTTTTTTCCACACTAAAACAGATGTGGGTAACTCAGCTTCATCATTTCCTTTGATTCCCAAGTCACTTCTTCAAACTTATGGTTTCACCACAACACCTTGACGAGGGGCATTGTCTTATTTCGTAGAACTTTTTCTCTACGATCTAAGATCTTCACTGGTTTCTCCTTATAAGAAAGACCATCCTCCAACTATACCACCTCAGAAGAGAGTACATGTGAAGGGTCCGGTATGTACTTCCTTAATAGGGATACATGAAATACATCATGTAATTTGGCCATGGTAGGTGGAAGTGCTAGTCGATAGGCCATAGCCCTGACATGATCAATAATCTCAAAGGGGCCGATGTACCTTGGACTTAACTTCCCTTTCTTTCCAAACCTCATGACCTTCTTCCACAGAGATATGTGTAGAAAAACCATGTCTCCAACTTTAAACTCAATGTCTCGTCGATGATTATCTACATAACTCTTCTGTTAACTCTGGGCTGCCTTGATATGCTGCTGAATGGTTTTCACCTTCTCCACCATTTCCTTGACCATTTCCAGTCCAAGCAGCTTACGTTCACCGACCTCATCCCAACATGCTGGTGTTCTGTACCTTTTCCCATAAAGGGATTCATATGGTGCCATTTGGATGCTCGAGTGGAAACTATTATTATAAGAGAAATCAACCATAGGAAGATATTGATCCCATCCTCATTTAAAGTCCATTGAGAATGCTCTCAACATGTCCTCAAGTGTTTGGATAGTCCGCTAGGATTGGCCATCAGTTTGAGGATGATAGGCCGTATTCAGTTCAGTATTCTGAGCATGTTGAAGACTCTTCCAAAACTTAGAGGTGAATCTTGGATCTCGGTCAGACACAATAGATAGTGGTACTCCATGCAGCCTTACCACTTCCCTGATATATATCCGTGCCAGTTGATCCAATGAGAAATCCTCCTGAATAGCAGTGAAGTGTGCAGTCTTTGTAAGACTATCCACAACAACCCAGATTGCATTGTTGCCTTTGGATGTCCTCGGAAGTCCGGTAACAAAGTCTATGGTGATGTTCTCCCATTTCTATTCTGGTATGGGCAATGGTTGCATCATCCCCTTAGACTTCTACCTCTTTTCCTTCACTTTCTGGCACACCAGGCACTTTGATGTATATTCAACGATCTCCTTCTTCATATTATCCCACCAAAAGTTTTCTCAGAGATCTCGATACATCTTTGTGTTCCCTGGGTGAATAGAGAAATTTGAACTATGTGCACCATCCAAAAGTTCCTTCTTCAACTCCGGACTTGATGGAACACATAGTATTTTCCCAAATCGCACAATTCCTTCTTCATTAAAATTAAACTCCGAGGATTTCCCTTTTTTTATATCTTCTAATTTTTCCTGAATTCCCACATCATCCTTTTGAGCATCTTTTAACCTTTCCAAAAGAGACGATTGAGCAATCATTTGTGAAAGGATTGATGATGTTCCCTTCTTTATGATTCCCATGTCCATCTTCATTAAGTCTAAGAATATTAGATCCTTCTCAATTCTCATCATTGATAGAATCGCTGGGTCCTTTCTACTTAGGGCATCTGCCACCTTGTTCGCTTTCCCAGGGTGGTAATGTATTGAACATTCATAATCCTTGATGAGATCTATCCATCTTCTCTGGCGCATATTAATCTCTTTCTGTGTGAATATATATTTAAGACTCTTGTGGTCAGTATATATCTCACATTTCTACCCATATAGATAATGCCGCCAGATTTTCAAGGTAAAGATCACCGCCGCCAACTCCAGATCATGTGTTGGATAGTTTTTCTTATGGATTTTCAACTGCCTTGAAGCATAGGATATAAATTTATCATTTTGCATCAGCACACAACCTAAGCCCTTCTTCGAAGCATCACTGAATACCACAAAAGGTTCCCCACTTGTGGGTAAAGTGAGCACGAGCGTAGTGATAAGCCTCATTTTCAGCTCCTTGAAGATTTCTTCGCATTCATCACTCCAAGAAAACTTTACTCCCTTTCAAGTTATCTTGGTAAGAGGGTTGGACAATCGTGAGAAATTTCTCACAAATTGTCGATAATATCCTACTAACCCCAAGAAGCTACGGATATCCGTTACCGATGTTGGCCTCAGACATCCCTCAATTGCATCTGTTTTGGAGGGATCCATAGATATCCCATTGTTTGTGATGATATGACCCAAGAATGAGACCTTCTTCAACCAGAACTCACACTTTATGTACTTTTCATAGAGATTCTCCTTGCTAAAAGTCTCTAGTACAGTTCTTAAATGCTCCTCATGATCCTCCTTGGTTTTGGAGTATATTAGAATATCATCTATAAATACTACCACAAATTTGTCGAGGTAACCTCTAAAGACTCTATTCATCAAGTCCATGAAGATTTATGGAGTATTAGTGAGTCTGAAAGGCATTACTATGAATTCATAGTTCCTGTATCTTATGCGAAAATCAGTCTTGGGGATATCTTCCTTCTTCAACCTTACTTGATAATATCCTGACCGCAAGTCCACCTTGGAGAAGTATTGTGCTCCACACAGCTGATCGAACAAGTCATCAATTCGTGGGAGAGGATACTTTTTCTTTATCGTGATTTTGTTAAGCTCATGATAATCGATGAAAAGGTGCATTGACCCATCCTTCTTCTTGACAAAGAGGATTGGTGCACCCCATGGTGAAGCACATGGGTGTATAAAGCCTTTATCCAGATTCTCCTATAGTTATTTCTTCAGATCTTCAAGCTCCACGATATCCATTCTATATAGAGTCTTGGATATTGGTAGAGCCCCTGGTATAATTTCAATTGAGAATTCAACATCTCTTCTAGGAGGAAGACCAGGCAGTTCCTTGGGAAACACTTCAGCGAATTCCCTCACAATAGGCATTTCTTCAAGGATGGTTTCTTCCTTGGACTCAATCATCTGAGCTAGATACGCGTTCTCATAGGGCAGTAATATCCATGCTTGAGATGATGGAGCTAAATGAGATTCATCTTCATCCTTAAACTTGTAAAGAATTAGGGGTCGATTCTCCATATGGAGTGTGATTTCCCTTTCCTGACAATTTATATTGGCTCTATATAAGGAAAGACAATCCATGCCAAGAATTGCATCAAATTCCACCAGAGGGAGTATGATGTGGTTTTCTGGGAAATTCAATCCACAGATTATAAAAGGGGAGGACTTATATTCATGGGATGCAATGATTGCCCCATTTGCCGTACTCACCGACATCTTCACTTCCATGATTTGTGGTGGTGCTGGGATTAATCTACTAAACTTTTGAGATATAAAAGAATTCGTAGAACCTGAATCAAAAATTAAGTTCGATATTATTGAATGAATAACTAGTGTACCTGTCACCACTTCGTTTTTGGGGTTTACTTCAGCAGAAGGGATGGAAAAAGATCTTCCTTGCTGCCTTGGAGGTTGTTGGTTGCCTCCGAAAACCCTTGGATTAGGGCACTAATTTGCAAAATGCCCTGATTATTTGCAGTTGTAGCAATGAACAACGCGTTGAGGTTCGAACAGAGCGTTCCTCTCCTCTATCGTAGCCGCGGGTCTTTCTTGCCGATAGTTAACAGCTAGGTGCCCTTCTCTTCCAAACCTAAAGCATTTCCTTGTCACCTTGAGGCAATTTCCAGGGTGCTTCTTTCTTCACTTTTGGAAATTGGGGTGATGGATCTTCTTAGCACCATTGGATTTATCCATCGGACCGCCAGCATTGAATTCCACCTTACGCTTCTTGTCCCCATGATACCCCTATGATTCCCAGATCTCCATTTCGACCTTGAGGGCACATCAGACAATTTCCTCATAGCTGTCGAAGTAACAGATCGCTAATGCTTTCCGTAGGCTAGGCTTCATCCCACCAAAGAAGCGGTCAACTTTGCATTCGGGGGTAATGATAAAGCCAGAAGCGTATCGTGCAAGCCTTGTGAAGTTTTCCTCGTACGCTCCAACAGATTCTTCATCTTTTTTCTTAAGGGAAAGGAAGTCCCTTTCCATCTTAAGCCGGAGGGTGCGAGGAAAATATTTATCAAAAAACATCTTCCATAAATCCTTCCATTCCAACACCTCGATCTCCTCCTCAGGCTTCATATTTTTGATCAATGTCCACCATTGATTAGCTTCACCCTCCATATGATAATCCACCAGGAGAACCTTCTCTTGTTCAGAACATTGAAGGATGGAGAAGATCTTTTCAATGGAGTTGATCCATTGTTCAGCGATCGTGGGATCGGATGATCCAATAAAAGTAGGAGGCCTTTGTCTCATGAAGTTCTCGATAGAGACTTGTTATTTCTTAGGGGGGTTGAACGTTCCTCTTGACCCGTGTTTCTATTCAAATCTTGAGTTATCTTAGAGAGAAGCATGACAAAGTTCACGATTCCCGCTCCCATTGGATTGGGCATCTCATTAGTACAATCATCACACTGATCTTCACATCGGTTGTTATCCCGAGTCCTCCTATTACCGGCCATTGGCTGGAATAAAAGGAAAGTTAGGGATAACACATAAAGGGTAATCCAAAGACAAAATTTGATGACTTATAAATTAAATTTTATTTCCTTAACTTATGAATCTATAGGCTTCAATCTAGGCTTCTCATGATCTACTCTCTAACATATATTCTCAGGGGCATTTTTTTAATTCCCTTAATAAGGGTTCATACTAAGCTTGTGAATTTATCAAAACATATCCCCTAGGAGTGTCGTAACCAAGAGTGTAGCAAGGCCCGTTGTCATGCACCAGTTCCCGTTCGAGTCTATCTCAAAGCGGTGTTTTCGGATTTTACCCCTAGAATACATCTGTGCCAGAGCCACTTCTACCTGCTCGTATCCATACAGGGATGTATTTGCTTGATAGCCCACTTAATCAATACTCACCAAAACTTATGGACATTTTTATTGTACTTAGTCTTGTATATAAGGATTTAATAGGGTTTTCTAATCCTAATCCCAAAAATAACTAAACCTATCCCCTGATACCAACTATAATAACCCTGCTTTTATTACAAACTTAAAAATGATTTATTACATAAACTATTCACTTGATAAAACATGGAAGATCAAGAGGTCTAGTGTCTTTGGGGCTTAGGATCATTACATAACAACTTAAAACATGAAATAAAATATTTTTATTGAAAACTTCCTTTACATGACCACTACATTCTCTTGTACTTAGCATTGCATGGGATAACCTGAGGACATGCATAAGAAAAGGGCGAACTATAAAGAGCAGTAAGAGAATAAACATGGAATACATGAGGGGTAAAATACATGTTAGAAAATAGGCATATCAATAGAGCACAAGAGAAAAATGGACATAAAGGCATGATAAAGCATGATAATCATAACATGGAAATGTGGCAACAACACTTAACATGGAATTAGCATGAGCCAAGGCCCATTCCACATGAAGCATGAGTAAATACTCATTGCACATGAATCACGAGTAAACCCTCATTGCACTTGAATTAGAATGATTCAACATTCATTGCACATGACGTATCATGATACTATACTTTACCCAATGCATTGGAGCGCTATAAGTGCGCACCCTTCTTAGACATTTCATTTCATACATAAGTGTGCCACATGGACCATAAAACATGGATTCATAAAATATAATAATTTATTCCACGACAAAGGAATGCGGAATGAAACTTTATAATCAATAAGTAAATGTGCATGAAGGTGAATACCCTTGATGGAGAAATGGGCATGGTATTCACTACACAATGGCATTGGCTTAGAAAATCGGTGTAATTTTGGCAGCGTAACAGCGTGATATAAGAATTCATAAAAATGGTTGTTGAGAGAGAAAGGGACGTCTCCTAATATCTATATGAAATGGACAGTAAGGGGGTCATATAGATACATGTCCCAACAATTGTAATGAAATTTAGTTTCATGATACAAAAGTATTGCTTGAATGTAAATGAGGAGAGAGAAGTTCCTTTCGGAATTTCAGCGTAGTAACAGGTGTACATGGGAGGAATTTAATGAGAGATAAAGGGGTCATCATTCAAAAAATAAGAGGTCAGTATAGGGGAGGTGCGAAACCATACCCCATCATTTATAATTGAAATTAAAATGGCATAACAATATTAAGAAAATTGGACAAAAATTGAAAGGAAGAAAAACCCTTACTTGGAAGTGTGCTTCCAAAGGCTTGAGAGAGGCTTGAGAGAGGCTTCTTGGGAGCTTGGGGCACCTTGAGAGGATTATAGAGAGAGTAGGGCAGAGGTTGAACGAACTCCAAAGGCTTTGAGTGAGGAGGAAGTGGGATCTTGGGTGGGTTTATATAGGAAAGGTGAGTGAATTCTTTATTATTTAGGTTTGGGACCCCTTACATTAAACTAATCCAAACCACAAATCAGCTCATGGTTTTTGGAAAAGGGGATAGGAAAAAAATATTTTATAATGCCAAAGTCCGAACTTCTTAAAATAATGGGGTTGCTTATGTGGAGGTGAGTCACACTCCCATGGAAAATAATTTAAAAAGACAAGATGTTTAATAAGTCTTGAGGGGTCCATTAATGCTTTGTAAAATAAGTCAAACAAACCCAAAATCACATTATTTTAATGGTAAAAACTATATTGGACGAACGTAAATCTTATAGTATTTTATTACATCACTATTGGGTCATTATGATGTCATAAAACACATTATATATTTAAACAGTATTTAATTTTTACCCAAAAATTTGACTGTCTCAGAAAATAATGAAAAATTCACCATTGGATAATTTCGACGTCCTGATTCCAGAAATAAAATTTATTTTATCTAAATAATTTTCTAAATATTTTAATTTTCACTTTTAAAATAAAAACCGTCATTTATCGAAAATTCACGGGTTTTGACAAAAAATGGCTTTCAAACCTTAATAAAAATTACAATTGCATTCATAAAATTATAAGATCATTTATATTTAATAAAAATTAATTTAATAATAATAATAATATTTTGTTAAAATATTATTTATTTCAAAAATCCATTAATTCATCAAAATATATTTCTTATCTGAATATTAACTAAAAAAATAGTATTTGTGCTTAAAAAAAAACTATTTACAAAGTGTCAATAATGAAAAGAAGGTATATTCATTATTATATACAAAAAATAATTTACATGAACATAATACTAGAGATTTGTTACATAACCCCTTAAAATAGCCACATAAGACCTAAGGATAAGGTGTGCGATAATGATAGACTCTTGGGGTGACTCAGATAACATCGCTCGAGTGGTAATCTCTATCAACTTCCACTTTTCCCGTAGATGGTCCCATTCGAGCTTGACATGATGAAGCTCAGATTGAGCTTGGTCAAGAGAAAAACCCAATGATGCCACCTCTTTTCCGAGCTCTGAAAAATGGGCTTCGTATGGAGCAATTCTACTAGATAAGGCCATCACTTCTTTTGTCTGAGTAAATTGGATTTGTTAAATCCCTATATTTATACTAATCATGTGATCACTGTTCAATGGCTATATTAGCAACGATCAAAATTCTTAACATAAAACCAAAGAAGTTGACATTTTATATAAACATTTTACATAAAGAGACATTTAATTTGATCAAGAGGGATTTCCATTAATGAAACTTTGGGTCGTTACATGTATAGTATGCTCCCACTACCCATCAATTTGTGGGTGGAATGTTATACTCAATAAAAATTGTGTACCAAGCAACTTCTGCAAGACCTTCCAGAATCGCGAAGTAAAATGTGAGTCATGATTTGAAATAACAATCTATGGAACCTCGTAAAGACAAAATATTTCCCAAACGTACAAGTCTCTAAACTGCTCCACTGAAAAGTCTCTCATATGAGCAAGAAATGCATTACATTATTAATTCGATCTACAACCACCAAAATATCACCATTCTTACAAGGCATCCTCAGGAGTCCCACAACAAAATCCATAGTCACATCATCCCACTTCCATTTTAGAATGGGAAACGTCTGTAGTAAATATTAAGGTTGTTTATTCTTGGAATTCACCTGTTGATAGGCGTATCATCATGTCAAAAACCCTTCTATCTCCCTTTTCATGTTTGGACACCAAAACTATCGTCGTTGGTCATGGTAAAATTTGGTCACACCTAGATGTACCACCCACTTTGAGGCATGAAATCCACACATCAGATCCTCCCATATGCTTGTAGGCACAATAACCCAATTCCTGACATAAATGGTCTCATCCTCATCTATAATCTAGTCTGAAGGTGTATTCCCTCATTCAAGACTTTCCCTCAAGGTCAAAAATTCCAAATCATCATACTCTCTATCCCTAATCCCTCTCAAAAGATATCCTCGGGACATGCACCTGATGGATTCTCTGTAGGAGGAGAGCACGTCGTCCTTTTCAGAGGATGTAACATGGTACCAGCTGCTTTACAGGAGGAGGTGCTGAGAGAGTTTCACACTTTCCCATTAGCAGTACATCCAGGAGTGGAGAAGATGTACCAGGATCTCAGATGACAGCACTGGTGGCCGGGTATGAAGAAGGCTGTAGGAGAGTTCGTTTCACGATGCCTCACCTGCCAACAGGTGAAGGTAGAGCACCAGGTACCAGCAGGATTGGTACAACCCTTGGAGGTCCCAGAGTGGTAGTGGGATGAAATATCTATGGATTTCATGACTGGACTTCCACGTACTTCCAGAGGACATGACTCCATTTGGGTTATCGTCGACCGACTCACCAAGTCGGCCCACTTCTTACCCATCAGAGAACAGGGCTCAGTGGAGAGCTTGGGACGCCTCTACATTCAGAAGATTATACGGCTTCATGGTGTTCCATCATCTATCGTATCTGATCGAGATTCTCACTTTACTTCCCGACTTTGGAAGGGGTTGCAGGAGGCATTCGGGACAAAGTTACGCCTAAGCACCGCTTTTCACCCTCAGACGGAGAGGAACATTCAGACTCTCGAGGACATGCTCCGTGCATGTGTCCTCAACTTTGGTCGTAGCTGGGAGGATCACCTACCCTTGGTGGAGTTTGCGTACAACAACAGCTACCACTCCACCATCGGGATGGCACCATACGAGGCATTGTATGGCTGACCTTGTAGATCACCTCTGTGCTGGAAAGACCCTAGGGAGTCAGCACTTATGGGACCAAAGATGGTCCATGCCACGATAGAGAAGGTCCAGGTCATCCAGGAGCGGATGAGGACATCTCAGAGCCGACAGAAGTCTTATGATGACAGGAGGTGGAGACCACTAGAGTTGGAGGATGGCGGCCACGTTTTCTTATAGGTCTCACCTTGACATGGATTACGGAGATTTGGTCGGGGCAGCAAGTTATCTCCACGCATCATCGGACCATTCCAGGTTCTCAGCAGGATAGGCGAGGTGGCTTATCACCTGGATCTACCACCTCAGTTGCACCGGGTGCACGACGTCTTCCACGTATCTCAGCTGAGGAGATACGTGCACGACCTGATGCATATCATCGACCATGGGGAGCTGGACATTGATGACGTGGCCACTTTTGCGGAGGTCCCAGTGGAGATCGAGAATCGACAGGAGCGGGTCCTACATGGGCGGTCGATTCGTCCAGTGCGTATCAGGTGGCAGCATGAGAACCTCCAGGAGAGTACTTGGGAGCGGGAGGCTCAGATACATGCTCAATACCCTCATTTGTTCCCCTAGTTTGTGATGTATATTTACGGGGACGTAAAGCCCTGAGGTGGTAGTAATGTAAAGACCCGTAAATTTCAAGGAAATTTTTTTCTTAAATTCTTTGGGATTTTACGAGTACACAGTTTCTGACAGCACCTAATTCCGAGGCCTGGTGTGCCCAGAATCAATTTCCGAAGTTTAGCTTGGGTACGTTTAGTGAACGAACGAGCGGGTTTTTTTCTAACTTTTGAACTGGTGCTCGGAATTAAAATCTGAGGGCACCGATGAAACCGCAGCGCCGATAATTGCTTAAGAAGATCTTTACTGGAGTTGCGTTTTCTCGGGAGGAGTTGTTAAAAATTAGGGAATTAAATGATAGGTAAAATAAATTGTGTGCAAATTTATTTTACCCATGGTAGTTTAATTTTCTCATGGGAAGTTGTTGGTGGGGCCCACAACCACCCAACTTCCCATGTGAGGTTATGAGGGCGGTGGGGCCCACACGAGAACCCATCATCTCATATTCTCAAACTCCTCTAATCTCCCTCTTAAGTATGTAACCCTTAAAACCTCCCATTAATTTGTGACCTTCCCTCTCCCCACATTTATTCAATTCCAACTCTTTAATTTAATTAAGTGAGTTATGTATTTTGAAATTTGTAATTTTGAAAGGCATGACTTAAGATAATAAAATGAGAGGGATCTTATTTTATTAGGTTGGCTTGTGGTGTAAGGGGATTGGGAGAATAAAACTCTAAGTCTGAAGAACTTCATCTTCTTCGGGAAGAACGCCGTCACCGCAAGGAGAGATCGACGTGCCTTCTCTTCTCCTCTTCGAAACCGGTGTGTGACACCTTTCCCGAAGAACGACGACGCGCCCTCTTTCGATCTTCTTCCCGCGTCAACGGAAGGGATACGCCGCTCCTCCTCAGACGTTCACTGTCAACGTACATGGAGCCTCACCCGCGACACCGTATTCCACGACGCAAACTTCCTCGAACATATTTGAGGTTGGGGATTGTTTTACGTTTGAGATTATTTTGGCGTTCATCGTTAAATAATTAGCCACTTGTTATCAAAATAACGGGAGGAGGCCAGACCGCACAAACACGGCCGACCCTCCTCCCCATTGTTGTTGTGCTTCGTTATGGATTGGAACAGAGGCGACGCGGTGCCTTCGCACCGTGCGGGAATGAGGGGAACCACGGCAGGTGCGGGCCGCGATGAAGGAGTGCGGCGCCGTTGAGGCCGCGACCGGAGCCGGGCCGCGGCGGAGGAGTGCGGCACCGTCGCGTCGCGCTGGTCGGACAAGGGCCGCGGCGGTGTAGAGGAGGGCGGCCGGATCTGCCGGCCGCCGACGATTCAGAAGGCGGGACCCGCGGGGGGTCCCGCGGCGGCACACCGGTCGGCCATTACGGCGGGCCGGATTTCGGGAAGTACGGGGGTTGTAACCCCCGATGACTGGCAAAGGGCAGGCCCCTCCAAGTGGGGGCCACCATTTCAAAACAAGGGGGGCAGCGCCCCCCCCCTTCCGCGTCCGCTCAGCGCGCGAGCGCCCGCACCGGGCCGAACCGCCCACGCCGGGCCGGGCCATTCGCGCAGGGCCGGGCCGCCCGCGCAGGGCCGGGCCGGGCCGCCAGCGCAGGGCCGGCCCCCGCGCTGGTCCGGGCCGCACCGGCCGGGCCGGGCCGACCCAGGGGTATCGGGCCGGGTCGGACCAGGTCGAACCGGGCCCGGACCCCCTGATTTCCGGACAGATCCGTTCAAACGCCCATAAATTGGGCTACGGACCTATGATCGACGCAACGTTAGTTGCGTAGCGATACATGGATCGATATGGTCATTTCGGTATATTACACTCAAGGTTTCGGAGAACTTTGGGTAGAGCCGGGTTGGTTTGAACACGAAACTAACCGGGCCCTTGGAGAAAAAACGCTTATAACTTGAGCTCTGGACGTCCGATTGACGTGCCATCAACTTTGTTGGATTCCTCTTAGTGAGACGGTTCTTTTGGATTACTCAGCTCTGGGTTTGGACATAACTGGAGTATGGTTAGTTTGGTTTTAGCTTAAAAACCAACCGGGCCCCTGAGACGAAAAAGACAATAACTCTCAGACCGGGCGTCCGATCGACACGTCGTCTGTCGCGTTGAGTTCCTATGGACGAGAAGGAACTTTGGTATACATAAAATTCGGACTTCGTGTCAGTTTATGTATCAACCCCCTTGGCTTGTGGAGCGGACCCTCCCGGAATCGAGCATGCTGTGTGCGGGAACCCTAGAGCTGGCTGCGACTGCGACGACGATGACGACTGTATTGGGATCCTCCGTGGGTTCGACAACGACGACGACCGTACTGGAATCCTCTATGGGTTCGACGGTGATGACTACTATTCTTGTATCCTATGTGGGTCCGACAGTACTTGACAACCGTTCTTGTATCCTATGTGGTTTCGACAGTATTTGACTCTGTACTTGTATCCTATGTGGGTTCGGCAGAGTAGCTGGTCTTGTATCCTTTGTGGGTCCGACAACTTAGCTGGTCTTGTATCCTATGTGGGTCCGACAGCTTAGCTGGTCTTGTATCCTATGTGGGTCTGACAGCTTAGATGAATCAGTGGCTACATCTGATCATCTCTATCGCCTTACGAGAAGTATACCTGTGTGAGTTGAGTATTGAATTTCAATCATTATCTTCGATAAGATTGACTTGATTTCCTGTGTGGATTGGGTTGTGCTTTCCTGTGTGGTTTGGGTTGTACTATCCTGTGTGGACTAGATAGAACTTGGCTCGGATATTGGAGCCGAACTAGAATTGATGACTTAGGTATATGTATGGGCATATACCTAAGTAGAGTTGGTTGTTACTTCGTGATTGTAACTTTACCTTGTGGTTTATCCTACATGGATTCTGGGAGACCTTCGGGGTCCCTACTGAGTAGCGTATACTCACCCATGCACGGACTATGCCCGCACTACGTTGTGTTGGATGCAGATGGCAGACAATGCTGATTGAGGTGGGAGCACGTGTAGCTGGACGATACCTGGAGGTAGATCAATGGACGGGACATGCTTAGAGCGGACGGTTGGAGCTGAGGAGTAGAGGAGACTATCTGTACCCACCATTCAGGTGGGATTTCCAGAGGACGGCTCGGACTCGCTGCTTTAATTTCCAGTTGCGGTACTTCCATTTCAGTTGTACTTTTCTTTCAGTTGGGTTTGTATTCTGGCCCATTTACTTTCCAACACTTACTTTTGTACTCAATTTACTTAGTGTTTACTTTCCTTGCGTACTCTGTGGTGTTTGTTTACTTTATAAAGGCAATGCCTTCCCATTTATCGGGATTTAAACCTTTGGTGCTAGTCGCATGCCCCTGGCCTATTGAAGGCGGGCTTGGGGTAGTCACAGCATGGGCCCCGAGGATGGGTCGTGACAGGTTTTCCTAACCGTGTGACTAAATCGTGCGCGGCAAGAAACTACCTCCTTAAAAAGTGAATTTCACTCAATTTTCCCTTTAACTAACTCATTTTTCCTCCTATGTAGCACTAAATCAGGATTTTTCTTTTCCAAATGTCAAGAAATGTTCTCCCATCGATCTGGAGGTGATATGAAGGCTTCTCTTGGTGATTAGAGGCTGATTCCTCACGGTATCTGATCATTCTTAGTTGTTCTTGGTGCTTTTATTAGATTTACTTCGTACTCTCTCTCATTTTTTTAGATCTATACCCATTGTGGGTAGATATAAGGTTTTGGATTCCAAATATGTCTATATTTTTCCTTTTTAATGATACGGGAGGAGATCTAAGGTGGGTTTATGAAAATTCAACCCGGTTTTGTGACGTTTTTTTGTACCATTTATCATTTTCACCAAAACTCTTGAGGTAGGTGGATTCACTCTAGAATCCTCTTGATAGAACTGATTGGATTAGTTTCAAATTGATTTAATTGCATTAAATTTATTATTATATTATGGTGAAAAGTGTTTTATAAATCCTCTTAATTTTTTTTATTTAAAATGGTTTTTTCATTGAAATGGTTTGATGGAAAATGTTTTCAATAAAAAGGTTGTTTTATTGAAATGGGTTTGGCATGGTTTTGGGCATACTTTGTGTGTGTGTTCATATTGCATTTACAAGGCTTGGTTGAAATATGAGCTTGTGCTTGGTGAAAAAGGTTTAATGGAACATGGGATATAATTACTTTGTGATGACATGGTAGATCGATGAGAGACCGCTCATGATTATGGAACTGTCATAGTGATGCATGCATGAGTGATGGTGTGGATATGTGGAATGGAATGGTTATGACAAAGGGAACTTGTGAAATGGGTTTTAAAGCATTTTTTGATTTCTTTCTTTGGGAAAGGGATTTTTTTGGAAAATTGGTTGATATGGAACTTGTTTATATTTAGTTATAAACTATTTTAGAAATTGTTTTATATAAATTGTTTTATATAAATGTTTCTAACTTTTCTATCCTAGTGACATGAGTAGGGAAGTCATTGGGAAGAACCTACTAAGTTTTAGTACTCACCCCTTCTTTGAAACTTTGGTGCTTTTGCAGATTTCATATACTAGGACATGGGAAAAGGTAAAGTATCACACATCTTTAGTACTACCTCATGATACTTGGACTATTTGGTGAAGTTGAAGCACAGATCTTGTGGAGCCATGGAGTCTTGTGGTTGTCTCTGAGTTTTGATAGCTTTTCTTCTGCTGTTTACTTTGATGTTAGTTTGTCTTCTGCTATGGTACTCATTAGTTGGTGTGATATAAATGAAATGTTTGAACTGTATTTTATTTTATCATGTATCATGTAGTGTTTTATTTGGTTATGGTTTGTTAGATGTTTGTTTTATTTTCAAATGGAAAATCTTCCCCCACGTATATCGAAGCCCTTCAGCATTTATTGCTAGCCTTTGTCACCTTGGGGATATCAGTTAAGGCCAAGTGACATTCCTCTATCTTCTCAATCCAATTATGAGAAGGAGGGACATTACACACGGTATCGGTTTTTTGGGGTCCAAAAGTCTATTTGAGACAAGTGGTATCATCTTGGTCCTTTCCTTGTGGAACAGTAGCCATCCGTTATGTCGGCCTTGGAGTTGAATTTTATTCTTGTCTATTCTTTGGGTTGGGATCATAGAAAGGAGTAGGATTGTCATCACTTGAAATGTAGAGCATGAAAAGATGCATCTAACCTTTTTATGATGAACTTCAAGTTACTAGGGAGTTGGGTACATAAGTGTTTTGGAGACACTTATAGGATTTTGAAATATCATTGTTATGGGTTTAACCAATGATATGAACATGCCATGTATTAAAGGAATAAATTCACACTAGGAGTGCATATCTAATTTTGAGTAATGATATATGATTTGGTGCAATGTGTTGTTTTTTGGAAAAATGTTAAAGTTATTTTCAAAGGAAAGATTTTGAAAAAGAGTATGATTGTGGTATTTTTGAAAATATTTGATTTTTCAAAATAATGTAGAGATTTTTAAAAAATAGTTGAACATGGAAAAGGTTGATTTTGGAAAGAAATTTTGTAATAGTTTATGTGATATAATTTGAAATGATAAACCTTCATCTGATAGAGAGTAAAATTTATGACGTTTTTGGTATGTTTTGAAAATGGCACATGATAGGAATCATAAAAAACAACTAGAAAAAGTTGTGGAGAATGTGGTTACACCTGAGCCATAAGTGAACCAACAATTAATTCAGAGTATCATCCAAGCGTTTCAAGCTATGGACATAGGGAATCAGATGGATGATCCAAAAAAGTGGATCATTCCATCTAGTTCCAGAAGCAGAATCCACTGATCTTCCGTGGTGATTCTGAACTAGAAAAGGTAGAGGTGTGGCTAAATATGATGAATCATATCATTTATTTCATCAGCACACCAGTAGAGTTGAAAGTCAATATGGTGACATATATGATATAGGATCTTGCATGCCAGTGGTGAGATCAAGTGGTTCAGGCTAAAGTGGTTCAAGGCCTTAGTTTGGAGGATTTTTCAAGAATTTTTCAACAAAAAATTCAATCCTCACTCGTTAAAGATTCAGAGAACAATATAATTCTTCAGCCTAAAGTAGGAAAATCTCTCAATCACCGAGTATGTAGCTAAATTCATGAATTTAGTCCACTTTTCACCCGAAGTTGTTTCTTGTGCATCCTTGAAGACATGCATCTTTGAATCTGGGCTGAGACATGAGATTTTATTGAATATTGATGTGCTCTATATTATGGATTATATAAAGATCATGAATAGAGAGATGATGAATGAAAGAGACATATCAGGAGATATGGGATGAGGAAGTTTGTTGATACCCATGGGAACCAGTGGGAACTCTAATGCTGGGGGAAAGCGGAAGAGGGACACCTACTTATAAGGTGGGAACATGAATCAAAACCAAATAGATGGATCAATGAATCTTCCTCTAAGACCCACGACAAAATAGGGATGTTTCTAATGTGGTTCCTTCGACCACATGAAGAGAGAGTGTACAACACCGCCAAGAGAATTCCATAATTTCAATAATATGGGACATCTCCAGCACTATTTCCACAGTGCTCTGAGGTTAGGTGCTCGAGACACTTCTCACGTATCACAGGCAGCATATGATTTAACGAGGTGAGGATAAAATAATCAGTATCATCACCAAAATATATCTATCCATGTAAATTATATGAATACCATGACTCCTCAGCAATGGAAATCTCAGTAGGTAAATAAAGAACAAAGTGTAGCGATGAAGCAATTATATGGAGCTGAGAAGGTGATTCTGGATGATCAGGTTGGAATATCTACTGTGAGAGGTATGATTATTTTGAATTATACCCTTATTAAAAGTTCTATTTGATACTAGTTCATCACATTACCTTTTTTCTTCTAGTGCTATTGATTTTCTAAGTTTAAAACTTGAGATGATTCCCTCTGTGATAAAACATCAAACTCCTCTTGGTCAAAGAGAATGTCAAGCCTTGTGTGTAGATCATGTTCTATAAACATTGATAGAGTCTAGCTAAAATGGTATTTTTCTATATTGGACATGGATTTCTACAATATAATATTGGGTATGGATTGGTTGACAATGTTCAAGGTTCACATCGACAGTTATACCAGAAAGGTTAGTTTCACAACTGAAGATGGCGTCAAGCATCTCTATCGAGGAGACCAGAGTGTAAAGGCAGGTGTAACAAGATTGTTGGAACCTGTAGTGGGAACAATATCTTACTAGTTGGAAACATTGACCTTGGAATTTATGGAAGAGATCAAAATTAATAGTTTTCCATCTGTGGTGGATCAGTTTCTAAATGTTTTTCTTGAAAACTTATCAGGGTTACCACCTATAAGAGAAGTGGAGGTTGTGATTGATCCCTTTACAGGGAACAATCCTATTTCCCTTCCGTCTTATAGGAATGAAAGGGAGTTTATGGTGCAGTTGGAAGAGCTGAAAAGAAAGGGTTTTAGAGATCAATTGAGGGGATCTCAGTGGTTCTCCAAAATTGACTTGCGGTCAGGATATCACCAATTGCGAGTTTGGAAGGAGGATATTCCAAAGACAAATTTCAGAAGTAGATATAACCATTATGAGTATGTGGTAATGTATTTAGGTCTTAAGAATTAACCCACAGTCTTTATTTCATTGATAAATTGGATATTTCAGTGACCTATGGATTCTTTTGTGGTGGTGTTTGTGGATGAAATACTGGTGTATTCAAGGACAAGGGCTGAGCATGAGCAACACTTAGCGACAGTGTTGAGAATCTTAAGATATAATCATATGTATTCCAAACTATCAAATTATGATTTTTTGATACAATAGGTATACTTTATTGGATATATAATTTATAAAAAAGGTGTTTCAGTGGATTAGGAGATGATAGAAGCTGTTATCTCTTGAAAACTGCTGAAGAGCGTATTTGAGATACAGATCTTCCTTGGTCTAGTTGGTTATTATTGACACTTTTTCATGAATTCTCACGACCATATTCACCTATGATAGCCTTTAAAAAGAATAATGTTTCATTCTAATGGATTGAGGAATGCCAAAAATATTTTCAAGCATTGAAAGTTTTCCTTACATCAGCACCTTTCTTGATATTTCTAGAATCAATTCAAGGGTATGTGGTGCATTGTGATGCTTTGGGATTTGGGTTGGGGTGTGTTCTCATGCAAGGAGACTTTGTTGTTGCTTATGGCTCAAGGAAGTTAAGGGTACATGATAAGAACTAACCAACACATGATTCAGAGTTAGCTACTGTAGTCCATGCTTTGATGAATTGTCGTCATTACCTCATTGGTGAGAAATTTAATGTGTTTATGGATCATAAGAGCTTGAAACATATTTTATCACAAATAAATTTGAATATAAGGAAAAAAATATGGATAGATTATCTCCAAATGTTTGACTTTGACTTGATGTATACATTGGGGAAAGGCAATACGGTGGTATATGCATTAAGTAATAATTCTTATACTCAGTTAGAAAGAGTCCTTAGATGAGTAGAAATTGATATCGATCCTAGCCAACATGAGTTTGTAATGTGAAGACCAGGGTGATGTTGTAGTTTTCTTTCCCGTTTCTTTAATTCCTAATTTGGTGAATATGGTTAAATAGGCACAGATATCTGATGCAGAATGCGTGGATAGGAGGTCAAAACTCAATAGTGAGGAGACCATTGAGGGATGGGGCTAGATGGGAGTTCAGTGTTGTGGTTTAGAAATTAGATGGTTGTACTTATGGATTCTTAGGAACAACTTCTTCATGATTACCACCATTCAATATGGGTTGTTCATTCGGGAATACATAAAATGAATAAGGTGTTGAAAGCGTAGTTTTGGTGGGTTGACATGAAAAGTAAGGTGGATGTCTTTGTTTCAAAATGATTAACTTGTCAGTAGGTTAAGGAAGATAATCAATGACCAACAAGTATGTTACAGTCTTTACCTATCTTTATTTGAAAATGGTAGCATATAAATATGGATTTTTTATAGGTCTCCCAAGAATGGTTCAAAGGCACAATGCTATATGAGTGACAATGGACTAACTTACCAAGTCGACCCATTTCATCCCTATTCATGAAACTCATATGGTGGAAGATCTATCCAAAATATATATCTATGAAGTGGTAATGAGATATGGCATACCAGTTTCAATCATATCAGATAGATATCCAAGGTTCACATCTTATTTCTAGAAATCCTTATAGAAATACCTTGGGACTCAGTAGACTATGAGTATGGTGTATCATCCTCAGATGGATGAACAATTCAAATAGATGATACAAATGTTGGAATACATGCTGCAGGATTGTGTAATAGATTTTGGTGGCTCATGGGAAGAGAACATACCCTTGACAGAGTTCTCATATAACAATAGCTACCGGGCCTTGATACATATGGCTCATTTTAAATCATTTTATGCGTGTCCTTGTCATTCTCCACTTTTTTGGGTGGAAATAGGTGAGACTTCATTATTTGGGCCGATCCTTGTCCAATAAACAACAGATAAGATACAATTGTTTAGGAAAAGGATGGATGCGACTTACAGTGGTCGGAAATTGTATGCGGATCATCATCGATGATCATTATCATTCAAAGTGAGTGATCATGTGTTCTTGAGGATATCTCCAAGGATTGGACATCGTCATTTTGGAAAGTAGGGAAAGTTATATCCTAGATACATAGGCCCTTTTGGGATACTGGAATGGGTTGGTGAGGTGGCATATTGTTTGGAATTTCCACCATGGTTTAGTATGGTGCATAATGTATTCTATGTATATCAGTTGAAAAGGTATCAGCATGACCCAAAAAATGTAATCAGATGGGATGACATTGACCTAGATCCAGATGTTTTTTTGTTACATATCCTAGTGTGAATTGTGGATAGGCAAGAGAAAGTATTTCATGGAAAAAACATCGGTCTAGTGCGGGTTTTTTGAAAACATGGTCAGATTCAGGAAAAGATTTGGGAAGATGAGAAGGAAATTAAAGAATAATGACCAAAAATATTTCAGGGCACCATTGGTTTTTTACTTTTTGGGGATAGAAAGACTAATGGTGGGGATAATGTATCACCCCCAGTTTCAAGTAAGTAACCTTTTAATTATGGTTTTTTATGTATATGAAGTATACGGGTGAAGTTTGGGATAGTTTGGAGAACTTTTGGAGTTTTTTTGGGGTTTTTATATAGGTGCACAATTAGTGAATAGTTTGGGAAAACCATGTAACACCTACAGGAAATCGTGTATAGTGAAACAAGGGAAAAAGGGAAAGCGCATAGGCTGCTATGGTTTGTCCAAACCGTACGGAGGCCTAGGAGAAACCATCCTATGTTGTGCATTTATTGGATAGTGATCTTTGGCATGGTTGGTGCATAGTTTGGTAACCATGAAAGGGTCATCCTTAAAGTAGTGTATACAGCACGGTTAACATATATTTTTCCTAACCGTGTAACTAAACCATGCGTGGAAAGAAACTACCTCCTTAAAAAGTGGATCTCACTCAGTTTTCCATTTAACACACTCATTTTTCCTCCTATGTAGCCCTAAATAGGGATTTTTATTTCCTAAAGGTCAAGGAAGGTTCTCCTATTGATCCATATGTGATCCAAAGTCTTCCCTTAGTTATTAGAAGCTAATTCATTATGGTATGTGATTGTTCTTGGTCGTTCTTGGTGTTTTTATTAGATCTACTTCACCCTCTCTATCATTTTCTTAGATCTATGCCAACTTTGGGTGGATCTAAGGTTTTGGATTCCAAATATGTTTATATTTTTTTTAATGATAGGGTAGGAGATCTAAGGTGGGTTCTTGAAGATTCAACCCGATTTTGTGATGTTGTCATACCGTTTATCGTTTTCTCCAAAACTCTTGAGGTAGGTGGCTTCACTCTTGACTCCTCTCACTATAAATGATTGGATTAGTTTAAAATTGATTTAATTGAATTAAATTTATTGTGATATTGTAGTTAAAATAATTTTATAAATCATCTTTAGTGATGATTCATGGTTTTTGGTGAAATTGTGGAATTGTGGTATTTTCTTGTGCAATGTGCTTTGATAAATAATTTTAAAATTAATATTTTAAAATAATTTATAGATTTGGATTATGGAAAAAGGTTTTATATAAAAAGTTTATTTTATTGAATTTTTTTTGGCATTGAAATTTTTTGATGGAAAAAGGTTTTCAATAAAAAGGTTATTTTATTAAAATGGTTTTGGCATGGTTTTGGGCATACTTAGTGTGTGTGTTCATATTGAATTTATGAGGCTTGGTTTAAATATGACCCTTTTCTCAATGCCAAAGGTGTAATGGAACATGGGATATAATTACTATGTGATGACATGGTAGATCGATGAGTGACCGCTCATGAGTATGGAACTGTCATAACGATTCCTGCATGGGTGATGGTGTGGATATGTGGAATGGAATGGTTATTCCAAAGGGAACTTGTGAAATGGGTTTAAAGCATTGTTTGGATATTTTTTTTGGAAAAGTCATCTTATTAGAAAACTGGTTGATATAGAACTTGTTTATATTTTGTTATAAACTATTTTAGAGATTGTTTTATATAAACTATTTTATATAAATGTTGCTAACTTTTCTATCCTAGTGGCCTGAGTAGGGAAATCATTGGGGAGAACCTACTAAGTTTTAGTACTCACCCATGATTTTACACTTTGGTGATTTTGAAAATTTCATGTACTAAGACATGGGAAAAGGTAAAGTATCACAAATATTTAGAACTATCTCATGATACATGGGCTATTTAGTGAAGTTAGAGCATGGAGCTTGTGGAGCCTTAGAGTATAGTGGTTGTCTTTGAGTTTTGATAGCTTTTATTCAGCTATTTACTTTGATGTTAGTTTGTCTTATATTGTGGTACTCTTTGGTTGGTTTGATATAAATGAAATGTTTGATCTACCTTTAATTTTATCATGCATAATATAGTGTTTTATTTGGTTATGTTTTTTTAGTTGGTTGTTTTATTTTCAAAGGGAAAATCACCCCCACAAATATTGAATCCCTTAGGCATTTATTTCCAGCATTTTGTGCCTTGGGGATGTTTCTTAAGTCCAAGTAACATCTATTTACCTTCTTAAGACAATGAGGAGAAGGAGGGGCATTACACATCCGATTCAACTTCCAGTAGTTAACACATAGGTGCAAAGTTATATCAACCTTATTTGCAAACAAAACTAGAGAAACCCAAGGCGACATACTCGGATGGATAAACCCCCAATATTCCAACTCCTCTAGATGAGTCTTGAGATCTTGAATCTCCATCAATGTCATTCTGTAAGATGGAATAGAAACTTGATTAGCCCCCAAAATGAGCTCAATGGTAAATTCCTCATCTCTCTCAGGTGGTAGTTCTGAGAAGTATTCAAGAGAAACGTCCTGAAACCTATCCAATGTGGGTGGAAATAAATCCTAATTTACACCCTCATCATCCAACAAGAAACTAGAAACCTCAGATATAAGCTCTCCTAATTGTTGGTGAACTAGCCTAACACGGCCCA
This sequence comes from Viscum album, assembly GCA_963277665.1. Taxonomy (NCBI): domain Eukaryota; kingdom Viridiplantae; phylum Streptophyta; class Magnoliopsida; order Santalales; family Viscaceae; genus Viscum; species Viscum album. The sequence goes on along the minus strand of OY728134.1, from coordinate 859,563,380 downwards.
CCTAGATATCCCACTCTCCTTGGTGGATATATTTTTCACCCTTAGGATATGTAAAGGTCACTCTCCTGTGGTAACAATCAATGTGGGATCTGTATGCCACCAACTAGTATATACCCATAATTAGATCAAAACCTATAATATTAAGAATGTAAATATACCAAAGAAAACGATATTCCCTAACCTCAAGAGAACACCCCTTGCACAAAAATATGTCCCTTGACCGTACTCCCAAAGGTGTATATATTATCAACACCCCGCTCATGAACTCCACCACAAGGATCAAACCATTCAAAATCTGTGAATAAATAAAGAATGACAGACACCAGTATCAAATAAATCACTAGAAAGTGTAGTGGCTATAAGAATAGTACCTCTAACTATCGATGGTCCAACCTCACTATCCATAAGTTTAGGATTAAATGCATGAAACTTTCCTACCCCTCTTCCCTATTATGTAGTATGAGATCCCTAAGATTCACCAATCTGCTAATATGAGTGCTCTTGACCTGAAGTAACTCATCCAATGCCTCTATCGCCATGGCCAGTAGAACTCCATCTTCCAGAATGATATCATACATAAGATCCCATTCCCTCACCTTAATTATATCTAGATCCTCCATCAATACATTCCTATTATGGGATCCTACATAACTTCTATAGATGTACCATCTTTCCACAAGATCGAAACTCTTCAGGTAGTTGGGTGCAATGTCGACGATAGTGGCCCAAACTACTACATTAGTGAAAAATCACATGAGAAAGGTCCTATATAACTGGCCCTCCCCACTGACCACTTTTCCTACTATCCCCCTATATAAAATTCTCATAGAGATACTTCATGATCTTGAAATACATACCTCCTAATCATCTAGAAGCGACTATCTATCCTACATTGGAATCCTTCTTTAGGTTCCCCTCATCTATGAGTGCTGATCCACCACCTCAGAAAAATTCTTTAACCAAAATAGGTTAATTTGGGACTTAATATCACATTTAAGCCCCTCCTAAAAATGCCTTTCCATAGTTGTTTCATCCCCTACCAACACTGGAGCAAAGTATTGAAAGTATTTAAAGCAACCAATATATTCCATCATGGACATACTCCCCTGAGTCAACCGCATGAACTCAACCACTCTTTCCTGCCTCAATGTCTCTGGATAAAAGTACTCTAGGAACTTCTCTAAAAAGTCCTTCCAATCCATCCCGTATGCCTCCCCTATTTAGGCCTGAACATACCACCAGTGATTTGATGATCCTCACAACATGTAAGTGTCCAACTTGACCCTCTTCTTAGTAAGAGTCTCTAAATGGTCAAGTATAGTCTGGATGGACTAAATCCAGAACTTTGCTAACTTTGATCCAACCTCTCCATTAAATGTTATAGGGTGATACAACTAAAACTCCCTCATCAGATCAGAAAAAATCCTCAAAACCCACCTTGGGTATCTTTCCATGAACTGCATAAGATGAGCAAAGTTCTCTCAGAATTTCTCTCCGACTTCCTCACCCGAAACTACCGATGCATCCAGTTCCATTATTAGAAGAGAATCTCTAGCCATGTCCTCCTATCATCCTCTAAACAAGAGTCACCATGGAAGAATATCTATACAATTGAAAACAAATTCCTTAGGACACATAATGAAAATTTAGCACATTTATTTCAGAGTGAATCATAACAATTCACAACTAGTATTTTCCCCAAACCCCGCGACACTGTCAAAACCAGGGCGCTATCACTAACCTTAACCATCATACCTTTAGGTAATGGTTAAAAAAGGGTAACCCATTCTCATTTTTCAAGTTTCACATTAGAAACCCATTTATTCACATTATGTATCATTTTTTAGTTTTAATTTTACAATCAAGGAAAAATATTTCAAGTTCAACAACTTACCCAAAACCTGTTTTACCGTGTGCGCCTAAAATGATGCATGTCACAAAATAATCCTAAGTGACTAGAATGATGAATGCATACTCATATCTCATGATAATTTGGGCCATGAGTCCAATATTAGTAAAACTCAAAAAAAATAATCATATCACACAAAAAGTTCATCACTCGAGGTGAAATAACATCAACTATAACAACACGTATCAATAACAACAATCCCACCCTAGGTACTTGGATTTTACCCTCGTAAATGGGTTAGATACTACCATGAATGATATATTAACCAAGACCTGACTCATCCTATTATCCCATATACCTTTCCTAAATAAAAATACAAAAGAAAAGAAAATAAGCTACCTCTGATACCACTTTGTAACATCCCGACCCGGGTGACACACACCGACACCTTGAGCCGATTCGCTACGTAATCTCAAGTGTGCCTCCCCGTATGCCAGAGGCTACCGACTAGTAGCAAGGTTCTAATATTAATCATGGGGGTACTATACCCTCTTTATCAAAGTATCTAAATAGTAAAAATAAAGTAGAATAACAAAATTACATAAACAATAACCAAAATAGTACCAATATAAAATGATGAGAAAAACAGAAACTACAATATCAAAAATTGAAAAGTAGATATTTCATTCCAATATGTGTTAAGTTTCAATATGAAAAACTCAAAATAAGTAAAGACGTAGAAAAATCCCAAGCAGGTCCCGACACCATGTCTGTTTCCCTCATCTATGCTCCATCCCGAATCATCCATCTAAAATTGGGTCCTTGCCCTTAACCTATCCTATAACCATGAAATATATTTGAGTTTTGATCATGTATCCCAAGTAGGGTGTGAGTATAACTTATTAGGCCACCACTAATGACTTCTAAAACAATATCCAGTCAAAACAATGTATGTAGTTGTATAAAGAATAAATAAAATCAATAAAATAAACAATTTACATTTATTCAATTACTCTTTATTTAACCACACAACCCCCAGGTTCCCAAGGACACCCAAAATCTCAATTCACACATGAATTACATTATTACCATTCATTATTTCAATTCACATATGAATTTCATTATTACAATTCATTATTTCAAGTCACATATGAATGCCATTTTTACCATTCATCATTTCAAGACACATATGAATGACACTATTACCATTCATCATTTCAAGTCACATATGAATTCCATTGTTACCATTCATCATTTCAAGTCACATATGAATTCAATTATTACCATTCATCATTTCAAGTGACATATGAAATCCATTGTCACTATTCATCATTTCAAGTCATATATGAATGCCATTGTCACCATTCACCATTTCAAGTCACATATGAATTCCATTGTTAGCATTTATCATTTCAAGTCACATATGAATTATATTATTACCATTCATCATTTCAAGTCACATATATCACAATATCACATTTATTAATTAACCAATTTATTAGTCAAATTAAATAATTTCATATTCACATCATTCAGTTAATTAATTCAACAATTAATTAACCACATTAATTTCATTACTAATTCAAAAATTAGTTTATCACATCAATCCCCTTAATTAATTTGATAAATTAATTAAGAACATTAATCCCATTAATCAATTCAATAATTAATTATTCAAAATCCACAATCCCCACAATCCCATAATTAATTCAACAATTAATTATTCCAAATCTACAATCCCAATATCCTATAATTAATCAAAAAATTAATTATTCGATATCCAAATCCTAATATCACATAATTAATTCAATAATTAGTTATTCAAAATCTATAATCCCTTAATTAATTAATCTACCAAATTAATTAATTCTATTTAAGAAACTCAATTTATAATCAACCGATATCAATTATAAAATTACATACATGTAATTGAAATATGGAATTTTGGATTTGAATAATAGACCATATACCTCAATTCATTAATGAGCGATCACCCAATGGAAAATCCCAAATTTGAGCAGAATAATGATGTAAAATGAGATCTAGATCTGAAACCCTAATTCAAGATCAAACAATAAAGATCCCACAATTCTAGATCTAGATCCAACAATCCTAGATCTAGAGCCAAAATAATATAGAATAACTTCCCTCCAAAATATGAGGTATATATGGGAGAGAAAAAAGAAACCACATGGGATAAGACTCTCTTACCAGGGGGTGCAGATCTTCAATTCAGACTTTGAATTGGGAAGAACAGAGGTCAGGAAGGCTTGGAATCCATTGAGAAGCCTCCAAAATCATTAAATAAAATTAGGGATCAAGTTAGGGTTGATTAGGGGTTAAAATGAGGGTTTGGGAATTTTTAAAACTAATTTTCATGTTAATTTAAATCCCATGAAAGGTTTTCTAGGCAGGGGGCACAATTTGCCAAGTTGTGTGCCTTAAACATGTGCCTCTTCTAAGGGGTGAACAATTTCTCCTAACAGGGTGCGTGGTCTAACAAACCACTAACCAACCATGCTAATCCCATTTGTTTGGGTTTACATGATTTTCTAGGATGGGGCACATGGTTTGGGAAAACTGTGCGCCAACTGTACACATTCTCTCTTGATTCCAAAATTCTCAATTTTCACCCAAATTCACACCAAGGTAAAACCCAAACAAAAAGTACTCAACACAAGGAAAAAGAGTATATATAAACGATCCCAAGAAATCTATAGTAATTTTTTGAATCCTATAGTATCAAAACATTAAAATTAGGTTAATATCATTTTTAATAATTTTTTTATATATCTCAACTAAATCAGTTAATAAATCCTTCACGTCGGGGTTTGAAATAAATAAATCAATACATCACATTAATAATTTAAAACTTTCTCATGTGTATTGATTTATTAATTAGACCATCCAATCAGGAGATACAAAATAAATATATTAAAATTCTTCCAGGCATGCAGTAATTCGACATTTTATGGTGATAATTAAATAAATTACATAAACTATCCAATTTGGTAATAAATAAATAATATTATATAAATAATTAGAACTATTTATCCAGGTGGTGAAAGTAAGGTTTAAAATAAAACCACACCTTTATCCCACTTTGAGTATTCATGCTGATAATGTGTCATAAAAAATGATGAATAAAAAGAGAGAAAAATCGAGTATCAGAGAAAGAGAAGAAAAAATGAAGAGAGATATAAATTTTATCAGAGCATCTACAATGTTTATAATAACTATCACTAATCACACACCCAACTTAGGGGGGATACATTGAATTTTTATAGGAGTAGGTGGTAGGTGGGTGTGGGAATCCATCCACTTTAAAATTCACAGCCTTATTCCGCTAATTCCTAACAAAAAAACTAATACATTGAAATAAAAAAACATAAAAAATAATTACGATATATATGGATATTAAAACATATAATATCATAAAACTACTAACATATTGAAATAATAATTCCCTAAATATAAATAAAATATGAACTTTAAAAATTTATAAGATAAAAATATGATTGCAATCTATATGGATATTAAAATAAAAACTATATACATTGAAATAAACAAAACATAAAAAATTAAAATCAAAAAACAATACACATAATGTACATTAAAACACAAAATAACATGATACTATAATAGAATATTATTTTGCAATGAAAGTTTTTTTTTCAATTTTTTCAAGTGTGCATTGAGAACCTAATTCATCTACCATCAAATTATCTTGACGAGGAGCAAAGAAAAAATCCTCCACTTGTGAAGTGATAAGCAACAACTAAATCTCTTGCAAAGAATAAGTAACGTTAGCAGGAACAAAATCACTATCATGAACTAAGTTCATTGACTTTTGAGAGTTTTTCTCTAATAAGGCTTGATGGAAAAAATTTTCATTTAACTAATGCAATGCATATAGGCAAGCCAACACCTCAACATATAAAAAATTCATTACATTAGTGTGTGTCATGGGAACCAATAGAAGAAAACCATCAATGTTTCTTTCTACCAAATCCACCCTGACAATAATATCTTTGAAGGAGGTGTTTATATTAATTTTTTGGAATAAATATAGTGACTTCTACTTTTTGTACATAAATATTACATCATATTAGATGAATATACATTACATAAAATTACGATCCATGCCAGAATTGTAAAGGTTTAGTGTTATTGGAAACTTGGATACATAAAAAATTATTACATAAAATATATAAATCACCCCACCAAGTTATTCACAACTAAAACCCTTCTTATACATATCTTACTGAAAACCTTTCTTTATATCTTGGAAAAAAGGAAACATAAGAAAGGGTGAACTCAAATGACCAGTAAGGGTAAAAAGGGATATATCATTAATTATTTAATAATAACATGAGAATAATTTTATGATAACATGATATTTACATCTAATAAACATACCCAATAATTAATATATCCTAATCATGAGTCATGGCATAAAAATTTTCAGTTCATAAGACATGAATCATAAAAGAATCAAAGAACACAAGCCATGTGAGCTTAACATTGAAATAATACCATGTCATATAAAGTGTGTAATAATCATAATCATATAAATATTAGTCAAGTATACTCTCCAAGATATTCATCACATGTTAGTATTGGGCTAACCTTCCTTGTACCTACTTATGGATTGATATAACCTCTCATGTACCCTCTTTTGGGCTTTAGATAACCTCCATTGTACCCTCTTTTGATCTTGGGATAACCTCTTGTATACCATATTTCAGGATTAGGATAACCCTTATGTACCCTTTGAACTCATAAAACATTAATCTTTTCCCAATGAAATATAGGGATATACAATTCCTGGAACACCCATCACATATTCATAATCTATTCATATATATGACACAAGATCATGAAAACATTCATCATAAATCAACTCATGGAAAAGAAATGGGTTTAATTGATATTTAATCATTATAAAAAACCATAAAGAGAAAGAATAATGATTATATCATAGAATCATATCCAAATTGAAACATAATTTACATAAAAGGATTTCATCATAGAAGAAAATTACTTTAAAATATCACCAAAACATTTCTTGAGGAAAATAACCTTTTCATTTATACTCACATATTTAAAATCTAAATTTTTTCAAAATATTAAGGAAAAAATTTTCTCTGAAAATAAACTTGGAAACTTTTAAAGTAGTCTTAAAATAATTTAACAACCATGAGAGTGAGAAATTATATTCATGTTATGTAAATTAAAATAAAATATTCCTTTAACATTTTCGGTAAAAAGTCAGAAGTATATCATTCAGAAAATGACAAGAAAATTAATTTGAAATATTTTTATAAAAATTAATAAATGTGTAAAAATTTCCATAAAAAATCATCTTATATTAGTAAAAATATACTTGAAAACATTTTAAAGAAAACATGGGCATGGAAGAAAAAAATTCCTTACTAAATAGGGAAATAAAGTTAGTTTTTCTTAAGAAAATTGTTTCTGTCTCTTGAGTTCTTAAAGATTGGAAAATGAAAGGAAAATATGTAATATATGGAAATAATCATAGGATAATAAACTATATAAAATATGGGAGATAAATATTATATAATTTTATCATCATAAATTTAAGCATAAACAATCCCGGTAAAAATGAGATTGTAACATAAAACCCTTACATCAATCATGACTTGCTTAGTAAGCGCTCAAATGTCCTATATAATATATTTAAATTTATTTTAACTCTATAAAAAATCCATTTACATAATTATATTTTTATATATTTTCCAATTATTACATTTCTACACCCATTTATTAATAATTCTTTATTCGTTTTTGGGTGTTAACTGTTTCATTTTTCATGAAAGTTTCGATTCAGAAGTTCCAGTCCTTGTATTTTGATCATGGTTCCATCATATACATAATATTAATAATGATATAAATATAATATATATATATATATATATTCATTATATGCATATTTATAATCATCCATAAAAGGTAGAGATAAAAAATTATTTTACATAGTTTATAGAGACAGTAGACAATACATACTCATGAACACTATTTTTTTTTCTGGTTATGGTTATTCATATAGTTTAATTTATTTTAGGTTTTTCCTAGGGTTTTGTTCCCAAATAATTTTTCTAGTTTTCATCTTGCCTTATTCTCAAATCCTCTTTCTGGTTTCTACTTTCAGATTTCTGATGATTGGCTGTCAATGTTATTTCTTTGGTATTTTGTGTTGGTCATATGTCTTGCTCTTTTTCATTGGCGTGGACGACGTCGATGATGAAGTTATTATTTGGAATAGATGTGATTATTTTGGATTCTCTATATGATATCAGATGTTGTATCTCGATGATGGCATTCTTCTCTTTTGATGATTGTTTTTGGTGATGCTATGCGGTGAAAATGATGGTGCTCTTGGGGGCGATAGGGTCGGAGCCGACGATTCTGATGGTGGTTATCAATGTTAATGATAGTGTTTGTGGTGGATTTGATGGAATATTACCAATGAATTATTATATTTCTATTTCTAGGTGGTTAGGTGACTGAGGCATGATGATTTTCAGACAAAATTTTGAATTTCAAATTTTGAGATGACTTTTTGGTTTTCCTTGGCAGCAATGACGTATGGAGTGTGCTTTAGTTAGTTTGTTTATTTTGTATTTTGGATGCCGACATGTACCAGTCATAATATAATAAATTTCTTCATATGTGGATTTAGATAAGGTATCCTTCAACGTATATGTATTTGAATGATCGAGAGGGTATGGCACAACCATCAGTACCAAGTCTATGCATTTCTACACGAGCCATCTTGCTGAGCAATCATGTGATAATGGAGGCTTTCCATAATGATGTTGATACTAGGGAGGGGAATTTCCATATAGTATTGTTATAGGATAATTACCTCATTACCTTTGAGTTATGTTTATGTCTTTATGTCTTTTAAGTCATGCGAGGTTCCCCATTTTCCCTTAAAAGGGGGATTATCAAAAAATAAATAAAAATTTAGGCCTTTAGTCCATTCAGTCATTTTCTAACAAAAAAAGGAAATAAATATAAATAAATTTTTATAATTAAAAAACATAATTATATCATAAATACCATATATAAATATTAAATAAATCATAATGATAAACCATGAATGATGGTGATGAAAAAATAATTATATCGCTTTGTTGTGGTGGTAGTCCACACGTTTTCACAAACAATACTTTCACTTCCCATTTGATAAAATAGAGGGTGGATAATGGTGGTTAAATAACCATAATAAAATATTATTATATTTGGTATATTTAATAAATTAATTTATAACGAATACCATTTAATTAGAGGAGGTAGAAGAATAAATAAAATTGAAAGCACTTGGTTAAGATTTTTACCTCTTTGTTGAGAAAAATTATTTGGATTACACCTCAAGACTTGAAAGGATAGTATTTTGGAAATAAAATAAGATATAGGATGTGGGTAAGGAATATAGGATTATAATAGAGTATGAATTGACTGATATAGAGTGCCCAAACTTTACGAATAATGGAGGATATGATATTCTCTTTTATAAGTGAGGGGAGGGGAACCATTAGAATGACTCAAATTATTAAATTAATATAAATTAATTTTCATGTTCAAGTGGATAAAAATTGTTATATTTAAAAGATACTATTAGGATAAGTCAAAATACTCTCATCCAATAATATTTAGATCAGTTTAGGTGATATTTTAACCCTTATCTTATATTTTTAAACCATTATTAACCTTTTTGATAATTATCTTGGTATCAAAGTTTTTTACTCTTTAGGGGTCAAGAATGTTACTATAAAAGGAAAAGTGAGACATTAGTGGAAAATGGATTATATTCTCAACCATATCCCATTAAATTATCTTAAGACAATATTTTTATGAATTTTAATTCATTTAATAAAATATTATTTAACATAAGATATCATTAAAGTCATTTCAGGAACTATTCACTAAGTTTGACTTTATAAACAATAAGATTGAAATGGAATTCGAATAAAAATTCTTAAAACATTAATAATATGTCATATTTATCTATAAAATTCATGTAATAGAATAATTCATACATATTATATTACTTTTAATATTTTTAAAATCATTTATTTTATTTTTTTTCTATTACTCAAACAAATACAGTGCTGCCGTTGCGTAAGAATTTAAGGTAATTGTTCTATCACTAAAAATTAAAAATAAATTACCATGATAAAAAATAATAATTAATATATAAAATAAAAATTTATAACTGAACATAACATCTTTTAATCCTTATGAAAAAATATTAGAGTTATTAAAATAGAGTGTCATTTTGGATTCAATCTTTACTTAAAATAATATAAAGGTCACAATCGACAAAAAATGGCAGCAGGTTTTCATATTTTCTAAAATTATATGAGCATGGACGAACTACACTCATCCAATATGATAAAGGAAATCATATTGGAGATTTTTAGGCCTTATCTGATAGTTTTAAACTTATTTTACCCATTTTACCCCCACCGATGTGACAATTATTTACCACCGTTACTATTCATAATGAAAAAAAGAGACCAATTAACCCAAATTGATCATATTGATTCCAAATATGAATCCATTTTTTAAGATTAAATTCCTATAAGTGGCATAATTAAATTTTAATATAAATGTGTAAATCGCAATGATTTGTTTTAGAAAAAAGCGCTTTTAACCATAACAATGAACTTATACCAACATTAAGTATAATACTGATTCATATGTAATTAATTATATTATATCTAATTAAAATATAATTATATTAATTTAATATCAAATTAATAACATAATGTAATTTTTACATTTCTTTATTTAATGGAATGTCAGTTTTACAAAAAGTAGTATTTTTTATTATTCTCTGAAAAATTGAACTTTCCAAAAAAATCCCAAAATTTCACTTTAAGATAATTTTGTTATGATTATTTAAAAAATGATATAATTTTTATGAAATAAATTTTTTAAAAGTAAAATAAATTAATTATAATATTTTCTCTCAAAAAATAAGAAAAACTATTTTCAAGAAAAAGTATTTTTGAAGCATAAAATGACTTTACTAAAAATCGAGTGCTTAATTCCTAAAAATTAATCAATACATTTGTATTGATTAGGAAGATTTTACATATATTTAATATTTTGGTTAATCATATTCATTATTTTTAATTCAAAATCTATGTTATAATAGCCACATTTAAATAATAATATTTCAATAATATAACGTGGCTCCTTTAAACATAGTGTTGTGTGTCAAGCAAGCTATCAAATAATTAATGTTTATTTCAAAGGAAATATCTATAAAATTTTGGGGTGTTACATTTAAAACGCACGGCCGATTGTCGCCTATCGACCGATCAAAGTTCCGGTGCTCTGCTAATGTGTATAGCAGCACTCGGGTCGAATCCTCGGCGATGATACTTTGTAGTAGTCGATTGTTTTTAGTTGATTGTATTTTGATTAGGGGGGGTTTGTTTGCAGAGCTTAATTGAAATGATTTATGGATGATGTTTGATTTACCAAATTGATAAAGATTGGGGTGAGTTCATCATTGGGGAGTTAAGCATGTGATATCCTTGAGCCTTACTTTGTATTGCATTAAATTAACACCCATGTCATAAGTTGACGTTGATTGGAATTCCTAAGTGTGAAGGCTTTAATCCAAGCCTTAACTTAACTTAGGGTTCTAATCTCAATCAAAACTTATTTATGGTAGTGTATTTATGGTTCCAATAATCCATGGAAACCACTCGTTAAAGAAAACATATCATTAATCCATGACATATTAAGTTTAACATACACAATATTAATTTAAAGAATACTCATCGAGCAAAACTCTCAATCACTTAACATCCCCGAATTATAACTCACCCCAATGAGAGATTTACTCAGACATTTGGGTGATTAATAATCTGGTTAAAATTATTATGATTATAAATTAATAAGAGAAGAAAAAGAAAGGGATAAGAAAAGAGTGGTACGTCGACACACACACACACGAACAATGATGATAATTAAAAAATGAACTTTCGATTGAATGAGGAAGCTAAAAAAAGGGAAGGGTATTGAACTGAATTTAAACTATTTTAGGAACATTAATATTAAAATACAGAAGGTGGAGGAGAATAAGAGATATTGAAGAAGAAACTTTCATTAAAACAGAATTACAAAATAAAGGACTTACAAAATTACAAAAATGAAGAACACAAAAGTAAGTGAAAACAAAGAGAGTAGGAAAGGTCTCTCAAGTGAAAACTTGAGTATGGCAGGTCCTCCCAAGCCTTTGGAAAAGCTTTGGTCGTGCCAATATGATCTCCTCTCTTCTGAAATGCCAACCCCTCTCAAGGAGAGAGTATTTATAGCCCAAGGAGTGGACTGTTTGCATTCCCAATCTGTCCCTCCACTTGCATCGCCAATTTGGAAATTTAGACAGATGAATCTTCAAATATCTCCTTCTTCAAAGTTGTAGACAATAATGTTGGCCGACTACTCTCAAAATTTGGAGTCATTTGGACGTAAGGATAAAAAGTTAAGGCCGGTTTTATAAACAACCTTAAACTGTCCATTTCAATCCAGTCTTTTTGAAGTCCATAATGTGAAAGGGTTTTTGAATATTAAGATGCCTTCAAATCCGAATGGTTTATTCAACAAAGTCGGCCGCCTACATCTCCTATTTCACACTGAAAAATCTCAGCTCGCTTGGATGATTACATCAGGAGATATGTCATGCATACTATACTGATTTTCATTCTCGGCCAGAATGGTGGGCTGGACTTCAAAGATTTATTTGGGCCCCTTGTACTTGGATTTGGGCCATGAAATTTTTATACAAGATGAAATGTAGTTTCCCACGAATTATTGTGGATAGTTAATGTTTTTGGAATTCTGTATTGATCCCAGTAAATAAATCTTCAAGGCTGGTCCAGTTTGTTCACAGATTCTTTGGTCTTGTTTGTGAGGACCATATGACCCTTAAAATGGCAGAATTGGATCATGGTGCCTTATAATGAAATGTTGTATATTGAAAGGAGAATCCTACAAAACAAGAACCACACAATTTGGATCAGTATAGTGATAGTTATAATTAAAACATTAAACTGACTCAATTTGACTACTTCTAAAAATGCTCAAATATTATACTTAATATTAAAACATTAATATTTCACACAAATTATGCACATTTCATATAAAATAAGTAAGGGGGGAATATAATAAGTCATGAAAATATTAATAACATCAACATTATTCCTATATTATAATAAAAGTTTCCTTGAAGTTCCATCATTTTAATACAGATAAATGGGGTTATCTTTGTTTTATCACATCCTTAGGTTCCCAGGTAGCTTCTTCGAATTTTGGATTCCTCCACACAACTTTAACCAGGTGAGTAGTCTTATTCCATAGAAATTTATCTATATGATCCAAGATTTTTATCGGTTATTTTTCATAATAAAGATCATTCTCTAGCGGTACAACTTCTGATTTCAGTACATGTGAATGATCAATTATCTACTTCTTAAGAGAGATACATGGAACACGTCGTGAACTTGAGAAAGGTTTAGTGGAATCACCAAGTGATAAGCCACAGTTCCCATTCAATCAAGAATATTTATATAATCAATATACTTATTGATTATATTTCCATTCTTTATAAATCTCACAACATTATTCCATATAAAAATTCATAGGAATACCTTATCACCAACCTCGAATTCTAGATCTCACTGAAAATTATCAACATAACTTTTCTACCAACTATGAGATTCCTTAATGTGATGTTGAATGAATCTAACATTATATTCCATTTCCTTAGGTATCTCATGTCCTAAAAACTTTATTTCTTTAACTTCATCCCATCACATTTGAGTTTTTCACTTTTTTTATAGAGGGATTTATAAGGATCCATCTAAATGCTCAAGTGAAAGCTATTGTTATAAGAAAATTTTATATGAATAAGGTTTTTATCCCAACCAACTTTGAAATCATGAGAATAGGACCTCAAAAAATCCTCTAAAGTTTTAATAGTTTTCTAACATTGACCATCTATGTAAGGATGATAGTAATTACTGAAACAAAACTCTATATCTAGAGCTTCCTGAGGAATTTTCTAGAACTTTGAGGTAAAACTTGGATCTCAATTAGATATAATTGAATGTGGAAATCTATGAAACCTTTCCAATTCATTAATGAATATCTTAGAAATATGATCAATATAGAAATATTATATAATATAATTTAAGTGTGATGACTTCATATGGATGTCGACTACAACCCAAATAGCATTATGACCTTTAGAAATTTTGGGGAGTGTGCCAATGAAATAAATGGAACTGTTTTCCCATTTATATTATGGTATGGAAAATGGTTGTAAAGACCACCACAAAATGATCAAGTTAATATATAAATACTATATTAAATAAATCCATGAATACAGTGGGGAAATTAGTAAGACCAAATGGAATCACTATAAATTAATAGTGTCCATACCTCATATAAAAAGATGTCTTGGGTATGTATTCACTTTTGAATATTATTTAATAGTATCCAAGTCAAAGATAAATCATGGATAAATATTTAGATCCATGTAATTGATTGAATAAATCATCAATATGAGGTAGAGGATACTTATTCTTGATTATGATATTGTTCAGTTTCTGATAATAAATATAGAGTCACATTGATCCATCTTTCTTCTTAATAAAAATAATAGGTTCACCTCATGATAAAAAACTTTACTGAATGAATCACCCATCAATATTTTCTTGTAGTTACTTATTCAATTCCTAAAACTCAATCAAGTCCATTATATATAGAGTCTTTGAAATAGGTGTATCACAAAGTATAAGTTCTATTGAAAGTTCAAATTCATGAATTAGAGAAAGACTAGGAAAATATTCTAAAAAGGCATCAAAAAACTCTTGCACAATTGGAATATCTTTAATTTTGAGTTTCTCTCCAACCATCTAAGATAAATACCCATTTTGAATAGGAATCAAGACCCATAAAATAGATTCAATTTTTATTGGAAGATCACATTTATCATTGTACCAATAAATGATCATAGGTTGGTTAAGAATATTAAATGCGACTTCCCTTACTTGGAAATTGATATGGTATTTATATAAATAAAGCTAATATATTCCCAAAATAACATCAAATTCCACTATAGGGAGAATAATATGATTTACAAGAATCATATTCCCACAAACTTTAATTGGATAAGAATCATATACTTGATATGCGACCATCATACCATTGAAATTTTTACCTACCAATTCAATATCTAATATTTAGGGTGGAATTGTGATACCCTTAGAAAATCTATTAGATATAAAAGAGTGGGTATATTCAGAAAAAAAAATGGCATTAAGAGTTATAGAGTGGATGGTAAGTGTACTTTTCACTACTTTGTTATTGTACCCTATATCGACAATAATGATCACATGAGATTTCCATTTATCTCTAGGATTAAGAGTTTTTTGATGTCGATCATTATCATTAACCTTCATATTTGAGTACTAGTTCTCATAATTCCCATACTCCTTGAATTGGAAACATTTAAGTGTGGGTGGTTAATTTTTTGTATCTTTATATATATTTATATCATTAGAAAACTTCTTTCCACCACTTCTACATTCATTTTCTTAATTAATTTCCTTCCAAAACTTGAAGCATGTACTATGGAGAGAAGAAGCTCAGTACCATTGAAAATATATTTTCTATTATCTAGTGTTTGAATCTTGAAAAATTTATTTTGGATTTTTATCATTTGGAAGGTGAAGTGGTTCAATGGTGGAATCTTATTAAAAACAAAAGGAAACATGAAGAAATTAACTATATGAAGTGTGATCAGTTTAGAAGGTAATTTTTAAACAAGTGCTATCCTCATAATATTTATATGAAAATAGATAAGGAGTTACTTTAACTAAAGCAGAAGTATGATGAATCCATTAGTGCATATGAGGAAAACTTTACAAGACTTATGAGGTATGATTTTGGTATTATCATTGAAGTAAACATTAAGATCAATTGATTCTTCAGTGGTTTAAAAAAAGTATTTAAAGGTAACTATCCAATAGGTACTTCATTAGCTATGAATAAATCATTTTATGTTCTACCAAGGTAGACATGGAGATTGGAGTTACCTATTAATCTCATGGTTTTTATTAGAAAATAAATATAGAATACAAATAAAATTATAAAAGAGAGGCATAAAGTGTGACATAATCATAATCATATAAATTTTATGTGAATTCAACTTTATAAGATATTCATCACATGTTAATCTTGAGATAACTTCCTGTGTACCTACTTCAATCTTGGGATAAACTCTAATGTACCCTATTTTGGGATTGGGGTAACCTCTCGTGTACCCTATTTTGGGATTGAGATAACCTTCCATGTTCCGTTTGAGATCAAAAAATGCTAATCTTTACCCAATTCATCAGAGGTATATTTAATTTAGGCCCACCCATCACATATTCATAATCTATTCATATGTATTCCACAAGATCATAAAAAAATTCATCATAACTTAACTAATTGAAAAGAAAACAAGTGTCATTGATATTTCATCATCATAACCACAAAAGAACCATAGAAATAATAAGGATAGTATCATACAATAATACCCCTATTGAAACATAATTAACATCAAAGGATGTCATCATAGATGAAAAATTTCTTTAAAAGATCACTAGAACTTTTCTTGAGGAAAATACCATTTTCATTTTGAAATCACATATTTAAAATCTAAAATTTACAAAATATTAAGGAAAATATTTTATTAGAAAAGAAACTTTAAAATTGGTAAATTAACCTTAAAATAATTGAATGGTCATGATTTTGTGAAAGTCTATTCATGTTGTGTATGTTAAAATAAATATTCCTTTCACATTTTTGGTAAAAATTCAAAAACACCTCGTTTAGAAAATGACAAGAAGATTCCTTTGATTTTTTTATATAAATTCATAAATAGGTAAAATTAATTTAAAAAAAAACAGAATAATATTAAAATAATTATTTAAAATATTTTAAAGAAAACATAGACATGGAATAAAAATATTCCTGACCAAAGATGGAAACAAATTCAGTTTTTCTTAAAAACATTATTTTGGTATTTTGATTAATTCAAGAGAGGAAAATGAAATGAAGACATATAATCTCCATAAATAATCATATTATAATAAAATATATAAAATATTGGAGATAAATATCATATAATTTCATCATTGAAAAGTTAAGCATAAACAATCTCAGTAAAAATGAGATTGTAACGTAAAACCCTTACATCAAGTACGAATTACTTCATAACTGCTTAAATATAATATATAATAAATTTAAATTTATTATACCTATATTAAAGAACAATTTAAGTACTTATAAATCATATATTATCCACTTATAATAGTTCAACACCCATTTATTAATAATTCCTTATTAAAATCATCATTTATGGATGTTAATTGTTTCATTTTTCATGAAAGTTCTGGTTCCTCCATTTCAGTTATTGTACTTTGATCATGGTTACATAATCTATATAATTTTATTCATGATATAAATATCATATATATTCATTATATACATATTTATAATCATTTATAAAATGGATATATAGAAAAATGATTTGCACCGTTCATGGAGATAGTAAGCCGTACGTTTGCATGAACACTATTTTCATTTTCTAACGAAAAGAAGGAAATAAATATATATAATAATTTACCATTCCAAAACATTAATTATATAATAATTATAATATATAAACATTAAATACATCTTAATAATTATCCATAAATTATAGTGATGAAAAATGAATAATATTGCTACATGTAGGTGGTCGTCCACATATATGTACGAGCGATACTTTCACTTCCCATTTGATGGAATAAAGGGTGGATAATGATGGTTACATAACCATAATAAAATTTCATTATATTAAGTATAATTAATTTATTAATTTATTATTAATACCACATATTTATATAAGGTATAAGAATAAATAAAATTGAAATTACTTGGTTAAGAGTTTTACCTCTTCGTTGAGAAATATCATTTAGATTACACCTTAATCCTTGAAAGGATGGTATTTTGGAAATAAAAAATGATATAGGATGCATTTAAGGAATATAGAATTATATTAGGGTAGTTATTGGCTGAGATATAGTGCTCAAAATTTGTGAATAAGAGAGTAGAGTAGGTGCTCTTTTATAAGTGAGGGGAGGGGCACCCTTGGAATTAACTAATATTTTAAATTAATATAAATTATTTTTTAGGTTCAAGTGGCTCCAAATTGATATATTTAGAATATATGATGAGGATAAGTAAAAATAATCTCATATAGTAATATTTTAAAAAGTTTAGGTGATGTTTTAACCATCATCTTTTAGTTTTAACTCCATTAACCATTTTGACAATTATTGCGATATCAAAGTTTTTTACTCTTTAGGGGTAAAGAATGTCACTATAAAAAGTCATGTGACCCATAAGTTGAAAACAATTGATATTATCAACCATATCCCATAAAATTGGATTAATATAATCTTTTTATAAATTTTAATTCATTTCATAAAATATTATTTAATATATGATTCCATTAAAGTCATTTTCAAGACTATCCATTAAGTTTTAGTTTAAACACAACAAGATTGAAATTTAATTCAAAAAAAAAACATATGAAACAAAAATAATATGTTATATTTATTTAAAAAATTCATGTAACACAATAATTAATCCATATTGTAATAATTTTAATATTTTTAAAATCATTTATTTTATTTTTTTCTATTACTTGAAAAAAATATAATGTTGGTGTTGCTTAAACATTTAATCTAATTATTCTATCCCTAAAAATTTAAAATAAATTATAATGATAAAAATAATAAATTAATATTTAAAATAACTATTTATAACTGAAAACAACCTCTTTTAGTCCCTATGAGAAAATATTATAGTTATTAAAACAAAGAGAGTGGCATTTTGGATTTAATCTTTACTTAAAATAATATAAAGGTCATAATCAAAGAATAATGACACAAAGTTTTCATATTTTCTAAAATAATAAGATAATGGATCAATTAAACTCATAAAATAGGATACATTCAAGTTTATTGGATATATATAGGCTTTATACCAGAGTTTTAACCTTGTTTTACCTATTTTACTCTTATTGAGGTGACAAATATTTATATAGTTACTATTCATAATGATAAAAAATAAAAGGGGAATATTTATCAAATTTGAAACTCATGATTCCGAATATGTAATACATTTTTAAATATTTAATTCCTAGAAGTTTCATTAATAAAATTTAATATAAATGCGTAAAATGAAATGAAAAAATATTTTTATAAAAAATCATTTTAAACCTAATAATGAACTTATATCAAAATCAAGTATAATGATGATTCCTAAATAATTAATTAGATTACATATAATTAAATTATACTCAGTTAAATTTTATACAAAATTCATGTTACTTTAAAATCAAATTTAAAACATAATGGTACTTTTAGATTACTTGATTTAAAGAAATGATAGTCTTACAAAAATCAGTATTTTTTACTATTCACTAAAAAAATAATCTTGTTAGAAAAATCCCAAAATTTCACAGTAAAATTTTTTTTTATGATGATTTAAAAAATGATATTTTTTTATAAAATATAATTACTAAAAGTGTAAGAAATTAATTATTATATTTTATCACAAAAATAAGAAAATCCATTTTTAAAGAAAAACTATTTTTGAAGCACAAATAACTACTAAAAACTGAGTGATTAATTCCTAAGAATTAATAAATACATTTTTATTGATCAAGAAAATTATAAATGTATTTCATATTTCAGATACTCATATTAATTCCCACCAATTCAACAACTAAGTTATAATGACCACATTTAAATAATAATATTTCAATAGTATAATACGGTTCATTTAAACTCAGTATTTCATGTAAAACAAGCTATTTAATACTTCAAGTTTATTTAAAAGGAAATATCTATAAAATATTGGGGTGTTAAAAAAAATTTATGAAGAATATGAAATTTTTGTTGTCCTTTATTTTCAACTCATGATTCACATTCATTAATATGTGAAGGACATTTTTTGAGACTGGTTGAAGGTCACTTGGAATGATTCTTGAAGATTGAATAAGATTGAAGTGGAGTTTGAATGTTGAAATCATAATGCACAACACACTATAAAAGGGGGTGAATTAGGATTTATTTTTTCTATCCTTGAACTCCAAATGAATCTTTTCCTTTTATTGAAAATAATAATAAAAATATGTCATAATTAGCCACACAATCAAAACATCCAATTAATTAAAAAAAAGTAATAAAACAAAGGATTTTACCTGGTTCAACACTAAGGGATACTCCAATGATCGTACACAAAACATGTTTCAACATACCAAGGGATTTCACTATACACTTTATGTGAATTATACATTCAAAAAGGGCACATTACTGATCCTAGGGTCACTCCCTCTTTCTCCCTACTCACTCACCAATTCAAATGAGAGATACAAATAAATAAATGAATCAATGGTCAATCATAAGAAAATTTACCAAATATTAACTCCAAAATAGTATAGGTGTTTTAATTGTGCTTTCATACTCTCTATCAAATCTCGATATTCAATGAATTTCCCACAAAAAAGTAGCTATTCTGAAATTTTCAGAGTCATTGATGGTCTTCATAAATGATATCTGAATTTTCTAAACCTTAATTTATTACATATATGTAATTTAATATAAAAAATTTATCCCTTTTAATTTTCAACTTTCAACCTATTTATTAGGTCTCTAAATATCTTATAAACCTTCATTTAAAAACATCAAAGTCAAAGATTAACCCACAAAATTTGAGAGGTACTTGAATTTTGGAAATTGCTTGGAATTCTCAATATCACCACATGGACTAAAAAATTATAGCATGATTTAATTTAAAAAATTATTATTATGTAGTGATATCATATATTATAGCATGATCATCAGGTTAATTATAGATCCAAAAAATCTTTTATAATATAATTTAAACCTTTGGGAAGGTCACGATGTGATATTCTCAAATCCTATCAAAATCATACCTCATCACGGAATGATGATATTTCTTATGGTGAAAGTATCTTATTTTTATCCAAACATGGATGTTGGGGAACACCACCACCGATCCAATGGAAAATACACCATTTGAGTGCTAAAATTTGGAAATAAGCAATATAACTTCCACTGATCAAAAGATACCCAGTGACCTCAATGTACCAGAAGATAGGAAGAAAATACTCACCCTAACTCACCACACTCTGTCGAACCTCATACACACACAAGAAAACATAAAATATGGAAATTAAATCAAATTAAAGGAAACTATAGATTACATGGTTTATACATTGAGTCTTACATCCATGGTAGAACTTTGATACAATTCCAATTCTTCACAATTTAAAAGAATTACAATTACTTTGAATAATGAGTCAGTTAGATCACTAATTATAAGTAATTATTCAATCACAACCCTCACATTCATACAAGTGGTACCACCCACTTATAATAGGCCAAATATAGTCATCTAGTAGCATCAAATTTTGATATCCATAGAATTAATTCCATTTAATATGGAAGCTATTGGTTTCCTATAGAAAGTTTAGCTACAACCTCTAACTTCCAATGAATAGGGAAAGTTACACTTATATTTTTCCAAATGAATATTACATTCCAAATGTAGAATAAGATGAATAAAGCCTAATTAATAAATAGAGGATACCAAATCATTCCCTAAGCAGGTAGAACTATATCCCATCTTCAAAAAATATTTCTCATCAACACACAGAAGTAAGAAATTACATATTAAAATTATATACATAAGGAAGGTACCTTGCATCCACTTTCCCACTAGACTTGTTTCTCTCACCCCAATGTCTTACATCCTGGTTCACCCATCCCCTCCATAAGTCTTCCTATCCATATGGGAAACTATATAACAAACACATCATAATATCATAAGACAACCCATGAGATTCATCACAACTGCATCATTATCACATCACATAATCAACTAGTAAGTTTGAAAGCTATCACAACCCATGTATTAATCATTATACCTCAAAAAATCACAGACTGTGCAAGTACACCTATAATAATCATAATAACTATAGTCGAGATACATGTGTGGTGAAACTGAGAGCCATCACAACTCGTATGATCACATGACATATACATTAAGTAATCATAGCTCGAATATGCCTACATACTATGATACATATGAATAAGAGAGTGGGGTAGGAGAGTAGTCATCCATCCATATCCTTGATAACCTAGATATTGTGAGAAACACCAGGAACCCATATCCATATGGGTATCGAATTCCCCAACCAACTCGAGTGGTGGAGTATAAAAAAAATAAAAACATATGGAATATATCACACATAATTAAACTAGGGGAAACTACCTATCCTTAGACTTGAACTAAAACTACCATCCCACATGACAACCCAAATTACATCATTAAGGTATATAAAGCTATATATCATACAAGAATACAATCATCAAAGTTCATCACCATTAACTATTTTTTAATTTAATATACCAATCAATTTATTAATCCCATAATAAATTATTTTTTAACTGATTATATTAATTCAACAAGACAAGGTACTTCTATAACATCCTTTCAATTTCAAATTTCATCCCGATCTCTTAGAGACTTCATTATAACCATCCCATAGTTTTTATTTAATACTCAATTATCAACCTCAACATGAATTACCATGAGTTTATTTATATTTATTTATCATTCCATAATTCAGGTATTCTAGGACTCAACCTATGCTACCACCTAAATGATACACTCATAGTGTATCAAGTAAATATGCCAAAAAGTTAAGAGTAATAATAATAATCCACCAGAAAAAAACTAGGGCTAATTAGTAAATCCAAGATCTCAACCCATGTAAAATAACCTCACAATAGTCCCAAAAAAACCATCTAGAAAACATGCAAGCTCAGATCTCAACTTGTGCCATCTACCTCAGTATCGTCCACATCGAACCAGTACCACAACTAAGAAAACCATAACATTCCTAACCTAATATCCCAACCATTTTAGGTTTCAAAACAATTTATAAAAAGGAATATTACATTATAAAGTATAAATATGGCATCAAAACATATTTTTAGTACAAAAAATTTCACGGGGAAACTAAGTCCATCACATCAAACAAACAGGCATAGCAAACATTGCAATAACATCAATACTGGTCTTACAAAAACCACAAGTTTTTTTAGAAATAATCATTACCCATTATCATATTGAATTAACTAATTAAAATTGAACAAGTTTCAACAATAAAAAACCATAAATACAATAACTATAAATGGATCAGATTCAACCATAGGCATACTTCAAGAAACACTTTCATTCTTAGCAGATATATATATTAATGTATATAAATATGATTTACATATTACAAAATATTTATGCGCTATATTTAGTGAATAATGGTTTATAATAAAAAATTAATATGAATTAAAAATACTAACTAATTGCATAGAGTAATAAACATATAATTGAATGTCGTTTGATTTTTCAATTTAACATAGATCAAATGTGTGTTATATTGATTTCACATATACATAATTAATACATTTTTATATACAACGCACACACACAAAACTTATTTATTTTATTTATTTTTAATTTATTGAATTTCACTCATTTTTATCACACATGCACTTAAAATTATATATTCATTATTAATGTTAAAAAAATATATGTAAAAAAATATTTATAAAGAAATATTAATAAAAAAAAATATATTTAAAAATGTACATATTATATTTATAAAATTATATATTTATAATTATAAATAAATAAATAATTATTAAAAGTATTTATATAATTATAAATAAATAATTATATGTATTTAAATAATTATAAATAAATAATTATATATATTTAAATAATTATTAAATTTATAATAAATTTACTTAAATAATGAATATATTTACTATACTTATATTTATTTATATTTATTATATATATAATTATATACATATATATAATGATATAAATATTCTTTTTGAAAAATATTTATATAATTATAAATAAATAATTATAAATTTATAATAAATATATTTAAATAAGGAATATATTTATTATATTTATATTTATATATATTGATTATATATATATATTTACAATTTTGTTATATTTATAATTATAAATCCTTTATCAATGCTTAATTAATAAGCACTGATAAAAGATATATTTATCAGTGCTAAAACTTCAACGCTAATAAATATGGATTTTATCAATGCTTTTCTAGTGCTGATAAAAACCTACCTTTATCAACACTAAAAAAGCACTAATAAATATGCCTTTTATCAGCATTTTTTTAAAAGTGTTGATAAAAGTGTCCCGATTTAATTAAAAAACCTAACCTGTTGCGAACCTGTCGCGATATCAGAAAAAAACATGCTGTGAACCCTTCGTGGGCACTTCTCATTCATTCTCCCCTTTCTCCAACTCTGATTTTCTCCCACCTTTACTTCAATCGCTTCACCCTAAGGTCCAAAATCTTTTAAATGGTGTTCTGAATCTTTCGATCTTGACCTGAGAGTACAACGTGACATCGACTCTTCTTAATATCACAATTATTGTGCATTTTAAGTAGCATCTCCCTTCATTGGACACCTTAGATAGGTTAATATTTGAGTCCTGGGGGTTACAAGATAGAGCAGTGGTATGACTGCTCAATAAAAGGAACATCATGATTCAGTTTTCTTCAAAGGAAGATCTGGTTAGGGCTTGGTCTAGTGCCCCCCGTAGCTATAATGAATTCTAGTTCTATCTCTTCATGTGGTCATATGACTTCCATATGAATCATGAAATTCAAAAAGTAATGATTTGGGTTAATTTCTCCCAGATCCCTTTACCTTTTCAAAATCAAAAGATTATACACATGCTAGGGAATCTCATTGGTAGATATTTATGTTCTGATAGTAGAACTCGGTTAGTTTCTCACTCTACTTCTCCTTGCATTTGTGTGGAAGTTGATTTCTCTAGAGTGCCTACAAATTATATTTGGTTTATAATGGGGGAAGAGTCTTGATTCAAGAAGGTTGTGTGGTTTGAATTGTGGGTCTATTTCTACGGTTCCTATAAGAAATTGGGTCATTATACACTAGACTATAGGTGAGGGACCAAGAACCATGAACAATAGCAGGTTGCAGTATTTGGAGATAATGGTAAGGGATTCAAGCCTGGTGTTGTTGAAGAGATAACGAGGAAGATTTATTTGGACATTTCTACTGACACATGAAATTCAAAGGCTATTTAATGCGAGTCTCAGGGGGGCACATCTCCTCTGTGAATCGAAGATCAAATCACACAAACCCACTGCCTCCAGTTGTTTAAACATCATCCGGCATCCGACATTCTGTTTTAGTTAGGGTTTCTGAAGAAAACATGAATATCTGGATCTGAGGGTCTCCTATTTTACTCAATATAGTGTGGTTGGCCTGTGTTTTCCTTTGTAGTTTCCTATTGTATTTCTATATTTGTGCTCTAGTTATTGTATAATATTTTTATTTTGTTTTTATTCCATTGTTTTCTTGACTACTATTTTGGATATCCTATTTTGGTATTTTTAAATTGTTGTTTTGAATCAATTTGCTTTGATTCTACATCTATACCCCATATTGCTTCACAAGCTTAATTTTATCACTATTTTGAAATCTTATTGAATCACCTATATTATGCAGATAAACCAATTAAATAAAAATTTATACCACTATATAAACAGTGCTGGTTTTGGATATTAAAACCTTAAATTAATAATAAAATTGATTTAGATGTGTATGAGATAGATGTTTCAAGGGTTGGTGTGTTTTTCTCCTTTGTTTGTGATATATCTTATTGATGTGTAATATTTCTTTATGCCAAATTCTTTATGGACCTCCCTAGAATTTCAAATATGGGTCAATGCGTATTATATGGTGTCCCTAGAATCCTTAGGTTACTACATCATTTATTCCAAAAAATATAATGTATGTTATTAAATTCTATATATTAGAAATTATTTTTAGGTATTCATCATTTTAGGTCAATATATAATTTTTATGTATATATATAAATTTAATTAACAAAAATATAATTTATTTCTAAATAACTAATAAAATATTTTAAACTCATATCACTTTCAAAATAATAAAATTAGGTAACTATATATACATATTTTTTTGAAATAATTAAATTTCCAAAATTTAAATAATTATATTTTATAAAGAATTACCC
Source organism: Viscum album (assembly GCA_963277665.1). Taxonomy (NCBI): domain Eukaryota; kingdom Viridiplantae; phylum Streptophyta; class Magnoliopsida; order Santalales; family Viscaceae; genus Viscum; species Viscum album. The sequence continues at coordinate 859,537,237 of OY728134.1, read as the reverse complement.
AGAATAATAATTATTTATAATTAATATAATTTAAAAATTATTAATAATAACATTTTTTTTAGTTTCATTAGAAAAAATAGTGATATATATATATATATATCAAATAATATATTGTATATTTAAATAAATTTAAATATGATAAATAATATACACATACATATATTTATAATTATATTCAAATAAAATTACTAATATAATACACATATATATAACATATATATAAAATATTTAGGTAGATTCACTTTATTTATCTATGTATCGAATGAGCAGTGACCTCCATTTTTATAGTTTTTGATGGTGGAAGGCATGAACCCCATTATGTTTATTACCTATCGAGGTAAGTGTGAACAAAGTAAACACCTCCATAAAACTTTTTTCTAATCATATAAAACCCTAGAATTTTTTAAATAAAATAAAATCTATTAAAAAAAATCAAGTTTTATCGAAAAAAAATATAAAAAAATCCTTAACCAATTATTTTATTAAAGTTTTATTCAGATACTTGTGGATAATTTCAAAGATAAAAATGAAAGTAATTCATCATTAACTCTGCCTCCATTTCAAATTAAATCAATTAATTTCAATAACATACACTCATCATATGAAATTACACTATAGCAACCCAAGACCCCTAGGCTGCATAACTCCGTAGTTGCGTATTCTGATTCTTTCATCTCCACCCTCTCCATTTCTTTCCCACCCTTCACTCTATAATTTCTCTATTTTTGTGAAGCTTTAATCTGGAAGGAGTTGGTAACAATAGAGGCATAAAGTTAATAACTAGTGTCATTGGTGTAATTCTCACAAGTGGGAGGCATTTCCCCTTTTAGAGAACACAATGAAGTATAATTGTCATCCTCATCATTTTCATCTTATGAATAGTTAGTATTGTATTTTGTTACCTTGATAGTCATCATCCATCTCTTTTATATTTATTGTACTATTATGATCATTATTAATCCCTTGTATGACTACTAATTAGAGTCTTTCAAGAAACATAGGTGCATGTCCACAAGAGATAGAGAATGTGTGTTAAACAACAAAATGCAATGATAACCGTTCGAAAGATGGGATGATGAGGATGAAAATTATACTTCATTATGTTCTCTAAAAAGGGAAATTTATTCCATTTGTGAGAATTAAACCATAAAAACTAGTTATTAACTCTATGCCTCTATTCCAGCAAGTCCTTTCAGAGTAAAGCTCCACACAACCAGAGAAACGATAGAGTGAAGTAGAGAGGGTGGAGACGGAAGAATCAGAATATGTAATTACTGTGCTACATAGCCTGGGGGTCTTGGGTTTATACAATGTAATTTTATATGAAGAATATTTGTTATTGAAATTAATTTATTTTATTTAATGTGGAGGCAGAGTTAATGATGAATTACTTCCACTTTTATCCTCTAAATTATCCACAAGGATCCGAATAAAACATTAATAAAATAATTGGTTAAGGATTTTTATAATGTTTTTTGATAAAATTTGGTTTTTTAATAGGTTTTATTTTTTTTTAAAAATGATATAATTTTATATGATTCGAAAAAGAGGTTGATGGAGGCGTGTACTTCGTTCACACTTACCTTGATAGGCAATAAATCTGAATGGGGTTCATGCCTTCCACTGTCAAAAACTATAAAATGGAGGTCACACCTCATTCGATACATAGATAAATAAAGTGAATCTATTTGAATATTATATATATATGTTATATATATATGTATAATATCAGTAACTTTATTTGAATATAATTATATATATATGTATATTATTTATCATATTTAAATTTATTTAAATATAAAATATATTATTTGATATATATATATATATATGATTGTAAAAATAGGTCGATGGAGGTGTGTACTTTGTTCACACTTAGGAAAACAATCCATATGTCATTTGAGATGTGTAGGAATCAGCCGCACCACAATTCGACGCACAATGTGACAACTATGACTCAATGTGTTTGTTATCACTTTAAAATTGATAGTTTAGTTCAAAACATTTCACTCACTGAAAAAAGTAAAACATACTCATATTTTCATGATAACTTAGGACATTGATTCACATTTCCTTTTTGACTCGTAGGAATCAGAATCATGTCAAACCGATACACGATGTAATCGATGTAGGTCACAATGTGTGTTTCTAATTTAAAATGACATTTTAGTAAAAAAAATGACATAATCAAAACCAATAAAAATCATTCATATTGTTTTGATACTTTAGTAAAATGATTCATAAGACAATTGAGACTTTTAGGAATTAGCGGTACCTCAATCCAACGCATGGTGTGACCGGTATGACTCAAAGTGCATCTTTTTATTTAAAAATGATATAAATTTTAATATAAATGACTACTGACCTACTCAAAACTAATAAAATGCATTCATATTGTTTTAATACTTTAGATAAATGATTTATAATTCATTTTTGATGTGTAGGAATCAACTACACCTCAATCTGATGCACAGTGTTCCCAGTATGACTCAATGTGTCCTTTATCTGTTTAAAATTTACAATTTAGTTAAAAAAATGTCACTCAATGAAAACATATAAAACATGCTCTGATTTTATTAATAATTTATTAAATTTATTCATAATTCATTTTTTATGTGTAGGAATTAGTCTCACATAAAACTGATACGGGATGTGATCAGTATGATTCAAAGTGCGTGTTTCCAGTTTAAAATGACATATTAGTAAAAAAGAAATTTGATGTACTCAAAACCAAGTAAAAACTTTAATATTGTTTGATACTTTATGAAAATTATCCATAAGCCATTTGAGATGTATAATAATTAGCTTCACCTCAATATGACGCACTTTGTGACCGATATGACTCAAGGTGCATCTTTTTATTTAAAATTGTAAACAATTTTAGTAAAAAGGATAACTCACTTACTCAAAACCAATCAAACACATTCATATTATTTTGATACTTTAGAAAAATTATAAATAAGTCATTTATGACATGTAGGAATCATATTCACCTCAATATGACACAAAATGTGTCCGGTATGAATCAATGTGTCTCTTATCAGTTTAAAATCTACATTTTTGTTCAAAAAGTGATACTCACTCAAAACTGAGAAAACACACTCAGATTGTCTTTATAATTTAGAAAAATGATTCATTAGTAATTTATGATGTTTAGGAACTGGTATTGTGAAAAACCAACACATGATATGATCGGTATGATTCAAAGTTCATGTTTCCATTTTTAAATGACATTTTAGTAAAAAAGACAAGCGACGTACTCAAAACTGGAAAAACACATTCAAATTGTTTTGATACTTTAAGAAAAACAATCCATAAGTCATTTTAGATGTGTAATAATTATCTATATCTCAATTCGTTGCATGGTGTGACTAGTATGACTATAAGTTCATTTTTTCAATATATAAGTATCATTTTAGTTTAAAACACATGTCATATCACCAAAACCAAGAAAACAAGCCTAGATTGTTTTCAATTAATTTAAATTATATATTCATACTTTATTTTGTTTATTTTGTGGTGGTTTTGGTGCTATAGTGTACTATTAAAACATACTTCAGTATTACCCTTTATCATCCCTTATAGAAGCATAGATAAAGGAGACCATTATCAGTGATTCTATAGGCAGTGATAAAGGGCCCCTTTATGAGTGATTTTTTAGTACTGATAAAAGAGTAGGGATTTTAAATTCACTCTAGTAGTCAGCGCTTCTCTAGCACTGATAAAAGCCATTTTTAGCACTGTTAAAGTCCTATTTTGTAACAGTGCTTCTTCCTTTTCAGGATACTCTTTTATCATATCCTTTTAAGTAGATTTTGATTCTAAATATATTTTTCAACTAGAATCCTTTATACTATTAGTATCATGCTCACTAATGAATTTTGAAAATTTATTAGGTTCTTCAGGCCTTTTTCCTTCACCCTTGAATGGTTTTTGAATTTCTATCACTTTACCACTATTAAGAACCATATCCTTTCCCTCTTCTATTGAATGTATCTCAGTGTTACCAGGAAATATACCAGATAGTTGGTCTGATAAGGTATTTGATTTTTGACCCATTCGGTGCTCAAGATTGTGAAGAGTAGATCTTTGGTTCTATATCTCTATCTCTTAGGTGGTTATCCTCTGATCCAATTTTTTTATAAATACGGTGATTAAGATTTCTAAATTCAAATGTAGAGTTGAGTATTATTATGGTGGAATTTACTAAGCATGTTATAATTTCTATAGCTGAGTAGGTGGAAATTTCTAAGATCTACGGGGAAAATGTTATTGAGGTCATTGAGTTGTATTTTAAAGTGGGAACCTAGGTGATCCCTGATTTCTTAGTGGAACTCATGCATTCCTCTATTGAAAATATCCTTTATTTTTTGTAGATATTGTTGTGATGATCATTGTTGATAATATTTTTACTAGTATGATTGTGGTTGCTGGAATTGTTGGGCTTGTTGATTATAACTGATGTAATTACAATCTTGGCTTTGAGTTTCTTCTACTTCTACTCTATAGTTTTGATATGGGTGCAGAACTCTGCACATTTCACATGATTGAATTTCTATAATATGGATAGGAGGTGGTGGTGTTTGAGTAGGTAACTAGAATGACTCAATATTATTTTTAAGGGCTTCTACTTGTGCTTCCAGGTAGCTGTTCTCTTCCACTTGATAGATTCTATGATGAGGTGGTTCTTGATTGATCCACTATAGACTGGTATCATGGGAGACCTAATTTAGAAGTTATCATCCAAATTTACGTGCATTTAGCATGATTCCACCATTAGTAGTGACATCTTCTATAGTTTTTGAAGTAGGTTGGAGTCTGTGATATAATGTTTGATGATGAATCCACACATCAAGTTTGTGACATGTTCATTTCTAGCGAGATCCTTAAAATGATCCCAGAATTCTCAGGATGACTCTTCTTCTATCTGGTAAAAGTTCTGGATGCCATTACATAGCTTCCAAGTCTATATTGGTGGGAAGTACTTATATAGGAACTTATTGGCTAGGTTGAACCAAGTTGTTATTGACTCAAGAGATTAGATTTTGAGCCAATCATTGGATCGATCATGCATGGATAAAGGAAATACACAAAGTCTAATGGATTTTGATGATACACCTTGGTTATGAAAGGTATGAAAAACCTTGATAAAATTGGAAATATTATCATGGGGGTTCTTCTCTTTGATGCCTAATGAATTTACCCATATTCTAGATCATAAGGATAAGACTAGGTTTGATCTCGAAAGTATGAACCTGGACCAGAGGGAACACAATGCTGGGCATAATTCCACTTATGGATAGTAATCCATATTCCATTATGGTGTGCTACTTCAGTGCTGGCAACTCTCCCTAATTGAAAATTGGTTCATATTGAAGGTTCTAAGGGTGTGGTAGTGCAATATTATTGTGCTCATCCATTGTGAAGTGGTGATGTGAATCTAAGGATTGATTTATCTTGGGATTGAATGGAAGCAGTTATTAAGCATTAAGGATCCCCGAGTGAGTCAGAGGGCCCTAGCACATACACTATATGAGAAAAATAGAGAGGATGTAGGTGTGTGAAAGGCAGAAAAAATGTACAAAGAATGGGGTGGGGGAGGTGAGGTAATCCCGGGTTCGATTCGAAGGCCACTGTGCTATGAAACAATGAGTATCTAGAAACAACACTACAATTTGATACACCCATAAGGTGTTGTTAATTCCTTTGACCATGATCATATTAGAAATTTATTATTCCCAAACTACACTTACTACTAAGGAGTAATAAAGATGTAGTGCAGGGTTAATCACATAGGGAAAACTAGTAGACAAGCATCCCAATATTTTAAACCCTATAGAAGGATTCCTCACATTCACTCTAAAGATTTGGTTTCACTAGAACCAGGTAGTTTGGATTTATATCATATAACAAAGAAGGGATCGGGGTCAATTTTAGGGCTTTAAACAAAAGATAACCCTAAATCTATCTTGGGATAGTCCTATGGATTATGCTGTGAAGTGGTGAAAGGGTCACCAGTTGGTTATGGTGAAACCAATTAGATATACCTACACCAAAAATATCCCTTTTTCTAGGTATAAATAACAACCTATATGCATTAAACTTAGATTATATGTAAGAAATTGTCCCAGTATAATTGTCATAGCCTACTCAAATCCAATTTGGTCAGGTTCATTCAATTACACATCCCATGGTTAGGGCTCTGCAAGAGAACGTGATGAACAATTTTTTAACCTAATTACTAGCCATAGAGTTACCAAGGTTCAATTATAGATTCATTTGGCTCAGAAAAATCCCTACTCTCTACCCATAACCCTAATAAAATTGTCCACACATGGTGGGTTTGATCCAAAGGAAAGGAATAATAAAAATTCTTAGCATAAACATGAAGTAATTGAGAAATAAGAAATAAAAAATTAAAAAAATTAATAATATATCAAAAAAATATCGTGAACGAAGAAGCAATAAAGAAATAGTGCAAGCATTGAAGTTGAATGACAATCAGTGTTGAAACTGGTTTCAAAATAAAACTAGAATTGAAACAATCAAAGAATAGATATAAAACGAAAAAAATGAAAAAGTATTTGATAAAAAGATTAAAGTATTGTTTTAAAACCATGTTCAGAAAAAAAAATAGAAGAAATTGAGGAGGAAGTGAGAGAAAAATGTAAGCCTAGAGCACTGTTTTTGTAGAAGGAATCACTAAAATATTTATGGGAATGAAAGTTACACAATGTGTAAATCATTCTCATCATGTATTTTCTTTAAGTGGATTATGTATCAACTTTTACATGACATGAAAAATTTACATGTTGATTACTTTAGATCCACAACCTCTTTCTAGGACCTTAGATCTTGAAGAATCCTCATGATATATTTTTTACTAGATGAGAACTCAAACCATTTCATGTCATGTAAATTATAAACATCATGTATTTAATTCACGTCTTTTACTTTATAAATGTTGTGTAATTTTAGTGGGAATTGGACTTTGAAAATATCATGATGTGTAATGTATTTACATGTCATGTAACCTCTTTACATCATGTGATTTCTCATGGGCTATCCTTTTGTATGTAGGGATGCTGTGAATGAAGAATACATATCATGAACTCATTTCATGATGTGTAAATCTTGTTTTTCAAATTTTTCATCATTTCTTTCTTTAAATCATAAATTCCTAATTCCTGCAAAAACAAACCAAAACCCAATTCATTATTAATTAAAATATGACTAAACCTTAAATAAATGTATCCAATATGTATTTATAAATTCATTTTATCAACAGAAATATTCTTCACTTATAAATAAGAATTAGATATCATCTATAAAGGGAGAAATGGTTCTTCATATTGGAGTGTGGTTCTAGGTTCATCATTCGAAGGTAAATATGATCATTAGTTTAATAAAAATATTATAAAATATATATTCTTATCGTGACTTATTCATATCCCTTGATAAGGTGTTACAACCCATTTGAGAGCTTCTTGTGTCCTCTAACATAGATTAGGATCTAGCGATTGGTGTATTTCCTTGGAGGTAGGAATACATTGTTTGATGATTTGGTGATCATCATAAAACATCATCCATCGACCATGAACAAGTTTAAGGCCACTCCACATGCATTATAAGTACTATATTCTGCTATGTTTTTATGATATTTTTACAAATTTAATTTTTTGATAATATATCCTGTTCGTTTGGGTTTGTTTTTACTACCAAAAGATCATACAATGATCCATGAAAACCTTATAGTGGTATCAGATCATGTTTCTTCAAGGAATAATTGTGTTTAAAGGTCACAAACCAGCCTGGTCGACCTGACCCATCCCCCAATATGGGTTACAACAAGGATTCAAGCGTTCCTCCCCAAATTCTAGAGGCTTTAGAGTAGCAACAAGGTATAAAAATAATACAATGGGGAGACTATTACCACAAATAAGAGTGAAAAAATAGAAAAAATAAACTAAACATATTTACACCCATAAAAAATATCACTATATACATAAATAAATAACTAAAACAAGAGTATGCTATAATAAATGGAATGCATCATACATAATCACGATTAACCTATAATATAGAGACACTGGTCATCCACTGATACAACCAAAAATAAAAAATAAAAGAATAAAAAATAAAATAAACAAAAGGCTCTACTTCCAACACTAATCTAAAATCCACAACTATTGAACTACTCTAGATTGATCCTCCAACTCCACAAGAGTGGATCCACTCAATCATGAAACACCAGGCCTCCACTCAAATGCACCCTGTCTTATGATCAACTTGAAAGAAAACATAAAGCCTTCATGCACACTGAGAAGTACATACATGGGGTGATAACGAAATCTCAGTATTCCACCCCTAACAGTGGTCTCAAAATTTGATATTATAACATGTGCTTAAAACACATGATATATACACCCTATTCGAACAATGAGAACTATAAAAAAATAAAAAACTATAGAAATAAAAAGGAAAACAACCAACCTTGGGATTTATCATGACACCCTAGGTAAATCTAACCTCACTTTGTTCCCCACTAAAGGACTAATAGCACATGACTCACCAAGATACCAGACATCAGGTGCATCCTCTAGATTAGAAGGAGCTGCAAAATTTCAAATGATAGGACATAAATGGATTCCAAACCCTAGGATATAACCCCACATGTATACCATATAAAAACATCTACTGGGATCTAGGAATCCAATATCATGATTTAAACTGGTGATAATAACTCTACACCGAAACCTAGAGAATCTCTCTACGTACCAAAATTACTACACAACTAGATGAACCATATAATCCATCCCAAGAGTACAACAATATCCATGGTCCACATAATCTATAAAGGGTGCCTCAACATCCAAGATTCAATAACCCCTTTCTAGAGTTTAATCCTAACTAGGGGGGATTCAATCATCCAGATCACCCATTATCTCTATATACCCACCAAACACCATCCAACCAACAAAGGATAACATTGATCATACTCAAGACCAACACCCATTTGATCACTATCCCAAATGCATCCTCTCACATTTGGTCATGATCAAGAATAACCTCAATCATCCTTTACATAATCCACATAAACCGAGGTTTTCAAATTCCCACACCCATATTTAGCATCACAACCACAACGACTCACACTATGATATCTAGGTTCTAAGGTGACACCTGAAGTCACCAATCTTAAAACCAAAAGTAACTATATCACAGGTCAAAAAAACATGGGGGAACCCTCCATGCCCACCTAGATCAAAATAAAAAAGTACACCCCTATCGATTCTTCCATAACCTCTAAACCTCAGGACAATCCCACCATAAGAAACCTTATATAGAGACTCAGGTTCCCAACCCATCCATGATCACCACATCACCAGCAAGTGAATACTCAATAGACAACCTCAACACCCAACTGACCATTGATTAGAAACCCACCCACAAGGGAAACCTTGAGGGTCCCTTGGACCCTTATCAACTTAATATCACCAGAACTTGACCGTACTCTCTATCCCATGACATCATCCTAGCATAAAGGCTCCAACCAATCCAAACATCAAGTGAGTAGTTGAAAAACTCAAATGCTCAGACAATGAGAAACTATCCCCAACATCCGGGGACTATATATTGATCTCATCCAAGATAATACTTAACTTTTACTCCTGATAACTATCTAAATAATCTAAAACAAAACCCTTTTCATCCTCAATATAAGTAGAGAAATAAGTTCATGACCCTCACATGGGTCTCATCTCATGACCCAACCCCAATAGGATTATAAACAAAAACCTCAAGGAAATCCTCTCACAAAAGCTCTCTTAAGAAAAAAAACCAACCAAATGGCCTCTACATGCTAAAAGGTTTCCAATATCATGATCTATGTGTAAAAATTATCATGATGGACTACACATAAGTGCAATTATATCTCAAGGATGAAAGCTAGTGAAACACATCATATGAGGGAGTACATGGTGTGTAACACCAAAGATCCTCTCAGGATGTGTACCACCACCCACCCAATTTTTACTTTTCCCAAGTATATGGCATAAACTCTCCCTGCATGGAATTCTAGCCACATGGGATACCTATCCATGTACCTAGCCTTGTGCCCCACATGGGGTTAGGCTATATCTATCACACGACCTCTGGTTGTGTGCTTCACTTAGTCTCTAACTGTGTATATTACATGACCTCATACCCCTGACATGGGGTGTTAGGATATACGCTTGACCACACCCTAAGTGACTCTACATGGGATATCCTGAACACACATTCCATTTAACCCTCATATTTAAATATTTTTCCAAAATGAAGAACATACAATGTGTTGTCTTGAAGTATACGTTGTGTGATTAGGTTCTCCCAAATAGAAAGCCCCCATGAAGAAACCAAAACCTCAAGATATCCCAAAATCACTACACATGGACTCTCATGGAACCCCTAACAACAAAAAAATAATATTTAAAACTAAAAACAACTATACTATGGGGATTTTTAGCTAAAACATTTAAAAATTCTTACCTCGGGGTGTAAAATGTTGAAACTTTTCTCCCAAATTTTTAAAACTCCAATATTGTATATCGAAATACCTCCGAACAAGATCCTTTGTTATAATACCATATCCTTAATCCCAATTTTCAATTTCATTCATGCAACACCCATAGGGGTGGGGGGGGGATCAACGTATACACGAATCCAAAATATAGGTGTAGAAAATAAAAAGGGAAAAATAAAAGAAGAAAAAAGAAAAGAAAAAGGAAAAGGAAAAGGGGGTACAATGACCAATGTAAGGTTATGCCTCCCATGGGTAAAACCCTCCATTCTGTACTCAACCTTGAAGTATGAATCTTAATCCAATTATCCATTCAAAATATATCACCATTTGAACACACATGAATAATTAATATTTTATTAATTAAAAATTAAATATTCAATAAAAATTTGAATGAATTATAATTCCACCAAACTCTTATAATAGGGCAAACACCCTCTTCTGGGAATAAAAGAGTGGTCATAAAAATTATATAAGATAATTTTTAGGATAAATTACCATTTTACCTTAAAACACTCATGGGAATAAGTCAAAATTCTCCTGACTTTCTCAACTTGCAATGACATGGTTCATTACATCCTCCCCACTATAAGTGTTTCTTTCCCCTAAGAAGCCTTAATGGCTAACATGCTACCATATTTTATATAGAGCACTAGCATATCCAACGTCACCTCGACCATCCACCGACCAGTTTTATTACGCCCATGATGCTCCTAACACATGAGTTCTATTCATCGATGACTAATAGGATGCTCCCCACTATAATAGTATCCTTATTATCATCCCATGGACAACACCAAACACCATGATCCATGCCTATCTATCATCGAACATGATGGATAGACATGACCAAATTGATCACACTAGTTCACCAACATGAAACACCAATCGCCACGCTTACATAGGTCACTAGGAATGACACCCCCATGCCCAATAACCTACTTAAAATATAGGACACATCCTACGATGACCTATGGTGCACTCATCATCATAAGTTTTACCTCACATAATAATGCTTATTTCTATTAGGCATAGAGCCAAAAAATCATAAATCATAAATCAATAAATCCAAAAGCTCAAGTTCATCACCCAAGGTGAAATCCACAAAAATATAATATTGAAAATAAGAACAAAAATCCCATAACCATAGTAACCTAGAATTCATACCGGAATAGATGTACATGATGCACCAGTCTGATATCCATCACACACTCTCAAACATTCCTAGTCTGCCTATCTACCGACTCCCTAAACCATATAATAAGAAAACCACTGATATCATTTTTTCACAAAATGGCTTGGGTCAACCTAACTCTTCACTCGATCTATTTTGAAAAAAGGTCTCTAGAGCACCTCCCCATACACCAGAGGATTCCAACCAGTGGAAATGTCCTAAAAGGATATAGTGGGTAGACTATGACTTCAAATCATAGTTAAAAAATATAATAAATAAACTAAAACATACACATCCATAAAATACATCATAATATGCATAAATAAATCCCTGAAACATAAGAATTATATAATAAATAGAGTGAAACATAAAAACCCAGGGTCAAGATATAACATACAAACACCAGTCACTCATTGGGATAACAATATATACAGAATAAAAAAATTAAAAATTATATAAAATAAATGATATAATTCTAAAAATGATTTGGAACCACATACTTGATCTCCACAACTATCAAATTGCTATAACTTGATCCTCAAACTCCACAGAAGCAACTCTAATTGATCACGAAACACTATACCTTCATTCGAATCCAATGTATCTTATGCTAAACTTGAAACCATACATAAGCTCTATACTCACACAAAGTTACATGTATAGGGGGTGAGAAATAAATCTCAGTAGTCTACCCCCAATGACATTACTAATATATTTTTTCATAGCATGTACATGAAACTTGTGATATGTCTGTCCTAGACGAACAAATACAACCAACATAAAAATAAATAACAATACAAATAAAAAGGAAAACAACCAACCTCATAATCTGTCCTGACACCCAAGGTTAATCTACCCTCACTTCAGCCCCTTCTTGAGCACTTATAGCATGTGGCTCACTAAAAAACCTCACATTAGGTGAATTTACTAGATAATAAGGAGCTCTAAAACATACAAAAAAAGGACATACATGAATTCTAGAACCTAGGATTTCATCCTAGTATTCTACCACAATAGAGAATCCATCAGGACTGAGGACTCCAAAAACATAATCTGAACTTGTGATGGGAACTCTACATTAGACCCTAAAAACATGTCCATATCTTAGAAGTCTTACTGAACTAGATGATCCATATAATCTATCCTAGGAGCACATCGACATCCATGGGCCACATAATCCATATTGTCTTCTTCAACATCTATGAGTCACTAACCCCTAGAGAGAGAATAGTTCTAACTAGGAGGGGGTTCACATATCCATATCACCTATTAGATCCCTAGAACCTCTTAACACCATCTAACCAATAGAGGAATGCATTGATCAAATTCAAGGCTAATGACCGATCCATCACTATTGCAAATGTCTCATCTCAAATCAAATACTCAGCATGAATAGCCTCAATCATCCATGGAACAATCCAAAAAAACCTAAGTCACCCAACAACCACACCATATTTAGCACAATAGCTACAAAGGCTCACACCATAATCTATGGGTTCTAAGTTGGCACCAAAAGTAACTAATCACAAAACTGGCACTGAATATCTCACAGGTCAAGCAAGTATGGGGAATCCCCCATGGAACCCTAGATAATGATAAAAATAAGAAAACCCTCATGGTTCCTCCATAATATCCAAACCTCAGGCTAATAACACCACACAAAACTTCATCTATAAACTCAGAAACCCAACCCATCCATGATCAGAACCTTGCATGCAAGGGAATGTTCAATAGTCTACCCTAACACACAACAAATCACTAATCTGAAACCCACCCACATAAGTTACCTAGAGGGACACTTAGACCCTTCTCAACCTCTTCACATTGAAACCTATCTAAAATTTCAAACCCAAAATTTCAACCAATACCGAAGGATACAACTAATCCAAACCTCAAGAGAATGGTCTAAGACCTCAACCACTCAAACCACAAGAAACCATTCTCAACATCCAAGGACTATCCTATGATCTCATCCAAGATACTTCTCAATACTACCTTTCAGAAACCATATAAATATCATTAAAAAAACTCCATGGAAACATCAAGCCAAGGTGACCAACAATATCATGACCCTCACCCAGGCCTCACCTCACATCCAAACCCACATTAGAATTATTAATAAAAACCTCATAGAACTCCACCCACCATAGCTCACCCAAAACAAAACACCCTCCATATGACCTCTCCATGGTAAAAGGATTTTACCATCATAATCAATGCATAATAATACTCAAAATGGACTACTCATAAGTCAAACTCCATCTCTAGGGCTCAAACCATCAAAACACCTCTAATATGAGAGTATAAAATATATACCTAGGGTACGTGATAAATAAACCCAAATATCCTCCTTGGATATGTACCACCACACACCCAATGTGTAATTTTCCCTAGTGCATGATGTGTACTTTACCACATTTCTTATCACCCACAAGGGGTGCCTATCCATGTACCCTATACAGGGTTAGGCCATGTCTATTACACGGACTTTAGTCATGTGCTTCACCTAGGCTCTGGCCATATATACTACTTGACCACCTGCCCATAAAACTGGATATATGGTTCTTCCCCTGGACACACATCGAGTGAATATACATGAAGTGCCTTAAACACACACACCATGTAACCCTCATCTTCGACCCTACACCCAAAACAAATAACTCATGGCATGTGTTCTTGAACTACGAGTTCTGTGATAAGGTTTTCCCGAATAGAAAAAACCTATGAAGCACCCAAAACCTATAGATATCCCAAAATCACCCACATGGGATCTTATAAAACCCCAAAAGACATAAAAACAAGTTTTAAAACTAAGAATACCACATTATAGGTACTTGTTGATAAAAAATTAAGAAATTCCTACCTTAGGGAATAAAACACTAAAGATTTTCTCATAGATTCACAAGACACTGAAACGAAACCCTGATATACCTCTGAACTAGATCTTCGACAATGAATCCCTCTCCCTCCTCCCTTTATTCAGTTTTTTCTACGCAACACCTATATTGGGGTGATCTGTGTACACATTAATCTAAAAGGAAGTAGGAGAAAATAAAAGGAAAAAATAGAATAATAAAAAATAAAAAATAAAAAATAAAAAATAAAAATAAAATGAAAAGAGGGCCCTGATGCTTGACATGAGGTTATGCCTAACCTAAGAAAACCATCCATTATGGACTCAACCATTAAGTCAGAATGTCAAACCAATATGCTATTAAAAATATATCACTGGTCAAATACTCATGAATAATTAATATTTAATTAATTAAATATGAGACATTCCATGAAAATTCGAACTCATAATGCCACTAAACTCTCATTCTATGGTAAACACCCAAATTTAGGAACAAAGGAGTGGATGAAAAAATTATCCTAGATTTTATAATAGGATAAATTACCATCCAATCCTTGAAACAATCCCCGGAAAAAAGTAAAATTTCTTCTGATTTTATTAACTTATAATGATGTAGACTGTTATATTAAATCAATAGTTTTGAATAATTATAAAACTATAAAACATTTTGTAGTAGAATTATAAAACGTAGATGATAAAACTTATACACATGTCTATATGTAAAGGTAACCTTGAATTAACCTTATGTAGATCAGTCTATGTAATGGTCCTCCTAAAGCACCCTTATAAAAAGAGGGCTATGTAAAGGTAAGAGAGGTATACCTTTATCCATACAGTTCTACATAAAGTAAACTACATTTTACCTTTATGTATATAGTGTTACATAAAGTTCATCAGCTTTTACCGTTATGTAGAAAGGGAATATGTAAAGGTAACACCCGTATTACCTTTACACGAGGGAGTCTATGTAAAGTTAACTTTTGTATACCTTTATGTAATTGACATGCATATAAGCAACCTCTATGTTACCTTTATGCATGATGAAACATCTTCTTTACCTTTACACAAGTGTCCTATGTAAAGGTAAAAAAATTTATATTCATGTAGGTTACCTCTATTGTAAAAGGGTGAAGTGAAAAACATATATTTTGTTATATTTTGATAATTTTTAAAATGGTTTATAAAATGTTTATAAATCATAATAAAAGGTATTTTTAGATTATTTTAATTTTTAAATAGTTTATAAATTAAATAATTATAAATGTGATTATAATTAATTAAATAGATATTTATGAACAATTTATTGATTAGAAAACTTTGAAATATTAAATGATAATGTTTAAAATACCTTTTACCAAATTATATGACATTCTTTGTAATATTTAAATAAAATATTAATTTAGAAATTATAAATATGATTTATAAATAGTTTATAAATCACATAAATAAGGATCAGATATAAAAAAGTTTATATTTATATTTTCAATAATCAATTAAAAGTAATTACTTATTTAAAGATATTATTTAGACCAAATAAAAATGTTTTGATGACTAATATGATTAAAGGTTTAAATAATATAGAGTATATGATATATATATTATGCAAAAGGTGTACATAATAGAAAATTAATTATAAATTAATTCATGAAATTTCATATATATTGAAATTACATATAAAAAAATAATAAATAGTTCATATTAAAATTGGATATAAAAGTGTTTATGTAACACACCGATATTTTGTGATTTTTTTCAAATTAATTTATCTTTTTGATATTTTTCATTTCACGGGACATTGAAAACAATTCTTTATATATATTAAAATAATAAACCAAAAATTCCTTTCACACAACACCGACTTGGATTTCACTACACGCAATACCGACTTTGCTTGGGCTACACTCAACACTAACTTGGTTTTCACTACCCGCAACACCGACTTGGCATACGTTACACACAACATTGAGTTTCTACGAAGCAAAATTTTGTTATTTTTTTAAAATGATATAATTATAATCTAGCTATTAAACTTAGTGATATGAATATTAATAAATACTTTACAAATATTTTTTATAATGTTTTTATATAAATAAAAAATATTGAAAACGAAAGATATAATTTTTTGTTAAAGTCCTTATATGTTTAAAAATATTATGAACTACACTTCATGTCCTTCTATAAAAAACAATAAAATTAATTTTAGAAACATCTATAAATTTAATTTGATAAAATAAACTTCTTTTTTGAATTTATAATGCCTAAATTAGATTTGGGTGATTTTTTTTTGTATTTTTCGAAGAAACTTCATTTTTTGATGAATAGCGAAAATACTACTTTTTAGTTAAAAACTGCATTTTCATTTAAATAATTATTATTGTTAAATTATATTTTAAATTTGTTTTAAGGTAAAATTAAATAAATTATACATATATTAATACAATTTAGGTTATTAGAATCAATTTTACTTTGAAACTGAATATAAAAACTTAATAAACTTTTGAACTTCTTTCTACTTTAAAAACCTGTAATTTCACCCCGTTTGTGGGATTAGTATTAATCTTAATTTTTCCACTTATATGAATTGAATTTAAAAAAACTAACATAAACCACTGTAATTATTATAATATGTATATTCTAATAAATCAACTTATTTTTTTACCAAAAATATTAGTAAAAGTGATTAAAATTAATCACAACGATTAAGGTCAAATTTAGCTTAATTAGGGACTAAACCTCAATTTTAGGGGTCCAAATGACCTAGAAAATTGTAAAAAACACATTTTATGGCCATATTTTGTCTATAAACCTTACATTATATATTTATTTTGGTTTTTCATTAATTTCTTAGGTAAGAACATATGTACCCCTAACTTGTTTTCAAAAATTCCAAATGAGTCCTTTTATTTCCCTATAAAAGGCCACCACCTCTCCCATATCCTCACACCTATAAAACCTATTAGGTTCAGAAAATATATGACCGATTTAAAAAATCCCTAACTTTTTCCTAGAATCCTTCCATTTGTAATAATGAAATCCAAGGAAGCCTGTTGGCATTAACCAAAAGGAGTTACCTGATTAAGAGGTAACGTATTCTCTCAAGGCCTTTCTTTTATTTTCCTTCTCCACCCCTATAATATATTTATTCCATGATTATATAACAAAAAAATTATCCTAAATATACTACTATTTTTTATTCTAATGTTTTTACCTACACTTACAAACAAATCCATCTAATGGGTAATAGACATACTGTTTACATGTAGTGGCGAACTACCGCCTCACTAAACGATGATTGTTCAATTTTCCTTACAACTTCTCATGGTGTAAACTATTATGGATTTTTTTATATATTATATTTATTATTTATTTAATATTATTCATTTATTTTACAACAGATATCATTTTTACTTTCCATTTTGTGTTAATATGATAATTTCGTTTGAGTAAGTGTGGACTACCACCCCATCAAAGCAATGCGATTCATTCAAAAAGTAAATGGAATGTTTTAAGGTTGGGTTTAGTGAAGTTATATGATATATATGATAAAATAATACTAATTTAATAATAATATAACTATACATATACATATATACATATTCCATCTACCTTATTTCTTTCAATACGACAATAAAAACGGAAAAAACGTTTATGCGTACGTATGACTTACCATCTTCATGAATGATGTATTCCATTTAATAATTATAAATTATATATATTATGATAATTGAAATATATTTTATATAAATTATATTTATATCATGTTTTAAATTCATTAATAATTATATAAGTATATGGACCAACAATATAACAAATTAATACACATATGAAGAAAAAAGAGAATATTTCCCGGAGTGAAACCTTAACATAGGATGGTTAACAAGTGGGTAATATAAGATCAAAATCAAACCATATATGGTATTATATATAATAACATGTTTCTTTAAAATAAATTTAATATATTTATATTTATTATATAATTGGTTTGAATGAGTACGACGGGAGTCAAGACACAATGTAAGGGGATTTTATCTCAGTTTTTTATTTCCATGAGAAACATGCTATGTTCGCCACTCTTTCCTTTTGTGTGGTGTATGTAATGAACAAAATTTTATAATATTTATATTATAATTAAATTTATGGGTATTCACATATCCATTTTATGATATTTATTTCATGGTGTTTAAGTTTCAAAATTTACCAAATGGGTAAAATAGTTTTGTCTCAATTTTCCTTCTTCACGACTCGTATTTTGTAATGCACTAAAATTATTTTTCAAGGTGTATATACTTATATTTTACATGTTATATCATGAAATTTATTATTTTCATGATATTTTAAGATTTATTTAATTTCATTATCTTAAATGGAGAGTATTATCCCAAGTTACCAAGTTATTAGAGTTTATTGAAACAATCTCATCGATTTTCGAGACTGTTTATGTTTATACTTCCTTCGATGAAATATTATGATCCATATCTCAAGAAAAATAATTAAATTTATTATAATATAGTTATTAATGATATATTCATATATGGTTACTATAATTATACTCTTTTTTACATAAAATAGTTAAGCAAGTATTTTTAAGAAATACTGACTTTACCCTCTCTTCAGTCAGAAATCTATGTTTTCTAAAAAGTGTTCCAAGAATATTATACTATTATCTGGAAATAATTAAAATAAATGTTTACCCATTTTTGTATTTTAATTTTTTTTAAAAGGAATATTATTTTCACTTTATGAACAAGAAAATTTTATAACCTTTTTACCATAAAAAAGGAATATTCTTTTTTCCTCATACGAGATGTAAATATTTACCCACCATCATTTGATTGAAGCCTACTTTTCATTTTTAAACATATAATTTTTAAGAATATGTTTTTAAAAATTTATTTTCAAGGAAACTTTTTTTCAAAATGTTTCCAATGCTTCTTTATAAGTTTTCAAAGTATTTACAAATAAATGGTTTTTAAAAAAATTTCAAGCTTCTTTTGTATGTTTTTCGGGAAAAAAGGTTTTCAAATTTTTTTCCAGATTTCTTTATATGTTTTCAAAATGTTTTCAAAGCAAAGGGTTTTTAAAATTTTTTAAATCTTATTTTATAATTTTTCAAGTAAGAAGGTTTTTAAAATTATTTTATTTTTTCTTTATAAGTTTTCAAGGTATTTTATAATAAAATGATTTTAAAATGGTTTTATGTATTAAAAATCATTTTTTAGATAAGAAAGAATATTTTCCTGATGAAATTTTTTTGAAAGATATTTAAAAATTATTTTCCATCTAAGATGAAATCTGTTGATCTTACTCATTCCCTTAAAATAAATGATCTAAAGGTTCCATTCATATTCTTTATATGAATGATTTATTCTTAATTTCATGGTCTTTATGAAACTCGTTTATCTTTAATGTGTTACATGTTTATGAAATATGTTTCTCTTTCATGGGTTATGCTTTTGATGAAATGATTATGAAACCATAATATTTTTCTATAGGTTATGATATGTTTACATGTTTATGATACCCATTTAATTTCGTGGGTTAAGATATGATTGATTATTATTTTGTGTCACATGTATTTATGATTTCAATATGAGATGTGTGGGACCTATATCTCCCTCTAATGTATTTTATATTGATTTATATCTCATGAGATAGAATAATATGGTATTGGGAGTAAACCTTTACTACTAATATGGCCATGGAAGTGAACCATAACTACCAAGATGGTATGAGGAGTGAAATCATGCTACTAAGATGGCCATGGGAGTGAACCATGACTACCAAGATGGTATGAGGAGTGAACTCATGCTATTAAGATTGACATGGGAGTGAACCATGACTAACAAGATGGTATGAGGAGTGAACTCATGATACTAAGATAGAAATGGGAGTGAACTATTACTACCAAGATGGTATGGGGAGTGAATCCATACTACTAATATGGTCTTGGAAGCAATGCCTTGGATACTATAGGAATCATATTATACATTTATGTTTTTTTCCATAATTCCATGTTCTATTCCTATGTTATTCTTTCATCGCTTATGTTCATTATTTTCATATAATTCATTTCTTATGAACTGCCAATATTTATTATGATCTCTAATATACAGATTATTATTTTAAATATTATTCTCAAGTTCTATACCATTTTGTTCATGTTATGCTTACACATTTACTTTATTTACCATTAATGAGTATCTAAGATTACTCCTTTCTTATGTTGACTTTTCCCAATTTATGAAGATAGGTTTTAGGTAGAATTAATAAATGCGGAGATAATTATGGGATATTTTTAAGATCTTTCACTAGGATAGAATATTTTGTTTCCATGTTTCCAAAGACACTAAACTGTTATAGTCCTCAGGCATGTTTTTTTTGTAATATACTGAATATTCTTCTTAAATGATGTAATATCCATATATGTCAAGCCTAGTTCTCTATAGTTAATATCAAAGTAAATGGTTATTCAACCTTTTGAAATTTGTATGATAAAACATTAGTGATATACCTAGGTATATTTATAAGGATATTCTTAGGTATGTCTCTAAGGATAAGTTTAGGGATGAGTTAATGTTTAGGAAAATGTCCTAGAATTTTCATAAAGGATTGATTGAGTGGTTTCTTAGAAATAAATCCTTGTATGGATACTACAAGAGGATTTGGCTATGGAACAAATGTACCTATGGGCAAAAACTTCGAAAAGATGTTCTAGGCCAGAATCAAGATAATCTGGTACATGACAACATGCCTTGCTTCCCACCCAGTTTGACACTCTCAGGGGATACGCTTTGGGAATTCAAAAACTATTCACAGACCATCATGAATGATTTAAATATAAGCAGGCTATTAATAAACTAGTATGAACCTAGGGTGTCATATATTAAGGAAGGAGTCAAGATTTAGACATCATATAAGTAAATATTTTCATAACTATGTGTTTTTCTGCTATGATAAGTAATTCTCACACTATGATTTTGGTTTTCGTAAATGGAGGGAACCCAAAGGAACTAGATTAATATTGAATGTGATGGATGATTTTATGTTGAGAAGTCAGGTGGAATGATCACTGGAGTGAAATATGTTGTGTCCATGCCTAATTAGTTTTCATAGAACATGATTAACAATGTGTACCTTAACCAACTCTCTGACTCGCCAAGGAAGATAAAGAAGGAGTTCAGTGAGAGTTAGGGTAATGGATACAATAAAGGAAAGAAGATTCAGTTTCCTTAGTGTAAAGAATGTGGAAAGAATCACCTAAGTAAATGTATTAGATGAACAAGAATATTTTTTGACTATGGAATAAAAGGACATGAAGCAAGTGTCTATAAGAAAAAAATGAAGTGTTCGGTTAATGAAATGGATGAGAATTTTTTCCTCACTAAGATTTAATCGAAGGTCAGGTGTTTTAAGTGTGGATTAAACATTCATTATGTAACTCAATGTCCCAAGATCAAAGATCCAGAAGGGAACCAACAAGGTGGGGTGAGTAATGGTTACATTGCTGATGATGAAGAGACTACATATGAAATGTGAATGGAAATAGGTATTTTTTAATAGGACGAGGTATCCTTGTTAATGGAATAAGGATGAAGTGGAATAATAAAAGTTTTTATGTGTTTGGAATAAAAAATTATGTTATATGAATGATTAAATATAAAAGTATTTTTCAACTTATGTTTTCGCTCAGTATTTAAAAGTTAATGTTGAATGTTCCCAATGGACTGGTGAAGTTATTTAATGAAAAGGTGATATTTTGACTAAAGGAATTAAACCCTTAACATGTTATTTATGTTAATATAATGCTATTATGAATAAGTAAATTGGGCGGTACTGATTACCTTGGAACTAAATAAGTACTTGTTGATAGGTGGGTTATGCTATCATTGATGAAGTTTACGACATTTATTTGGATTTATAGAATAGATTCAATATAATTTGGAATAATGAAGAATGCATGTATTCCAAAAAGACTTGTGGTAATTAAGGTTATTACCATGTTTCAAGGGAATATACTATAAGGAAATTCACATGTTTAGAAAGTGACAAAAAAGTGGTATTGTAACACCCCAAGATTTCATAATATGTTATTTCTTCAATGTAATTCAATAACTTACACTACACGCAACACTGAGTTCAAGCGCACTATGACTTATAAAACTAGATGTTCAAAAGCGGTTATGAATAGTATTTATCAAAATTTGAAATTTATATAATCCTTATAATTTTAGAGTCCATATTATGAGTTTCTTAGACATAATGTAAGAACAAATTCATTTTTTTCAGATAAAAAAAGTATTTTAAAAAAAATGCAATTTTACCGCCTTTTAATGGTGAACCATTTTTAAATCCAATATTTGAAACATTTATATATTCGATTTGACAAAATAATCTTCTTCTTTAGAATCGGGACATAAAAATTTAGTTTCAATAAAATTTTGGTGTTTTTCTGATAACTTTCTGAATTGGGTGAATAGTGAGAAATACTAAATTTTAACTGAAAACAACTTTTTAAATCAAAATTATTTATAGCGTTTAACTATAAATTTTAATGGGTTGGAGGTGTAATTAAATTACATTTTTACCATTTAATCCAATGTTGGTCATTGGATGTAATTTCACTTTGAAATTGGACATAAACAAGTGTCAGTCTTTTGGTAGTTATTATTTCTTAAAAATACACTTTTTGTATTGACAACGAGAATTACTTTTAAATTAATAAATTTAATTTATATGTTTTTAATTTGGTAAAATAGACTTCATTTTTGAATTCATAATATCAAAATTAGCTTAGGGTTAAATTTTGGTATTTTTATGAAAACTTTCAATTTTTGATGAATAGTGAAAAACACAAAGTTATTGGTTAAAAACGAATTTTTATTTAAATAATTATTTATTTTATTTAAATTTATTTTATGTCAAAATAGATACATAATACCTATATAAGTTCAATATAATTCATTGGAGTCATTTTATAATAATTTTAGATATATAAAAATTTTATTGAACTTTTTACCGTCTTTTACCCACCTCCTTGGAGCTTTTGCAAATTTGCATAAAACATAATTTTACCGCTTCTGTGAGTGGAATATCAAAAATCTGAGAGACATGGTTAACCTCAGTAAGAAAAATGTGGTTCAATAAGGTGAAAATAATTTTTGGTGAATAGTAACTTTTGACTATTATTTACCGCAGTTAAAGCTAAATAGGGTAATTCAAGGTAAAAAGAATATTGTAATGATACAAAATTACCTTAACACTTGTCCTAACCTTATTGGATGAGTCATGTCTGACCATGGGAATCTTTGGGTTGATTTTGGGACCCCATGGAGCCACTTATAAATGATAATGACACATTATTTTAATTAACTTAAAGTAAAGGCAAAAATGACATAAACAAATATCTTTTAGTAAATAAATTTTTACGTGGGGTAATATAAGTCATCGTTTAAACTATAAATGTTAATTAGAAATATAAAACAATTTACTACATAATGGTATTATATATATATATTTTAGAGATTAAATAATTTAATTTATTTATGACACAATAATGATGCAGTAATTACCTAATTAATGAAATATTAAAATATTTGATATTATAAATATCCAAATAAATATAATTTTAGAATTTTTATGAATTAAAATAATTTTATAGGTTAATATGACATTTTAGGGTTGGTTAGATGAATTTTTTTCGAAGTAATAATGCTTTTATGAATTTAGCAAAAACAAAATACCAAATAGTGTCAAAATTGACATAAAAGAGTTTTTAAAACAAATATTTTATTATTTATTGATATTCTATTCCTAAAAATCTAAGGTTCAGCCAAAGGACTTATATAATGATAGGTGTATAATTAATGAAAAACTTGGGGTTTTATTTGAAGTATATAGTGAGTTTATTAACCATATAATATAAAAATACAAAGAGACAGGGTAAATGTCAAACTATTTAACTAAGAGTTAAATCTAAAAGATAAAGTTAATATAGTGACCCAAACCAGTCTAAAACCTATTCGTTGAGTGGTTTGAGGATCATACCCTCCTTATATTTTAAATAATTCACTTTTGGATCCATTAGAAACCGAAAATAATTTTATTATATAATAATATTTATAGCTTTTCCTAAGGTGCCCCTCACTCCTCTTATAAAAGGGCACTCCCCCTTCTCTCTAATTCACACCTTCAAAGCATTTTGGCTCGACCAAACCCTAAAAAAATACCATATAAATTTTCATACCTTCATCCTAGAGGCCTTACTTTATTCAGAAAGCCAGCCTAATGTTCCATTTTGATCAAATCAAAAGGAAGAACCCGAAGAATCAGTAATGATTACACCACCCTCTTTCAAGTTCCTTTCTTCTTCCACTTCATTTTTCTTTGTTTTTTCCATTATAAAATAATAACTACAGTATCTTCTATATACTATGATGTTATTATAAATATGGTACAACCAAATTCATTATTCTATCCATCCTTTGAATGACATGTCACCATACGTGCGTACGTACGACTTACCGTCTTCACGTCGTGGTGTAATTGTTATTCAATACATTATTATTTGGATGGGTATAATAATGATGGGTAATTGATGTAAATAATAAATATAAAATGATAATTATTGTTCATATATGATATACCATCAAATTATATAATATTTTAATATCAAAATAATGATATTGTCGCTCGTGCGTATGTATGAATTACCGTCTCCACGAACGTGATGAGATTCATTTCCATGTTCACCATTCATAAACAATTATAAAAATATATATTACTAATAATTATGTAATATATGAAATAATAATTCTACTGGAGATATATATATTTATATATATATGTACTTACATATATCTTATTCACTTAGTTCCGTTCAATACGATATGAAAACGAAAACAATGTTTGTGCGTACGTACGGAATACCGTCTCCATAAATGGTGTTTTTCATTTCATATATGTGTCTATTATACATATTTATATTCTAAATATATATGATTTATAAATCATGTTTTATATTCTGTAAGTATTTAAATCTCTATCTAAGTGATACAATCAAGAGTAACAAGTTAAAACACGTACGATAACGAAAGCGATTATTACCCGAAATGTTAATTTAACATGGAAATTATTATTTAATGGGTTGTATAAAGTCATAAATGAATCATGTATGATATAATAAATATTAATATGGTTCTGGTATAATTTAATAACATACTACGATCTTCATACATGAGGTTAAACGTACCCTCGACTAAAGAAAAGTGCAAGGTAATGGTTAATTCCTCAATCTCATTATTATCTGAGATTGTTTATGTGTAAGTATTTACTGGGATATTTTTATCATACATGTACATTTTTCATAAAAATGATTTCAAAATAAATATTTTAAGGATTTGTGAAAGGTACTCTTTATCAAGATCATAATTTTAAATGTTTTAAAGATTTATCTTTCTAATTTTTTAATTAATGTCCAGGTTTTCAAAATGATTTTAAGGATTTATTTATATGGAAATGAATGTTTTCAAATGATAATTCTTTTAAAAAGTTTAAAAGTAGTATGGGACACTTTTATTCAAAAATATATTTTAAATTAATTCCTTTATAAATGTGTGACTTTTAAATGGTTTTACAAAAAGGTTATTTCTCTCAAAAAGTTTTACTCGTCATTTTCAACTATGTCAGCATCCTTTACTGGATATTATTTTTGATTGAGGTTGATTTATTATAATATAATCTTCCATATTGTATTGAATGAGTTATGATATGTTTGACTGTGGATGTTCTATTTTTATACCATTCATGGTTTATGGTTAAAGTATTGACATTTCGTATGCTAGTTCTAATACGAATGTTATGTTATGTTTCAAACTTTTCATATGAGGAATGTATTAGACATAGTAAGTGATAGGTGGAGCTCGCTATAGCTCCACGATGCATCGATAGGTCTCATGAGACAACTAGATGTGGAATTGTTCAATGACTTTCCCAATTTGATATATGATTTTTTTCTGAGGCCTTAATCATTTTTAGACGTCTTGGTCGAGGCATTGACAAAATGTTTCAGAATGTCTGGCATTATACATTCCCTCATTGTGAAAATAATATTGATGGTTCATGTGGTTATTCGACTAGTAGAATACCCATGTCTATGTTTTATTATGGCATTAATTACTCAGCTCATATTCCTTCCATAAAAGTATTCATGTTTATTATTGGTAAAGGCATGTGGTTTCAATTATTCACCTTGCTTAATATTTATGTTATCTTACATTGTATTGTTTACCCTTACTGAGCTTCTGAGCTCACCCCTTTCTTATATTTTATTTTCCCAGGATTTCCAAGAAGTGTATTATGATTGATATGTTGGGTTAAGATAAATGGAATAATGGAGATATCAAAGAACCATATATGTTGTATTTTATGTTTGAAATTGTAATGTGAAGTTCATGTATGTAATCTATTTTCCAAGACTGCTAAACTGAACGGTCCTTCGGGAATTGATTCCTTGTAATCATGAAAATGTATTAAAATAATGCACCGACTCTGGGTAACAGGGGTCGGGTCGTTATAGTTGGTATCAGAGGAAGTTTAGTACAAATCTTGGAAACTAGATTTAGATAAACTTTGATTAGAGAACATAGCCCTAAGATAGACTTTGAGGATTAGTATAAAAGAACTTATTAGAATTTTGGTACTATAGAGATTTTTTGAGTTTTCCAAGCAAATACATCCCTGTCTGGATACGAGCAGGTAGAGGTGGATCTGGAACAGATTTACCTAGGGGTAAAACCCGAAAACACCGCTTTGAGCTAGACTCGAATGAGAACTGATGCACGAAAATAGGCCTTGCTGCACTCTTGGTTATGACACTCCTGGGGGATATGATTAGGATAATTCTCATTTTCTTTACAAACCACTATTAAGGGTTTATGAGTGTATAAATCCTCAAAGAAAATATTTTTATGATTATGGATCATATCCATAAACTGTTCAATTTACGTTAGGTATTTTACAAGTTTGAAATTATTCATTTCAATTCATAAACTAACCTAGTGTATGACATTGTATAGAAATGGTGCCTAGTAGAAGGAATGTGAACTCCAAACAATACGTATGATCCAAAGAGTAAGAAAGATCATATCTTTTATGGTATTAATCCAATATTTAGAAGGGAAATAGTCTCCTATGTATTCTCAACATATGAAGAAATAATATCACATGTTAATAAGATAAGTAAAGAATTCTCTGAGTCCTATGGATTTAAAGGGAAGTAAGATAAGAAAAGGATAAAAGAGAGAAAAATGGATAAAGGGAAGAGGAAAAAGAATAATTTTCCTATATGTGATAACTGTGGAAAGAATCACCTAGGTAATTACTTGAAGGGAATGAGTGTTTGTTATAAGTGTGGAGAAAAAGGACACCAATTACGTGATTTCAAGGGTAATAAAAAGTTTTAAATATACAATGATTCATCTACAAGGAGTTGGGACACTACGCGAATCAATGTACAAATCATCAGAGTATACCCCAAATGCTGCTATTGGATAATAATAAAGTTATTATACTACCGAAGATGAAGAGGAATGATTAGATTTCTTACATTGTTATTGAAGTATTGTGTCATTTGAGTATTTTATTAATGATGTACATGTTATAAGAATTATAGAGTATATTAGGATTGTACTGTAGTACTATTTCATTAAGGACTTGAGATTGTGTGGAACCAAGAAGAGTGACTCAATAGAAGGTTAAATTTTTAGAAAATATATGGTTGAGATAAATATAAAGCATAATATGCTTCTGATACCGAGGTAGTGATTTTTGAAATAATACATGATTGATTTGGATAAATTATATTGGATATTCTTTACTACCTTGAAACTGATTAATGATTTGTATATTACATCATTGTTGGAGTCTACAACATTTTTTTGATAGAAGGAGTATATCCAGTATTCTATAAGGAATAAGAGAGAATGAATGTAATCAATAATTTTTTATGGTAATTCAGGATGTTGCAGTGTTTTAAAAGAATACATGATGAAGGTGTTCACATGTTATTAAGTGGAAAAAAGGATCTTCATTGTGTTTACCTTCCTTATAAATTTTGGACTGTGAGTTTGGGAAGAAGTATTTTGGATAATTCTAGTTTATTTTTGGATTTCCATAAAAAGGACAACCCAGAGGTTGGGCAGCAACCCGCCGCGTCCGGCAAGGCTGCAAGACTTGAACCCACAACCGAAGGGCGACAAGGGTTTATCACCAACCACAGACCCACGTGATGTCCTGGATTGAATAATGTAGTTTTTTAAAGGTCTGGTAGATGAATTAGAAATTCATTTTTTTGAAACCCTAAATGACTAGGATAAATACATTTTTTTAAGTTCTATTATCTTTTAGAGTAAAAGATGAGTTTGTGGTAGAAATTAGTTAAAGGATGGAACTATACATGTCAAGTATATATATATTTTTTTCTTCTCTTATTCTATGAAGAAATTAATTATTAAACTTTAGGTAAGGGATCTTAAAACTAAAAATGTGTTATCCTAATACCTTATGTTTTGTTGAACTGATGATATTTTAAATCATCATATATTGATGGCTTCGAGGCCCTCAATTCTATAAATTTTTATGACTGATGACCTCAATAACTCCCTATAAATATTTACTTTTTTCCTCCAATTATGTGTCTCTAATTTCCACCAATGTTCTCCTAATCGAGATCATACTTTGGTGGTGACTTTTTCATTCCCCTTTTCCTTTTATTAAGACTAAAATTTATTAACCAAATTTCCAATGTGGGTTTTCCCACAAAGGTATTTTCTATTTTCAAACTTTTATTTTCGAAGAACAATTTCAAATTATGGGGATGAAATTTATTTAAGGAGGGAAGAATGTAACACCCCAAGATTTTATAGTACGTTATTTCTTCAATGTAATTCAATAACTTGCACTACACACAACATTGAGTTCAAGCGCACCATGACTTACCAAACTAGCCATTCAAAAGCGGTTATGAATAGTATTAACTGAATTTTGAAATTTATATAATCATTATAATTTTATAGTCCATATTATGAGTTTCTTAGACATAATGTAAGAACAAATTCATTTTTTTCAGAAAAAAGAAGTATTTTTCAAAAAATGAAATTTTACCGCCTTTTAATGGAGAACCAATTTTAAATACAATATTTGAAACTACTATATATTAGATTTGAAAAAATAAACTTCTTCTTTGGAATCGGGACATAAAAATTTAGTTTCAATAAATTTTTGATGTTTTTCTGATAACTTTCATATTTGGGTGAATAGTGAAAAATACTAAATTTTAACTGAAAAAAACTTTTTAAATAAAAATTATTTATAGTGTTTAACTATACATTTGAATGGGTTGGAGGTGTAATTAAATTATATTTTTACCATTTAATCCAATGTTGGTCATTATATGTAATTCCACTTTGAAATTGGACATAAACAAGTGTCAATCTTTTGGTAGTTATTATTTCTTAAAAATAGGCCTTTTGGTTTTGACAACGAGAATTAATTTTAAATTAATAAATGAGATTTATATGTTTTTAATTTGGTAAAATAGAATTAATTTTTGAATTCAGAATATCAAAATTATCTTAGGGCGAAATTTTGGTATTTTTCTGAAAACTTTCAATTTTTGATGAATAGTGAAAAACACTGAGTTATTGGTTAAAACCAACTTTTTATTTAAATAATTATTTATTTTATTTAAATTTATTTTAGGTCAAAATACATACACAATACCTATATAAGTTCAATATAATTCATTGGAGTCATTTTATAATATGTGTAGATATATAAAAATTTTATTGAACTTTTTACCGTCTTTTACCCACCTCCTAGGAGCTTTTGTAAATTTGCATAAAACTTAATTTTACCACTTTTGTGAGTGGAATATAAAAAATCTGAGAGACACGGTTAACCTCAGTAAGTAAAATGTGGTTCAATAAAATGAAAATAATTTTTGGTGAATAGTAACTTTTGACTTTTATTTACCGCGGTTAAAGGTAAATAGGGTAATTTAAGGTAAAAAGAATATTATAATAATACAAAATTACCTTAACACTTGTCCTAACCTTATTGGATGAGTCATGGCCAACCATGGGCATCTTTGGGTCGATTTTGGGACCCCTTGGAGCCACTTATGAATAATTATGACACTTTATTTTAATTAACTTAAAGTAAAGGAAAAAATGACATACACAAATATCTTTTAGTAAATAAATTTTTACATGGGGTTATATAAGTCATATTTTCGACTATAAATATTAATTAGAAATCTGAGGATATTTCCTAATTAATGGTATTTTATTTATATTTTTTAGACATTAAATAATTTAATTTATTTATGACACAATGATGATGCACTAGTTACCTAATTAATGAAATATTAAAATATTTGATATTATAAATATCCAAATAAATGTAATTTGAAACTCTTTATGAATTAAAATAATTTTCTAGGTTAATATGACATTTTAGGGTTGGTTAGATGATTTGTTTTATAAGTAATAATGCTATTATGAATTTAGAAAAAACAAAATACTAAATAGTGTCAAAATTGACATAAAAGAGTTTTTAAAACAAATATTATATTATTTGTTGATATTCTATTACTAAAAATATAAGGTTCTTCCAAAGGACTTATATAATGATAGGTGTATCATTAATGAACCACTTTTGGTTCTCTTGGAAGTATATAGTAAGTTTATTAACCATATAATATAAAAAAACAAAGAGACATGGTAAATGTCAAACTATTTAACTAAGAGTTAAATATAAAAGTTAAAGTTAATATAGTGACCCAAACCTGTATAAACCCTATTTTTTGAGTGGTTTGAGACCCATACTCACCATATAATTTAAATAATCCACTTTTTATCCATTATAAACTGAAAATTATTTTATTATATAATAATATTTCTTGCTTTTCCTAAGGTTTCCCTCACTCCTCTTATAAAAGGGCACTCCCCCTTCTCTCTAATTCACAACTTAAAAGCCTTTTAGATCATCTAAAACCTACCCAAATACCATATCAATTGTCCTACCTTCATTCTATAGGCCTTCCTTTAGTCATAAAGCCAACCTAAGGAGCCCTTTCGATCAAATCAAAAGGAAGAACCTGAAGAAGAGGTAATGATTTCACCACCCTCTTTCAAGTTCCTTTCTTATTCCACTTCATTTTTCTTTGTTGTTTCAATTATAAAATAATAACTCCAGTATATTCTATATATTGTGATTTTATTATAAATATGGTACAAAAAAATTCATTATTCTATCCATCCTTTTAATGACATGTCACCATACGTGCGTACGTATGACTTACCGTATCCACGTCGTGGAGTAATTGTTATTCAATAAATTATTATTTGGATGGGTATAAAAATGATGTGTAATTGATATAAATAACAAATATAACATGATAATGATTATGAATATATGATATACCATCAAATTATATAATATTTTAATATCAAAAGAATTATATTGTCGCTCGTGCATACATACGGATTACCGTCTCCACGAACGTGATGAGATTCATTTCCATGTTCACCATTCATCAACAATTATAAAAATATATATTACTAATAATTATGTAATATATTAAATAATAATTCTAATGGAGATATATATATTTATATATATATGTACTTACATATATCTTATTCACTTAGTTCCGTTCAATACGATATGAAAACAGAAACAATGTTTATACGGACGTACAAAATACCATCTCCATAAACGGTGTTTTTTGATTATATATATATGTATATTATACATATTTATATTCTAAATATATATGATATATAAATCATGTTTTATATTCTGGAAGTATTTAAATCTTGATCTAAGTGGTACAATCAAGAGTAACAAGTTAAAACACGTACGATAAAGAAAGTGATTATTACTCGAAATGTTAATTTAACATGGAAATTATTATTGAATGGGTTGTATAAAGTCATAAATGAATCATGTATGATATCATAAATATTAATATGGTTCTGTTATAATTTAATAAGATACTAAGATCTTCATACATGAGGTTAAACGTACCCTCGACTAAAGGAAAGTTCAAGGTAAGGGTTAATTCCTCAATCTCATTTTTATCCGAGATTGTTTATGTGTAAGTATTTACTGGGATATTTTTATCATACATGTCCATTTTTCATAAAAAAGATTTCAAAATGAATATTTTAAGGATTTTTGAAAGGTACGCTTTATCGAGATCAGAATTTTAAATGTTTTAAAGATTTATCTTTCTAAATATATTTAATTAATGTCCATGTTTTCAAAATGATTTTAAGGATTTATTTATATGGAAATGAATGTTTTCAAATGATAATTCTTTTCAAAAGTTTCAAAGTGGTATGGGACACTTTGATTCAAAAATATATTTTAAATTACTTCCTTTATAAATTTTTTACTTTTAAATTATTTTAGAAAAAGGTTATTTCTCTCAAAAAGTTTTACTCGTCATTTTCAACTATGTCAGCATCCTTTAATGGATATTATTTTTGATTGAGGTTGATTTATTATAATACAATCTTCCATATTGTATTGAATGAGTTATGATATGTTTGACTGTGTATGTTCTATTTTTATACCATTCATGGTTTATGTTTAAAGTATTGACATTTCATATGCTAGTTCTAATATGAATGTTTATGTTATGTTTCAACCTTTTCATATGAGGAATGTATTGGACATAGTAAGTGACGGGTGGAGTCCACTATAGCTCCTCGATGCATCAGTAGGTCTCATGAGACAACTAGACATAGAATTGGCCTAGGCATTTCCCAATTTGATATAGGGTTTTGGACGAGGCCTTAATCATTTTTAGACGTCTTAGCCGAGGCCTTGACAAAATGTTTTAGAATGTCAGGCATTATACATTCCCTCATTGTGAAAATAATATTGATGGTTCATGTGGTTATTAGACTAGTAGAATACACATGACTATGTTTTAATATGGCATTAATTACTCATCTCATATTCCTTCCATAAAATTATTCATGTTTATTATTGGTAAAGGCATGTGGTTTCAATTATTCACTATGCTTAATATTTATGTTATCTTCCGCTGTATTGTTTACCCTTACTGAGAATCTGAGCTCACCCCTTTATTATGTTTTATTTTCCCAGGATTTCCAAGAAGTGTATTATGATTGATATGCAGGGTTAAGCTAAATGGAATAATGGAGATATCAAAGAACCACATATGTTGTATTTTATGTTTGAAATTGTAATGTAAAGTTGATGTATGTAATCTATTTTTCAAGACTGCTAAACTGATCGGTCCTTCGGGACTTGATTCCTTGTAATCATGCCAATGTATTAAAATAATGCACCGACTCTGGGTAACTGGGGTTGGGGTGTTATAGGTACTTTGTGAGATATGGGAGATCAATGTTAAGTTGAAATTTTTACCCCTTTTATACTATTTTGTATTTTCAACTTTCATAAGGGTTATAAGGTTAACCATTCATGAGAAGTTTAAGTTAAACTTTAGAGGAAATAGTTATATATTGAGATTGTATTGATGACCTTGTTTAAAAGGATATTTAGTGATTAACCATATTTCAAGGGTATCCACCATATTTTGGGAATTATATTAGTGTGGTTTTAGAAAATGGATTAATGTATATCGGGTGAAAACCGATCAAGTCTAGAAAAGCCACGGGTCTTGAACCCATGAACAATAGAAGATAAGGGTTTCACACCTACCACTGGCCAACACAATGTCCTGGTTAATGTTTATTTATTTTTGATGAATAATTATTTGTGATGAAACAGTAATGTTACTTTTTATGTTCAGTGATTAATGTGTTAACCATATTGATTTTTGAAGAGTAGTTATAGATAAATAGTTATATATTTCTTTCTTTTATGAGGCCTAATATCTGATAAAAGATTATGTTATCACTTTAGGTATAAAAGTTAATTTATGGATGTCTATTACATGTAGTAATGGATGAATTAGAAATTGATAAAAACATAACTAAAGAATGAATATTTTTATAGAAATATATCAAGTATATTTACTTATATTCTTGGTCAATAAAATAATTTCTCAATGTTAGGACAATGATCAAAAGAAAACATGTCATCTTAATACCTTAATTTTTTTGAACCGATGACCTTTTAAATCATCAAATATTTATGACTTTGAGACCCTAAAATTTTATTTTATCATTCACTTGTTTGTGATTGATGACCTCAATAACTCCCTATAAAAATCTATACTTTTGCTCAATGTACAATCTTCACTCCCAACCTATGTTCTCCTATGTGGAAACCCGGTTATATGTTACTTTGGGTAACTGTTATGGTCCCAACTTTCCCTTTTAAGGGAAGTTTTAGTATTTGTTTTTACGATGTGAGTTTCTATGAATGAAACTTTCAAGTATTAAAACTTAGATAACCCATAAAAATTTCAAGGGTGAAATTCATTTTAAGGGGGGTAGAATTTGATACCCCGATAGTTTGTAATTTTTTTTCGAATTAATTTATCTTTTTGATATTTTTCATTTCACGTGACACTGGAAATAGTTCTTCATATATATATATATATATATATTGAAACACCAAGTCAAAACTTAATTTCACACGACACCTACTTGTCTTGTGATACATGTTATATCGAGTTGGTTTGCGCTACAGGAGATGCCAACTTGGCTTGCACTACCCGCAACACCGACTTGGTGTACGTTACACGCAACATCGACTTTCTGCAAAGAATCATTTTATTATAATTTTTTTAAATGATATAATTATAACCCAGCCGTTAAAATTAGTGATATGAATATTAATAACTACATTTCAATTTTTTTATAATGGTTTTATATAAATAAAACATATTGAAAATGAAAGATATAATTTTTGGTAAAGTCATTTTATGTTAAAAATACTATGAACTACACTTCATGTCCTTCTATGAAAAACAAAAAAATTAATTTTAGATTCATATATAAATTTCATTTTATAAAATAATATTTATTTTTGAATTTATATTGATTAAATTATCTTAGGGTGATTTTTTGGTATTTTTTTGAGAAACTTCATTTTTTGACGAATAATGAAAAATACTGTTTTTTAGTTAAAAACAACCATTTCGTTTAAATAATTATTAATGATAAATTATATTTTAATTTTTTAATGTAAAATTATATCCATTATACATCTATTAATATAATTTATGTCATTAGAATCAATTTAACTTTTAAATTTAATATAAAAACTTAATAAACTTTTAAACTTCTTTCTACTTTAAAAGCCCATAATTTCATCCCATCTATAGAATTAACATTAATATTAATTTTGAAACTTCTATGAATTGAATTTCAAAAAACTAACATACACCATTGTAATAAATATAATATTTAAAGTATAATAATTTCAACATAGTTTTTTACCCAAAATATTAGCAAAAGCGATTAAAATTAATCACAATGATTAAGGTCTAATTAAGCTTAATTAGGGTCTAAACATTAATATTAGGGGACCAAATGACCTATAAAACTATCCAAAACTAATTTTATGGCCATATTTAGTCCATAAAAATTCAATTATTTATTTATTTTGGTTTGTTATGACTTGTTTTAGGTAAGAACATGTGTACACCTAACTTGTTTTAAAAAATTCCAAGTGATACATTTTCCTTCCCTATAAAAGGCCACCACCTCTGGCACATCCTCAAACCTCTAAAACCTATTAGGTTCAGAAAATATACACCCAATACACTTCCTAACATCTCTAAATTCCCACTAGATTACTTCCCTTGGGCAGAAGGCAATCCAAGGGAGCCTTTTGGCACAAATCAAAAGGAGTTACCCGATTAAGAGGTAACATCGTCTCTCAAGTCCTTCATTTTACTTTACTTATCCACCCTCCATTACATTTGTTCCATTATTTTATAAAAAAACCAGTATAATAAATATAATAGTATGTTTTTATGCTATTGTTTTGACCTACACTTATACACACCTCCATCTAATGGGTAACAAACATACTGTTTACGTGTACAACGAACTACCACCTCACTAAATGATGATTGTTAAATTTTACTTACCGCCTCTCATGCTGGAAATTAGGATGAAAAAATGTTTTTACATGTTATATATTATATTTATTATTTATTTAATCTTATATATTCTTATTACAACAAATATTATTTTTACTTTCCATTTGGTGTTAATATGATAATTTTGTTTGAGGAAGTGTGGACTACTGCCCCCTCAAAGTGATGTGATTCATTAATAGAGTAAATGGAATGTATTAAGGTTGAGTTTAGTGAAATTATGTGATATATATGATATAATAATGATATTTTAATAATTATATAATTATATATATACATATGTAATTTTCCTTCTTTCTTTTAATATGACAAGAAAAATGGAAACAACGTTCAAACGTACGTATGACTTACAATCCTCATAAACTATGTGTTACATTTCATAATTCGATATTATATAGATTATTATAATAAAAATATAATGGATATAAATGATATTTATATCATGGTTTACATTCTGAAATCATGATATAAGTATAATGTAATGACTCGGGTAGTGGCTCATTAAGGACTTTGCTTGAAGCTCAGTTCCATAAAATGGTTCCACCAAAATGGTGGCACTGGTCACAGTGACACTGTGACGGTGGCATAGATCATTGTCGCACACCGAAATAGTGGAATTCTGATGGTGGAACCGTGACAGTGGCACCGTGATAGTGGCACCGGTCACGGTGGCATCGTGACGGTGGCACCTATCACGGTCGCACACTAAAACGGTGGAACCATGACTGTGGCACCGCTTATGGTGTTCTACCGAACTAGCGACACTGTGACGATGACACCATGAAGGTCGCACCGTGACGGTGGTACCGCTTACGGTGGCACCTTGATCGTGGCACCGCTTACAGTGTCTCACCGAACGGTGTCCCACCCTTCGTTGTTTTTTCCAGTTCTGCTCTCACAACATATCTTTTGACGTAAGAGTGTTTTAATACCCCCTTTAAAATACATTTAAAGACCATAAATGATATCTAAAATCCCCCAATATTTAGGTGAGCCTTGACTTGCCAAAATGTGTGGATTTTCCTTGGTGTCACACCATTCACTACGAGAAATTTAGGCTTTATCCACGGTTTGGAACCGTGGCTATAAGCCCAAAAACTATGTCTATAGGTTATAGCCACAGTTCATGGAACCTTGGCTATAAGGATTTAGCTACGGTTTGAAACCGTGGCTATATCCTTCCCCATTTCATAAAAACTAGCCACCCCCCTGCGCACCCCTGGAAAGACCCCCTGCATCCCTGTAGAACCCCCTTGCTCCCCTAGACAGACCCCCTTACACCCCTTTAGAACCCCCTTGCACCCCTGGACAGACCCCCTTGCACCCCTGGACAACCCCACCCCCCCGAACAGACCCCCTTGCACCCCTTGATAGACCCCCCGTGCACCACTAGACAGACCCCCTTGCACATCCCTTGCACACCCCTGTTGGACACCCCCCTGGACAACATACCCCCCTGCCGAACCCCCCTTGCAACACCGCTGCTCCCTACTGGACCCCCTTGCACTCGCTAGACACCTCACACATCCCTTTCACCCATAGGTCCCCTTGCACACCCCTTTCCCCCTGCTGGACCCCCTTGCACCAGCCCTGTTGGACCCCCCTTGTATAGTAGCCCCCCCTGCTGGACCCCCCTAGACAGCAGCTCCCCCACATCCCTTGCACCCCCAGGTCCCCTTGCACACCCCTTTTCCCCCTTGCCTTACTGGACCCCCTTACACCACCCCCACTGGACACCCCCTACTGGACCCCCCCTGGATGCCCCCGCTGAACAATAACCCCCCTACTAGACCCCCCTGAACAACCCCCCCTGCTGGACCTCCCTGGGCAACCCCCCTATTGGACCCCCTAGACATCCCCCCATACTGGACCCCCCTGGTCAACCCCCCCTACTAGACCCCCCTGGACAGCCCCCCTGCTGGACCCCCCTAGACAGGAGCCCCCCTACTGGACCCCCTGGATAGCAGCCCCCTTGCTGGACCCCCCTGAACAGAAGCCCCCCTACTGGACCCCCCCTGGACAACACTCCCCCTGGACATCAGCCCCCCCTACTGGACATCCCCCATGCACCCCTGGATAGCCCCACCCCCCGGACAGACCCCCCTGTACCCCTAGACAGACCCCCTTTCATGTCCCTTGCACACCCCTTGACCCCCCTACTAGACCCCCCTTGCACCACTTCTGTTGGACACCCCTGGACAACAACCCCCTGCTCTCTGCTGGACACCCCCTTGCACCCCCTGGACAGCATCCCCCCCTGCTGGACCCCCCCTTGCAACACCCCTGCTCCATGCTGGACACCCCCCTTGCACTGCTTAGACAGAAGCCCCCCCCACATCCCCTGCACCCCCAGGTCCCCTTGTACACCCTTTCCCCCCTGATGGACCCCCTTGCACCACCCCTGCTGGACCCCCCCTGTTGGACCCCCTGGAAAACACCCCCCCACATCCCATGCACCCCTAGGTCCCCTTGCACACCCCTTTCCACCACCTTGCTGGACCCCCTTACACCACCCCTGCTGGACACCCCCCTGCTGGACCCCCTAGACAGCAGCCCCCCCCTGCTGGACCCCCTTGGATAGCCCCCCGGACAACAGACCCCCTGCTAGACCCCTTGGACAGCCCCCCTGCTGGACCCCCTGGATATTCCCCCTTGCTGGACCCCCCAGACAGCCCCCCCTGATGGACCCCCTGGACAGCAGCCCCCCTGCTGGACCCCCTGGAGAGCCCCCCTACTGGACCACCCTGGACAACCCCCCCTGCTAGACCCCCCTGGACAGCCCCCCCTGCTGGACCCCCATGGAAAACCCCCCTGCTGGACCCCCCTGGATAGCAACCCCCCTACTAGACCCCCATGGATAGCACCCCCCACTGGACAACAGCCCCCTACTGGACCCCCCTTGCACCCCCTTGGACAGCCCCCCCGGACAGACACCCCCTTTGTAAATGAACACTGTTATATCAATATAATGAAATGCTAAGACGAGCTATCGATAAATTCATATTTTTTACATGATAGTATAGAACTCTAGTTATATGGTTGGATAAAAAGATCCCAATGATCAATGTTTGTAAAACAAACATTAAGGGATTGAGTGACCCTAGATGCCAAATAGTCTTAAAATTTCTAAAAATAAATCAAACTAGTACTCCATCCGTGAAAATGCACGGACTGTTAAATTTTATTTGACATCATATAAATATTCTACTATTATATATTCATTCAAACCATATATATATATATATATATATATTCTATTTTATTTCCAATAAAATCAACATGAACTCATAAAGGCAGTTAAAAAAAAGATTTAGAGTTTACATCTGAAAACAAATGTCAAGAAATTTATAATGGAAACTGGAGTTACATCAATGAAGGAGTGACACTTGCTTCAAAGCTACAACAGCCTGAGCCTACTCCATAGAATTAGGACGCAACAACATTTCCCCATCATCCGAATGTCTGCCTTCTTAAGTCAATGTCAAGAGTGTTGGGTTGTGGGTTTTAAAGATCGCATGAATAGAGACCAATCAAGTATGAGAAGATCCTTCAACTACTTCAGAAGACCTGACAACATGAAATTGAATCAAAAAAATATATGAAGAAAGATTGAATCTTGATATGGCATGAGTCAATATCACCATTCAATATAAATTCAAAGCTATATAGAGAATAAGTGAATATAGAATATGCAAACACATAAGTGCATACAGATTCCAGAAACGTTGCTTTGGCGTTCAACAATAAAGCATGAATGAATCGAAGGGGAATAGAATAATTATTACAAATTTTTACATAAACACCATACCTGATACACCCCCATGGACCCCCCAGACAGCCCCCCCATAGACACCCCCTTGGAAACCCCATGGACACCCCCTCCACCCTAGACACCCCC
The DNA here is from genome assembly GCA_963277665.1 of Viscum album. Lineage (NCBI taxonomy): Eukaryota > Viridiplantae > Streptophyta > Magnoliopsida > Santalales > Viscaceae > Viscum > Viscum album. Next base: position 859,496,639 of record OY728134.1, on the reverse strand, counting down.
ACTGGACATCCACCATGGACACCCCCACTTGGACCCCCCGAACACCCCCCGAACACCCCACTGGACACCCCCCGCTGGACACCTCCCTTGGACCCCCCTAGACACCCCCAACACCAATATTACTGGACCAGTTTAGATTATGGATCTCCATAAAATGGAACAACATGGTAAAATAATTCCCATTGTTTTTGTAATGTTGAAGTGAAAATGGGATATCCATGGGATGTGGGATCATGAATCATTGATGAGGATGTAGTGGTCTTCTCTAATTGTGACTCTACAATACTGAGCACTTTCTATGTATATAAATATTTTTGGTTGGGAGAATTTTGATTCCCTCTAGGAAAAAGTTATATATTAGTTTGATCTTGGTTGATCAATAGGATAATTATATAGGTTTTATAGAAATGTGGAATGAAATCTCAAATTTTTGGGAGAAACAGTTCAGGAAAATAGAAAGTTTGGACGATTTGTAATAACTATGTAGCAACTACCCAGTATTTCACTATGAGGCTCCAAGGTTGTTTTTCATGGTTTTATCATGAATTTTCAAACCATGTTTCTCACCAAGGAAACTATGTGATCTACTTAGTAGATTTCTAGATGCTTCACATGGTTTGGGTGTGGTTTTCTAATATTGTGTGGCCCATACTAGGTAATTGTGAGAAATGTTTTTCAATAGGGAAGTTTCCATAAACTATTGGCTCACCCTATGCATTACCAAATGTCCTAACATTTCACCCCAAGTAATTGTGAGACATATTTTTCAATAGGGTTGTTTCCATAAACTGTTAGTTCACCCTCTGCCTTACCAAATGTCCTAACATTTCACCCCAATATGAATAACTAATAGTAGTGATTTACAGATTTTCCCTTTGTCATTTATTTTTATAATGATATCTTAATCCCCATTTAGAATAAACTAAACTTCCCCTAATGATCTACTAGATTATTAATCTGAACACCCCCCGGACACCCCCCCATCCCTCATAGACACCCCATGGACAGACCCCCCATGCATAACAATATGTTGCAAGTGATATCAATCCATGATTTAGTGAAAGCAATCTGTTGTAAATAGGAGGGCATATTTGAAGAAACCTAATCATGAAGAAATGGGGGAGTTAGAGATGGATTGTAATGTTTATTCAACCTTATCTAAGATTAAATAAACCTATAGAGATTAAATGCCCCCCTGCCCCACCCCCTTGCACCCCTTGCCCTACCCCCTTGCACCCCCTCCCCCTTGCCCCACACCTGCACCCTCCCCACTGCCCTAAAGACCCCCCTTTAACCCCTGCCCCACCCCTTGTACCCCCCTACCCCACCCCCTTGCACCACACCTACACACTCCCCACGGCCTCATAGACCCCCCCCCCCACACTCTCCCCCTACCCTACAGACCACCCCCCTACAGACCCCCCAATCCTCCTGCCACCTGCCCCTGCCCCCTACCCCCCTCCATCGTCCCCTCCTCCCCCTTCCCCCTGCCCTACAGACCACCCCCTGCAGACCACCCCTTACCAGTTTTCCCTCTCCTCGCCAAGAAAGGATGGAATGATGTTATTTTTAAAGACCTGGTTCACAATAAGAATATATTGGTGGAAAGGCTCCTCGATCCTGAATGCTCAACTCCCAAGCAATCCTAGGTCACCTAGATTGAAAAAGGAGACAAAAACACCACATTTTTTTTCATGATTTCTTCAAAGAGAAGCAGAGAATTACCACACCCAATATTCTATGGGAGGGGGGGGGGGGTTCATTCTCTATTGGACATGAAGAATTAATAGGTATAGCCAATGATAATTTTAGTCTCTTCTTATAGGGACCAGTCCTGCTTAGTGGCTATCTGAGTTGTCAGGAAGAGCTCTTTGAAGACTTACCCAGAGTAGTGGCTATTAGTGATAATTTCATCTTGGTTTTAGTTTCATAGGAGCATGAGATACATGAGTTAGTGATTTATCATTACCATTCTAGCACACCCTGTCCTGAAGGTTATCATTGTTTATTCTATGTTGACTTATGGGAACTAGTTAAGAAATATCTAGTGGCTATGATGCATGACATATTATGGTATAGAAGCATCCTACGCATGGCCAGATCCACCTCCCTGGTTCATATCCCTAAACTTATAGATCCCTTTTCTTTGAGTCAATAGAGACCTATCAGCCTTTGTAAATTTTCCTATAAAGATTTGACTAGTGTGGTTAACACGCATCTGTCCCAGCTTCTACCTCAATGGATTTTATATGAACAACATGGGTTTGTGAATGACAAGACAATCCAACGTGCTATCAGTTTTCACAAGAGATGATTGGTTATTTGAAACAAATGGAGACTGGATCTAATATTTCCATTATGTTGGACATAGAAAAATCCTACGATCATGTAGAATAGTCTTTCATCATCATGGTGTTATCATGCATGGGTTTTTTCTAGTGGATTTATTGAAACTCTTTTTAGGTGCTTTAGTTTACCATGGATGTCCATTCATTTCTTGGGGAAGAACTTCAGATTCTTCAAATATGTTTGGGGACTAGGCAAGGAGATAGCCTATCCCTAAAATTATTCATCCTATATCAAGATAACCATTATAGAAATATTAATAAGAACATCCATGAAGGAAATGTAGCTTCATTTTGGTTCCGGAATCTCGTACTGGGAAAATCTCAACTGATGTTCGCGGATGATACCATCATTTTTGTTAGTTGAAGTAAACTCTTAATTCATCGAAAAAACAAGGTCTATAAATAAGTTCAAGGGCTATATTCATGTTCTTTATTGACAAATCTAGTGGTTATTAGAAAACCATTTTCTAAACCAATAAAGAAATTATGGAAACAAGTTTTCAAATCAATTAGGTAATTATAGAATTCAAATTAAAGATTTAGGCAGAGAGAACCTACCTCAACCTCAAGGCATGTTTTCTTTTGATGACAAATCAAATATTCATTTTTTCCTCTTCCATGCATATGCAACTTCACAAATATATAAGGACACATATCCCCTATGTACATATTTGCATGTCCAAATATGCACAAGGTAGTCCTTAGATATATGTTTATATTTCCATATACACCTTTACACTTACACATGTATGCATTTTTCATATCTATATATAAGAACACCTATCCCCAATATATATATATTCATACTTCCATGAGTGAATATATATAAAGGGGAAACTTATATATGTATATTCCTACCTATTCATACACATGTAAGCCTTTTTAAATGATGACTCGAATCCACCTCAATGAAATCCAAAACGCACTACAAAAATATAAGGATCCCAAAAATAAAAAAATCCCTAATTAAAATTGGGCCAAAGAATAAAAACAGAATAAACCCTACCTGAATCCTATGTCGAACTCACCGCCTTCAATGGAGGTGGATAGAACAAACCTCATCATAAGAAACCACCTGTAAGTAAATAATGATAAAAGAAGTGAGATATAACGACTTCTTATATATATGTGATTAGTGTGTCAATTGTACATGATAACTGATACATGACTCCATAAACAACAATGAGCAAAGAATATTCAGATTGATATGTAAGTGTAATAATAGATTTTTATTAACAAAATTTTTTGTGAGAAGTTAATCATGCATTCATTATTCTACATATTAAATTACAGATGTTGTTATAGTAATATAAAACTTTTATATTAATAGCACAAAGTTGATCCAATAACAATGATAACATAACAATGACATAAAATATTATATTTGAAAAGAAAAAATCATTATATATTTGTCATGTTAGGAATATAGATGTTATGTTTACATTCTTCTTGTAGTCATAATTGGTTAATGTTTTTAATATCATCACAAAGAAATCATCAAGTAGCACTGTATACATGAAGGATTAAGCAAATAATGTTAAAGAAAATCATGTGAGAAAATAAAATGTGTAAATCATATCAATTACCCCTTAAAAAATCTTTAATAGATTCAATAAATTCATTATCAACCTAAAAAAAACTCAAGGAGTAATGTGTCAGTATAAAAGTGATAAATTTAATGATTATTAGTCAAAATATCTTAATAAGATGTTGGTGATTTGACCTCAGTAAGATTAATTCACAAAAGGATATTATGAAATATATCTTGGAAGTGTCTCAAAATATTCAGGGAATGATATCTAGGTCTATTAGTGCTGTGAAAAAAAATCATGAGAGAATAATAGACCTACTGATTAAGGTCTTTGAAGAAGTTGAAGGGTTGTACTTGAAGAGGATTATAGTTACTAAGAATCTGAAGAAACTCCATCAGTTCCAGTTTCTACTACATAGAAAGAGATTTTGGTTTATGAGCCTCTCAAGATTATCCTTTCTATGAAACCAGTTACTATATTTTCTCCAATTACATTTATGTCTGCTATTGCCACTGTTAGTGCTATAGTGTCTCGAACCTCTTCCAATGCTCTTTAGGAGGTAGCCCAATTGATAGTAGAGTGGATTACTAAAATGTAAATTAAAGTAAAATCAATGAATGGAATATTGGTCAGCATCCAATGATCAGATACCAAATTCTAAAGAAGTTGTATCTTGACCTTTCAACTGCTTCATGTAATACTCAGCCTATACCCTTATTTAGTGCTCCTCAAACTTTCACTTCTGGTTTGATTGAATGTTTTAAAGGAATCCTGAACAATGGTCTCCCATTAGTTTCTCAAATGAATATACATGAATCTTATGATATCATTGAGTTCTGCAAGTTAGATATTATCAAGCAAATTTACATGTGTGTAGATGCTCTGTTCTATTTTAGAGGGAGGATGAATCTCTAAGAAACTCCTCCGAATACCATTTGAGGTACCGTATAGAGGTTTGATATGGTTTAAGATCCAGAAAACATATATTAAAGTATAAAATCCAAGGTATACCCACATATAAAATACATAGAAAAACTAAAGATATACATATTCAATACTATAGAGGTAAACCTTGAAGCATAGTTTTTATATCAATATCTAACAATAACAACACAATATATAGTTTCAATATCATAACACTAAACATGCTCTACATCATAGTAATAAACATACTCTATATAAAACAATAAAACCATCATAAATAAACATAGTATGTAAATGAAGGTAAAATAAAATATGCTATAACACATGGGTTGAGAAAACAAATAGTTATAGACACTCATTGTCATGCCATCACATCAACTGATCAACAACTTTTCTAATCACCTGTAAGAAAAAAATTAATAAAATAAATATACAAGGATCTCTAAACATCCCTAAGTTGAAGCTCATTATATAATCTACTCTATTTGAGAAATAATACTCAATCATAAAACATTGGGACTCTGCTGAACCTGATCCTGGGATTAATAATGACCTTATAGAGAACCTAAGGGCCAAATACAGCTGAGTAGGCTATGCGTAAAACTTATTAGGGAACCACCAATGCTATCATTTATATAACAAACAATTTTTTTTATATTAACTGAAATTATAAAATGAATGAATAAATAATGTGTAGATGTATAAATAATAACTATTATTGATCCTTGGGTTCTTATGTGACCATCAAGATAGACTATACCCACTTCATCCAGTGTCATTGTGTCTTTAAGCACATCATATAACCATACCAACCAATACAAAACCCAATTTACATATAGTATTATGTGAAAGAACAATTTCCTTGGGAGATGACCTTACAAAATATAATATCATTAGTACCACAACTGATTCCGAGGAGAAAATCCTAGGCAATCTTGTTTTAGGTATTAAACAAATTCTATAGTGTAAGACAAGGGAAATCATATAGAGAAGAAGGATGAATACCACCATCTTGGAAATTCCATGGAGTCCTAGAGGAAGAATACAAGGGGATTAAACAAAACATTCATATAATACTATTCTCAACAAATAGATTCTAAGAGCATGACCAAGTCATCAAATAATATCAGGTTCACTAGAAAAATCCAATGAGACCAGCCCTAGGTATTCTAATTAGACCAAATAGTTGAGCATTAGGTTACCAAATGGGAATTCCATATAATTTATCATGGGCAGTGCATCCCACTTGAACATAATTTAATGACAGAAATAATATTCGTTATCCAACCACCAAGCATGCCTCATGTCCCTATGGTTATCCTCTCAAGAACACAACCTATAGTTTTAACTATGTAAAAATGTGGATTGAATCATCGATTCAAGTACTAAGGTTACACCAAAAGTCATCATAAACCATTAATGCACACATCATATCTGTGGTTAACATAATAATTAGAATATCCATCAGGTTTTCGTAGATCTCATCAGGTTTTGGAACCCCTAATGGGTTGCTCAATCCAAAACTCCCATATAGTGTCCTCACTTATAACAAAATGGGTATAACATTCCCTAGCATTATCATGATCATCTCACAACCTCACATATATAAAAAACAAGCAAAAATGGCATCATTATAGAGAGATGGCATAAATCCCATCTCAATTCCCAAGACACACTAGGTTTATCCTTATGTGCTCAACACATATACATATATACATCCTACTTGGGTAATATGTATGATGAAAATCACATCCTAGTGGGTGAATAACACTTACCCCATGTTTATCTAAACTTCCCTGAAGGTTTTAATGGTATCTCAAGTGAACCTAAAGGACTAATAGGGCCAATTATGCCAAACAATCACATTCCTCAACTCATATGTCACTAGGGAACCTATAATAAGGGTCATTATATTCAATTAACTCATGTAAATTTTACCCCATGGTCCATAAATATCAAGGGATACATTAAATATTATGGTCTTGGACATCAGAGGCCATGGAATCATGCCAGTTTACCGAGGGTCCATAATGGCCCTTAACACTTTGTGAAATCCATTCATACAATGTAAATAAGATTAATTATTAAGAAGGAAATATTAATCATCATTAGTGGAGATACCTCATAAAAATTCAAAAATAAAAAATAGTTAGTAAAGGGGAATGTTGGAGAGAAAGCCTAATTCAATATAGAGATACATCCTTTAAGCATAACATGCATACTCTCACCCTGGATTATCCATGTACAATTGGTTGTTTTCTTTCCACATAGTTACCTAACTCACACCATAAAAATTTAATAAATTAATTATAAAAAATTAAAATTTATAAACTAATATATAGATATTTTTTCCAATTTAATAAAAAATGACAGAATTGTCTATAATATAATCATATAACCTATTCAAACTATTATGGTGACCAACCACTCATGGAAGGTCCATATAATATTCCAATACATTCTAAATGTCAACCCATAATAAAAAACACTAATTCACGTACTTTTTAAATATAATTTAATAAAAAACTATAAATAAATGCATACAATGATGATCCTCAATGAAAATAAATGGAAATACAACCTTTTATCATCTTTATACTCTCACTAGTGATTCCAAAAAAAACCCCTGATATTGAATTATTTCCACCATAGTCTAGTGAAAATCATCTCCAACTCTGTTCTTGTTTTCACTAAATTAGTTATAAGATAAATGGGGAACTAGAATGAAAGGAAGATGAGATCACACATTGAATCACCATGGAGATCCATAAAAACCACCACATTCAAAGGTGAAATTGAAGGTGAATAGGGGATGAAGCTCCCTCAACCTCCCCTGATTCTTCACATGTGTGGGAGGAATAGGGGAGGGGTGAGTTGTTTAAAAAATAAAAGTGGATAAATGTTTATTTACCTTTATTTGATTGAGCCTCCATCCTCATCATTTTATAATCAATTAAAATATTCATTTTGTTGTGGTGGTGCTCTCAATTTCCTAGGGGGAATCCTCAAAAGTACTAAAAAAAAACACAGGTCCATTCCTCTATGATGTCATGGAACTATCCAATGAAACCCACAAGCCCTATACACACTAAGGACCATACAAATCCCTCAACCCTTTCTAATCATTTTTCAAATGAGAACTATTAGAACCCCTCATATATAACTCTTTAAAAAATTCCCAACTATAAGGTGCTATATCATGTTTGTATTTCCCAAGAAGCACCACTATCACCTAAATTTCCCATCTAGTGCATTTTTACTTGATTTTTCCATAGGTGTGAATATAGGGCACCATACATAGCCAATAATAGTATAATTGGGCACCAAAACAAGACATCTCAACCATCACAATTTTACACTATGCCAAACTAGTAAAAAATGGTATTTTTCTTTCTTTTTTCAATAGGGATAATCCCATGGGACAGTCCCTCCAAAACCCCTGACCACCTCACCCAAGAAGAGACGAAATAACCAAAACCATGGCCATGGTAAACTGATATTTTACTATATGGAGACAAGTAAAACCAAAATTTCCAACAATAGGGAAAAGGTCACTCCACTTGGGTATTTTCCCTCCACGTCGTGAATGAAGGAACCGCGATGAGGGATGGAGGAACCAAAGCCAGCAAGGAGGAACAATAGAGGATAGCAGTGAGGGCGAGAGAGGAAAGCCGCAAGGGAAGAGAGGAGGGAATAGTGACAGAGGTCGTCGGGGGAGAAAGAGAGGCCATTGGGGGAGGAGGGCGTCTTAGTGAGATGGTTGCGTATCGGGGAAGGAGGAGCCTGACATGAATAAAAAAAGGTGGATGCATATCAAGGATGGAGGAGGAACCCGAAGGGAATCAAAAAAAAGGGGGGAAGAATTGTGTAGCCATGGATCAAAATTAAACCGTGGCTATAAACAAGATATAACTACAGACCTATAAAACCATGGATATAGGTCCGTGGCTATAGCTTAAATTAATAGTAGTGTTTACCCATATTTTTCCAGTTCCTCCCCTGTTGCACATTTTCCTTAGATTAAAGGAAACCGTTTAACACATAGCTATTATGGCCACCTCTCTGATGAGAATTATTAAATGATGATTAATTCTATCATGTGTAACCACCCAACCGTGTGGCGAAATCACAATTCTCCTTTAAATCCATTCAAAATTCTTATCCCGTAACTCCAGGATCTCACCTCTTTATTGCACGTGAATTATTTATTTATTTCTTCTTCTTGGTTGGATTATTTTCCTTTCCTTGGTATTTTTGGAGTCCCCCTTTCTGAGGCAAGTGGTATGCCTGTGCTGGAGATTTTCTGCTCACTCTTGTAGTCCTCATAGTTTCTCCCCTGCAAGTTGCACATGACCAGTTCTTGGCGCATAGAGAGAAACTTCGATCATTTATCATATATGTAGGGTTCTTACTTTGTCTCTCTTTATTGTGTATCATGAGGGGCGGGTATGCTAATGTTTCTAGAGGGATAGATGAAACCAAACCTTAATGAAGATAATAAATGGACTTTTAAAGAGTGATGGGGTGTGTTTGATGATGGTACTGTACTCTTATACATTTTCTTATATGTTGTGAATTATATGGGCTTATGTCCACTGAAAATCGTGGCCGTTGGTGGTACTTCCTTGTGAACTAATGAACCTTTGTTTTATGTATAATTATATGATTGAATGACTGTAACATGGAAACTGGTTAATCACGTAAACTTGACTGATTAAATGGATGCCCAATGAATAAGAATCCTTGTGCGATCACCCCGGTTAACCAAAGAAAAGACAAAACTAAAGGAAAGGTGTGTCTAAATCTAAAAACTCTCTTTCTCTGTCTTGGTAATATGTGTGGTAGATCTACTTGATGCTTGTGAGTCAACATGGGTGGGGATGGGATCCCCTATTGTGGTGTAGTCCTTTGTCTATGGATATATGGACGTATGGGGCTGTATGGTGGGGCTTGGTTTGGTTCTAGTGCTTTGATGGATCTCATAGATCCCTTTTGTTGTTGTGACTTTACAAGAGAACTGGGTGTGAATGCTTAAATTTCTACTTGGCTATTTTTACTTCCTTGTCTTGTGGATATTCCTGTTAGTTTCCTGGTAGTGAATAATTACTTAAATGGAATCACGTGAATATGAAAACAATAATGGGTTCAATGGGGAATTGTTTTCCAAGAATGAGTTGTGACTTGTTTGTAGCTGTTGTTCTTTTTATGAATGAATAGTGATGAGGGTGTTTGTGTACCGGCTAGTGTCGAAATCCCTATGTTGGGATGAGTGCTTGTTTACCTATATGTGTAATTTTAGTTCTTATGTTTCTTATTCTTTCCCCACCCAAGTTGAGTACATTGTATCGAACCCCCCCCATTTCATGGGGGAGGGTGTTTTTCCCAACACTCCTATAAGTGGTAGGTTATTATCCCATTTTCTGCTCACTTTACCAAGTAGACCAGGATTATTCACATAGGCTGTGACGGATTGAGGTCCATTATAGACCTAGATCCTTCGAACAAGGTACGTGGTGGTGGTTGGCCCAAGTGTGTGCGGGCAGGTTGTTTCCCAAGTGTCTTCGGGATGAGGCCCAGGTGTCTTCATGCGTGGAAGTAGTTTTTCAGGACGAGGTGTCTTTGGGTGTGGTTGGTTGTTCAGGCCCAGGTGTCTTTGGGCGTTGTAGTAGTTGTTCTAGCCAAGGTGTGTGTAGGTGTGGTTATGATTGGTTGTTGTGGCCTAGGTGTTTGCGGGTGGGATGTGAGGTTGTGATAGCCCAAGTGTGTACAGGCGGGGTCTAGCAGTGGGACTGCGGTGAGAATGGAAGGGACGCTCTGACGCGTAGGATGTCTTCAATAACCAGTGGGAAAGTGGTGCGGGGTACCCAAATATCTATGTGATATTACTATTACTTTACTCAACTTTCATTATTTGGGGAGTGTTCCTTGGTGAGGTTGGGTGGATAACTTCCTTTCTAGGTGCTTTGGTTGACTCCTTTTCTCACGGGGCATTAGAATGCCTCCCCACTTGTGCATGATAAATTTTGGTTTTCCCTACTGAGTATACCTGAATACTTACTCTACGTATATAAAACTACTTTCAGGTTTCCAGGAGGACTTCGAGGACCATGTGGGACCATACTAGTTCAAACGTTGGGACAATTTCTGTTGCTGTTTTCCTTTCTTTGGTATTTTCCTTTGGAGTTTTCTTGTATTGTAGTACTTGTTATTTGAAACATGCATATGGGAAAGGATTGTTTGGGATTTACTTTTACTTCCAGTTTTTGGGTTATTTGGGACTTACTATCTTATCTTCTGATCCTGCTAAATAAAAAGGGTAATGCCTTCCATATTACATGTGATTATATACCCTTGGTGCTAGTCACCACTCCAGGGCCTATTGAAGGTGGGTATTGGGGGTAATTATCTCTCCTTCAACTTGAGAAAGGAAGGGTTTGGAAATCTGTTGTCCCTTTACCTCATCTTGGTGAAGGCAGGTTGTGATAGAATGGTATCAGAGGCAGGTTGAGAGATAGGATAATGTCCGGAGTTAGGCATAGTGAGGATTGCATGGGATAGTCGGGAAACGGTGTTAGGCAATCTTGGTTTATGAAATAGTCCAGGGAAGACCAGCTAGGACACAAGATTTTAGGCCCCCCATGATATGATGTAAGGAATCTGGGCCTACCAAATGACCAAGTGAGGATACACTGATTGCAGGGTAGAGACCCTAGGAAAGGTACATGCATCATAATTAATTTTGTTCTTGTGTGTCTTGGGTATTTTGGGTATTTAAAATGAATAAAGAGTCTAATAAAAATTAAAAGTATTATTCTACACTACTCGGGCTTAGGAGTTCTTTGTTTACCTTGCAGCTATGACACTTGGACGATGACCACGAGTACTGCAGGAGATCGAGGCCCATGAGGTTGATTTGGATGATCAGTAGAGGGATGAATGAGAGGAGTATGATGATCCGTGGCAGAGGATGCTTCGTGACTTTCAGTGGAAGACCCTCGGGAAGTACGAGGGCAGCGTCTCATAAATGGAGACAGAGAGCTGGATCAAGGAGCTAATGATATCTTACATCCTAATTCAGGCTCCGATGGAGTAATGGGTTCCTTTGGCTGTGAGCCAGATGTAAGGAGCAGTGCGTTAGTGGTGGACACTCAATCTTGGGGAGAAGAGATAGGGTTAGGTTACATGGGATGACTTTGAGAGGGAGTTCCGGACAGAATTCCTCTCTTCCACAATGAAGGCTAAGAAGAGGCAGGAGCTACTCTCCCTTCAGTAGGGGAATATTTTAGTGAGGGATTTGGGGATCAAGTTTAAGGATCTCCTTCACTTTTCACCAGACCTCTTTCTGGATGAGTATTCCTTGGGAGAGACGTTTAGAGGAGGCACTCCGACCTTCTCTTTAGAATGCTGTTACTCCCTTCACCCTACTGATGTACTTGGAAGTCCAAAATAAGGCTGAAGTGGTGGAGAGGATGCATACACTGGGAGGTGTACTGTGAGAGGGGAGACAGTTGGGCTCGTCAAAAGGAAAGGCCGTTAGCAGTAGGCCTACAACATCAGGTCCTTCTATGTTTCGACTAGTGGAGAGCAGGCCCTAGCAGTTCTAGTTCCGATATTTCGGTCCTCACCCCTTTTTTTCGGGCCTAGGACCAAGATGATTCATCTTTGGTGATAGTGGTCACCTTCGAAATTAGTGCCCAGACTAAGTGTAATATAGTGGGGGTGGGAAGGTTCAGCACCCAACTTAGTAGCAATAGTTTCCATTCATGCCCTTTTAGTAGCCGCAAGAGGGACAATGACCTCCCGCTCCTCCGGGGGAAGACATTGTAGGAGGAGGTCGACCTCAGGGTACTCCTTAGGGACCTTGACCAGGTCTTGGTCAGGGAGACATATGACAGCCAAGGGGCATAGGATTTGGGTGTTGTAAGTTGTACGCCGCAGAGGCAGTAGTTCCAGCGGGGCCGAAAGTTGTTTGAGATATAATCAGCTTGTTTAGCACTCTTGCCTGCGCCTTGTTTAATTCATGAGATTTGCACTCCTTTGTTACACCCGGTCTATCCCATAACTTGGGACTATACATAGAGAGACTATCTATTCCCCTGGTGCTGAGTACGCTAGTTGGAGGTTATACCATCCTGTTTGATGTTTGTTGAGGATGCAGATTGATGTTAGGGCTGCATCAGTCCAATGGGGACCTTCTTTTGCTGCAGATGCAGCCGTATGATGTCATTCTAGGCATTGAATGGCTATTCTCTGTATGTGATATTATCGACTGCTTCTAAAGAAGGATTGTTCTTTCAGATGTGGGCGGACAAAGTGTAACCTTCATCGGTGAGCGGGGTTGCCAGGGGGTAGCCGGCGAGTGAAGCCCCTTCTTTCTTTGTTAGCCGATCTGTTAGTAGAGTCGGCGGATACCAAAATGGTGGATGTTTTGGGGATTGTTAGTGAGTTCATGGACATATTCCCTAAGGAGGTGGTGACTCTACCCCCTCGACGTGACATTGAGTTCGGGATAGACTTGTAACCCGGTGCCCGTCCGATTTCGATGGATCCCTATCAGATGACACCTTCCGAACTGCGGGAGTTACGAATTCAGATTGATGTTCTGATGAAGAATGGTTTTTTTCGACCAAGAACGTCACCATGGGGCACTCCGGTCTTGTTCATGAAGAAGGCAGATGGTGGTCGCAGGCTGTGCATAGACTACCAGAGACTGAATCAGGTAACGATCAAGATCCATTACCCTCTCCCAAGGATAGACGAACTATTTGACCAATTGAAGGGGGTAGGATGGTTCTACAAGATAGACCTGTAGTCAAGATATCACCAATTGAGGGTGAAGGAGGGTGATATCTTGAAAACTGCCTTCAGGTGCAGATATGGGAACTTTGAGTTCATGGTCATGCTATTTGGAATTACGAACACACCAGCCATGTTCATGGGGCTCATGAACTCCACCTTCCGAGAATATCTAGACTGGTTCGTAGTTGTGTTTATTGATGAAATTATAATCTACTCAAGATCAGAGGAGGATTATGATAAGCATCTAAGGATGGTTTTAGAGGTCCTCTGACAGCACATTCTCTATGGGAAATTGACCAATTTCAAGTTCTAGACATGAGAAGTGCACTTCATTGGGCACGTGGTGTCCGAGCAGGGAATAGCGGTTGATCCATCAAAGTTCGAAGCGGTTGTATCTTGGGAAGCACCCAAGAACATGGCAGATGTTCATAGTTTCCTGGGACTATAAGGTTACTACTAGAGATTTGTGCCCAACTTCTCCTGAGTTGTAGCACCTTTGACATCCTTGACCAAGAAAGACCAGGATTTGGTATGGAGTGAGCAGTGCCAGGCAGCCATCAATTATCTGAAGGGGAAATTAGTTAGTGCCCTAGTGCTTAGGTTTCTAGAAGAAGGAGTGACTTTTAAGGCATTTTATGATGCTTCCTGCCAAGGCTTGGGGTGTGTACTTATGCAATAGTTGGGGGTGATCTCTTATGGGTCTAGGCGGTTACGTCCCCATGAGCGTAACTATGTCACCCATGATTTGGATCTTGCAGCGGTTTTGTTCTCACTAAAGTTGTGGAATTACTACCTCATCACGGAGCACTTTGTGGTATTCACGGATCACAAGATATTGAGGTGTGTCTTCTCCCAGCAGGACCTGAACTTGCGATAGCAGAGGTAGATGGAGTTTCTTCAGAACTATGACTTTGAAATTTACTACAACTCGGGAAAGTGGAATGTGGTGGCTGATTCCTTGAGCATGAAGTCACAAAAGGATGCGGTTTGAGAGTGGGAAGATTCTTGGAAGGTGATGGAGGATTTGGATACCCTAAACCTAGATGTAAGGGTGGATGGTGGTAGAGGTTTTCTATTTCAGATGACAGTGCATTCCTCTCTGTTGTGGCAGGTGGAGGAGTCTCAGTGGGGAGACTTAGAGGCTGAAGTGATGCGTGATCGTGTTAGCCAGGGAAACGCTCCGGAAGGATAGTCAGAAGACTGTCAAAATCAGATGATGTTTCATGGGAAGTTGTTCGTCCTGGTGGAAATGTGCAAGATAGTTCTTGGTGAGTTCCAGAACTCACCCCTAGCTGTGCACCGAGGATTTTCCAAGATGTTTCGAGGTTTGAGGGGTCAGTTTTGGTGGCCCAGGGTGAAGCGGGCAGTGGTAGAGTTTTTGGTGAGGTGTCTTGTATATCAGCAGGTGAAGGCTGAACACCACATTCTAGGAGGACTGTTACACCCTTTAGATTTCCTCAGGTAGAAGTGGGACGACATCTCAATGGATTTCTTCACCAGACTACCCAGATTTCATGGGGGTTGTGATGCTATCTGGGTAGTGGTGGACAATCTGACGAAATCAGCTCACTTCCCAACAATCAAGGAGTCAAGTGCGGTGGATTCCCTAACACAGTGGTACATGGATGTGGTGGTGCGGTTTCATAAAGTTCTGATGTCCATAGTATTTGATTAGGATACCCGGTTTACCTCACGGGTCTGAAAAGGATTGCAACATGCTTTTTTCACCCAACTATGCCTCAACACTGCTTTCCACCCCCAGACAGATGGGCAGACAAAGTGCACCATCCAGAAGTTGGAGGATATGATATGGTAATGTGTTTTACACTTTAGGGATCGTGGGAGTGGCACCTGCCTCTGGTAGAGTTTTCCTACAACAATAGCTATCACTCTACCATTGGCATGGATTAGTTTGAAGCTTTGTACGGGAGGCCGTGTTGCTCACCCGTGTGCTGGACAGAGGCTGGGGAAGCATGTGTTCTTGTCTTGGAAGTGGTGAAGAGCACAACGGAGAATATTCGGCTTATATGAGAGAGGATAAAGGAGGCCCATGACCGGAAGAATTCGTATGCTTATAGTAGGAGGATACCCTTGGAGTTCGAGGTCGGGGACTACGTTTTCTTGAAGGTCTCCCCTGGGTTTGGACAATAGAGGTTTGGTAGGGGGAGTAAGCACTCTCCCAGGTTCGTCGAACCCTTTGAGGTGTTACGGTGGGTCAGCGAATTAGCTTATCAGCTAGAGCTACCACCGCCGCTACTGAGAGTGCACAATGTCTTACATGTGTCTCAGCTCCTTCGGTATCTACACAATAATTTTCACGTCCTCAACTGGGGAAATATGGATATTGAGGATGATGGGACATTCTTAGAGAGACCAGTGAGGATCAAAGGTCATGAGGAGAAGGTTATTCGTGGATGAACCATTCCCTTGGTTCATGTATTCTGGAGGCATGGTGGCCTTGAGGAGAGTACCTGGGAATGGGAGGCACAGATGCGTGCCCAATACCTAGAGCTATTTTGAGTTTTCTATGTTTTTTTTGTACTTGATTATGATAAAATGCTTGACCTAGTTAACTATGAATGTGTAGTTTTCCTTGTTCTATAAATGTGTGTGAAGGGTCCTAACGGTGGGGAAGGGATAACCCGATCCCTAATCTAGGCACATTAGAGTGGATGTGATTAAACCCGTACAGGTGAGTCAGTGCCGACCGAAGCGGATAGTATCTTGACATGGGAGAAAGGAATCCCTGATCCATAGTTCTAGATAGTGAAACCTTTATATGTTGCGTGGTTACTTGAGGGAGAGGTTTTCCTAGATGTCGAAGGGGCTTAATCCTAAGAGTTATCTTTCAAGGTGGTTGTTCGGAACCCTATCTTCTCTTTGGGAGAAGTTTAAATTCTCGAGGGTGAGAATACTTTGAGAGGTATCTGATGTAATGACCTGGGAAGTGGCTCATTAAGGACTTTACTTGAAGCTAGGTTCCATCAAAAAGTTCCACCGAAGAGGTGGCATCGATCATGGTGGCACTGGTCACAGTCACACACCGAAACGATGACACCGGTCATAGCCACACTGTGATGGTGGCACTGGTCACAGTCACACACTGAAAGGGTGGCAACAATTATGGTGTTCTACCGAACTGGTGGAACCGTGATGGTGACACCGTGACTATCGCACCGTGATAGTGGCACCACTTACGGTGGCACCGTGACCATGGCACCACTTACGGTGTCTCACCAAACAGTGTCCCACCCTTCGTTCTTTTTTCCAGTTCTTCTCCCAAAATGTATCTTTTGAAGTAAGAGTGTTTTAATACCCCCTTTCAAATCCATTTAAATCCCATAAATGATATCTAAAATCCCCCAAGATTTAGGTGACCCTTGACTTACAAAAATGTGTGGCTTTTCCTCGGTGTCACACCTTTACCCGTATTTTTCCAGTTCCGCCCCTATTGCACATTTTCCTCAAATTAAAGGAAACTGTTTAATGCACAACTCTTATGAAGACCTCTCTGTTGAGAATTATTAAATGGAAATTAATTCTATCATGTGTAACCACTGAACCACATGGTGAAACCACGATCAACCATTAAAGCCATTCAAAATTCTTATCTCGTAACTCCAGGATCTCGCCTCTTTATCACATGGTAATTATTTCTTTCTTTATTCTTCTTAGTTGGCTTCTTTTCCTTTACTTGGTGTGTTTGGAGTCCCTCTTTCCGAGGAAAGTGGTGGCCTGTGCTGGAGATTTTTTTCTTACTCATGGATTCCCCAAAGTTCCTCCCCTGTAAGTCACGCATCCCCAGTTCTTGACATGTGGAGAGAAAATTCGATTGTTGATAATCCAGGTAGGGTTATTCCTTCCTATCTCTTTACTGTGTATCATGTGGGGTGGGTATGTTAATGTTTCTATGGTTATGGATGAAACCAAAACTTAATGAAGATAATAAAAATACTTTTAAAGAATGATGGGGGTGTGTTTGATGATGCTGCTATACTCTTTTACATTTTCTTATATGTTGTGAATTATATGGGATTATGTCCACTTAAAATCATGGCCATTGGTGGTCCTTACTTATGCACTAATGAACCTTTGTTTTCTAGATAATTCTGTGATTGAATGGATGTAACATGGAAACTAGTTAATCACGTAAACTTGGTTGATTAAATAGATTACCAATGAATAAGAATCCTTGCGTGGTAACCCCTTTTAACCTAACATAAAGATGAAACTAAAGGAAATGTGTGTCTAAATCTGAAAAATCTCTTGCTCCGTCTTGGTAATATGAGTTGTTGATCTGCTTGATGCTTGTGTGGCGACATGGGTGGGGATGGGATCTCCTATTGTGGTGCAGTCATTGGTATGTGGATCTAAGGCCATGTGGGGCCATATTGTGGGGCTTGTATTGGTTCTAGTACTTTGAGGGATCTCACATATCCCTTTTGTTGTTGTGACTTTACAAGAGAACTGGGTGTGAATGATTAAATTATTGCTTGGATATTTTTCCTTCCTTGGCTTGTGGATATGCCTATTAGTTGCCTGGTAGTGAAGAATGGAATCATGTGATTATGAAAACAAGAATGGGTTCAATGGGGAATTGTTTTCTGGGAATGAGTTGTGACTTGGTTGTAGCTTTTGTGTTTTTTATGAATGAATAGTGATGAGACTGTTTGTGTATGGGCTAGTGTTAGAACCCCTAGGTTGGGATGAGTGATTTTTTACCTATATGTATAATTTTAGTTCTTATGTTTCTTATTCGCGCCCCACCCAAGTTGAGTACTTTGTACCAAACACCCCCATTTCACGGGGGATGGTGTTTTTCCCAACACTCCTATGAGTGGCTGGTTATTACCTCCTTTTCTGCTCCCTTTCCCGAGTAGCCCAAGATTCTTTGGGAAGGATGTGACAGCCTGAGGTACATTATAGCCCTATATCCTTTGTGAAAGGTACGTGGTGGTGGTATGCTCAAGTGTGTATGGGTAGGTTGTTTCCCAAGTGTCTTCAGGATGAGGCCCAGGTGTCTTCGGGCATGACAGTAGTTGTTCAGGCCCAGGTGTCTTCGGGCGTGGCATGTTATTTGGGCCCAGGTGTCTTCGAGCGTGGTGGTAGTTGTTCTATACCAGGTGTTTCTGGGTGTGGTTATGATTGGTTTTTTTGTCCCAGGTGTTTGCGGGTGGGATGTGTGGTTGTGATAGCCCAGGTGTGTGCGGGTGGGGTATGACAGAGGGACTGCGGTGAGAATGGCGGTGAAGGTATGATGCATAGGATGTCTTCAATAACTAGTGGGAAAGTGTTGAGGGGTAACAAAATATTTATGTTCTATTACTATTAAATTACTTGACTTGTGTTATTTTGGGAGTGTGCCTTGGTGTGGTTTGGTGGATAACTTCCTTGCTAGGTGCTTTGGTTGACTTCTTTTCTCATGGGGCATTAGAATGCCTCTCCACCTGTGCACGAGAGCTTTTGGTTTTCCCTAACGAGTATACCTGTATAATTACCCTACATATATAAAACTACTTTCAGGTTTTTAGGATGAATTCAAGGATCGTGCGAGACAATACTTGTTCGGACGTTGGGACAATTGCTGTTGCTGTTTTCCTTTCTTTGGTATTTACCTTTGGAGTTTTCTTGTATTGTAGTCATTATTATTTGAAACATGCATATTGGAAATGATTTTTTGGGATTTACTTTTACTTTCAGTTTTGGTGTCTTTTGGGACTTACTATCTTATCTCACGATCCTACTAAATAAAAAGGGTAATGCCTTCCACATTACATGTGATTCTATACCGTTGGTGATAGTCGCCACTGAGGGGACTATTGAAGGAGGGTCTTGGGGGTCATTATCTCTCCTTTAACTTGAGGAAGGAAGGGTTTGGAAATCTGCTGTCCCTTTACCTCATCTTGTTGAAGGCGGGTCGTGACATATAAGGACCAACAATATAACAAATTAAGAAACATTCAAAGAACAAAACGAATATTACCCAAAGTGAAACCTTAACATAAGATTGTTAGAAAGAGGGTAATATAAGGTCATAATAAAACCATATATGGTATTATATATAATAATATGGTCTTGTAAAATATTTATAATAAAGTTATATTTATTATATAGGTGATTTTAATGAGTACTATGAGAGTCAAGACACAAGGTAAGGGGATTTCATCTCACTTTTTATTTCCGTGAGATACCTGCTATGTTCACCACTCTTTCCTTTTTTATGGTGTATGTACTATAAAATTTTTTATTTTATTTATATTATAATAAAATTTATGGGTTTTAACATATAAATTTTATTAACTTTATTTCATGGGGTTTAAGTTTCAAAATTTACCAAATCGGTAAATTGGTTTTGTCTCAATTTTCCTTTTTCGAGACCCATGTTTTGTTATACACATAAATTATTTTTTTCTGTATATATACTTCCATTTTACATGTTATATAATGAAATTACTTATTTTAGTTACATTTTAAGCTTTATTTAATTTCCATTTCTTACATGGAGAGTATGATACCAAGTTATCAAGTTATAAGTGTTTATTTAAACGATCTCATCACTTTTCAAGATTGGTTATGTTTATGATTCCTTTGTGAAATATTATGTTCCATCTCTCAAGAACAATCATAAAATTTCTTATCCTATGGTTATTAATGATATATTCATGTATGAGTATAATATTTACACTCTTTGGTACATAATTTAGTTAAGAAGTTTTTATGAAAGACTGACTTTACCCTCTCTTCTGTCAAAAATATATGTTTTCTAAAAAGGGTTCCAAGAATATTATACCATTCTTATAAAGTATTTAAAAGAAAAATTTACCCCATTTTGTCTTTTACCAATGTTTTCAGAAGAATCTTATTGTCTATTTCTGAATAAGTCATTTTTCTATCCTTTTTATCATGCAAAAGGAATGTTCTTTTTTACCTCATACGACATGTATGAATTTTCCTGGTGTCATTTCATTGAAGGATCCTTTTCATTTTTAAATGGATAATTTTTAAGGAAATGTTTTTTAAAAGTAATTTTCAAGGAAAATCGTTTTCAAAATGTTTTCAAGTATTATTTATAAGTTTTCAAATTATTTTCAAAGAAATGGTTTTCAAAAAACTTTCAAGCTTCTTTCATATGTTTTCAAGTAAAAATGTTTTCAAAACATTTTCAAGATTTATTTATAAGTTTTCAAAGTGTTTTCAAAGAAAAATATTTCTAAAATGTTTTGAAGAATATTTTATAATTTTACAAGGAAAAAGGTTTACAAAACTATTTAAATTTTTATTTATAAATTTTCAATGTATTTTCTAAGAAAATTATTTTCAAATGGTTTTATGTATTAAAAATCATTTTTCAAAGAAAAAAAGGATATTTTCCTCATGAAATGTTTTTGAAAGAGATTTAAAAATTATTTTCTATGTAAGATGACATCTGTTGATGTTACTCATTCCATTATATGAAATGATCTAAAGGTTCTATTCATATTCTTTCTATGAATGAGTTATTCTTAATGTCATGTCCTTTATAAAACCCATTTCTCTTTCACAAATTGTATATTTATGAAATCCGTTTCTCTTTCATGGGTTATGATTTTGATGAAATGATTATGAAACATGTATATTTTTCCATAGGTTATGATATGTTTACATTTTTATGATACCCATTTCATTTCATGGGTTAAGATATGATTTCTTATGATTTTGTGGAATATGTATGTTCGATTTCACTATGAGATAGGTGGTACCTATATCTCCCTCCAATGCATTGGGAAATGATTTATATCTAATGAGATAGAATAATATGGTATTGGGAGTAAAATTTTACTACTAATATAGACATGGTTGTGAAACATGACTACAAATATGGTTTGAGGAGTGAACTCATGCTACTAAGATGGCCATGGGAGTGAACCATGACTACCAAGATGGTATGAGGAGTGAACTCATGCTACTAAGATGACCATGGGAGTGAACCATGACTACCAAGATAGTATGAGGAGTGAACTCATGCTACTAATATGGATATGGGAGTGAAAAATGACTAACAATATGGTATGGTTAGTGAACCCATACTATTAATATGGTCTTGGAAGCAATTCCTTGGCTACTATGGAAATTATATTATATACTTATGTGTTTTCCATAATTCTATGTATTATTCCTATGTTATGATTTCATGGATTATGTTATTTATCTCCTTATGATACATGTTTTATGAACTTCCAATCTTTTTTACGATCTATAATATGTAGTTTTTGATTTACAAATGTTATGCTCAAGTTCGATACCCTTTTTTTCATATCATGCTTACACTTTTCCTTTATTTACCCTTATTGATCATATGATCTCCCTCATTTCTTCTATTTTCTTTCCCCAGGTTATGATGAAAGGTTATAGGTAGAATTACTAAAGGTTTAGATCTTTATGGGAGATGTTGAAGATCTTTCACCAGGATAGAAAATTTTGTTTCCATGTTTCCAAATACACTAAACTATTATGGTCCTCGGGAATTTATTTTTATAATGTACTAAATATTCATCTAAATTGATGTAATATCTATATATCTCAATCCTGGGTCACTATAGTTTATATATAAAATTATGGAATAAACATAATGTTCAACTTAATTACAAAATTTTTATAATAAGAATTTATTTATGAAAATATTTATAAAGTATTAACTATATTAAATTAATAAATTATTCATTTATTTGAGATTTATTATTTTCATTATTCACGTATGTAAATTTTTTTACATTGTGAATATTATTAATTCTTAAACTTATATGAAAATTTTTTTTTTAGAGATAGATATTTGCATTTTATTCTAGGTATGACTCCATAAAATTTAGTTTTCATCTACCTTGACCTTAGTTAGTAATTGAAGTTATTAGATTAAATATAGTTTTTGGGTAGATTTTGTGCATATTAGGCATTATAATTATTATGAATTGAATTATAAATTGAGTAAATTCTCCTTAGGGAGATGGACTTGGGGTCAAAACACCTACCAGCCAAGATGATTAAGCCTTATTTTAGAAAGGTGAATTGGGTTAGATATCTGTCTCTTTTGGATTACTCATATAGAGATTATAAATCTTATATAACACTATGAATTTACCTTAAGTGTTTATATACATTATGCATATGATGCATTTATATTTGAATGAATACGTTTGAATTTTATGTTTTGGTGATTAAAACATATTTTGGGTTTTGTTAATGGATAAACATTAATGTGGTGTGGAAACATTAATTTAGTGGATGGAATATGGATTAAAAAAGTAATTTTTTTTAAAATCATTCATATACCAAAATAATTAAATATTATAATATAATGATTACATGAGATGTAATAGTTATGAATTTAATATATATATATATATATATAGGGTTTATATTAAATTTGTGAAACATTAAAAGAAAAACCCCTCGAATACTAAGTGAAAAATTCCTTCCTAAGTGGAACTTTTCAAAACTTAAATCCTCTAATCGGGTAGTTTCACGCCATAGTGGGGTTCCCTTAGATTTATCTTGTGTAAGGTAAGAAAGTAAAAAGTGACACTAGATTTTTCAATCAGGAAGTTTCATTCCATAACAGGATACACCTATATTATCTTGTGTTAATCATTTTTTGGATTTTTATTTGGGTATCACATAGCTTAGAAACACCAAGGGTTGGGATACCATAAAAATAGAGTTAAGTATTTTCCATAATATGGGAATGAGAAAATATTTTTCCACTCAACTATCTAAGAATAAAAATTATTGTGATTGTCTTGATAGCCTATCTAAATAGATAAAGTGATGAGTTTTACACTATAAAAGGGTAATTTCTTAGTAAAATATGGATATTGGATCACTAATTGGATATGATATATGAGTTCATCAATTTTAATTTGATAAATTTCATTAAAAGTCCTTTATGAAAAATTATAAAACATGATACCCATCTAAAATTTCTTTTGTAGAGAATGGAATCATCAAACAACTTAACCTTGAGATCCATCCTGGATAAATAAAATTTGAATGGAAGAAACTTTATTGATTAGTAAAAAAACATGAGAATCATTCTCAACTAATGAGGAAAATTTTATGTGTTAGAAGAGCCACTTCTAAAGAAACCAACCAGGAAAGTTATTCCAAAAAAGAAGTTAGATGCCTAAGATAAGCATAAAAAGGAATCACTAGATGTTTTGATACTAATGGTTGTAACCATGGACTCTAGGTTATAAAAACAACATGTTTCTATAGGTTTTTACAAAACTAAAGATAACTTAAAGAGGCTATATCAATAAAAGGAAATGCATGAAAGGCATAAAGTATCAAATGATCTTATTTAAAGTAAAATATAGGCATGAAATCTAGTTTATAATAATGTAATCAGTATTATTGGGTACATACATTATTTATAAAGGTTAGGTTTACCTCTAAAAATTGTTCATGTAAAAGATTTCATTCTACAATCATTACCAAAAAGGTTCCAAAAATTCATTGTTAACTACAATGTGAATTAATTATATAAATATTTTCCTAATTTAATCAATATATTGTGGATAAAAGATCTAGAAATTAGTGGTACAGTCTCTAGTAACATATTAATAATACAAAAAAAGGAAAAATATTTAACAAGAAAAAGGTCATGAAGATTTCACACCACTAGTGAAGTCTAAAAATAAGCAATGACAATTATATCATTGTGGCCAGATTGGACATTGGGAGATGAATTTTACTGAATACTTAAAATTTCATAAGAATCAATTTGGTGATTCTACACTAGGTATGGATGTTATAAAATTAAATTATTATATTTGGATGAGGGTTTGATATATTTTAAAAATATTGTAAATGTATTAGAGTTCATAAATAGAAGTGAAGAATTAATGAAAGGATCTTGAAGAAATACAAAAATTGGTTTCTATATTGATAAATTGGATTAAATCAAGTGTGAAAAACTCAGCTCAGATACCCTCTCAAACTAGTACTCAAACCAAACCATCACATACCTAAAGGGAATTCCTGATCCCCATGGTATGAAGACTATCACTTGGGAATAAAAAAAACTAGAGGGAATGATTTCTATTGACCTAAATTAGAAAAAATGAAATATATATTTTCATAATGGGAAGGAAAAAATAGAAGAGTAGAAAAGAAATATATATTAAATCAAAAGGGAAGCAATAGAATCAATACAACTCAAAAGCAACTAAACAAACTCCTTGATACAAGACCAACAAAAAAGGAAAACTACAATTAAAACAAATACTCCATGTGATAGTATGGGAAAACTACCACCATCTCACCACCAACTACCTATAGAAAATAACAAATACTTCATTGCATCAGTTATGCATCTTTACTTTCCCTACATCAAAAGACATACTAAGGTCTACACACCAATGAAGTGGTGTGCGGGGTGTGATATAAACAGGCTCAGTAGGATCCCACCTAGGTGTTCCATAACAAATATCAATACGATAATATGAACATGCTAAAATTTAAAGAAGAAAGGCCTGAATAACTGTTAAATATTTCTTATATAAAAATATTGGTAAAGCAATTCCCCTTTTTGCACAGTTCACAATAAAGTAGGTAAATAAATTTCAATGCATTTCATGTAAATTAAAGTAACCAAATAAAATAAAGTCATGTATTACATATCATATCAAATAAAAATCAGTCTGAACCAAAAGAAAAGGCAACATCATGCCGAGTATCACAACAGGTTTGGATAGATTGAACACTTGTACCAAAATATATATAATCATGCAAAACAAGTATCTAGATATATGCGTCAAATCTAGAGAGGAGAGTAACACCCTAGAAAGTTAACCTTCTAACTATGTCTAACTAGTCCCTAGAACCACATGTATAGGGATCAGAGGAACGAACCATTAGTAAACCCCCTAATAGTATCAAAAAATAAGGACTATTACTACACCTTCCACCTAAGTACCCAAGGCTTCCCATGTGATACATTTTCCAAACTATTTCATCAAAACCATTATTTAAAAACCATTACATATATTCATTTCACAATCCTTTGAAAATACCTTTTATTTTTAAAAAAACAATTGGAAAAATCTTCTTTTCTCAAAAACCCATTTCCAAACACACAATTTAATCATACCGGTTTATTTATAAAAAAACTTATAAAATAATATCCATACAGTTCATCCAATATAAGATAAAGAAAAAACCACCTACCTAAGAATCAGGTCACACACACCTGTAATGGGATAAAACAACACAAAATAAAGTAAAAAAACAATAGATTCCCTAAAATCAATACTCATATCTTAAAATAAATTTAACAAGTGAATCGGTCAGTGGAGAGGTCATATCACAATATACCTCTATGAAACTTGCATGCTGCACCACAACCAACAAAGTATTGGACCCCATAATAAGATCACACAAATGATTTAGAAGGAACAACATCACAAGATCAATGGATATGAAAACATAGTGGAACATGGCTAAAGAGATCAATGGAAAAAAATAAATATGTGGATCACTTTATCTAGAGAGATGAAACATGACAACCCTAAAGATTAATTGCTGAATAAAGTGATTTAAAAGGAGATTAGGTCACCAAAATCACTTGGGAGAGCTCTTAGTAAAGAGAGAATATTCTAAAACCGAATAAGAAATAAAATCTAATGTTTAGTGCTTTAAAAATCATCGAGCCTGATCAATACATGACGTGTAAACCCTTTACATCGTGTAATTCTTGATTATAAATTCAAGCAAAAAAACATGTCACCTCGGTTTAAAATACCAATCCAGACCACTTCATGATGTGTAAAACTTTCATGGCATGTAATCTTTTCATTATTTAAATAAAACTCATAACATCTACCCAGTAACTAATAAACGACATGTAAATAGTTCACAATGTGTATTTCTCATGAAAATAATAAAACATCTAGATTCTCTTAAAAAACACAAACCAACATCAATATTCTAAAAGCTTTGGGATAAATCCATAAATCCTTTAAAACTTTTATACATAGACTTCATTAATTCTAAAAAATTAACATCCCTGAAATTTAGGTCATTTTCCAAAAAAGTGTTCTCCATCATTGAAAGTTCCAAAACACACCCAAAAAAGAGGGAGGTGAAAATAGAGATCAGAAATACCTGAAAATGGGTAACATGATGTTACAAAATCCCCAATATAATATTTTCCATCCTCAAAAATTCAAATGGAAGAATGTTATCTAGAAATAGGTGAGTCCACTTCTCCCTCATCAACGACTCACACTCCCAAGTCTCATGTTAATCTGATCCATTTTACCGTAATAATCTTACCAACTTAATCAAATTCCCACATAAGAATTTCACTTGAGAGTTAATGATCTCCACTGGTTTCTCTATAATAGAAACATCTGGCTCTAAATATATCTATTCCTAACTCAAAATTTGAGAGAGATCTAGATGGTACTTCTTAAGCTTCGATATGTGGAAAAAATCACGAGTTATTATCAAATGAACTGGAAATATAAACCGATAAAAAACCTACCCAAGATGATCAGTGACCTTAAATGATAGAACATATCTTAAATCCAACTTTTCCTATTTTACAAGATGATGGTGACCCAACCGAGGAGAAAATTTCAAGAAAACCCTATCACCAATGGAAAAATCCAAAGGATAATGCTGATGATCTGGATATTATTTATTCCAACTATGAATTGTAACTAGATGCTGATGTATATCCTAAATCCTTATTGTTTTCTCCTAAATGAGACTCAGTACTATAAGAGAGGCCTTTCCTACATCTTCCAAAAAATAGGTGAGCATCATGGGAGACCATAAAAATCCTTGAAAGGAGCAATTTTGATTGATAAATAATAACTATTATTATAAGAAAACTCAACAAGTCCCCGATGGCTATCCCATGATCCACCAAAATCCAAGATTTTGGCACAGAGCTTATCCTCCAGGGCCTGAATAGCACTCTCCATATGGCTGTATGTTTGTGGATGGTAAGCCATACTCAACTTGAACTGAGTCCCTATAACCTTCTAGAGACTCTTTTAAATCCATGAGGTAAAACTAGGACCCCTTTCTAAAATAATGGTAGATAGAACTCAGTGTAACCTCATAATCTCCTATATATATATCTTGCCAAAATCATAATTTTTTGGGGGGTCCCTAATTAGAATGAAATGATCTGACTTTTTCAATCAATCAATCACCACCTATATCACATTCCTCTATCAGGAAGCCATTGGTAATACAACAAAAATTCCATGGACACCTCATCCTAGTTCCAAACTGGAACCGAAAGAGGTCGGAAAAACCTATACGGTTTTAGATGCCCTGTCTTTATCTGTTGGTAGGTGTAACAGCGAGACACATTATCTTTAATGCCGTGATTCATACTTGACCACCAGAATTGCTGTCTCATGTCATAATACATCTTCATAGTTCCAAGATGAATGGATAAGGAATAGATATGAAAATAAAATAACTGAGCTCCTTAAGAATTATGGGATGAAAAAAATCCCCAAAAAACAGAATATAATCTAACTTGAGAGACCAACCAGAAAAAGTCTCCCTACTATATCGGGGTTCTCTAATTCTCCTGAATTCATCACCCCATTGATGAATCTGAAAAATAGAGTCAAGTAGAGATGATGACAACTAAACACTGGTAGAAATCATTCCTAAAACATCCTCTTGAGCATCCTGGTGAAACTGAGCAAATATACCCATAAGGTTCCAATCTTCCTTCAATTATAGAACAAATTTCGATAGTACTTTCCTACCGAGGGAATCTATACTGAAATTTCCCTTACTTGAGGTGTAGGAGATTTCAAAGTCAAATGTTTGAAGGTATTCTACCCACAACCTCTATTTGAGATTCAATTATTTATGAGAAAAGATATAACTTAGACTCTTATGGTCAAAAAAGACCACAAACCACTCTCCAAAAAGATAGTTCTACTAACACTTAATCACATTCATAAACAGAGAAAGATATAAATAACGAGTGGGGTAATTCTTCTCATGTGGTCAAAAATGGTGAGAGCTATAAGAAATCACATGATCATACTATATAAGCACTCAACCCAAACTATAATTAGAAGCATTATAGAAAACCACATACCCCTTACTAGACTTAGGTAAGATCATAATAAGACCCGAAATCAGAAGTTGTTTCATCTCATCAAAAGAAGACTAACACTTTTCATCCTATATGAATTTTAACTCTTTATTGGTAAGAGAAGTCAAAGGTGATGTTGACATTGAGAAATACTTGAATAACAATATATAATATCTAGTGAGACCATGGAATCTTTGAATATAAAATAAATTGTGTGGTTCTTCCCATGAAAAGACATCATTTCACTTTTTAGGATCAACTGATAATCCATGATCATAAATCAATTTCCCTAAGTACTTCACTTCTTGAATTCAAAAATTACATTCCAAAATATTTCTATAAAAATTTGACTCCTTAGGATCTTTAGATTGAAACTCAAATGGTTCTCATTATTAGATCTCAAATAAACCAAAATATTATCCTTGAATACTACCAAAAAAGTGTCGAGATAATCATGGAATATCCGAGTCATTAAAGGCATAGAAACTGAAGAAGAGTTAGTCAGAAAAAGCAATATCAAAATATATTAATAATGGACATACCAAATACAGAAAGAATTCTTCGATGTATTAGACTTCCAAACTCTTAGCATATGATAATATATCTAGAAATCTATCTTCAAAAACCACTTACCCACCTTTAACTAGTCAAAAAAATCATCAACATGGGGAAAAATATACTTATTCTTAACTATTACCTGGTTCAACTTCTGATAGTCCACACACAATTGGAGTGAACTATCTACCTTTATTGAAAATATAATAAGGGATTCCCAAGTTAAAACACTAGGGTGAAAAAAACATTTTCCCATTAAATCATCCAACTAAATCTTGATCTCTTTTATCTCTACTAGTTCTATGTGATAAGAGGTTATAAAAATTGTATACATACCCAAAACTGGGTTAATATTAAAATCTAACTTCCTCTCTGGGGGAAGACCACATAAATCATCTAGGAAAATTTCAAGAAAATACCAAAAAGCAATGGGAAGATTAAAAATGGAAGAAATTATTTAAGCTAAATTACTATAGCAGAAAAAACTCTTTATCTATAGGTGAGAAGGTTCTGCATGACCTAAACTCAGATCCCACTCTCCCTGAAACAAATGAGATATCCAATTAATAGAAAATAAAAAAACACACCAATGATAACAATCAATATCACTATGGTGGGAAACAATCCAATTCATCCTGATGATGACATCAAATAGATCTAGATTGAGAATGAGGAAATCCCCGAATAACTATGCATCAATAATTGAAATAAAACAGAGACACCAAAACCATTACTCTATTATCTTTCTAATAGGTATTGCTAACTCCATAACCAAGGACGTGATCTCCTTCAGGAGTTTAGGAATATCAACAAAATAGACAAAAATAAATGAGTGGGAAGCACCTGTATTAAATAAAGCAATCAATACTAAAGATGAAACAAAGATGGAACCTCTCACTATTGCTATACCCACAAATAACTCTACTAGAAACTCATATACCATGTGAATGTGGTTCACTCTCAAGTCCTATGAGGTGCATACATAGTGTGATAGAAATTCTATAGATGGAAATAGAGCCCACAACCATTAAAAATATTCACAACTTCAAAACAAGAATGTTCGATGTGCCCAACCTTTCCATATTGATATAAAGTTAGGGGTACACTACTGGATACAGCTGGAGGTATAGTGGAGGCCTTATACTAAGAACCACCTCCACCACCCCGATAATGATCATTCTGCTTCCTCTTTCTCCTATGTGCACCACTAAAGTTGCCACTGGGTGGAAGAGAAGGGAAATAATAACCAAACATTCCTACAATATTTCCCTATATACCATCTCTACATAGGTCAAAATCTTTAGTATAAATACCTAAAGTTTGATATCTGATTTAAAATCCCATAGCTACTTATGAGTCTTCAGCTGGTCATTCTTTACTACCTATGGATAAAAATGAACTAGCTCTACAAACCAATTGCTGTACACCAACACCGAATGATCTCCCTACTACAAGGAGATAAAATCCAAATAATTCACCATCACCACTGACTCTAGAAAAAAACTACTGGAATAAGAGATTCTTGAAGCCTTACTAGTCTAATACTACATGTCTATCCTCTTGTACCATGAGATCCCACCATTATTTTTTGGTACCCTCAAGTTTAAAAACATCACACTTCTTCATAATACTCTTAGGTGTATCTTGGAAGTCTAATATCTTATTTATATTTTCCATCCAGTCCTCCTCCTCTTGAGGTTCATTTGTAACCTTAATGTATGATGAATTATCTCATATGAACTCTTGTGATCGATCTTGTAAGGAACCTTCCCTAAAAATTACATAGCAGAGGACCTTTTACTTGTATAGGTTCTGTAGAGTTAGATAAAAGATTACAACTTATTAGAGTTTAAATAAAAATAAAGAGACAAAATCCAAACTTCGCTTCAGTGCAGGTGAAAATGATGATGTCGAACTTTGGATTTCAAAGTGACTTGTGAAAAATAATTTTAAAAAAGGGGTGAGCATTAGAAATTCCTAGTAAGGGGTTTCAAAAAAATAATTTTTATTTAAAACATTTCTTAAAAACACTGATTTAAATCATGAAATTAATATTTCTCATAGCGTGTCATCATCAATTTCTTGAGAGATTCTAAAATAGCTTTTAGGATAAAATCATGCTCAAAGTAGCTAAACTTATTTAAGATTTATAAATAAAATACATTATAAAATATTCATGCACGAGGAAAAAAATGCATGAAACACCATTTATAAGTCAGACTATGGACTCACTTAATTATTCATGTTATACTTGGTGTGAAAATAAAAATTTACACATAAAGTAAAATTTATTATGAATTTCACAAAAATAATGTCATTTATCATTATGGATTGGAAACTAAATATTAATCCTTCTTTACAAATGATTTTATGTATATGTATAAATTTTAAATATAAAACTTTAACCCATGTGAACTTGGAAATATAAAATTGATTAATATTGGTTCATAAGAGTTTTATAATTAGCCATGGACATTTTACTAGTTGAATAATCACATCGAATTTCACTTACTAGAATCATTATGAGGGAATTCATAATACAAGACATCATAAAAATTCTGTTAAGGCCTCATTTCAAGACCATAAATAACCATTTTTTCAAGGCCTCATACCATGACCACACATAACCATTTTGTCAAGGCCTCGTGCTAAGACCTAGGTTGTCTCATGAGACCTACTGATGCATCAAGAGGCTATAGTGGGCCTCACCCATCACATAATAAGTCCTATTAATTCCTCATATGTCTAATAAAAGTATGTATTTAAATCAAAGTGTCCCATACCACTTTGATTTATTTAAATCTTAATCTTATATTAAAATAAATCAATTGATAAATTCTTGAGGTACATGATCTTGAAACAATCCAAAGTGTCCAATACCACTTTAAAAAGTTCAATTCTTAATCCATATAATATCATAAAAAGATTAAAACTGTACTTAAAATAATTTTATTTATTTGTAAGCCATCAATAAAATGAGTAATGAAATAAATGCACATATAATGAAAAATGTACATATAGTTTTTTCTTCTCAAAATAATCTTTTATAATAAATAAATATGTTTCTCACAAAAAAATTATAAATAAAACATTTCAATTCTTGAAGAAATCCATGTGTTTGATAATCTCATAAATTTATTTGAAACCATGAGTTTATTATGAATGAAAGATGTGTGGATGTTACGCTTGACACATGACCATGACTGTATGAAAATGCGATATCCTTAAGTTTAAAATAACACAATGACATGTTATGCACATTTTTTTAAATGTGACATTAAGTATTATAACATGTCAATAAATATTATATCCTTTATATATATATACATATATACATATATATATATATATCATGAGTTTAATTTTTAAAATTAAATAACTTAATGTTTTCCATAAATACACACACAAACACATATATACATTTAAATATATACATGTTGTATTCATAAAAATCATCAACACGGAATAAATTTATGTTTTAGAAAAAACAACGATAACCGAGAATATCATTTGGAAAATTTAATATGAAATCAAATTTAAAACATAAAATTTGTTATATATATATATATAAGTGGAATAATGGCTTAGAAATCATAGTTGGATTTAGTAATCCTTGAAAAAAATAGTTAGAGTTTCAATGAAACCACCCGTTACACCAAAATTCAAATAACCCTATGTTTGAAGATTATACTTGTATATATATATATATATCATTTTCATGGGAATATCTAGGGAGTTTTGATAACAAAAAAACTCTCATGTCATTTAACTTTACATCATATGTTAATAATTTTAATCATCCATGTACTCCAAATGCCTTTCATTAACAAATTTAATTCATTTAAAAAAAGTGATTATTTAAAACTATATCTTATGTGAATATATTGATCACACAATTTCTTAATTGATTATATGAATAGGTTGATGACATGAAAATATAAATAGAATTAGTAAATTACCTTCAACATTTTATAACATTATTAAGCAATAAATAATTATGTATTGCACATAAAACTATAAAAGTAACCTTTAAAATAAAACACTTTCAATGAATACGATGTACTTATTAATTTGAAATTAAAACCTCAGAATTTAAAATTGAAACCACAAATTTATTTTAAATGCATTTTGTGTCAACGATAATCATAACACATGGCCATTTTTATATGTAGACGCGATGCCCATAATGTTGATAAAACATGATGACATGTTATGTGCATTTTTTAGAAATATGAGGATAAATCAACAATAAAATTATAAAAATGATAATAACCATTTCATCCATGTATATAAATATATATACATGCATATTGGCATTTAATTTACAACACTCATCATCACAGATAAAATAAATTGTTAAGAAAAATGTAGATAAATGAAAATATTCATTATTTTAAAACATAAAATTTGTTAAATACCTATGTGTAAGTGGAATTGTGTTTTTGGAATCATACTTAGTATTAATAATTCTTGAAAATAATTAGGTTATTAATTAAACCTTCAATTATACCACAATAAATTAATTTTAAAAAATACTTGAAAGAATAGATATGCCCTTACATAATCACCCATAGTTGTATATATATGTATTTTAAAAATACACATAGTTTGATATAAATAAATGTAATCTCCCTTAACATTTTTGAGAAGTAAAATAAAGTTTTTGAAAAATAAATAATTGATGCATATCCATCTAAAATTTAATAAATATCGAGACCCAAACACTGAAAATAAATTTATTTATATCCTTACACAAACTTAAAATAAAACATGAAAATAAATCTTTATAGTTAAAATCTGAACACTAATGGATTGACAAACAAAGATTTATTTGAAAAAAAATCTAAATAATTCCCCTTATGCAGAACCAAAATTCATAAGTTATTATAATATTTTATTAGAAGAAAATATAAATTAGAGTTAATGATTAACAAAATATAAATTTTACCTTGTAAAACAAGTATAAATATAAAATCATAATTTTAAACTAACATTTACACAACAAAAAATGTTACTAAAAAAATTGGAAATCAATTTAAAAATGCAAGATTAATTTTATTTACTTAAACAAATTCCATAAAAACATAATCCCTTATACCTAATTTTCTCAATTGGAAGAATAGTTTCAACAAAAATAAATTTGAATTTTCAGAATAGAATAACCAAGAATATAATAAAAATAAAATCCCTTAAAAATTATAATTGAAAATAGTTATTCCCTTACTCGAATTGTTATGGAAATGTGCATGATACATTCTTCGGACATGCACTCAACCACTTACAGGCCATGTTTCCCATTCATAAACACAATGGTAATTGGGTTTTATAGCCTTATGTAGTGAAATATATGAAAAATGGCGAGCTGTGGACTAGCGAAGACTCCACACAGTTTTTATATTAGGGAAACAACCAAGCTTCCTCTGTATGCTGAATACACATGGGTAATTGGATAATAAAATGGATGAAAACAACATAGGAAAATTTTAAAAATTAAATAAGACAATAACAATAATATAAAACTGATTATTCATCCACCAGATAAATACATAATAAAATCACAAGTAGAGCAAATTTTTTAATAATTTAGCATTACAACAACCAAAGAATGGAACTCTACGGAGCAAAACAAAACAGTCACTATTCATAATCTAAGAGAATATAGTATATTGTGACCGGTCCATAAACTTTCACATGCAGGAAATCAAATTGAAAGATAGAAAAATCAAAACCTAAGAAAGAACACACAAGCCTACCTCACTTAGATCTGGAACAAACGAAACCCTAACCTTGATCTTGACTTCACTCATAACATCTTTGACATCGCCTTTATCATCAGCAATAGGCCTCGAATAGGTCTGTAACTCCACACATGGATTTAACATCGCATCGCATCGACCTCGACTCTCGACCATGCTAGAAATCCAGACCCACGACTCTCAGACGACATGACTCCCTCAGCTACGGCGTACCCCAAATCGACGATGCCCCCTCGAGTAGTGAAAAAAGCCCTCACGAGTGAATCCTAACCAGCCCCTCCCCCTTGACTGCGAAACCCTACCCGATTCCTTCTTACCCCTATTCCGATTTTCTTTACTTTATTATTATTATTGTTGTTATTATATTAATTTCATTATATATTTAATTTATTTAACAAGGATTATTTATATAAATATTATAAGTATATTATTTTAATATTAACATTAACATTAAAGAAAGAAATTATAATTTATTATTTGTAAAAAAATTATTTTTATATTAAAACATATTTTATAATTTGAAACTAATAACTATAATATATTTATTTAAACTCATTTTTATAATTCATAATTTATGAACGTAATAGTTATAAAAGTAATTTAATTATAAAACAAAACTTTATAAATTAATAGTTTTACAAAAATAATTTATTCATACTTTGTAATTATAATATCATATATATATATATATATATCATATTTTAAAAACTAAAATTGATAAAAGAAAATTAATTATATTTATATATTAATTATTTAGATAAAAATTTAATAATAATTATTAATTATTGTCATAACTTTTTACTATATTATTTTAGTATTTTATTATATATATATATATAAATTAGGATAATTATAAGACATTTATGAAAAATAATGTCTTTGAAATTTAGGAATTATTCATCTATAATATTTTATTAAATAATCTTTTGAAAAAAGTTATAGTTATTTTCAAATTTTATCTTTAACAAATCGATAAAATAAATTTGAAAACTACATATAATATTTATAATTTTATTATAATAAAATTGATTAAGTCACTTAATTCCAATTATTATTTTTAAAGATAATTGTCTTGAAAAAAATATTATTTGTTGGTATTAATTATTAATAAATCCATTTAATAAAATATTTATATAAAAAAATTATGTTGGAATTCTTAGAATGTTACATTATCCCCCCTAAATAGAATTGCATCCCCGCAATTCCATTTGTCCAACCTAAAAGAATTCTGAATTTCTATCTACAAAATTAAGAGAAAACTAGGACCGCTAAACTCTAAACTCTATCACTTAGATATACACATATAATCTCCAAAGTTGTCTAAACCATTACTCTGATACTAAATATAAGTACCCAACTATAAACATTACATAGTATAGGGCCTTTTACGAGTCTATGTTTTGGATAGTTAGATACAAGCTTAAAATTTATCAGAGTTACAAGAAAATTAAACAGAAAAAATAGGAACTTCGCTTCCACTCACACAAAAATTATGGTGTCCAACTTTGGACTTAAAATTGACATGTGAAAAATAATTTTAAGTAAGGGGTGAGAATTAAAAATTCCCAGTAAGGGGTTTCAAAAAACAAATAATTTTTCTTTAAAACATTTCTTCAAAAAAAATTCTTTAAATCATGAAATTAACATTTCTCATAACCTGTCATCATCATTTTCTAGAGAGATTCTGAAACAACTTTCAGGATAAACTCATGCTCAAAGTAGATAAACATATTTAATATTTATATACAAAATTCATTATAAAATATTCACACATGACAACAAAAATGTATGAGACACCATTTATAAGTCAGACTATGGACTCATTTAATTATCCATGTCATACTAGGCATGTGTATATAAATTTAAACATGAAGTAATACTAATTAAGAATTTCACAAAAACAATGTCATTTATCTTTATGGTTTGAAAACTAAATATTAATCCTAATTTACAAATGATTTTCTATACATGTATATATTTTAAATATAAAACTTTAACCCATGTGCACTTGAAAATATAATCTAATTAATACTGGTTCATAAGAGTATGATCATTAACCATGGGAATTTTAATAGTTGAATAATCCCATGGAATTTCACTTACTAGAATCATTATCAGGGAATGAATAATGCATGACATCATAAATATTCTTTCAAGGCCTCATGCCAAGACCATACATAACCTTTTTGTCAAGGCCTCATGCCAAGACCTAGTTTGTCTCATGAGACCTACCAATGCATCGAGAGGCTATAGTGGGCCTCACCCATCACATAATAAGTTCTAAGAAGTCCTCATATGTCTAATAAAAGTATGTATTTAAATCAAAGTCTCGCATACCACTTTGATTTATTTAAATCTTAATCATAGATGAAAATAAATTCATTGATAAATTCTTGAGGTACATGATCTTGAAACAATCCAAAGTGTCCCATACCACTTTGAAAAGTTTAATTAATAATCCATATAATATCATAAAAAGATTAATCTCATACTTAAAATAATTGTATTTATTTATAATCCATCAATAAAATGAGTAATGAATTAAATATAAATTTAATGAAAAATGAATATGTATATTTTTCTTCTCCAAATAATCCTTTACAATAAATAAATATGTTTTACACAAAAAATTTATAAATAAAACATTTCAATTTTTGAAGAAATACATGTGTTTGACAATCTTGAAAAATTTATTTGAAACCATGAATTTATTATGAATGAAAGATGTGTCGATGTTACACTTGATGTATGACCATGACTGTATGGAGATGCGACATCTTTAAGTTTAAAATAACATGACAACATGTTTTGCACATTTTTTTAAAATGTGACATTAAGTATTATAACATGTTAATAAACATTATATCCTTTGTATATATATATACACCCTGAGTTTAATTTTTAAAATAAAATAACTTAATGCTTCCCATAAATAAATAAATAAATATATATATACATATAATTTTATATATAAACATGTTGTATTCATAAAACTCATCATCATGGAATAAATTTATAATTTATAAAAACAAAGATAGATGAGAATATCCTTTAGAAAAGTTAACATGAAATCAAATTTAAAATATAAACTTTGTTATATATATATAAGTGAAATAATGGCTCAGAAATCATACTTGAATTTAGTAATCCTTGAAAAAAATATTTAGAGTTTCAATGAAACCACCCGTTACACCAAAATATGAATAACCCTTGGTTTGAAGATAATACTTATATATATATATATAAATATAAAATTTTATTGGGAATGGAAAGGGAGTTTTGATAACACTAGAACTTATCTCATTTAACTTTACATCAAATGTTAATAATTTTAATCATCTATGTATTCTAAATCCATTTCATTAACACATGTAATTCATTTAAAAAAAGTGATAATTTAAAACTGTATCTTATGTGAATATATTGATGACACAATTTATGAATTGATTATATTCATAGGTTGATGAAATGAAAATATAAATAGCATTAGTAAATTACCCTCCACTCTTTATAAAATTCTTAAGAAATAATTAATTATGTATTTCACATAAAACTGTAAATGTAACCTTTTAAATAAAACACTTTCAATGACGACAGTTTACTTATTAATTTTGAAATTTAAACATTCAAATTTAAAATTAAAACCAAAAATTTATTTCAAATGTGACTGGTGTCAACGATAAGCATAACATGTGGCCATGTTTATATGCAGACATTCCATTCCATTCCATTCTATTTTTTTTTAAAATTTTGTCAAAAAAAGGCGAGGACCAAAGCATCCGCACAAAGAGAGAGAAAAAAAGAAAAAAAAAGAGAAAAGAACCAGACAAGATAAAAGAAAAAAGATAAAGGATAAAAGAAGGAAAAACAGAGGCTACGGGGGCCTGAAGTAATGGAGGCCGAGAGCATCCCCTCTGATGATGTTAATCCCTGTTGCTTTCAGACTGAGAGAGGTATGAAAGAAAATGTCCTCCAGGCCTGGTGAGACTATAGAAGCCAGGTAGTCCGCAGCTTTATTGCCCTCCCGCCAGGTATGAGAAACTCTAGTTATAGTACCCAAGAGACCCCGGCACCTCCGGGTAATGTACTCGATAGACCAAGGAATACTCCCAGTTCCCTGAATGGCATTTGAGAGTATCAGGGAATCTGTTTCCACTTTCGTTAGAACCACTCCCCTTTTGATGCATTCCTGGAGGCCAACCATCATACTCTTCGCCTCTGCAAGGAGCGGAGTTCCCAGGCCCAACCGAATGGAGAAAGTAAACAATACTGAACCATTATGATCACAAACGAGTCCCCCTCCTCTGATGTCACCCGCAAGACAGGATCCATCAGTGTTAAGCTTGAAGCCATGATTCGGGGGAAGCCACCGGACCTAGTGACCAGTACTCGGAGCAGGGGCCGAAGGAGGATGATGAACCGAGGGAAGAAGGCGCTGCAGAGTGGGTGCCTCCCTCCAGGAACTGAGCACAACAACCATATCCAGAAGCAGGTTCCTGACTCAGAAGATGATGGAGCGAGCTGAGGAGGATACGCCTTCATGCAAAAATGCATTACGAGCATGCCACAAACTCCAACAACCAGCGTTAAACACCAGAGTACACACTCTTCTCTCCGGGACCGCATCACCCGAACCATGAAACCAGCAATTAAGGAAGGGTTGATCTTCCATGGATGGAATAACAAAACCCGTGAAAGCACCAAAGAAGGACCAAACCTCGCGCGCCCAATCGCTATAAAAAATAAGTGCTCTGAGGTCTCCTCCTTATGCTGCTTACAACAAACACACTTGGAAGCCATACTCACCCCGCATCTTCTGATATTCTCGTTTGTAGGAAGTCCTATGTGTCAGATTCTCCAAGAAAGGAAATTAAATTTTGTGGGAATGGCGTTATCCCATAGTGTGTCAGTCCAAGGGACCTCCGCTGTCTGCCTGGAAGAAACCCGACGATAATCTTTGGAGGTGAAGTTACCAGATGGCGAAGGGGTGAATACACACCGATCAGGGGCCGAGGACAGATCAATGAGGTTAAACATCTCCTCCTGGTTCTTGTTAAGGGCATCACTAATTAAAGGAGGGAAGTTTCTGGCCTCCTGTAAGGAAATATTGGTAATAGGGCATCCTGGAAAACCAAGGGACTCCCTACACCAGTTGTCATGCCAAAAGGATATGTCACCAGTACTGATGATCCAGCGAGAATGAGGTCTGAGAACGTTCACCAGGGGATGAAGCACACGCCATAAAGGGGATTCCTGCACAGCTCCTCCCTCCCCATTACTGAGATATCATTCATGCATGTTTGAGCCCCATAACGTGCGTTTTTCCAGGACTTCCCATGCCATTTTAGCATGCATGCAAGAGAGGGCATCCCAGACATGTTATGTGCATTTTTTATAAATATGATGATAAATCGACAATAAAATTATAAACATGGTAATATCCATTTAATCCATGTATATAAATATATATAAATGCATATTGGCATTGAATTTACAACATTCATCATTGTGGATTAAATACATGGTTTATAAAAACATCAATAAATGAATATATTCATCATATTAAAACATAAAATTTGTTAAATATATATGTGTAAGTGGAATTGTTGTTTTGGATTAGGATTAGTAATTCTTGAAAATAATTATGTTTTTAATGAATCCTTTTATTATACCACAATAAATTAATTTTAAACAATAATTGACAAAATAGATACACCCTTACAAAATCACACATAATTATGTATATATATATATGTATTTATTTTAAAAATTGAAATAGTTTTATATAAATAAATTTAAACTCCCTTAGAATTTTTGATAAGTAAAATAATAATTTCTGACAAATAAATAATTGATGTATATCCTTCTAAAATATAAAAAATATCAAGACTGAAAAACTAGAAATAAATTTAATTACACACTTACAAAAACTTAAATTAAATCATGAAAATAGTTCTTTATAGTTAAAATATAAACACTAGTGATTTATATACAAAGATTTATTTGGAAACAAATTAAAATAATTTCCCTTATCGAGAACCAGAATTTATAAGTTATTTTAATATTTTATGAGAAGAAAATATAAATAAGAGTTAATTATTAACTAAAAATAAATTTTACCTTACAAAAAAGTATAAATATAAAATCATAATTTTAAACTAACATTTACACAGCTTAAAATGTTACTAAATAAATTGGAAATTAATTTGAAAATTCAAGAGTAATTTGATTTTCTTAAATAAATTCCATGAACACATAATCCCTTACACATAATTTTTTTAACTGGAAGAAGAGTTTCAATACAAATAAATTGGAATTTTCAAAATCAAATAACTAGAAATAGAATGAAAATAAAATCCCTTACAAGTTATAATTGAAAATAATTATTCCATTACTCGAATTGCTGTAGAAATGTGCAGGAGACCTTCTTTGGACGCACACTCAACCTCTTGCAGGTCATGTTTCCCATTCATAAACACAATGGTAATTGGGTTTGATAGCCTTATGCCATGAAATATATGCAAAAGGGTGAGCTGTGGACCAAAGAAGACTCTACATGGTTTTTCTATTAGGGAAACAACCAATCTTTCTCTATAAGATGAATACACATTGGTAATTAGAGAAAAATATGGATGAAAACAATACATGACAGTTTTCAAAATTAAAGAAGACAATAACAATAATAGGAAAACTGATCATTCATCTACCAGAGAATGACAAAATAAAATCAGAAGTGGATCAAAAAATTTGATAATTTAACATTATAGTAACCGAAGAAATGGACCTATGCGGAACAAAATGAAACAATCACTGTTCATAATCTAAAAAAATAGTATTTAGCGATCGGTCCACAAAATTTCACCAACAGGAAATCAAATTGAAAGATAGGAGAATCAGAACCTAAGAAATAACACACAAGCTTACCTCACCTAGATCTATAACAAAAAAAACACTAACCTTGATCTCAACTTCGCTTATGACATCTTTGACAACGATATCAATGATGAACCTCGAACAGGTCTGTGACTCCACACATGGATTCAACATCGCATCACGTCAGCCTCAACTCCTAGCCATGCTTGAACTACCAAACCATGACTCTTAGATGATAGGAATCTCTTGGCTACGGCGTACCCTGACTCGATGATGCCCCCCCTCATGCAGCACGATAAGACCACGTGATTGACTCCCGATCGATCCCCTCCCCCTTGACCGTGAATCCCTACCTGATTCCTTCTTACCCATATTCCGATTTTCTTTCCTTTTTTTCTATTATTATTATTATTATATCAATATCATTATATATTTAATTTATTTAACAAATATTATTTATATAAATATTATAAGTATATTATTTTAAGATTAACTTTAACATTAAAGAAAGAAATTATAATTTCTTATTTGTAAAACAAAATATTTTTATAATCTAAACATATTTTATAATTTGAAACTAATAATTATAATATATTTATTTAAACTAATTTTCATAATTCATAATTTATGAAAGTAATATTTATTAAAATAATTTAGTTATAAAACAAAAATTTATAAATTAATAGTTTTACAAAAATAATTTATTTATAATTTATAATTATAATCTCTCTCTCTCTCTCTCACACACACAGATATATATATATATATATATATATATCATATTTTTAAAACCAAAATTTATAAAATCAAATTAATTATATTTATATATTAATTATTTATATAAAATTTTAATAATTATTAATAATTAGATTCATAACTTTTAACTATATTATTTCAGTATATTAATATATTTATAAATCAGGATAATTATAAGACATTTATGAAATATAGGGTCTTTAAAATTTAGGAATTATTAATCTAATTTTTTTTATTAAATAATCTTTTGACAAAAGTTATAGTTATTTTTAAATTTTTATTTTAAAAAATCTATAAAATAAATTTGAAAACTATATATAATATTTATAATTTTATTATAATCAAATTAATTGAGAAACTTAATTCCAATTATAATTTTTAAATATAATCATCTTAACAAAAATATTATTTGTTGGTATTCATTATAATTAAATCCATTTAATAAAATATTTATTTTAAAAAAATTAAGTTGGAATTCCTGGGATATTACAGATCCTTATCTCTTACAACTCATGGTTATACATCAAAAACTACATTCTGAACTTGCAGTACATTTTGGTCGACAATACAAACTAACCACACAATATCCTTGATAATATTTTGATATATAGGTAGATTCTCTTGAGGAGCATCCACTGCACCCTCCCAAGGAACCTATGGAAGACATCTCAGAGGCATACTGCTACACATCGAAGAAAAAAAATAATTAGATAGCAAGATAATCTGAGTTCAAACTAGAAAATCATAAGAAGAAACTGATATTAAGACCAATAACTCAAAATGGGAGACATACATCCCAACATCCCATGGTAACTTGAGTCTCATTATAGTAAGAGCTGGCTAGTCAATTACCACATCCTACCTCTCTAGTTTTGAAAATTCTATCTCTAATCGATCAACTTCCCAAGACAATGAATCTTGAGAAAAAAAACACCTATAATAATAAACTATGAGAAAAACTGACTTGAATACCCTCTCAAACTTGTAGCCGACCCAAACTGTCACATACATGAAGGGCATTCTTGATCCCTACAGGCTGGTGACTAGCACATTGGAGTCAACAACAACTAGAGGGAATAATTTTACCCAACCCAAAGTAGTAAACATGACACCTATATATACATGATGGTAAGAAAAAAGTGGAAGAGTAAACAAGAAATATATGTCATATCAAAAGGGAAACAACAAAATTGATACAACTCAAAAGTAGCTAAACAAACTCCAAGATACAAGTCCAACATCAAAGGAAAACTAAAACCAAAAAAATAACTCCATGTGATAGAGTAGGAAAACTCCCACCTTCTCACCACCACCTACCCAGAAAACACTGATAGAAACCTCTCCGAATCACTATGGAACCTTTCCTTTAGATGTATCAAAATACATACAAAGGTCTACACACCTCCAAAGGGGTGTGAATGGTGTGAGATAAACAGGCTCAGTAGGATTCCAATAAGGTGTTCCATAACAAGTCCCTATAAAACAATATGAACATGCTAAACTTTAAAGAAAATAAATAAATGAATAACAGTGTTCCACCTCTGAGGTGGTCTGTTTCCAGGTGGTGTGGAAATGACACTACAAGGATCATCACTCGTCCCCTTTTCTATAGAGACGGTTTCTCATAAAATTCACCATTCCTTTTATTTCAACTAGTTTAACTTTATTATCCTTTAAAGAAGGTTGAATTAACCCTATGGGAACTGTTGGTCCCATCAGGTGATTGCCTGGGGGTCGATCACTTGTGAAATTAGTCCTTATCAGATATAACTTCCTCAGATGGTCTCCAATAGGTTTATTTATGGAGCCAAGAATTCCCAACGACCCTGGTATCTATGATTCATGGACCTGATTTTCAAAGGTAGGTGCTTGTTGGATGAAGATTTGGACAACGACACTTAAGGACTCTATTGGTCGAGAGGATGATAAGTCAGGCTCACCACACCCTTCTGAGGGAGGATTGTTGCCTATTCTGAGACTCTCTTATAGATTTAAGTCATGTAAATATGTTCATGAAACCTTGGTTCATTCCCTAAGAGTGTGTCCATGGGCTACCCTTGGTTTGCAAGATCATCGTAGGCATGCTTATATTTGATGCTACAGAGGTGATACTGACTAGAGCCATATTATAAGGCACTCTGGAGTTTATCGTGTTCCAGGGGGGATGGAAGGTGAATTGATGTTGGGATCAGGCCCATAAGAAGATCTTAC
Organism: Viscum album; assembly: GCA_963277665.1. Taxonomy (NCBI): domain Eukaryota; kingdom Viridiplantae; phylum Streptophyta; class Magnoliopsida; order Santalales; family Viscaceae; genus Viscum; species Viscum album. The sequence goes on along the minus strand of OY728134.1, from coordinate 859,451,776 downwards.
TACGTATCCTGAATAGTGGAATCAGAACCCACGTAGTTTGGATTTGCTGGAGCTTACACATGGGAGCTGCCCATTTGAAGGACATGATTGGGTGGACCATTTTTGATGGGCACCCTTTTGAGCTTGGGCCTTCTGGTAGGCTTCCTACATATCTTGATTTGATCAGGAATTATAGTTTTCATAGTTCAGAATCCTATGGATGTTGTAATCATCACAAACCTCTATGCCTACACGAGTCATGCTTGGTGTGAAAAACAAGAGGATGTGAAAGATTCAACAATGCACATGCCTTCTCCCCTATTGGTGGGGGAGGGAGAGCCCGTAGCAGAAGAGGCCGGGGAGACTGTGGGAAAGAGCGCATAGTTATAAACCTTTCATTGTGAAATGAAATTGAAGGTCATGTGGCCTTGCCTAAGAAGATTAGGGACTTACCTTAGTGGGAGTTCCACAGAGCACATTCTGGGAAGGGGAGGAGTTTTGCCTCGTCAAAATGAGAAGAAAAAATAACTCCTTTGACTGATCACTATTACTCATTGAATGGAAAATCAAGTGATCACCCTTAATCCTTAGAACGAGGAGGTTTACATCAGAATCCCAAGGTTGGACTCCAGGTTACCATGGGAATGTAGTCCCGTAGGCATTTTCAAAGACCAAACCATTATGGGGAGAGCATTCGTGACTTCGTTTACCATGGGTATGTAGACTCAAAGGGGCACGCTGATGCGCCCGATGATCTGATCATACGGGTCTGGTGGATTTGGAGGAGTATTTGTCCTAATGACGGAGGACTAGTTAGTAGAGGGATCATGGAGGACTAGATGGTAATGGAAGGGTGAGGTTGGAACCAGAGGAAATGATACTCGAAAACACCCAATTCCACGTACTAGTTCTTATGCGGGATGGGGGAGGCTCCGCATACCATAGTGGTATGCATACTAGAGGTTCGTTTGCATACCGATGCGGTACACGAGCATGGGTATAGTCCACCATGTACTATCGTGGTGCGCGGATCATGACACTGCTTTGGGTCCCATCCACGTACTGATACAGTACGCGATGCCGGGTTTAGTCTGCATAGCGGTGCACTACACGGAGCACCATATTGAAAGAGGGTTTTAGGGATTACTATTCATGGGAAATTCATCCATGAGAGGTACATGGTTCATGGTTCACCAATTTGGTTTACGGTTCTATTATTATTATTCAATTCCCCTATTTTATAGTTCGCGGCCGACTGTACCTGTGAAGGGTGCGGTTTGCGATTTGGGCTTCGTCGATGAATCGAGACTGAAGCCGGAGTATTATCCAAACTCTATCTTCCAATCTATGATTCCTGTTCAAGCTTTTTCTATAAATCCCTCATCCTTATACTATGATCCTTTTTATAGATCATTGGGACACTTGTATCTATTGGGAACACGACACCATTTGCGGAGGCCCATGAAGCAATATCCTGACCCACAAAAGACTCAGTCAACTGAGGTTTTCAAGGCTTTGGTTCATGATCATGGTTCACAGAACCCTACCCGTTCACTTCATCCGTGAACTGATGGGTTCATGGTACGGTACGCAGATTGGATTTGTGCGCACAGTTCCCTCGGGGAGACAGTTCACTGCGGGCTTATTCACTGGCTATCGCCTCGTGGGCCAGCGGTTCATAGAGGGTTCCGCATACCTGTTGGTTCATGATTCATCTGGTCTGCATACCTTTCTTGGTGATGGTACACAGGGCACTTGAATTTCTTTGAAAACTTTAATCTCTTCAATTTTCTTCTGAAATTTTCAACTCGATTTGAGTCCCTTCACCTTACTGGACTTGTATGAGTAATTGCTTCCTTCTGCAAAGCTATTGTGGGGGAATTTTCTTCCATTGGAATAATTTTTAGGACCCTGAAAATTCCCCCCATCGGAATGGTGTTCGTTCAGAATAAAAAGGGGACTATTCAAATGTAGAAGCGGTCCTGAACTGAAATGGTTCGCAGTAGAATTGATAGACACGGTAGGAGGGGACCAAACCTATATATAGGGACCCATGTCATTTTTATTTTACTATTTATTATGCTAAAATGTTCTCTCTATTTCCCTAGCTTCCTCTACTCTCACGTACCATTCTCCTTGCGAAAATCCCATTTTTGAACCACTTTTTATGTACAACGAACCGATCTTCTCGCCATTTGTCTGTCTACGTACAATATTTTGGATTTTGCGAATGGTTTTATAGAATTTGAAGAATAAATTATAGATTCCGCATAGGAGGATGCTACGCGGAGGACTTGTCCTCATACCGAACTTGATCCGGTAAATAGAACTTAAAGAACTAATAATTAGAACTTAATCTTTAATCCACAATTTCTAAATATGAACTTAATCCAGGACCAGATTTGTGATATCCAATTTTCATGAACCTTTATATTCACCAGAAAATGATCCATGGGCCAACGCCTCGTAGATGGTTCAAGTACCATGGCTATATGTGGTGAGAGGCATCCACGTACCATAGTAGTAGGATGAGTTATTTCCACATATCATGCAGTACTCAAATTGTTCCCTCTGCACACTATGCAGTACGAGGGATATGGATACTGCGTATCATTTCTTGAAATAGTATGAAGAGCCTTATATAAACATATTTTGAGTCCTTATCCTATCTTCCATAGCCTTTATCCAGTAATTTTTTATTAGACTGAATTTCATTCAGCTTATGGATCATCCTACGTAGGCTACAATGGCTGATTCAAAGGTTGTGATAAAACTGATGAAGATAAGGGAAACCATGGTGGGAAATAGTGAGGATCATCTTCGTACCGACATCATTCCTCGTGACAGATTTTTAAGGGATTTATTGACGATAGAGCTTCTAGCCTATCCGATATTTGTACAACTACCAATTTACTGTTTTGGTCTCCCTAATGACATCCCTCTACACTTGGATGACCCTGATACCCATTTCATTCTATTGAAGGCACCACAAGGTCACGATCATGCCAACATTTCCCTAGTAGGGAAGCCATCACCGATTCGATTCATGAGAATGTCTTTATACTATGAGGATCAGCATAGACTCAGGGAGACCGTGTGTGTCATGATGGTGTCCCGAGACTAGAAGCTGGAGAATACCCATCCATTATCAGTATCTCCCAAGAAAATCCCAATGTTCGGTGGAGCACCAAGTGGGATCTTTGTGCCAAAGGTTGTTTCTCCGATGAGTGGACCTGGGCATTCTGGGTGCATCAGACCTGTTTGGAGTCCCCTGACCAGTTGGAGGCGGTGAGCTTGTATCATGTAGCCTGGGTTTCTCAGGTTGCAATATTATCCTTAGGAGAAATCCTTTCAGAATTGCTGAGCTGCTGGTGTTCAAGAACCAACACCTTCCATTTATTGCATGGTGAGGTGTAGATCAGCCTATGGGATATGTACCAGCTTGGAGGAGTCCATATCATTGGAGAAATGTACGATGAGTTTCTACCGATGGTTTCCACATGGAATGACACTAACCACATGTCCCCTTTGAAAAGGAATCTACTGGACACGATGGAGGAATTACTTGGTCATCCCCTCGAGGCTCACTCGCTTATCCTATTTGAGGCATGGATAAGGTCATTATTGAAGGTGAATGAACCCAAGAAGAGGGCTCGCCGTAGTCAGAATCATCCAACCCTCTAGTCCCCTAGACTCTAGGGTCATATTATGCAACCTTTGAAGCAAGACAATATACCACATGGGAATATGAGCTTCACCCAGACATATCACCTACTCTTAGGTTAGCTAGTTTTCTTACCATGTTTTTGAGAAGATGGATTTTTCTATCCTGCGATGTATACATCGAGGTTCGGGCCTATACCTTGATGATGGGGGCCATGCTAGTAGAGAGTTGACCCATTAATTTGGCCTTTTCTACCCTCGCTCAACTTTATGAATTGTTGGGACAGATACCAGAAGGTAGGCCTCCACATCATCTTAGCAAACCATTCCAATTCCTGTATGAGTGGATGGTAGAACACTTCTCCTGTTATGAATACCGGCATACTGCAAGGGTTATCCATTCTAACTTTCATATTGCTCTTCTCAACATTTCTGCTATTCATCCTAGGAATCTAAGCATTACTGATGTGGTTGGGCTATCGAACAATGCTTCTTGTTTCTCATTTACAAATCATAATACCCATCATGGGTCATTAATAGGTGATAGGAGAAGTTCCTTGGAGGAATTATTACACCTCATCAACCTTTGGGATGGGATTCTCACTGCTCATATAGACCGAGTAATCATTTGTTAGCCATACCTCCCCTACTGTTTTCCAGACAATTTGGATGCCTTCAACAGACTGAAATGCTTCTGGTTGTTCAATTAAGGGGAGAATCTCATCTTGTGTTTCTCCACAAATTGTGGATTATGATGATGCATGAAGGTGCTACTAGGGAGGTTATCATTCCTAACACAAGAAGTACTACCTTTATATCATTGGAATATGCCCAACTATGGGTAGCTTGTTACCTCGACGAGATGCTGAAAGAACCAGTTCAGCGGGTGTAGAAACCCTTGACCATTTCCTACCCTGTCCTTTCCCCAAAAAAAAATACTACACATTACTTCTACCGTGAAGAGTGAAACAACTATACCTTCTACTTCTGTCCCTATGGTATCCATGATGGATACACCTCGTGCTCCCGCCCTTGTGGTAAGAAGGCGTTTGGTCCGTCATCGAAAGCGTTTGGGAGGGGTTTCATCAGTACAACCCATTTTAGTGGGGATTGATTCAAACTAATCCCATTCTGTGGATATTTTCCAATATCTTATTGAGGCTGCCACCAGACGAGTATCACCAATCACCCCAGAAGTCGCGACTAGTCCTCCGCATTTGGCTCCAGTGGCTCGGCCTTCTAAGGGAAAAGAGAGCCTCCCATCTTGGGTAACCTATCTTAGGTCAGTCCCCACCCATATGATGATGTTCCCTACTTATAGGAACATTGAAGTAGGTGAGGATCAAGGTACTGGAACTATGGAAAGGCACCAGGCGGTGCGAAAAGAGGCATGGTGCTAGTTATGCACTCTTTCCACAGAGACACCCAAGGCCAATTTCCATGACGAGGGAGACAATTTTCAGAGGTTATTCACTGATCTAGGTTCCAGAAGCTTTGATTATCATCAATTACACATCCTTATTTACAAAATTGTCATTGATTGAGAATACCTTGCTGCTTGTGAGGAAAAACTGGCCATGTTCAATTCACCCCATCACCATATGGTGACCTTCCGAGATGTTTCAGAAGAATTTGACTATCTCAAAGATGAGGAGGTGAAGGCCCATAACTTGGTGGAAACCCAAGAGGAATATCTGTAGGAGTGCGAAGACTATGAAGCAAGGTTTAGGGATCAACTGGCCTCTTTGCATGCCAACTATGAAGCCGTCTGGAAGAAAGGGGAGGACCTTAAAGTTGTTTTGGAGTGAGTGTGTCCGACGGTCAAGGCCAAAACGGAGGAGAGATCCTCTTTGGAGAAAACTATTGATGGCCAATAGCAATCACTTTCCATCCTCCTAGAAAGGGTGAACCGATCCTTGTTATAATCCTTCCCCAAATCATGATATGTATTCTTTTTTTTTCCCAGTAATCTAGAGAGACTCCAAATTGGGGTTGTTCCTCCATTTTTTCTAAACTCAATGGAACTAATTTGTATTTTAAACATATCCTCTCCGTCTCTTCCTGTAAACATCATTTCAATCAATTATAATTTTAAACTGTGATTTGTAAACTGGAGTAATCGAATTGTGCTCTAATTCTTTCCTGATTCGCAGGACTCAGTGAGCGTAGTTCGACTACTGCTGAGGTTTTATGGACCACCTCATGAACTTTTATGTATTTTTCATTATTACCCTAATTTTTTTCTTAAGCCTTCTTGACATGAGCTTAGAGGGTATAACTTAAATATTTCTTAGTATGCCCTTTGCTGATTTTCAACCTAACAAGATTTACATGTTTTCTGATGGATCAATGTTTTTTTAATGAACCGATACTTGAATTTTAGTCAGAGGTTCCTTCTATGGATTTTCCATCTGGAAAGTATGGCATCTTTTTCACTGGAAGTTAATAGTCCTGCCAATCAAACTTGTTATTGACGTTTTAGGTTGAACAAATCCGACCAAACTTAATTGGGCAAGGTCCCCCATTCAGGACCATCAGCCATGAATGTTCTAATATCCTTCAGACATGTATTAAGGATTTTTATTAACCTTGGATTTGTGAGTTTGAACTTGCATAAGGATCGGGAGCCATTTTATGCATATGTAGGTAGAAAAGGACTCTCCTGGGATGAATTTTCCTTTTATCGACATCTATTTTTGTGGGAAACATATGCAGATCCACCGGGGCATGATCTGCATAGTCAAACAAAGGTGTCTATAGGACAATGGACTTCTATTTTTGATGTCCTGGAGGGATTTGAAACATTTTGAATTTATTACAATGTTGGGATCTATAGTGATTGGCTGGCCTGAGTAGTGGTATCTGAAGACATTAGGGATATTCATGTTTGGTTTGATTGGGAAACCATTCTTGCATGATTCTTACTTGTATGAGGAAGAGTTAGTGAATGATCATTTTAGTTAGGAGTCCTTTTTATGTTAGGGGCACTTGGAAAGAAGATGGTAGGAAATCCATTATCCAAGAGTTTTCCTAAATCCTGGGTGTGACAGAATATAGATGTCATTTGAGCATATGGAATCTTGGAAAGGACTCTCTTGGGAACATATTTTCCTTCAATTGATGTCCGTTTTTCTGGGAAACATATGTAGAGCCTTCGAGGCATGATGCACATAGTCAAACAAAGGTGTCCTCAGGACACTGGCCTTCCATATTTGATGGATATTGAGGATTGTGGCGATTGGGAACTTTCTGAATACGGTATGTGACCTTTGACAAAGGGGTTCACTTGAAAACAAAAGGGGAATTTTAACTGAACTTCTTTAGGGGAAACTCAGAAATGATTGGAGGCACTCTTCTTTTGTATGCGTATCATCTTCACGCATATGGATGGGGTATCTTTAGAAACCTAAAAAGAGACCAGAGATGAATTGGGCCCATATGTTCCAATATATCCATGATGTTTGTAAGGAGGAAAATATAAACCATGACTTTGAGGTCCCTTGAATCAGGAGGGATGTAATGAGTCTTGGAAGCCATTGGGCGTACTGAGATAGAAGATTACTCTTCTAGGGACAAATTTTCCTTTGATTGACGACTATTTTTTGTGGGAAACATATGTAGAGCCACCAAGGCATGATGTGAATAGTCAATCAAAGGTGCTTGAAGGACTCTGGCCTTCCATCCCAGATGGCCTTGTAGGGTTATGGGGATTCAAGATCACTCAAATCATGGAGTTTAGGGTACGACAAGATCATATCTGGGCATATTTGGGACATTTCGGCTATAATTTACTCATAGAATCAGATGTCCCTTATATAGATCTGACTCGTACATAGGGTGAGGAATTCATTCCATCTTTGGGGTACCCGACCATCTAACGTCACTTGGCCATGATGCGGGGTTCCTCTTGGGGGAGGGAACTGTGAAATGCCTTTTAGGGTCATGCTAATAGGACCAAATTCCTAGACTAATTTTCTATAATGTCACGGTGGTTCTCTCTATAATATCCCTAAGCTCATGAGAGCTATGATCAGTGTGAGAAACAATGGATTACAAGTATTCCATCTCATTTCCTAACAATATAAAAATAAACATTGGAGGGAACTTTAGGCTTAAGCCAATTATATTCTGTTTAACATCATACAAAAACAAAGATCTTGACCTCTTAGTTTAATTTTGTGTGATGAGGACATGATACTGTGCAGTTTAGAGTCACGTAGTGAGGAAAATTATGTATTCATGAATATATTTAATAGTTTCGAGTTAATATCAATCATGATGATTTGGCATTCCTTAGCCGTGAATGATGATAAAAGGTGTAAACCATAGACTTGGGGAAAACTTAAATCAGGAGGGATGACATGGGGCTTGGAATCCACTGGGTGAACTGAGATAGGAGAGGACTCTCTTGGGGAAAAATTTTCCTTTGATGAATGGCCATTTTTTGGGCAATATATGCAGAGCCTCTAGGGCATGATGTGCATATTCAAACAAAGGTTTCCGTAGAACACTGACCTTATATCTCAGATGGCCTTGGATGATCACAGGGATCCAAGTTTTCTTGGAGTATGGAGTTTGAAAAAAGGGAAAAAAGTTCCTGGGAATGTGAGAATACCCATACCATGATTTACCGCGAACTACTTGAAGATTTCACATAGATCTAACTCATATATAGTGGGGGAAGCAAGATATTTTGACTCCTCATGAGTGGGTGGGGGGGAATGTGTGGGATCTCATAACACCAAGGACTGAATCACACATAACCCTTGTAGAATTTCACAGTTTATTGTCATGTGATTATGACATTTCATGGAATCCCCATACAAGTCTGACCTATGTATGGGGGAAAAGGGGCATTTTGTTTTCGGTGGTGGCTGGGCCGAGATGCCAAATCTGAGTGTCACTACGTATCCTACAATGGTAGGAATCAAGAAATACGTAGTTCTTAATGTTCCCTACAAATGTTTGCTCGATGTAGGGACACTTGAGGGCATATATATATATATATATTTGATGATGGCTGGGATGGGATGCCAAATATGGGAATCACTACGTATCCTGTGAGGGCAGGAATCAAGCTGTACGTAGTTTTGAATGTTTCCTATATCGATCTGGATTGGTCCATGTGTAGGGATCTTTCTATTTAATTTGATAGGGGTGCCGGGTCCACCATAATTCTCTATAACTTATTTGCATAAGAGAATCCTTACCACTGATCCTAAGCTCACGCGAGTCATACTCATTGTGAGAAACAAGGAGTAGACATAAGAATTCCTTCATAGGTGTTGGGAGGTAGATGAATTGATGGGGGCAATATTTTTTTTGTTGGGGTTGGGCCAATATCGATGATCGAGGTGTCACTACGTATCCTGCGAGGGTTAGAATTAACCCGTATGTAGTTCTGTATGTATCCTATACCGGTTCATCTTAGTCCATGTGAAAGGACGTGTGAGGGAATATTTTTGTTTGGATGATGGATGGGCTGGGATTCCAACTCAGGGTGTCACTATGTATCCTACAAGGGTAGGAATCAAGCCATATGTAGTTCTGTATGTACCCTATACCGATATGTTTCAGTCCAGGGGTAGGGGCATTTTCGATCTATCCATTACAGTTTCCAGGTCTACCGTGTTACTCTATAGTTTTCCTTTATAATAGAATCCATACCACTGATCCTAATCTCACATGATTTATACCCGATGTGAAAAAAAGGAGTGAAAAATGTTTCCCTTATGGATACGGGTAGATAGGTGGCATAATAGAGGCATTTTTTTGTGGGGGATGGGCGAAGATCGAGGATCGAGGCGTCACTACGTATCCTGCAAGGGTAGGAATCAATCCATACATAGTTCTGTGAGATATCACACAGTTTTTTTGTCATTTGATTAGGACGTTTTTTGTCATGTAGTTTAACGTCTTATGGAAAGGACATGAGTCACAGTTTAATGTCATGTTTTAGGGATGAGTTCCTTATAGTTCAACATCATGTGGAAAGGACAATGACTCATAGTTTAAGGTCTTAGAGTTTGGACCAATTTTTTTTTGGGTTTTATGATATTGTTACTCATAGTTTAAGGTCTTAGGTTTGAACCATGGAATCTGGGTATTATAACTCATAGTTTAAGGTTTTAGAGTTTGGACCTCGGGATCATTTTATCATCATTTTGGTCAAGACAACAACTCATAGTTTAGGGTCATAGAGCTTGGACCATAACATTGGGGGGCTGTTACTCATAGTTTAAGGTATTAGAACTTGGACCATAACATTTTTTTGTTTCTATTATGCGAAGTATTTCTTCAAGAACTTCTTATTTGTGGGAGCCGTGATGAGCTTTCCATCCATTGATATTAAGGCATATGCTCTATTGGAATATACCCTATGTATAACATATAGTCCTTCTCACTTTGGTTCAAGATTTGGGGGATTTGTCCTGATTATCATCAGGGTTCTGAGAACTAATAACATTTATCCTTCGAGGAAAGATCGAAGGCGGACCTTTTTTTTGAAGGCTCATGCAATCTAGTTTTGGTAGATTTATCAATGGTGCAGAGTGTGAAACCTTTTTCGTCTAGCTATTCCAACTCATGAAACCGTCTCTGGGATTGCCCGTACATGGACAATTGGTCGCAGATGGCCACATAAAGTGATGGTACTTGGATCTAGATAGAAAAAACTACCTCTTCCCCATATACTAATGAGTACGGGGTTCCTTGGGTGGAAGTGCGGGTCATGTTATGCTAATCCCACAAAGTATGAAGGAGCTTGTCTAGCCACAATTTCTTATCCTTATCGACCATCTTTTGGAGTATGTTGAACAAAGTATTGTTGAAAGCCTCTATTTTCCCATTGGCTGCTATGTGGTAGAAGGATGACTGGTTGGCTTTGATTCCATACTCTAGATATAGCTTGTACAGCTCATCAGAACAGAAGTTGGTGCCGTTGTCCATCAGTATTGTTTGAGGGACACAAAATATTGTAATGATGTTGGCCTTCAAAAATCTTACGATGTTTTTCCCCCTACATACTTAAGGGGTATGGCTTAGACCCATTTGGAAAAGAAGTCAGACACTATGAGTATGAACATGAATTTTCTGGATATATCATGAGGATATGGTCTAACAACATCCATCCTCTAGGCGACGAACGACCAAGAGTACTTAGCTGTATGTAGTAACTCTGGGGGTAGATGTATGAAATTAGCATGAACCTGGCAGGAATGACACTTCTTGGTGAATATGGTACAATCCTATATCATAGTGGTCCAGTAATACTCAAGCCTTAGGATTTGGTGAGAGAGCTTGGTTGCTGACTGATCACTCCACAAGCTTCGACATGCACTTATTTCATGATGGAAGTAGTCTATTATCCATCAATGCACCAGAGAAGGACTCTATCAAGGCCTCATTTGTCAAGAACCTTTTCTTGGTTTACCGCATTGTACAAGGAAAAGTTGACTGCCTATCTTCAGGCCTGCTCCCTTACATCCCTTTCTGGTGGGAGTTCTCCGTTCCGAAGGTAATTTGTAATGGGCATCATCCAACCAGTGGTATGACCATAAGGCTAAGAGACAGGGCTAATTTCATTTATTTTCTCCATATTTCTCTGGATGAATGGAAAGACCATCCAGCGGTGAGCATTGCTAATGACTGTTTCATCTTGGTCTGGATCAGCGAAGGATGTGGCTGCATTTTCCAGAGTCGACTTGATTATTTTGTGATCTGGGGACATAAGTCAATGTTGGTTCTAATGAGAATTATTTCATCAATTATCGAACATGGTTAATCATGGGGAACAATACTTCTTTCTTGATGGCATAGTCACCATTGACCTGTTTAATTACTAGCTCTAAATCACCCTTTATTTTTAGGTGTTTATCTTGGACATGAAGTGCCAATTATAGTCCTTCAATGAGGGCTTAATATTCCACTTCATTATTTGTACACACTTCCGAAACTAGGAAAGAGTAAGGAAAGATGGAATTTTCAGGGGATATGAGTATAACTCCTAGCCCTACTTTGTTGAGCTTGGTATCCTTTATCCTTTTCCCTGTTAGGATTTGGGAAGCACCATAAAAGTAAATTTCCCATATCTGGGGGTCCTCCTAGATAGAAAAAACCTCTTCATCTGGAAGTTTATAATCTAATGGTGTTGTTTCTTCTAAGGGGTTCTGAACTAGGAAGTCTGCTAATGCCTGGCCTTTTATGGATTTTTGGGGCACGTACCATATGTCGAACTGTTTTAGGATGACCTCCCATCATGATAAGTGCCCATTTAGCACATGATAGTTGAGGATGTATTCTAGAAGGTTGCAATGGGAAACCAGGTGGACCTTATAGTGATGTAGGTAATGATGGAGTTTCTGAACTATGAAGATTAGGGATAGATAGTTCTTTTTAATTTTTTAATACTGAGTTTCAGAATTGATCATTTTTCAGATGAGGTAATAGAGGCTATTATCTCTATCGACATCATTCTTCTATGTGAGGAAGGCTCCTAATGACCATTACAGTTCAGTTATGTACTAAATGAGTGGCCTCCCCTCAACTAGTGGCATCAATAACTATAGCCTTAGAAGGTATATTTTGAGATTGTCGAATGAGTCTCAACAATCATTATCCCACTCATACTTAACTACTTTCTTCATGAGGTTGGTGAAAGGCAAACATTTACCTGCCAAGTTGGCTATAAATCGCCAAATGTAGGCGAGGTGCCCGTGGAGACCTCTCAACTCAGTGAGGTTGCAAGGCGGGGAAATACCAAGGATAGCCCGAATGGCCTGAAGGTCTTCTTTTTTTATTGATTTTTGATAACCCCCCTTTCAAGGGATGAGGGGGAACCCTTACAAGGCCCGTAGGCTTAGAGATTACAAGGCCCGTAGGCTTAGGAGATTACATGACCCAAAGGTCTCAGGGAATTCAACCAGACTATCTACAAGGAACTAACTCTCCCCAGCATATGCATCATGATAGTAGCTCTCCACCTTCGCATGGCTATTGGGCTAGGCTTCCCTTGCAAGTACATGCTATTCCCTATGGCATAGCCATACCTTTCATTTTGAAAATCCATTTGGCTCTACTCTAGTGAGTGAACCTGCTCTGAATCCTCTTCCAGGGCTTCTCTTTTTTTGTAGAGTCTATCTGGGGCACCTGCATGTGGCCTTGAGGTAGCCTGAAGGCCATAAAGGTGGCCTGAAAGCCCTACTAACCCAAAGGCCTGGGTGTCCCAAAAGCCTTAAGGACTGCAAGCCCAAAACGATGGCCTAAGGTGAATAGTTCCAGCTACTACAATACCGAATAATACCTGCTACAGTAACTGCTACAATTCCTTCTATAGTACCCTGCATAGTGTATAGTTCTGCTGTAGTACCCACACAGTGTATAGTCTGCTATAGTACCCGCATAGTGTACAATATCTGCTATAGTACTACTACAATGCCTACTACAGTAATGCTATAGTACCCCCAGGAAATATGCCTCTACTTGGTTTTGAACCTAGTTCTCATGGATGCAATTAAGGATACCTCACCAACTGGGTTGAGTCTCATGTGCACCAAGGATAGATTTTATCTTCTTGGGGTTGACTTTAATGCCTTGATGACGTACGATGAAGCCAAGGAATTTTCAGGAGGTAATTCCAAAGGCACACTTCAGGGAATTCATCTTTAAACTGTACTATTGAAATTTTTTGAAGACAGTTTTGAGATCGTCCAGGTGGTTCGGGAGCTGTTGTGGTTTAACCACCAAATCGTCGACATAAAACTCGACTAATTTCCCCAAGAAGGGATAGAAGATATGATGCATGTTGCATTGATATGTGGTGCGAGCATTCTTTAGACCAAAGGCCATAACTTTATAATTGAACACTCCCTGAGGGGCCCTAAAAGTGGTTGCTTCTTCTTCTCCTTGGTCCATCCAGATTTGATTGTATATGGAATATCCATCCATGAAAGAGAGGGATTCGTATCCAGTTGTCTCATCGATCAATAATTCTATGATCGGGATTGGGAAGTCAACTTTTGGGCAATGCCGATTAAGGACCCTAAATTCAAAGAATATTCTAATATGTCCATTATTCTTTTTACAGGGACTATGTTTTCCATCCAGATCAGATATTGGACCTCCCGTATGAAGCTGTATTTGATCATCTTGTCAACTTCAACCTCTATTTTGGCATCATGCATTAGGTAGGTCCTTCTGGATACCTGTTTATAGCCCTGAAGATCTTCTGGTAAGCCCAGATGATGAGTAGAAACCTTAGGATTGAGGCTTGGTATTTCCATGTAATTCTAGGAAAACACATCCCAATTATTCTTTAGAAAGGAGGAATATGCCTCCTGCTCCTTGATATGAAGAGCCACATTGATCAGAGTGGGCTGTAGGTCATATTTAGTTCCCAGATTTATCTCTCTAAGTTCATCGATTGTGGTGGAGACACCTTCTTTGAATATAGGAGGGGCATCTTTGAGGTCTTCTTCTTCTTCTACTTCTTCATCATCAATATCTTCACCATCTTCCCCTTCTGGTGGAGAATGAATTTTTGAGATGAACTCTCTAATGTTGGGATATAAAGAGTATTTTTCCTTAGTGTGTGAGGCAAGGGCAGTTTGAGGCCCCATAGACATGATGGGGTCATCTTTGATAGGTCTTTTCCTCACATTGTGTGAGTCATCCCACTCTTCCGCGTCTTTGGAATTAGTGGCCATGACAGAGATCATGCAGAAAATTGTGTCTGTATTCAGACTTGCACTTATGCATTTGACTTGGTTGATGGGCAATACATACTCTTCCCCAAGTTGTTGTAGGGGGTTAGTGGGAGACATTTAAAATCCATTTAGGTTAGTAATCCAATCAATGTTGTTGTCTGAAATATGTTTTTCTTCTGATTCATAGAACCTTACATCGATATAATGTGACTCCCAATACTCAAATGGGGATTTATCTGCATGAAATGTCCCGTTTTCTCCATTAGTGCAATATTTTACACACTAATGGTATGATGAAGAAATTGTAGCATGGTGATGCAGCCAAGGAATCCCTAAAAAGATGTTGAAAGTCATAATTTGACGCACTACTAGGAACTTAGAATTTGACATAAGGTCTCCGAATAGAGTTTTGATCTTGATTCATCCCAACTAATTCTGCTTGATTTTTTCATATCCCAGATGATTTGTGGTAAAGGGTTTCAAGCTTTATTCATCATATCCCAATTAACAAAGAGTTCATAGTGGGAGGAGGTTAACTCTAGAGCTGTTGTTGAGGAAGATCCTCCAGAAGTCAATTCCATTTATCTTGCAGGACACATATAATGGTTTGATGTGCCCTTGAATGATGGTTTCTTCATCCCAGTCTATGAAGGAGATGAAGATGTGACATTATTCGGGACTGGTCTTCATCCGATAGATTTTGTCTAATGCTACTTCAGCCTCGAACTCATGTGGACTTAGTAAGGCGTCGATGAGTGCCTCCCAAAGATCTGCAAAAAAACTTAATGAATCAAGGATTGAAATCTTTTTTGGTAGTGAAGACAACTACTTTAGAATATCATACTTATGCTCTAATAGTCGGTGATTCCTAGCTTGGGGTTTCTCTTTCACAAACACTTTAGGGGTTTGTGCTTTGGAAGTGGATGGTTCGACCTCTATAACATGGGACGGTGCTGCTGCGGTCCTTTCTACATTTTGATAAACTGGTCTACCTGTATTCCTTGAGAGATTTGGTATTTTCTCTTACCCTGATGGATATTTCAAGATAATTGGGCTTGGATTTCTTCCAACGGGGTCGAAGGAGAATTCTGGTTCTTTTTGTGTCTGCCAGAGGGTCCTTCTGTGAGTTTTTGCGATGTTAACAGTTTGGTTTATGGTGTGGCCGATAATTTGACCCCTACCTTGATCATGCCTTCTAGGAAACCTCCAACCTCTGTAGCCTTTTCCTCCAGCTCTCTGATTGGGCATGGGGAATTTGGGTTCGTGTCTATTGTCTCCATCCGAGAAGGGGTCCATCAAGTGAATGAAATTAATGGAGTCTAAGATTAGTTCTTGATCTAATACTATTTTAGTCTAACTATCTTCTTCTGATGGTGCCTTTTGGTAGGGTAGTGCCCATTGAACCATTTGGTAGGGTGGTTCCTGTTGAACTGTTTGGCGGGGCAGTTCCTTTCATACCAACTTTGTTGTCATGAATTTTTAAAGCATCAACACTGAATTAGGATTTGGTGTCAGCTCATCTTTTTGCTCTTTCTTTTTACCATTATGGCCTTTAGAGGGATTTGGGTCTGAGGAGGATGGTTGTGTTGCTTTGGGATATTTTGGGGGTGCCGTTGGTTGCTTAAATTGTGCCTGGAGCATGCCATGGACTTGGTTCATGGTCTTCCAAGTCATCCAATTGTTTATATTTTGCTCTTTCTTACTGGTGAATGTATTTTATTCCTCTTCCTCTCTTGATTCAGAGGTGGAGACATACGCCACTTGTGCTGGTGGTGGACCTAACTTGAATTGCCTGAAATCCACCATCTTTTGTAGGAGATCCTTGAAAATGAAGCATTCCTGGATGGTGTGTCCCAATATCAAGTGATAGGGACAATAATTTGGACGGTCATCGATACCTACTTTATCGACTCACTTTGGCTCTGGCAGCCAAAGCAAATTGCAATTCATTGAAGCTTTGAAATAGTTGTGGACCTGGTCATCTCAGAATGAGTAAATTTTTTTCTTCATTCTTTAAAATGATTTCTTCTAGAAACCCATCTCTCATATTTATGAGGTGGGGGTGGTTGTTGGTATCCAGGGGTCTCGTAGGGTTTGCTGGGGGCCTCTTAACTAGAGCTGGTGCTGGGGGTGGCTTAAGCATGACAGAATCCGCTTCAACTTTTCTCATTATTTTCCCAGGGAATAATGGGGCCACTCAGGACTTAATATTGGTATGTTCCAAGGAGTCTTATATCCTTTGGGAAATGGTATAGAAGTGTCTAAACCCACTTGTGGACTTTATCAAGATGAGAAGTGTTCACAATTCATCTCGAAGGTTATCGATGCACATGGCGAGCATCTCATTTTGGGGGAGCAGCTGGTTCAGGGAATATGTCAGGCCTTTCCATCTGGAAATGAAGTATGAGACACTTTTGTTCTCTCTCTATTTATAGTTCAAGAGATCACTGACCATCGTCTTAGGAAACGTTGAACTGAATTGGAAGAGAAACAGCTGCTGGAGATCCTCCCAGCCTATGATTGAATTTTCTAGCAGGCTAGTATACTATACAAAGGCCGAGCCTTTTGGGGTCCGTATGAAGCACCTGAGTTTTCCTGCTTCTTGCTGCTCCGGAGTTCCCATCATGGGGTCACAATAAGAGGCATAGTTCATTAAATACTGTTCTAGGTCCCTTGACCCATTGAACACTAGGAATACAGGGTTCCCAAAATTTGGTGGTGGTGGAGCATTGCTCACCCAATCAGGGTAGGGTTTGCACTCTGGATGTATCAGAGTGTGCTGCCCTTCCATGGATTCTAGTTAAGCTGTTAATTTATCGATGATGTTTAATAGTTCTTGATGTATATCCTATCAGGATTGATATTAGGTTGGTGTGGTAGGCGCTAAGATTGGGCTTGCCGGTGTAGCTAGAATTTGGGGTTGATACCCAACCAGGGGTATCATTTTTGGGTTTAATTGGATATATTCTAACTATCTTCCCAGTGGGGGAAGTCTTGATGTCCTTCTGGGTCCCGGTTGAATGGACCTCAGAGCTTGGCTTTATTCACCGGAATGAGTTCCTGTGTCATGGGAACCTCTTCTGGGAGCACCTGCTGATGTTTTGTGGGGGGAACACATCCAGCGAGATATCTCCCTCGACGTATCTCGTCATTAATTCAGATGAGATATTTCATTTCCTCGTCATTATTGGCAAAACTTTTCTCAAGGGTGAGGGATGAATTATAATGGGGAGGTGGAGGTGGGTCAGAGACAACCTTGGATTTATTCTTCTCCTTTTTGGAGTTTCATAGGGAGGTAGCAGCAGATTAGATAAGGGGGAACTCGAATTCAGGACCGCTCTTTGGTTCTAGGAATGCACTCTATCAGGCTCGGTGTGGGATGGCTCTGCGAGGGAACCATCTTACTTCGCATCCTATCCATATGTTCCATTTTCTGTGAGATCTGTGGGGTTGATGTTTACCATGTTCACTAAGGCATATCACATTTAGGGTGGTGTGCTCGATGCCGAATGGTAGAAAGGATTTCAGCTTCATTTTTTGGACTTTCTACTTCCATTTTACGGAAATCTTCATGTTTCTCAACAGAGATTAACCCAAAGGGAGCCTTGGTCTGACCTCGTAACACATATTTGTCTCAAAGAGCATGAACCATGAGAAATGGTGGACTTGTAACTCCTCTGTCCATCATTCTTCCTAGACGGTGGAAGATAGATGTCCATTGTGCAAGGATTTAAGCAAAAAATTCCCCTTGCCCTTTGGGCAGGGATTCTTCCTATTCTTCTGTTTTTGCACTACGACCTGGATTTTTTGGTATTACGGGGTAATTTTGATTTAAAAATGCCCCCAACCCTATGGGATGGGGGTTTTCTATTATTGCGGCGACATCCTCCGGTATTGCCACCCTTTCAATTCTACGTACTCCCATGTGGATGTGAGTTGAGTGTGGCATTGGGACTGCATGGAGTATATAGTCTTTTGATGAAATCATCACTTCTTGCTAATTATCTTCCCTTAGATGGGATGCCTACTAGATGTTCTTAGTTTCCTAACTCAGAATATTTTCGTTTTCTTGATCTCTTTGGCCCTGATGCTTTTGAGACCTACTCCGGGTCGATTTTTTTTGAGTATCCCATCTTTCCTGAGTAGGGGTTTCACTTGATTACCTCCCTTGGGTGATAACATTGCAGGATGTCATTTACAATGGGTCCTGATGGACTGGACGTGGGGTGAAGTGTAGGGCTCCATGTTCTCCCCACCCTCAAATGTGAAATTCATTCGGGGCGTTGCCAATGAGGCAACACAACTTATACATTGCATTGAGGTAGGCCAGTTCAAGGTTTTTCTTTAGCCTTTCTGATTGTGGATACCTTGCGGACGAGAGGGCTTCCAAGTCGATTAGACAGAGAAGATCCCCTATCATGATAATGTGGTCCGCATACCCTTCGTAGGGTAGGAATTTTTCTTTCAGCTAAAAAAGGGTCATTCATATGTTAAGGAAAATGTCATGCATGCATTTCCCAGACAACTCTCCTGGTATATCGAAGTGATAAGTGGCCGTGGGCCAATACATCACTGGTATATTATCCCTAGCTAGTTGTATTCTCATAAGAAACATATCCTACTATTTTTCTTATGGAGGCTCATCTACTTGATATTCCCAACTCGACTACTTCTTAATAATTTCTTTCGAAGCGACTAAGATGGTGGGAGCCTTAATGATTTGTGGACGGTTCGGTGGTGGATCAGAAGATGAGTGTGGCCTTAGGACATCCTATGGTTGAGAAATAATATCAATCATTATAGATGAAGTTCCTGATATGTTTGATTCCATATTTCCGAGCGCGTCAGCATAGGATGGATTCTACACATTTGTTCTGGAGAAGGAAGGACCTTCTTTCTAGCATGAATTTTGATTGTGGGGAGGACCTTCAAAATTGGAACTACAATGGAGAGGGATACTATTTCAACTTGATTCCCAAACGTGAGGAATATCCTTATGGATTATACCCTATGGAGGACCTTTAGGGTGGGATACAATAAGGGGAGGACCTTCTTGCTTTTTGATGTCACTGTGGGGATGGCCTTCACAACAACTGTCATTGTGAGGAGGGCCTTTTCAATGATCTTCATCAAGGAAAGGACTACCATCAGAAATTGATACATGGCTGTAGGGAGAATTTCTATAGTGCACATCTTAGGGAGGGCCTTCAAGATATACTTAAATGAGGTGAGGACCTTCTCGTTACTTGATGTTACTAAGGGGAGTACCTTCATAGCAACTATCATTGTGGGGAGGGCCTTCCCAATGACTTCCATCATGGCGAAGACTACCATCATGACTCAACATCCGACTACAGGGAGAAGCATATCTGCAACATATACCCTAGGGAGGACTATCAGGGCAAATGAAATAAAGTGAAGGACCTTCTTTTGGTCTAATTTTAATGTTGAGGGGAGGGCTAACCCAGCACACATCAGGAGATAGGTTCTCGTGATCAATCATTTCTGGGCCATAGAGTGAGCACCCATGGGTGCTCTGTGGAGGACCGTCAGAGTAGCTGGTAGCGACATTGTGGGGAGGACCTTTGGAACTGCAAATACAACTCCCATAATTTAGTAATGGAATGACAGGGTCTTGGGATTTTGTTGATATATGTTTAATGGCGTCAAGAATCCCACCTTCCAGCAGAGAAGGATCATGTATGTGATCTTCATTTTCTGGTTACCTTTGGCGCATTTAATTTTTGAGTGATCTCTTGTGGGTAATCGAGGATATCTGCTATTGGTAATGACATTCATATACAGGTCCCGATCTTTTTGGGTCCCGTGATGTCGTCGGGATATGCCAACGAACATCTTGAGTTTTGGTAGGAATATATGCCTGACCCGGAGCGGCCACCACATTGGACTGGTGTCCCCTAGTTCTAATGAGTATTCATGATTCAGTTGTCCGTATATCACAAGATATTACCATCGACCCTCCTAGACTAGAGTAGGGATGCATAAATGCTTCAGAGTGGCTAAATCATTTTGCGAGTGAGTCATTCCGTTCGAGGAAACTGGGTTATGAGCCCGATTTCTTTCCTTTGATACTATGCAATGATATCTTGGCATGTTTGGAGGATATGGTCTAAAATCAATGTCTGATCCTCCATCATTTCCAGGATGTGTTGAGATACATCTTTGGATGAATCAGGTATAAAGGCCTATTGCGATATTAGAGTAGGAGTTTGTGCTTGCTCTGGTCCTCCATGAGTTTCCAGTAGATACTAGTAGTCCTCCTATACTTGGACAGAGGAATGAGTCTATCACTTGTTTTATTCTTCGGTTGCTACCATATTTGACTGGTGGACTTTATATTCACAAGTGGGGATTTTCATCAGATTGCTTGCCGCTGTATTTGTCTCAAGAGCTTTGTATGAATCCATTGGAATTTGACTCTGCTCATATTTTCTTGCCGCCCTATTTGGATAGTGGATATGAAATGGGTTAGTAGGTATTTTTTATTATGTATAACCTGTTTCTGCCCTATTTATATGGTAGTCTTGAAATACATCAACATGTGTTTATGCCTGCGTGTAGCTGAGCACCGCTCTATTTGGTTGGCGATCTTGTTGTGTATCAGAAGATATCTTCATCTAGCTGTAGTTTTCCACTCTATTTGCACGGAGGGACCGACAAGCATTAGAAGGAATGCGCATGTGCTCATATTATGACACCCTATTTATGTGGTGGGATTGATTGGAGGGGGGTAGAATCATATTTCTACACTTTGAATGTCATCGCGTTAGTACGAAAGAGTCTCTTCTCAGGAACCAAGGTGATTTCGTGTTCCGGATTATATATTTTACATCCTTCACTGGAAACCCGAGGGGCCCGAGTCTCCTAGAATTTGGTAGGCGCCCTCAGCATAAGTTCCTCTTCAGCGGGAGGAGTCCTGGTCATCCGATGTCGGTGACAACACTCTCTGGAGAGGGCCCGTGAGTAGGACCCTTGTGCAGTTGAGACGAAGCTGTCAGCATCGACTTCATCTGCCTCCCTAAGGTTAGGGAGGTACTCGTTTTCACATTCCAGAGACAGGATCCTGAAATAGTTTGAGATGACCACTGGGGCCACCTTGTGCTAGGGTACCGACCGCGACTGAGGAGGTGGCTGATAGACCTATGCAGACTGGAGGGCATGTCTTGTGGCCTCTAGAGTGCGGAGAGTACCATTTTGGTGGTACTCTTTGATCAGCGTGTTGAATACCCAGTGTTGAAGACGTTGGGTAGGCAAGGGGGTCCTGCTCTTCGTTGAGGCCCCGACCACTTGTGGGATCATTGATGTGCATGTCTGCATGGGTTTTTGAGATGTCATTTGGATCGAATGTTGCTCTACGGGAACCTGCGATATACATATACGACATTCAGACCACAAAACCTCATCAAAGTAGAGTTATTTTAAAAAAAATTCATATTTGGCGATTCATCTTGGCCCCTTACCCTTTTATTTTACTTTGGGGAAAAGAGGATTCAATGGGGAAGACTCACAACCTTGGTTAAGGATTCACATTGGGTTCACCATTTTTATTCCGCCTCCGAGGTGGTGTGTTTTGTGTGTGTTGGGGTGAAAAAAATGGTCAGGTGTATAGTATCCTTTTTTCTTTTATCATTAGGGTAGAACCAACACCTTGGTTAAGGATTCAGGTCAGGTTCATCATTTTTGTTCCACATCTGAGAAGCCACATTTTTCATGTGCTGGGGAGAAAATGGTCCGACGTGTAGTATCCTTTTTTCTTTTATCATTGGGGTAGAACTGCCACCTTGGTTAAGGATTCACATCGGGTTCACCATTTTTGTTCTGCCTCCAATGTGGCGTGTTTTTCATGTGTTGGGGTGAACAAAATGATTCGACGTTCAATATCAATTTGTATTTTATCATTGGAGTAGAACCACCACCTTGGTTAAGGATTCACGTCGGGTTCACCATTTTTGCTCCGCCTCTGAGGAAGAACATTTTTGAGGGGTGAGGGAATAAAATGAGGAGGATCATCACCCATCCCCTTTTATATAGATACGTGTTCTCATCAAATTCACCATTCCTTTTGTTTCAACCCATTCAACATCATTCTCATTTTTGGAAGGTTGAATTAACCCCGTGGGAACTGTTGGTCCCAACGGGTGATTGCGTGGTGGTTTAGCACTTGTGAAATCAGTCCTTCTCAGATATAAATTCCTCATATGGTCTCCAATGGGTTTATTCATGGATCCAATAACACCCAATGATTTTAGTATCCATGACTTGTGGACATTATTTCCAAAGACAGGCGCTCCCTGGCTGACGATTTGGCCAATGACACTTAAGGACTCCATTGGTCGAGAGGATGGGAGGTTAGTCTCACCACACCCTTCTGGGGGAGGATTATTGTCTGTTCTGGGACTGTCTTATAGATTTAAGTAATGTTCATATGTTTTTGAATACTTGGTTCATTCTCAAAGTGTGTGTCCATGGGCTACCTGTGATTTGAAAGATCGTCATAGCCATGCATATTTTTGATGCTATAAATGTGATACTAACTAGATCCATATTATAAGGCACTCTAGAATTTATCATTATCCAGGGGGGATGGAAGGTGACTTGATGTTGGGATCAGGCCCATAATAAAGGATTCCTACATATCTTCAAGAGTGGAATCACCACACACATAGTTTGTATTTGATGGGGCTTACGCATGGGAGCTGCCCATTTGAGGGACATGATTGGGTGGACCCATTTTAATGGGTACCCTTTTGAGCTTGGGCCTTCTGGTAGGCATCCTACATATCCTGATTTGATCATGAATCAGAGTTCTCATATTTCAGAATCATGTGGATGTTGTAATCATTACAAACCTCTAGGACCACTTGAGTCATGATCGGTGTGAGAAATAAGAGGATGTGAAAGATTCAACAATGCACACGCCTCCTCACCTGTTGGTGGGGGAGGGAGAGCCCCCGACAGAAGAGCCTAGGGCAGACTTGGGTGAGGGTGTGGAGTAATGAACCTTTAAATGTGAAATGAAATTAAAGTTCATGCGGCCCTGCCTCATAAGATTAGAGACTTACCTCAGTGGGAGGGCCCTAGAGGAAGTTCTGGGAAGGGGAGGAGTTTAGTACTCATCAAAAGGAGAAGAGAACATAACTACTTTGACTGATCACTATTCCCCATTGAATGGAAAATCAAGTGATGACACTTAATCCATATAATGGAGAGGTTCACATCAACCTCCCAAAGTTGGACTCTGGGTTAACATGGGAATGTAGACCCACAAGCATTCCCGAAACCTGAATCATTGTGGGGAGAGCCTTCATGACTCCACTTACCATGGGTGTGTAGACACAAAGGGGTGTACTGATGTGCCTGATAATCTGATCATACAGATTTTGTAACTTTGGAGGAGGCTTTGTCCTGATGATAGAGGACTGGTTAACAAAGGGATCATGGAGGACTGGACGGTAATGGAAGGGTGAGGTTGGAACCTGAGTAAATGATACCCAAAAACACCCCATTCCGTGTACTGGTTTTTTATGCAGGATGGGGGAGGCTCTGCATACTATAGTGGTATGTGGGAAGGAGGTTCGTCTGTATACCGATGAGGTACACAGTCATGTATATATTCTACTATGTACCATGGTGGTGTGCGGCTCACAACGTCGCTTTGGGTCCCATCTGCGTATTGATATAGTACGCGACACCAGGTTCAATCCACATAGAAGTGCACTATGCGAAGCACCATATTAAAGGAGGGTTCGGGGGATTACTATTCATTGGAAATTTATCCGTGAGGGGTACATGGTTTGCAGTTCACCAGTTAGGTTCGTGGTTTGGTTATTATTATTTAATTGTCCTGTTTTATGGTTCACGACCGGTTGTACCTGCGAAGGGTGAAGTTCACAATTTGGGATATGTCGATGAATCGAGACTGAAGATGAAGTATTTTCTGAGCTCTTTCTTCAAACCTTTGATTCCCCTTTAAGATTTCTTCATCCGTCCCTCGTCCTTCTACTGTTCTCCCTTTTATAGATCATCAGGACACTTGTTTCTATTGGGTACACGACACCGTTTGAGGAGACCCATGAAGAAATATTTAGACCCACATAAGACTCGGTCAATCGCGGTTTATAGGGATTTGGTTTTCAATGATAGTTTGTGGAACCTTGCCCATTTTCTTTATCCAAAAACTTATGAGTTCGCGGTATGGTATTCAGATTGGCTTTGTGCACACAATTCACTCGGTGAGATAGTTTGCGGCGGGCTTGTTCACGAGCCATCGACTTGTGGCCCAGCGGTTCGCAGAGGGTTTCACATACCTGTTGGTTTTCAATCCAGCTAGTCTGTATACCATTCCCAATGATGGTACACAGGACACATTAATTTCATTGAAAACTTGAATCTCTTCAAGTTTCTTCTGAAATTTGCAACTCATTTTGAGTTCCTTCACCTTGCTATACTTGTAGGATTAATTGGTTCTTTATTCAAGGTGCCTGTGGAGGTATTTTCTTCCCTTTGTGGAATTTTCAGGACCCTAAAAATAGTTACATATTTTTATATATAAATCATGGTAAAACATTTCCCCTTTTTCCATAGTTCAAAAAAAAGTAGGTAAAATAGTTTCAAAGAATTTCATATACATTAAAGTAGTCAAATTAAATCAAGAAATGTATCGTATATCATATAAAATCCAAATCAATCCAAACCAAAATCATAGGTATTATCACACCAAGGATAAAAATAGGTTAGGCTAGCTAGAACAATTGTACCCAGACATAGACAATCATGCACATCAATTTAATAGATATATGCATCAAATTTAGAGAGAATAAGAACACCCCATAAAGTGAACCTCCCAATAGTGTCTAACAAGTCCCTAGAACAACAGACCTAGGGATCATAAGAACACACCTTGAGTGAACCCCCTGATAATATTGACAAACAAGGTGTATTACTAAAACTTCCAATAAATTATCTAAGGCTTTCCATTTTCTATATTTTTCCAACTATTTCGTTAAAACCATTCGTTGAAAACTTTTTCATAAATCAATTTCAAAATTATTTGAAAATCCTTTTTCTTTTTACCAAAATAAGGGGAAAACCATATTTTCTGAAAAACCCATTTCCATACACACAATTAAATAATACCTTTTTATTTGTATAATAATTTAAAAATTCAATGATATACAATTCATCGATCATAGGATATAGATGAAACCACATACCTCAAACTCGGTTCAGACATGCTTATAATGGGATCCAACAAAATAGAAGAAAGAATAGAAAGAAACAGAGGCCCTAGAATCAATCCCCACATCTCAGAATCAATTTAACAAGTGAAATTGTTGGTATAGAGGAAAAATCACATCATAACTATAAGAAAATTGCATGATGCACCGCAACCACCAATAGATCATCCCCCAGAATAAGATCGTAAAAAATATATAGAAGAACTAACACCACAAGATTAATAGATTTTAAATCATAGTGCAACAAAACTGCTATAATCAAGAGAAATAAAGAAACTGGAAGATCACTTACCTAGAGAGATGCACCGTGAAAACCCTCAAGATCAATTTCCGAACAAAGAAATTCATAAAGATCGGAGGTCCCCAAAATCATGTGGGAGAGTTTCTAGGTCAAGAAAAATGAGGTTGAAGCCGAATGACAAACAAAATCATCCATGAAACTCTTTAATACCTACTTGAACCAATCAATACATGACATTTAAACCCTTCTCCTCATGTAATTTATGATTATAAAGTCTCGTTGAAAAACATATCGCCTCTGATTAAAATACCAATCCCAACCATTTCAAAACAGGTAAACTTTTCATACTCTGAATTAAAATCACAATTTCTACCTAGTGACTAATATATGATGTGTAAATGGTTCACAACATGTATTTCTCTTACTGATAGTGAAAGGTCAAGATTCTCCTAAAAACCCAAACCAACATTGGTGTTCTCTGAACTCAAGGGAAATCCCACAATGACTTTAACACATTTATACCCATAATTCATTAATTCAAACAAACAGACATCCCTAAAAATTAGGACATTTCACCCCAAAAAGGTTCTCCATCCTCTAAAGTACCAAAAGTTATCCAAACAAAGAGGTAAATGGAAATAGAGATGAGAAATATCTGAAAGTGGGTAACAAGATGTTACATCAATATGAGAGGAATATTTTATTAGTTGTGTGTCTAATTATATCATTTTTAATTTATATAAAATAGATATTTAGATAAATGATATTATGTTGTGCATTAAAATTTAATTACTCTAGATTATATAATAAGTTTTGAAAGGAGAGATGGATAAAAGTGTTTTTATACAAAATAAAATGTTTATCCAATGATTTAAAATATGATGGAAGTTTTTCCGATCACTCACAAGTGAAATATTTTAATATATAATCTTATTTTAAAGGAATATTCTATTATTAAATAGAATAACATATGTCATATTGAAACTATATTTAATTTTTCAAATATTTAAATGAAAATAAAATTGGTGTTGTTTCCCAACATAATGAATTTTGTGTTTAATATTAGAAAAATATTCAGAGATATAATTTGATTTTTAAGAGGATAGTAAAAGCATATTTGAACTTAGTGAAGTTTAAAGTTAAAAAATAAAGTATTTCACCAATCAAATTACAAAATTTTATTAAACATGATATCCTTAAAATATTTTTACGGTATAAGAATAAAGGGAAATGTAATTGGTTACATTTAGTTACTATAACCAAGTGGATATCACTTTATCCTAATATATATTAGGATGTAATGGTTACTAATAATGTAAATAGTTAAATTAAAAGAGTAGGATTATAATTATAAAGATGATAAAAGTCTATAAAGTGTTATAAAAGATAATAGAAGTTGACATTTTAACATTTGATGTTGTGAGGTTAAGGAGTTTGAATATTTTCAAGGAGTTGAACATTAGGAATATGGCTCCTAAGTATCACCTTTATTAAAATTACCTTACTTAATATATGTTACTCACTAATGAATTTATTTGGATTATTTCATTAGGTGTTCACATAGATATGTGTCATGAATTACATATATATGTAATGAGTTAAAAAAACCTAAAAATATAGTAAAAATAACGTTGATCTAATAATTTACCATTTATGATATAATAAATAGGTCATTTTGTATGGTTTTTTATGTATTATTATAGGTATAATAACATTAAATGTATTATGGTTTTATAAGTAAATATCCAGTTATTATCATTCACATATGTTGCAATTTAGTTTACATGAATGGTCGAATGGTTAATATCCCATCAATGTACAAACATTGAGTTTTCCCTATTCGATGATCATCACAAAGTATTATGGATTTTTATGAAATGTTAATATTATCTTGAATTGATTATTATACTCATTAAAATTGATTTTATATTATATATGAAGAATATATTCATGGGGTAATATGTAGAGACTTTTTACTTGGACTAAATCAATATATCTCAAAGAATGTCATAAAACCATTGATATACTTAAGGGGTATTATTATTATCAATACCTTTTACCTGAGATTGGAAAGATGCCAAGCTTGAGAACCTTAATACTATAATACCCAAATTACAAAAGTGAAAATATGTACTTATCCAATCAAGGGGTGGTTGGGTATGTTTCTGATCATGTCATTGATTAGAGTGAAACCAAGATTGGATTTTTCCACTTGTATGAAAAGTTAATAAATCTATCTGTTGATTGAGTTAGATTTTAAAAATACATGGTCATGTTTAGTTGATCCACATAAGATTTGTCTATATTTGGGGATGATTGGAATGGGATTTACTCATATTTTTGATGAATGACATGTGATGTATTCATTGACATGGTCTATCTATTTTAGAGAATAAATAATTGATGAGTCTAGATATACTATATTGACATGTTACATGTCTAATAGTCACTTGATGTCATGGAAAAATATATAATTTAGGTATAAATATAATGAATATGGTATATATTATAGTTTACATGTTCATATATGAATATGTTTGGTAGAGATTACACTAGACCCCTTAGTATATTGAGTAGCACTGATGTTTTTTTATAGGCCACTCATTACTAACATATATGAAATATGGATTTCATATTTGTTATCAACACTGGTAAGACCTATAGGGTCACTGAGTTAAGCCCTTGTATAAGGATTAAAATTTGGAGAAAGTGTTTATTTTTATATGAAGATATATTGATGAAATTTCATCCAACATTGTTTGGATGGATTCATAAAGAGTTTTAAATTTTGGCACAACATCTGAATGAGATTTTAGTGTAGGTGGGAGATTTTTTGATTTGAACTAAAATATACATGCATATAATACAAGTGAATTGAATATATGCTTATGATTCATATAGTATATGTATATATATACACATGAAATAAATATATATACAGTATGTTGAGATACAATATATGATGCTGTATATATATAGTGAAAATATATAATCATGCATATGATACATGTAGAATACATGCATGTAATAAATGTAGTTTTGTGGATAGATTGCATGTGATTAATCCTACAATATCTACATATGGTTACAACACCCTCCCCATGTAGTTTCTATATGTATTAATCCATTATGAATGGATTAAAATATTTACTTTAAGACCTTTGAATTCATTCGTCATGAAGGTTCATATCATGGTTATTATTTGACAATACCTGATTTATAAAGATGCATTTTTCATTTATGAATAAGTTTTGGATATTTATTATAAAAAGGAGAAATGGTTCTCCTCATTAGAGTGTGGTTTAGATTATGTTCGTTCAAAGGTGATTTTGATCATCAATTTCATGAAAATATTATAGAATCAATATTCTTCCTGAACATCATTCATATTTCATTAGAAGGCATTATCACCCCTTGGAGAGATTTAGGCGCCGTTTGATTGAGATCAAGATCCAGCAACCGATTTATTACCTCATAGGTAGGAATCCATTATTTAATTCTTTTTTAATTATTGTCAAACATTATCCATCTGTCAAAAACAAGTTATAGGCCACTATACATGTGATATCGGTACTCTGTTCTACTCTGTTTTTACAATATTTTTTTTTGTATATTGATTTATTGAAGATAAATAAATTCTATTTGGGTTTGTTTGTACTACCAAAATATAATATGATGATCCATGAAAACATTAAAAATAAAGTTATATATAATTAAAGTCTGGGCTCCCTAATCTCCTCATCAGATACCCAAATAGTAGTGTCCCCATTCTCCCTTCAAATATCCTGCAAAATAACTCAAGAAACACAATAAAGGGGTAAACACTTAGGAGTACTCAAAAGGATCATATTTCAAAAGACAATAAACATCCATGTAAAAGAAATGTGAAGAAATAGACATGTGTGAGAACAACTAATTGAGGAAATTCTGAAATAAAATAAGTTTAGACCATCAATCACAATGAAGGGAGTTGTATCATATTTTACAAAAATCCCTAATCAAGGGAGATTTAATACATCTCAAGGATAACATAATAAATGGATATATCCCATGTGTCTAGTTACCATAAAACCCACCATTAACCACAATCCTTAAAACCATCTCTACTTCCATCATAACATAGCTATCAAACATTGAGGGAAATATCATCTATAATAAAAGGAAGAAAATGGGTTGGAAAATTTTCATCGCTCTCACCTGTCAACTTAGAGGCCCTTCAAAATCAATATAGTAATGAGATGGTAGGAGAACCCCCACTCAATGATTAGGAAGCCGAGAATGAAAAAAGAATTTAACACAAAATAATATCTCATTTCACCCTTTATTTATCATATCATTAGTAACAACCCCATCAATATTGCCTTAACTATATCAACTTCACCACATCATTCATACTATGAAACATGATCCATGATCCAACAAAACCCATACCCAGATTACATAAAAAAATTTGATACTAGAAGTTTATCACATCAAATATAGAACCATATATGTTACAATTATTATAATCGTGAGTAAGAATAATTTACTAATTATAAAAAATGACGGTCGAATCAACAACATACCTCTCTATATAAATGGATATCACAGACAAGTCATACCATCACCATTAGGGAATTTATCTTATTATCCATTTATGCATTACATTACTTAATTAACATAATCCATTCCATTATCATTTAATCAAATCATTAACATTCACAACATTCAATCATTACTTCAACATCTTTTACATTCATAATTTGAACCCATTTCAGGTTTACCATTACATTCCTTCCATTCATTAACTTTTTGAAAATAATACATCTAAATTTAACTTCATAACTTAATTTATTAACATATGTATAAAATAATGTGAAGGAGTAAACTCATTTACTTAATTCAGCATCATACATTCTAATCTAATTATACAAAAACATTCCAATCTATCATCATGTTACTACTTTATATATTAATATAATAAGTGGTATCATTTATTCATTATAATTATAGGATCATTAGATTAATATAAGCATTTTACCACACCTCATATGATAATGAATTAAATCTTAACTAAATGTTACCAAAAAAACCCTCAACTAAACATACAACCACACAACTTCCCCAACCCACATAACCCACCTAACATTAATAAGCTATCCCACTCAAGTCATAATCCTTAAAAAACCAATCACGAAACCTAATATCACATAATAAAACACATAAAAATACATTATCTGTGATAAAATCTCACTAAGCTCACTTTCTATTAATAATCGGAAACACCACCTTCCCATAAAAGGAACACTATACCTCCTTCTCTAAAGGGATTGTGGGTTCTTAGTGAGTTATCCAATGTTTATGGATTCATCTAGGGGAATATAAGGACTCAAAAGGTAGTAAATTCACCCTATATATCAACATAACCAGTCCTCACCCCACTTAAGGGTAAGAAACATCCTTAGATAACCTACCAAGACTCAAAGGAAAGAACTTCACCCTATTAAAAAATCAACCCCAATACTATCACAAGATGATAAATTACAAGGATAGATATACCCACTTGACTTATATGATTCCCCAATACCATTAGAATCCCATTTATATATATGTATCAGTATTCATATCAGTCTACAAAAAATCAAGATTTCCTTCCATTAAAATTATCATTCTCAAGGTACTTCTAATTTTGTTAATTAATTTATATATTTATACAGTACTCTTATTTATTATTTCCCAAAAATTTTATATTATAATATTAACCATGTATTTTTAGACATATATATAAATATGTGTTACCAATCAACATATCAATATGGGAGTAAAGAGAAATATTCTGAAAATGCTCAGTATACCATGTGTCCAGTTCATAATCTAGTTCATGCCTCCTGTAAAATGAATTTTATAGTAGCAGTACACATATAACAACATAATAGAGTAATACCATGTGGATTTTATAATAATAAAAAGAGTAATTTAAACAAAAAGGGACTAATTAATATTATGTAATCATATAATATAAATCACAACATCCCCTTCACCTGGACCAAACCAACAACACTTATCCCAAGAGAATGGATTGTTAAATATAACAAAGGAAGGAATACAATGACCCCTTACCTTAGACCAAACATGGGTCATATATAAGAGTATGATGATAAAATAAATAAGTAAATAACAGCCCCTACCCTAATACTAAAGACTTATCCTCTAAGTGGAAGAGGTATATGGAAACTTACTATATTTGAAGATAGTGTGGGTTGATTATCAATGGTTGAATTGTTACAATAATTATAGACCATTAGATATAATGATTTGGTTTCAATCAAAGAAAATGTTTAAATTTTGAGGAATTCATGCGAGGAGTCTAAAAATTAAAGGGTTCTATGTTTAATAAGGGTAACTCCATGGTTCCATGACATATCTAGCAACATTTAATTTCAAAATATAGATAAAACCTTATAAATATCCTACCTAAAAAATTTGATCAGTCCCAAGACAAAAAAATTATGTTAAGAACCTAATACTCCCAAATGTATTGTAATAAACTATAACATCACATTTATCATTAAAACATCAACCAAAATCCACCAAAACTAAGAATAAACACTTTTTTCACTATCTGGGATGAATGAATTAGAATAATGAAGGAAAAGATATGAAAATATCACTTGAAATTGAAAGATAATTAAATACCATGAATTAAGAAGGTTATGATTCCTAAGAGATGATTAAAACACTCCAAAAGAAATCCTAGAACTAGTTAGGGTTAGAGAAAAAGAATCACGATATAACCCATAGGATTGGTCAACCACTATTTTTTTGGGAAACTCAACCAACCTTCACCATAGCATAGAGACATAAATGATATCCATGATGGACTTGGTCAAATAGAGATCCAAAATATCATCCATTTGAAATGAAAAAACTCACCCTTTGTGGTTATTTTAATTGATATAAAAAACGTGTTGACCATCACCATGATGTAGAGATCATCAAAATGGGAATTTCTTGAGTAAAATTACCATCCATCCTTAACCACAGTGTTGTATAAAACAAGTTTATTACTAAGAATCCACAATAGTTCCAACCATGTAATAGAGGGATTACCATATTATATTTACAACTCACCAACAAAACTCAACCTTTTCATCATGTAACACCACCACACCCACCAACATGGGTGTGTTAGTCATCCCATTTCCCACAAGGAATCCTTTTAAGAAACACACCCATAAAAAAACTACCCCCATGGTGTTGTGACATCCTCTAGACTACCTATGAGACCAAGCCCTTAAACATGATATTATTTAATCTCCTTGTGTTTCATAGGGAAATCCAAAACACACCACACCCTTCAAAATGAGTTCCTCACTCAGTAGGTTTAACTAGAACCAAATTGATAGCTCACTATGTCCATAACACCAAAACTCATAGGAGCGTGACCTCCATCATGCCTGCCACCATGGTCATGGTGAACCTATGGATTGAAAAAACTCTACCCATTATAATTATAACTCCTCCAAACACCTTATCAACAACCCAAATCCTAAAAAATGAAAATGTGAGTATTTTAAAAAATATAATCTCTTATATTAGTGTAAAGACCTTGATCCTAGGAGCCCAGAGTCGATGGTTACTTTATTACATTAGTATAATATACAAGGAATATCATCCCGAATGACCGAATAGTTTAGTAGTTTTGGAAAACCTGATTAATATTTTAATCTTACATTATAATTGATATTATAGAACACAACATATTTAATCCTTTGAGAACACCATTATTATCCTATATTAACCCTGCATCTTAATCATAACAAACTTCTTGGAATCCTGAGGAAAAATAAAACATAATAAAGGGGTGAGATCAGATGATTATTAAGGGAATGTATATATATAAAGATTTCATAAATAAGAAATAACAATTATTTCATGGAAAATAACTAAAACACATTACATTTAATCAATAACTTGATCATAATATGAATGAAATAAAATATAATCAAATAATGCCATATAAATAATCACATGATCTAGAAAACTTAACCCTGGATATCATAATAATAAAATAATCACATACAAATCAATAAATAATATTTTAATGAGGAAATTCATAATTAAAAACATAATAAACATACCATCAAGGCTTTTTCCAAGACACTAGACATAAACAGGTAAGACATCATCCAATACCCAAACTAGTTTGTCTCATGAGACTTACTAATGAATGAAGGGGATATAGTAGGCCCTGACTGTCACTTACTAATTCTAATGAATTAATTTTATGAAGGGGGTGAAATATAATAACCATATAAATTTTCATTTAAAATAACATACAAAATGTAAATAAATTTCACCAATCAATAGACATAATCCTAAACGATCCAGAGTAATATGGTGAATGGTATCAAAATAGTACAACCCCAATAAAAATGATCATAAAAAACTTAATAAAATATGTATTATAGTATCATAATAGATCAAAATCAATTAATCATAATATTCAAAAAAGTATGTTGACATAGATAAAAATACTTTAAATGATATCATTGAAAAATTCTTGAGGAAAATACCCCTTTTCACTTTGAAAATTAATTATTTTTAAAATGATGTAGAATTATAAAAGAAAACATTTTATTTGAAGATAACAATTTAAAATTGTAAAAAGAGAATCATATCATCAAGGCATAATGATGGTGAAAAAATCCACTCATTTTGTATAATTTAAATAAATTTACTTCTATATTTTCGTTAGAAAAGTCTCAAAGAGACTTATTTAAAAAACAAATACCTTTCAAACTATTTTATAAAAAGTAAAACAAGTGTAAAAATAACTTTAACAAATAATATGATAATATTAATAATTTTTTTTGAAACAATTATGGAAAATGTAGACATTGAATAAAAAGTGAGTTTTATGTGAAACTTTAAAAAAGATAATTTTTTAAAATAAATTCTCTTAAAAATATAATATAATTAATGTGAGAGTCAATAAAATGAATATATTATGTGTATACCCTATAAATATACATAAAACAAGTGTAAATACAATATAAGGTAATAATTAGTAATTTAACACATAAAATTATCATCAAAAAATAAATGAAGTAGAAGATTGACCCAATGAATGGAAATTGAGTTAAGATGTCCCTTACCTCACACTTCCCTTTAGTTTTTCATACTTTAACCACATGTATAATGGTTTAAATATTTTTATTAATTTATTAAAAAATTATATTTATATTTATAAAACCTTATATTATCCTTTTATAACACCTTACCACCTGTTCATTAATAAAATTTCATTTTTTTCATTATTTCAGGTGCTTTCGTTTCACGGTTTGATGGTCGGTTCACTTGTGTATAATTATAGAAGTTCTTTTCAAATGGAAATAAAATTACAGAAGGGAAATTAAATTTTATTCATTCAATTCCATATGTTTAAATGTTCCCATATATAATTTTTATTTCTATCATGTGGATGGTTCATTTGATAAAATGTTAATGATAAATGTTTAGTTTATTTGGCAGTTTGTCCAAAAATTACAAAATAGTTTAATTTTATTTAATATTATGACTATATATTAGTTATAGAACATGAAATAGTTTATAATATACTTATTAAAATATTATTTAACCATAATAATACTTTTATTACTATCCTTTAATTTGGTAATATAAAATGAACAAAATCATTATTCTCGGAGATGGTTAACCACCATAATTTAGACAATGGTTTCATTTCTTTGAATAAGAGGAGATAAGAAAATGGATGTATATAAGATATTAAATTAGAAATATAAAATACTATTATATAAATGGTATTATATTTATTATGATTTTAGGGATTAATTAGGTGAGGATAAGGTAGAAGAAGAAAGGAAATGAAGAGGGAAGGTTTGAGAAAGATACCTCTTGAATATAACCTCCTTGAAGAAACCCTTAAGGAACCTGGAATTGGTATTTGGGTAATACCAGAAGAAAATAAACATGTTTATATTTGTGAAGAGAGGTTTTGGTAGATATTTTAATATCATCATGTCTTTTTATGAGAAGGGGGTGGTGAGGGGTGATATTTGTAATTGGGGATGTGTGATTTTTAGTGATTAAATAATGATTATTTTATTATTAAAGACAACCATATTTGGGTGGAATTAATTCCAAATAATTTGATTTATAATTAATGTTTAAAATGATGTTTAAGTTCCATAAACATATCAAACATCCATTTAATTTTGTAGTTTTTAGGTATTTGAAGCTTTTACCTTTTAACTTTATCCTCCTATATTATTTTACCTTTACTATGATAAATCTTTTTTTACAGTGGTAAAATTTTTATAACTAAAGTTTAAAATGACCTAAAAAACTTATTTGGAAATCATAATTCCAAATATGGAATCTATTTTACTCGATTCAATTTATAAAATTGATAAAAATCAATTATAAATATGTAATACGTATAAGACATAAAAATAAATTTTTAAGGTTAAAATTGTTGTTTTCAAAATTGCTAAGCATGTGTTTCTAAATGTTAAACCTTATGTATCATGTAATTAATTAAATATATTTAGATCAATAATAATGTTTAATAAATTTTAAATCATGATCATATATTTATTATTTTATAAGTGTTATGGTATTTCGTAAAAAATTGTATTTTCATTTTTTAACCAAAAATTCAACTTTTTTAGAAAATTCCAAAAAATTACCCTAATATAATTTTTATATGTTGATTCCAAAAATGAATTTTAATTTTTAAAATAAATTTTCTAAAAGTTTCAAAAATTAATTATTTTTTCTTTATCTTAGATAAGAATAAAAATCACTTTTAGAAGAGAACATATATTTGAAGAATAAAATGATTAAAAAAAGTTTGTTTATTTAATAAGCATAAATAAATTTTTATTGAACATGAAATAAATATATATTTAAAAATATAGTTAATTATATTCAGAATTTCTAGCTAAATAACTATTTTATTATGGTCTTGTTAAAATAATGATATTTTGGTGTTCGTTTATGCTCAGTGTTCAGTGCAACATAAGCTATCAAACAAAGTATTTTTTAAAAATATTGGGGGTGTTACATTCTACCCTCCTTAAATAAATTTCATCCTTGAAAATTGAAATTGAAATAAAAAAAACAAAGGTTGATATTTGAACTTGTTTTTGTGGGAAACCAACATCATAAGAAGGGTTAATAAAATGTCATCTTAAAAAGTGTTAAAGAAAATGAAAAGATCACTATAAAACAGGTTTATGAATATGAGAACATAAGTTGGAAGTGAAAACATGGGAATAGAAAATAAATATAACTATAAAGTTCTGATGGAGAGTGATAAAGAATAAAGTCTTTATAAAGTTTTCCATCACCAAACCATAAATATATGATGGGTTGAAAGGCTATTGATTTCTATCTAAGAAAATTAAATGAATAAAATTTTTTGTTCTAAAATCCTTTTCATATAGTTTAGGAATTATTTTACTTCCTAGAGTAATAATATAAGGTAATATACTTACTTAATAGGTAGAGTTTCATCATTTAACATATTTCCATAGAAAACTAATCCTTTTCTCTAAAAGGCAGTTCAACCTTTATTCATCAAATAAATTTCCAATATATTCAATTTATCATAATCATATAGGGTTCCCAAAATGAACTTTTCATTTTTCTATGATACCATTTAAATAAATAAAAACTATGTCATACTAACTTGGAATCACATAGTCCAGTGGTAGGAGACACACCCTTGTCACCCTTCAGTTTCAGGTACAATCCTCATGGCCTTACCAGATGTGACGGGTTGTCACTTGACCTATGATTTGTCCTTTTTGTAAAACTATATTAATAAAATAGTGCCAAAATTCAAAAATTAACCTCAAAGGTTATCTCATACATTTCATTTTTCATTCCAAAAAATATAATAAGACATATCGCATCGTTCTTCTTTGTAGTATTTGGTAATCTAGTGAAAAAGTACATTATAGGGTCATCCATTAATCTAATAAATGAATATCAAAAAATGATTTTTTTATACCTGAAGAAATTTTTTTAACTTTTAACATATTGTAATATCCAAAAATAGAAATAATTCATTTCATTTATCTCAAACTATTTTCCAAAACCAATATGGTTGGCACAAGTTATCCAACATGCATAAATAAATTAGTCTTTAAAACCTCATCCAAAGTTAAAATTAAACAATTTCATACATGGTTAACCTTATGAATCTTCCAAAAGATCAAGATCCAAAACATTAGTAATAAGGTCACTAAATTTCAAAAATTTACTTTCCATTAATCTCTATAACAAAATTAAAAAGATCTTAATCATAACATACCAAACATGTTAATACTTCATCATGTATTCTCTTGAAACAAGGTAATAGGATAAATTACCATAAAAACTTATTGAAAAAATGCATTCTTCCATATTACTTAAGTAAAACATAAATTATTGGATATTTTCCTTAAATACAATATTTTTTTTTTCAATTTCATCTATGGTATTATAAACCACTTCATCAAAAAATCATTAATAAGCTCCATGGTAGTATGTAATATCCAATTTACTTTATCCATATCAATCATCTCTTCATACCAACATCATTATCTCAACATCAGAATCATTTTCAGCATTATCCTTCCATCAATCATTGTTTTATAATAATTTCAACTTGTCAATGAATCATTTTTCTTGGTGCCATTCAATACATGCTTTCAAATCCATTAAGAAATATCACTGAAATAAAATCCTTATACATTTCATAATTATTATAATTTAATTGATAAAATACTCCTATAACATAATTATTGAATCCAAATACACAATAAAATTAATAATTCCACTCCATTCATAAACCATTAACTGTGATTTATCATCACATTCCTTAATACCTCACTACCTTAATATATCATTTATAGTCTCTTCATCATCCATAATATAACCATTACTCATACAACCTTGCTAATTATATTCACAAGCATTCCCTCTAGAACATATATTTCCATAATTCCCATACTTTGCACATTTAAAAAATTCAACCATAAATAATACATTAGGGAAAATTTTATTCTTATCCATTACATTAACCTAACTTTTCATTTTTACTTGGAAACTAATTTCTTTGTTTCCTTATTTTTACACCAAAGACATCTTCTCGTTCCAACAAGACATTAACTTGGGTGTATCTTATCACATTCTAAACAAATAGGAAACCAAATATTCTTTCATATATGTTCTCCACCACCCAATATCTCAACAAACTCTATCCTTATATTCTTTGGTAAGTCTTATATTTGGTTAATATTCAAGTTTTTAATCACATATCATGATAACTGATTAGAAATAATCATAATATTCTTCACTCTAATCATTATCCCATTTGGTTTCTTGACAACCAATTATCTTTCTCATTCATGATTAACCCATCTCCTTCTAGTTCTATCCATTGTCTAAACCAAAAAGCATAGTATGAGAAACACTAATCATAGTGGAAAATCTCATAATCATGAATAATCACTTATAAGATTTATATATCCTAAAAACTTATGAATCTATGAATTCTTAGGTTTAACCTAGGTTATACATGGTCATTACCAAATCTATAGGATATTATCCTATACTTAGATTTATCCTCAAAGTTATTCATAGGTTTATGTTCCATAATATATGTTTTCCTAAATCTATTTTCTAATGTTTCTACTAAACTTTCTCTAATACCAATTATAGAGACTCTGAACCTATTATCCCAAAGTCAGTGGATACTTTATTAAATTGACATAATATATATGGAATCACTTTCTGAAGAACCGAACAATTTAATATTTTTGGGAAACAAGATACATATTTGAATCTTACATTATAATTGATATTATATAATACAATATAGTGTATCCTTTGATAACACTATTATTCTCTAATCTTAACCCCGCATCTCAAGCATAATAAAATTCTTAGCATCATGGGAAAAAACAAAACATAATAAAGGGGTGAGATCAGATGATCAATATGGATATTTATATATTTTAAGATATCATAAATAAGAAATAACAATTATGGTAAGGTATATAACTAATGAACATGCCATTTTTTAAATAAATTGATCATAATATGTCCATAATAAAATATGATCAAATAATTCCATATAAATAATAAAATGAGATAGAAAACTTAAACATGGATATTCTAATAATATAATAATCACATGGAAATGAATAACTAATCTTATAATGAGGGAATTAATAATTCTGGATATCATAAATATACCATCAAGTATTCGACCACAACACCATACATAAAAAAATAATACATCAGCCAATACCCAAACTAGTTTATCTCATGAGACCTACTGATGCATCGAGGGGATATAGTGGTCCCTAACCATCACTTACTATGTCTAATTAATTAATCACCTGAAAGTGTTGAAACATAATCAAAATATAAAATATATTGAAACTATCATATAAAATATAAATAACTTTCCCCAATCAATAAACATAATTATAAATCATCCAGAGAAATATAGTGAATGGTATCAAAATCGTACATCCCTAGTCAAACTGATCATAAACCAATTAATAAAATATGTAATTTTTTATCATAATATATCAACCTCAATTAATCATAAGATTAAACAAAGTATGTTTACATATATCAAAATAATTTAAATGAGATCATTGAAAAATTATTAAGGAAAATATGATTTTTCACATTGAAAATCACTTATTTTTAAAATGCTACACAATTATAAAAGAAAATTTTTATTTAAAAATAACCATGAAAACTGATAAATAAATCCTAAAATAATTAATACATCATGTTGTTTGAAAAATCCTCTCATTTCATATAAGCTAAAAAACATTCCTTCTGTATTGTTTTTGGAAAAGTCTCAAAGAACCTTGTTTATAAAATGAAAAAATATACCATTCAAACCATTTTGTAAAAAGTGAAACATGAGAAAAAATTAGTTTAAAAAATTATTTGAGATTATTAAAAAAAGGAAACAATTATGGAAAAAATGGACATTGAAGAAAAAAAGATTGTTAAGGGAAACATTAAGAAAGATATTTTTTTAAAATAAAGTATCTAAAAAATATTATATCATTGAAGTGAGAATTAATCATATGAATAAATTATTTTTATCTTCTATAAATCCAAATATTTTTTTAAATACAATATAATTTAATAAAAATTCATTTCACACATAATCTTATAATGGAAAATCAATAAAGTAGAAGTTTAACCCAATGGATGGAAATTGGATTAAGAAATCTCTTACCTCGCGCTTCCCCTTAGTATTGCATACATAAACCTCATATATAATGGTTTAAATAATGTTATTAAATTATTATTGAAATATATTCATATTTATAATGCCTTATATGATCATTTTATAACATCTTACCACCCGTTCATTAATAATATTTCATTATTTTTATAATTTCAGGTGCATTGGTTTTATGGTTTCATGGTCGGTTTACTTGTGTACAATTATGGATGCTCTTTTCAAATAAAAATAAAACTAGATAAGTGAAGTGAAATGGTATTCATGTACTTCCATAAGTTTAAATTTTACCATATATCACTTTTATTTCTGATATTAGGATGATTCATTTGATAAAATGTTAATGATAAATGTTTAGTTTATTTGGAAGTTTTTTTGACCATCATGAATTGATTTCATTTTATTTAATATTATGCCTATATATTTGTCACATAAAATGAAATAGGTTATAATACACTTATTAAAATTTTATTTAACCATAATAACACATTTATTACCATCCTTAAAGGTGTTAATGAAAAATGAATAAAACCATTATTCATGGAGTCTGTTAACAGCCATAATTTGGACAATGGTTTTGTTTCTCTGAATTAGAGAAGATAAGAAAATGGATGGACATAAGATATTAAATTAGAAATATAACATCACATTATATACATGAAAGTATAATTATTATTCTTTTATGGATGAATGAGGTGAGGATAAGGTATAAGAAGAAAGGAAATTAAGAGAGGTGGTTTATGAAAGTTACCTCTTGAATATCACGTCCTTGAAGGACCCCTTAAGGATCTTGAAATTGGTATTTTGTTGAGACCAGAAGAATATGTATGTGGTTAGATTGGGGAGGAGAGATTTTGGAATATATTTTAAGATAATAAAGTTTTTTTAGTAGAAATTGGGTGGTGAGGGGTGGTATTTATACTTGGGGAGGGGTGGTTTTAAGTGATTAAATAATGATTATTTTATATTCTAATACAACCACATTTGGGTGGCATTAATTCTAATGACTTTGGTTTATAATTAATGTTTTAAAGTCTGTATAAGGTTTTTAAAAACATTAAACACCTATTTAATGTTTTATTTTTTAGGTATTTTGTGATTTTACCTTTTACTTTTAACCCAATACATTATTTTACCTATACTGTGGTAAATCATTTTTTTTCCATGGTAAAATTTTATGCCTAAAGATGAAAATGAAATTATAACCAAATTTGGACCTTATGATTCCAAATATGGAATCCATTTTAATTTATTTAATTTATAAATGTGATAAAAATAAATTCTAAATATGTTATGTGTAAAACTCCTAAAAATAGTTTTTTTAAGGTTGAAATCATGGTTTTACAAATTTATAAGCATGAATTTATAAATTTAACACATTATGTATTAGATCATTCATTAAATAAATATTTATGAAGAATAAGGGTTAATAAAATTGAAATCATGATCATATAATAATTATTTCATAAGAGTTATGGTATTTTATAAAAAATGGCATTTTCACTTTTTTACCCAAGAGTAATCTTTTTTTATAAAATTTCCAAAAAATTAACCTAAGATAATTTTGACAAAAAATGAATTTCATTATTTCAATTTTTTTTCTAAAATTGTTAAAAATTAATTTTATTTATTTTATCATAGAAAGTAATACAAATTTCTTTTTGAAGAGAACATATATTTGAATAATAAAATGTATTTACTAAATATTATGTGTTTATTTATTAAGTATAAATAAAATTTTATTGAGTATTAAATTAATATATATTTCATAATATAGTTAATCCTTTTCACACTCTCAAATTTAACATCTTTTTTCTAACGGTTATATTAAAATAATGATATTTTGGAGTTCGCTTAAACTTAGTGTTTGCTGCAATGTAAGCTATCGAACATAGTGTTCTTTTAAAAATCATGGGGTAATATAATAAGATACCACTAAAAAAATTATTATACTTGAAAATTAAAGAAAAACAAAGAAAATATAAATTTAATCCTAGTGAAGGAAGAGGGAACTCAATCCTTTACATTAAATAAAACTCAAACAATTCATGAGAAAAAAACCTCAATAAAACTAAAAATAGGAAAATTTAAAAACATAATAGGCACAAGGAGATACCTCTAAAATGTGAATATGTATTATTAAAACTAAAATAAAGTTTGATTCACCTCCTATACCACATTTAACTTCCCATTGAAGACTAAGAAACATGGTGACCCTCGAGGCAATCATAATGACGATTCCCCATAACATTATAATGGAAACATATCGAATTTCCCAACATAATACACCTCAATATTCTCAACACCATGGCTCAAATACATGATAAAACCTTTGAAGATCGCCTTATTATCTTCTTTCATAGACCATGAGACCCATAACCGAGAATATTCATCTCAACCTCTCTAGAAAATCATGTAGGATCTTTTCCAAAACCTTCTCTCATAGAAAGTGTCCTCTACATGATCTTTGATCAATCCCCCACCTATTCCCAAGACATGAATTGAAGGGTCATGACATATTACCAAATCTTTGTCCTCAAGTAAGACCTGAAATATTATGCTCGATGTGCTCCACTGGCTAGGAAACACAAAAACTAACCAACTAGGTCCATATAATGATTCTTGAATCCATGTACACTATCCTCCCCTATTGGGTATTTTTAATATCTTTCATAAAAATTTATATACGAATTTGATAAATAACTTCATTTTAAAACATTTGAAGAAATTCTATCCCAATGAATCTCATCAATGTTTTGATACTTCATTATCCACCACCTTTGATCCACCTTATGAAACAATCAAACCACTAAAGTGACTGAGAATTGATTTAAATTCCTCACCAATTCAAATGAAACTTCTATCTATTATATCCATCCCCTAAACTCTTATATAGATGCCCAAATTATTGACTTTGGTACTTCTTACCACTAAATATTCAACAAATATTCA
Source organism: Viscum album (assembly GCA_963277665.1). Classification (NCBI taxonomy): domain Eukaryota; kingdom Viridiplantae; phylum Streptophyta; class Magnoliopsida; order Santalales; family Viscaceae; genus Viscum; species Viscum album. The sequence continues at coordinate 859,407,712 of OY728134.1, read as the reverse complement.
TTATAAGATTCTGTTTTCTCATTTCCTTTGACAACATATTGATAATACTTTGATGACATATCTTCAGTTCAATATCAAACAACCATATTATCACACATCACATGAATGATAATAACATCATATATAATATTATATTAAGTAGGAAAACATGTCTGCATGCCACAAATCCACTTAAATGACATATCTTCCATCCCAAAACATTCCATCATCACAGACATACAACACATGAAATACCATCTCTTAACATATGCTGACCATCTCAGTTCAATCCTAATCACCATTGAAAACCATCCATTATATCCAAAAATAATCATATTAAAATCATTTTATAGTTATCAATGAAAATATCACAATAATCCATTTTAGTAAATTCCTCCAAAGAGTAATAAATCAATTACTAGGTTATCCAAACAAATAGCCTCATGAAAACACATCACCAGTACACAACTAATCATGTTAATGATTATAAATATAGGAAATAATATTCAAACAATATTATAAGAAATATTTCATGGGGAATACAAGGAAATTCGTTTTCATTTCCTCTTATCTTGAAGGAAGGCATAACAGTTCCATAATATGAGTTTTATGACAATATCATAAAATGATTCTTTAAAGTGTCATAATATTACATATGTAAATATTTTTTTATTCAAATTAAATCATAAGAAAATTTCATAAAAAAATCTAAATAATAAATTAAATATGTCATTCTTATTATCTTATAATCAACAATCAAACTATCAAATATAGTAACATGCATACATAATTCTAGTAATTTTAGACACAATCAATACTTAAAATATCACACATGTTATGAAATAGGTACTCAAACTCAACATGATTTTTAATTAATTGAACTTGTACATAAAAGAGTCTTTTAAATTTCAATAAACTTTATAGATCATAAGTTTAAATTAAAACATGAAATGAAAATTCATTTTGTGAAGCGTTAGGGTTTTAATAATGCCACTAAAACATTAATTAAAAACTATTTGGCCTAATTAATAATCATTCAACATGTGTATTCTTAATTAGTAAGGTTTTTAGAAACTTTTACCCATGGAAAAATAATATTTTAGACATGATTCATTATTTATGGAAAATAATAATTTTAATTCCTAACATACTTATATAATTTCATTAATTAACATGAATCAAAGCTTAATATATATAATAATCAAGTAATAATAAATAAAGAAATTATTGTATCATATAATAAGTTTATAAGAAAGAAATTTTAAAACTAGAATGAATGAATTTATTAAAATACATGAAACATAAGTATAAAAATGCAGCACAACATCATATGTTAACATAAATAAATAAACGAATCATAATCACCAATAGAATCCTAACATAGAATGAAAGCTATGAGAATATTGAATGAACCCTCCTATAATTTCCTATACCCCAAAATAAATTTATTTATATATAAATGTGTTTATTAGGATAACAAAGTCCTTGTGTTGGGTCATATGGGGCCTTAAATACCCGTGTCCTAAACAATATCCTTTTACTATATTACATTCTTGTTTTAAAAGACATTTTTGCCTTACCAAACCCATGAAATCATCACATGTGCCTAACTTTGAACTCCATACTTTATCTTGATGAATGATTTGATACCACTATCATGGTCTTCCCTCACTAAAACAACTCTTCAGTTGATAGAGGAGATGAAAGTGACCCCCAAAACCCACCTCCAATAGGTCATGAGTTGGTGACTAATACTGAGGGTACTTATCATTAGTATGAGAGAAAGTAACCTCTTATTTCCCTAGAAAATATAAATAATCCACTATTATCCTTTATATATAAAAAATGAAAAGATAAATTTTTTTAATACTGATAATAACTATGTGAAACATAATAATACAACTAGAGATAATGTGAGATTGAGATCCCAAATCTTGACTTTATCAACCTAAGAATAAATCTCCCAATTCTCCCTTGATCTATATTATAAAAAACTCAAGAAACAATATATATGTGTTAGCACATAGGAGTACATTTTAGGATCATATTTAAAAAATAAATTAATATCCATATAAAATTAATTCACTAAGACAGACACATGTGAGAACAACTAAGTTTGGAAACATGGAAACGGAGTAAGTTCAAACCACTAATCACAATCGAGTGAGTGGTGTCATATTCCAAAAATAACCATAATCAAGGGAGATGTCCCAAATATCAATAAAAACATAATCAATTGAGATGTACCATATCTTTAGTTACAATAACCTCCACCATTAACCACCTTCCCTATAACCATATGCATTTCCATCATAACTTAGCCATCAAGTATCAAGGGAAATATAATAAATAATATAAAGAAGAAAAGGGATCAAAATATTTGAATCACTCTCAAATATTTACTTATAGGCCCTTCCAACTCAACCTAACAAGGAGTCAGCATGAGAATCCCCCACTCAATGAACAAGAAGCCAGGAAGGGAATAATAATTGAACAAAACATAGTGTCTCATATAAACATCTAACCATTATATTATTAGTACTAACCCCATCACTATAGCCATAGCTATATCATCTCCACCACAAAAAAGTGTCCTCTAAAACATCATCTTTGAGACAATAAATCCCATATCTAGATAACATCAAGTTATATGAACCAAAGATCACATACATAACATATAGAACCGTACCCATCACAATAATCAAAATTATGAGTAAGTATCATTTTCTAATCAGAAAAAATGATGGTTAAAGCATTAACAAACACCATAATATCAATAAATGTCACAAATACGGTATATCATCATTATGAGAGAAGTTCCCTTCTCATCCATTTACTTAATACATTACCCACTTGATATAATCCATTTCTTTATCATTTAATCATCTAATTAACATTTAAAAAATTAAATAATTACTTTATTATATATTAGATTCATAATTTTATCCAATGTGAAGTTTACCATTACTTTTCTTTAACTTATTACCAATACTACATCCACATTTAACTTTATATCTTTATTTATTATCTTGGGTATAAAAATGTGAAATAGTTAATTCAATTACTGATAGAGTTTATATTTTAATTATTTTTATATTAATTTTAATGATTTAATCCCTTCTAATTAATATATTTGATATTATTTTCATCATTTTAGTATTTTTGGTGGATTTTGGGCATTATTTTGAAAATTGTTTAATTCTGAAAATTTAGCAGTTTTGTGGATCTTCTATATTTCAGGAATATATTTTACAATTGTGATCCAAATAGAGTGATTAATTTTGTAGGATTTGCTTTATAGTGGTATTCAAATTTTTCTTCTAGACCTAGATTCAATTAGACACACAATGATACAAAAAATAATTCAAGTAGAAAATGTTTAATGGACAACAGAATGAGTGTACACTTCCATTAAAGATTGTAGAAGAAAGTGAAATAGGGGCTATGATGGAGGATTGGAATCTTGAATTTATATTTAATATCTATTTTATTTTTTCTTAGTTTTATTATTCTCTCTTCTTTCCCTTTCAACTCTCTTACCTTTCACATGGAGGGATAATGCCTTTGAGTGATTGGGGAAGGGGTAGTTTCACTTTTGTAATGTCAGAGTCTTTCACTTTAATATAAAATATATTTTTATATAGAATTATATCTATTTTTATTAGTTTAAAATTCAATTAATGTGATTCTATTTTGGGTTTTAATTTCACTAATTATTTATAGATTTGGTTGAATAACTTTAAACTCCCCCACCTAGTGCAGTTTGTCTCAATCATGCAGATTATGTTAGGTGGTGAGTGTATAGTGATTATTGACAAAAGTGTGAAACTAGTGAATAATTTTTAGATTTATAAGGGTAAAAAATTTCTGATTGGGAATTTAATTAGTTGTTTAGGAATTGTTTATGAACTTCTATGCACATAGGAGTGGGTTCCATTACTTTTTTCAAACAATGGTGATTCATAACTCGATCGTGGAGTCTTTCATTTATCATTCAATAGGAAGAGAGGGTGGATGATTTTTATAATGATGATGAAATTTAAAATGGCGATCCTACCCTAACCCCATCAATCACTTCATCCAATTATGTTCAAACTTTATTTTTAATTACCTTAGTTCTTTTTAACCTCAAACAATTTCAAAAACAAACTCCACATATTTCTAAAATATAAGGTGATAACTTTATTGTTGTTCAATCCTCTCTAGAGACAACCTAGGTTACCCACATTACTACATTTTAAATTAGGAAATATATGTTTTTTCCCACCCCACAACAAGCACGTGTCACTTACTTAATTCAACAACATATAGTATAAAAAATATATATATATATATATATATTCCAATCAATGATTAGGTTACTACTTTATATATTAATATGAGAAGCAATTTCATTTATTTATTATACATTTAAGACCATTAACATAATTTAATAATTGAACCACACCTCAAATGTTTTTGAATTATATCCTAATTAAATTTTCCCAAAACAACCCTCAATGAAACCAATAACCATAAAACTTCCCCTATCCACATAACCCACCTAATATTAAGAAGATACCCCACTCAAGTCCAAATAATAAACAAACCAATTCCCAATATCCAATATCACTCAATAATTCACCTAAAAAACCTTCAAATATCCTATAATATCACTAAGCTCACTTTCCAATCATTACCGACATCTCCACCTCCTCCCCCAAAGGAAAACTATACCTCACTCACTTAGGAGACTATAGGTTCTCAATAATCTATATAAGGTCTAAAGAATCATTCAAGGGAAGATAAGGACTCACAATGTAACTATTTCACCTAAGAGATAAGAAACTCTTCCCACCCCACTGAGTTATAAATAGGCCTAGCCCACCTACCAAGACTTAAAGGAAGGAACTATCACATATCTATAAACCAACCCCCAACAATATCACAAGAAAAAACTTTTAAGGAGATATTTACTTGCTCAACTCTAGTGATTCCCCAATACCATACGCACCATATTTATATATTTGAATTATTATGAATTTCATTCAATATAAATTCTAGAATACCTTCCATTAAAATTCCCATTCTCAATGTAATTTTATTTTTATTAATTTAATTATAGATTTATAGTATATTCATTTTTATGATTTCACACACATATTATTTCTCAATAATAACCATATTGTTAGGTCCACTAGGTCAAATACCTGGGGGGGGGGGGTGTGAATCTGGGTATGAAAGATTAAAACAACTGCCCCTTTTGATCATTTTTCATTGTTAAAAAAACTCTCTTCTTTCTCTTTCCCATATCAAGGTAAGAATAGAAATTAAATCATGAAAAAAACACAACAATTTTACTTGGTACACCCTCTTTGGGATATGTATAAGGAGAATACCTATGTGCCTATATACTAAATCCACTAAAAGCACACTACTGTTTAAAATCTTTGGAGTGGACTCACTTTCCCTCCTAGTTTATAACCAATCACAACTTGAAAGCTCACTAATCTATGACTGAAGTGTGCTAACTACTTCTTCAGAATATCCACTCACAGATTATAGAATTTTAGGTACCTTCATTATCTCTAATTAATGCATCCTCCCCTATATGTGGATTCCCTATTGATGTACCACTTTCATCCACTGATGAATATCACTTTACCACAGAAGTACTAGGTAACTGTAAATATTTCACGCAAACCTTAATGCATCATGCATGAAATTTTCATGCCTTGCATGCAAGATTCAAATTTTTTTCATGAAACACTTCTTTCTACATGCAACTCAAATATTACATGCACCTTCCTTAGCTTGCGTGTAACTTCAATTCTTTGATGCAACTCACTTTTTCTTAAAATTCTTACACGATTTAGAGATCATATTTCCTCTAAGTCTTGAGTTGCTTTGAATGAGGGGGTCACCTCTTATTTATAGGAATCAATAACCCTAACACGGAATATTTGATGCGTCATGCAATATCCTCCTTGAGCATGAAAAATCCCATTTGACATCACATTGGGCATGTAAGCCTCTTTTACACTACCTCATATTTCACACACATTTCCAATATTTCATACACTTCATTTATTTTCCATATTTTAATGTTATAATCCTGAAACATGCATTGAATACAATATTCCAAACCATATTCATTCTTGCACACAACTTCCTTTTCCAAAAAAATATTTCTCAATTTTCCTGATTTTGGACACCAAAATTTTTGAAAACACTGGGAAACACCACCACCATGTATAAAATCTTTTTTGTACTAACTTCTGATCTTCAATTACTTTTTCATGGTTCTTTATCAACATAGGTTCTAAAGAATATCCTTAGAGAACAAAACAACTGTCCAAGGAAACCCCCTTTATCAACAAACACAATCAACCCAAAAATGCTTCAATGTTTCCTTGGGGGACTTTTTCCCCACAATCCCCCCTTTAGGTTTGTTGAAAAATATTTCATTAATTGATACCTCATGAAAGATGATTCCACCTTCTAACACCATTTTCCTCTCATGATTTAGATATTGATCAATGATTTACTCAACACATACTCTAATCCCACATAAGCAACACTCAGAGTGAGAAATAAGAGTATAATGGAATGTTCATCAATGAATCACTTCCTTCCTGACACCAATTCATGAAACCAATCTAATGATTTCATCAGAAACCTCAGTTATCATGATATATCTTATATGATTGATCAATTCTAGCATCATCAAATTTAATACTCCCCTTATATCACCACTTCCTCTAATAGTTTCAACTCTCCCTATCTCACTACTCCACTTAGTAAATTCTCCCCGTGTCTTGACCAAGACATTTTCTTACATTTTACAGCTAAAATTTCTCCCCCTTTGTTAACGAACCCAAAGATCAATCATTTTTAGTCTTCAAAAAGGTAAAGAACACATATTAGTACATTAGGGAAAAACACACCATACCTTGGGGAGAGGGGGGATCCCACACCCACACTTTTTCAGGTTCGGGGAGTCGATTGGACTCCCAGAGTAAGTTGATACCTTCAAACACTTCTTTGGGTAAGACCTTTATTATAATTTTTGTAACTTGTAGTTCTGTTGGCATATACTCCAACTTAACAAGCCCGTGATCCACCTTCTCCTAAAAAGATTGATATTTAATTTCAATGTGCTTTGTCCTTGAGTGATGGACAAGTTTTTTTATAACATTTATAGAACTTGAATTATCATAATGGAATCCGATCAGAGACTTAACTTCAAATCCCATGTGATCAAGCTACTACTTCATAAAAAATAACTACATGAATGCTTGATTTAGTGAAATATACTTAGCTTTTATGATGATCAATGAAATGAAATATTATTTCTTTCTTATCCAACAAATACATAATCATCCAAGATAGAATGTTCCACCTGACTTTGATTTTATGTCATCTGCTAATCTATCCCAATATGAATCTATATATCCCAATAACTTTTGCTAATATTTATCATTATACATCAAACCAAAATCCATTGTGGCGTTGATATACCAAAGTATTCTTTTCATTGAAAGCATGTAACTTTCCATGGGATTACTTTGATATCTCTCCAATTGGAATATGGAAAAGACAATATCATACCTTGTTGTTATCAAGTACAATAGGCTTCCAATGATTTGCCTATACTCTATGATATTAACTACCATGCCTTCATCATCCGGTGACAGTTTCGTACCGGCATCCACCATAGTCTTTATATCCTTGTAATTTTCCATTCCAAACCATCTCAAAACCTCCTTGGCATATTTAGATTTTGAAATGAATATTCCATTCCATCCTTTTGTCACATTTAGACCAAGGGAAAAAATCATCTCACTAATCATTTAAATTTCAAACTCATTTTTCATGAATTTGGAAAATTTTCTACACTACACTTCATCTTATCCACCGAAGATTATATCATCGACATATACTAACACCATCATCTTTTGATTTCTATCATTGTTCTCTTATAAATTGTAATCAACTCCACCATTCTAGAACCTGAGTTTCCTCAAAATCTAATATATACTTTAATACCATTCTCTTAGTGCGTTCTTCAACCCATATAAAGCCTTCTTCAGCCGAAAAACTCTGTTCTCATCTTCACGAATTAGAAAACCATCTAGCTGCTCAATATAAACTTATTCTTCCAGAACCCTATTTAGAAATACCGAATTGATGTCCATCTAGAAATCCTTGAACTTTCTTTTCACTGCTATGGACAAGAATAATATGATTATATCTAGTCTTGAAATAGGTGCAAATGTCTCATCGACATCGATACCCTGTATCTGGGAGTAGACTTTGCACACAAGTCATGCTTTTTTATGAATCATTATTCCATCTTCAATCATATTATTATGAAATACCCATTTAGTCCTGATGACATTCTTATCTACTGACCTCAAAACAATTTACCATGTCTAATTCTTCTCAATCTATTCTATCTCATCATTCATTTCCTAAACCCAATTTTCATCTCCATCTACATCAACAAAACATCTAGGCTATAACTGAGATAGGAAAGATGCATGCTGTAATGACTTCATTATTCTTATTTGTACTGGCACTGTAGGATCACCAATGTTATTTTCCCTGTCAATTTTAGCTCGACTCTTTGGATTCTTCATAGATATTGATTTCAATTCTTCTTTCTCATCATCAATATCTTCTTATAAATCAGCATCTACCACTTTTTCTCCCTCTGTGTTGCTTACCTCTTCATCAATTTCATCTGGAAACTATTCACTGTGTTACTGAATATTCTCTTAATTTTCTAATATAGTGACATCATTTCTCTTAACTACTTTTTCAAACCTATTATTAAAGCATTTATATGTTTTTTTTCTAGAGTACCCAAGGAATATCCTCTCTTCTTTATGTAACTCAAATTTCCAACGTTTTTCTTTATTGAGAATAAAGCACTTACATCCAATGATTCACAAGTATTTTAATGTTGGATTATTTTTGTACCACATATCATATGGAGTATTTCCTTCCTTTGGACACAACCAAGCCCTATTATAAATGTAGATCAATGTCAAGACTTCCTCCCTTAAAAATTTCTTCAGTAGGTCCTTTTCAATAAGCATAGTTTTGACCATGTTATTGATAATATGATTTCTCCTCTCAACCACTCAATTATATTGAGGTGTTCTCACTGAAGAAACTTTATGCATTATCTTATGTTTCTAGAGATAGTCTTCCACTTGATTGTTTGTGAATTTCACACCATTATCAGTATGAAACTTCAGAATTTTCTACCCAAGCATCCTTTTAGATTCACTCTGATACTATTTTATGTAGCTGAACACATAAAAATTATGGGAAATGAAAAATACCCATGCCATTATACTATAATCATCAATTAAAAGAACATAATATCTCTTTCCATTAATGGATCTTGGCGAGATAGGTCTGCATACATCAACATGCACCAATTCGAGCACTCTCTTTGACTTCTGTTCCTTTTCCTCATACATATTTATAATTATTTTTTCTTGTTGACATGAATTACATATATGAGTACAATCATGTGATATCTTAGGGAGGTATCTAGCTACATCAAAATTTACCAGATCTTCTAGGGATGGTTGGAATAGATGACCAAGTCATTTATGCCACAATTTTTTTCTTCCTCTCTCGACAAAATGAACATATCTTCTTCCCCACTTACAAGGTATAGATTTCCCTTTTTTCCTTTTCCCTATAGAACTACTACACCATATCTTCCTTTGAATACACAAATATTATTAGTTATTATTATATAATTCTTGGAGTCACATAGTTTACTAATGCTAAGAAAGTTGTGACTAAGACCTTCTACTACTAAGACATCAACACGTCTCATTTCTTTCCCCCAACTAGTCCTTACCCAAAAAAATTGTATTTATTCCTTCATAATTTCCAAATTTGACAACTCTTTATTTTTCATAATTTATTCTTGTAACAAGATCCTTATTCCCTGTCATATGGGATGTGCAACCACTATTGAGGATTTATGCACTATAATGATCTGATGCTTTAAGGGAAATTTTAGCAACCACTTCCTTCTCACATCTCTTGTTCTTGATCCATGTTTTTGAGTTCATACTTGGTATAGATTGGAAATTTTGATCTTCCTCAAAGTATGATGGACCAAATTCATCCTATAGATATGCAAATCAATTTTTCATTTTTAGCTCACCTATTCGTTCTTTGATTTTATTCTTGTGACCACTTTGGTTCTTATTTGGCACATTCCTTTGAATCATTGATGTACACTATATATCCATGTGTCCAAATACTATGCACAAAAAGCAATGTCCCTTAAAATATATTCTAGTTTATCAAGATCTGTTTGGATGCCACTGTTGTTCTTGTACCCTTCAATATCTCCCGGCTATGGAACACACATCTTGTAAATGTCCCATCTTTCCACATAAATAACACCTGATATAGGGCAAATTCCTATATGTCACTTCTTTACTTTTGGTTGTCCATTGGGTTATTTGAATCTTCTAATTTTTCTTTGTACCCAAATAAATATTTTGTCCTGGAGCATATTCTTGCGGTATGACTTCAACCATGAACTATTTCTGTTTATGATCAAGCCCTATACCATCCTTATCATTTATATTTGTCTATTTCTTTTTTTTTCTAGGCCTATATTCTCCATTTCCAACTTTTCTATATTTTTAGTGACCTTCTTTACTGATGATCTATTAGGTGTCAAGTGTTTTTCTTCATCCTCAACTTTTCATCATATACGGACAACTTCTTCTTCAAGTTATTTAATGCTTTTGATTTGATCTTTCACCGTGCTATTCAAACCATCAATCTCCCTTATCTATTATTAAACCTTGAGTTTTTTCTCACTAACTATTTCTGAGTCCATTAGAAATGAAGACTTGAGATCCACAATTTCTTCAATTAACTCAGACTTCTCTTCATCCTACTGCTGTATGTAGAGTTTGGCATCCGGAACCACTTTGTTGTATTACTTCATTTTGGCTCTCCAAATATCTATTTTCTTAAGAGATACTTCTAGTTCAGCATAGATACTGATTCGTCCTTCAATTTCTTCCTCATCAATGTCAGTTTATTCCTTTTTTTGAGCACTACCAACAACTAGCACCATAGAATTTTATCCATGATTTTCAGTTCTCTATCTCTTCAACCTTTTGAACCTCTGATTCATCCGAACCGTCACATTATTGTGAAAGAGGATTATTTTTCTTGAAAAAATTTCTATTAATTTTCCCCTTTCATTTCACATAGGCTTAAGACTTCTTTATAGGTATTTCAACTTCATCCTTATCATCTTCTTGGAACTTCTTGGAGCACCTTGCTGCATGATGAAAAACCTTTCCACATCTAAAGAAATCAAGTGGAAGCTTCCCCTTGAACTTTACTTTTCCTATTTGTATATTTGAATAAATGAATTACATCACATCATCTATCTCTTCTTATTCCCAAGAATAATGAATAGTGAGATTCTTTATGGCCTTGAATGACATCTCTTTAGATTCCCCCTTTTCCACAACATCGTTATCATCATTTCTCATTTCATACACAACAAGGGTATTATGCAAGTTATCCAGTGTCAGCTATTTTGGATATTTATCTTCTAACACTAAAACTTTAATATTGAACAGAGGTGGAAGTTTTCTAATGACATGATCCATAATAATTATATCTTCAATGACTTCTCCAAGACCTCACATGTCTTCCACTACCACATTTACCCTATAAAAGAATGCATCAACAGACTCATTTGGGTTCATTCCCAAATCTTCGTATTGGTTCCACAAAACCTATAACTTTGCCTATCTAACCTTTGAGTCACCTTCATATATATTCAACATCTTTTTCTAAATGTCATGTGGTGTTTTACATAACATCATCTTCATATATATTACATTGGATAGGGATCCCCCTAAAGCATTGATTCATTTGGAGTCAGTACCCAATTACCTTATTTTAGTTTATGATAAATCACCACTATTAATATTGGAAAAAATACCATGCATCGCTACTATGAAGATATACATTCCTAAGGATCAAAATTAGGATTTCATTCGATTATTATAGAACTAAAAATTATTCACTTTGAAGATCAGAATCCCTTTTTGATTGATGACCTCCATTGAGAGAGAAACAATGATATTAACCTTTTTCTATAATACCAATTGTTAGGTCCACTAGGTCAAATACCCTGGGGGGGTGAATCAGGGTATATTAAATTAAAACAACTACCCCTTTTGATCTTTTTTATTTGTTAAAAAAACCCCATCTCTCTCTTTCTCATAGTAAGGTACGAAAAGAAATTAAAGCATGCACAAGACACAACAATTTTACATGGTCAAACCTCACTAGGATATATCCAAGGAGCATATAAAAAAGATGTGATGATGTACAAAATCCACTAAAATCACACTACTGTTTACAATGTTCCGAGTGGACTCACTATCCCTCCTAGTTTACAACCAATCACAATTTGAAATCTCACTGCTCTCTCAACTGAAGTGTGGTCACTGATTATTTATAAGATTCACTCACAAATTATAGAATTATAGGTACCTTCATTTTCTATAATTAATTCATCCTCCATAGTATGTAGATGCTCTATTGATTTACCACTTTCATCCACTGATGAATACCTCTTTACCACATATATAGTGGAAAACTACAAATCTTTCGCACAATAAATGCTGATTCTTGAGTGAAAATTTCATGTATTGAACAAAAGATTCAGATTTTTTCATGAAACACCTCTTGTGCACAACTTAAATCTTAGGCAAAACTCAAATATTAAACACAACTTTATTAGATTGCGCGCAACATCAATTCTTTCACACAACTCCCTTTTCTTAAAATTCTTACATGATTCAGAGCTTGAATTTCCTCTAAGTTTTAAGCTACTTAAAGTGAGGGGTGTCAACTATTATTTATAGGTATAACTAACACATTTTTAGAAGATTTTATGTGTCACACAAGATCCTCCTTGAGTGTGTAAAACCCCATTTGGTGTCGCATTGGATGCGTATGCCTCTTCCGCACAACCACATCTTTCTTGAAAATTTCAAAATATTTCAAGTAGTTAATTAATTTTATATATTTCAATAGTCGGATCCTGAAACATGCCTTGAGTGAAAAATTCCAAACAATCTTCAATCTTGTGTTCAAATTCCTTTACCAAAAACACATTTCTCCATTTTCTTGATTTTGGACCCTAAAAATTTGGCAAACACTAGAAAACTACACCACTATGTATACGATATTTTTGTACTGCCTCCAGATCTTTCATTCCTTTTTCATGGTTCATTGTTAAAATAGGTTGTCAAAAATATCCCTAGAACACCACAACTGACCAAGAAAACCCTATTTGTGAACAAAGACAATCAACCCAAAAAACGAATCAATTTTACCTTGGGGGATTTTTTCCCAACACATGTCTATGTAGGTGTATATATAAATGCAAGTTACCAATCAACATATCAATATGAGAGTATAGATAAAGCTACCCAATATGGTCACCATACTATGTCCAGTTCATAATATAGTTCATTTAACTTGTAAAACTGCTTTTATAGTAGTATTATATACATGAAAAAATATAACAGAGTAATACAAATGTATAATTTATAACAAACAAGAGAGGAATTTAAATAATTAAGGAACTATTTAATCTCAAGCAATCACAGAAGTGAAAACAAAACATCACCTTCCTAAATATTGAACAAATAACACCAAGCTCCAGAGAAGGGATTATTATATAGAATAAAGGGAAAAAAAAATACAATGACCCCTTCCCCAAAACCAAACAAGGGATAAAAAAAGAGTAAGATGGTAAAATGCATAAATAAATAACAACCCATCCACTCAAACCAAATATGTCTCCACCAATCTTGAGAGGTGAGAAATAAATTACTATATTTGAAGGATTTTTACAATGTAGGTTTATTATCAACCCTTGAAGTTCTAAACAAATTATGGATCATAAAATTTAAGGGGTGGATTTAAATCAAAGAGAATGATGAATGTTATAAGAATTCATGTGAAGGGGATAATAATAAAAGGCTTATAGTTTCAATAAGTATAACTGAAAGGTTATATAGCATATTAAGAAACATCTAACTTCAAAAGATAGATGAAACATAATTAATCCCATACCTTAACAAAGATGATCAGACCTTATCTAAGACAAAAAATTAGAGCACTATAGATTCCCCAATGGCACTAATAAACCTATAACATCACATTTATCGTCAAAACATCCACCAAAATTCCTTAAAACCAAGCAACAACACCAGTGTCACCATATGAGAAGAAGGAATAATAATAATGAAGGAAAAGATATGAGAATATCACCTAAAGTGAAAGTATAATTAAATACCTTGGATTGAGATGGTTAGGATCCAAAAGGGATAACAAAAAAATTCCAAAATAAACCCTAGAACAAATTGGGATTTTAGAGAAGAAATATGGTCAAACCAAGATGATAGGTCAACCCCTATTTATAAAAAAACTTAAATGATGTCCACCAAGACATGGATACTTAAACCATGGTAGTGGTAGCCTTGATCAAATAGATATACGAAGTATCAGTCATTGGAAATAGCTAATTTCCTCTTTCCTAGATAGTAATTTTAGTTGATTTCAAATTTTAGTTGACTGTCACTACTTCATGGTGATCCTAAAAATGGGCGTCTCATGTGTAAAACATCCATCCATCCTTCATCAAGACATTATAGATGTAGTGTTGATACCTAGGTAGGAACTATGGCTCCTACTATAGCATAAAGGAAATACTTTCTATAATTTTTGACTTACCAACACAACTCAACCTCTCTACTATGCACCACCACCACACCCACTAACACAGAAGCATTGGACATCCCATTTCGCATAGAGAAACCTTCCATTGACCATACCATTAAAATTTATTACCCTATAGAATATTGATGTCCTATCAACCCCTTATGAGACCACAATCATCAACACGGTCCTAGTTCCTCTCCCTATAGTACATAGGGAAATCCCCAACACTCCATTCCATAAGAAATAGAAGTTTCACTTCCTAGGTTCGCATATAACTAAATGGATGGATCACCACAACCATAAAAAAAATAATTGGACCATGAAATCCACTACATCTTCCATTATGGGATTTCTGAACCTATTTATAGAAAACTCTACTTACTATAATAAGAACACCTCTAGACTCTTTCTTGACACCCCCAATTCCTAAAAAATGCAAGTGAATGGATTTATAAAAACTAGGATCTTATAAATTGTTCAATAAAAACCCCCACACATGTAAAACTATTACCACCCACTTATAGTAAGTCTTAATTGGTTATCTAGTAAAATAAAATTCCTATATTCTTGGAATTCCCACCATTGAGCTTGATGACTATCAATTTACTTCTTAAATTCCAGTTCCAACCTCCAACTTCTGGTGAATAAGGAAGTTTACTCTTATGTTTTTATGAATTAATCTTATGTTCCAACTACTTTGGAGAAAGAGTGTGAGGAGAATAGTTTGAAATATATACATCAGAACATCCTTATATAATAAAACATTACTTCCATTCCCCCAACTACTAGACCACTGAATAGTAAACCCATCAGAATATAACACCTTCTGACCAACCTTCTTCCACTAAATTTTTCACTTTCACCACCTTCATCTAGTAAATTAGTGTCTTCTAGAATTTCTTATTTTAGTCAACTTAGTTAAAACATAAATCAGGATTTACAAAACTATTAATATCCACATAAATAACGATTCAAGGAAACCTATGGAATCTTCCAAAACTTATACAAAACAACAATCCTTACACTTATGAAACAAACAATGTCTTTATTCCTTTTTCATTCAATTAAGTCCAACCATGACACTCTAGGGCCTTAAACTATCTTATACTAACACCTTAGTGAACATTTCAGCTATTTTTTTCTCCTATTTTTCTTCCATAGTTCTAGATCCCTATACTATAATATTTTATGGATGAAATGATATTTCAGTTCAATTTGTTCTGTTTGAGCATGAAACACCAAATTCTTCACCAAGTTCATTTCAATCTAATCATCACAGTATATAAATCCACCCCAAATCCTTAAAATCTCCCCAAATAGTCTCCATAACCATATTATCACTTTACCAAATTCCAAAGGTGCTATATATTCTACTTCCATTGTAGAAAATTATACTATTGACTATATCTTTGATAACAAGCTAACCACCATTCCTCCGAATTTTAACGTATAACCAATTTTACTCCTAAAAGTATTTGAATTCACCCTAAATTATGTATCTATATACCCCTATAATGGATCATATGTACTAGATCATATGGTTATATCTTTCAATCCTTTGAGATATTATATGATCCAATTCAGGTATTCCTTGTTATCTTTTATTGGATTCAATATGAATGGTTGGTGATTCCCACTTTGAAAGAAATTTCTTTGTGAGTAATAACCATGATGTAAATTAGACTACCTACCACTAATGAAAATGAAACTTTCACCATATAAATCGCCAAATATTTTGTTTTTAGTACTTTATCCTTCAATAATTTGAATTATCTATACAATAGAGTTGATATTGGATTATTACTAGACATTGAAATACTATCAATTGTCTTCTAGTTATAATCCCTTTTAGAAAACACTAAACTTTTGGATTTATTGTCTCTCTTAATCATTATCCCCATGATTTTCTTAGCCTCCCTAAGATATTTTATCTCGAATCTACTAGAGAGATGGTCCTTCAATTTTTGAATCAACCTTATTTTTAGTCCTTCCAGAATCATCTCATCCACGTGTAAGAATAAGATAATGAAACCCCTATCCTCACACACCTTCTGATAAAAATAGTGGTCTATGTTTATATTCTTGAAACCCTTATACTACATGAACTTGTAAAAATTTTAATTTGACATTATTAGTTCTTTATTCAAGGTATATAAAATTTTCTTTAACATATACACCAGGTTCTTGTTCCATCTATCCTTGAAACCCACCAATTTCTTTATGTAAATTTCATCCCCTATATCGCTATGAAGTAACACTTATTTTATATACATATTCCATAAGTTCATATTATTATTAGAAACCATAATCAACACTATCTATATGGTAGTGATATTAACTATCAATGAAAAAATTTCAGAATTTTTTTTTCTTACTCCTACTGAAATCCTCTGACAACTAGGCTATCCTTGCAATTCTTTCGATTATAAAATTATTATTTTTTACTAGAAGACCCATTTTTTATAAAGTGGTTTATTTATATATGTTAATTCCATTAACTTCAAATTTTCAATCACATGAAACAAATCTAAATCATATCTCACATCTATCTTTTACTTTATAGGATTGCAATGATTTTTTGCTTCTTCTAGGCTCCTGGGATCTCCTTGATCTGTTAAAATTAAGAATTTTAGATATGTTTTGAACCTATATACTAGATGGATAACCCTAAAATATATTTATAGTTTATTATAAATCTACGGTATTTTCAAAATTTTAATTTACGAAGCCCTAATTACTAGCGCTCCAAATTCCAAAACTCTCACTTGAGTATATGTAGTCTTAGAGAACTCTGGTGTATTTTCTTCAGACCTAACTTCCAAACATTCTATGTAATCTAAAATATATAAAACTTGTGTCCTTTTTGAAACCCTTTTTAGTTATTCTTTAACCTGGACTATTTATTCTTTATTGTCAACATCCTTCTTGGAAAAGTTATGGTCTTTCCAAAATACATTTTCATTAAATAGAACATTCCAAATTCTGATGATTTGCCGTTTATCATCATCCCAAAGTTATAATCCAAAGTTTTCATCCTCATATCCCATAAAGAAACATAAATGGGATTTAGATTTGAGTTTATCCATTTCCCTGGCATATATATGGACATAGAAAAGTTTACTGAAAACATTCCAGTAGATAATATCTATTGGTTTTATGAACCATAAAAACTCTAGAATCTATTTCTCTGTTGGTACTGATAGACATTAGTTAACTAATTATGATATAAAATTGATCACTTTAATCCAAATTTCCTTGAAAATTTCAGAATATAGCCTCATGATTTGTACCTTTTTCATTGATGTAAAATTAATTCCTATGAACAACACCATTTTTCACTGGCGTGTTGAGTAGAGTTTTCTCTATCCCAATTCCCATATTCTGAAAGTAGTTTTGAAAATTCCTTTAAGTGTATTCACCACCATTTTCAAACCTAAAGCAGGTCCGATTTCTACCAGTATCTCTTTACTCTAAAGCCTTCCATTGAACAAACACTCTAGATACCTCATACTTATATTTTAGAAAGTAAACCCTTAATTTTTTAATTGATTCATTAGTTAATGTGGAAACATATAAGAATCACCCATGAGACTGAGTTGGGTAGGTAACTAAAAATATATTTGAACAAATTATAACATTAGATACCAAAACTTCCTTCAATTAAAATAAAAAAAAACATTTTTCCACTTCCTGATTATATTACTCACATAAATTTTGATTTTGGTGAGATTGAGCTTTAGTACACCCTTTTTCACTAGAAAAATTTTGTTCTTATCCCTGGGATTATCGAGATGATAATGAAACAACTATGGAATATAAAAATTTGTAACACCAAAAATTATCTCACCATTTGATCTTATAGTGTGATATAAAGTTCCATCCTTTACTCACCTTTCCATGACCATGTATCATTATGTAACTTTACATAATACATTTTTGAAACTTGTTATATATCCTAGTTATTCTGGCTAACCCATGGAAATTATATTTTTACATAGACAATGTATATTTTTCACTTATTTTAACTTTAATAATATTTCATTTGACATATCATTATTGATATATCACTCCCCTATGACTTCCAGATCCTCATCATTATATAGTTGAACCTTGAAAATTCTTCCAGACATATAACCGACCTTTTATCCTTGATCTTCCCTAGAATGGAATGATTCTAAAAAATTATTTCCCTAGCATACAGTTCTATGTTTGGTCGATTTAACTGAAATATTATATCTGGAATTATCTTCAAATGAGAAGACTATCCTCTACCTTCTACATTTATCACATTTTTGATATTTTCTTAGAATTTACTCCATTATATCCCTTTATTTAGAATTAAAATTTTAACATACTCAAATTCCAAGTTAGTATTCCTACAAGAATTACTTATGTGAGTTACCATCACATACAAAAACTCTAGAGTAGTTGATAGTAATTGAATCTCCCAACATCATCCATGAAATTGATATTGAATGATATGAGATTCATTCAAATCATGTTGATGACATTCACATGATTGGTCATAGGTCTACCCTTTGATAGTCTCATACAAAAAAACCTCTGCATCAAAGACACCTTGTTCAAAGATGATTGATTCTCATACATGTTATACATATAATTTGCTAGATTTATCATGGTATTACCCTCCTAGATGTTACATTATATGTTCTGAACCAATGGTATCTTAATAAATCCCAATGATTTTTTACCGTACCCATCCAATCCCACTTTCTCTATCTTCTCTAGTTTGACCCCTTAAAAAATTTTCTAGATTCTATTGAATGATATAATTATATATCATAATTCTACCATATCCAAAGTCCAACCCATTGAATTTTTCTGTCTAGACCATTCATATTTTGACCTCATAACTTCTGATAATAATATACTCTCACTGAATGAAAATAATTAAAAAAAGAAAAGAAGTTACTAGAGTTAGTTGAGTGTGAATTCCTGATCCTTGAATAACGATTTGATACCATTTTTTGTGGAATAAAAACATCGATACACCATAAGATAGACCATATAAGTTCTATATGGTAGAAACAAGTAGAAAAAATTCCATTGATCTAAAGACACAATACTACCTCAATGTTCCAAAATATAGGAAGAAAATATTCTCCCAAACCCACCACACTGAGTCAAATCTAAAAAAAACTCAAGAAAACATATAAAAAATAAAGAAAATTATATATTAAAAGTCTTATATATTGATTTCTATGTCCATGGTAGAACACTTTAAATTTTCCATTTCTTCAAAAGTTACAATAATTATAATTACATGGACTAATGAGACATTTATATCACTAATTACAAGTACTTATTCAAGCATAAACCTAACATTTGTACAAGCAGTCACTCCCAGTTATAGTTGGTCTCAGTTGGTCATCCAGAAAAAACAACTTAGGATATTCAAGGAAGTCCCTTTATTGATTATTGTGACTATTTCCCACAATCCATTTTTTTTATTATTTTTGAAAACCACATTTTGGAAAAGTGGGAACCCACAAGATCAAAATACCGCCCAATCAACCATCAAACAACAATTTCAAATTTCAAATTTCAATTTCAGATTTTAAAATTCTAACACTGTCTCAGGCCACATCCTATATCGAGTCGTGAATCTCGAACTGATCAATATCGCAACGTCACCGTATCATCCCATCAGCGTCGTTCCATCATCATCATCATAACATAGTCATCAACAGAGGCGATGGTCGAACCTTGCCCCGACGCCGGAAAGTCATTGTCGAACATCGTAAGAGTCTCCGGAAAAATCCACCAAAAAATTCCATCAACCTCACCGTAAACCACAAAAACACAACAACAAATACCATATGAACCACCAACACCATCCAAGGAAACCATCGATGAAAGAGAAACCATCGTCGTCACCGCCAACACACAGCCATCATCGTCGTCATTGTGACATAGTCATCGTGGCGTTCGCGGATGAACATCCGAAAACTAGATGGAGAGATATCTGGGCAACATACCCCGACGTACCCTGCCATCAGCCCAAACCGCACACCCTCCGGTGATGCCGAACTTCCACTGAAACACACCGACTCCGTCCATAAACGACCTTACACAAGTGATCCGCCCAATGATCTTGACACCGCAGCCACCAACATCCACCAAGAAACACGAACGACCTAGAAATGACTCTAGGTGACGAGATGCATCCACAAAGTCATCACCGATAATTGCTCGGAGCCATCAAAGTTGAAACCACCACAAGATTCCGGCCGCCTGAACAACCATCCCAAAGTGCCTGGAAGACCACCTCGCTAAGCCACCTCGGAAAGGGAAGTGGAGTCCTGGAACCAGAGCAGAGAAGCGCACAGGACATAGGCCGTCTGATCTCATCCTCGCAACACCCCACCAGGAGACCGACCACAGAAAAATAACCAACACCAAAAACACCTAGAACAGAAATGGAAACCACCAACAAAGAAAAAGGAAAATCGAGGACTGAAAGAGAAGGGAAAGCGGGGACTGAAACCCGAAAGGGGAGGAGAAGTAGATGCCCGAAAAATCCATGATCGTCGAGCCTCTAGCCCAAAAACTTAGAGATTCCATCACTCTAGATCCGACCTGGAGAGGGGAGGTGGAGCTTGAGGTCAGAGCAAAGCATCGACAACCTCAGGAAAAAACCAGAACTCCTTCTCCGAAGCGAACGCGAGAAGTAGGGCCGATGGGAAAAACAGGAGCGGACCAGTCACGAAGGAGAGCTAGGGAGAGAACCCATAGAGAAGCCAATAATAAGGGAAGACAAAGAGGTTATAAGAAGCGAAGAGTGGAGAAACCATTCTTAGAAACTTATTCATGTAAGATACTCTTAAATTTATCTAAATAACTATTACATTCTAACACATTTTCCACAAGACCTGGGGGATAGGAATTTGAAATATCATCATCAAAATAACCACATGTAATAAACCATAACATCTATTCACAAAATTTCCATAGTACTGAATAGTACACCCATAATAAGATAACTTGTTCTAATAAACTTTCTTCTATTGAAGTTTCCACTGCTGCTGCCTTCATTTTTCTGAGTAGTATCTTCTATAAATTTCTTGTTTTGGTCATCTTAGTAAATGGTTAAATTAGGATACACATTTTTAGAAACTTATTCATGTAATTATACCAAAAAATGACCCTCACATCACAAATTTTAGGATTATGGTGTCAAAATTCTCGTCTCTTTTATAATTGTGGCATGGAGTAAGTCTTATGAAGTGATAAATTTGACTAGTACAGGTATTAGAACATAAATAATTTATGGGTAATTCACTAAATTATGAAATTATTCCCTATGGTGTGATCTAAATCACTATAGTATAGACGATCATTAACTATACCTTATTACTTGTACACATCCTCCCTTTATAGTGTGACCACCACAACAATGTTGTGGTGATGTATTATTTTGAGGTGCCTAAAAATCTCCTAAAACATTAAATTATTATCAATAAGTGTATTTTGGTGTGTACTAAATATTTTCATTTTAATAATTTATTGTACCTAGAAAGTATAGTACCTTGATTCTTTTTGTGGCATGATACTTTTGATTCTATCATGATTGTATCTATTTGGACATATAAAAATTACTATCACCTCTAATCACTTAGAAAATTATCTAATACTAAATTTACCACATGAAATGATAAATACACATCATTACCAACAAACTCAACACTTTAAAAAGAGTAACATAAATTCCTACTACCAATATTCTCCTTTAATTTGATAAACTCATCTAACGACAACCTTGTTTCCAAAATTCTCACTCTTTGGGGTTAGAAATCCAAAGTTTCACAAATGAAATTCTAATTAAAGTGATTCAAATTTAAAATATAATAACCCATCCATGTATCTATGTCTACATGATCCATTATCAATGTAGAAAATAATATATCAATAAGGAATTATATGATTACCTTTGAAACCACTTGTTGTCCAATTATAAAAAACTCCATCAAAATCGCTATATCCTTATATATATCAAACTTCCATCACGATTATTTCCTTGAATTTTATATCCCCTATCTTTTATAAAAAATATCTCCTTTAAATATAGAATCCCCCATAATATGATAATTAAGGTTCCAGACATAGTGGAAGGGCAAGATGGGACATGCCCAACTCTAATTTTTTTCATAATCGATGACTAATATGATATTTACATGATAATAAATTCCATTATCAATGTAAATGGATCCAAGAATAATTATTTATTAAATTCCAAAACCAAGGGTAGGATCATCATATATTATTTATAATCAATTTAAATAATTAAATAATTACCTTGCAATTAATCCATTCTTTTTTGATGGATCTAACAACATCTCTACATTGTACCATAGTTGCATTATAGGAATAAAGAGTATATTCCCTCAATATGTGATCAAAATGTGTTCTATGAACCTCTAAAAATTTTCATATGAATCTCTGGGTGCTAGCATGGTAGATCCTGATGTTCGCATCCTTTACCTGTGATTGCCCCAGGAGTTGTTTGAAGAAGGCTTATCTTTGATCTCTGTAGACTTGAGAGTGGTGAATGAGGATTGATATCCATTATTTAGAGAATTTATAGAGAGGGATATCTCTAAGGATTTGAAATAATTCTCTCCATATGTCATTTTACATAAAAAAGGAAATTAGAGACCCTAAAAAAATAACATAACATACTGTTGGGGTTAGAAAATAATAATTGTGCATGCGCCCTTATTATTTTTATTTTTTCATGGAACCCCATGATAATAATAATAGTAATGATAATGATAATAATAATAATAATAATATATCTTGACATGCACTAAACTCAAAAATTAAATTAAATATTTTTTATTTAAATAATATTCAATATATATTATTTTTCATTGGACCAAAATTTTTGATCCACTATTCCTCCAAATTATTTATCAGACCATGAATAATGAATATTTATTTAATAAATAAACATCACTTCATTATTTATAAATACATAAATTAATATAATATTCACTAAATAAAAGATAACTATTTATTAAATATTCTACTCACAAAATATTCTCTCAAATAACTGGTGGATGAATATTCGCAATCAAGAAAATATGAAAAATTATTAAACCACATTTGGAAATAATATTTTTTCAAGTCATTAATAAATAAATAATAATATTATTTTTTTAAGGTTCTAGCTACACTTAGTGTGTGAATCTATATTGCTCTTTTTTACTAGCATGAGGAAAAGTATCCCAAAGTCCAAGGTTAGTGTCTAACAATATGCCAAGGAACAAATAGTGAAATAAGTTAATATTTCAAAGACATGAAACCACATGAGGATGCTTACTATGTAATATAATGAATTTATTTTGATATCTCTAATCAAGAAGGTTAGGTGCGAGTGCCATCAACCTATGTGCTCGATTTATCTTTCTTTGACTTTCTAAAAATTGAACTTTCCTACAAAACCCCATGACCATGGATTTATTTAGGCTATATAATTTCTATCAAAGGTATTGAGATATAAACATTCATTAATTAACTAAAAATCCAAATCCTTTATCACATTATTCATTAAGGAAATATTATTCATGATGTACCCAATGTATCATACTTTTCTTTGAACATATTTCATCATATTTTTCATCAATACATCAAAGTACGCAACTCATAACATTAATTAATAGTAATATTAATGTAGAAGGACCAGTACACATGTATATATATTGGAAAATCCAATGACATATATAAATTTGGATTTCCTAATGCTGGCTCTTGTTTTTTAATTTCCTACACTGAAAATTATGAAGTATGTGCACCATAATAAGCTACCTCGAATTACTATGAGTCTACAACCATAATATCCTATATAATTTGTGTCCCTAAAATGATTTCATCTAGACATGGAACATATATTTAAAATATTATAATGGAACTTCCTTGTTTTCATCATATCGAGGAACTACTGTGACACTTAGGGGGGAAGTTACTCTTAGGAGATTATAACATACCATGTCGCACAAAAGAACAATCATTCTATGATAAGGAGTTTATTATTGTTAAAAATAATAAATACTATTTATATTAAAGTACATATAAGTTGGTTCTAGGGAACCATCTCAAACATAATATCACTTTCACAAGATCCAACTACTAACAACCTTCAGTTCTCTAACTATCACATGTTAATCATGATTCTTCTTAGATAAGACTTTATTCAAGGGATCCATCATGTTTTATTTTGTGGATACCATGCTTATTGAAACTTCACCACTCTGAGAAAAATCCCTCAAGAGGTGATGCTTTTAGAGTCTATTCTTTGTTCATTGATGCGACCTTGTCTCTTTTTCAAGATCCACCACTGTAGTATTATCACAATATAATGTGATAGGGTCTTTTTTTATATGTACTAAATCAATATACAAGATAGATTTTTAAATCCAAATGGATTCTTTAGAGGAATAAAAATATTCTATATATTCATACTCTGTAATAGAATCGAAAAAACTAGCTGCTTTGAACTCTTCCACCTCATAGGTCCTTTGTTGAGATAGAAAACATATCTTAACTATGAATTCTGATAATTATGAAATATTTGAACACTAGTATTTGTATAACCCCTGATTACTAGGTCCTTAACTCTTCCATAAACTAGGAATATATCCTTATTTATTCATATATACTTAAGGATAACCTTAATAACATACCAATGATGTTCTCCTGGTTCATCTTGACATCTTCCTACCATGATTAATGCATAGGAAGCATTAATTATAGTGTATAACCTGGAATACATGATTGATCCTATCCCTGAAGCATATGAGATCTTAATCATTATATACTTTTACTATTGTTTATGAGGGTACATTAACTTTGAAATATGTATACCATGTGACACTGGAACCAATACCATATTGAATCATTCCATACTAAATATATTTAATATCTGGTCAATGTATATACCTTGTCTTTTCCAAGAAGCCTCTTAGATCTATGATGAATGATCTTGATCCCTAGAATTTAGGGTACTTAGCCTGAGTCCTTTATAGAGAAACACTTATTTAACTAGTATTTAATAGACTGTGAGATTGGTATGTTGTTTAAAATTAGTAACATTTCATCGATATATAATACCATGATAATGACCACATTCCCACTAAAATGCTTGTAAACACATGGATCAAATTCATTCTTGATGAATCCAAAATAATTTATAGATTCATCTAATCTAATGTTCCATGACTTGGATGCTTGATTCAATCTATAAATGGATCTGTGAAACTTGAATATCTTTTTGGCATCACCTAGAGTCACAAGCCCTTCTGGTTGTGTCATGTAGACATCTTTCTGAAGGTTCCCATTAAGGAAATCTATTTTGTAATCAATCTGCCAAATTTTATTTTCATGGTAATATGTTATAGAAAGTAGAGTTATGATGGATTTAACATGGAATTAGTGATAATGTTTCATCATAGTAAATTTTTTTGTGTGTTTAAACACTTTATCCAATAATCTTACTTTACTGGTACTTACTCTACCTTTCATGTCTAGTTTTATCTTGAATACCCATTTTCACTCAATAAGATTTTCATCAACTGCATTGTTGACCAGAACCCAAAATTAGTTTTGATACATGTAATCCATTTCAAAATTCATGGAATCCTTCCATATTGCAGCTTCTGATATCCCTAATACCTCTTTATGGAGAGAGGTTTATTATTTTCAACCAATAATGATTCATCATCTTTGGTGACTAAAAAACCATATCTCTTTGGTTATCTTACCTCCTTGGTGCTTCAATATATTATTTTTGTTTCAAGAACAACTTATTCCATGGGGACCTATGGAATATGGTCCTATACCAACTCTTGTGTATCTTGATAATCAACTTCATCAAAACCAATCTTACTGCCACCATCCTTCTTGAAGATGATCTCTCTCCCAATAAATACTTCTTGTATGGTATTAGTCAATTTATTATCTGAGGGGTTATATAGGCACTATCCCTTTATTTTCTTAGTATAACCTATTAAGATACACTTTGTGCCCTAGGGTTCTAGTTTGTTTCCTGATAAGTCCTTAACAATAGCCTCTCAATCCCATTCATGTGCATGTGACAAAATGAGTTTCTTTTCACTCTATAACTTGAAGAGAATTATGTTTTCCACTTTAGTTGGAACTCAGTTTATAGTGTATTGTTTATTTTTTAATGAATATCCCCAAAATAATAATGGAAGATCTACATGAATCATCATTGACCTTACCATATAGATAAAGGTATAGTTCCTCCTTTCACTAACACCATTACATGGTAGTGTGTAAGGTGGAGTGAGTTGAGATAGAATTCCAAACTCATATAGAAAGTAAAAAAATTCTTGGTTTATATATTCAACACCTTGTTCTTATAAAATATTATTTATCTTATTTACAAGTTAATTCTCTACTTCATTATTGAATTATTTTAATTTTTTAAAGGACTCAAACTTATACCTAATCAAGTATACATAACTATATCTACTCAAGTCATTAGTAAATGTTATCAAGTAAGAATACCCACATCTAGATTATACTAGAAATGGTCCCCACATAGTAGTGTGTAAAAATACTAGAATATTTCTGACCCTATCATCATTTCCATTGAACGGTGGTTTGGTCATTTTTAATTGTAAAAAAGTATGACATATTTCTAGTGGTTTTAGCTCAAAAGAGTCTAAATAACCATATTGACATAAATTTTTTGAATACTTATCATTTAAATGAACATTATATTGATGCCACAACTAGGTGTTATATGTGTTATGTGAATTAGATTCGTTATAAAATTCTAATACATGGTTTTTTTAATTTAATACATAAAGACTATTATTTAAATGTTCTATATCACATCATATATTGCCTTTATTAAAGAAAAAACATTTATTTCCAAATTAAAAAATAAAACCATATGTATTAAGGAAAGATACAAAAATTTTATTCTTAGTAATAATTGGTATGTAATAAAAATCTCTTAAAACAAATACCATTTATATTTTTAATGAAAGTTACTAATATCCAATGGATAGAGCAGCCAACCTCACACCATTGGCAGCTCATAGATCCACATCTCCTATGGAAATGTTTTGGATTCAACTTGGTTCCTCTATTTGGATTCAAATGTGAGTACCACAAGTTATATTTAGTACCCAATGTGTAGATAGTAAAATATTACACTCAATAACGAACGAACATTTAGTTTCCCCTTGATTATGGGTGTAGTTACTATTCTATTATGAAAAAAATACTTCTTTATTTTCCTTTTCATGCATCTGGATCTTTCTCTTCTTTCACGAACTATGTTTGAGATATTTAGACTTGTTATAATTTTTGGGCCCATTTGTAAGAACCCATATCTTCTTTTCAGTTATGGATCTTGTTTTCTAGTGTTTTTGAGAAAAGGGGAGGTTTTAGAAATTTAAGGAGTACATGCCGTGTACTTAAGAGTACACGCTGTGTACCCTGTAGCCGTGGGTAGCCGTGTACTGGATGTGTAACGGTTGAGTACATTGCTATGTGGGGTGACCTAGAGACTGCTTAAAGTGGGGCTTAGTAAAAGAATATACACGCCGTGTACTTTTAAAGGACACACAATGTACTTTTAGTTTTAATTTATTACATGGAACGAGGTCATGTATAATTTACCTAATCATATTCCTCTCAGCTAGTCTCGTCCATGAGCGACGGATATCGTTGATTCTTCCCAGAGCCCCCGATCGACTGTCCGTACTCTAAATCAACTGCCATCGATTGTGTTGGAATCTCCATGATAAGCTCTTATTTCTTGTAGAGCCTCATCTCTTGATTTCTCCTCTCTCATGAGATAACCTTGGTTTAAAATTTGGGATGTTTTTGTAGATCTAAAATGTTCTCAGTCGATTAAAAGGCTGAGGTTAAACTATATCGATCGTACAACATCAAGGTTGGTGGTTTGTGCCTTTCCGTAAATTTTCTTTTAATTATATGTGAAAAAGTGCCAATACCCTAGTTTAGGGTATTGTGTGTTTAGGGAGTTTAACACTGTTAATGTTCACCTTGGATTTTTTTATTGAGTATGGGTTTTTTTATTGTAATTAGGGTTGTTTAACTTTCTATGGATGTGTTTTCCCATGTTTGATTTGATATTGGACGTTGGGTCTAGAATAGCCTTCTAGGCTGTTAGGATCTCCATGCCTTGTGTCATTAGGATGGAGTTGATATTATATGAAATGATGATGATATGCATTGTAGTTTCTTAGCCATGTAGTATTTGTGATTTACCTTGGCTGCTGAATATCGTTGTGTAGGATTTCTTTACATAGGGCTGTGGGAACCTGGTGTAGTGATACCATAGGGGGAATTAACATTGAGGGCTTCCCCATAGTGTCTATTGTACTTTTCATGCTGCAAGACCATAGGGGGGATTGATGTTTAGTTCTCCCTTAGAGTGTCTATAGTTATCATTATGAGACCACATGGGGAATTGAAATTGAGTGATTCCTCAGAGAGTCCGTAGTTTATTTTTAAAATACAATGGGGGAATTGACGATGAGTGCTTCCTCAGAGAGTCTTTTTTTTCATGAGACCAAAGGGGTTAGACTGTGTGAGCTATCCCATGAGGTCGATATATCTTTATTTTTAAATGATAAGTAGAACCAGAGGGGTTAGGCTATGAGAACTTTCCTAGAGGTTTACTTGTGAATGATTGGATGATTAATTAATAAATGTAAATGAATGTAGTTGAAATTGTAGGACTGTTTACTTTTGAGTACTTTCTTATTTATTACTTCATTTTTCATTTTGGCCTAATATATATATTCACTAACATTTAGGCATAGATATTTGGGTGGTTGCCTACTGGGATTTGTCTCACACACTATTTAGGTAATGCTTTTGGGACCAAACAGATTATATTATTGTAGGGATAGATAAGGGTAAGCACCATTATACTTCAGGGTCTTAATTGCTGTGGAGCTAGGAAGAATGAGAACAAGCTGAGGCTTGCGATGCTGTTGGAGTTATTTACTTGTTTTCCTTTTTTACTTTGGTTTAGTACTGTATTCCAGCAATGTGACTAGTTTGGATGTTTTCCTAGATACTTGTGACATGCATCATTGTTTATATATATGCTGCAGTTGTTTATTTATTTTTCAGTCTTCCTCTATTTACTGTTGCATGTTATTATTACTACTTTCACAACTATTATCTATTTATTTTTGATGTGTTACTCTGCTAATGAGGGCATAGTTTCCCCACAATCACACCTAAGGCCCTCGCTGCTAGTCGGCAGCCTCTGGCATTCAGGAAAATTCCCTTGAGTCCATGTGAAGAACTGGGTATGGGGAACCTTTGGGTGGTACCCATAACAGGGACATTACAAGGTGGTATTAAAGGAGGTTCTTTTTTTATTGACTTACTGTTTGGATCCTATAGCCATGGATAAGAAGAAATATGTAGTTGGTAATAAGTTGTGCCCAGGAGTATCTAACCTGTGTACAGGGAAAATCTAATTTACCTTGATTGTTGAAATTTTTCTAGTATTTCAATTATTACAGTTGATTTGATTTCACCATTGGGTGATTCACATGTTTTGTGCTGTTATTGTTGATATTTTTGAGGTTCTATTTCTATTGCAACCTGATGAGATGAGGGTATTCCATCTTATGCATCATATAGGCACTTTCTAGAGATCACAAGTCATTCATTCTTGTCATTCCATTTTGGGTGTATTATCGATTTCATGTTGTTTTAATATATGTTGTGCAAGATATGCATGATGTTGTGATATATTACTTGATATAATAACTTCTATTTGATAGGGTATTGGATTTTATAAGGTTTAGTTTGAATGAGTTCCAAAATTTGGTCCCTGAGGTGTTATGGGCCATCATGGATTGAAATTTGGTGGATAATTGCACTGTTATGCTTGTATATGACATGAACATGATGAAAAGCTTTGGTTCACGGGGAGTATGGGCCCCCACATATCAGAATTTGGCACTTTAATGTTTTTTTAGTGTTTTAATGGGTTCCAGAGTAGTTTCTGAGGCATACTATCTAGAAAAACCTAGAATACACGGTGTCTATTGATGAATACACGATGTGTATTGATAAATATATGCCATGTATCCTTCTGTTTGGGAAGGAAAAACTTTTCTTACGTATATACCATGTACTTTGAGTACATGACGTGTTGTCTTTAACTACATGACTAACCGTGTGAGAAAAAACATAGGGTTTGAAAACCTTTGGTGGAACATGCTGTGTACCGGACGTGCACGTTGTGTTGTAGAGAACATGTATCTGGCCATGTGACTAACAACACAGGTGGATGAAGATTAGCTAGTACACACTATGTCTGTCATGAAAACTCCATGTAGTTTTGTTCTAGGTGAACTATGTGTTTTATCCATGTAGAGGAACTCATGGGGGGGGGATGATTCAAGTACACACCGTGTCCAAGGAGAACACACCATGTGTATGGGGTGTCACTTGACCAGTGTTGGAAGGAGAACACACCCATGTAAAGGCTTAAGGGAACACACCCATTGTTTTGCCCATGGTTTTTGGGTCATTACATTTGGTGTCTGATATTTTAAGAATTTCGGCCATTTTCCTTATAAAATAATGTTTTACACTCACCTTTTCCAAAAACCATGGGTTTTCTTGTGGTTTTTATTAGTTTAATGTGTGGTGTCCCAAACCTAAATAATAAATAATTTTCTCCCTTTTCCTATATAAACCCACCCAAGCTCCCACTTCCTCTTCACTCAAAGCCTTTGGAGCTAGACCAAACTATACCATACTCCATCTAGAATCCTCCCAAGGTTCCATAAGCTCTCAAGAATCCTCTTTCAAGCCCCTAACAAGCCTTTCGGATCACACTTCCAAGTAAGGGATTCCATCCTTTCTCATTTTATCCAAGGTTTTTAATATTGTTATGCCATTTTATTTTCAATTATAAATATTTGGGTATGATTTATAAATTCAAACATACTTACCTACTTATATTGGAATGATGAGATACCCCTTTCTCTCTCATTAATGCCTCCCATGTGCACTTGTTACAGTGCTGAAATTCCGTAAGGGATTTCTTCCTTTCTCATTTTTGTCCAATTTTCATTAAGTTGTTATGACATTTTTTTCAATTAAAATTGTTGGGGTATGATTTATCACCTCACCCATACTTCCCTATTTATGTTTGAATTATGGTATACCCATTTTACTCTCATCAATTCCTCCCACGTACACCCGTTACTATGCTAAAATTCCGCAAGGAATTTTTCTCTCCTCATTTACATTCAAGAAATTATTTTTTATTTTGAATATAAATTCCATTACATATGTTGGGAAATATATCTATATGACCCCCTTAATTTACATTTCATGCACATATGATGAGACACCCCTTTCTATCACATCAACCATTTTTATTAATTCTTACGTCACACCGTTATGCGACTGAAATTGCACCGTGATTTTCCCAATCCAAAGTCATTGTGTAGTGAATACCATGCCAATTTCTCTATTAAAGGTATTAAACTTTATGAACATTTAATTATTGATTATAGAGTTTCATGTATGAATTAAACATTCATTTATCATGGAATAAATGATGATATTTCATTATTCCATGTTGTAAGATCCATGTGGCCCACTTATGCATGAAATGAATCATTTAAGAAGGGTGCACCCTGATAGCGCTCCAATGAATTGGGTAAATATTAGTATCATGATATGTCAAGTGAAATGAGGTTTTAATCATGCTAATTAAAGTGCAATGAGGCTTTACTCAAGATCAATGTGCAATGAGCCTTGGCTCATTCTAATACCATGCTAAGTGTTGTTTCCACATTTCCATGGTATGATAATCATGATATTCCATGCCTTTATGTTATTGTATCTCTTATGATCCTTTGATATTCCTATTTCCTAAAATTTATTGTATTCTTTATGTTATTCCTTGTTTAATCCATTACTAGGCTTTATATCTCACCCTTTTTTATACATGTCCTCAGGTTATCCCATGCAATGCTAAGTATGAGGGAATGTAGTAGTCATGTAAAGGAATTTTTCAATAAAGATGTTGTGTTTCATGTATTAAGTAGTTATGTAATATTCATAAGCCCCAAATACACTAGACCTATCAATCTTCTATGTTTCATCTAGGGAATATTTTATGTAATAAATCATGTTTAAGTGTGTAATAAAGAGCAGGTTTGTTATATGATGTATCATAGGATATGTTTTTTTTTATTTTTGGGATTAGGATTATAAAACCCTAGTGAAAGCCTTAAGGATAAGAATAAGTATAATAAAAAATACCTAAATTTTGGTGAGTATTAATTAAGTGGATTATGAAGCAAATAAATCCCTGTCTGGATACGAGTAGGTAGAGGAGACTCTGGCATAGATGTACCTAGGATCGAAAACTAGGACAAGGAGTTTCGGGCTTGACCTGGGGTATCCTGGAACACAAAAACAGGCTTTTCTACACTCTTTTTTACAACACTCCCTGGGGATATGCTTTGGTAGATTCACAAGTTCAGTATGAATCACTTTTAAGGGAAAAAATGCCCCTATGAATAAATGTTGGGAAGTAGATCATGGCTAACAAAGATTGAAGCCTATAGATTCATAAGTCAATGAAATAAAAGTTATTTATAATTCATCTATTTTTGTCTTTGAATTATCCTTTTTGTGTTACCCATAACTTTCTTTTATTATAGCCAATGGCCAGTAATAGGAGGACTCGGGCTAACAACTGATGCGAAGATCAATGTGACGACTGTTCTAATGAGATGCCCAATCCAATGGGAGTGGGAATCGTGAAATTTGTCATGATAATATCTCAGTTAACTCAAGATTTGAATATCAACATGGGTCTAGAGGAACATTCAACCCCCCATAATAAAGAAAAAGTCACTATTGAGAGCTTCATTAGACAAAGGCCTCCTACTTTTAATGGATCATCTGATCCCTCAATTTCCAAACAATGGATCAAATCCATTGAAAAGATCTTCTCCATACTTAAATGTTCCGAACAAGAGATGGTTTTTCTGGATGTTTATCGTATAGAGGGTGGAGTTGATCAATGGTGGAGATTGATCAAAAATAAGAAGTCTAAGGAGGAGATCGAGGTGTTAGAATGGAAGTATTTATAGAATATGTTTGTTGATAAATATTTTCCACACACCCTCCAACTTAAGATGGAAAGGGAATTCTTTGATCTCAAAAAAAAGACGATGAGTCCATCGGAGCATACAAGGAAAACTTCACAAGGCTTGCATGATACGCCTCTATCTTTTTCGTTACCCCCGAATTCAAGGTTGAACACTTCTTTGGTGGGCTAAAACCTAGCCTACAGAAATCTCTGGTGATCCGTTACTTTGATAGCTATGTGGAAATTGTATGATGTTCCTTCAAAGTTGTAATGGAGATCGGCGAATCTCAGGGTTATCATAGGGATAAGAAGCATAAGGTGGACTTCAATTTTGGTGGTCCAATGGATAAATACAATTGTCCTAAGAAAATACATCACCCCACTTGACAAAGGCGTGGAAATAATCACCTCAGAAATTTCCTGAAGGGGATGAGGAAATGATTTAGGTGTGGAAGAGAAGGGTACCTAGCCGTTAACTGCAGACAAGAAAAACCTATAGCTGTGAAAGAGGAGTGGAATTCTCTGTTCGACCCTCAATGCATTGTTCATTGCTTCAACTACAAAAAACCAGGGCACCTTGCAAATCAGTGTTCTAAGCCAAGAATTTTCGGAGGAATCCAACAACCTTCAAGGTAGTAAGGGTGAGATTTTTCTATCACTACCACCGAACAAAACTTTGACAATGAAGTGGTGACAATTATGCTAGTTATTCATTCAAGAATAGTGAATTTAATTTTTGATTCTGGTTTTATGCATTTTTTTGTATCCCAGAATCTTAGTATACCAATCCCAATACCACCACAAATCATGGAAGTAAAGATGTCATTGAGTATAGAAAATGGAGAAATCATTGAATCCCATGAATATAAATCCTCCCTTGTCATAATCGACGGATTGAACTTCCTGGTGAACCTCATCATACTCCCTCTGGTGTAATTTGATGTAATTCTCAACATGGATTGAATTCCCTTTTATAGATCCAACATAAATTACTGTGAGAGGGAAAACACTCTCCATATGGCGAATCAACCCCTAATTTTGTACAAGTGCAAGGAGGAGGATGAATCTTCTTTAGCACCATCATTTAAAGGGTGGATAATAATTCCCTTAGAGTATGTATATCTAGATCATATGATTGATTCTAATAAAGTAACCATCCTTGAAGACATTGATATTGTTAGGGAATTTGTTGAAGTGTTTCCTGAGGGATTTCTTGATCTTCCTCCTAGAAGAGATGTTGAATTCTCAATTGACCTTATACCTAGGGCGTTGCCAATATCCAAGAATCTATATAGAATGGATGTTGTGGAGCTTGAGGATTTAAAGAAACAACTACAAGAGAATTTGGATAAAGGGTTTATATGCCCAAGTGCTTCACCATGGGGTGCTCCAGTCCTCTTCGTCAAGAAGAAGGATGGGTAAATGCACCATTACATTGATTATCGTGAGCTCAAAAAAATCATGATAAAGAACAAGTATCCTCTTCCATGAATTGATGACTTGTTCGATCATCTATGTGAAGCATAATACTTCTATATGGTAGATCTATGGTTGGGATATTACCAAGTAAGGGTGAAGAAGGAAGATATCCACAAGACTACTTTTCATACAAGGTACAACCACTATGAATTCATAGTAATGCCTTTTGGACTCACTAACGCTCCAAAAATCTTCTTGTACTTGGTGAAGATTATTTAGAGAATACCTAGAAATTTTTTTGTAGTCTTTATAGATGATATTCTAATATATTCCAAAACCAAGGAGGATCATGAGGAGAGTCTAAGAACTGTACTAGTGACCTTGTGAAAGGAGAAGCTCTATGCAAAGTACAACAAGTGTGAGTTATGGTTGAAGGAGGTTTCATTATTGGGCCATATCAACACAAGTAATGGGATATGTGAAGATCCCTCCAAGAAAGCTACAATTGAGGGATGACCAACGCCAACATTGGTAAATTATATCCATAGCTTCCAAGGGTTAGCTGGATATTATTGCCAATTTGTGAGAAAATTTTCACAATTGTCAAACCCTCTTACCAATCTAACATGGAAGGGATTAAAGTTTTCTTGAAGTGATGAATGTGAAGAGAGATTCAAGGAGTTTAAAAGGAGGCTTATCACTACACCTATGCTCACTTTACCCATAAGTGGAGAACTTTTTGTGGTATTAAATGATGCTTCAAAGAAGGGCCTAGGCTGTGTGTTGATGAAAAATGACAAAGTCATTGCCTATTCTTCAAGGAAATTGAATTTTCATGAGAAAAACAATCCAACAAATGATCTAGAGTTGGATGAAGTGATCTTCACTTTTAAAATTTAGCGGCATTACCAATTTGGGGAGAAGTGTGAAATATATATGTACCACAAAATCCTTAAGTATATATTCACATAGAAAGATTTGAACATGAACCAATGAATATGGTTAGAGATGATCAAAGACTAGGACTGATCAATCCATTTCCACCCTGGGAAAGAGAACAAGGTGTCAGATTCTCTAAGTAAAAAGGAACCAACGATTTTATCATTGATGAGAATTGAAAAGGATCCAATATTATAAGATTTGATGAAGATGGACATGGTAATCATAAAGAAGGGAACATCATCAATCCTTTCACATATGATTTCTCAAATATATCTTTTGGAAAGGTTAAAGGATGTTTAAAAGGATGATGTTGGAATTTAGAAGAAAGTGGAAACTATCGAAAAAGGGAAATCCTCAGAGTTAAATGTTAATGAAGAAGGAATTGTGAGATTTTGGAAAAGACTATGTGTTCCATCAAGTCGGGAGCTGAAGAAGGAACTTTTAGATGATGCACATAGTTCAAATTTCACTATTCACCTAGGAAACATAAAGATGTATCAAGATCTCCAAGAGCGTTGTTGGTGGGATAAAATGAAGAAGGAGATTGACGAGTATACATCAAAGTGCGTGGTGTGTCAGCAAGTGAAGGATGAGATGCAAAAGTCTAAGGGGATGATGAAACCATTTCCCATACCAGCATGGAAATGGGAGAACATCACCATGTACTTTGTCACCAGACATTCTAAGACATCCAAAGGAAACAATGATATATGGGTTATTACAGATCGTCTTACAAAGAAATCACACTTCTTTGCAATTTAGGAGGATTTCTCACTGGATCAACTGAAGCATATATACATCAGAGACATGGTAAGGCTGCATGGAGTACCACTATCTATTATATATTATAGAGATCCAAGATTCACCTATAAGTTTAGGAAGAGTCTTAAACATGCTATTGATACTGAGCTGAACCTCAGTACAACTTATCATTCTCAAACTGATGTCCAATCTGAACATAATATCCAAACACTTGAGGTCATGTTGAGAGTGTGCTCAATGGATTTCAAAAGATGATGGGATCAACATCTCCCTCTTATTGAGTTCTCTTATGACAAAAATTTTCACTCAAGCATCCAAATGAATCCTTATGATGCCTTGTATGGGAAGAGGTGTAGAACACCAACATGTTGGGATGAATTTGGGGAGCGAAAACTCCTAGGTCCAGAGATGGCTGAAGAAATGGCAGAGAAGGTTAAGACCATCCAACAACACATTAAAGTTGCTTAGATTCGACAAAATATATATGCTGATAATCATCAAAGAGACCTAGAGTGTAATCTCAGAGACATGGTGTTCCTCCTTATATCACTGTGGAAGAGAGTTATGAGATTTGGTAAGAAGGGAAAGCTTAGTCCAAGTTACATCGGCCCTTTTGAGATCCTTGATCGCATTGGAATAGTGGCCTATCAAATAGCACTCCCACCAAACATATCTCAATTACATGATGTATTTCATGTATCACTCTTGAGGGATTACATACCTGACCCATCGCATACACTCAATCCAGATGTGGTACCATTAGAGAATGACCTCTCCTTTGAAGAGAAGTCAGTGAAGATATTAGATTGTAGAGAGAAATTTCTACGAAATAAAACAATGCCGCTCGTCAAGGTGTTATGTAGAAACCAGAAGTTTGAATAAGTGATGTGAGTATAAGAGGAAGAGATAAAGCAGAGTTACCCACATCTGTTTTAGTTTGGGAACAGAAATTTCAAGGGTGAAATTTCTTATGGGGGCAAGATTGTAACGACCCAAACTTTCATTAATGAAAATTCCTCTTGATATAATTAAATGTCTTATTGTGTAAAATGGTTATATAAAATATTAACTTATTTGGTTTTATGTTTTTGTATTTTAAAATACTGTTAAAAATTGTGACTATTTCTAATATAGCCGTTGAACAGTGATCACATGATTATTATAAATATAGGGCTTTAACAAATCCAATTTACCCAGACAAAGGAAGTGATGGCCTCATCCCATAGAATTTCCCCGTACAAATCCCATTTTTTAGTGCTTGGAAAGGTGGTGGCATCATTGAGCTTCTCTATTGACCAAACCCAATCCGAGATTCAACATGTTAAGCTTGAATAGAACCACCTTTGGGAGAAGTGGAAGTTGATAGAGATAACCACACGAGCGATGTTATCTGAGCCACCCCAAGAGTCTATCACCATTTCACAACTTACCCTTCAGTCTTATGCGGGTGTTATAAGGGGTTATGTAATAGGACCCTAGCACTATGATTATGTGCATTATTTTTTTTATATAATAAATAATATATATTCATTTTATTATTGTTACTTAGTAATTAGTTTTTAAAGAACAAATTATATTTTTGGTTAATATTCAATATTTTTTTATGAATGAATGGAATTTTGAATTAAATAATATTTTAATAAAATATTATTACTAAATTAATTTTTATTAAATATAAATTATCATATAATTTTTATGAATACAATTGTAATTTTTATTAGGGTTTGAAAGCTATTTTTGTCAAAACCCTTGAATTTTTGATAAATCTCAGTTTTTATTTTAAAAGTAAAAATTCACATATTTATAAAATTATTTATATGAAATAAATATTATTTTTGGAATAAGGACATTGAAATTATCCAATGGTGATTTTTTCATATTTTTTTGAGATAGTCAAGTTTTTGGGTAAAAATTAAATACCATTTAATTATATAATGTGTTTTATGACATCATAATGACCCAATAGTGATGTAATAAAATACTATAACTTAGATGTTCGTCAAATATATGTTTTACCATTAAAATAATATGATTTTAGTTTTTTTATTTATTTTACAAAGCTTTAGTGGACCCTCCAAGACTTATAAAACATTTTATCTTTTTAAATTTATTTCCTTGAGAGTGTGATTCACCTACACATAATCAAGCCCTATATTTTAATAAGTTCGGACATTGTACTTATAAAATAATGTTTCCACTCCCATTTGGAAAAAACCATGGGCAGAAACCATGGGTTGGTTTGTGGTTTTGACTAGTTTAATGTGTGGTCTCCCAAACCTAAATAATAAAGAATTCCCTCCCTTTTCCTATATAAACCTACCCAAGATCTTACTTCCTCTTCACTCAAAGAATTTGGAGCTTGGTGAAACTCTTCCCTCCTCTCTCTATAATCCTTATAAGGTGCCCCAATCTCTCAAGAAGCCTCTCTTAAGCCCCTCCTAAGCCTTTGGGATCACACTTCCAAGTAAGGGATTCCTTCCTTTCTCATTTTATCCAAGTTTCTTAATATTGTTATGCCCTTTTATTTTCAATTATAAATATTTGGGTATGATTTAGAACCCCCACCATACTTCTCTAATTATATATTAATTATGAGAGACCCTTTTCTCTCTCATTAATTCTTCCCATGTGCACTCGTTACTATGCAAAAATTCCGTAAAGGATCTTTTCCATTCTCATTTTTGTCCAATTTTATTCAAGTTGTTATGCCCTTTTATTTTCAATTAAAAATGTTGAGATATGATTTCCCACATCCCCCATACTTCCCTATTTATGTTTTAATGATGAGATACCCCTTTCTCTCTCATCAATTCCTCCCATGTACACCCGTTACCATGCCGAAATTCTGTAAGAAATTTCTCTCTCCTCATTTACATTCAAGAAATTATTTGGTATTATGAATCTAAATTCCATTACATTTGTTGGGAAATGTATTTATATGACACCCTTACTTTCCATTTCATGTTCATTTTATGAGACACCCCTTTATCTCTCATTTACCATTTTTATGAATTCTTATGTCATGTTTTTATGCTTCTAAAATTGCACTGTGATTTTTCTCAAGCCAAAGTAATTGTGTAGTGAAAACCATGACCATTTCTCTATCAAGGGTATTCAACTTTATGCACATTTACTTATTGATTATAGAGTTTATTGTATGAATTCAACATTCTTTTATCTTGGAATAAATGATGATCTTTAATGATTCCATATTGTATGATCAATGTGGCACACATATGCATGAAATGAAATATTTTAGAAGGGTGCCCCCTAATAGAGCTCCGATGCATTGGGTAAAGATTAATATCATGATATGTAAAGTGAAATGAGGTTTTACTCATGATAATTCAAGTGCAGTGAGGGTTTACTCATGCTCAATGTGCAATGATCCTGGGCTCATGCTAATACCATGTTAAGCGTGGTTGAAACATTTCAATGCTATGATAATCATGCTATATCAAAAATTTATGTTCTTGTTTCTATTATGATCAATTTATATTTATATTTCCTTACATGTATTGTATTCTTCATGTTTTGTCTTGTTTACTCCCCAACTGGTCTTTATAGCTCTCCCTTTTTTATGCATGTCCTCAGGTTATCCCATGCAATGCTAAGTGAGAGAGTATGTAGTGGTCTTGTAAAGGAAGTTTTCAATAAAGATGTTGTGTTTCATGTTTTAAGTCATTATGTAATGTTCCTACGCCCTAAGGACACTAGACCTATCGATCTTCTATGTTGTATCAAGTGAATATTTTATATAATAAATCATGTTTAAGTGTGTAATAAAGAGAAAGGTTGTTATACCAGACATGGATGGTCAGAAACTACTAGTAGATCCTCCCGTCGTGCTTGTCTTGGAACCAACCATCATTCCAGACATAGGTGCTGATGCAAAGTTATGATAAGGCTTCATGAGGTTTATGAAAACCTTACATGGAGTACTACATCTTTCCCCGTTTATGGTGGAGTTGACGTGTGTTTTTCAGCAGCAACATCCTCCCACCTTCTTAGGGGATGGAGAAACTCAGGATGAAGTGTCATGGTTAGAATCCATGATGCTGATCATTGAGCATCTAGAGACGCCTCCCTAGAGGAGGGTGAATCTCACTACCTACATGCTTCGAGATTCCTCTAGGAGATGGTGGGATGTGATCTCACAGGTGGGCTGCCAGCAGGTTATAGCGTGGGATGAGTTCCAGCATACTATCAATGATTACTACTATTCATAGACTTTGAGGGCCGAATGAGCCTGGTAGTTCCTAAGTTTGGTGTAGGGTACTCTCTCAGTCATAGAGTATTCTTCTCATTTCATAGATCTACAACACTTCACACCCATTCCAGGGGTGATGTGTTATTCTTGGCGAGGAATTTTTAGGATGGTCTCAGGCAAGACATCCAATATCTGGAGAACATATTTAGGTTGACGACCATATCTTCCATAGTCAACCAGGCGCTGATTAACGAGCGCAACCTGCGGGATTCTTGAGCTATTAGCCCCGGAGGTTCAACATCCAGAGTTGTTGCTTCTCCGGATGATAGTAAGAAGCGTCACATGGATTTTACTCATAGAGATCTGACTAGGAAGGATATACCTTCATGTAACCAGGTGTTATGCTACTAGTGTGGGAAAGGCGGGCACATAAGGCCACATTACTCGAGAGACCCAATTGAGTGCCAATCTTGTGGAAAGATGGGTCATCTTCAGCATTTGTGTCAGTTATTCTCACCAGAAGTGGGTGGCAATGGTTCTTCTATGACTCCTCGTTTAGGAGAAGGACCACTAGTTTCTCATCAATTTGGGAGTTGGTGTTTGTCCGTCCGTTCAGGCCGAGGTGGAGGTCATGGACGTGGTAGCCAGTCGCCAGGCTTTTAGCGTCAATTGGGTGGTCAGGCAGGGTTGTAGGGATATGATGTAAGTTAGACTTTTGCAGTGGAGCATATTTAGTAGGAGCCGGATCCTGGACCCTCTACAATTATAGGTACGATACTAGTTGCCTCAGTTTTATATTCTCCACTTTTTTATATAGGGGATTCCCATATTTTCATATCTTTTGTGGTTGTGGAGAGACTTGGGCTTTGTATCTTTACTTATTCTAAGGTCTTGACGCTTGACACTATGTTGGGGACAATAACTACTAGTGTGCATTAGTGTAAGGAGTTCCCTCTTGAGTTTGGTTGGTGTCACTTCTTATAGGAGCTCTATTTTCTAAAGATGACAGGCTATGATGTCATTATCAGAGTGGATAGGTTGGTTCCCTTCCAGACCGTGGTAGATTTCTATTGTTGTGGGGTGAGTTTTATGCCACCATAGGGCAATTTGTTTCTACATAAGGGCGAATGAGATGTCTAGGTGAGCAGAGTGGGAGCTGAGAATCATTGGTTGGGAGGAGTTATAGCCCAGATTTATAGTCTGTATCTGGATGATCAGTGGACTTCATAGATGAACTTTCCTCTAATGGTAGATCATTTTAGGAATGTATTTCCTGAGGACTTTTCAGGTTTGCCTCTGGAGTGAGAGGTAGAATTTTCTATTGATCTTTTGATAGTAGTAGCACCAGTGTCCAATACTCCTTATAGGATGGATAAAATAGAGTTACAGGATCTCAAGAAGTAGTTTTAGGAGTTGCAGGCAAAGAGTTTCATCCATCCCTGTACTTCTCCTTGGGGTTCACCTGTTCTGTTTGCAAAGAAGGTAGATGGTACCTTACCACATTGTTGTGACACGTCAAATTTATAGTTATTTGAAAAAGATTTTTTATTCTAGGGAATACCCTAGTCCGTCTCTCAAGGAGCGTTGGTGGATTTAGAGTGGGTATTTTTAATAATAAGTACTAAAATAGGGGGTGGTTTTGAAAATAGTTTTAGGATGAAATGAATTTATTGAAAGTTTAAAAGGTGAGAAACTAAATGAATTTTGAAAAATATGAGATAAAAGGGTTCATTGTGATTTCACTATGCACTTTCAGGTTCATCATTCTTAGAGATTAATTTAGGTTTGGAGAAATTATTTGGTTGAAATTAATTGGAATCCCTATTAATTCTTAAGCCATTATTTCATTGCTTGAAGAACCAAACCTTGACATAAAAATCATATTGACAAGGTCCAGAACTTTTTAATGGAATAAAATATTCCAAATAAAATTGAAATCTCAAGAAAGTGGGCAAGAAAAGTATTCTTTTGTTACCCAATCGGAACAACACAAGTCACACACTCAAAACCTCACGCCGATCGGTGAGAAATTAAGAGCATCTAATTCGCATGGATCAAAAAAAGCATTCAAATATTAATGTATTAAAGATACATGGAAATAAATGTTTTAACACCCAAATTAATCCAAAATAGTAGCTAATATATGCGTTGGAAATCCCTTGACATGTGTGTAGCTCCCCCACAATGAATGTCCACCATTTAGCTCGACATCGGGTGGAGAAGGAAGCTTGGGCATAACTTCTTCTTCATTCATGATACCCTATGAGGGTTGGGGCCTCCAGAACTTATAGTATGAGGGGAGGACTCTTCTGGAACTCAAAATTTTCACCAATTCACTCCTTGTCTGAACTTACCAAATGAGGTACCCATGGTTCT
Organism: Viscum album; assembly: GCA_963277665.1. NCBI lineage: Eukaryota > Viridiplantae > Streptophyta > Magnoliopsida > Santalales > Viscaceae > Viscum > Viscum album. The sequence goes on along the minus strand of OY728134.1, from coordinate 859,364,060 downwards.
CTTTTATAAAAAAATGGGATGTGGTTTTGGGAACACAGATTTTTTAAAACAACTTGTACCATTGTTTTTGTACTCCAATCTCTCTTCAATACCTTTTGAAAAAACTAGAAAGTTATGGCCCCACATCTTGGGTATCTCCACCAAACGTTTGGCTACATTTGAACACATACATCTAGATATATGGACAGAATATAGGACACAAATTTTGACACAATGCAGATTTAGTGGTCTGGACAGATCACTTCGGTTGGGCCCCTTAATAGCTGAATGTGTCTTGGTGTCTTCATAAGAGTTGTAGAAAATTAAACTTTGAACTAGTAAAAAACATATCATCCCATTTATATTCACATAGTATTTATACTCTACCCAATAATGGACAAATGTTCATGGAACTCATGCTGTTTTGGCCCATTTTCCCTCTAGATCATCTATGGGACCTCCAAATCACCTCCTCCTGCAATGGAATCATCAAAACAAGTAATATTTCCCTTTTAAACAGTGATAAAAACAAAATAAATGATTCAAAAATGGAATTAAATTTTCTATTATTTTTACAATTTTCAATATAATTTTTTTTAACACAGTGGTGTAAGGGTGAAAATGAAATAGTGAATCGTGGTGCGATCACACCCACACACCTAAACATTTACACTACTAAGAAAGGTCATATTTCCAAAAATTATGCATGGAGATATTCCAAACTTCATGAAGATTTAACACTCAATGAAAATTGAAAATGTGATAGGAATGTGATCAAAGTAAAAATCACACTATAGAGTTATTCTTAATGATCATGAAAAAATGTGTCTCATAAATTGTATCAGCATGAAATTATAGTAGATTGATGATACCACTTTGAGAAAGTAATCTTAAAGTCAACAGTGTCACTAAATCTCCATGTGTGTGTGTGGAAACCAGGTCATGTTATTCTTCCCACCTTTCTTTCCAGTAAATATAGGTTATTTTAAAACTTTTCTGCTTAAATGATTATGTCCACCGAACCTGTCCTACATCCTTTGAAATCAAATTTCAAGAACCACTTAATTAAGCATTCCTGGATGTCAAACATTTTATTCCCAACCTAGATATCTCCATATGATGTACATTTTATCACTCCCATCATTTATTATTTTTTTTGGAAATTTTGTACTTCTAACTAATCTCACACTCTTCACTGAACCCTTGTTTGATCTCATCATAACACTAATTGTAATAGTTATAACAAGATCAAAAGTCAAGGAAGGGTTGTTTTTGACTTTCCCAAGACACAAATCAATTTTTTTGAGGGCATACAACAGTCAGATAACAGGTATACATACGTAGGTCAATCCAGTACAGCAATGAAACAGATCAGATAAGGAATGAACATATGGAAAAATCATTTGGAAAATAGATAAATATTAACTTAACATATATTTACCTTCTATTAATTAAGTAAAAATCACACTTCATGGTTGGGTGAAAAATTGCGTGGAGAAATTAAGTTCCATAATTTTCCCTTGAACTACTCACATAAAGGGCACCATTTTTCTCAAAGGTTTCAAAATGATACAACTACTTATATCATCAACAAACAACCAAATTTCAAAATAAAGTCACACCACAATACTGAATTCTTGGAGAAATGCACATTTCATCAGCTTTTTTTGAATGTTAAGAAAACATGAAATATGAAAATTCCACATTTATTTTCAATTTCTTACATGATTAAATGGGCCTCATTTTCCTTGATAAGGCGGGAATAAAAAAAATTAACATTTTGGCCCAAAAGTGAGGGGGGGGGGGGAGAGGGGGAAATGGGAGAATGTAACAATACAATTCAAAAAGCTAAAAAGAGAAAAAGAAGAAAGATGATGAAAATTACTAACTAACCCAAGAATATACACATCCCCTCACACATAGAGTGTGCAATGTCCTCACTGTAATAAAATAGAATGTGAGAAGGAAGGATAAAACCTAGCGGGTTTCATTCATAGACTACTTCTTGAACTTAGAGTTCCTCCATCGGGGACTCTAGAAGGGCTTCATGGAAGTGATTCAGCCGCTGCCCATTGACAGTGAAGGTTTTCTTGGTTTCTTCATTTTGAACCTGAACAACACCAAATGGAGAGACATTAGTAATAGTGTATGATCCAAACCAGCGGGAACGAAGCTTACCTGGATGGAACTTCATCCTTGAATTGTAAAGGAGGACCTTCTTCCCAATGTGGTACTGATAATGAAGGATGAGACGATTGTGGGAAGCCTTGTTTTTCTCCTTACAAATCCTGGAGTTCTTATATGCATCTCTGTGAATTTCTTCCAGCTCCTGAATCTGTAACTTTCTTGGAGAACCTGCACCATAAAGATTATAATTTCATTGTTTGATGGCTCAATAGGCCTGATTTTCAATCTCAACAGGTAGGTGAAAACTCTTTCCAAACACTAGCCTATATGGTGACCTGCCAATGGGGGTTTTGAAAGCAGTACAGTAAGCCCATAATGAATCATCAAGTTGAAGACTCCAATTTTTTCTATTGGGTTAAACTGTTTTTTCAAGAATCTGTTTTACTTCTATATTTGACACATCAGCTTGAAAATTAGTCTGTGGGTGATAATCAATAGACACTCGATTCTCAAACCCATACCGACACAAAATAGATTTCATTATTCAGTTGTAGAAATGAGAATACTTGTCACTGATGATGAACCTATGTAAGACAAACCTACAAAAAATTTGGGTTCTCAAAAATTCCATGAATGCCTTAGAATCATCAGTCCTTATAGCTTGTGCCTCTACCCATTTTGAAACATAATCCACTACCAATATAATTTATAGGTTTCCAAATTAATTGGGGAATAGTCCCATAAAGTCAATGCCCCAAATGTAAAAAATGTCATGAAAGAGAAAGGGTTTTTGTGGAATTTCATTTATTTTAGATACTTTCCCCATTCTTTTATAGCAAGGACAAGATTTATAGAAGTCATGGGCATCCTAAAAAAATGTGGGCCAAAAAAGACTAGAATAGAGGACCTTTTGGGTAGTCCATTGGGGCCCAAAGTGGCCCCCACAAGCGGGAGTGTGGAAAAACCTAAAGATGAACTGAAACTCTCTATTGGGAAAACAACGCCTGATGAATTTATCACTACAGGTGTTCCAAAGGTAAGGGTCATCCCAAATGTACCAATGTGACGAATGTTTTATATGGCCATCCTAGTTTTTTTTAAATTAGTAGGAATGAAATATCCTACCAAATAATTTACAATTTCATAATACCAAGGAATAACATCTTGCACTTGGTATAGTTTCTCATCAGAAAACATATCATTTATTGGAAGATAGGGGGTTGAGTCAATGTATGAGGAAGGATGGATCCTACTGATATGATTAGCCACCACATTCTCTAATCCTTTTTTATCTCTAATTTCTAAATTGAATTCTAGAAGGAGGAGCATCCAGCGAATGAGATATGGTTTGGCTTCTAATTTCTTAAGGAGACACTGAAGGGCTGCATGGTCTGAGAATACAATGACTTTGGACCGCAAAAGGCATGACTGAAATTTTTCTAAGGAAAACATAATGGAAAGGAATTTTTTTTTCAGTTGTAGTTTAGTTTGCTTGTGCATGTTCAAAAGTACGTGATGCATAGGCAATGGCATGTGAAGCTCAATTAACCCTTGGTGATAAGACTGTACCAACTACATAGTTAGAGGTGTCACAAATGAGATTAAATGGTAAATCCCACCAACGTGGTTGGATTACCTGGGGTGATGTGAGACTTCATTTTAACTTATTAAAAGACACCTTTCATTCTTTATCAAAAACAAATTCTTTTTCTTTTTGGAGTAATCGGGAGAGGGGGAGTGCAATTTTACTAAAGTCATGAATGAAACCATGGTAAAATACAGCATGACCTAGGAAAGACCACACATCCCATACATTTTTGGGGAATGGTAGGGAAGAAATGACATCCAATTTTGATTTATCTATTTGGATACCATCACCAGAAGTGACTTGTCCTAAAGCTATACCTTATCAAACCATGAAATGGGATTTTTCATAATTTAATAGGCGATTCATTTCAATATAATGATGTTGGACTGAATAAATACTACTCAAATATTCATCAAAAGAGGAACCCAAAACATTAAAATCATTAATGAATAATTCCATGCAATTTTCTAGGTAAAATGAGAAAATACTAACCATGCATCACTGGAAAGTACCTAGATTATTGCACAGACCAAATGGAATTCTCCTATATGAAAATGTTCCAAAGGGGCAAGTGAAGGTCATCTTTTCCTAGTCCTTATGGGAAATATGGATCTAAATGTATCTAGAATACCCATCAAAGAAATAGTAGTGGGACTTACCCATTAGCCTCTGTTGCATTTGGTCAATGAATGGAAAATGGAAATGGTCCTTCCTGGTGTGTTGGTTTGGTCGGCAATAGTCTGTGCAGACACACCAACTATTCGGCACGCGAGTTGGAACCAATTCATTATTTTAATTTTTTATTACTTTAAGGCTAGTTGTTTTAGGAATTACTTGAATAGTACTAACCCATTGGGTGTCAGAGATGGGGTAAATGATTCCAGAAACCAATAATTTTGTTACCTACTTTTTCACAACTTCTAGGAGGTTTGGGTTTAGTCGACATTGTGCCTACGTCACCGGTTTAGCCTGCTCATTTAATAAAATATGATGTGTGTAAATTTATGGGATAATACTAGGAATGTCTGCAAGTTCCCATCCTAATGCTTTTTTATACCCCCTCAAAAGTTCAAGCAGTCACAATTCATTCTCAGGAGGGAGTGAACTAGAAATGATGACAGAAATCTTATTTCAATTCTCAAGATATGAATATTTTAAATCTTGAGGTAGTTGTTTTAGTTCCAATTAATGTGTATTTTTTATTTATGGAAGTTTTTGTGAAATTGAGAGGTCACTAATCTCATCTAACTGCTCAATGATATCATCCTCAGATGAGGAATGAGATTTTACAAGCTTAGCACTATCATCGATGGTCATTGGATCCTCAGTGTTCAAGAAATGATCAATTAATAAACATTCATGACACTTTTCTAGACTACTAAAATAATCAGTGCACAATTTATTACATAGAATTTCAATCAATAAAGAAAACTGATAAAGGGGATCAGAGGAAAAAAAAGTTGTTTTTTCAGGGGCAGGGAGTACATCAATTGAATTAACAGAGGGAGAGTAATGTTCTTATGAGGGGTGATTCATGGAATAAAGTATGTTAAAATGGACTATTTGACCACCAAATTTCATAGATAATATAACATTATAGACATTAATTATGGTTTTGGAAGTTTTCAAGATGGGTATCCTCAATATAATTGGGCCATGTCCATTCATTCTATCATCTTCCATTTTTAGTACTTAAAAATCAGTAGGAAAAATTAATTTTTTCACCCTCACAAGAACATCCTCTAACACACCAGAAGGGTGTGCGATACTCCTATTTCTAGTTGAACAACAATTCTAGTGGGCTTTAGTTCCCTAGCCTACAATGTAGAGTAAATGGAGTGAGGCATCACATTTATAGAATCACCTAAATCAAAAATAACATTGGAAAATTAATACTCCACTATGGTGCATGGAATCGAGATTGTCCTAGGATCATTGCACTTGGTGGGAAGTGATGGCTCTATCATTGCTGATAGGTTCCTCCCCAAGCTCACCTTTTCATTTCCATGAAGTCACTGTCACTGTGTAAACATCTCCTTCAGAAACTTTACATATCTTGGAATTTGTTTCACAACATCAATCAAGGGGATGTTTACATGCACTTTTTTGAAAGTTTCCAATATTTTATTATCTAGTTCTGTTTCCTTTTTTATAGTTTGGGTGGACCTTTGGGGAAATGTAAGAGGAATGTGTTGGCTAGAAGAATCATCGACATACACACTCTTTCCTTTGGTAGGTCTTATTTGAAGACATGGTTTTTCAACATTTGGAACATTTTTAATGGTTGGGATGTAGGTTTATTTAGGTGGTGATGACTCTAATGGAGGATTCATTTGACTTTATAGTTGTTTCACACTCCTAATGGTGATGGCACTAACATTTCATTTATCTCTAGGGTTGATTAATGGTTTATATGGTAGTTTACCTGACCCATAACTTTTAATTTTCCCCATCGAGTTAGCTAGTTGGCCTAATTGGGTCTCGAGGTCTTGTATGTCTGCTTGGGTAGTTTGCTGGAATTAGAGATTGTTGGCAGCCATTTGTTTCATCATATCTTCTAGGCTAGGATCAGGTTTTGGAGGGGGTTGTTGGAAAGGCCTTTGGGGTGGTTGAGGATTTATGGGTGGTGGTGGATGACTACTCTATCCCTGTTGGTTCCATTGTTGTTGAGGTTGGTTTGAATACCACCCTTTCCTATAAGCTAGGTTGTCTTTCCACATAGGGTTGGATGGATAGTAAGTTTCCTGCCTTAAGGGTTGGTTACAGGGGAGACCATGAAATATTGTATCACAACTCTCAAAATTTTCTCTGAGTTGGAGGCATTGGTCAGAATAATGGGTATCAGAAGAGCATATACCACAATGGATGGGAGCAGGGTATTAGGATTTTCCTTGGGAAAGAGAGAGTTGTTGAAGAAGGGTACTTACCTCCTCAAAATTTGTGTCCACCTTCTTCTTGAATTCAACACTTTTAACCTCATGGAAACCTCGAATGGGTACATTGGGTCTTGAACTGAAGTGTTGAGTGTTCTGCGCGATGTTCTCAATTAAGGTCCTTGTAGAGGTTGGGGTTTTATCCACTAGTGCACCACCTGAAGAATCATTAATCATGTTTCTATCAATAGCGATTAAACCTTCATAAAAATATTTTATTAAAAGTTGGTCACTTATTGGGTGGTGTGGACAACTTGAACATAATATTTTTAATCTTTCCCAATATTCATGAAGTGCTTCCTCTTGAGATTGTACTATCCCACAAATTTCTTTAATAATTTTTACATTTCGAGAGGCTGGAAAATATTTTTGAAGAAAAAGACGTTTCATGTCCACCCAACCTTTTATTGGAGAATTAACATAATAAATCCAGTCTTTTGTAGTGTCTTATAATGAAAATAGAAATGATATAAGTTTTACATTTTCATCATCAACATTTTTAGGTTTTAATTTTGAACACATAGTATGAAATTATTTTAAATGTTTATGTGGGTCTTCTCCTATGAGTCCATGAAATCTAAGAAACAAGTAAATTAAACTATATTTTAATTCAAAATTGGGTGCCTCACCTTGAAATTGAATATAAGTGGGTTGGATATAAACATCAGGTGAGGTTAGTTATTTTAGTGTTCTATTGATTTCAGCCATGTTATATAGTTTTATTTCAATTTTTATGTTAGTTCTAGAAGAAGAAGAAGAAGGATCAAGAAGAGTGTTGTTGTCTTCTGTGTCCTCCTTTAAAGGGTTATCTTGTACGTCTCGGGGTCACTGACGTAAGATCCTCTCTAGTTTGGGTTGTAAAGGTGGTAAATCTTCCAGATTATAATGGGTCATGCACAAAACCTACCCAAGAAATAAATTAGAACACAAAAATATAGGTAAAGGAATAAGATAAAATAAGTAAATATTTACAAAAAATTACACAAATCTTTTAAAAAACAAGGACTAAAAACCAGAGCGCTCCCCAGCAACGGTGCCAAAATTTGACCGCGTTTCCATGAAACATAAAATTAACAGTTATTTAAAGAAGATTTTGTAGTCTAGGGTAGACCCTAGGTCATCTCTCAAGGAGATTTGGTGGATTTAGAGTGTATGTTTTTAATAAAAAGTACTAACATAGGGGGTGGTTTTGAAAATAGTTTTAGGATGAAATAACTTAATTTAAAGTTTAAAAGTTGAGAAACCAAATGGATTTTGAAAAATATGAGATAAAAGGGTTTATTGTGAGTTCTCTACAAACTTTCAAGTTCATAATTATTGGAGATTAATTTAGGTTTGGATTAATTCTTTGGTTGAAATTATTTGGAATCCCGATTAATTCCTAAGCCTTTATTTCATTTCTTGAAGAACCAAACGTTGACATAAAAATTGTATTGTCAAGGTCCAAAACATATGCATGGGATAAAAGATTCCAAATCAGATTGAAATCTGAAGAAAGTGGGTTAGAAAAGGATTCTTTGGTTACCCAATTGGAACAACACAAGTCACACACTCAAAACCTCATGCCAATCAGTTAGAAATTAAGAGCATCTAATTCGTATGCATCAAAAAAAGAATTCAAATAATAATGTATGTAAGATACATGGAAAGAAATGTTTTAATACCCAAATTACTCAAAAACAGTAGCTAATATATTCATTGTAAATCCCTTGATGTGTGTGTAGCTCCATCACAATGAACGCCCACTGTTTATCTCGACATTGGGTGGATGAGGAAGCTCGGGCAGAACTCCTTCTTCATTCTTGACCCCCCTATGAGGATAGAGGACGCCAGAACTTCTAGGATGATGAGAGGACTCCTATAGAACTCCAAATTGGCAGAACATCACTCCTTGGACGAACACATCAAATGAGGTACCCATGGTGCTCTTTTATAGCAAAAATGGGATGTGATTTTGGGCACACAGATTGTGTAAAACAAATTGTCCCAGTGCTTTCAGCCTTTAGACAGTCTTCAATCACTTTTTAAAATACTAGAAAGTTTTTTTCCCACATCTTTTCTATCTCCAATGAACATTTGGCTTCATTTGGACACATAAAGCTCAATATATGGACAACACATAGCACATAACTTTGGACTATGTACAGATTTGATGGCCTCGAAAAATCACTTCGGTTGGGCTCTTTAATGGATGAATGGGGCCTCAGAGTATTCATAAGAGTTGTAGACAATTTAATTTTGAACTAGACCACAAATTATTAGGCCATTTGGATGCACTAAGTTTTCATACTCTCCTCGATAGTGTACAAGTGTTCATGGAACCCATGCAGTTTTGGCCCATTTTCCTTCTGAATCATCTCCGGTGCCTCCAAATCACCTCCTCCTGTAGTGGAATCATCAAAACAAGTATCATTTAACTTTTCAACAGTGATAAAAACAAAATAAATTATTCATACATGGAATGAAATTTTCTATTAATTTTATAATTTTAAATATAAAACAAGTTTATCACAGTGGTGTAAGGGTGAAAATGAAATAGTGAATCACAGTGCGGTTAGTACCCTAAGAATTTGTGTGGATTATAGGAAGCTAAACCAGTTGACAATCAAGAACCGATACCCCTTACTGAGGATTTTTGATCTATTTTATCAAATTAGAGGAGCCAAGGTGTTCTTGAAGATTTACTTGAGATCCAGTTATCATCAGTTTCATGTTAGACCATTAGATATACCTCTTACAAATTTTCAGAGTAGGTATAGTTTATACGAGTATGTGGTTATGTCGTTCAGTCTCACTAATGCGCCTACATTTTTCATGGAAATGATGAAACATGTGTTCCATACATACTTGTATTCTTTCATGGTAGTCTTTTTTGATGATATCTTGGTGTACTCTCACACTCGACATGACCATGACACACATCTTGATATCGTTTTGAGTACACTGAGAGAGCATCAATTATATGCTAAGCTCTCAAAATACCACTTTTGGATGGACCAGATTCACTTCTTGGGTCATGTTATCACAGAGACAGGAGTATCAGTAGACCTAGTGATAGCGAGGGTTGTAGTTTCCTGGGAGTATCTGAAGAACATCTTTGAGGTATGAAGTTTCCTAGGACTAGCTTGTTACTATAGACGTTTCATAAAGGAATTTTCACGCTGATCAGTGCCACTGACAGGCCTGAATAAGATGGGTTAAAAGTACCTATGGGCATATTCTTGTGAGTCATCCTTTTAGAATATGAAAGGGAGGTTGACATCAACACCAATATTAGTTTTTTCTAGATCCAAGAAAGAGTTATAAAGTTTACTGTGATGCATTAGGTATTGGGCTAGGAGCAGTGATTATGTAGGGGGAATGCGTCGTTGCATACGAGTCTAGGTAGTTGAGTCCACATGAAATGAATTACCCAACACATGATCTCGAGTTGGCTGTAGTGGTTCATGATCTACCCTGTTGGAGACATTATCTTATGGGAGATCATTTTTGTGGGTTTCACCAACCAAAAATGTCTCAAGTACATCTTTACTCAGCATGATCTGAATCTGATACAATGAAGGTGGGTTGAATACCTTCATTACTTTGACTTTGAGCTTGCCTACATGCCTGGGAAGGGTAATGCAGTGGCTGGTGAATTCTGCAGGAAGAATCAAATACTGGTAGCTCAGTAGGTCAGTTGTGAGTGGCAGCTTATGGATTTGTTTTCTGAGATTCATTTGGAGGTTCATGATAGAAAGGGACAGAAATTCATTTATTATGTATCTGTTACCTCAAATCTTATTGATCGAGTGCAAATGAGGCAACTATCAGATGATGAAGGCCTATTTCTATAGGACAGTGTGTCAGGAGAGGACCTTATTCCTGGATGGACCATAAGTGAGGATGGAATCTTGCATTTTCATGGGCCCGTATGGGTGTCAGTAGACATATGCGAGGAATTGGTCCAAAATTTTTATTCTTCAGTTTGGGCAGTTTATCCTTGTGTCACTAAGATGTATAGAGATCTAAAATATCATATCAGTGTCTAGGTATGAAGATAGAAGTTGCTAGTTTTGTCTTGATATGTTCCACCTGTTAGCAGGTGAAGGAGGAGCATCAGTGACCAGTAGATCTTTTTCAGTAGTTACCCATTCCCAAGTGGTAGTGGAATGATTTTGTGACGGACTTCATGATAGTCTTACCGAAGTATCCTTGAGGAAATGATGTATTTTGGGTTGTCATTGACATAATTACAAAGCTTTCTCACTTCTTACTGATCAAGGAGACCTTCAGCATTGATGAGCTGTGAAGGTTGTACATCTGGGATATTATACGTTTACATGGGGTTCCACAATCCATCGTTTTAGACAGGGACACCGGTTTTACATCTCAAGTCTCGCAATAACTATAGAGATATTTGGGTACACAGGTACTTCTGATTACAACTTATCATCCCCAGACAGATGGCCAGTCCGACCGTACAATTCAGGTGCTGGAGGACATGCTTAGAGCATGATTCCTAGATTTTGGAGGTTCTTGGGAGAAGCACATACCTATGGTGGAGTTTTCCTACAATAATAGTTTTCAAGAAACTATTTAGATGGAACCTTATGAGGTTTTGTACGATAGACCATGCCGATCACCCCTATATTGGCTGGAAGTAAGAGAAGCTGCTATGATGGGACCTTGTCTTGTCTAGGAGGCCACAAAGCAGATTGAGTTAATTCAGAAGAGGATGGCTACTGCATAATCATGGAAGAAGTCTTATGCGGATCTACAAGGACGACCTCTAGAGTTTGAGGTTGGAGATCAGGTTTTCCTACATGTCACACCTTGGTTGGGTTACATGAGGATTAAAAGATAGGGAACACTTTCAGCAAGATACGTTGGGCCTTTTGAGGTTTTGGAGAGAGTCATACCGGTCTCCTATCGGTTGCAGTTACCTCATAGCTAGCGGGATATGCACGATGTCTTACATGTTTCTTAGATATGATGTTACTTCTCAGACCAGTCTCATGTTTTTCAACCCAAGGAGGTTGAGTTGGAGGTGGATGAATTGTTTGAAGAACATCCTCTCCAGATTTTTGATCACAACATGAAGGTTCTCCATGGCCTGTGTGTTCCTTTGGTACGGGTGCTACAACGGCACGGGTAAGTATAGGACGAGACTTGGGAGAGGGATGATAATGTATGATCGTAGTGGCTAGAGTTGTTCGAGGATTCTTCTTCGCCACCTTCTTAGAGAAATTCGAGGATGAATTTATTTATGGGGGAAAGTTTGTAAGAAACTAGATCTTCTTTTTAGGACTGGATATTGATTTATAGTGTTTTTGAGAAAAAGGGGAGGTATTGGAAATTTAAGGAGTACACACTGTGTACTTAGGAGTACACGCTATGTACCCGGTTCATGCAGGTAGTTGTGTACTGGCCGTGTAACGGCCGAGTATATGGCCATGTGGGGCACCTGGAGACCGCCTAAAGTAGGGCCTAATAAAGGCATACAAACGCTATGTACTTTTAAAGGATACATTGTACTCTTTTCTTTTTAATTAATTAAACTGATCGGGGTTGCTTCTAATCGACATAATCATCATCTTCTTGGCTCATCTCGTCTAGGAGTGAAGGATATCACCAATTCTTCCTAGATCCCCCAATTGACATTCTATACCCCAAATCAACCGTCGTCGGTTGCGTTGGAATCGCCAGGGTGATTTCTTCCTTCTTCTAGATCCTTGTCTCTTGATTTCTTCTCTCTCGTGAGATATATTTGGTTGAACATTTTGGACGTTTTTGTGGATTTACGACATTCTAGGTCGATTCAATGGCTGTGGTTAAACTATATCAACTGTACAACGTCGAGGTAGGTGTTTTGTGCCTTTCCATAGATTTTTTTTGAATTATATGTGAAAAATTTCCAATACCGTAGTTTAGGGTGTTTTCTTGTTTAGGGAGTTTAACACTATTAATATATACCATTCCTTGTTTTCTTGAGTATGAGGTTTTTATTTTAATTAGGGGTTTTACCTTGATATGGATGTGTTTTCCCATGTTTGATTTAATATTGGTCATTGGGTCTAGAATACCCTGTCAGTCTATTATGCTTTCCATGACCTGGGTCGTTAGGATGGTGTTGATATTATATGACATGCTCATGATATGCATTGTAGTTTCATATCCATGTAGTATTTGTGATTTTATTTGGCTAATGAATATCATTGTGCATGATTTCTTTATGGAGAGTTGTGGGAACTTGGTGTAGTGAGACCATAGGGGGAATTGAGGTTGAGGGCTTCCCTAGATTGTTTGTTGTACTTCTCACACTGTGAGATCATAGGGGGGATTGATGTTGAGTGATCCCTCAGAGTGTCTATAGTTATCGTTATGATACCACATAGGGAATTTATGTTGATTTCTTCCTCAGAGATTCTATAGTTTATCATTAAAATATTATAGGAGGAATTAACGGTTAGTGCTTCCTTAGAGAGTCTTTATATGCATGAGACCAAAGGGGTTAGACTGTGTGAGCTATCCCATGAGGCAATTATACATTTTTTGTTAAATGACAAGTAGAACTAGAGGGGTTAATCTATGAGAACTTTCCTAGAGGGTTACTTGGTAATTATTGGTTGATTAATTAATAAATGTAAATGAATTTAGTTGAAACACTAGGGATATTTACTTTTGAGTACTTTCTTGTTTATTACTTCATTTTTCATTTTTGCCTATTACATATATTCACTGACATTTAGGCACATATCTTTGGCTGGTTGGGTACTGGGACTCATCTCACACCCTATTTGGGTCATGATTTTGGCCCCAAACAGATTATATTGTTGCAGGGATAGATAAGGGAAAGCACCCTTCTACATTAGGTACTTAATTGATGTGGAGAGGGGAAGCGTGGGACCAAGCTGAGGCTCGCGATGATGTTGGAGTTGTTTACATTTCTTCCTTTGTAATTTGGTTTAGTACTGTATTTTAGTATTTTGAATCATTTAGCTACATTCCTAGATACTTGTGACTTTCATCCTTATTTATACATATGTTGCAGTTGTTTATTTACTTTTAGTCTTCCACTATTTACTGTTGCATGTTATTATTACTGCTTCTGCTATTATTATCTATTTATTTCTTGTATGTTACTCTGTAAATGTGGGAATAGTTTCCCCACCATCACACCCAAGGCCCTCTCTTCTAGTCGGTAGAATCTTGAATTTGGGAAAATGCACTTGAGGCCATGTGACCAACCGGGTACGGGGCACCTCTAGGCAGCACCCGGAACCCTGAAGTTACACCCTTTACCTTATTATTTCTTTTCTTATTAACCATAAGTAATACATTTTTTCACATCTCATATCCTTTTCCACTTGGTGAATCAGATTAAGAAGTTCGAAAATATTCTTCTGACTATTTCTCATATTTTAATTGTAAATAAAACTAGAGAAGGTCATGGTTAGTGAGGAAAGTATAAGTTTTAGAATAACTCAGGCGGGAATTTAATACCCAATATTTTTAACTGTTCAATGTGGAAAATAAGATTTAATACATGAGTCCCAATTGGTGATAACTCTCTAAACTTGGTTGTAAATAGAGTATTGAAGATCTTATATCTCTCTAATCTTTCCTTCTCTTGATAGAGATCTTGAAGGCGAGACATCATTCTATACACATCCATGTCCTCATGTTGCTTTAGAATCTCATTAGTCATGAATGATAGGATGAAACAATAAACATATGAAACAACATTAAAATGTTTCTCAAGGAGAGATGAATAATCCACACTGGGCTCTTTACTAGGTGATTCTGCACCAGGTTTTTCAAGCACATGCAATTTCCTTTCATGGCGTACGATAACATGTAGGCACGTTTAGGACTATTGGAAATTTGTGCAAGTGATAAGGTTATGGTTATGAAGTATAGATCATGGAGATATGTTTTAATTCGTATTTATTTCCATTTATAAAAATAATAAAAACAGAAATTCGCACTTTATATAATAAAAATAAATAAATAAATAAATATTATATTTATAAATCTCCCACTATTTTATCAAAACCCAAAAGACCTCCCCACTGGTTTCATAATTTACTATTTCTTAGAAATTATAGTGTTAAGGATCTATATTACTCTTCTCATCACCCCAAATGTTTCCTTTCAATCAATTTGAAGGGTTTTTGGTAGGCATTCCAAATGCAAACTACATTAACTCATAATTCCTTGATCTGTTGAGTAGACTCCCCAATCCCGAAATCGTTAAATTGGATTTCCTCAGATTTTACCCTTTCATTACATATAGTATTACCTTAGTAGTCAAACCATGATGTGACTAAGTTAAGTCAACCTGAAAATTCAATTTATAATTCCCTGATAATTTAAATCACCCTGACTTTGGTTGGTCAAGCACTTTGAACTATGGTTAGATTTTAAGTTATGTAGTGGATGGAAATACTAACATAATATATATAATTAAGGGATTTAATATTTATAAATTAATTTAACATTTTATCATATTATATTCTTGTTAATATTAAGTGGATTTACTTAATTGATTAACCACACCTTCGATAAAAATTACACAATCCAATTTATTTTACTTATATCTTTCATGATCGTTAATTCATTAATTTATGTGACTGTGAAAAACAACCATAATGAAATAACCCTGAAACTTGAGAAAAATAAAATGATAAAGTGGTATGATCATGATATTTTACTAATGGTTAGTTTATCTAGTGGATGTTAAACTAACCCTCAACCCAGGGGAAAAACAAGTTGAACCATTTTATGGTTCATGGTGCAGCTTTCCACCTATCCACCCATGTACCTATTGGATTGGTTTTACCTTGACTCTAAACATAAATAAACTCCAATAGATTGTGATTTGAATCCATTACATAATCTTTTACTTACACATTGGGGAGGGGAACCAAAAGATTGGTTAAGGGGTTTACATAAAAGAAACAATGGTCTCGTAGGCGCTTACATAATGAGAAGAGGGATGATAGGTTGACTATAAATTTAATTTAATAATAAATTAAATAGAAAAAAATCAATATAAAAGTGTGGTTGATTCTCATAATCAGCCACATACATGGAAATAATTAAAAATTTAATAAAAATAACACCCAATTATAATCATTCTTATTCTAGATAAATCATGCTCGAATCAATTAATTATTTTCATTAATTTATCAATTATTTTATCTTTTTTCTCATCCAAATGTTTCCTGAGATCCTCATCCATCATAATTTTAAACAAATTAAACAAATCTATTGAAAATTAACAGTTTACAAAAATGAATGTTTGAGGTAACACAATGAGTAGCGATTTAAACTGTCCAATGTGTATTATATTCTTATACAATTTACTCATGAAACATGTGGCATACACATCTTAACACATAATTTGAAGGCATGTACTATCAACTTAATGACCATGAAAAAAACATGGAATTCACGTAGTGTGTTATGTTTCAATGTGTATAGAATAATGAATGCATTATGACTTATACAAGATATTCTATTTCGAACATTATGAAAAAAATAATTAGATATTTAATATATATATACAACCCATTACATGGGATGTACTATCAACTTAATGACCACACAAAACAAATGTTGATGGGGTATAAGTAGTATAATAAATTAATTTTAATTCTTTGTAATTTTTTAATGTACACAACATTTAGAATCTAGCTACACAACATGTATTTTTATCACCACCCATCCACGACACAAACCCAGGAACTCAAGGTGTAACGATCCTCTAGAAAATAAATAATTACACAACATTTCAATGGGATGCATGGCGTGTGGTATCAAAGTCACATGGTCATCAATCAGGTAGTTCATGCACCAAAATTCAAGGCTCATATTTGACTAATGTACTACACATTGTGTATTGATGTTAAACGATGTTTAGTCTGGCTGACCTCACATCAGGATGGCTCAATCAAAATGTTGTGTATTTAAATACACAATGTGTGTAATATATGAAAAAAATTTGAATTAATTCTAAATTAATTATTTTTGCGTTGAACATGAGTACATGACATGTACCAACAGGTTACAAGGTATGTACTATTGTACTATCTTTCCAGAATCCTCGACACCTCCTAATGAGTTATTTGAATGCATTTCATTAATAAAATTAAACCAATTCAATTATATTTGTGATAATGAAGAAGAAAAAGAGAGGATATCATGATTCAAATTAAAAAAAAGGTTAAATCAGAATTGAAATTTAATGATAAATACATAAATCAATCAATAATACTATAAAATATGCCTTTAATAGTGCTGAAATTTATCAGCACTCGTAAAAAGCACTAATAAAGGAAGCCTTTATTAGCACTAATAATGGAAGCCTTTATTAGCACTGATAAAGGTATACTTTTATTAGTGTTAAAAAAAACTAATAAAGGGTACCATTTGTCAATGCTTTTTTTGGGTGGATAAAGGTTCACCTTTATCAGCACTCTTTTACCACTGATAAAGGTCCAAAATAAAATGAAATAATTAAAAAAATAAAAAATATTAACAATTTTATTAATTAAATAATTATTGTTAAAAATGAATAAATCGAATATATATATATATATAAATTATAAAAATTAATAATCAATATATATTAAATATATAGATATGTAAAATAAATAAAAATAAATATTTAAACTTATAAAAAAATGAATAAATTAATAAAATATCAAAAAATTTATTAATTAAATAAACATAGATAAAAATGAATAAATTTAATATGCATATATATAGATTATAAATATTTATAAATAATATATATTAAATATAGATATATAAAATTAATAAATTTTAATAATTAAACAAAAAAATTTAACATGAATAAATTAAAAAATTATTTAAAAATTTATTAATAAAAATTTATTAATAAAAATGAATAAGTTTAATATATATATTAATTATAAGAAGTAATAAATAATTTATATTAAATATAAATATATATGAATTAAATAAAATGTAATAATAAAAACATATTAATGTCATATTTATTTTTAATGTTGTTTAATTTTTCAAATTAACACATATCAAACGTTGTCACGACCCCCTCCAACCAAAGATGCCCCTCCTGAGCTGGCAATGTTGAAAGGGAGATAATGACCCCCTGATTCCCGCCTCCAGTAGGCCCTGGAGTGGCTACTAGCACCAAGGGTATGAGTTTTCACAAATATGGGAGGCATTACCCTTTTTATTAATTAAGATCAGGAAATAGGATGAGTCAAACACCAAAAGAAAAAGGAACTAGTAAATGAAAATAAACCCCAAACCAACCCATATACATGTTTTATACAAAACTGAAACAAAATTACAAGTACAAGAAAAGATCCACAGTACGATACCAAAAATAAAGCAAAAACTTCAACGAGTAAAACTCCAATGCCCAACTAGCAAGGTACCGCATAGTCCCTGAAGTCCTCCTGAAGACCTGAAAGTAAACGTAGGGTGAGAATACAAGTATACTCAGTAGGAAAACCTAAGGCTCTCATGCACAGGTGGGGAGACATCATAATGCCCTGTGAGAAAATAAAAGGAACCAAATCCTAGCAAGGAATCTATCCACCCAACCTTACAAGCCACACTCACCAAATATCGCAAGTCAATAGAGTAGTATAGTAATATTATCAAAGTATGGGTACCCCGCACCACCTTCCCACTGAATACTGCTCAAGACCTCATTTCTAATTCTCTGATGCTTCCCCCTCTTCCTAAGATAGTTCCACAACCTAGCCATATGAAGCTCGAGCTAGTGCCGCAACCTGGCTATACGAAGCTTATAGTATCCCGCCGACACTCAATCCTCGTCCATAACCACGTCTCATCCCGTATCCCACCGACACTCAATCCTCGGCCATAACCAAATATCATCCCGAAGACACCTGGGAACCACATCACATCCTCATCCTGGAGACTATTGGTAACACATCACATCCTCATCCTGAAGACTCTTGGGAATGATCTGTCATAACCTACCCAAAGGATCTCTGACTATAGAACCTAGAAGAGGGAGAACAGGGAAGGATAGTAACCAACCTTCCTTTGGATGTTTGAGAATCTCACCCCCCATCCCACAGGTGTTCAGCATGTAGTAATCAACATGGGTGGGGTTCATAAAGAAACCTAAAATGTACAGATTCATATAATTATGTCAACCACTCAGCCCATCCTAAGACTTCTATACAAAAGATATGAACACATACCTCGACACTGCTACCACGAAAGTATGCACACAAAAAACAGCCCCAAACCCCATTAATCATTTCATGTTTCAATAGTTTTATTTTATCAGTTACTTAACTACTGTGCAACTAACAACAACCAAACCAGATCAATCATTCGTAAAACATATCCCTGCCAACCACAAATAAAGTTAGGGAAAACACAAGCAACACAATACCATTTAATTTTATCATCCAATCAGTTCCATTGATTTTCTGTATTTAATCAACTACTATGCCCCACAATTCATTAGTTAACTTTTCCACTTTTATTCATATGCACAAACCATCCCTGCAGCCCTGCTTCCAACCACCATAACCACAAACACCTCGGAAACAATACCCGTATCGCATATCATCCCTTCGATACCATTTCCCACAGCTCCACTGCCCATGAAAACCATATCATACATGCCAACCCACTACCAAGCCAACCACAGCCCCACTGCTCACCCATTCCACAACAACCCACGAAACACCCCTTCACATAATTAAACCCCAACCAGCGCCCACAAAAAAATTCATTCTTTCATTTAGTTAAACCGGGGTGATCATACAAGGGTTTCAGGTATTCATTTTATCATCAAACTTTACATGATTAGCCAATTTTCACATTCTATGAAATTCCATCCACAAAATAATCTATAAAAACAGGGAAACATTTAATTGCGCAAGCAAAGGTCCCAAACGACCATGATTTTCAATAGGCATAAGCCTATTAAATTCACAACATAATCAAAGGACAAGCATTGATGGAAATAAAACAACAATATCAGCAAAATTTCCCCAAACCTGTTCTTTAACCAGTTGTTATCTTTATTTACTGGTTCAACCATACCTCATTAAAACCAGAGGATACCCCCCTACATGATGCACAAAAGAGAGAGAGAGATGAAGGTAAGATCCCTACCTCAAAGGTTTTTGACGAAAACCCCAACAAATGAAGAACACACAAGAAATCCGGGCTGATCCTCTAAGAATCCTCCTTAGATCTATTCTCATAACACAACCAAGACCAAATCTCATCATATTTTTCATCCGCACACTTAGATCTACCCATAACGGGTGTAGATATAAGAAACTGAGTGAAGAGGAGGAGTAGATCTAAGTAGATCTAACAACCAAACAATATAGATCACATACCTCAAGAAACTGTCTTTGATTCACCAAGGGAAGCCTTCGGATCGCCTAAAAAATTCTTAGGAGAGGTCATCCTATCTTCAAGGGAGGTAAATCCCGAGTTATGGCTACTTAGGAGCTTAAACAAGCAAGTTAGAGGGAAAACGATCAAGATATACAATTTTAGGATCTAGTTTAAGTGTCCGCAAGGTTAGTTCGCACGGTTTAACAAACCGTGTGCTAACCGTGCGTTAGATACTACCTTGGCCACCATTATCACATGGTTTGGCCACATGGTTTAGACAAACCATGTGCTGTCCGTGCGGGAGCTACTGCCTCCAAGCCAACTACACACGGTTTGGCTGCACGATTTAGAAAAATCGTGCGCCGCCCGTGAAGAAGCTACTGCCTTTTAGTTCTCCTTAAAAGTTCACCCAAGAGCACCCCCAAGACACTACTCCAAAACAGAGGTTGTTAGAAACATCAAAAGTATCGGAATAGGTAATGTGATGTTAAAGTTCTCAACTTTCTACTGTTGAAACAGTTCATCAAGAAGGAAGATTTTGGAAAAGCGTTGGGGATAAGTTACCTTGAACTACAGAATGCCTCTAACACCACATTTTTACAAAGTAATGGACTGGAGAGGTCCAAGCCATTACATCAAATACCTATCAAACTATTCTTGCCCTCAAGAATTAAAACCAGACCTGAAGAAAGGGGAGGAGTCCGAACAAATCCTCCCTCGAAAGATACCTCTCAGGAGCAAACCTCATTGTTACCAAGGAGCGCCCCCTTCCTCACCTATCTCATAAACAATCACAATCATACCACTCCTCTCCCCCATGAAACCATGAAAAGAAAATTATTAAACTATTCGGTCATGCAGGTGAGGGTTTTTCTTCCTCCATGTTAATATACTATCTGCTTTGGGCGGCACTAACTCGCCCGCACGGGTTTTGGCGCATCCACTTTAATGTGTCTTAACTAGTGATCAGGTCCTCCCCTCCCCACATTTCAGGACACTTCTTACGCACTTGAAACACATTTCATAGTTATCTAGGTCAAGCATTACATCATAAATAGGTACGAAACAAAATAGGATAAAACTCAAAACAACTATGGGTACTGAGAACCCATCTGTGCTTCACGTTCCTAGGTACTCTCCTCAAGACCACCATTCCTCCATAGCACACGAACCAAAGGAATGGTTTGTCCATGAAGAAAATTCTCTTCACAACCTTCGATCATCATAGGTCTCTCCACGAACGTTGCATCATCCCGGATATCTTGCTCTCCCCAGTCCAGGACGTGTGAATCGTTATGCCGGTACTGACAGATCTGAGACACATGGAAGACGTCACGCGCCCTTTGTAGCGGTGGAAACAACGCCAGTTGACAAGCCACCGCACCAACCCACAGAAATACCTCAAAGGTCCCAACGAACCTGGGAGAAATCTTGATTCCCTTTCCGAATCTTCGCGGCCCACGCCGAGGAGAGACCTTCAAGAACACGTGGTCCCCAACCTCAAACTGTAGGGGTATCATCCTATTATCGGTGTATGACTTCTGCTGGTCCTGAGCTACCTTCATCCTCTCTCATATAAGATGAACCTTCTCCATCATTCTCTGAACCACCTCCGGTCCAAGAACACATACTTCTCCAACCTCTACCCAGTATATGGGCGAGTGGCATGACCTCCCGTACAAAACTTCAAAAGGAGCCATGCCAATGGTAGAGTGATAGCTGTGGTTGTAAGAGAACTCTATCAGAGGCAAGTGTAGTACCCATGATCCTCCAAGGACCAAAACACATGCTCATAGCATATCTTCCAAAGTCTGGATGGTGCGCTTTGTCTTCCCACATTTCTGGGGGTGGAAAGCAGTGCTGAGGCATAGCCGGGTGCCAAAAGCATGTTACAATCCTCTCCAGACCCACGAGGTAAACCAGGTATCCTGGTCGAAGATTATAGATCTTGGAACTCTATGAAACTGCACCACCTCATTCACATACCTCTAAGCTGGGGCCTCAACCATACTTGACTCCTTGATTGCAAGGAAGTGGGCTGATTTCGTCAGCTGGTCCACCACTACCCAGACGATGTCATAACCCCCTTGAACTCTGGGCAGCCCTATGACGAAATCCATTGATATGTCATCCCACTTCCACTTGGGGACATCTAAAGGTTGTAACAGACCTCCTAGGATGTGGTGTTCAGCCTTCACCTGCTGACACACAAGGCACTTTGCTACGAAATCTGCTACTGCCCGTTTCACCCCGGGCCACCAGAACTGCCCTCTCAAGCCCTGGTACATCTTGGAAGTTCTCGGGTGTACTTCTAGGGGTGAGTTGTGGAACTCAACAAGAACCCTCTCGCGCATTGCCTCTGGAACAAAAAACTTACCCCGGAAAAGCATCTAATTCAGACCATTCTCCGACAATCCTTCCGGAGCATTTCCCTTGCTAGATCGACCGCACATCACTTCACTCTCTATATCTACCCACTGAGACTCCTACACCTATCGTATTAGGGAGGATTGCACTGTCATCTGGAATAGGAAACCACTACCACCATCTTCCCATGCATCGAGGTGTAGTGCTACCAATTATTCCATCGCCTTCCGGACAACTGACGACTTTCGAACTACGTCCTTCCTCCTACTCAAAGCGTCAACCACCACATTTCCCTTGCCTTCGGTGTAGGATATTTCAAAGTCGTAGTCCTGGAGGAACTCCATCCACCTTCGCTGCCGCAAATTCAGGTCCCACTGGGAGAAGATATAATTCAAACTCTTATGATCCGTGAAGACCATGAAGCACTCCCCGATGAGGTAATGCCGCCACAAATTCAGTGCGAACATAACTGCCACAAGATCTAGATCGTGGGTGGCATAGTTACCTTCATGAGGACGTAACTTCCTTGACCTATAAGAGATCACACCTTATTGTTGCATCAGCACAAACCCCAAGCCTTGGCATGAGGCATCATGGAATACCTCAAACGTCACTCCCTCCTCTGGTAATCTCAGCACTGGGGCACTAACCAACTTTCCCTTTAGATAACTGAAGGCTACCTCACACTGCTCATCCCACACAAAAGCTCGATCCTTCTTTGTCAAGGCTATAAAAGGTGCTGCAAATCAAGAGAAGTTGGGCACGAACCTCTGGTAGTAGCCTGCTAGTCCAAGGAAACTACGAACTTCTTCAATGTTCTTGGGCGCTGCCCAAGAAACAACTGCCTCAACCTTTGATGGGTCCACTGCTATTCCCTGCTCGGACACCACGTGTCCAAGGAATAGTAATTCTCAAGTCCAAAACGTGCATTTGGACAACTTCCCATAAACTTGGTGCAATTGAAGGACCTCTAAAACCATTCTCAGGTGCCCAGCATGATCCTCCTCTGATCTTGAGTAGATCAGGATGTCGTCGATGAAGACGAATACGAACTGGTCTAGGTATTCCCAAAAGATGGAGTTCATAATTCCCATGAACACAGATGGTGAATTTGTAATGCCGAACGACATGAGCACAAACTCAAAGTGCACATATCTTCACCTGAAGGAAGTCTTCGAGATGTCAACCTCCATCACCCTCAACTGGTGATATCCAGACCGCAGATTGATCTTATAGAACCAACCTACTCCCCTCAGCTGGTCAAAGAGATCTTCTATCCTCGGGAGGGAGTAACAGTTCTTGATAGTTACTTGGTTCAGTCTCTGGTAGTCTATGCACAGCCTGAGACCACCATCTGCCTTCTTTGCGAATAAGACTGGAGCACCCCGTGGTGATGCACTCGGTTGAAGAAAACCCTTCTTCATCAGATATTCAATCTGAATCCGCAACTCCCATAGCTCCGAAGGTGCCATTCGATAGGGGGCCATCGAAATCGTACAGGAACCCAGTTGTAAGTCTATTCCGAACTCAATGTCTCGTCGAGGGGGTAGAGTCACCACCTCCTCAGGGAAGACATTCATGAACTCACTAATGATCTCAGAGACTTCTACCATTTCCACATCTACTGACTCAACTGATAGCCCAACTAATGAGGAAAGAAAGGGCTCCCGTCACTGGCTGCCCTACTGGCAACCCCACTCACTGATGAATGTCACACGTCGGCCACCCATGCCTAAAAACACAACCCTTCTTCGGAAACAATCGATGACAGCACACACTGAGAACAACCATTTGACGCCTAGAATTATGTCGTATGGATGCATTTGCAGTAAAAGGAGATCTCCACTGGATTGGTGTGGCCCCAACATCAAACTATATCCCCGGAAAACACGAGACAAGCTGGTCTGACCTCCGACTGGCATACTCAAAACCAGGGGTACAAAAAGTGTCTTTATGTCTAGGCCCATGGCACATGCTATACTAGGTGCAAAAAAGGAGTGCGAAGCTCCTGAATCAATCAAGGCATAGGCAAGGTTACTAAAAAGATGACTGTACCTAGAACGACTTCTGGCCCTGCTAGAACTGCTGCCTCTGCGGCGTGCAACTGCCCATGAATAACTCCTCTGCCTCTCAGCTGTCGGCCACCTCCCCGACCACGCCCTAGTCGAGGTCCCTGAGGAGTACCCTGAGGTCGGCCTCCTCCTACAATGTCTGCCCTCAGAGGAGCAGGAGCTCGCTGCCCCTGCTGCTGCTGCTGGAAGGGCCTGGAAGGAAATTGCTGTGGCTGTGGTGGGTGCTATACTGGTCCACCTCCGTTGTAATGTACTCGGTCCGGGCACTGGTTCCAAAGGTTCCCACGACTACCACAGATGAATCACCTCGGTCTCGGGCCCGAAGGAAAACTGTGAGGACCAACAGATCGGAATTGAAACTGCTGAGGCATGCTCCCTACTGGTCGGAACCTAGAGGGCCCTGATACTAGAGGCCTGATACTGACGACTTTCCCCTTCGATGAGACCAATTGGATTCCCTCTCACAACACACCTCCCAGCGTGTGCATCCTCTCCACCACTTCATCCATCTTCTGGACCTCCAAGTATGTCAGTAGGATGAAGGGAGTAATAGCATACTAGAGAGAAGGTCGAAGTGCCTCCTCCAAATGTCTCGCCCGAGACTCCTCATCTGGAAAGAGGTCCGGAGCAAAACGGAGGAGATGCTTGAACTTGATCCCCAACACTCTCATAGAAATGATCCCCTGCTGGAGGGAGAGTAGCTCCTGCCTCTTCTCAGCCATCATTGTGGAAGATAGGAATTCCTCCCAGAACTCCCTCTCGAAATCTGCCCATCTAACCTCAGTCTCCCTCTTCTCCCCTAGATAGAGCGTCCACCACTGACACGCCGCTCCCCGTATCTGGCTCACTTCCAGAGGAACCTAGTACTCCTCCAGAGCCCGGATCAAGCTGAAAGCTATCACCAGATCCTCTAGCAAGCTCTCTGTCTCCATGTCAGAGATGCTGCCCTTGTACTTCCCGAGGGTCTACTGCTGAAAGGCATGAAGCATCTTCTGCCACTGATCGTCCTCCTCCTCTCGGTCAGCCGTCCGTCGATCAACCAAGTCAACCCCCTGGGCCTCAATCGCCCTCACTACTCGTGGTCATATCCCAGGTGCCATAGCTGCAAGGTAAACAATGAATTCCTAAGCCCGAGTTGTGTATAATATTGTTCTTAAATTTTTCTTAGACTCATTATCCATTTTAAATCACCAAAATTCCCTAGAAACACAAGAATACAAGTCATTATAATGCATGTACCTTTCCTAGGGTCTCTACCCTGCAATTAGTGTAGCCTCACTTGGTCATTTGGTAGGTCTAGAGTCCTTGAATCGGATCACGGAGGGTCCTAAAATCCTGTTTCCTAGCCGTTCTTCCCTGGCCTATTTCATGCTCCAAGATCACCTGACACTGTTTCCCTACCATCCCATGAAATACTCACTTTTATTAACTCCAAACTCTATCCTATCTCTCAACCTCTACCTTTGATACCATTCTGTCATGACCCCCTCCCACCAAAGATGCCCCTCTTGAGATGGCAATGGTGAAAAGGAGATAATGAACCCCGAGTCCCTCCTCCAGTGGGCCACTGAGTGGTGACTAGCACCAAGGGTATGAGTTTTCAAAAATATGGGAGGCATTACCCTTTTTATTAATTAAGATAGGGAAATAGGATGAGTGAAGCACCAAAATAAAAAGGAACAAGAAAATGAAAATAAACCCAAAACCAACCCATGTGCATATTTTATACAAAACTGAAACAAAAGTACAAGTACAAGAAAAGATCCAAAGAACGATACCAAAAAGAAAGAAAAAACTGCAACCAGAAAAACTCCAACGCCCAACAAGAAAGTTCCCGCACGGTCCCTGAAGTCCTCCTGAAGACCTAAAAGTAAACATTGGGTGAGCATACACGTATACTCAGTAGAAAAACCTAAAGCTCTCGGGCACAGGTGGGGAGACATCCTAATGCCCCGTGAGAAAACATAAGGAACCAAAGCCTAGCAAGGAATCTATCCTCCTAACCTTACAAGCCACACTCACTAAATATCGCAAGTCAATAGAGTAGTATAGTAATGCTATCAAAGTTTGGGTACCCCGCACCACCATCCCAATAAATACTGCTCAATCCCTCACACCTAACGCTCTAATGCTTCCCCCTCTTCCTGAGCTAGTGTCGCAACATGGCAATACGAAGATCGAGCTAGTGCTGCAACTTGGCCATAAGAAGCTTGTAGTATCCCACCGGTACTCAATCCTCGGCCATAACAAAATCTCATCCCGTATCCCACCGGCACTCAATCCTCGGCCATAACCACATCTCATCCCGAAGACACCTGGGAACCACATCACATCCTCATCCCGAAGAGTCTTGGGAACACATCACATCCTCATCCCGAGGAGTCTTGGGGAACATCTATCATAACCTGCCCAAAGGATCTTGAGCTATAGAACCTGGAAGAGGGAGCACAGGGAAGAACAGTAACCAACCATCATTTGGATGTTTGAGAATCTCACCCCCCGTCCCACGGGTGTTCGGCACGTAGTGCTCAACAAGGGTGAGATGCGTAAAGAAACATAAAATGTACAGATTTATATAATTATGTCAACCACTCAGCCCATCCAAAGGCTTCTACACAAAAGATCTGAGCACATGCCTCGACACTGCTACCACGAAAGTATGCACACGACAAACAGCCCCAAACCCTATTAAGCTTTTCATGTTTCAACAATTTTAGTTTATCAGTTCCTTAACTACCGAGCAACTAACAACAACCAAACCAAATCAATCATTCGTAAAACATATCCCTGCCAACCACAAAAAAAAGTTAGGGAAAAAACAAGAAACACAATACCATTTTCTTTTATCATCCAATAAATTATATTTATTTTTTGTATTTAATCAACTACCATGCCCCGCAATTCATTAGTTAACTCTTCCACTTTTATTCATATGCACAACCCATCCCTGCAGCCCTACTACCAACCACCATAACCATAGACACCTCAGAAACAATACCCGTACCGCATTATCATCCCTTCAATACCATTTCCCATAGCTCCGCTGCCCATCACAACCATATCATACATGCCAACCCACAACCAAGCCAACAGCAGCCCCGCTGCTCACCCGTTCCACAACAACCCACAAAACACCCCCTTCACATAATTAAACCCCAACCAGCACCCACAAAAAAATTCATTGTTTCATTTAGTTAAACTGGGGTGATCATAAAAGGGTTCCAGGTATTCATTTGATCAACCAACTTTACATGATTAACCAATTTCCACATTCTATGAAATTCCATCCACAAAACAATCGAGAAAAATAGGGAAACATTTAATTGCGCAATCAAAAGCCCCCAACGACTGTGATTTTTAGTAGGCATAAGCCTATTCAATTCACAACATAATCAGAGGATAATAATTGATGGAAATAAAACATCAATATCAGCAAAATTCTCATAAACCTGTTATTTAACATGTTGTTATATTTATTTATTGGTTTAACCGTACCCAATGAAAACAGGAGGATGCCCACCCCACATGATGCAAAAAAGAGAGAGAGAGATGAAGGTAAGCTCCCTACCTCAAAGGTTTTTGACGAAAACCCCAACAAACGAAGAACGCACAAGAAATCCAGGCTGATCCTCCCAGAATCCTCCTTGGATCTCTTCTCCTAACACAACCAAGACCAAATCTCATCATATTTGGCATTCACACACTTCGATATACCCATAATAGGGGTAGATCTAAGAAACCGAAAGAAGAGGATAAGTAGATCTAAGTAGATCTAATAACCAAACAAGAACGATCACATACCTCAAGAAATATGCTTTGATTCGCCAAGGGAAGCCTTCAGATCACCTCCAAAATGCTTGGGAGAGGTCCTCCTATCTCCAAGGGAGGGAAATCCCAAGTTATGGATTCTTAAGAGCTTAAACAAGAAAGTTAGATGCAAAACAGTCAAGATCTACAATTTTAGGATCAAGTTTAAGTAGACTCATAGTTAGTTCGCATAGTTTAACAAACCGTGCGCTAACTGTGCATTAGCTACTTCCATGTACACCCTTCTCGCACAGTTCGGCCACAAGGTTTAGACAAAATGTGCGTCGTCCATGCAGGAGCTACTACGTCCAAGCCAACTACGCACAGTTTGGCCGCACGGTTTAGACAAACTGTTCACCACTCATGCGAAAGCTATTGCCTTTTAGTTCTCCTTAAAAGTTTACCCAAGTGCACCCCCAAGCCAGTAATCCAAAACAGAGGTAGTTAGAAACATCAAAAGTACCTAAATACGTAACGTGATGTTAAATTTCTCAACTTTCTACCGTTGAAATGGTTCATCAAGAAGGAAGATTTTGGAAAAGTGTTGGGGATAAGTTACCTTGACCTCCGGAACGCCTCTAACACCACATTTTTACAAATTAATGGACCAGAGAGGTACTTGCCATTACAAACATAATGTACATTTATTTCACACACATATATACATGTAATTAATGCATTTATATATACAACATATACCCACTAATATTTATGCAATTAATCTTATATATTAAAGCACATACAACTAATATTTATGTAGTTTATTTAAGTTTTAGTATTTTTTATAATTTCATTATAACATGATATATTTAATTAATAAAAATTATCCATTTTTTTAATATTTTTAAAGTGTACTCATATTGAATTATTCAATTTCACTCATTTTTAAAATGCATGTATTTAAGATTATATAACAATTAATAATGTTAAAAATATATATTGTAAATAAATAGTTTTAAATAACTATATATATATATATAAATGTATATTTACTATATTTATAAATTTGTATATTTATAATTTTTATAAATAAATATTTTTTTTAAAAAGTTTTATATAATTATAAATAAATAATTATATATATATTTAAATAATTATAAAATTATAAAAAATTTATTTAAATAATATACTCAGTGAGACTTGAACTCGAGACATTATCGAGACCTATATGGGAAGCTACCACTGAGCTGCACCATAGGGGCTATATATATATATAATTATATAAATATATAAATATATAATTATATAAATATATAAATATATAAATATATAAATATATAAATATATAAATATTTTTTTAAAGTATGATAAATATATTTATAAATAAATAAATTCATATTTAGATAATTATAAATTTATATTAAATATATTTAAACAATGAATATTTTTCTATATATATATATATTTATCATATATAAATATATATATATAATTATATAATATATATAATGTTATAAATATATTTATAATAATAAAATTACAATAAATATATTTAAATAATGAATATATACACTATATTTATATATATATACATTGAATATATATATATATATATATATATATATAATTTTATAAATAAATATAATTACATAAATTCATTTATAATTATAAATAAATAACTATAAGTAAATAATTTTAAATATATTTATAAATTTATATTTAATATTTTTCTAAAATTATATATTTATAATTAAAAATAAAATAATGCATATTTTTTAAAAGAGTGTTAATGTAATTATAAATAAATAATTATATATTTAATTACCTATAAAATTATAATAAACAAATATATAATTATATAAATATTTTTACAATTTTGTTTTTATAATTATAATTATAAATCATTTATCAACACTAGAGTTTTAGTGGTAATAAAAGTTTTTACCAAGGTTTTTTTTAGTGCTGATAAAGATTGATATTTACCCGAACTAAAAACAAACTGGTAAAAGACATCTTTATCAGAACTAAAACACTAACACTGATAAATAGATCTTTTATCAATGCTTTTTTAGCACTGATAAAGCTCGATCTTTATCAGTGTTAAAAAAGCGTTGATAAATATGTCTTTTATCAGCACCTATCAATTCAGCACTGATAAAAGTGTCCCCAATCTATTTGAAAGAACCCTTACTATGGTCAATCACGATTCTCAATCTCTTGCGGTAATTCCCCACTGTAGATGATACTCCTCTAGGTTTTCTTGGACAAATAAAGGCTAGAATCTAATGCATGTTATTTTATGATTTTCATCTCTTGTTGTTTACTTTTTTGGGTTCTACCATTTTTATTTTTGCATTGTTCTTAACCACGATGAACTCTATATCTCATATCTCTCTCTCTATATCACTTACCTATACCTAAAAAATTCCCCCTACTATATAAACTCATTCCAACTTGATACGAGTCCACGGTGAACTACAACTCCGTCCGTTGTTATAACAAATGGTGATTTTTTGGCTGTTTCCGTTATATTATTTCTTTTCATGTTTTTAGATAGTGAGGTTTTTCATTTTTTGGATCTTGTTTCCATAGTTTTAAATTCACATTAAGATGAAAAAAATTTAACATTATATTTGGCTAATTTTTGAGGTATTTTTTTATACTAATAATATAAAGCGGGTTATTATACAATATTTTTTTAATGTGAATAGATTAATATAATTCAGGGAAATAAAGTCTAAATTTCCAGTTTATATTTGTTAGCATTATCAATATGTTATATAGATATAATTTAATTAGGAACAAACTATTTTAATTTTCATTAAAATCAAAAAAATCACACCTTTTTAGTTTTTTATTTGATCCAAACTCAAAAGTTGTGATGTATTCCCAATAAGAGGTGTGTTTATAATCAATTGATAGGTTTTTAATATTAGTAAATTTATTAAAAAAATATATTTACCTAAAACATTAAATTTAGAAGAGAATACTATACTCAATAGGCTAGGGAGATAATTAAAGTAGATACCATTTATTTTCACCATCAATGAACGTTTTCCAATAATTTACCATGTTCTTTATAATTATAAATAGTTAAAATAATGTTTTAATTTTTATAAACTAATATTAAATAGATATTATTACTTTAATTTATTTTACATTAATAAATGAAGACATTTCATAGCACAACACACCTGATCATATTTGAGTAGAAGATCTTCCATATGCGGTGTCATCTATAGAAGGTGTTATATATGTGTTTACCATTCTATCAAATAATTATATAAATAAATTCCTCTCTAAGAATAATGTGATTTTTGATGAAGTGACCAGAATTAATAAAATCTATTTTCTTTATTTTTATGTGTGTCTTTTATATTTTCAATAAATTTCTCTTTTATAAAACAATAAAATCACAATATAGTCCAACTATTAATAACCTGACCTGACCTGAATCAAAATATTACTCAACTCTTGGAACCATCAACCAACTTATAAAGGGTTGATAATAAATATGTATCATTCAACATTATCAATGAGAAATGGTTTAAAAAACCAACTCACAGGACAAGTGAATCTATATAAAATAGTACAAAATAGAATCCCATGAATATAAATTCCTATAGGAATAAAAGCAATAACAATTTGATAAATCCTTGGTAAAAATAAAAACCTATTTGAAAAACCAACCTACCATTGATGACACAAACTCAACACGTATCCACCAGTTATTATTTTATACTCTATTAATTCGAATAAATAATCAATCATTTCAATCTTCAACCTAGGAAACATCATCTACATGTGCACCAAGATGCACATAAAGTGGTTAAGTAAAGTAACTTGGTAGGTTTTCACTAATGATTTTCCATACCCCTGATCCACATGAAAACCATGTATCTCATTTTCATTTTATGAAAATATTTCTAATGTATGATAATTGAAAGAATCACACAACACATAATAGTCATAAGAAACATAAATAAATTTTTATAAAAAGGACCATGGGTTTCCAGAATAAGGCTGTTTAAATAAGGATTCATTTTGGTAAGATAGATATATAATATAATACACTTCATGCATAAAATTCCACATTTTCATTCATCTTTCATGAGTATTGTTACTATCTTGAGCAAAGTTATAATAATTCAATAATCTAATACAACTATCCTTCACTTCCTTTATTTAATCCTTCCTCAGACGCTTGATTTTCTTACATCTCTGGATGATGGATTTGACTCCCTCTTTCAAACTAGACTTCGATTCACCATTATGGTTCCAAAGTTCCTTGATGTCATACCTCCCACTTAGATTGTATCCATAAATCTCTGTCAAAGCCACTACAACAATTGTGAATACTGATCATCTACACTCATTATTTAACACTTTTAGGTTTTTATCCTCCTCATTTACTACTTCCTGAGAACATAAAAAATGACACATAAAAATTAATCAAATAATAATGAATGATTTTTTTGTTTTCTTGATATTCATTTTCTTATATGAATCAGTCAATTAATTTTGAAAACACTTCATAAAAAATTATTTTTAATTTGGGGGTAGTAACATTGGATCCTATTAGAACTCTGTATGTAATCCTATTTGGAGGAGAATACTACTACAATGGGTGACCTCTTAAAAATACCCATGTTGCACATTTTTTAGGAAAAAACATAACAAAAACACATTTTTATTCTCTTCCAATTAAACCTTGATAAATTTAATAGGGTCCCAATCTGTACCTCATAAGTATTCCTCCCACAATGAAAAGAGCTCTCCAATCCTGCTATTGGCTTCATCTTCATGATACTTTCTCTCAAGTCTTGGAGAAATGGAAGGCTGCCAAGATCTACTTTATTCCTTACACCAATACCACCACAAGTTTGTATCTCCTTCAAGCCCTACCAAAAAAATAAATTTATCAGAGGAAGTGGAAAACAATAAATGTTTATGAGTGGAAGTAAATGAATGCGAGTGGAAGCCATGTAGATTTGAATGTTCATTATTTCATTTTTGAAATGTAATTTTTTAGAATCTATAATTAAAATTGAATTTAGGTTATTTTTGAACCTTAGTGGATATAAAGCTCTTATATTTGAGATACATGTGATAAAAAAGGACTAGTAACATAGGTTAGAGTTAGTGCTGCTTAGTGGGAAGGAGTTGATGTTCTCATGGTAGTGTTAAGGACCTTTCATCTCCCAAATAGTTATTATTGAATTTTGTGACTTGAGACTCATACCCTATATCTTTTATGTTTTTTGAACTACTTTGAGTAGTATTAATCTAAAATGATCACTGGTACCTGGTAAGGGAAAAAATTTGGTTAGAGTAGTTCATGAAACATAGGTGTATTCCACAACAGATGGGGGATGGGTATCAAGCAACAAAATTAAATATTAACAATTTGGTAGGTATATCATCAAGAAAATTTGGAACCAAAATGATGGAAGGAAGGATAGTTTGAAATATAGAGTCCAATCCATCATCAAGAGATGGAAGGCAATCACATATATGAGGATATATTATATAAAGGCAGTGAAGTTTAGTTGTATGAGTGTATTTATGTATTATATCTCTATTAAAGACAATAACAATTTTCATGCAAGATTCATGAAAAAGTGGACTTTTATACATGATGTGTATTGTGAATACGACATAAAATGCAATAAAAACTTTATAGATAAACTTCAATTTATATGTTTTGGTCTATGTTTTAACAATAATTTTGTTATGATAGGGTGGTCGCTAAATATAGAATAAATCATGGCATGAAGTCGGTGTTTGAAGAGATAAATCCTATAAATTAATACAAATGGAAACAAATTAAGGTATATATATATATACATATTTAATTATCACAAAATCTCAAAAAAAGAAAATTACTTATTTTGGTCAATGTTTTTGTAGTATCTGAAATAATATAATGGCATTGATTGTGGAAAATATGTTTGAAAATTTATGAGAGATATCATAAAGCATGAAAAACAATATCCCCTAATTGGTATTTTCCGAAGGTAATTATAATTTCATTAAATATATTTCATAATCATTTGTCTGTCTATATTTTCTCTGTACTATCTTGATTTTCAATAACATAGATACTAAAAAATAAGAAATACTTTTTTTAGATATAAATGGGAATCATAATTTTTATCAAAATTTATGTCGAAAATAGATTTTGGTGATTACTTGATATGTTTGTGATCTAGTATGGTTTATGACCTTTGAAATATATTTAGGGTGTTAAACATTAGTGTCCAAATTCTTGTATATTATTTTTGATCTCTTTCTCAAGGAGAAGTATAATGGAAGAAATCAATTTTTTTGAAGCACTGAATTTGAAACAATAAAATTGTTGTGAAATGATGAAAACGGAGGCGGAGGAAGAGGTGGATTTTGATGTGGAGGCAGAGTCGGAGTTGGAGATCGACAAGGAGAAAGGGATAGAGGTGGAGACTGAGGCGGAGATCGAGGAGGAGGAGGAGACTAAGTGCTGTCTTAAAAACAATAAAATTATTGGTAAATGAAGTAGGATTAGGATCATACTAAGATTATTTTTGAGAATTTTTTTTGAAAAGTGAAAAAACCACTTGTCCCTTAAGATAAGTGCTGTTGTATAAGTGTTTTAGGTGGATTATTGAAATAATATTTTTCAACACTTGTTTAAGTGATTTTATACTCGGTAGTAATCCACCTGTAAGATCATTCTATGTTGGAAGCTTCAATTTATCCACTAGTGTTATTGAAGAAACATCAATACAACTCCCAATCATCAAACAGGTATATAATCCAACTTAAATGTTTGAATAAATATGTGTTTAATCAACCCATGAAGTCTGAAGGTGTATGAGATATCTATTGAAGGAAAACCAACATTGATATATCATGGTCATTGAGGAGGGATAGTGTTAAAGTGTATGTTATTAGTTTAAAATTAATATTTTAATACAAAAAAGTATTACTCACTGAAAAAAAAAAGAAAATGAGATCAGATTGTCGTGATAATTTAGGGAACAAATCACAATTCATTTGTGATGTACAAGAATTAGTCTCATGTTAATCCAACAAATGATGCAATCTATTTGACTAAAATGGAATGTTTCTAGTTTAAAATGACATTTTAGTAAAAAACACAAGTGGTGTACTAAAAAATGAGGAAAATAATTTTTATTATTTTGATAATTTATTACAATGATGCATAAGTTATTTGATATAATTAGGAATAATCCGTATCTCAATCAAACACACTGGGTGACCGATATGACTCCAAGTGCGTCTTTTTATTAAAAATTGATATTAATTTTAGTTCTAAAAACAACTAACATACTAAAAAATGATAACTTCTTATAATTGTTTTGGTACTTTAGGAAAATGATACATAAGTAATTTGTGATGTGTATAAATTATCCCCACCTCAATACAATACACTATGTGCTCAGTATGACTCAAATTATTCATTATCTGTTTAGAATAGACCTTTCAAAAAAAATTCACTCACTTAAAACCATGGAAACACACCCCAATTGACTTGATAATTTATGAAAATGATTCATAGTTCATTTGTGATGTTTAGGAATCATTTTCATGTAGAACCCACACATGATTCAATCCGTATGACTCAAAGTGCTTGTTTCCAGTTTAAAATGACATTTTAGAAAGAAACACAAGTGGAATACAAAAAATGGGGAAACACATTCATAGTATTTTGATAATTTAGTGAAACTATCCATAAGTTATTTTATACATTTAGGAATCATCCTCACATCAATATGATTCATGGTTTGACCGGTATGACTCTAAGTGTGTCTTTTTATTCACAATTGTCATTAATTTTAGGGAAAAAACAATTAACATACTCAAAACCAAGCAAATACATTCGAATTATTTTGGTACTTTAGTACAATTTTCCATATGTCATTTTCGATGTGTATGAAGAATCCTCACCTTAATATGATACATGATGTGTCTGATACAACTCAAGTCTCCGTTATAAGTTTAAAATTGATATTTTAATACAAAATGATCCACTCATTGGAAACCAAGAAAACACACTCATATTTTCTTAATATTTAGGAAAATGACTCATAATTCATTTGTGACATGTATGAATTTGTCTCATTTCAAACCCACAGACGATGCAACCTATATGACTCAAAGTGCCTCTTTCTAGTTTAAAATGACATTTTAGTAAAAAACAAAAGTGGCATACACAAAACAAAGGGAAAACATTTGTAATATTTTAATAACTTATGAAAATTATCCATATTTTATTTAGGACATTTAATAATTATATTCACCTCAATATAATGCACAGTGTGACCAATATGACTCAAAGTGCATATTTTTATTTAAAATTGACATTAAGTTCAGTGAAAAAACTACTGACATACTCAAAAATGAGAAAACATATTTGAATTGTTTTGTTAGTATAGTAAAATGATTTAGAAACCACTTTTGATGTGTAGGAATCATTATGACCTCAATAAGATACATGATGTGGCAGATATGACTCAAAGTTTCTGTTATCAGTTTATAATTTACTTTTTAATACAAAAAAGTTTCACACAATGAAAATGAAGAAAACACATTCTTATTGTCTTGATAATTTTCTAAAATTATTCATAATTCATTTTTGACATGTAGGAATCAGGCTCATATCAAAACCAGACACGATACAACCTGTATGACTCAAGGTGTCTGTTTCCTGTTAAAAATGACATTTTAGTAAAAAACAAAAGTGGCATACTCAAAACTGAGAAAACACAGTTAGATTGTTTTGATACATTTAGAAAATGATCAATAATTCATTTTACATGTGTAGGAATCATCCACACATTAATCCGATGTGTAGTGTGGCCAGTATACCTTTAAGTGCTTCATTTTATTCAAAATTGACATTAATTTTAGTGAAAAAACAACTAACATACTAAAAACTATGAAAATGAATTCAAATTATTTCGGTACATTATGAAAATGATCTATAAGTAATTTTTTACATGTAGGAATCAACGACACCTCAATCTGATACACGATGTTCCTGATATGACTCAAAGTACCTATTTTTAGTTTAAAATCACATTTTTTTTAAAAACACAAGTGGCATACTCAAAAACAAGGAAACAAATTTGTATTGTTTTTATATTTTATGAAAAAAATCCATAAGGCATTTAGGATATATAGAAAATATCCACAACTCAATCTGATACACAGTGTGACCGGTAGGACTCAAAGTGCGTATTTTTATTCAAATTTGATATTAATTTTAATAAAAAAACAATAGATGAACTCAAAACTGAGAAAAAACATTCATATTTTATTGGAACTTTTGGAAAACAATTCATATGTCATTTTTGAAATATAGGAATCAGCCACACCTTAATCCAACTCATGGTGTGACCGGTATGATTCCAAGAGCACCTTTTTATTCAAAATTGACATTAATTTTAGTAAAAAGACAATTGACATACTCAATAATAGAATTTTTTTCTTATATTTGTGTTGGAAATTTTATTTCATTTAAACTATATGTTTGTATCTAATCTTTATAATTTTTTATATTGTTTCTGGTGATCTAGTGTGTTGTTACAGCACACTTCTTTCCCTATTTCCAGTGCTACAATGTGCGGTAGCGTCACACTACAGTATTACACTTTATTAGAACTAATAAATGCGTTAATATAGGATACATTTTTTAGAACTTCCAAAAGCACGGATAAATCATGCCTTTATCAGTGAATTTATTATCACTGATAAAGTATCGCATTATTAGCGCATTTAGTACCACTAATAATGGTCTCTTTTATCAACGTGTGTATTAGTGATGATAGTGAATTAATTTATCATAGCAAAATAAATGCACTGATAAATGATGTATTTTATTAGTGCTTCTAATAGTGATGATAAAAGTGTTATTTATCAGTGTTTTTTTTGAAATGATAAATTTCCCATTAATTAGCATTTTTCTATTGCTGATAAAAGCCTTTGCCTTTTAATCATGCTGCAGTAGTCAACACTTTTTTTAGCACTAATAAAGGTCTATTCTAGAACCGTTAAATGCCTATTTTGTAGTAGTGAAGTGATATTTAAATAATTATGTGACATCTCTAATACCACTTTATGGCTCCTAGCATAGTAGAAACACTGAATGAGACATACCCAAATCATATTTTTGTCATAATTGATGATTAATCTAAGATTTACATGATGATAAATTACTTTATCAATTAAAATGAATGAAATAATAATTGGATATTGAATACCAAAATAATATATACGATCATCATATGTTATTTATAATTAATTTAAATAATTAAAGAATTACCTTTTGATTAATCCTTTCTTTGTTGATGGATCTGACAATGTATCTATATTGTACCATCATTGCATTATAGTAATCATGAAGAGATTCCCTCCAACTGTGATCTACACATATTCGAAGAACCTCCAAATGACATCATAGGAATCTCTGGGTTCTAGAACAATAAATCTTGATGCTTTGCGTCATTAACCTATGATTTCCCAAAGAACCACTTGAAGAAGGATTCTCTTTGATCACTCTAGACTCGAGAGTGGTAGTGGAGGAGGATCAATCCTCATTATTGGGAGTTTTCTTGGAGAGTGATATCTCTTGGGCTTTGAGAAAATTGTCTCTAGATGAAATTGTGTATAAAAAATGGTAAATTTAAAACCCCAAAGAAAATAATATAATTTGGTTTATATACTACTGATTTTATAAAATAATAATTTCACATGTGCCCTTATTATTTTTATTACTAATTATAGAACCCCATGTCATTAATAGTAATAATAATATTTATTAACATACTCTAAACACACAAATAAAATTAAATATTATTTATTAAAATAATATTAAATATATATTATTTCTCACCAAACCATAAATTTAAGCCAAACATTCTTCCAAAATAGTTATCAAACCTCAAATAATGACAATTTATTTAATAACTAAATATCACTTCATTATTCTACAATAAATAAATAAATATTATATTCACTAAATAATAAATAACTATATATTAAATTTTATTTTCACAAAATATTCTCTTGAATAACTGTTGATAAAATATATATGATCAATAAAACAAGAATAAAAATTAAACCATGTTGGAAATTAATATTTATTGAACTTTTTAAATAATAAATAATAATATTATTTAACTGAGGTTCTATATATACTTAGCGTGTGACCCTCTAGACCTATTTCTCCATGGCATTACGTAAAGAAGCCCAAAGTCCCAGGTTAGCATATAGTAACATTCCAAGGCTCCCATAGATAAATACGTTAATGTCACAATTCCATAAAAGCACATGGAGACACTTACTATATAATATAATCACATTATCTCGATATATCTAAACAAAGAGGTTTCATGTTGGTGCCATCAACCTTTGTGCTCAATGTCTATTTCTTTGAATTTCCAGAAATTGAAATTTCATACAGAACACCATGGCCATGGATTTATTTAGGGAATTCCCTTTCTATCAAAAAGCTTCATATATAGACATCTGTTAAAGAATATAAGAGATAAATTATTTCTAGTATTATTCATTAATGAAATATTACTCACGTTTCACCCAACGTATCCTTTTTCACCAAAAACAAATGTCATCACAATTTTCTTCAATACATTGAATTACGTGACTCATAATATTAATTAATAATAATATTAAAGTCTAACGATCAATAAACACATCCAAATATAGGAATATCCAATGACATATATAATTAATGATTTCCTATTGGAGGGTCCTGTTCTTATAATTTCCTATAATAAAAATTACCAAGGGAATACACCATGATAAGGTGCCTCAAATTCATAGGTGTCTCAACCATCGATAGATTATATCTTTTGTGTCACTTAAATGATTTAGTCCTACTACATAATATATATTTAACAATACTACCATTACCATTCTGAGTCATCATTATATCAGGTAACTACTATAAACTTTAAGTGTAAAAACTACTCTTAGGACATTATCACAAACTATGTCACACATAAGAATAATCATGATGTGATACTTAGTTTATTAATATTAAAAAAATAATAATAATTATCATAAAGTACAAATAGTTTGGTTATAGGGAACAAAATCTAATAGAGAAATCCCTTTTCTAATCTTGAATCTACTTGTTTAATTTCAAATAAATTCATTTCTCAAATGCTTAATTTTCTCCCCTTTAACAGTAAACCTAAAGGGGTAACTTCATGTTAGATATGTATCAATTAAATTATTTATTAAATTCATATTGTGAGAGGGTATTTTTTAAACATTATAAGGAATAACGAGTTGGTTGAACACCAAGGTTCAATCTATGTTTCTGAAATACTGGTGTGAAAAAAGGTTTTTTGAATATTTCTTGCACTTGTTAATTTATACCAACATGATTCATCTTGGTTTGTACTTAATCCACTTTATATTTTATTAAATGACATTGAATTTCAATATGCTTCGTTTTTGAATGGTATACCTGATTATTTTCATCTCAATTTCACGCCCTTCATCATAGTGAATCACACTAGGCATATTCATAGCTTTACTAAGATCCTCTAATTATTATTTCATCCAAAATAGTTGGGTATAGTCCTTTATAACTAAAATATTATCTAGTTAAGTTGGGATAAGATTGGTGCTCACATAATTCTTCCTAAAACCTCCAATGAATTTTCATACAATATTTAAATCTCCTATACTTATTTAGTTTTTATCTACAATTTCCTTAATCCAATTTTTATTTGAATATATAAATACTCATATCTTACTCCTAACACAACATACTAAACCATAATCGAGTGTTCCTTGAATGTACCTCATAATATTCTTTAAAATAGTGAGATGTTTTTACTTTGGACTACTTTGAAAATATGTCACCGAACATGTAGAAAAGACGGTGTACATAATTTTGACGTTGATTCATAAAAAACTTTCAATCATCTTTGAAAAAAGTTTAGGATTAATTATTTTTCCGTATTTATGTTTCCCTTGCTTGGTTACAATAATTTTTTTTGTTAAAACTAGTTCTTTCACATGTATTTAAAACTTATTCAGTAGATCCTATACATATTTTTATTCAGAGACAAATATATAGTCCTTATTTTAGTTTACATGTTGTTAGATAATGTATGTGTAATCTCTAATCCTTGATATTTAAAGCTCTGAGATCATCATCCATAGAAATTACTGCATGGATTTTATATATCTACCTTTAAATATGAAGTCATCCAAATAAATTATCACAATAATATTCCTTTCTTTAGTTTATTTCACACAAATATTGTGATCGAAACTGCACCATCCTAAATTATAGTATATTCAAAGAAGTTTCTAATAGATTATACCAATATTGAGTTGAATTTTTTAATCCATGTAGTGATTTATTCAATATTCATATTTTTGTTTAATCATATCTAATTAAAAATACAACAAATTTATCAATATATACTTCCTCTTAAATAAATATATTAAAAAATTATATCTTATCATCCATTTTGTTGGTCCTAAAATTTATTTTTATGATCACAATCAATAAGTTTTTTTCTAATATTTTTTTATAATGGAAAATATGGAAGAATGATAGGGCTCAATGGGGTTATTATTAATATAACCTGTTTTCAAATAAGAAGAACATGAATTAATGTTATACACAACACCATAAAAGGCTATAGAACAAGGGCCATGTCGTAATTAGAATGAATATATCACAACACTACTGGGTCTTACTTCCTATCTAATAATCAAAGAGAAAATCCAAGATTTCACACTGTAGTCAAACCTGAGTTCCTATAAACTCAGATAAGGAAACAAAAAATTGAGAATGATCATGTCACATAACTTCTAATGAATGGTCATGGACAATGAAACTTAAGATTTATGCCAAAGATACATTAATATCAGTAGAATAACCATATATACTATAAGACTCTACAACATATCATAATGAACTATTCTACAAAGACCACCTCCAGGGTGTAAAAAACTCTACCATAAATATAAGGATATCAATATAGAATAGTAAAATGGAATTAAATACTTGATCTACAAGATTTTATTCATCATGTTAAAGTCTTGAATTGACTAAGGGTCTTCCATCACCTAGGCAGGCTATAAATAAAAATCAAGGGAGGCTTGTATCCCATCTATAAACTTATGGAAACCAATTTACATCGAACAATTCTTGATTGATACATGATGAATTTTTACGTAGATCTATAAGGATTTTTTTTCTCTAAAGGAAACTGAACTTTAAATTATTTAATACTTCTTATTTTTCTTTTTCTCTTTGAGTAATTTAATCCTTTTTTATATTTATTTAAAGCTATCCATCTATCTTTTTTCTCGCTCTATTTTTCAAATTCTTTTAAAAATTCTAGAGAGAATTGAGTTCTTTGTAAATGTCTTGTAAAAGAAAATACTTCTCTTATTCATCTTATTCCTTAGGTGATCTCCACTATTAATGCGAGGGTTCTTAATTCTTGGTTTCCATTAAAACCCATGGTCTTACTTTGTTATTAGTTTCTATTAAAAACGAGGTATTCCTTTCTTCTTATTTGGTTCTTGGTCTCAATTTAAACTATGGGGGTAATATTATCCTCTCAATGCTTATTTAGGGCAGGAGATATAGGGTCTCATTATTTAGATATGTCCAAAATCCTTTATCAAATCATGTATTTTTATTTTCAAAAATGTATTTTTAGATATTATTTATGTTTAAATATATGTTAAAATAAATTTAATTAAATTTTTTTCTTTAATAATTTAATTTCATGATAAATGGATTTTATTTCATAACATTATTTTAAAATTGTTTTAAAAAGGCAATTCACCACCCATCTTGAAATTTTACTCCAACCTACATTTGGTATCAAAGGATAAAACTTGATTCAAATTTTTTTCATTGATTTTGACTTATTGAAAGATTAATTAGTTTTCAATATATTTTATAGATTTTTAAAAACCAATTTTATTGAATGGAATCTTTTTCAAATGTCCATTGTTCTATTAAAGGGTAATATATAGGTCTTTCCCCTTATTTTGATGGTTCCAACTATTATTATTGGAAGAATCATAAGTCAACCATTCTTAGGTCTATTGGTCACCCCAAATGGAATATTTTCATGCATGGTAATATTCATACTAGTGAAAAAGATTATAAATATACACCTTATGATAACACTTCTTCTAAATTATATGGTAAATCTACGAATTCCTTCCATTATAAATTAGTACAAAATTAATTTAATTGTATATATACATGAAAAACCACTCCTTAAATTTAGAAGTTCATATAAGTTACTCATAATGGAACAAATAACGCTAAAGATACTATAATTCATATGTGTAAGAAAGATTTTGAAAGTTTTAGTATGCATCCTAATGAATCTAATACTAAGATATTTATGTGCTTTGCTGACTTATTCAATAGAATATGGTCTCTTAGTGATAATCTTACTATAGAAACTATAGTGAAGAAAACCCTTTAAGTTTTTACAAGTTCTTAGGCACCCA
The DNA here is from genome assembly GCA_963277665.1 of Viscum album. Classification (NCBI taxonomy): domain Eukaryota; kingdom Viridiplantae; phylum Streptophyta; class Magnoliopsida; order Santalales; family Viscaceae; genus Viscum; species Viscum album. Next base: position 859,320,339 of record OY728134.1, on the reverse strand, counting down.
AGGTAATTATAATTAATGAATTAAAGAATATGAAAAACATTCAATTCAAGGAGATAATTGGATATCTCATGACTTATGATATCACAATGAAGCCTCAAGCCGATAAGGAATCAAAATAAGTAAATGATAAAAATACAATTTATTTTAAATAAATTAATGAATAATCTTATGATGGTGAAGAAATATATCATCTAGTAAAGAATATGAACAAATTATTCAAAAGATAATAAACCTAACAATTTACCAAGAAGTATTATGATCAAAGTGAAATATAAGTAACATGCTTTAAATAAAAATATAAAGGATACATAAGGCCAGAATACCCCTAGAAAAAGAAAAGAATTATAATGAGAAAAAAAAGTGAAAGAAATAATTCAAGGATTCAACCTATAGTGTAAGCAATGATTCTCTCTCCTCAAGTGAGTCAAATGATAGAATCACCATGTGTCACATGACTGAAGACAAGGTTAGTAAAAATGTAAACTCCAATAAAACTTATTTTTCATCCCATACCTCTTCTAATTCCAGTCAGCTAAGAAATAAAGATAAAAAATATGATCATGATAAAATTTAATATGGTTTTACCAAACTAAAATAATTTTACAATGAACTTTAAAATAAGTATAATCAAGAGCTTAAATAAAAGATCATATGATAATAAAAATGATAAATTATTGAAAAAATTAAATGATCAACCAAATGTGCATGATTTAAAATAGTCCGTCAATGATATAAAAGAATATATAATGAAATTTACCCAAGGGGAAAAAATATAAATAAGATGTTGGATTTAGAACACCATATAAATAATAAAATTGGGATTTTTTGAATAAATATAGTTATTCAAAAAATGATGAATTTTGTAAAAATGGGTTTCTCAAAGAAAATATTTTAATTATTGCTTCAAATACAGTCATTTAATTTTTGATTATAATTAAAAAATGAATTATATGTTTATACAAAAAGTATCCATCTTCCATACCATATCTCATCTAAAAAATCGTATTCAATACAAATTTTGGTACTAAAATCCCTCTTAGTTAACACATGTGGACCCAAAATACAGGCACTTAAAAGGTCAATTTCTTAATTTTGTAAGAAATTTGAATAAAGATTAATTTATAAAAAAAATTCTATAAGGATAGTGTATTCAATCATGGAATGTGGGGTGACCCCTCCAAATTTCATAAACTTGAAAAAATCAATGGAGGTTATGCAAATTTCAGTGATAATACAAGAAGTAAAATCATCAGTATAGGTAACACTAGTTTTCTCAATTCTATGTTTATAAAATATGTTTTATTTATTTAATGTTTAAAAAAAAAATTCGAATCATTATCCAATTGCGAGAAATTGGTTTTAAAATATCTTTGAAAAATGATTCTTGAAATGTTTTTAATTTCAATGGAAAAGTTTTATTTACTTATTTTTTCATAATATTTATATTTTCTATTTAAAATCTATTTATTCCAAGGATTATATTGTTTTTTGAATTTTATATGGAGAGTATTAGAATTATAATATACCCTTGGTCACTGTATAAAAAATACACACACTCATTAAGATCAAATAATATCATCTATTATGATATTTACCGAAAATTATTTCAAAAATAATGTTATCTACGAACCTTTCCAAGTTGGTAAGAAAAACAAAAATTATTTTAAAACTAAATAAGAAGAATCAAAATCTAAATACCTAGATCTTGTTAATATTGATATTTCTGGACCAACTCAATTTTAATGTATTACCAGAAAATTATATTTCTTTATGGTTTTTTGTGATTATACAAGATTTACCTTGGTATTTTTTTGGAACAAAAAAATGATGCTTGTAAAGTCTTCATAGGATTGAATAATAAGGTTGAAAATGAAAAAGTGAAAAAAGAATTTCCATTCAAAGTGATCATGGGGGAGAGTTTATTAATAAATATTTTGATGAAATTTTAGGTTTACAAGGTTATAATCATACTTTTTCAACTCCTACAACACCTCAAAAAAGAGAGGTTGTTGAAATATAGAATCAAAATATTCCTAAAATTTAAAATATACCAATTAAAAAAATTTAGAAATCCCTAAATACTTGTGGGATGAGGTGGTGAATACCAATTTTTATATCATAAACTATGTTATGATAAAATCCATCCTCAAAAAGGCCCCTTATGAACTTTGGAACAATAAAATTCTAAAAGTTTTGGTTTCCAAATTTTTTTCATGTCAACATTATATTATTACCCCTAATGATATCCTAGGTAAATTTAATGAAAAATAAAATGAAGGAATATTTATTAGGAACTAAAACTCAATTAAAGATTTCTAATCCTTCAATAAATGAACCGAAACCGTTGAATAATCCATTCATACCAATTTTAATGAAAATATTCTGAATCCTTTACTCCAATTAAAATATTTTGAGGATAACCTTGAAGCATTTAATTTGAATGATCTAACATACCCTAAAGTGCATATCAAGGATGAATCACCTTCTAATACTTTATAGTAATATTAAAAACAATACAAATACCATCCCTTAGAGAACAATATTGGTGATTTTAAAGATTGTAATCATAATAGAAGTTCAATATTAAATGTAGTTGATCATTATTATTTTATTTATTTACTTTAATGTAAAAATCATAACAAAGATTTTAATGATGAAAATTTTGTTTTTTCTATATAAGAAGAGGTTAACCAAATCCATAAAAATAATTTTTGTACTATTGTTAAAAGACCTAATGGTCATTATATTATTGGTATAAAGTATGTTTTTAGAAATAATTTAGATGAGTAAGGTAAAACCATAGATAATAAATATATTCTCATAGACAAATTCTATAATCCCAAATAATAGATTTATCATGGTTAAACCTTCAAAACCTTTTCTTAGTGATAATATATTAATTTTTTTTAGAATTCACCACCCATATATATTCTAAACTGTTTTAAATTGATATTAAAAGTTATTTTCTCAAGGATTCTATTTCTAATTTTTTTTTTGGAATAACCACCCAGTTTTGAAAGTCCAAAATTTAAAATTCAATTTTCAAGTTAACTTAATCTTTTTGTGATTTAAAATAAGTCCCTTGGGTTTGGTTTGAAAGGTTAACAATTTTTATTTCATCAAACAAGTTTAAAATGGGAAGAGTGGATTCAAAATTATTTCTAATTTGTTTTCAAATGACATTTTAAAAATTCAAATATATATAGAGGAAATAATATTTTGATCAATAAATGAATCAGTTTGTAATGAATTTTCAAATATTTTGAGAAAATAATTTGAAATGAGTTTTATGAGTGAGTTGATTTTTTTTCAAATATCTCAAAAACCAAGAAGAAAAGTTTCTAAGATAATGAAAACACACTCATACACATATAAATAATTTTAGAATGGATCATGATAAGTAAATTAACACAGATTATGATTATTTATTATAATCAAACGTTGGATGAATCTAGTAAACTGATTGAAAACAAGATTTATCAAGTTTGATTAGGAGTCTTCTTTAACTTTTTGTAACATAAAAAACATTATGTTTATTATTTTTCTTTGAACTCATTTTCAAGATAATTATAAATAATAAAATTTAAAATATCTTCAAAATATTTTTCATTTTTTAAAAGGTTCTAAAAATCATGGTGTATTTTATCCTAAATGAAAATATTATAATATGTCATCTTTTTTTACAATTATTTTTAGGGATTTCAAGTAGATAGGAACATTACAAGGGGAACATGTCACTTTCTTAGACATTCATTAATCTGTTAGATTAGTAGAAAAAAATTTAGTTTCACATTATACATTTAAATATGAATATGAAACCACATGGAGTCATTCTGCCTAAATTATATGGTTGAAACAAATTCTATTATACTTTGGGTTAACATTTCTTCATGTTCTAATTAAATTTTATATTTCTAGTTCCACAAGAATCTCTATAAATCTTTTTTATCATGTAAACACTAAGTACATTTATATTTGACATCACTGTTTGAGAGAATAATTTTAAAAATGTGATATTATGATAGAATATATTAGCATGGAACTTAAAATAAATGATATATTTATGAAAACTATTTCTTTTGAAGGTTTAAATTTTATGAATTGGGTGTTAGGAATGAAATTCCTAAAATTATTCAGCATCACTTTTTTGTTTTCTATTTTTAATTATTTTATCTATGTAACCCTTTCAGTTTATTAACCTTTTATTTCTAATCAAAAATGGGGAGAAAAATTTAATGTATATTTGAGTGAAAATTTTAATGTATATGGTGGAGAAAATTTTAATGTATATGGGAGAGAATATTTTATTGTATATGTGGGAGAAAATTATAGTGTATAAGGGGATGTAAGCATCTTGGCAGGAAGGGAGATATCACAAAAGGAGAAGATCTGTTTTAAAATGGAATAGTTTTATTTGATGATAATGGGGAGATATATTTTTTTATTGTAAACTTTATTTCTTTTGTCTTTTCTCACTTTTATATATTATAATTTCCAATTTATGTTTCACCTCATTCTTATATATAATCTTTTATTTTAATATTAAATGAGTTTTTTGATCATAAAAAATAGGGATATGGTTAATCCTGTAATTTTTTATGATCACAATCACTAAAGGTATTTCTAACCATTTTTTAAGTGAAAAAATATAATAATGATAGGGTTCAAAGGGGTTTTGATTTTTATAGCTAGTTACGAAATAAAAATACAACTATAAAATATTCTAAACCATTCAAAAAGGGTCATAGAACAAGGACCACAATGAAATTAGAATGATACTTCCAAAATTCAAAACAATCTAACTTCCTCTCGAAGAATCACTGTGAAAATCCTAAAATTAATTTCATAGTAAAAATTTAGATCCGATAAACTTGGATAAGGCTATTCCATAAGGTGAACGATCACATCACTGAACTTCTATGAAAGAGTCATCCATGATGCAACTTAAGAGCCATGATGCAGTTACCTTGGGATCAACATAACCACCATAGATTCTACAAGACTTCATGACATATCCCAAATACCAATGCGAAAAATATTATCTCCATGGTGTAGTTAAATATACCACCCCATAAAGGAATTTGATCCATAATAGTCATGGGGCATTAAATTATTAGATTAAATGCTACGATTCATCTCATTAATGTCTTGAATAGAGTTAAGGATCCTTCAACTCTTATGAAGTCTATAAATATACAATAATGGAGGACTAGATCTTATCTAAGACACCTATGAGAACGAATTTCAACCAAATTATTTTTGATCAATACATGATGATATTTTATGTGAGGTCTCCAAGAAAACATCCTTTCTCTATAGGCAATGAGGATTTAGCTTCTTTAAAAAATTTTATTTTTTACTTTTCTATTTATGCTATTTTCTTTCTTATTGTATTTCTTAAAGGCTCTTTCTTATACCTTATATATCTCACTATTCATCTTTCATATTACTCTAAATATTATAGATAGCTTTGAGTGATATGTAAAGGTTTTATAAAAACAAACATATATATTCTTTATATTCTTCTTTATGTGATCTTTCTGGTGACCCAAGCCTTAAAAATATATTATTTAATAATTCGTAACATAATTTCCAGTAAATAAAATCCAAAGATATAGAGGTCAAGTGTACTTAGAAGATTAGAAATATAAATACATTATCTTAAACTTGAAAACACTGTCTTTATTTATAACTCTACATATTACTTTTAACTTCCATATATCTTCTAAGACTATAAAAGATATAATGGGGAAATACATAAGAAAACGGGTGAGCTAGAAATCCTAGTAAGGGAATAAACATGTAAATATAACATAACATGAGAGTAAATAGGAATTAAATTATATCATAAATAGGATGATCATAATGATAGACACATGAAAAAAATAAATGATATTATAAGATCATAAAAATGTGGAAACAATATAAAACATGATATTATAACATAAGTCATTGGTCACTCCCTAGACTATCTTTATAATGTGGAAAAATTACCATGGAGGATTATATTCACTCCCTAATACCTTACATAACATCTCATGAGATATAAAGATTTACCCAATTCATTAGGGGAATATATATTTCTATTCATACAGATCACATAAATTAAAATGATACATATGTGTGACACTTGAGGAAAATAAATCATACATAATTCATAAGGATGATCAAACCCATGGAAAGGAAGTGTATTTCATAATTCTGATTCAAGGAATAACCAATGGATAAATAATATGTATTAAAAATAGAATAAGGAATTTAATAATTTAGATTTTTTAAATTTTAAATTTAAATATAGATCGTGATCATCGAGTTCTGATATACAGATTTTATGGGAATGATCTAGGAGAAGAAAGAATAAAAATATACCACTAGGATGAATCGTTATGGAATAAGTAAATGGTATATTTTAAAAATAAAATACCTTATTTTTTTTTCTATAAAAATATAATTAAAACAAGAGGGTCCTCTTTAAAATAATGTTGCTCTATTTGAAGTAAGAAATTGGAAAGTTCACTTAAACATGATTTACTTAAAAGTGGGATTTTTTAAGGGAGTTAAAAACTTCTATAAACCCTACAAAAAAGGATATTTATATTGGTATATATGTAAGGTACATATATAAAAAAATATAATAGGTGATTGAAAATAATATTTAATTAAAGGGATAAAAATGAAGATAATGCACAACTAGAATGCCATGATGGAGGTACAAAAGATCCCTTTTTATATTTTAAAACACCTTTATTTAAATCTAAAATTGTAAAATAATAATTATAAAAATTACTTTAAAAAATAGGATAAGGTAAAAATTAAGTTCACCTGAGATATCACTTAATTATGTTTCAAATTAAAAAGGAGGACACTGTTGGTAATGTAAATTATAGACAAGGATGGGAAATCATCATTTAAGAGGATGAAAATTATTCTTAACATATTTTAATTTTCAAAAAGGATTATAACTCATAAATAAATAAGTTTTGAATACAAATCAATCTCCCAAAATAAAAATAGGTTATACCATATGAAATTAAATATGAAAACCAAGGATAAATATATTAACTCAAGAAAGGAAATTTATTTATGAAGAACCATTTTTTTGGGGAAGACATCAATCATAGCTAAAAATATGGTAGAACCTGAATTGAATTTATTTTTAATTATTCAGAAATAATTTTTTATATTAAAAATTATATTGGAAGTAGTTACACGACAAAAATGAATATTAGCATATAATATTAAAGCATTCCTTAATAAAGAGTGACAAAGATGGGAACCCTTACCCAATATTCTAAAGCACTATGCAATTTCACTTAGATTCATGAATCATAAAATTAAGTCTTTTAAAAACTATTATAATAACCTTTTCCATATTGATTTTATTTTTAGAAGGGAAATTTATCATCACGAGTCAATAATTTTTTATATCGTGTCTACTTATGCTAGTTACTTGAAGTTCTTTGGAAAATTTATCAAAAACATTCATGGTATGTTGACCAAGTTGAAAGTTTTTTAAAATAGTTTAAAAATATATATAATTTTGTATTATTATATTATTTATTATTATATTATAAAATAATTTCTTAGGTAAATATTTTTTCCATTAAGGGACTCAAATAAGAAATGGAACTTGGATATGTTCTTTTTAGCGATTAAATTTACTATAAACATTTATTGATAATATAAATTATATTATATTTAATATTATCCTTATAATATTTTAATGGTTTATTAAATAAAATTTTTATATATCAAATACTTTTTTTTATTCCAATCATGTTAGTGGATATGGAAAATGAAAGAGAAACATCATCATGTGGAGACAATAATCCACACATACACACAAAAGATGCTCTTGTTTTTGTTAAATAATAAAAGGTAGAAAATAATATAACTTATTATTTAAGAATAATTCAAATTTTATAAATATAATATTATATTTTTAAATAAACTTTTTTTTATAATCTATGAAATTAAGTGATGGGAAATTGAACACGATATTCATGGAGGTGGTAGTTATCACACACACATGAAAGTGTTTTCATTTTTCTCAATGATTTTGGAGGAAGTTATAACATGGATGTTAAATTACTATGACAATATAAAATAATATTAATAATATTTATTTTATCATACTATCATGTATATTAGAGTTTTTTTGGGTGGGGGTGTAGAGGTAGAAAATAATTATGAATGTGCGGTGGAAAATGATACCTCTTGCTTTGGATATTCTCCTTCGGTCATCACCTTAAGGAATATTATCTTGGTATTTTTTCATGGAAAAATATTATAGGACATGAGAATAGGGTTTAGGGGATACCAGGTAAGAGTTTGGGTTTATGCTAAGTGTAATTTAAAATCTGGAGAGGTGGAGGGGTGGTGGTTCCTTTTATAATTTAAGAGAAGAGAATTTTGGAACACATAAATCATTAATACAAAGAGATCACATGTTTCACATGGAATGTCAAACAAAATTAGATAATAATAGATTATTTGAATGTCCAAGTTAGATAAATCCTCATAAAAACTTTTCCACACATGATTTAATCTTTTTTTAATTCATTTATTCTTGAATTTTTTACTTTTACAAATTTTTGTTTTTACTGAGGTTACTAATTCTAAGCTAAGTAATTTTTTTAATTCTTCAAAATAAAATTGGTCTTATTAGATAATTTAAATCTATTTATTATAAATTTAAAATATAATTTAAATTAAAATTTATATGTGTAATAAAAATTCCTTTAAATAATAGTGTATGTAATACACAAAAACCCGTTTTTAGAAAATTTTCATTTTTAAGATTTAGATTTTTGTTTATGATAAAATTATCAATGTTATTGGTTACATTGAATTAAAAATATTTATTATTATTAAAACAATATTTATGTATAATTAATATGTGTTAAAAACAAATTCCTCTATATAAAAATTTTATTACAAGAAATAGATAAACAAAAAAGTTTTTATTAAAAAATTTCATAAATTTTATAAAATCTTAAGCATGGTTTTCATATATAGAATTTTAAAATAATTAATTTAACATCATATAATATATTTTTTTTATTTTTGAAAAGGTTTTAAAAATTTTTATATATTTATTATACAATAATTTCATAAAAGAGACATCTTTAGTAAAGTTGGTATTTTTCAATATTCACCTAAAAATAGATTATTTTTGAAAAATATTTTTTTATCTTAATCTAATTTTGAGAGGAAAAATTCAAAAATAACATTCATTTTAAAAAATAAAAACTCTAATATTTATAATTTTTTTAAAATAAAAAAATATATATAAAGAAAAGTTAATTTTGTTGAAAAAATGATATTTTGAAACATTAAGTGTTCCTAATATTATTTCATATCAATTTCTAAATTAAAAGATATTAATATATTAGTTCATATATAATTATATTTTTAAAGTGTTGAATTTAATTTATCAGTATTAAATTTACAATAATTAATAAAATGGATCTTTGAAATAAAAGGAACATTACTTTTATACTAAATATAGTTTAATGAATACCATAAAATTTTAATTTTTTATATTTTAAAATTTAATAACACTAGTCCATTGATATTAAAATATTTATATTAATTTTATAAAAACATAATATAATATTTTAATAATAATATTAATATTTATATGAATCACATAAATATATATATTTATAATATTTAAATATCAAAATTTTATTTTATTGTGAGTTATATAATTTTTAATTTACCACCTAACATCACACGACTTCAGTTTACCTACCATATATATGACCACAAAAAGTATTTTCAAGGTCCATATTTTCAATGACCATAATTTTAATGACCATATTTTTAATGTCTAGATTTCCTTCATATATATATATACTTACTGAATCATTTTTTTATTCTACTCTCACTTCATAAGGCATAGTTCTTATTTCATAGTATCAATTTTACATAACAATTTAACCTATCATAGTGATCTTCCTCATTATAGGTTTTTTGTTCATTAAAGATCATAAAGGTTTAATATGTTCCATGGGTTTTCATAGTCATGGAGATTTTGTTCTTTTCTATGTATTATACCCTATTGAATTTTACACTTTTAATGGATATAATTCTTCCATGGTGTGTAATAATTTTGGGGGTAAAATACTTAGATTTATATTATTTTTTCATAATGTACAAATAATTAATGAATAGAGTGTATTTAGTTTTATTCATATCTTATAAGAAACATTTTCTAATCAAATTTCAATACTTTTGAATGAATAGAGATACATTATTTAAAATTATAGACATAATAATAATAACAATGCCATTAATAATAACAATGTCTCTTAAAACTTGAGGTGTTACATGCTCCTCTTATCAAAAAATTGCATCCTAATAATTTAAATTATTACTTAATAATGAAGTTAGATAAGGGTATCTATATAGTGAATCAAGATTTAATTTTCTAAAGTGGTAATAATCACATCTGTTCACTTATAATAATTATAATCCTTATATTTTGTTTCTTTTTAAACATTCGAGTTAAATTTCTCTAAGGGTTTGGGGTTTAGACATATTTTATTTTTAATTGACTTCATATTCATAATTTAAGGGAAAACATATCATAAATTGGTCTATAGTAACAAATGTGATTCACTATTTTTATAATAGATACATCACACACACCTATCTCTCATCCTATGTGGTTCTTCTAATTGGTGGTGCTGGTGGAAAGTTGTGGTCAAATGATGAAGTAGACGAATAATTATCCTAATTTGTATAAAAATAATTTATATCGACATATAGATCCATCCCAAACTTTTCCAAAGTATCCATCTCCCCCGCTCCTACCTGCAATCTCTCCACCATATCCCTTGCCTATATCGCCAACCTCAACAGATAACCACCCATCTTCTCACATATATTTGTTACATAAATACTTAAATTTACCACTTTGTGAAGTCCTCCTAGAAAACTTTTTCTAGGGGATGGATACCCCACCACATCCACTCTTGGTGGATCTTTATGTTTCCAAATAGGTCCTTCTAAGACCTAAACTATTTTACATACACACTATATGAGATCACATGCTCTAGGGAATCAAACCTGATTATCAAAATACTCCCATCCTCTCAGCCACTGGGAATCCTCCCCCTTTTTCATCTATCCTCAATTTAACATTGCATTAGTGGTGGAATAAAATGGTATTATTTTACATATACCATTGGCATGGCACTTGAAACCTCTCCAGAAACACTGGGGCCTACACATAGAGGTGGTGTGGTGATTGATGATGATGGAAATTATCTATTATTGTTATCTTTTATTACCGTGATGTTAAAATCTATCCATGATTTAAACTGATTTTTTATTCTACCCCATCCATTGTCTCCAATATGGAGGATGTTGTAGGAAATATTACCTTGATTAGTGATAAATGTATCGATGTTGAAATTATTATTGCATTACTAGGATCACATTAAATCCATCTAAAATACCCACACTAAGATTTGTATTCCTGTAAACATAAATTTCAAAATGAGACCATCATAAAACTAGATGTTTTTTTGATAAATAATGAATCATGGTGGTATACTTGAAAATAATTTATTTAACTCATAGTGTCTAGAGTAAATACCCCATATTCAAAATTTTGAAATGGAAGAATTATTTACCACTATATATCTAATGGGTAGTCATGGAAATGAATCCATCTTGTTCCTATGGATGTGGTGGTTGTTAATGCTATCATTCATATTTTTATTGGATTTATAAAGCTAACTTTGGTATTTTTAAAGTTCTACACAATTAAATAATTAGAATATTAATGTTGTTTTTTGACGATTGCTTTCCAATCCCTCCATTATAACCATAAAAATCACATTATTATGATAACTTGATTCTCAATGAACCTTTATTCTATAAGAAAATCATTTACCAATCCCCAAGTGGTAATTTCATTGGTGCATATTCCCATATTTTGATATATATGTGGTTGAATATCCATTATTTCATCATCTTCACTACTTGGATTTCGATGATCTTCTATCCTTATCTTATTTGGTTCGCTCAGTATTTCAAATATGATTAGATTTTTAATCACGCATTGTAATAGTTGGTTTGGAATAATCACTATATTTCTCAATCTATCTCCCATAATAATGGGTTGATCATTGAGTGAATCATCACATTATCCCTCGTACACAAGGTTAACTTGGTTTCTTCTAGTTACATATTTCGCTGAAACTAAAAGGGTTAACATGTGTGATTAACATTTAATATCATAGGTGGTATATAATAATAAATAAAATAATTGGGATTCAACATTAAAATATATTACCATTTCATATCATCAAGTTAGCCTATAATTACTTTAGTTTTACCTATATCTATATTAGTTTAATATAGGACACTTTAAGTTGGGATATCTGATACTTCTCTACCTAATCCCCCAAATTCACAAGGATTCAACATTTCATAGCCAATTATAAAGAGAAAATGATTAACCAAATAATAACCCCTAGTTTGTCTATCTAGGCACGTAGTTATGACTCTTTTTCATGCACCGGGTTATGGATGAGTTATTTCCCAATATTCCATATCTAGGGTTATTACCCCTTGGTAAAAATTCTCTAGAACATGCATCCACTTTATAGTATCTAGACAGGGATGTAATTTCAAGGAAAACCACACTACATCCACTCTACCAAAATTTTAGGATAGTCTCCTATATTGAGACTTATATCTTAGACTTATCCTAATGGATTTCACTAATGTTATTTTATACTAATATAAAAAAATTACTAGACTTTCCTTTGATACCAACTATCATAACCCAATTCATAAACACGTTTTATTTTATAATTCTTAACATATGTTTTCAATAAATACAAATCTTGGAAATAGAGGTCTAGTGTATTTAATATATTATTCCTAAAAATACATAATATTAAATATAAAAAACATCATATTTATTAAAAAAATTATATAGTTCTCCTAACTACCATATATCTTATAGAAATTAACAAGATATCCTTAGTAAGATACATAAGGAAAAGGTTTATCTAGAAACCCTAGTAAGGGAATAAACATAATAGTATAATGGAAGATGAGAGTCAAGAGGCATAAAATGAAATTACAGAGAGGATTATTATAATTATTTATACATGGAATAAGTAAAATATTATATAATATCATAAAGATGTGGTAAAAACATAAAACATGATATCATAACGTAAGTTAAGGTTCACTCCCCAAATAATCATCATAAACTGGAAAAAGTACCATGGTGGATTTAGTTAACTACCTAATCCTTTACATAACATCTAATGAGATATAAAGCTATACCCAATGAATTTTAGGGATATATAATTCCAGGTCCACCAATCATATAAATTTAATATAAAAAATATATATGCCACATGATGAGAGTAAACCTTACATAAATCATAGGCATGATTAAACCCATAGAAAGGAAGTGGGGTTCATAATACTAATTTAATGCATAATAGAAAGATAAATCATAATTATTCTGAAGATAATATAGAATTAAATAATTTTTATATTCAAATTTGAAAATAAAACACATGACTTTATCATTGAGTTCCAATATAGATTTTTCATGGAAATGATATAAGAGAGGAAAGAATAAAAACATTCCACTTGGGTGAAGATTTATAAAATAAGTTAAGGATATTTTTAATTAACAAAATAACTAAATGTTTTTTTATAAAACCGGAATGGATCCAATAGGGTTATAATTAAAATATTTAGGGTCTTTAGATGATATTAAAAGTTTAAAAACATTTGTATGGGTTGATTTTCATTGTGATCCAATAAATAGGAAATTTCCCTTAAACCAGGTTTACTTAAAAGTAGGAATTTCAAAGGGAACAAAAAAACTATTTAACCCCAAATAATAAAATTAAATTTATCTTTGTATATTTTTAAGTAAAATATATACAAAAAATAGAAGATATACATAAGAATAAAATTGAATAAAAGGGTAAAAAAGATAGATAATGTGTAACCGGAAAATCATCAAGGAGGTGTAGACAAACCTTTTTTTTTGTATTTTGAAAAAACTTTATTGAAATTAAAAATGATAAAAATAATAATAAAAAATTCATTTCTTATTTGGATTAGGTAAATATGAAGTTCATAGGAGATGACACTTAATTAGGTTTCAAATTAAAAAGGAGAACATTGGCAGGAAGGGAAATTATGGAAAAGGTGGGAGAAACTTCATTTAAGAGGATGGGAATTATTCTTAACATAGTTTCATTTTCAAGAAATATTAGAACTTATAACATATGCCATATAAAATGAAAGAAAAAACTCATGGGGAAACATTATAACTCAAGAAATAAAATTATATGATGAAACAACCTTATATTTTAAGGAATACATCAATCATAGACCACATAATGGAAGAAAATTAATTGAAGTGATTCTAATTGTTCAAAAATAATTTATCATATTAAAAATAAATTGGGTCGTTATTTACCCAAAATAAACAAATATTGTTGTATAATATCAAAGCATTGTTTAATGATGTGTGGTTGAGATAGAAACCCTTTCCTTAGGTCCAAAAGTATTCTTCATTTGGACTTAACTTCATACACCATAAAATTAAGTTTATTAACTTTCCTAATAACATTATTGACATATATTTATTTTTATAATGTGTATTCATCGTTACGAGTTAAAATTTTATTACAAAATTTCCACTTATTTCGGTTACATGAAGTTATTTGATCAATTTACCAGAAAAATTCACAATATGTTAACTAAGGTCAAATTATTGTAAAATAGTTTCATAATATATATAATTTTATAATATTATGTCTTTTAAAATTCCATTATCACATAATTTAGATATGTAAATAGGTTTTCCATGAATAAACTAAAATTATAAAATGTACTTTGATATTCCTTTTTAGAGGATAAATTTACAATAACCATTTATTGTTAATATAACTTACATAATATATAAAGTGTACATTATATAATGTTAGTGGTATATTAAATAATATTTTTTGTAACGTCCCGGTTCTGGAAGCCACCCAGAGGTGCCCCGTACCTGGTTGGTCACATGGCCTCAAGTGCATTTCCCCAAACTCCAGAGGATACCGACTAGTAGCGAGGGACTTGGGTGTGATAGAGGGGTAACTACACCCTCATTGGCAGGGTAAACAATAGAAGAAAAAAATAAACAATAGTAGAAACCGTAACCATCCATACAAGAGTAAACGATAAACAGCGGAATACTAACAGTAAACAACTGGAGCACACACACACATATATAAAATGATGCATGATATATATGTCTAGGAAAGTATCCAAACAGGTCACAATGATGAATAAAATACTAAACCAAAGTGTAAAAGAAAATAGGTAAACTCCTCAACATCTCAAGCCATAGCTTGGTCCCATGCTCTCCAGCTTCACAACAAGTCAAGTACCTGAAGTAGAAGGGCGCTTGCTCTTATCTATACCTGCAACAATATAGTCTGTTTGGGCCCAAAAGCGTGGCCCAAATAGGGTGTGAGACATGGTCCCAGTAGGCAACCACCCAAATATCTGTGCCTAACAGTTAGTGAACAAATGGCAGGTGAAGTATTGTAAGCAATAAACAGTAAAGCACACAACAACTAAAATCCACAGTTTCTAGCATATAAAGTACACAAGTAACATCCAATCAACAAGTAGAACAATAGGTAACTCCTTGGGCAGTTCTCACAGCCTAACCCTTATGGTTCAACCTACAAGTACTAGCAACACCCTGGGAGGAACACACAGTCTCACCCCTCTGGTTCAGCTGAAGAATAGACTCTCTGAGGAAGCACTCACTATCAATTCCATCTATAGTCTTGTATCGTACTAAAGGCTCTTTGGGAAAGCACTCAATGTCTCATTCCCCCTGTGGCCCACGTCGAGGAACTATAGAATCTCTGAGGAATCACTCATCGTCAATTCCCCCTTCGGTCTTGCATCGAATTAATAAGACACTCTGGAGAAGCCCTTACGTCCATTCTCCCTATGGTCCACTACACTAGGTTCTCACAGACCAGTGTAAAACAAACATGCATTGCATGCGTATCGCCCCAAGTAAACCTCAAGAACTACTTGGCTATCATTATAAGGCAAAAAAGCATAATAGTACAACAGTTCCACTATCCTATAACTAGGCATGGCAACTGAAAAAATACCTAACAGGAAAAACATGCATGGAAAAACATCCCGAGCAGAGTAAAGATTACCCTATTCACAAGCATCAACCTCTACTTAAACAATCAAGCAAAGTAGGCAAACAATATGGGAAAAATATGAAACACACAATACCCCGTTCAAGGGAATTGGTGCAATTGCAAAAAATATTCAAAGACTTCCTACAAAAAGGCACAAACCAGCTACCTTGATCCTAGGATATCAATATACTTGAACCATGATGATTGATTCTCTTTATAACGACATAGATCTACGAAAATGCACAAAACACTCAACCCATGATATCTTGATAAAGACGAGAAATTGGAAAACAAAGATCTAGGAGAGGGAAGGTCTTGCCACTGTGGTTCCAATGCAATCGACGGTGGTCGATTCAGAGAATGAACGGAGGCTCGGGGGCTCGGAGAAGTTCCGCGGCCGTACGGGTTCTCTCAGACGAAGAACCTGAAGAAGAAGCGAGTTTTTTCCATTAGGTATGACCCCAGTCCGTTTAATGAAAAAAAAATAAAGTACATGTCGTGTACTTCTGGGGTACACGGTGTGTACTTGGCCTTTCCGTACTCCGTTTTAAGTGGCCTCCACATTGCCCCTACACACCGTGTGTGTGGCCTAGACACAGCCATCACACGGCCTAACACTACATCAAAGTACACGGTGTGTACTAATAAAGTACATGGCGTGTACTTATAAAGTACACAACGTGTACTTAGAAAATTTCCAAAATTTCCTCTTTTTCTCAAAAACGACCAGATAAGGAAAAACATACCTGAAACGAATATCTGGGTTCTTACAAACTTCCCCCCTTAGAGAAATTCGTCCCTGAATTTCTCTAGAGAGGTGTAGAAGAAGAAACCCCGAATAGCTCCGGCCACTGCGATCGTACATCGACCTCCCTCTCCGAGGTCTCATCTTGTACTCACCCATGCTGCCATAACACCCATACCAGAGGAACAGAATGGCCATGAAGAACCTTCGTACTACGATCGACAATCCGGATAGGATTATCTTCAAACGACACATACACTTCAAGCTCAACCTCCTCGGGATGAAAGACATGAGGTGGGTATGAAAAGTAACGTTGGAGCTGAGAGACGTAGAAGACATCGTGCATAGCCTGGTACCTCTGAGGTAACAACAACCGATAGGCAACCGGCCCAACTCTCTCCAATACCTCAAACGGCCCGATGTACCGTGGTGAAAGCTTACCCTATCTCTAAACCCTCTTTCGTCCTAACCTTGGTGCGACATGCAGGAAAACCTAATCCCCAACCTCGAACTCCAGAGGTCATCTCTTCTGATCAGCATAAGACTTCTGTCGAGACTGTGCTGTAGCCATCCTATTCCGAATCAACTCTATCTTCTCTAATGTGTCCTGAACAAAATAAGGTCCCAGTAAAGCTACCTCTCCTGCCTGCAGTCATCATAAAGGTGATCAGCATGGCCTACCATACAAATCCTCATAAGGTGCCATCTGAATAGTCACCTGAAAACTATTGTAGTAGGTGAAATCCACAAGAGGGATATGTTTCTACAAAGAATAGCCAAAGTCTAGAATGCAAGCTCAAAGCATATCCTCAAGCACCTGGATCGTGCGCTTGGACTGGCCATCTGTCTAGGGATGGTATGCTGTACTCAAAAGTACCTGTGTACCCAAATCCCTCTAAAGCCCATGACAGAACCGAGAAGTAAAGCGCACATCCCTGTCTGAAACAATGGAGTGTGAAACTCCATGTAGACGTACAATCTCTCGGATGTATAGTCATCCTAGATCATCAACACTGAAGGTCTCCTTGAGTGGTAAGAAGTGAGCAACCTTTCTAAGCCTATCAACGATAACCCAAACAACATCTTTCCCTCGAGGAGACCTTGACAATCCGTTCATGAAATCCATCGCGACATCGTTCCACATCCACTCCGGAATGGGTAACTACTGTAAAAGACCTTTTGGTCGCTGATGCTCCGGCTTCACCTGCTGACAAGTAGAACACCTCAAGATGAAACCAGCAACATCTCTCTTCATACCTATCCACCAGTACTGGCGATGAAGATCCCGATACATCTTGGTGATGCCAAGATGAACTGCCCAAACTGAGGAATGAAAATTCTGCATCAGCTCCTCGTGTATGTCTGCTGGCACCCATACACATCCCTGGAAATGCAAGATCCCATCCTCGCCCATTGTCCATCCAGGAAGAGGGTCCCATCCTGACACACTCTCCCACAGGACTAAGCCTTCTGAGTTTGATAACTACCTCATCCGTACCCGATTAAGAAGTGTAGAGGTAACAGCTACATAAGATAGGTAAGTCTGTCCTAGTCTGTCGTGCACCTCTAGATGCATCTCAGAGAATAGAGCCATAAGATTCCACTCACTGATGGCCTCGTGAACTTCCTGAATTTGAGTTCTCCTGCTCAATGCATCTTCCGCTTTGTTGCCCTTTCCCGGTGTATAGGCATGCTTGAAATCAAGACTGAAGATACTCAATCTACCTGTGCTATCTCAGATTCAGATCACGCTGAGTGAAGATGTACTTGAGACTCTTGTGGTCGGTGAAAACCACAATGTGATCTCCCAGAAAGTAATGTCTCCAACATCGCAAGGCATGAACAACATCTGCCAACTCCAGATCGTGCATCAGGTATTTCCTCTCATGTGGCCTCAACTGCCGAGACCCGTATGCAACGACTCCATCTCCCTGCATAAGCACATCACCCAGCCAAATACCCGAAGCATCACAATAAAAATTATAGCTCTTGCCTAGCTCTGGAAAGACTAGTATTGGTGCTGACGTAAAACTTCCCTTCATCTCCTAAAAGGCTGCCTCACAAGAATCTGACCATAAGAACATCACCCCCTTCTTGGTCAAACCTGTCAATGGTGCTGCTTGGCGTGAAAAGTCCTGAATGAAGAATATGTAGTATCCAGCCAGCCCTAGGAAACTGTATACCTCAAAAACGTTTTTCGGCTACTCCCAGGAAACTATAGCTCTCACATTATCTGGGTCTACAGATACTCTTGCCTCGGAGATGATGTGACCCAAGAAGTGAATCTAATCCATCCAAAAGTGGAACTTTGAGAGTTTAGCATAAAGTCGATGCTCTCTCAGTGTACTTAGAGCGATCTCAGGATGGGTAGCATGGTCGTGTTGAGTGTGAGAGTACACCAAGATATCGTCCACGAAGTCCACGATGAATGAATCCAAGTAAGGATGGAACACTCAGTTCATCAGTGCCATGAAAACTACTGGTGCATTTGTGAAACCGAACGAGATAACCATATACTCATAGAGACCATACCTTCTCTTGAAGGCTGTTAGAGGTATATCCGATGGTGTAACGTGCAACTGATGATAACCGAACCTCAAATAGATCTTTGAGAACACCTGGGATCCTCGAAGATGATCGAAAAGATCATCAATTCTTTGCAAGGGATATCGGTTCTTGACCATCAACTGGTTCAGCTTCCGATAATCAACACAAAGCCTAAGGATACCATCTGCCTTCTTCGCAAACAGGACAGGAGAACCCCAAGGAGAAGTACTGGGTCGGATGAAACCCTTTTCCTATAACTCCTCCAACTGCTTCTTGAGCTCCTGCAACTCAGGTGTAGCCATCCTATAGGGAGTAATGGACACCAGTGATGCTCCTGGCATGAGATTAATAGAGAAGTCTACCTCATGCTCTAGAGGAAAGCCTGGAAAATCCTCTTGAAAGACTTCTCTGAAACAATCCACCACTGGAGGAAAGTACAACTGTGAAGTCCCCTGATCATCCAGATAAAGACTAGAAATCTAGGCTGTAACCCTTCCAAGCCCATGATGCTCAAGTCCTGCTCGACTGGCCCGAACAACCCATTCGCCTCTATGAAGAAAAGATTCACCCTCTGGTGAAATGAAACTCACCCTGCGACGATAATATTCGATGTCTACCTAGAAGAAAACCATCCAGTCCATCTCGAGAATGACATCATAGCCTGAAATCTCTAGGACATAGAGTTCCCATAAGAAACGATACCCTACAACCTCGAGAGGGAACTCTCTGCACTGACGTACACTAGATGTCCTCGTTCCCAAAGGTGTGTCTAGTGTCAACAAGTCATCAGAAGAAAAGATAGAGAGCCCAAGGCTCTCCAAAACAACAATAGAGATAAATCTATGCATACCACCAGTATCAAAAAGAGTTGAAGATAACTGAGGCTACTAAGATCGTACCTTGAACTGTAGAAGGTCTGGGATTTTTCTCCTGATAGGTCTGCTCCACCGCCAAAGTCTGGCCTGCCTTGTGGCCCTGTGACCCTGCCAAACCACTCTGAGCTGATCCTCCCTACTGATGCTGAAGGACTGGTGACTGACTACCACGAACTCGACCTCCACCTTGGCCCGAACGTCCAGAAGAACTCCAGTTCCCAACTAGTGAGAAACTAGTGGTGCTGCTCCTGAATGAGGAGTCACGGAAGAACCCCCGTCACCAGCTACTGGTGAGAAAACCTGGCAGAAATGCTGAAGGTGACCCATCTTGCTGCAGGATCGGAACTCCACTGGGTCTCTCTGGCACTGCGGCCTCGTGTGCCCTACCCTTCCACACTAATAGCCTACTACCTGGCTACCTGAAGATGTATCTCGTCTCCTCAGATCACCGTGCGTAGACTCCCTACAACACTTCCTACTGTTAACTGGAGGAATACTTGCTCTGGAAGCAGAACCACCCTGGCTCGTAGCTCCGGAGTCTCTCAGACTGTGCTTCGTAATCAGTGCCTGGTTGACGATAGAAGTGATGGAAGTCAACTGAAAGATATTCACCTGCGAACATATCTCCCGCCTGAGACCATAATAAAACTTTCTTGATAGGAACATCCCATATCCACCCCGGAGGGGTGTGAAATGATACAACTCAGTGAAATGAGAGGAATACTCCATAACAGAAAGAGTACCCTGCTCTAGACTCATGAACTCCCTGGCTTGATCGGCGCTCAGGGTCTCTGGGTAGAATTAGTCGTAAAACACATGCTGGAACTCCTCCCAATCCATAACCTGCTGAGGACCCGCCTATGAGATCAAATCCCACCACCTCTTGGTGGAGTCTCGAAGCATATAGGTAGTGAGAATGACGAACCTCTCTGGAGGCATTTCTAGATGCTCAAATATAGTCAGCATGGATTCCAGCCATGACTATTCATCCTATGGTCCTCCTTCCCCCGAGAAATTAGGAAGATGATGCTACTGGAAAAACCGCGTCAAGTCTCACATAGTAGTGGAAGGATGCAATGATCCATGAAAGTTCTGTATTATCCTCATAAAGCCTTCCCTAAAATGCACATCAGCGCCTCCAACTGGCACGACAGCTGGTGCCAAGGCTGGCACGACTGGAGGATCGGTAGGACGTCCCTGATCAACCATATCTGGTCTCTGATCAGTAAAATGCAACTGACGTACAACTGTAGGACGTCTCAGAGGCATAACTATGAAAGATCAAAAGCATAACTTATATTAGGAATATCATGTACAGAGAACAAGGGAGTAAAAAATAGAAACATGAGAAAGAAACACTAAAGTTTTACAAAACATGACTAAATGGCGTGTATAAACTCTAAACAGCGTGTACTTAACTCTATTCCCCTGCCCGAGTCTCCTTGCATGGCTAACCCACACGATCTTCTTAAACTGAGACTACACGGCATGTTCCCTATGGACACGACGTGTAGTAGACAAGGTTTCAACGACCTGTGTTTTTAGTTACATGGCTGGTTACATGGCTGAGACTATACGGTGTGTTCCGAACAAACTCGACATGTACTTGAAGATTTTTCCCGACCCGTGTTATTGGTGACACGACCAGGTACATGGATGAACATTACACGATGTGTTCCAAACAAACACGACATGTATAGGAGGAGATAACATCATCCTGTGTTGTTCGTGACACGACTGGGTACCTAGAACAAGGCTACACGACGTGTTCATACAAAACACGGCGTGTATTACACGAGCTTCCCTGACCCGTGTTGTTAGTGACACAGCCAGGTACACGGCTCACTACTACATGGTGTGTACCTACTGTACACGGCATGTTCCTAGAGATTTTCCACAACCTGTGTTTCTGCTCACAGAGTCAGTGACACGGTTTAAAAACTACATGGCATGTATATATAAAGTACACCCCGTGAATTCTGGATTTTTCCAAGTAGTAACTCTAAAAATGAACCAAAGCCTAGAAAACACTGAAAAAAAGCATGAAGGTGCCAAATTAAGATCCGTGAGGGACCATACTCCCCATGAATCAAAGCTTGGAATCTCCTACATATCATATATAAGGGAAACAAGTCAATGATCCACTATGTTCTGATTCATGAGGGCCCATAACACCTCAAGAACCAAAATTTGGCGTTAATTTAAGCAATGTACAATACAAACAACCTCTCTATCAAACTACATGGATTTTATCAAAGCATCTATCACAACAACATGCATAATCTACACAACGTCTATCACAACAACATGCAATTGCTAATGCACCCTAGATGTCATGGCAAGAATGCATGGCATGTGATTCCTAACAAGTAACTATATGATGCATGAGATGACATACCCTCATCTCATCGGGTTGCGATAGAAATAGAACCACAATATCAACAACAATAACAACACAAATCATGTGAATCACTCTAGGTGAAATCAGATCAACTGTAACATAGAAAAACTATAAAACTGTAATAAGCGAGGTAGATTGTCTTTTCCCTGTACACGAGTTAGCTACTCCCGAGAACATCTTTATACCAAGTACCGAATCCATCTTATCCCTGGATAAAGGCTCCAAACAGTAAATCAAGAGAAAAGAAACCCCTCTGATACCACTTTGTAACGTCCCGGTTCCGGAAGCCACCTTGAGGCGCCCCATACCCGGTTGGTCACATGGACTCAAGCGCATTTTCCCAAATGCAAGAGGATGTTGAATAGCAGCGAGGGCTTTGGGTGTGATAGTGTGGAAACTATGCCTTCACTGGCAGAGTACACAACGGAAGAAAACAAATAGACAATAGCAGAAACCGTAACCATCCATACAAGAGTAAACGATAAACAGCGGAAGACTAACAGTAAACAACTGGAGGACACACACATATATATAAAATGATGCATGATACATATGTTTTGGAAATCAGCCAAACAATTCACAATGCTGAATACAATACTAAACCAAAGTGAAAAAGAAAACATGTAAACTCCTCAGCATCGCAAGCCCTAGCTTGGTCCCATGCTCTCAAGCTCCACAACAAGTCAAGTACCTGAAGTAGAAGGGCTCTTACCCTTATCTATATCTGCAAAAATATAGTCTATTTGGGCCCAAAAGAATGTCCCAAACAGGGTGTGAGACAAGGTACCAGTAGGAAACCACCCAAATATCTCTGCCTAACAGTCAGTGAACATATGGTAGGTGAAGTACAGTAAGCAGTAAATAGTAAAGCACACAGCGGCTACAATCCACAATGTCTAGCATATAAAGTACACAAGTAATATCCAATCAACAAGTAGAACAACAGGTAACTCCCTGGGTAGTTCTCACATCCTAAACCTTATGGTTCAACCTACAAGTACTAGCAACCCCCTGGAAGGCACACACAGTCTCACGCCTCTGGTTCAGCTGAAGAATATACTCTCTGAGGAAGCACTCACCGTCAATTCCCCTTATAGTCTCGTATCGTACTAAAATATCTCTAGGGAAGCACTCAACGTCTCATTCCCCCTATGGCCTGCATCGAGAAACTACCGACTCTCTGAGGAAGCACTCATCGTCAATTTCCACTTTGGTCTCACATTGAATTAATAAGACACTCTGAAGAATCCCTTATGTCCATTCTCCCTATGGCCCACTACACTAGTTTCTCACAACCCTATGCAAAACAAACATGCATAGTGCACATATCCCCTCAAGTAAACCTCAAGAATTACTTGGCTATCATTCTAAGGCACAACAGCATAACAGTACAATAGTTCCACTATCCTACAACTAGGCATGTCAAATGGAAAAAAACCTAACAGGAAAAACGTGCATGGAAAAACATCCATAGCACAGTAAAGATTACCCTATTCACAAGAATCGACATCTACTTAAGTAATCAAGGAAAGAAGGCAAACAACAGGGGCGAAAATAGGAAACACACAATACCCCGTCCAAGGGAATTGGTGGAATTGCACAAAATATTAAAATACTTCCTACAGAAAGGCACAAACCACCTACCTCAATCCTAAGAGATCAATATACATTTACCACGATGATTTATTCTCCTTAAAACGACGTAGATCTACGAAAACACACAAAACACTCAACCCAAAATATCTTGAGAAAGAGGAGTAATTGGAAAACAATGATCTAGGAGAAGGAAGGGCTTACCGCTGTGGTTCCAACGCAATCGACTACAGTCGATTCGGAGAACGGACGAAGTCTCGGGGCTTGATGAAGTTTCGCGGCCGTACGGGTTCTCTCGGATGAAGAACCTAAAGAAGAAGCGACTTCTGTCCATTAGGCGCGACCCCGGTACATTTACTGAAAAGAGGTACATGGCGTGTACTTATGGGGTACACTGTGTGTACTTGGACTTTCCACACTCCGCTTTAAGCAGCCTCCACATCACTCATACACACCGTGTGTGTGGCCCGGACATGGCGAGCACACGGCCTGGCGCTGCATCAAAGTACACGGTGTTTACTTATAAAGTACAAGGCGTGTACTTAGAAAATTTCTAGATTTTCCTCTTTTTCTTAAAAATGACCAGAAAAGGGAAAACATACTAGAAAAGAAGATCCGGGTTCTTACATTTTTATATATTACATACAAGTTTTATTCCACTCATGTTTTTCGGTGTGGAAGGAAAATTATAAACATCATCATGTGGAGGTGGTAGTCCACACGTACATACAGATGACACTCATGTTTATTTCATAATAGAAGAAAGGTTGAAAATAAAGTATATGATAATTTAAGAATAATTAAACTGTTATAAATATATCATTATATTATTAAATTATTTTTTAACACATCCATGGAAGATGGTGATGAATAATTAGACACATTATTTATGGAGGCGGTAGTCTTCACACACACATGCCACATTTTCATTTTTCTCTATAATTATGGAGAAAGGTATTAAATGGATATTACATTAGTATAAAAATATAAAAAATATTAATAATACTGGTGTTTCTATAATCTCATTGATATAAAAGGTATGGGGGTGATAGAAGAAGAAAATTATTAAGAAGGTGTAACAGAAATTATTACCTCTTGCTTTTGATGTTCTCCTTTGGTTACCACCTTAAGGCACCTTATCTTGGTCATTTAGAAATATAAAAGGTTCTAGGATGTGAGTAGAGTGTTTATCATAGACTATGGTATACTTTGGGTCAACACTAATGTGTTTTAAGTGTGTAGAGGTGTGTGTGTTTGTGTGTGTGTGTGGGGGGGTTCCTTTTACAATTGAAGAGAAAATCATTTTTGGCACATATAAATATTTAATATAAAGAGATCCCATTTTTCACATGGAATGTAAAGAAATATTGGATAATTTTAGAGTTTTGTGAAGGTTTAGGGTCATGAAATCCTCCACCACACTTTTACACACATCTTTTAAATATGTTTTAAGTCATTTACTATGAGTTTTTTTAATTTTTACCATTTTTTGTTTTTACCATGGTAACTAATTTTTACATAATTAATTTATTTCTAATAAAAAAAATGATCTTTATTTTATAATTTTAACTAACTAATACTAAATATTAAATTCAATTTAATAAATAAAATTTAAATATGTAATAAAAATTAATATCAACAATAGCGCATTTAATACACAAAAACCCATATTTAGAAAAAAGTGCATTTTGTGCATAAAATATATGTTTATGATAATTTAAAAATGTTATTGAATCTATTGAAATTAAATTGACTATTATTATTAAAATATGATTTAATTAATGTTAAAATAAGTCAAAATCCTAATACTAATATGTGAAAATTTTATTAAAAGGGGTGAAAAAATAGTTTTTGTTAGAACATTTCTCAAATTTTATAAAATATTGAGCATGAGTTTTATAAATAGTATTTTAAAAAAATTAATTTAATTTTGTAAACTATATTTTTTATTATAAAATGGGTTTAAAAACTTTCATTACATTCTTGTATAATAATGTCAGAGAAGTGCTAGTATTTGTAAAAGTGGTATTTTTCAATATTAACTTACAAATAATTATGTTAGAAAAATAAAAAAAAAATATCTTAAGATAATTTTTACATGTTTAATTCCCAAATTAAGTTCATTTTACAAAATAAAAAATCAAAGATTTATTAATTTATCTTTTAAAAGAAAATTCAATATATAAAGAAATTTTTTATTGAAAAATGGTGTTTTTGAACATTAAGTGTTCAATATTTAATTTTATATCAATTTATAAATTAAATTATGTTAGAATATTAATTAATATATAATAATATTTTAAATTGTTTCAATTTAATCTATTATTATAAAATATACAATACTTAACAAGTTTTCTTTGAAGAAAAAGAAATATTACCTTTATACTCAATACACATTGACAAATACTCTCAATATTAAATTACTTATTCTATAAAATATAATTTTACTTCTCCATTGATATTAATTTTTTTTGAATTTTATAAAAAATCATATCATATTTTAATAATAATATTTTTTTCTCAAAATGCATAAATAAATAAATATTTATAATATATCAATATCGTATTTTTATTTTATCATTAGTTATATTATTTTAAATTCACCACTTAATAATACACAACATTAGTATAACTATTGGATATATGACAAACTACCATATTTTCAATGGCCATATTTCATTCATATATATATAGATGCACTAAATCATTTTTTATTCCACTCTCACTTGAAAAGGCATATTTCTTATTTAAAATTATTTATTTTTCAGAACAATTTCTCCTTTCATGGTGATATTGCTAGTTATAGGTTTTCTTTAGCTATTGGTTTTCTTCTTGATTGAAGATGGTCCAGGGGATTTCCTAGCTGTGAACATTTTATTCTTTTCTATATATTGTTCTTTATTGATTTATGCACTTTTAATGGATATACTACACCCATGGTGAGTAATAATCTATAGTGTTCATTACTTATTTTTATTTTATTTTGTCATAATGTCCCACTGATGAATACATACAGTTTATTTATTTTGGTTCATATAATATAGGAAAAATTTTATAATCATATTTCAATATTTTTAAAAGAATAGAGAAACACTATTTAAAATTTTAGTCATATATAATAATAATAAAAATAAAAATAAAAATAAAAATAAAAATAAAAATAATAATGGATCATAAAACATGGGGCATTACACTCACCATGGTTAATTTTTTTTTATCACGATTCATGGTTTCTATTAAAACCAAGGGTTTTATTTGGTACTTTGTTTCTATTAAAACAAAGGGATTCCTTTCATCCTACTCAGTTATTTTCTTACATTAAAAACATGGGAGAATTATAACCCACTCAAACCATGTTAATGTAGGAGGAAGAAGGTCTAATTATTTTTCTATTACCAAACTCCTTTATCAAAGTGCAGCCTTTTAATTTTATTTATTAATTTTTCTCTATGCTTAATGTTTTAATCTTCGCTAGACTCACTTTACTTTAATTTTTTTTACCTAAATCAATTTTTTACAAGATAAATCATTTTAATTTATAGAATCATTTTAATTTTTTTTTAAAATGAAATTCACCCTCTTTACATTTTACTCTAACTTATACATTTGATATATTTTTAACCTCTTTGAATTGATACAACTATAACGAGTATTATTGATTTGGGTTTGACCATTGGTGTAAAAATTTCTTTGAAATTAACACATTCCACTTGTGCAAAGACTTTACACACTATATTTTACTTATTCATCAATATTTTCTTTAACACACATTTATTTTTGATGATTTTATATTCTATTGACATATTCACGATATCCTAAGTCCTTCATGAGATCCTAAGTCTAATTTTTCTCTATTTGATCAAACAACTCATTCAAGGACTTGACACACGATTCATATTTTTCTACTTCTTCAAATGGGGAAGTCCTTATTTTTTATAATAGAATAGTAATCTCTATATTTCTCATTATATGGGGTTTTATTATTGTAAATTTATCTCTAATATTGTTGGATTCATCAATCTATAAACATATTCTTCTTCTTTAAGTCACCAGATGATATTATTCAATATTATCTTTAATTTTTTATTTAAACATAAAATATAATTCAACTTGTAGTTTGTGAAAACCACCAAAGGTTTTATAAATATCCTCTTATTCATCCAAATATTTTATCAAATCTTTTATTCCATGTTTATTTATAGATTTCTCCCTAACCAGATTCAAATATTTACTCTCTAGGATTCTATTAAACCTCATTTTGAAACATTTTTAGATCTTAGTCGTGAATGAGTAACCTTAGGTATATACCTTAATTCACCGTATCTCTATACTCTCCTTGATTCCATTCTCTAATCATGTTGTAACACTTGATTCCAAAAATTTTAAAGTATTTAAGTGTTAGCTTCCTCCCATTCCATATTTTTTATGATGTTTTATTTTCAGCAAGTCATAATAAGGACTGATTACACATTTAAACTACTAATTGAATAACTTCTTTTTTATAGTGCCTTAAAATTTCACTTTATATTTGAAAAGTATTTTCTATATTGTTTACCATTTAAATATTCCACTATAATCCACCATTTTATTACAGTTTCCTCACTAATATGACTTTGGTTTTGATACCATGATTCTCTAAATAACCCTTCAATTCAATAGTGGTATGTTCAGGGCCATTATCTAATCATTAAATTTTAATCACACTTCTAGTTTCATTTTAAACTCTCCTCTATAATAACTTCATATGCTCAATTAATTATAATGTAATCTATATAAACATGATAAAAATAATTCTACTGTAATATTTAACAATCAAGATATACTATTTATCGCTATGTGTTATAGGAACCTTTATGATACCACACACATGAGTGCAGATTAGATCAAATAGATTTGAATCTATTTACATTTTTGGTAGGTAGGGATTTATCACAATCTTCCATCTAACACAAGAATCATGAGTCTTCCCTGACCACATATTGTAGTTGGTATGTGAATTTTAGCCTTTAATTTTGAAAAAATTTCTATACTTTATGGATTTATTTGATTGAGAATTCAACATAAAATTTTTATCCTCTTCCATTATAAGGAAACATGTGTTTAACACATAATATATATTTGTTTTTGTTCTCTATACCTTCATCAAGGAGCTTCCACCCTTAATTTTTATAATGATACCCTTTTTGTTGGATGTGACTTCAATTACCATGCCAAAAAGTTAGCTAAAACTCAAAATATTTTAGTGTAATACTTCCACATAGAGTGTATACATGTTTTTCAACTCATCTCTATCAATCCTTATTTTTCAAATTCCTTTGTTATTTAATTCACCAAAATTTCAAAATTAGAATGTTCTACTAACTTATCCCTTAACATTCATCAAAAGGATTATATTCCCCAATTTTTAGGATGAACACCCACTATAAAGGATCCATATGATACTGTAATTTGTTTCTTTATAAGAGATTTGGCCAGGTTATCCTTATTTTTCTTCTTCTTTTCATTCAAATAGAAACCTGGTTAAATTAATATATAATATGTTCTCTTATAATTCATTTTAACATAATAAATTAGATCTTGTTATTTTTATTATTCTAAAGGAGAGATAAAATTACCTAATTTCATCATGTTTTTTTGATTTGAATCTATCCTTTTTTTCCTTCCACAAAAGAATTTTTGTCTCCATTTTTTTCCAATAATTCATATATTGTGTCTAGAGTGAGAATAATGAAATAAATATTGAGAGAAATAATTTCTTCTATACAGTGTAAAATATATTCCTATCTTTATTAACTCAAATGCGATTCTCCTATAAAAAAAACTTTACTAATTTATAATATGTTATTGTGTGGCCAAGATATTCACATAATTAACATTTGATTAGGGGAAATGTCTTTAAAATTCATACATACACATGACATTAGATTTTAAATAATTACTCAGTTATTGATAATTATTAATCGATTGGGAAGTATCTCTAACCTTATTGTTTCCCTTGTCTTTCATATATACTACTCCTATGGTTGATGTTTCATCGTTAAATCCAATACTAACTTTATCATAGTTATTCATCCTTGTTCATTTAAAATTTTCATGATAAGTTTTTCACCTCTATAAAACCATTCTTTTAGCTATTCATCAATGAATCTTCTAAACAAAATATTTTCTTTTATCATTATGAGTTCTTTCTCTAACTTCAATATACATTTGTGAAAAAAAATCTTATTTAAGGGATTGAACCCTTTTATTTAACTCCTCAATAATACCATTTATGTCATTAATTATCCTATCCTTCTTTTTAATTTTCTATTTAAAATCTAGAACTTATACTAAATTTTCTTGAATTACCATATATACTCAATAATCTTCTTAAAAAGAGTGATTTTTGACTTTTAGTTGTTCAATGTAATATAATGATTCTATAAAAACCCCTAAAATATTCTTTTTTTCTTACATTTTAGTATTCAAAGCTTTAAGTTATCCTTAAAGATGAACCTTTATGTTAATAAAAATTTTTGGTTAATTTTTTTTCACCATTATGACATTATAATTTTTCATGTTTTTAATCATAACATCCCATATTCCCAAGATGAATTAGGTTTCATCCTTTTTAGTGTATACCTCTTATTCAAACTTTTCTTTTTTCACCAAAATTTTCATTAAAGATGATTTTGGGTTATATTTATAGATTTAAAATTTTATTATAGGAAAAATATTCATTTTTGTTTTTTGTGTGATCCTTCGTTTTCATTATCTATTATATTTAATAAGTCATATTTTTGTAATATGATCAG
Source organism: Viscum album (assembly GCA_963277665.1). Taxonomy (NCBI): domain Eukaryota; kingdom Viridiplantae; phylum Streptophyta; class Magnoliopsida; order Santalales; family Viscaceae; genus Viscum; species Viscum album. Next base: position 859,289,164 of record OY728134.1, on the reverse strand, counting down.
CCATTCCATGATTTAATCATGTTAATGGTAATTTTCTATCCAATCTCCCTTTACCTTGCTTGAAATATCTCATCATAAGTGATAAGAAATCATCAATTACATATTATTCCATTTGTTTTTTCTCATGAATATATGATATCTCTATGGATTTTAATGAGATTTATTTTAATGAATGGATTTATATACTTTATAGATTCAAACCCATCAATGGATCCCCTAAATGTTGTTTTAAGTGCACCAAAGGAGTTTGTCAAGGTGACCCTTTATCTGCTATTATTTTTTCCATTGCGGAAGATTATCTTAGCTGACTGCCTACTCGGTTTGTTAGCCAAAATAAACACCAACCTATTCCAGCGGCTTGTAACCTAAATGTGCCGACCCATCTTTTATATACCGATGACATAATCCTGTTTCTAAATGGGAGAAAAAGAATAATTCTTAATCTTAAAAATTCCTTATCCCACTATGAAGAGGTTTATAAGAGATCCATTAGTTAGAAGAAATCATTTATCTTATTTGGAAAATGTTTCCCATCCAATAGGATATCTAACATCATTGAAAACCTTGGTATCAAAGAAGGTGTCTTCCCTTTTATCTACTTGGGTGTTCCCTTATTCTGGGAAAGACCTAAATCCATGTATTTCACTAATGTTGTGGACTAGGTTATCAACAAAATTTCTACTGGAAGGGGAAATTCCTCTCCATGGATGAATGGATTTTCCTAGTTAAGTCTACCATTATCACCAAAATCGTTCACTCGATAATGATATATAAATTTCATACTTCTCTTCTTAAACGAATTAATGGATACATCAAAAACTTGTTTTGGTTTGGTAGAATTATTGAAATAAATCTTGTTACCAACCCTTAGTCAACTTGCTGCAAACCGTTAGAGAATGGTGGTCTGGGCACTAATAATCTCAAGGTCTTTAATGAGGCCCTCCAAGCCAAAATCACTTAAAATTTGATTAATCAAAATTAGGACTCCATTTAGTTTATTCCAAAAAAATTCATGGAGAAATTAAAAAAAGAAAACTTGATCCATGTTAAATCCTCGATCTGGCCCTCCATCAGAGAATCATTTGCCAAAATTATAAAAAAATCTAGAGGGATGGTCAATATAAACTCTTCCCTGAGATTTTTTCTTGATAACTAGACTAGTATCGCCCTAATTTACATGTTTCCTTCTAACTCCCTTCCAGATAACATTACCTGCACTATTCAGGAGGTGATGCACTCTCATAACCTTAACCTGCTTGAGTCCATTATGGATGTTGTTGATAACCCCATTTTCTCTAACGCGAAGGATTTTCTCACTTGGGAACCTATACATAATGTAATTTTAGACTCTAAAAGTTTTTACAATCATAATTTCACTCATCTTAATCCTATTTTTGGTTGGTTGAATCACTATGACAAATATCGGATTAAACCCTCTAGACTAAACCTTATCTGGCATATTGCTCAAAATCTTATTCCTACTGAGGTTTACCATTAGTCTTTTGGTAACCAACTCTGCTCTAAATGTCAACTCTGTCACCAACATAGAGAGGATACCAACCACATATTATTATCTTGTGCTACCGCTTCTTCTCTTCGGAATTATATTACTGACCTATTTGACTGTAGATGGCTTCGCTCTGACTCCATTTACTGGCAACTAAAACATTGTGTGGAGCTTGATTCCTCACCGAAAATCAAGAATCTCTTCCTTTCCACTGTTTCTGAGCTCCTCCACGTTATCTGGTATGACATAATTTATATTATTTATAATAAACATTCACCTAATCTTAATGCAAGTCGGACGTGAACTCTCATCGCTATCAGGGATGCCGCCTCGCTTTAAGAAGCTCATTGTGAGAATTCTAATGGGGACTTTGTGATCCTCTGAGGTATTCAAATTGAAGGACTCAACAGAAAACTGAGGCATTCAATTGAGGTGTTTTGGCACGACCCTATTTTTGGATGGATAAAGATCAATGTGGATGGAGCTTCCAAATGAAATCCAGGTCCAGCGAGCTTTGGAGCTTTTTTTAGAGATTTTCTAGGACATTGCCATGACTGTTTCTTTGGAAGTTGTGATAACACCTCTTCTCTAGAAGCAGAAATGATGGATGTGGTCCAGGATATTGACTCTGTTAAAATCAAAGGATGGAATGACATTTGGATTGAAAGTTACTCAACCACCATTTTCCAAGCTATTTGTAATAGGGTGGTCCACCTTTCCTGGCCGCTTATTTCTCGATGGATGAAATGCCTAGATTCGCTTCGGGAGATCAGATACATTTCCACTCATGCTTATCGTGAAGCGAACATGATGGATGATGGTATTGCCAATAAAAGAATCAACCAGAGCATTATGTGGAGGGATGATCTACAGGTTGATCCTATTTTTCTCTATGAAAGAGAGTGTAATAAATTCCCCTCCTTCAGACTTTTTTAGGTCCTTGCTTGTTTTTTAATAAATTGTGTCTTGGTTTTTGAAAAAGGCATTAACTTTAAAAAAATGAATAAATCATTAACATATTATGTATTTGATTTTAGAGTGCTTTAGATAAATCTGTTTGAGCCTTTATATCATCATCAAGAATATTTTATTATACTTTATACAATGAAATCTCGGTAACATCACTCAAGTGTATTCTAGGATTAAAGCCAAGTATATATCATGTACAAGAGGATATATATGAGATCTCAATTGATTCTTATTCATTTTTAGTTTCACCATTGAATAAAGAAACTCCTTTAACATTGATATCATTATTCACAATGATAATCCAATGTTGGCACTAAGATTGAAAATTTTTGGCATCATTACCACCTTTTTCAACCAAAGCTTTGCAAAAAAACCTAATTTGGTGGGTGAATTTGAATGTGATTTATTTTAATCCTATAACTACCAATGTTTTTTTACCATGAATTATAAATAAAAAACATTAATTCTTCATAATTATCCACACAACCAAAAAATATAATGAATAAAAAAAAATGCAATGACATAAAAGATTTTACTTTGTTCAACACTAAGGTGTATTAAAAGAAGAATACATCAATGATTTATTGATGTTCAAGGAGATTTCACTATGCATTTTTTGTAAATTGTATGTTCGGTAAGGGTGAATTTTTGATCCTAGGGTCACTTCCTATTTTTCCCTATCCACTCACAATATCAAAGGAGAGATAAAAAGAAATACACAACTCAATGGTCATTTATAGGAAACTTTATTGAATATCAACACCTAACCATCATGGGTGTTGTTACCGTGCTTTTATAATCTCAAGAAAATAAATATATTTAATTAATTTTGAATATAATAAGAAACAACAATTCAATATTTTTCAGATGTTTTAATGGTTTTCAATATTGATATTTTTATTTTCTAACTCTTAATTTATTTTATATATTAAATTAAATCTTTTAAATTCATCCAAACGAATTTTACACTAATTTTCCATTGATTGTGTCTCTAAATCCTGTATAAACATTTAATAAACACTACGGAAAAAATGGGTATTTGCGACGGGATTTATTCCCGTCGCAAATAGCCCTGTTAAAAACTTACTTGCGACGGGGGTATTTCCCTGTCGTAAATAAGTAGCCTTTTGCGACGGGATAGCTTTCCCCGTCGCAAAAGGACTGGCGCGCTTTGCGCGCCAAATCGCGGGAAACATATTTGCGACGGAGGAATATTCCCGTCGTAAATAACCGGCGGCGGTAAAATGTATTTGCGATGGGAATATTCCCCCGTCGCAAATAGTATGTCGGCAGGTGGTTATTTGCGACGGGACCCGTCGCAAATAACTATTTAACCGTTGACCGTAATAAATAATGGCTAAGGTATTTGCGACGGGTACCGTCACAAATAATATTATTTGCGACGGGATACCCGTCGCAAATAGACCCATCACAAATAATCTAACCTATAAATACCCCCATCCGTTTTTTCAAATCATTCTCAAACTCCATCTTCTTCTTCTCTGAAAATTTTATTTCTAAAGTTCAGTTTTTCTCAAATTTAATTTTTTTCTCCGGAGTTGATATTGAAGTTTTGAAGGACGATCAGAGATCAACCTCAAATCAATTTTCAAGGTATTTATATTCATTTTAATTTAATATTTATTTTTAATTTTTTATTTGTTTCAATTATTCTTAATTAGTTGTAATTTAATTATGTTTACATTGTTTTATTACTTAATAAATTTAAATTGTTAGTATTGTTCATAGTTAATGGTAATTAGGAATAATTAGTAATTTTTTTAATAATTAAGAATAAATATTTATAATTAGTAATAAATTCCAATAATTAGGAATAATAACATTATTACATTATTAGTGTATTTTATTATTAATATTAAAATAATATAATTTTATATATATATACAATTCTCTTTTCATCTGTGTGTTTGCTGTCTCCACATGTATTATTTGTATGTGGAGATAGAAAACACACAGATGAAAGGAGAATTGTATATAAATTAGAAAATTATATTATTTTAATATTAATAATAAAATATACTAATAATGTTATTATTCCTAATTATTGGTAATTATTCCTAATTATTGGTAATTATTCATTTAATTACTAATAATTAGTAATAATTAGTAATAATTAGTAATAATTACCAATAATTAGTAATAATTACCAATAATTAGTAATATTTTGTAATAATTAGTAATAATTACAAATAATTAGTAATAATTACCAATAATTAGTAATAATTAGTAATAATTAGTAATAATTACCAATAATTAGTAATAATTACTAATAATTATCAATAATTACCAATAATTACCAATAATTAGTAATAATTAGTAATAATTAGTAATAATTAGTAATAATTAGTAATAATTAGTAATAATTAGTAATAATTAGTAATAATTAGTAATAATTAGTAATAATGAGTAATAATTAGTAATAATTAGTAATAATTAGTAATAATTACCAATAATTAGTAATAATTACCAATAATTAGTAATAATTACCAATAATTAGTAATAATTACCAATAATTAGTAATAATTAATAATAATTACCAATAATTAGTAATAATTAGTAATAATTAGGAATAATTAGGAATAATTACCAATAATTACCCATAATTACCCATAATTACCCATAATTACCAATAATTACCAATAATTAGGAATAATTACCAATAATTAGTAATAATTAGGAATAATTAGGAATAATTACCAATAATAAGTAATAATTAGTAATAATTAGTAATAATTAGTAATAATTACAAATAATTAGTAATAATTAGGAATAATTATCAATAATTACCAATAATTACCAATAATTACCAATAATTAGTAATAATTAGTAATAATTAGTAATAATTTGTAATAATTAGTAATAATTAGTAATAATTAGTAATAATTAGTAATAATTACCAATAATTAGTAATAATTACCAATAATTAGTAATAATCACCAATAATTAGTAATAATTACCAATAATTAGTAATAATTACCAATAATTAGTAATAATTACCAATAATTAGTAATAATTACCAATAATTATCAATAATTAACAATAATTACCAATAATTACCAATAATTACCAATAATTACCAGTAATTACCAATAATTACCGGTAAATAGTAATAATTAGTAATAATTAGAAATAATTACCAATAATTAGTAATAATTAGTAATAATTACCAATAATTAGTAATAATTAGTAATAATTAGTAATAATTACCAATAATTAGTAATAATTAGTAATAATTACCAATAATTAGTAATAATTAGTAATAATTAATAATAATTACCAATAATTAGTAATAATTACCAATAATTAGTAATAATTACCAATAATTACCAATAATTAGTAATAATTACCAATAATTACCAATAATTAGTAATAATTAGTAATAATTAGTAATAATTACCAATAATCAGTAATAATTAGTAATAATTAGTAATAATTACCAATAATTAGTAATAATTAGTAATAATTAGTAATAATTAGTAATAATTAATAATAATTACCAATAATTACTAATAATTACCAATAATTAGTAATAATTACCAATAATTAGTAATTATTACCAATAATTACCAATAATTAATAATTATTACCAATAATTACCAATAATTAGTAATAATTAGTAATAATTACCAATAATTAGTAATAATTAGTAATAATTAGTAATAATTAGTAATAATTAGTAATAATTAGTAATAATTACCAATAATTAGTAATAATTAGTAATAATTAGTAATAATTAGTAATAATTAACAATAATTAGTAATAATTACCAATAATTAGTAATAATTACCAATAATTAGTAATAATTACCAATAATTAGTAATAGTTTCCAATAATTAGTAATAATTACCGATAATTACCAATAATTACTAATAATTACCAATAATTAGTAATAATTAGTAATAATTACCAATAATTGGTAATAATTAGTAATAATTACCAATAATTAGTAATAATTAGTAATAATTAGTAATAATTAGTAATAATTATTAATAATTAATAATTTGCGTCAGCCGTGTATGATCTAAACTCTATAATTATCCTAGATTGAGTGTTTTTTCTAACAAATTATTCAAAACCAGTAATGATTTTATATTTTATAGAGAAATATGGAACAACGAGGTCATCAACAATCATTATTAGGTGACCGCATATGGATAAATCAACGTAGAAATCCAAACGGTTCTGGTTTAAATCCAGTATATGTAGAGGGTGTGGTGACTTTTTTATCATTTGCGGCATCAAATCCAGAATTTGTTTCAGAAGGGAAAATAAAATGCCCTTGCAGAGAATGTACTAATAATGTTATTATTTTTGAATTATAATTCTATTATTATTATATTAATTAAATTAATTTATTATTTTTATTTGTGAATTATAATTCTATTATTATATTAATTAAAATCATTTATTAATATTTTATTATTTTTTATTTTTGAATTATAATTGGATTATTATTATATTAATTAAAATTATTTATTAATAATTTTTTTTTATTTTTTTATAGTATTTGCGACGTGATACTATTCCCGTCGCAAATAGTATTATTATTTTTTTATTTTTTTTAAAATAGTTTTTTGCGACGGGACCCATCGCAACAACTATTTGCGGCGGGCACGTCGCAACAGGTATTTGCGACGGGGCCTGTCGCAAATAGTTTTTTACAAATATACAGAGTACTAGTTGCGACGGGGATTCTCTCCATCGCGGAAAATGGCTTTAGCGACGGGCCCGTTGCAAAAAATTGTTGTTGCGACACCATTTTCAGCAACGCGTCATTTGCGACGGGCCCCCGTCGCAAAAAGCCATTTGCGATGGGATCCCGTCACAAATGAACCGTCGCAAATACCTATTTTTCTAGTAGTGAAAGTCCTTCAAAGTAAAATAATAACCCATGAAATCCAAGAGATTCTAAAATTCTAGAAACTTCATAGAATTATACATTTCATAGAATAGATTCAAACATTGTAGTATGATTTTCTTTAAAAACTCTTCATTTCCATGTGATATCCACCATTATGCCATGATCACAGGGTCAAATATTGATCTATAGAATTCAATTAGAATGTCATTTAAATCCCTAGGAAGGTTTGGTTGTGATTTATAAAAATATATTGATTGTAAGGTGCTTTTATTTCTCATTACACAAGTCTCGCAATTTCAACCAAACTTGAATTCATGGAATTTGGTAAAAAACATGACACTCACGACATGAATTATAGGATTTTTGTATCTCACTTCTCAGATCTCACATAATCAAATCTTGGCTGAAATATCATAGCATGATCCCTAAGACCACTCTAGATGGTAAATCCTTGAAAGTTCGTTGGTTATTTTCTATGATGTGACCTTTTTCCAATGCTTTAATCCACTTCACTATGATATAGATGAACAATACCTTTACCTGCTTACTTCCACACAACCTCCCTTAGTATTGTAAGAACCACCACTAAGTGATGGTGTTTTCTTATTTTCTTGTGACTCAATAACCTCTTTTAGATTTCTGTTATTATATATCTGGGTATTACAACATGAAATAACCAATTTTTTTTTGAATAACTCATTTTTACCTAATAAAATAGTACCCAAATTCTATATACAACACAATACTATTGGTTTCCCAATGAATATATCTTTTTGGATAGAGACAAATTTATAAAAACTCCAATATCTTCTAAAATTATCTAAGCTTCTACTGACTATATAATACCATTAAGAAAAATCCTTTTCCAAAAACACAAAACTTTCATAAGGTCAACTCAAACTCCTAGGTTCTAATATTCTCTATTGGCTAAAAAAAATTATCCAAGGAAATACTTGGTTCCCATGGTGATGGTATAAGTTTTTTGGGGTAAATATAATCCAAACACATTGTGGTGATTATAAAACCACATCATGGTGTATATATATGAAAAATATCTTTTGAGGGTTTAAAAAAATAATGGATTATTGATCTCTTTTTTCAAAAAATCTTATACACCAAGTGGAAGTAAAAACTATATGTTTTGGTAAATTTGGTCATGTTTAATTGTCAAAATGTTAAAGTATTAAAAAGGAAAATGATATGGAGGTTTTTTTTATGGAAAATGGGGACTATTCGTAGTTCTATGAATAAAATGAATAATGGATAGAATACTATGTCACAGTTTATCTATCATGGAGTTGGTAATTGACTATGTAAGTTATGGTTTTTAAACCTCATAATGGTAAATATATTGGTTCACATGAAGGAATAAAAATGATGAATAAAACACTAAGTTTATTTTTTTATTGGACATATTATTCAAAATTAAAGGAGATACTTCAGATTTATTGGTTTAGTTTAAGAAAAGCACATCATTGTTTACCTTATCATAATTTTTTTCCTAAAATGTTGTTTTGATGATGTGGATTTATGTATGAAAAATGGGAAACTCAAACTTGATCTTAAACATATAATCACTACATCAATGGTTATCTGATAGTTGAGAGTAATCTTGATATTGAATGTATATATAGAGAATATGGTAGTTGATATGGGAGTTTAGTTTTGAAATTGAAATTTCAAATACAAGTAATGTGATGCGGAGGGTGAGGTTGAAGAGTGTATCAGAATGAACAATGAAAGAGAACGAAGAATAACAAGAAACCCAAAGTGAGAGGATTTTCATAGATTATCTTGATCATTCCATTTATTAAATTTTGAACACTTTGATTTGAATATTGAGGATCACATTTTATGATTACTGAGACTAAAATTTTCTATGTAGAGATGTAATAATATTATTCATATGGTTTGATGACCAAAGGAATGTTCTTTCATTGATTTATGTAAGAATAAGAATAAATAAGATGCTAGGATGTTATGGTTATAGTTCATGATATAAATATGCACTAAAAGATATACCTGGTTATTTAGATAACACAATAGTTTATATTGGGATAGACTATGTCATGATAAATATCACCATGCCTTTGGGTTGTGCATGAATGTGTTTACATGATATGATATATCACATGGGTTGACCTTCTTCTCCCACTCTAAGCTATAAAAATATATTGAATATCATTTTATGATAATCTAAAGGGGTTTTTATATCCCAAACATGTGTTTACATATCAGAAAAATAAATCATATTAATTTAATGTAAGTTATAAAGGTTGTAATGCATGTAAAATTTATGAAATGTTTTTATTTAAATGGAAGAAGGAATATTTAGTTTCCTTAGACTGTCCATGAATGGAATATATATGATGTCTCACAGTTTATGATATGAGGTACTCTATATAATATAATTATTGTGAAAATAGTTTCCTTTAAACTCTTACTCTCATGCTCTCTTTGTCTTTAAACATGGTTCAAGGAAACTGTGAGGAAAAGGAATCTTCCTAAGTATTAGGAGATTCACCCTACCCATGGATACCCTAGGAGGAAGGATCAGGTTGGGTTCTTCTTAGTGATTTCTATCAATACCATGTCAAAAATAATGTTCATATTCAAATAAATAAAGAAAAGGTACTATGTACATAACTTATTTTATTTATATACAAATTAATAGAGTGGTATAGTGGATTTATAGGTTTTGGTAGATTGTTTTCATTGTGTTTAGTTATGTTTTGTCTCCTCCATAACTATTCTGAGGTATCAAATCCACTTCCATCTTTTTTGGATTGAATTTTCACGGGGATAAAGAAACTGAAGAAGTTATAACATTCTTTTCTAAGTAATACTATATTCTAAATTGGAAATAGTTCATAGAAATTTCCAAACCAAGATATAAATTTTTGATTAATAATTGGTGTGGTCTTATAAAATTTATAATATTTTGTTAATGTTTATGAAAAATAATTGTAGGAAATTTTGGGAATGTAACAACCCAAGACTTCATAGTACATTATTTATTCAATGTAATTCAATTACTTGCATTACACGCAACACTGAGTTCAAAGGCACCACGACATACCAAACTAGCCGTTCAAAAGCGGTTATGAATAGTAATACCCAAAATTTTAAATTTTGTAGATTTTATCTATCAAAATGGACTTCATTTTTGGATTTGGAATATCGAAATTAGCATAGGGTAAGTTTTTTCTATTTTTCTGAAAACTTTCAATTTTTGATGAATAGTGAAAACACTAAGTTATAGTTTAAAACCGAATTTTTATTTAAATAATTATTTATTTTATTTAAATTTATTTTAGGTCAAAATAAATACATAATACCTATATAGTTTCAATGTAATTCATCAGAGTCAGTTTATAATAATATTATATATATATAAATTTTATTGAACTTTTTACCGTATTTTACCCACCTCCTAGGAGCATTTGAAAATTTACATAAAATTTAATTTTACCACTTCTTTGAGTTGAATGTAAAACATTTGAGAGACATCGTTGATATCAATTTGTTAAATGTGGTTTAATAAGGTGAAAATAATTTTTGGTGAATAGAAACTTTTTACTTTTATTTACCATGGTTAAAAGTAAATAGGGTAATTAAGGGTAAAAATGATATTATTATTACCCTAAAACTTGTCATAATTCTATTGGATAAGTATAATTGAACCAAAAATAATCTTAGGAATAAAATATGAACCGCTTTGGTCCACTTGGATTAGATTAGGACATTTGTTATTATTTTATTTAAGGAAGATTTAAAAGAGTTAAATTCAATGTTTAATAACTAAACCATTTTTAATACAGGGTTACACACAATATAAATTAGACTATAAATATTCATTAGAAATCTAAAAATATTTTCTATATAATTTTATTTTATTTATAATTTTTAGACATTAAATAATTAAATTTATTTATGAGACAATGATGATGAAGTAATTACCATATTAATGAAAGATTAAAACAATTTATATTATAAATATCCAAATAAATATAATTTGAGAGTTTTAAGGAATTAAAATAATTTTATAGTTTAATATGACATGTTAGGGTTTATTAAAAGTATTTAGTTATAAGTAATAAAGTTGTTAGGACATTAAAAAAAATCAATTATTAAATAATGTCAAAATTGACATAAATGAGTTTTTAAAACAAATACAATATTATTGGTTGCTCTAATAATCCTAAAAATTTAAGTTTCAGCCAAAAGACTTATATAATTATAGTTTTATCATTAATGAACCACTTTGTGTTACCTTGGAAGTTTATATCAAGATTATTAACCATATAATATAAAAATACAAAGAGACATGGTAAATGTCAAACTATTTAACTAAGAGTTAAATCCAAAAGAGATGGTTAATATAGTGACCCAAACTTTTATAAAACCTATTAGTTGAGAGGTATTAGACCCATAACCACCTTATACATTAAATAATTCATTTTGTAACCATTATAAACCTAATATTATTTTATTATAAAATAATATTTCAAGCTTTTGCTAAGGTGCCCCTCACCCCTCTTATAAAAGGGCACTTCCCCTTCTCTCTAATTCACATGTTCAAAGCCATTTCGATCAGAAAAACCCTGCCTAAATACCCTATAAACTGTCCTATATTAATCCTATAGGCCTTTATTTAGTCATAAATCCATCCTAGAAATCCATTTTTATCAAATCAAAAGGAAGAACCCGAAGAAGAGGTAATATCTCACCACCTCTTTAATGTTTTTTTCTTCTTCCAATTATTATTTCCTTGTTGTTTACATTATAAAATAATAACTATAGTATATTCTATAAACTAGGATTTTATTATAAATATGATACAACCATATTCATTATTTTATACACCCTTTTAATGACATGTCACCATACGTTCATACACACGGCTTACCGTCTCCAAGTCGTGGTGTAGTTGTTATTCAATACATTATTATTTGGATGGGTATAATAATGATGTATAAATGATGTAAATAATAAATATAACATGATAATGATTATGTATATATGATATAACATCCAATTATATACTATTTTAATATCAAAAGAATGATATTTTCACTCGTGCATATGTACGGATTACCGTCTCCACGAACAGGATGAGATTCATTCCCCATTACATCCATTCAAGAATAATTTTCATTAGATGATTAAAAATAATGTTTAAAGACTTAATATAATTATTAATATTAATAATATACTTACTATCCATAACAAACATTACTTACATAACAAAGCATAAAAGAAAACGAATCAGTTAACACCCGAAATGACGATAATACTAATATGTTATTAACAAAGCAATATTAAAAGATCATATATGATATCATATTAATGTATATGATTCTTGTATAATTTAATAACAATTAATTCACCATTATAGAGGAGGTTAAGCTACCCTCGACCAAGGAAAAGTACAAGGTAAGGGTTAATTTCACAATCTCTTCATTATCCGAGGTTGTTTATAGGTAATTATCTACTGGGACCTCTTTCTCATCCACATCCATGTTTCTTAAAAATGTATTTCAAAATATTCTTACTATTTTATATAATATGGTTTAAAGTCATTTATACCCTTGTTTAATTTTATAATATGTTTACAAAGGAATCTTTTCACCATTTTCCAAACAATGTACTTTATGACATTTTCAACAAAATTAAGGTAAGAATGTTTTTTAAACTTATACGACGAGTGCATCCATTTTCTGTCATTATGACATCTTCAAAGTGTCCCTTACAATCTTATAAGATTATTTTCAAATATAAATGATTTCTTTTATAATTATATGAATTTTTAATGATTTGAAAATTGAAATATATATTTCTCAAAAAATGTTTTGATTTCATCAATGTCAACATCCTTTGATGGATTGTAAGATTTTTTAAAGTTGTTTTATTATGATACAAAAATTCCATGTTGTATTGAAGGTTTTGTGATATGTTTGACTGTGGATGTGATATTTTTATACCATTCATGGTTTATGGATAAAGTATTTACATTTCATATGATAGTTTTAATACAAATGTTTATGTTATGTTTAAACCTTTTCGTATGAGGAATGCATTGGACTTAGCAAGTGATGGGTGGATCCTGCTATATCTCCCCGATGCATCAGTAGGTCTCATGAGACAAACTAGTGTCTTGGAACAAGGCCTTGAAAAAATCTTATTTGTAGTCTTAGCACAAGGCCTTGACTATGTGGTTATGAAGGTTTGGCATTATGCATTCCATCATTATGAAAGTGGCTATTGATATTTCATGTAATTATTCGTCTTGTAAAATATCCTTGTGAGTAAGTAAATGGAATTATTTTGATTTATATTTTCCATATTATGATGAATTTTATGTTTAAAAGGCTTTTGTTTTAGTTTTATATATTCCATTAAATGTTTATGCTTATTTATAAAAATTTCCTCTATATTGTAATCCTTACTGAGCATCTGAGCTCACCCCTTTCTATGTTTTATTTTCCCAGGATGCGAAGATGTATATTATAACTGACCTACAGGGATAATATAATGGATCTTAGTGTTTTCTATGGAAACAATGTTGTTGTAGTTTTCCATTTTATAATGTAATGTAAACCTTATGAATGTATCTAGTACTTACAAGTCTACTAAACTAATTGGTCTTTGAAGATTTTATCTTTTGGGATCCTACCAATGATATGTAATAATGCACTGACTCTAGAATTATGGGGTTGGGGCATTACATTTGGTATTAGAGGTTGTTTAGTACATACCCTGGAAACTAGATTTAGATAAACTCTGATTAGAGAACATATCTCTAAGATAGACTTTGAGGATTAGTATAGAAGAACTTCCTAGAATTTTTCTACTGTAGATATTTTGTGAGTTTTCCATGCGAATACATCACTGTGTGGATACGAGCAGGTAGAGGCGGCTCTGGCACATATGCACCTAGGTGTAAAACCTGAAAACATCACTTTGAGCTAGACTCAAACAGGAACAGGTACACGACAATGGGCCTTGTTACACTCTTGGTTATGACACTCCCTGGGGATATTCTTAGGATAATTGTCATTTTATATACAAATCATTATGAATGATTTATGAGTATATAGCTCCTAAAACTAAATATTTTTATGATTATGGATTATATCCATAAACTGTTCAATTTACATTAGGTATTTTACAAGTTAGGAATTATTCATTTCAATTCATAAAGTAACCTAGAGTATGCCATTGTATAGAAATGGCACCCAGTAGAAGGAATGTGAAATCCTGCAATACGTGTGATCCGAAGAGTAAGAAGGATCATATCTTTCACGGTATTAAGCCAATATTTAAAAGGGAAATAGTCTCTACTGTATTATCAACATATGAAGAAATAGTATCATGTGTTAACAAGATAAGTAAAGAATTATCTGAGTCCTATGGCTTTGAAGGGAAGAAAGAGAAGAAGAGAAAGGTTGATCAAGAGACAAATACAGGGTAAAAGGGAAAGAAGGATTTTCCATTATGTGATAATTGTGGGAAGAAACACCCTGGTACTTGCCTAAAAGGAATTGGTGTCTGTTACAAGTGTGGTGAAAATGGCCACCAAGCTCCTGATTGCAAGGGAAAGAAATTTGTTGTCAATATTGAATGCTACAATTGTAGAGAAATGGGGCATTATGTAAATTAATTTCCTAATCGCCAAGGAAACTTACCTAAAAAAAGGCTAATGGAGCAAGGTCAAGCTTATGCTGTTACTATAGTTGAATTGGAATAATTAATGTATTTGTGTTTTTAGACTCAAGAATTATATTTTGGTTACAAGAATACTGTGATATATATAAGAATAATACTGCAGTACTTGTTGTTTTTGTTAAGATTATAATATGATAAAGGTAATCATATTTCCAGTATATGACAATAAGAGAAACTTTACTTTGTTTGGGGAATCTGATGTTACAATTGATTTTGGAATTTAGAGACCTTTTAGAGAGAGTCTGGATAGAGATATTTTTAATAACTATAAAGGTTCGAATGGATTAAGTTCAACTTTGGATAGTATTGTTTAAGGTTAAAACATTTCTTAAGATTATTTTTGGAATATTATAATACTATAGTTTTAGGAAAAGGACAACTAGCAGGTCGGGTGATGACACGTCGCGTCAGACAAAGCTGTAGGAATCAAACCCACAACCAAAGTGAGACAAGGCTTTATTACCTACCACTAGCCTACAGGAAGTCCCTGGTTATTAAAAAATAGTTTTCTTCATTTAAATGTTATATGTTAATATTTGGAACCTTAAAAGATTAGGATAAATAGAATATTTTTGAGTTCTATTATCTTTTTGAGTGAAAGATGAGTTTGTGATAGAAATTAGTTGACGGATGAAACTCTAATTGTCAAGTATATGTATATATATTATGTTATTCTTTGAATAAATTAATTATTAAATTCCAGGTAAGGGTTATTAAAACTAAAAATGTGTTATCCTAATACCTTATGTTTTGTTGAACTGATGATATTTTAAATCATCATAGATTGATGGCTTTGAGGCCCTCAATTTTACACTTGTTTGTGGTTGATGACCACAATCACTCCCTATAAATATTTACATTTTTCCTCCAATTATATGTCTCTAATTTCCACCAATGTTCTCTTAATCGAGATCATAATTTGTTGGTGATTTTTTCATTTCCCTTTCCCCATTATTAAGACTAAATTTTGTTAACCCAATTTCCGATGTGGGTTCTCCACAAAGGTATTTTTCTATTTTAAACCTTTTATTTTAGAAGAAAAATTTCAAATTGAAAGGTCGTAATTTATTGTAGGAGGAGATAATTTAACATTCCAAGATTTCATAGTACATTATTTCTTTAATGTAATTCAATAACTTGCACTACACGCAACACTGAGTTCAAGCGCACCACGACTTACCAAACTAGATGTTCAAAAGCAGTTATGAATAGTAATACCCACTTCTTGAAATTTTATAAATTTCATCTTTCAAAATGGACTTCATTTTTGGATTTAGAATGTTGAAATTAGCTTAGGGTGAATTTTTGTAATTTTTCTGAGAAATTTCAATTTTTGATGAATAGTGAAAACACTGAGTTATAGTTTAAGACCAATTTTTTATTTAAATAATTATTTAATTTAGTTAAATTTATTTTAGGTCAATATAGATAAATAATACCTATAAATTTCCATTTAACTGATTGGAGTTAGTTTATAATAATTTTTGATAGATAAAAATTTTATTGAACTTTTTACCGTCTTTTACCCACCTCCTAGGAGCATTTGAAAATTTACATAAAACATAATTTTACCGCTTTTGTGAGTTAAATTTTAAAAATCCGAGAGACGCGGTTGATATCAGTAAGTAAAATGTGGTTCAATAAGATGAAGATAATTTTTTTTGAATAGTAATTTTTTACTTTTATTTTCCACTGTTAAAAGTAAATAAGGTAATTAAGGGTAAAAATGATATTATTATTACCCTAAAACATGTCCTAATTCTGCTGGATAAGTATAATTAGACCAAAAAAAATATTAAGAATAAAATATGAACCTCTTTGGTCCACTTGGATTAGGTTAGGACATTTATTATTATTTTATTTAAAGATGAGTTAAAAGAGTTAAATTCAAAGTTTAATAACTAAACCTTTTTTAATGTTGGGTTACACACAATATAAATTAGACTATAAATATTAATTATAAAGATAAAAATATTTACTACATAATGGTATTTTATTTATAAATTTTAGACCTTAAATAATTAAATTTATTTATGACACAATGATGATGCAGTAATTACCATATTAATGAATGTTTAAAATAATTAATATTATAAATATCCAAATAAATCTAATTTGGGACTTTTAATGAATTAAACTAATTTAATAGGTTAATATTACATGTTATTGTTTATTAAATGTATTTATTGTGAAGTAATAAAGTTTTTAGGACATTAAAAAAAATCAATTATTAAACAATGTCAAAATTGACATAAATGTGTTTTTAAAACAAATACACTATTATGGGTTTCTATAATATTCTTAAAAATCTAAGGTTCAGCCAAAATACTTATATAATGATATGTGTATCATTAATGAAACAATTGGGGTTCTCTTGGAAGTTTATAGTAAGTTTATTAACCATATAATATAAAACCTAAAAGTGACATGGTAAATGTCAAACTATTTAACTAAGAGTTAAATCTAAAAGAAAAGGTTAATATAGTGACCCAAACTTGTCTAAAACCTATTGGTTGAGAGGGTTTAGACCCATAACCACCTTATAATTTAAATAATTCATTTTTGATCCGTTATAAACCTAAAATGAATTTATTATAAAATAATATTCCTAGCTTTTCCTAAGGTGCCCCTCACCCCTCTTATAAAAGGGCACTTCCCCTTATCTCTAATTCACACCTTCAAAGGCTTTTGGCTCAGCCTAACCCTGCCCAAATACCCTCTAAACTATCCCCCATTAATTCTAGAGGCATTAATTTAGTCATTAAGCTAACCTAAGGAGCCCTTTTGATCAAATCGAAAGGAAGAACCCGAAGAAGAGGTAAATATATCACCACCTCTTCCATGTTTTTTTCTTCCACTTCTTCTTTCCTTATTGTTTCCATTCTAAAATAATAAATCCAGTATCTTCTATATACTGGGATGTTATTATAAATATGTTACAACCATATTCATTATTCTATCCATCCTTTGAATGACATGTCACTATACGTGCATACGTACGACTTACCGTCTCCACGTCGTGGTGTAGTTGTTATTCAATACATTATTATTTTTATGGGTATAATAATGATGTATATCTGAAGTAAATAATAAATATAACATGATTATAATTCTTTATATATGATATACCATCCAATTATATACGATTTTAATATCAAAATAAGGATATTGTTTCCCGTGCGTACATACGGATTACCGTCTCAAGGAACACGATGGGATTCATTCCCCATCATATCCATTCAAGTATAATTTTAATTATATGATTAAAAATAATTTTTAAAGACTTAATATAATTATGAATATTAATAATATACATCCTATCCATAACAAACATTTCTTATGTAACAAATCATATAAAGTAAAACAAATCAGTTAACACCCGAAACGATGATAATACTAAAATATTATTAACAAAGAAATATTAAAAGATAATATATGATATCATATTAATGTATATGATTATTGTATAATTTAATAACAATTATTTCACCATTATATAGGATGTTATCCTACCATTGACAAAGGAAAAGTACATGGTAAGGGTTAATTTCACAATCTCTTCATTATCCGATGTTGTTTATATGTAATTATCTACTCGGACCTCTTTATCATCCACATCCATGTTTCTTAAAAATGTATTTCAAAACATTCTTAATATTTTATAGACTATGGGTTAAATTCATTTATACCCTTTTTTAATTTTAATAGATGTTTATAAATGAATCTTTCTATCGTATTCCAAACAAGGTACTTTATAACCTTTTTGACAAAATTAAGGTAAGAATGTTTTTTAACTTATACGGCGAGTGCGGCTATTTTCCACCGTTATAAAAACATAGAAGATTCCATTACAATATTATAAGAATATTTTCAAATATAAATGTTTTATTTTATAATTATATGAGTTTTAAATTATTTCAATATAGAAATAGATATTTATCAAAAAACATTTTGATTTCATCTATGTCAACATCCTTTGATGGATTGTAAGCTTATTTGAAGTTGATTTATTATGATACAAATCTTCCATATTGTATGGAAGGTTTTTGTGATATGTTTGACTGTGGATGTGCTATTTTTATACCATTCATGGTTTATGGATAAAGTATTGACATTTATTATGCTAGTTTTAATACGAATGTTTATGTTATGGTTAAACCTTTTCATATGATGAATGCATTGGACTTAGTAAGTGACAGGTGGAGCCTGATATAGCTCCTCAATGAATCAGTAGGTATCATGAGACAAAATAGTTTCTTGGCATTATGCCTTGACAAAATCTTATTTGTAGTCTTGGCACAAGGCCTTGACTATGTGGTTATGAAAGTCTGGCATTATGCATTCCATCATTATGAAAGTGGCTATTGATATTTCTTGTGATTATTCAACTAGTAGAATATCCATGTGAGTAAGTAAATGGAATTATTTTGATTTATATTTTCTATATTATGATGAAGTTTATGTTGAAAAGGCTTTTGTTTTAGTTATATAAAATGCCTTATATTTTTATGCTTATTTATGAACGTTTCTGCTATATTTTTATCCTTACTAAGCATCTGAGGTCACCCCTTTCTATGTTTTATTTTTCATAGGATGCGAAGAATTATATTATGAATGACCTATAGGTATAGTCTATGGGATCTCCGTGTTATCGATGGAAACAATGTTGTTGTAGTTTTCCATTTTATGATGTAATGTAAACATTATGAATGTATCTAGTAATTCCAAGTCTACTAAACTAATTGGCCTTTCGAGACTTGATCTTTTGTGATCATGCCAATGATACGTAATAATGCACTGACTCTGGGCTTCTGGAGTCGGGGTGTTATAGGTAAAATAGAGAAATATTTGATGGTAAATTTATACCATCGAATACTTCTCAATATGGATATCATTTATATGGAACAAGATTTCATAAGAGCTACATGGAATAACAAGATATGACCATGAAATAATTTAAAAGTGGGACTTATGAATTTTATTCTAGAAATGTCTTTGCTAGTGAAAAATGACTTTCTAAAATGGTTATAGTTTTCCTTATATAACTTGGGCTAACTATGTCATGGTATACTTAAAAACCTATAATAGATTTAAAATTATGTCTTCTACATAAAATGGAATGGCTCCTGTAAAAAATTCATATTACCTCATTATAAAAATATTTTCACAAAGGAAAACCATATTTTTTCAACATCTAAAATGGGCACAATGTTTTTAATTTAATGATTTTGTTTTTGATATAATTCTCAAAAACCTTCATTGGTGCAGACCCAAAGGGAAGAACTGAATTTGAGGTGCAATTTAAACCATATAAAAAATGTTTTTATAGATGTGATCTAGGTTTAAATTAAATTTATAAGGTTGAATAATTCATAAAATATTTATAATTTATAAAATAAATGGAAGTGCAAAAGTGTTTATGTGGAATACTATGTTTGTATATTGGATGAAATTCCAAAGGAATTTGCATTTTATCGTTTGGTGGATGGTATATTTTTTAAAACAAGTCTCAGTGTTTAAATTTGAGTTTTAGAATTCTTAAAAATTTGATTTTTAGATGTGGTAGTGATATCAAGAGGTGTATTAGGTGGTTTATTGAGTTTCGGGAGCACTAGACCCCAGAAACTAAATTTTTGGTGGACTAGTAAGTGCCCATGGTTTTGTAAAACCATGTGGACCAATAATGTAATCTTTACACCTTGTGCAGGTGAGTAGAAGTGAACCACATGGGCTGTGCTTGATTTCCTAAATGGGTTTTCTAACCCGCATACTTAGTGCCATTTATGCAGTACATGTGAATTTTTTGGCGTATAATTGGCATATGATTAGGACAAACCATACAACTAATATATGAAACCCTATCCCTTTAAGTAGTAACCCTCAAAAGGTTGGTTCATGGTTTAGAAAACCATGCAGCCAAACCATGCGCCTCATTAATGGGGTGAAATTACATTTTCTATTTCTTTAATTTATTCTCCTCCCCTCTCTTTTCTTCTTTTTCCCCAGCCACATGAGGATCCTCCTATTATGATGTGGAGTGCTTTCTTCCCCATGCTAGGAATATATATTTCTCCCTCATATAATGTTATATTCGTGCTCCATTGGTCTCTAGGAATTCCTTTTGGTAAGCTATAAGTTCCTCTTGAAACGTTTTCTGTTTATTTCTATCCTGAGGAATTTATTGTGGTGCGTGGTAATTCACTCTATTTTACAAAAGTTCATCCATTTCTTTAATTTATCTCAAACCGGACCCAATCAAGCCTTGATTTTGTATGAGTGTGTAATACTAAGCACGAGTTAAGTGGTCTATAGCTTTTCCCTCATGTTTCCCTACGTTATAAAATATTGTCTGGTGCAATGCGTCAGAATTACCGGGTGTCATTTCTATATTAGAATTTGGATCAATAAAAATTTATTTAAACAACTTATGTTGTTTTTGGACCATATCTGGTATGGTTTAAGTCCATTTACTCAATCCAAACCACCCCTTTAGGGTGGAATGATATAACCACCCCTTCTAAATATATTGTCTACCTTTGTTAGATCCACCCCTTTCAGTTTGATTTTTATTTATATATTAATTTGTAATGATCATTTGTTAGAATCACACCATTGTAGTGGGTTTCTTTAAGACTTGTGATGAAATAGAATAGTTTTAATTAAATTAATTTATTTTTTTATTAATAATGTCATGTATTCTAATAAAACCCCTCTATTGATGTGCATTTCCTTCTAAGATTTTTTTCATGTTTATTGGTTAATTAGTGGATTGGTGGAATGATTAGTGAATGAGAATTTTTGTTTTTTAATTTAAATGATATTTGGGATTTGTCCTGTACTTTAGTATTCATGGCCTATGACGTGGTTTAGCTATAAAAATAGCCCTCCTACTTTGATACATGTTGATGATAAAGCATGGTTATATATTTTGGACTCTTTCAAGTTTAATTTAAATGGGAATAGTGTATTTTTTATGCATCGAGTGATTCTAAGATTACTTTTTATGGAAAACTGAGGATGGGATCATGGGACGATGATGCTTCATAAAATAGGGGAGATACCGGCTATATATTGGATGTGATCTCCCTTTGCGCTGTTTACCTCCATATGAGTGATACTAGTTCCTAAGGAATCCCCCATGGATGAGATCAGTGGAAAGATGGTTACACCATTCCATGAGTGAGACTCACACCCATTTATGAGATACCATAAACAAACCTAGAGGGGATATGTTATACTCACACTGAGAGTGATACTTGGGTTTCCATTTATGGATTCCATGGATGGACTCCTTTTTCTTTGACTAGTAGTTACACTGATGGTGGTATACTTGGGGTTCCTTTTGAGGTTCTCCTTGTACAAGACTAGGATTCAATTTAATGAAACACTAAAGAGGAATCTTTTAACTCAATGAATGATGTTAATTAATTTTTGAAATGATGCATCTTACAAACTAGATCACATTCTTGGGTTTGGTCTATGGTAGATATTAAATTTATGATTATCCATTGTTAATTTTTATTCCACTTTTACAGGTTTCCTATAATTTAGACATTTCTGGATTAGGATGAAGTAGGTATGGCTGACCAGGTTTCCTTGAAGAACCTAGGATGAAAGGGTTATTTTTTTGTTTCACATTGCTCCTTTAGTTTGATTTACTTACACTGATTACCTTATCTACATGAATTGGTTTATTCTATAGACACCATTGTTTGTGGCCTACTGAGTATACCTCACACCCTACATAGGGTTCCATTGCACTGGGGTACCTAAGAAGATCTTCAGGCTCATAGGTCCATGGATTATGGATTTTGTTGCGATATCTTCATGGGAATTAGGATCCCAAGATTAATCTAGTACTCCGGAGGCTCACAAAGTTCACCCTCATGGATTTTATTTCTTTTTTTTATTCATATACTACACTGTATTTTGTTTCCTACAATATGTATAGTATTTTAGTTTATTTACCAAAATCTGAACATTCCTGTATTATTGTATGTTTGCATTGGAAACTTTATTCAATCATTATATTTATCTTCAATTGTTTTTTCTCTATATACTACTTCCACTATATTTTGATTTACAGCTAGTTGTACCACTATTATAGTATGATCATGAGGGTATAGTCTCACCATCATACCATCGTTATAACCTCTCTACAAGTTGTAAGACTTTGGTGTATGGGTAGGCATATTTGAGTCCTTGTGGTGACTGGTATAGCTACTGTTTCCAAATTCATTCAGACCGAGATGTTACAAAGTAGTATCAAAGGTTATTTTCTTTGTCTTACTATTTTGGGCTGGTAGAAAAGGGACTATGAATGTGTCAATCCTTGGTAAATAGCTATTCTTGGGAGTGATCAACCCAAATATGGGGAAAAGTATAAGTGTCTATAGATGGGACTGTTATTCATGATCTTTGTTATTGTAGTTGATTTTGATTTCACCATTGGTGATATGAGTACTTTGTGCTACTTAAAAATTTATGGGATAATCATATTTACCCTTAGACCTATTTGGTAAGTATGTTAGATTACATGAATCATTGTATACACCAAGGGATTTATATTCCATGCATATGCCTTGGCATGTCTATTGTTGGACCTGTAATGATTTTGACAATGGACCAGATACCCCATAACCCACTAACTCATGGGTTTCACTCCACTAGGCCACTCAACTGGGATGAGTATCCTGGATATCTACCCCAACTAGTTGGGGATCCTCTCTATAGATTCGAACAAGGGGATTGCTGGCATAATAACCACCGAGGAGCATCTCTGCTACCACTACACCGTATGGTGTAGTGGTACCAGAGATGATCCACAGTGATTATTATGCCAGCCAGCCCCATGTTGGAATATCTAGGGAGGAAAAATAAAGCCACAACTAGCTAGGGGAGATATCTAGTATGCTCAAACCATTTTATTCGGCCAGTGGAGTGGATTCCATAAGTTAGTGGGCTATGGGGTATCTATTCCGTTATCGGGAGCATCACATGCCCAACATAGATTGTGTTGATAGGCTATTTGAGATTGTTTCTTTTTCTTGTGAGTTATTTTCCTTCTTGTTATATTTAATTATAGGTGATTTTTTAACATGTTTAGTTTTCACCATCGTAGGTATTTTATTATCACACTTATATAATTTAAATTACCATGCTTTTCTTATATGCCATGTTTGAGTGTTTAGGCATATGTAGTATCTTTCCATGATTACTTTACATGCTTGTAATTATTAAAAATGTATAGTAATTTGTTTAACATGTCTAATTGATTACCTTGTTAGGTGACTATTTAAGGGGATTTTTTTTCCAATTTACATGATTTTATGCTTGTTTAACATGGGATGAGAGATGTTTTTTTGGTTAAATGGGGCTCAATTTTCAATTTCTAGGGCGTATGTGTGCTTTATAAATTGGGAAGTGATGACACATATAATAGAACTATTATATATGAAATTTATATAATTATAGACAATTTTATAAATTTTAAAACTATTAAAATTTTCTTTTATACTAAACATATGTCTTGCAGTCAAATTTTCATTTATCTCATATAATATAGTTGTACTTTGATGGGAGCAGACTACAATTTTTAAAGTGTACGAGTAGTTTATAAAATTGAGAAGTGGTAACCCATATAACTGAACCATCTATTATGAGCCTTATAATTAGATATTTGAGTAAATATGAAAGTTTTTCTCTTTAGATAAATTGGTTGCTTTGTTAAGAAAAGTACCCGTTTTTCTTGGGCTTAAAGACCCATGTGACTAAATTTCAGAATACACAACTGGACCCATGTAGGTAAGTTGGGGAATGTTTCTTATGAAATAAACCCATTAAGTGTGTTTCTAAAATCTAAATATTTAAAAAATTCAAGGTTACTTTTAGTTGATCCAAAAATCGATTTATAAGCCCCTCATCGGAGGCCTTTCTTTTGGTATACCTTAGTGCTTAACCCCATGGGGGTGTGATTATGATACGTTTTGAGGGACATTTAAAATGCCTGTGGCCACCTATATGGATTCTCATATAAATATAAGGTGCAATCCATTTTGACCAGACCTCTTTAATTAATAAAATATCTTTATTACTTTTGAGATGTACTTATTTGATTCATTAATCAATTAAATTTCCAGTTACAACATAAGGGGTATTTTCCTCTATAGACTGAAATCAACATTTTCTTTAACTAAGAAAATTGTGAAATATTATAAATAAATAAATGGTGCTTGACTGGGGTTTATGTGATGAAATGAATTAATTATATCGGGTTTTTAATAAATTATTGTGTTTAAAATGAAGTTAACATAACTTTGCTATTTTTCCTTGTGTACTTAGCTAAATAGGGTACCAAATCCCATGGTCTTATGACCAATATATGATGTTTGGCTACCGAGTATTTAAAATGTGTAAAGTTCAAATGTAAATAAATGAACCGGATTAATGAATCCATAAAGTGTGTTTTTAGATTTAATCCTCATTTAAGGTATGTTTAAATACTTTTTAGCATTTTTCCTTGAGTGGTTTCCATGAAACAAAAACGAGATCTTTACCTGTAGGCCTTTTTCCTTATCTCTAAAACCTAAATTATAAGCTTTTAAGCCTAGAGACCTTTGCCGACGTGATCCCTTGGTAGGTTCGATGCTTCCTATTTTATTAAGGGGATGGACAATTGTAGGTAGCTACCTCATGTAGTCAAGGCCTTTGATAGTCTATTGTGACCCTTTTTTGACATATGGTACTGTTTGGGTGCTGCTGTCCATATAAGAATCTTGGGTTCCAAAATGGAACCCTTGTTTTGACAGATGGTTGTGTATTGTTTGACCTTTTCTATGAGTGTGAGAATTATGAAATGCTCAGTTCTAGTGGTAAATATTTTCTAAGTGAATGGTTGGATGCTTATTATGTTGTGTGACCCTTCTTTTCCTTATTTTTTAGTGTTGGATAACTCATGATGTCATCATCTTGGTCTATAATAGTACACAGTAATGCAACTTTGGGTTAGTAATTTTATAGTGGACATTAGATACATGAATTCATAGGGATAATAATACAATGAATAATATCATTGATGGTCTATTTTCTCATTTAATCTTCAGGTAGTATGCGTTGGTACACGTGGTGCCCATTGAGTTTCTAAAATGGGACATTGAACTATTTGTGTTTGGTGGTACCCGTGTAAGAATTGGACTATGACACATAGACCATAGGTCTTCTCTAGAGCAGGGTGAATTGAGTGTATGATGAAGTGTATTCCTTGAGATGAGTTCTCTTCCCAGTAAATTTGATGATAATGACACTCATAAGGTGGGAATCATCACATTAATTTCAATAAAATGTGTTTTGACAAGTATAATACACATAAACAAGAATGACTATTTTAAATTGTCTAGTTCCTCTTTAGGATAACATTGGGGATGGTGAGTCTCGATTCATGTTACTGTTTGCAAGGTAGCACAATGATGAATGGTTGGTTGGGTTGGAAACCTTTTTAAACACCATTAGTTAGAGATGGAATTCGATGGTTATGTTTAAGTGTGAACATGATTTCTTGGGTGGTAATGTCTTTGGGAATAGTTAATGGTGATGCATCGATAGGTGAAGCTGATATTTTTCTGAATTAAGACAATATTTGGTGGTTCGATTATATTTCTCCTTGTATTATTGGTTAGGAAAGAATTGTATCCATACCGATCACTTTTCCCTTGAGGGAATGAGAGTGTATCAGGTCATTTTTGGAACTCTTCTAGTGATCTTAGTTTTCTCTTGAAAAAATGACAATCATGTTCCTTATCCTGACATCATCTAGGTACACTGAGAGAGATTCAGTTATATGATGTGAAAAATTTTAAAACCCATGGGATTGATGAGTGGTATCCAAAAAAATGTACTCAGGAAGTCTGGTTGTACTCAGAGGCGCAATTATTCCTAAGTGATGCCTGTGATCTTGATTAAGAATACCTTGTACGGACTCATGGACACAAACATTTTCGTTTGACTGATCACTAGGTGGATGCTGCTTGGGGTTTTGTCAGTGTCCTTAGTAGTCGAACTATGATTGTTCAACTTAATATCCTCTCTTTATCATATCGGGTTAGTGAGGAACCAATTTAACAGAATTTTTAGGTTGCAGTAGTGAAGTGAGATCGGCCGAGGATTTTATTGGAAGCTAGATCAAACATTTGTTAAAGTTAAAAACCATTCCAATAGCATCGTTAGAATCATGAGGTCATGCTAAGACTGATCTTCTAATTGAGGTACCAAGTTTTATAGTTTAGAATTTACAATGGAAGAACTTGTGGTGAGGAGTATCGTAGTCTGGATACTTGAACAGAGAATGATGTTATCGTGACTTCGGTTAGACAGGATCGAGTAAGCACTGTCTCAATACTTCAGTTTGGAGTATGAGTGATGGATTGAGAATCTTTGAATAATGTAATGTATACTTATGTAATGATTGGGAAGTGCATTGGGAATTTGAAAACACAATACATCTATTTGGGAAAAGTCTCACAACCCTAGTAGTTCACTTATTTCTTCGTTTTCCCCCAAGTCTTCTTTGGGATAATTAGTTATAAGGTGGGGAAATTATAGCATCCCATATTTTTAGACCGGATGAAATTTGAATGGAATTTTAATTTTATCATTTTTGTGGATGCTCAATTTTTTAAGCCAAGACTCGGTGTGTAAATTTTTAATTTTGGAACAATTAAAGGTGTTTTTTATATTAGTAGAGAGACAGAGAGGTGTATCAGGTGTTTCATTGAGTTTCAGGAGTAGCAGGACCTAGAAAATCATGTTTGGGTGGACTGGAGAGGGCACACAGTTGTCTAAAACTACACATCCCACCTGTGTAAAATATGTGCCTTGTGTAGGTGAGAAGAAGTTACCTGTATGGGTTATGAACTCTATCTAAAACCGTGTTTCTAGACCACATGATTAGTTCCATTTAGGTAGTATATGTGCACTTTTGACACATGGTTGGAAAATTGGTTGGATAAAATGTGCATCCAAACTATGGGACCCTCTACCATTAAGTAGTAACTCTTCCATGGTTAGAACACAATTCAAACAACCATGTGGCCGAACCATGAACCTAATTAATGGATGAAATTACCATTTTTCCTTGTTTTATTTTATTATCCTACCCTCTCTTTTTCTATCTTCATCCAAAAATGTGAGGCTCCTCATCTTCTCTTATGGAGATCCTCCTTCCCCATGCTAGGCTTAGAGATTTATCCCATGTCCAAAGTCAGATTTGAGCTTTGTCAGTCTCTATGTATTCCACTCTATAAGATATACGTTCCACTTGAACATTTTTCTATTTATCTCTATATAGAGGAATTTATCCTGGTGTAATCTAATTCCCTTTATTTTCAGGGTGTTCATCTGTTTATTTGACTTCTCTCAAACCAAAAATGAATTAGGCCTCAATATTGGATGAGTGGATCATACTAATCATTGGGTTGGTGGTGTATGTATTTTAAATCAAGTTTCAACATGTTATAAAATGATGCCCTGTGACGCAAACCAGACTTATAGTGTCATTTATAAATTAATATTTGGATTAATTAAAACTTATTAATCTACCTTATGATGTGTTTTTACCCTCCTTGGTATGGTTGGAGGTCATGAAATCAACATGAACCAACCCTTTAGGGTGAGAACATATAGCCTCCCATTCAAAATATATTTTCTGGCTTTGTATAATCCACCCCTTTGTGTGTTCGTTTTATTTATATGTTAAGTTGTGATGCTCATTTTTTAAAAAATCACCATTGATGGGTTTATTTTTGCACTGTCATAAAATTGAATTTTTTAAATTAAAGGAAATGAATTGTTTGGTAAAAATTTCATGTTTTCTAATAAAAACCCTCTGTTGTAGTTTACGGCCTTCTAAGCCAAAAGATTCTATGTTTATTGGTTCACTGCTGGATTGGCTTATTGCTTACTAAATGTGACTTATTATTTTTTAGTTGAAATGATCATTAATCTTCTACCTCTCCTTTAGCATTAGTGGAATATGATTCAGTTTTCCTTTATATGTATCCCACTTACATTGAAACTCGTTGATAATAAAGCATGATTTTATATTTTGGACTCATTCGAGTCTAATTTAAAAGAGAATAGTGTATTTTTTTCACCTTATGTGATTCACTGATTCTTTTTTATGGAATGTCGAGGATGGAATCCTAGTAGGATGAGGATTCATATGTTAGTGGAGATACATACTATATCTTGGATGAGATCACTGTGCGTGTTGATAACCACTATATGAGTGATACCAGTTCCTAGGGTAGAACCTATGGATCATTCTAGTGGAATGATGGATACACCATGCCATGAGTGAGACTCAGACCACCTTTTGGAATATTAGAAACAGACTCATAGGGGACATGTTATACTCTTGTTGAGAGTTATACTTATATTTCGATTTAGGGATTACATGAAATGAATCCTTCAGCTTTGACTAATAGTTATGATCCTAGTGCGATACAGGGGGTTATTTTTATGGTTTACTTGGATGTTCCTAGGATTAAATTTAATTAAACATGAGAGATACCAATTTTAAGTAAATTCAATATGTTAATTAATTAATTGAAGGACTCACATTTCAGTCCAGATCA
Source organism: Viscum album (assembly GCA_963277665.1). Classification (NCBI taxonomy): domain Eukaryota; kingdom Viridiplantae; phylum Streptophyta; class Magnoliopsida; order Santalales; family Viscaceae; genus Viscum; species Viscum album. The sequence continues at coordinate 859,259,448 of OY728134.1, read as the reverse complement.
CATGCCTAGGTTTAGTCCATTTAAGCTGCTATATTTATGATGACCAATTGTTAATTTTTATCCAACTTGTATAGGTTTCCTATGGTTTAGAAATTTCCATATTAGTTTGAAGCAGGGATGGCTGACTATATTTTCTTGAGGAACTTGAACGAACATGGTTATTTATAAGTTTTTCATTTATTTTTTTGTTGATATTGTGCACATTGATTATATTATATGCACAAACTAGTTTATACTATAAACATCGTTGGTGGTGGCCTAATGAGTATATCTCACACCTTTATCATGCCACCATTTCATAGGCGTACCCTATAACATCTTCATTTTCATAGGTCTGTGGATTATGGCTTGTGCTCTGCTGTGAATGTGGGAGTTAGGAGCCCATGACTAGGCTAGTACTCTGGAGGCTCGTGGAGATCACTATTTGGGATTTTATTTCTTTTATTTATTCATATACTATACTATCTTATGTTTCCTACAATGAGTGTAGTGTTTTAGTTTATGTATCATCATCTTTATATTCAATCGTTATTATATGTTGGCATTGGACACTTTATTTAGTCATTATATTTATCTAATTCTTCTTTGTATTTTATATATATACTTCTTTCGCTATATTTTTAATTACACCTAGTTGTAACACTATTATAATCTAATAATGAGTGTATAGTCTCCCCACCATACCAATGTTAGACCCTCATTACTATTCTATAGCCTCTGGTGTACCGGGATGTGCACTTGAGTCCATGAGGTGACCAATCTGGTTACTGTTTCCATAGTCTGTCGGGTTGGGACGTTACATTTTATATGAATTTGTGAATAGTTTATAAATGAAAATATAAAAATGTTTATATAGAAAGATATTATTATAAAAATTTATTTAAATCAATCAAAAATAATTTTTTTTAACTTGTTCATGGATTAAATAAAATATAATTTGCAATATTTTGTTTATGAAAATTTTTTACATAAATAATGAGATTTTTATATGTTTGTATTTTTTTATAAATATAAATTAGTTTGAATATGAATGATTCCATATTAAATTTCATGTAAATTATGAATATTAAAGTGTTCAAATTGATTTTTCTTTAAATGTTCATGCATATATATTTTATGGAGCTTCCATAGATAGCAACTACATTATAATGCATTTATAATTTGTTTTTTCTATGAAATATTAAATAATTATTTATCACATGTCTAAATTTAGGAACTATTAATTTATTTAGTATAATTAATTAATTTATTCAATGATACAAATAATATATATTATGAATTGTGATGTATGATTTGGATTAAATATGTTTAAACTACTTATTTGGATTACCATATATGCATTTAATGGGTTACATAATAGGTATGATAATCAATTTAGTTTTCTTCTACCTTTAATTTTTCCTGTTCATGGTTTATGAGTTTGAATTTAAAGATTAATTAAAGTTTAAATATATTAGGTTTTATAATTATGAAGATATTTTGGTCTCTATTAAGTACTGAATCACGGGTATTGGGATTCTGTGGTGGATAGTTTCTATGCATGGGAGTTTAGGATTCTCTTGAAAAGTGGGGGTGGGGGGTTCTATCTGTCACCCCATGCTTAAAATTTTAGGGATTATTGATTTCAAATTATTTTAAGCCAATATTTGAAAGTGTTTTAAAAATCATATGCATAGGATACATTTGGATATGTGGAAATATAGTTGGATTTTAATTTGGGTTTGTAATATTACACATGAGTTGTGTAAGGAGTTACACATTAATATAGTTTAAAAATATTTATTTGGTGGAATTAATAGATATTGAAAACTAAATAATAATAATAATGCATACATGTAAAGGGAGTTCATGAGATAAGATGGAAAGATAACAAATCTCTTGAAATAATGTGTGTTCAGTTTCTTTCAACGTGGTTCCATATCACGACCTCGATTGTCTAATCTGGTAGGTTTATGCTAAAAATGGGTTCCCATGGATTGTATTATGTGTGGAAGGGTGAAAATGTCAAACCATAAGATTATGACCATATCCAATTGTGATATTTGGATAATATTTTTTTAGAGACCCTTTAATATAGGACACATAAGTAATATATCATATTTTATCTATTTAATGTATTTATCTTGGTGTTTTCCACAAAACCATATAAGTGTCATATATTATAAGATTGGAATAACGACCTACCTAAATAACTAAGTGATGAGATAAAAGATGAAGCAATACAATTCCTTAGTAAAATGTGGGTCTTTTTTCACTAATTTATATGCTTTAAATTAAAATGGATCATCATTTTACTGGATGAACAATAAATAAAAATCTTTATTAAAAGATTTTAAAATAATATATTCATATGATAAGAGATTCTCTCATAAAAAATGGAATCATCATTATCAAAATTGACTTTGATATAAATTATAGGATTTGAAAAGATTAATGGAAGAAATATCTTAGACTAGTGTAGAAACTTAAGGATCAATCTTAAAAAAGAAAAAAACTTTTATGTGTTAAAGAAAATACCTTTTCGAGTAGCTAAAAGGTGAATCAATTGATTAATTATATTTAAATTCTTATGAAACCTTGAATTTTTTTTCAATAATAAGTAAGGCATGATAGGTATAAGGATTCAAAGACATTGTTTAAATTAAATTTGATCAAAGGAACTTTATCCTACACCCATGTACTCAATATTATTAATTACATAAATGAACTAGATAGGTCAGTGCCTCCTTTATGGATTTATCAAGATATATAATTCATTCTAAAATCAATTCTAGAATGGTTTTGATAGTTTATTGTAAACTATAACATGAATAAGTTCAATAAAATTTAACCCAATCTACTCAATATATTGAGGATAAATGAAAAATACATGGGATTTCTAGGTGTTGGTGTTGTATTGATAGTACAAAATATTAATTTTTTATATTGGAAGAACAATATTAGAGGGTATAGTAGTCATCCTTGATCATTGAAAACTAAGTGAGGAGTCCAGAAGCGGGGAGTGCTTATATTGTGGTGAACATAATCTTTGTAGGTTTAATTTTCTATTGAGAACACTTTGTATGAGTTTTATTTATTTTAAATTATTGTCAATGAATATGAAATTCAATGATGTCTATATGTTGATGAAGAAATCACAAGCATGTTAAAGAGTATTGGAAGTAATTATTAGAAGATCTGATAACTGGATAATCTAAACATGTTAATAAAGAAGAAGTCTCTGAGATATATTATTTAGAAAGAAATTTTTTCTTAGATATACTAATCATTATTATGAAGCATTGGGTATTAATCATTCAAAATTAATAAGGAAGTATTCCCAAGAATATTTATATTTGTCTCTAAGTGTTTCAACAATGGATGATATATCTTGGTTGAATTTTTTGGAAGATTGGTTTGATGTTCTTGGCTTGGAAGTACTTGATATATTGAATAAAAACTATAATTTGAAGATTTGGAGTTCCATGGAGATGATCTTTATCTATCTATTATGAAGAAGTATGAATATGATCCATCCTCTATGGTTATTAAAGAACAAATTATTTGAATTAATTTTTTGAAATAAATTATACAATGCTAAGTGATGTGTTATTAGTGCTCATATATCGTGAATGAAGTTCATGATGTAAGAAACATTAGAAGAGAATTGGAGATAGAATGAAGTGGTGGAAAAAAGTGCAGCACATGGTTCCTTCCTGTAGAATTAGTGACCATAATGTAGTCTATTTATCCATGTCACAGAGGGAGGCTAGTTTAGATTTTTGTTCCACTGAAAATATCGGCACCTCATGATGTAGTGGGTTGTCCACATCATAGAGGAGAAGTTCTCCATGTTGTAGAGCAAGACCCTGATGTATAGGGGGATGAGTCAGTTTTTGGTTCCTATTTATATTGTTTCACCTCTACACTATAGTGGTATGTCTATGCTGCATAAATCTTCTATTCGTTTTCAATAGATATGGAGATTTGGTGACCTCCACCCCACATATCATGTTCCTTTCCATAGTTAGAAGCATTTTTAGAATACCACATCATAGTGGGAACATAACTATGCCACAAACTAAATATAGTTATTTGAAAACTACTAAAATACCAATAGGCTATGCTGTAAGGAATTAGACAACTCTGTAGGGGGGTGTTTTTAGGATGTTTTAAGGGTTTCTACTGATGTGGATTCATCTGATGACTTTAGTGGTTATTTTTGTCTATAATAATTACTAATTCAAATTGGATGATCATGAGCTATTGGGATAGATATCCAAAGGATAATGTTGATGTTTTTATTAGTCATTTTAATTTTAATTTAAAATTTAAACTCAAAATAGAGAAATAGAGGGATACTATGAAATACTACTTTATACAAAACATAATAGAAGAGAATAATAACACAGGATTTATTGAGAGTTTGTTCTATGGATTTTTTGAATATCATTGAACAAATATGATATAATCTCTGTGATATAAATTTCATATACAAGAAACAAAGTAGAAGAGTGATCCAACACTGATCCTTCTTTATAAATGTTATGTGTCAAAGTTAATGAAGAAATCCAGTTCAACTCAGTGATGCACTAAAGTTGAAGACATGGTATAAAAGAAAAGGTGTTGTGTAAATATACTTATACAAGGAATAAGAAGTCGTTTTATTACTTTATGAAAGGTAATTACCATTTAACACTGATAAGAGAAGAGTTGTGTGCATTTTTTTAATAGAAAATAAGTGAATGTCCTTGAATGTTGCTATGCAAGTGAAAAATAGAATAAGAATAAGGGAAGAAGCAAATATACAACATGTTAGGAGACTCAATTGGTATTATAATATATTTTTGTTATTAAAATTTTTTGTAAACTATTGGGATGATAGTATGTGGAATCAAAAGGGTGTTTTGGAGTATGGGATGCACTAAACTAGGGAAATCGATAAACCATTCCCATTTGTGTCCACAAGTTGATACTAGTGAACCCTATAATCCTGGAAGAATTCATATCATTAAAAAGACTAACCTTTTATTTTGAAATGTGAAACTTTTAAATCTTCATGTCTCTTGTGTGTGTGTGTTCGAAAGTGTTTCTTGAAATAACAAAGAAAAATAGAAAGAGACAAAGAGAATAATATAATCATCACCTAATAGTGAATGAGGAAAATGTGTAAAGAAGGGATTAAAAAAGTTATTATTGGACACCTATACTGATTCACCCCTTATCATTGTATAACATATCCCAGTTGATCCTCCTCAATTGGTATTAAATGGATAAGTTGACCTCTCTTGAAATCCGATTTTCTAGAATACCTAAAAGGTTACAAGAAGCACTATAGAGAGTCTACGTCTGGTATTAGTGTTATACAATTCAATTCCTCTATTTTTAGGATTATATGATATTGAGTGAAAATTATACAAGTGTTGTAAATATTTACAAGAGTTCAAAATTGAATAAGATTTGATAGTAAGATCCTAGAGTATGGATTAAAGTGATAGAGTTAGAGTTTTCTTTATCAAAGAGTTGGGTGTGGTGGTTTATTTTCAATCTAAAAAGAATAATAATAAGGATTTGTCATTTTCTTCATATTTTCCTTATTATATGATAAAATTATCAATTTTAAATTTTTTTTATCACAAATGAATGAGATGATGGTTTTGAGACACTTTTTTATGTATGATCCAATTATATAACTTCCATGAAAATTAGATAAGTATATATGTTTTTATCCATGATAGAATGGTATATCCATATTTTTTAAAATATGAGGGAAATATATCCCATCTCCAAATAGAGGTATATTCTAATAATTAATATGTTCTCTTAAAAATATTTCTCCAAATATTTAAAATACTATATAAGATATGGTTATTAATAGTTTATTTGTTAAATATTCCCACTAAAGGATATAAGTTTTGTTTCCTACCATAAAGTATTTTGTGTATCTTAACCTGATATTTTGGATAAAATATAGTTTCTAAGATGATATTTACAATATTCATGGACTCATATAAGTCTAAAGTATAAAAAATAAAGGATTATACTAGTTTAATTCAATTTAAAAGTCAGTTTTTCTATTAAAATTGTTTAACATATTTTGGTAAAGAGTAACATTTTGTTACCAAAACAATCTCAAAGAAACATTTAAATGTAAAGCTTCCATGATACTGATGATGAACATAGAATGAGATCTATGTGGACATTTGTTTTAATATTATAACATTTTATGTTTTTAAATAAAGTATTTTGTATACTATGTTAAAATATTTGGAAAATATAAATAAGATTTCTAAGTATCACCGTTATTCGAACAATATTTATTCACAAATGTCACACAATAAAATTTTTAGTGGGTGGTTTTATTATATGGTTACATAAATATGTGTTAGGAATTTCATTGAGATGAAACACTTTTAATAAAACACTAAAAGTGTTGCAAACATAATGAAAATCGGGTGATATATCATATGAATATGGAGTTAAGGGAATTTATTTATGTTTTATTTTGTAATATTTTTCTAAAAAATATTTAATTCATCTTCTTATATAAAAGTAATCCTCTACTTTATCATTCTTTCACTTTGTTTGCATATATTTCATGAAGAGAAATGATAATTATCCTCTCAAATCACAACTTCAAGTTATCCCTATTTGATGTTTATCACGGTGTGTTATAATTTATGGTGCAATTTCAAGGTTAGCATGGATAGGATTTCATATAGTGATATAGAATATACTCATGAGACACAAAATGAGTTTTGTGTGTTGGATGACTCTCTACGTATACCATATGGATTTTCATACACTATGACTTTGGTATGTTTAGGGTGCATGTTTCAATGTGAATCCATATACATTAGGTTTTAAAAAAACTTAGCCTATTAACCTTTATAAGTTGATACATTTCTTATGATAGACTTGAGGTTGAGATAATCAGGTGATTTTTGGGTATGTTGTTATTCATGTTATTAGTTGAGGCTTAAATAATATGGCATTTATCTTATAATTTGATGTGTATGGCATATGGGACCTTGTTTGAGATATATTGGGGAACTACATGGATATACCTAGATAAAGTACATGTGATGTTATTATCTATTTGGATAAATGACATGTGATGTTCTCATCTTCTTGGGTGTACGACATGGAATGAATTCATCTGTCCAATGAGTCTATGCTTAGATAATCGAGAGCTTATTAGTAGTATATAAGGTATTTAAGTATTGTATGTCTTGTTGTTACATGATATTATGAAAAAATTTATTGTATCATTATGCATACTTGGAAATGATACAATTGGTAGATACAAGTATGGAGATACATGTTATTGATAAAGATCACGATAGATCTTTTTATTGCTTGAGTATCATTGAACATTTAATAGCGGTTGATCATTGATTACAATTATAGATTGGGTAATTACTAATTGTTTTAAATCCTTTAAAGTATTATAGGGTTTGACTTTTTGGTTTAGTGAATGATTATTATGTTTTATTACAATTTTTTTAGACAAAAAATTGATAGTTACCTGAAAAGTTTTTTGAAGGATATATGAAATATGTTTTTGATTTATTTCCACAAGATATTAAATTTTATATAACATGTGGTGAAAATAAATTCATATTTTATAGTAGGATATTTTGAAAATATCTAAATAGTGACTGGGAAAATATCCAAAAGTAGATTTCAAGAATATCCAAAAGGAGTTTTGGATATTGTTTCACCACTTAGCACATATGATGTGATATATGGTGAATGTTTTCTACGTTTATGATGAATTTATTTTATGTGAGATACTAATAGAAATATACACCAAAATATTTACCACAACATGATTGTTTAGATCTTGTCATGGCCTATTGTAGAATAGATTACGACATGATGAATTTTGAAGATTTTAGGAAATAATTGAAGTGGTTGATCCTATACCCAATAATATTTTTTATTGATTTAAATAGATAAATCCAAATTAATTAAGTAATAAAACCTTGAAATATTAATATAAAAAATATTTCCACATATAATTTATAATTAATTTATAAGAATAATTACCTAGACTTAATAATTCTTTCTTTTTTGTTGAATTCAATGTCTGCATCTATAGTCTCATTGTTGTGTTTACCAATCTAAACTATAATTCATCTAGAGAAAATCACACATACTCCATGAATCTTATAATTCTTCCATTATAATTCTAGGTGTTTGTGTGGTGCAACCAAGTTCCTTATGCCTCTCACTATTGATCGAAACAAGAGGTATTTTGGCCTTGAATAAATTGTTATTTTTTCTCCCATTATTAAGAGGGATGAGGAGGATTATATATCATTCTTGAGTGGTTCTCTCGATCCTTAGAGGTTCTCTAAAAGCTAAGAGTATTCTATTGAGAGAATTTATTGTACACAAATATCGCCCCATCTCTAAAATTATATGAATTAGGTTATATACTTAAGGTAAGTCAATTAGTAATTGCAAAGAGTCCCTTTATCTAATAATCTATTTTAAGTAAAACTCACATCAAATAATAATAGTAATAGGAATAATAATAATAATAATAATGATAATAATAATAATATTATTATATTCCTTGACCCATACTGATTCACATATATTTAAATAAAATTCATTAAAAAATATATCACTATTTATTAAAATGATTTTAAATAAAATATATCATTTTCAGGAGGAACTTAACATATCCCATTAATCTGCCTTGACCTTAATCGATCTTAAAGTAATAAATAATTTTTTAAATAATTAAATATAATTACAGTATTCATTAAATAAATGAATTAATATTATATTAAAAAACTTGGAAATAAATATTTAATTAATATTCAACTCATATATATTTTAAACTAAAAAACCTAGAGATTGAATTTATATGATCAATTAAACACAAATAATTATTATTCCACAAATTGAGAATAATATTTATTATAAATATTAAATTTATAAAGAATTTAATCTGATATTTTGAATATAATTAGTGTGTGACCCTCTAGGACAATTTCACAGTGGCATTAGGTAAACTTTTTAAAGTAATATATTATCATCTAGAAACACATTAAAACACCCATTGCGAAAAAATATAGTGCTATAATGAAAATAAAATCATATAAAGGATTACTATAAAATATGATCCATTTGTATCAATATCTCATTAAGCAGGTTGCATAATTATGTCATAAATATGTATACTAGAATTATCTTTCCTTAAATCTATGAATAAACTCATTGATAAACTTACATGGAAATAGATTTAATCATACAATTATATTTCAATCAAATGGATAGAGATATCAGCATCCAATAACTTATAAGGGACAAATCCTTTCTTGAACTATTCAATTATTTTCATATTACTAATGATTCAACCTATTCACCCTATTTCATTATAAGAATATGTCATCATATTTTTCATTAATGCACAATGTATATAATTCATGATATTAATTAATAATAAAATCAATTTAAAGGTCCAATAAAAATTTCCATAAGTAGAAATATCTAATGAAACATGCATGACATGCTAAATTTTTATTGATGAAGTTTCCTTAATAACCTTTATTCTTAGTTATTACCTAGTGTGAAAATTCATGAGAAGAATCCTTATTCACTTATAGGAATCTATCACCTGATAAAAACATTTCATTTGTGACCTATCAGATGGATGTTGTCTAGATCACAGGGTATATGTTTAAGAATATTGTCATAACACTTTAAGGTTCTCATTATAGCATAAAACTAATATATAAATTCGATGTGAAAAATTATATAGAGACATTATCACATTAATGTTAGATATAAGAGGTCTCATAAAGTGATAATAAATTAATAAATCTTAATATTATAGTGATAAAAATTATAGATTTAGTTGGATTTAGGGAACCAACTCTAATTGACCTCTACTTGCAATAAATCCAATTGTTGAGTAAATTTAATCCGATAACTTTCACATGATATTTATGCTTCTTCTATGATAAGTATTTAGTAAATGGTTATACCACATTCTATTTTGGGGAATGTTTTCTTATTTAAATCTCACACCCTTTAGAAAAACCCCTCAAGTGGTGATAATTGGAAAGAATATTCTTTATTGTTTGAGGTAACCTTGGTTTCTTGGATTAAATCACCACTGTAGTATTATCTCAGTACAATGTGATAACAATTTTATTTTTTAGCATGACATAAATATCCTGTATGAAGTTTTGTATCCAAAATAATTATATACCTATATTAAAAATTCAATATACCCATAAAATACTAAATAATAGACGACCACTGACTACATTGAACTATTCCAACACATAAATCCTTCATTATGTTATGAAACATATCCAAACTTTGATTCTAGATCATTCTAATTTGTTTAGAATATTGTGTCTCTATATAAATTTATAACCTATTCCTCATCTACTACATAAACCTAGATCATATCCTTAGTATACCTCAGATATATCAAGATAGTCTTTAGAGTCTTCCAATTAAGTTCTTTAATGTCTTTTGATATCTACATATGATTCTCATGATGTAAAAATATCAATACTGGTACATAACCTGACATACATGAAAAATCCTATCACCAATTTAAATAGAATATTGTTCATTATCTATCTGTATTTAATACATACTCTCCTATTATTTATGAGGAAATATTTTCTTACAGATATGTATTCCTTGTATTATTTTAGATAAACCATATTTAATTTTCCTATACAAAATATCTTCATTACCTTATCAATGTGTGTACCCTGACTTAGTCAAAGCATCCCATTAGTTCAATCATGGAATATCTTGATCCATAGAATAAAGGATAATTCACTTTGATCATGGTTTCTTCATCCATAGATTATAAATCATGATATAAATATCATGTATAATCATTATATATATATTTATAACCATTCATATAAACAAGTGATAAAATATGAATTACATCACAATATAAAGATGGTAGTTAGTATGTATACACGAGTGACATTTCCATTTTTTGATGCATTGAATGCAATAACGGTAAATATTAATTCACCCTTAAAGTATCATTAAAATTAAATAAATTTCATATATTAAAATAAAATATATCTTAGTAAATAACCCTGAGAGACAGTGGTGGAAAATGAATAATATATCTATGTAGAGGTGGTAGTCCAAATGTACACATGAGTGATACTTTCATTTCCCATTTTAAAGAGAATGGGTCATAAACGGTTTTGAAATAATCATCTGAGTCATTATATTTTTATGGATACAACTTGTTTGAAAAAATTATAAAACCTAATAAAATTAAAATATCTTGGTTAAGATCTATACCACTTATTTGAGTGAACTCTTTTGGATTACTCATTATTCCTTGAAGGATTAGTCTTAGGAAAATACCAAAAGCTCTAATATGAAGGGAAGTATTCTAGGACTGTTTTGGATCGTGTATTTTATAACATATAAGGAAAAAAGTGTGAAAGAGGGAGGATAATAGGTTCCTTTTTATAAGTGAGGGGAGGAACACACATGGAACTTCATAAAAGACTTCAATTATATAAGGCCACATTGATGGGAAGGTGGATCCCAATGGATAAGGATTTAAAGTTAGGATAAGATATGGTTGAAATATATTGAACCAAAAATAATTATATAGGTGTGGATTGGAATCCTACCCTTATATCTTAATTTACCTCTGATAAACCCATTTTGGAAATAACAACTATTGAAATTTTTTACTATTTCTACTATTCACTAAGAAAACAAATTTACTTTGTAGTGAACCAAACCCTAGTTGCCCAGATTATGTATCATAATTCATTACATTGTCAGAATATATAAGGAATTTCATTCATAAGGATTGAATAGTTTAGTATACATGTTAAACTAGATAAATACTTGAGTCATACATTACATTTGAAATACACAAATTAAAAAATAATTTTTTTTCTTTTTAGAATAAATTTATTCCATTTAGCATATCCCTACATATCAGTCATAGTAAAATTTATAGAATCCTTGGGAATGGGAACAAGATAAGAGTGAGAGAAAATGCTCAGTAATGGTTAATTACACAAGAATCTATCATGAATCAATAAGTATAATCAACATGGAAAGGTAAATAACTGAGAACACATGTAATATAAATAAATTGATAGGTCATAATAAAAATGGAAAGTTAAACAACTAAATGGAAATAACATTGAATTAATGGACTAAAAATGAAATGCATCTAGAGATAATTTCAATGAAAATATCCTGGATATTAATAACTGAATTCTGAATGAAGAATATTCTTAATTACTTAATTCCATGTTTCCCAAGTACAAGATATCTTTACCATTAATACATTTCTCAATAATGTTTAAATCATAATGTGTGAATATGAATTTAAATAAGGATAACCCACTAATTAGTCCCATGAGACAACCGATGCATTGAGGGGATATCATTTACCGAGCCCTACTTGTGTCATACCGGTCCAAATCATTCCTTATATATCGAATAATCAATTCAATTCATAAACAATTTTCCTTATCAAATATCTATATTTAATAAATAATATAGTTTTATCAATATTTCCCTATTTAATCATATAAAATTCAAAGTGAACACCACATTTAAAAATGGTATATGTTTTAGGTAAAAATCTTATACATGAAAAATAATATGTATATTTTGGGAAATATAATGACCAATGATCACAGGAAAGCGAAGAATCCCTGGGGAAGTTAATGACCACAAACATTAAATAAGGAGGTGAATTTCAAAACTATCCTTGGTCAAAATGATCATAAACTATCCCCACAAATAATAAGTATGGTATCCATACATTTAATACCTATTAGATTAATAATAAATGGTTTTTGATTTGATGAATATAAATACAATAAAAGTATATATAAAAACATTCTTTAGGAAAATATCCTTTTCATTTTGAAAATCACTTTTTAAAACATATATTTTTTTGAAAATAACTTTATTTGAAAAATAATTTTTTAAAACCCAGAATTATTAGGAAAAAATGTTCTATAAAAATATCCTTTTAAACTTAGAAATGTAGCTTCAATTAAATGATGATGGGTAATTCTATACATGCTGTAAATAGTATTCGTTTTGCTTGGTAAAAAGGTGAGAAAGGTTCCTTGTTCGGAATTGAAAAAAGAATATTATTTATATAATTTTTTAAAAATATAAAACATGTAAAAATTTATTTTATAATTCATTTTTAAAAGGTTATAAATATTTTTTATTTTTTAAAACTTGATTTTGGAAGAAAACATATTTCCATTCGAAGAGATAAATGAAGTAATATTTTCTAGAAAACATTTTATAAATATTTTTTATCACCAAAGAGTTAAAAATGGTACTATTAATCTAAAATATAATGAATAAAAACATGAGAATAAAAATTAAATGGGTTTATTGTGAAATTGAGAAAGTAATGTCGTTCAATTGATCATCAAGAATAAACAATCTTGATTAGAATGAGATTGTGAAATAAACCCTTAAAATTATCATAACATTGAAGTAAGGATTACTCAATTGATATATTATGTGTATAAAATTTAAATCCACATAAAAATAAAAAGATAACATAATATAATCAAAGGTAATTTCATAGATAATCTTATCCTGACGTAATCAATGAAATAAAATTTTTACCAAATGAGTGGAAATTAAGTTATGAAATCCCTTTTCCTTACGCTCCCTTTTTCCTAAACTTGATTTAATATCATATATATTGATTTTAAACATGTTAATAACTTATTAAAGAACTATGTTAATATTTATTATGTCATATATAATCCTTTTATAACATCCTATCACATGTTTGTTAATAATCGTTCATTATTCTCATTTTTTCAGGAGGTAATTACCTTGTTTTCTCATGCATATTTCATCCTAAGAGATCCATTTCTTGCACATATTATATTTTTATATCATCTAAAAAATAATACTAAAGACATAGTTATCATATTTTTTTGTTAATTTTAATTTTAAAACCAATCATTAATGATGGTTATGAAAGATGAAGTGCGTTACAATAATGGAGACGGTAGGTCATACGTTTGCATGAGTAGCATTTATATTTTTCAATGATCATTATTAAAGGAAGTTAAGTAATATTTTAACATTAAATAATGATCAAAATATAATTATTATCATGTTTTATACTTATATTTATCATCCATATTTTTTGGAGATAAAATGATAGTCTCATTTCTTCGTCAAGGTACACGAACTATGTAATCATCTTTATGCGAGTGAAAAATGAAGAAAAAAATGATATATATTATTTTAAAATAATCATTAATATTACAATAATATCATAATCATGTATTTTATATCACATATAATATTTAATTTTATCTTTATCACCTTTCACGTGAAGTGTTAGGGAAAGACGAATCACATCATTTTGCGAGGCGGTAGTCTGTCACACAGATGAGCGATGTTATCATATCTCCTATGGAATTTAATGTAAAACTATATATATGATATAATTAAAATAGAGGTATAAATATGTTATAAAAACCATATATTTAATTTATATACATCATCATACCCAACCTTGATATGTAGAAACGGAAATACGGATGACACGAGTTCGTGAGGCGGTAGTCCCCCGTACACATGAATAATGATTTCATAACCCATTTGATGCAAGAAGAGATAGTTTTAGATAATTAAATTATTATAAAAACATCCCAGTATATGTTATATAGATAGGTTATTTTATCATCATGGTTTAATAAAAATTGAAGTATGTGGAGAAAGAAGTAATATAAAGACGCTCGTTGAAGAACATTACCTATTTTTTGGGTATCCTCTTTAGGTTTATAAAAAACCCTTCAAGGGTTGGATTTATGCCAAAAATAAGGATTATAGGATTAGGGGATAGAATTTGGGAAGTTATTTGTGCAGTTAATGTATGAAATTTTTTTGTTTTAAGGTGTGAAGTTGAGAGGAGAGGGGGTGGCCATTTATAAGTGGGGGAGAGAACACACTTGGTATTTTTGAAAAGAATTGAGTGCTCCCATGTTATTCTTAAGTAAAAAGGGTAAAAAATGGATCATTATAAAAACTTAGAGGTTTAATGGTCAAAATATAAACATATAATAGTTTTTAGAAAAGTTTATACATAATTTTTACACCTATATGTTTAGTTTGTCCCCTAAGTAAACAAATTTTACCTTAACCAAGGTAATTAATTTTTACTACATTCACTATTAATTTTATTCAAAAATTAGGTTTACCTTATTATAAATTGTAAATAATAAATTATTATTTCCAAATATATAATCTAATTTTCCAAATTTAATTCACATAAATAATTTATTTATTTAAAGTTAATCTCATAGGGGCGACGAGAAAATGAATTTTTAAAGTGAAAATTTTCAAAAGTTTATAAAGTTTTTATATATAAATTGAATGTGAAAATTATTACCACGAAATAAATTAGATTAATTAATATAAAATTGAACTAAAATAATTTAATAAAAATTCAAAATACAATTTAAACTTAAAAATTATTTAAATTAAAAGACAATTTTCAATTTGAATTCTGTATTTTTCAATATTCATCAAAAAATGGAACTTTTCAAAAAAAATTCAAACAATTAACCATAATATAATTTTGATATTACAATTTAGAAATTTTATTTTATTTTTTCTTATAAATTTTCTAAAATTGTAAAAAACTAATTTTAATTTATGTGCTTAAAACGATATTAATCCTTCTTTTAGCAAAAATAGAGTTTTTCAGAATTTTTCCAAATGATAATTATTTTATTAGTAATCAATAGATAAATAATAAAAATATGTAAAATATATATTTTCATAAGTTTTTTAATCCTATTCATTCCCTTCATTTCAATGGCTAGACCATACTATTATATTAAATAATAATATTAATAATATTTTATTGTTTGGTAAAACTCAGTCGTGCTTGTAACACAAGATATCGAAGAAAATAATTTGTGAATATATTATAAGATATCAAAGAAATTAGATTTATCTTAAAAGAAATATATTTTAATGA
Source organism: Viscum album (assembly GCA_963277665.1). Lineage (NCBI taxonomy): Eukaryota > Viridiplantae > Streptophyta > Magnoliopsida > Santalales > Viscaceae > Viscum > Viscum album. Next base: position 859,243,448 of record OY728134.1, on the reverse strand, counting down.
CTTTTGGTGTTATATTTTCTTCTAAACTAGGTTTTTTGTTCCACATATACCACTAAATAAAATGTTATTCTTTTAGAATTTTAGGGCATTACATAGTTGAACCAATTTGATTATATTAATTTTTCTGATTAAAAATTTGGAATCCATTTTAAAAAATTAAATTTATATAAGTGGAAGAATTAAATTTTAAAGAAGCATGTATATGACAACCCTTCTTTTATTACACACTTAAACATGATTTATTACATAAACTCTTCACTTGATACGACATGTAAGATCAAGATTTCTAGTGTCTTTGGGGCTTCGGAAAATTACATAACAACTTAAAACATGAAACACAACATCTTTTTTGAAAACTTCCTTTACATGACCACTACATTCCCACGTACTTAGAATTGCATGGGATAACCTGAGGACATACATAAGAAAAGTGTGAGCTATAAAGCATAGTAAGGGAATAAACATGGGATAACATGAGGAATAATATAAATGTTTTAAAATAGGCATATTAATGGAGCACAAGAAAAACATTAACATAATGTCATGATAAAGTATGAAAATCATAACATGGAGATTTGGAAACAACACTTAACATGGAATTAGGAAGAACCAAGGCTCATTGCACATGAAGCATGAGTAAATCCTTATTGAACATGAAGCACATGTAAAAACTCATTTTACTTGAATTATCATGATTAAACACCCAATTCACATGACATATCATGATACTATACTTTACCCAATGCATTGGAGTGCTATCAGGGCACAACTTTCTTAATCACTTCATTTCATGCATAAGTGTGCCACATGGATGGTAAAACATAGATTCATTAAACATCATCATTTATTACATGATAAATGAGCGTGGAATTCATACATGAAACTCTTTAAACAATAAGTAAATGTGCATAAATGTGAATACCCTTGATAGAGAAATGGGCATGGTATTCACTACACAATGAATTTGGCTTAGAAAATCACGGTCCAATTTTGGCAGCGTAACAGCGTGACATAAAAACTCATAAAAATGGTTGATGAGAGAGAAATGAGTGTCTCATCATATGTAGATGAAATAGAAAGTAATAGGGTAATTTATATATATGCCCCAATAATTGTAATGGAATTTAGATTCATGATACAAAAGAATTACTTGAATGTAAATGAGGAGAGAGAAATTTCTTATGGAATTTCAGCATGGTAACTGGTATATATTGAAGGCATTAATGAGAGAGAAAGGGGATTTGTCATTATTCAAACATGAAGAGGGTAGTATGGGGGAGGTGTGAAATAATAACCCAATGTTTATAATTGAAAATAAAAGGGCATAACAATATAAGGAAACTTGGACATAAATAAAGAAAGTGAAAATCCCTTATTTAGAAGTGTGATCCCAAAGGCTTGAGAGGGTCTTTAGAGAGACTTATTGGGGCCTTGGTGCACCTTTGGAGGATTATAGATAGAGGATAGAAGATGTTGGATTAACTCTAATGGTTTTGAGTGAAGTGGAAATAGGAGTTTTGGAGGGTTTGTATAGGAAATTAGAAGGAAATTATTTATTATTTAGGTTTGGGACACCACACATTAAACTAATCAATACCAAAAACCAACCCATGGTTTTTAACCTGGTTTTTTCCAAATGGGATTGGAAAAAAATATTTTATATGGCCAATGTCCAAACTTCTAAAAATAATAGGGTTGATTATGTGGAGGTGAGTCACAATCTCAAGGAAAACAATTTAAAAAGCTAAAATCTTTTATAAGCCTTGGAGGTTTCACTAATGCTTTGTAAAATAAATCAAAAAATCTAAAATCACATTATTTTAATGGGAAAACACATATTGGATGAACATAATGTTTATAATATTTTATTACCTTACTATTTTTTAAGAACTCGAGTTTTTAGAATGAGTCAAATCCCGACCCTGTTTGAAATTTTTGACTTGTTTCTGGGGAATTTTTTTTAAAAATTCGGGAGGTAGTGCAGGTGCACATGGTTGGTGAACTATCTGAACAAACCATGTGGACAAGCCGTGCAATGTCTCTGGGTGAGACAGTGGGCTCCGCACGGGCAGCGCACAGTTTTTCAAACTGTGCGGGATGATCGTGCGAAGTTCCTGGGTGAGGCAGTGGCAACCGCACAGTTTTCCAAACCGTGTAACCACTTAAAGTTAGGGTTTTTATGTTACAGGCCACTCGAGATTTCCCATTATTTCCACTTTTCTTCCTCCCATTCGGGGCTCACATGGGTAGTGCCGGCCGTACATTCAAATCCTTCCTAGATATTCATCCGAACTCCGTTTCGAACGTTGTTTGATCCGTTGGAACCCCCTCGGTAAGGCCTTGATTCCTTTTGAGCCATTCTTCTTGATTTCTTTTCTAGAATGATTTATAGGGGTTTGAGAAGTTTGGATTCTTTCTTAGATATACCACACTTTAGACCTAATTAGAGTATGTTATCACAGGAGTAACATCTTACTAGTATGAGGTTGGTGGTGCATACCTTATTTCATGTTTTCGTGGACAATTGGGTGGAGATACCTATTGCGAGTTTTCAGGTATTTTGAGATAGACCCTAATTTACCTAATATTGCATATTAAGTTTCTTATTAGACCTAAGGGATAACTTTGGGTATTCCCTTTTTCCTGTTTTTATTGATTAGGGTCGGGCGAGAGGCCGTTGCTCATATGGGGCGTTTTGGCTGGGGTGTCAAAATGGTTTTAATTGAACTGTCTTATTTTAAACTCTTGAGTTTAGTTGATTAAACCTTGATATGAATTGTTAGTGGTTCCCAAGACCTAAATGATAATATGGGACCGTTTTTGGTTAGGGTATTCAAATGGTTAGTTTTTTTGCCAGTTTTAAGTATTTCCCCTTGATTGTATATGTTATGTGTAATATTTTATATACTGGAACCTTCGGGTTGTGCTTGGTACTGTTGAGTGATGCTGATCATAGGTTGGGCTCAGCTTGGGTTACATTGGGTGGTTTTGACCACGGGATTGGGCGTCATGGATGTCGGCTTGAGGCAGTACGATTGTCAGGCTGGGCATGGCCCAGGTTACTGGGATGGCGAGGCCAACAGACTTGAGCGTCATGGTCGTAGGGGCACGAGGTGTCAGATGTGTGGTGGATCATGTACTATTTTGGTGATTACCGCTCACCCAGAACTTTGAGTAGTGTGTACACAGAGATACTCCGTGATGAGGTGGTTCTGACCCCTTGTGTGGGTAGAGGCCTCCGTAGATGCGGTTTAGGTACTTTGGTTGGGGGTGCTTGCATTAGAAATCCACATGGGAGGTGAGGAGCCTCCAAGGGATAGCTTTGAGGCCATCAGGTTGGGGGCTGAGGCTCGCCGTGATTTGAGGGCAGGTATCACTGTCCCTCCGGATACTTATTTGGGGGCGGATATCACTGTCCCTCCGGTTACTTGATTTGAGGGCAGGTATCACTGTCCCTTTGGCTATTTATTTGAGGGCAGACATCGCTGTCCCTCTGGTTATTTATTTGAGGACAGACATCGTTGTTACTCCGAGTTACTTCTTGGGCGTACCTTCAGGACGTCAGTACTTGAGACACGTGGTGTCAGGAGGAACATGGTGCCGGGTTACACAATAGAGATTCTGGCGTTGGCCGAAGCAGGTGACACTCCATGGTGGTTTCTGAGCACCAGTGGAGTTTGTGTTTAATTGTGCATCATACTATTTACAATTTTCCTTATAAATACATGTCTAATTAAACAATTATATTAGGTACGCACCATTGGGTGGTATCTTACTGATATTTGCCTCACACCCTGCACGGGCCTTTCGAGACACGTGCAAAATTTATGGATTTACGTGCAAGAAAGAAGCCATCTTTAGGAGCTGGGCTGCATTAGTTGTTGCATGGAGATGGTATGGACTTTGAGGTCTTGCCTACCTGGAGTTATCTTATTTTTCTTTCTTTCCTATATCAGCATGCTTGCTTGATTGTATCTACATTTGGTTAGCCATTGGCACCCTTTTGTATATTGGATCATTATGGATGCTTTGTTGTTTGTTTAGTAGTTACAAGTGGTTTGCAGCATGTTGTTGTGTTTACTTTCCACTGATTTTGTTTATATTTATTTCTTCTGTTGTTTATTGATATTGAATGTGTTTCTGCTCTGCGGGTCTGGTTCGAGTCTGCTGAGTCATTTATTATGCTGCATCTTTACTGTTATACTTGTACCATTACCTTTATTATTATCTTGTGAGAGGGTATAGCCTCCACACTATACCTATAAGACCCTCGCTACTAGTCAGCAGCCTTTTTCGTTCAGGGAGGTGCGCCTAAGGTAGTAGCACCTGACCCGTTTAGCACTGTTCAGGCGGCTGATCAGGCCTAGGTTGTTACAATGTGGTATCAGAGGAGTTCTTGACAAAGATTTAGTAGAAGTGCCTTGCTGACTACTAATGAGTTTGATACTTCTCTTTTTATTTCTATTGGTTTACTATTTGGGATATGGGAGATTGGAGATAGGTTGTTACTAGAACTGGGTTTCTAGTTTGTTCTTGGGTGCCTGCAGCCCCAAGTATGAGGGATGGACCAAGTTTCCATGGGTGGGATTTGCTGTTTGCTTTTTTTCTTAGTTTACAGTTTATATGATTTCCACCTTGGTGGCTCACTTGGTGTGCGATGTTATTGATTATGATATGTGACCCTTGACCCGGTGTGGTAAGGGAGAATTGGATCTTGGCCCGGTATGGTGAAGCATGATTGTTTGGCTTTTGATAGGCTCATTTTCGGGTATTTCAATTTCATAAATGCATGGATGCTTTTTTAAGTGATAATACCTTGTGAAGAAAAAAAATCAATTTCCATGATTTGTGTTCTCTTAAAATGTGAATAGGTGAAATTCCAGATAGAATTTCTTGTCATTGCAATGTGTATTCCATGCTTTGTATATATTGTAGAATTGCATGTGATAGGGTATTTGGGTCTGGTTCTTACACGAGCAGGCAAGTACTATCAGTTGAGGTGATTTTGATCACCAGGATTGGGCGACTCAGTTTTCGGTTTGCGGAAACGTTGGTTGTCGGGACGAGCATGTCCCGAGAAACTTTTGATACTTGGCTATGATAAGAGTGGTTAAGGAGGCCATGAGGCCAGGATGCTGTGGGGAATGGTTGTAGTGGGGGATAGTAAGGGTGGTAGTTGTGTGATTCCTTTTACTACATTCTTATCTACGTTGAATATATATATTTATATATATATGGGTTGTCTGACTATTTATGGTTTTCAGCGGGTTCCTTTTTGGGCGACTCAGATGGAGTGTTAGATGGGAGATGTTATAGTGCCACGGGTGCAGGATCAGGTTCAGGATCTGGTGCAAGCAGAGCAGGAGCCGTAGGTACAGGCTTATAAATAGGATCAAGTTTAGGATCCAGTGTAGGCAGGACAACAGTCAGGTTTGGAAGCATTCAGGCCATGGCTCGATGAGCAACTCTGAGTGAGCCTCGTATGTGTCTTGTAGGGGATCGACATAGGCATGCAGGGTACAGATCCATTTATGGAATATCTGACGTAGGAGTTCTAGTTGCATCACCCGCCGCTTTTTCAAGTTGAGGGTGGTTCGTAGGTGGCTGAGAAATGGATAGAAAGCATGCAGATGATCTTCAAGTAGTTCGAGATGCCTCCAGGGTGGAGGGTCAAGATGGTGACATACATGGTGAGAGGACCGACAAAGCGTTGGTGGGATGTACAGGTTCAGGCTCATAGGGACGAGGGACTGGAATGGAATGACTTCAAGCACAGGTTCTTCGTTCACTTTTACCCGGAGACACTGAGGGTAGAGAGAGCTCAGGGGTTCTTGAGTTTTTAGTAGGGAGACATGTCCATCATGAAATATGTAGCTAATTTCACCGAGTTGTCTCAATTTGCACCCGGTATGGTAAGCGATCTCACTGTTAGGGTGAGACGCTTCGAGGATGGCTTACGGCACACCATTTGGATCTAGGTAAATATATTCCGGCTAGGTTCTTTCTTAGAGGCGGTGAATCTGGTGCTCATAGTAGAGGTAAATTAGAGGGATAAGGCCCAGGTCGGTCGGGCGACGGCTTCAAGTGACTGTTTGGGCACCAGGAAGCAAGGACGGGATGAGTTCCAGCATGGCATTCAGGCCAAGGACTCAGTCAGACCACCTCGTAGCAGTACTTTGATGGTTTTCTCTCAGTTTGGACATATTGGACATGTCTGGACTCAGTGCGATAGGCCTCCAAAGCAGTGTCGGGCATGTGGATAGGTCGGGCACCTTGAGAGGTTTTCCAGGAAACCTTCTCAGACAGCCGGCAGGCAGGGACCAGGACAGACGATGGCATCCAGAGTTAGTTTAGGTTCGATACCAGGAGAGGGTAGTTGAGGTTCAGCTGCACATGGAGGACGTGACAGAGACAATGAGATCCTGCTGAGGGGTCAGTGGTCGGTGGATGGAGCATCACCGTAGGGAGGTCAAGCATCAGGCATCCATACTTCAGGCTAGGTGCACACTGTGGAGCTTCCAGAGGCTGAGGAGGCTAGTGAGACGATGATGGTTAGAGGTATACCACAGGTGTGGCCATGATTTCTTTTTTCTCGTTTGGCATGACCTGTAAAGGCTTGTTTGTTTTGAGTGCACGAGTTGCACATGATTTATGTGGACTGACTAGATGTTGTTCAGTGGGTTTGGCGCCATCTTAGGTGTGATATATATATATATATATGTATGTATGAGGTGCCATGGGCATCAGGGCATCAAGGATGCGGGTTACTTGAGGTTCCATGGACATCGGGGCATTGAGGATGTAGGTTACTTGAGGTTCCATGGGCATCGGGGCATCGAGAATGTGGGTTACTTGAGGTTCCGTGGGCATTGGGGAATCGGGGATGCAGGTTACTTGAGGTGCTAGGAAACATGTTCGTTTTGAGCATCCATGGGATGCATGACCTCGTGGAGGCAGACACCGATGTCGTGGAGGATGTGTTTGGGTGTTGGAAATGACACAGGGGTGCCAATGAGGCGCAGGGGTGACGATGCGTCACGATAGGACCTTGAGTGTGGAAACAGGTTAGAAAACCTTTTCTTCTTCTATGTTTTTTCAGGTTGAGACTGAGTTAGGCGATTCCTATTGTGGGGAGTCCCTTGAGGAATTTAGCCAGGACCATTGAGACCGTGGAAGTCCGGGTTACTCTGATTGGGGTGGTATTTTTGGTTCTATCTCCGGGTTCCGTTTGATAGCTTGGGGATGAGCTATGTTAAGGTGGGGAGTTTATAAAAACCTGAGTTTTTAGAATGGGTCAAATCACAACCCTGTTTAAAATTTTTGACTTATTTCTGGGGAAAAACTTTTAAAAATTAGGGAGGTAATGCTGGTGCACACGGTTGGCGCACGGTCTGAAAAAACTGTACAGACAAGATGTGCGATGTCTCATGGTGATATAGTGGGATCCACATAGGCTGCGCACAGTTTTTTAAACCATGCGGGATGGCCGTGCGATGTTCCTGGGTGATGCAATGGCAATCGCACGGTCGGCACATGGTTTTCCAAACCGTGCGGGGGTAACCATGCGACCACTTAAAGATAGGGTTTTTAAGTTCCGGGCACTCAGGATTTCCCATTCTTTCCTCTTTTCTTCCTCCCATTCATGGCTCATGTGGGTAGAGCCGACCAGACCTTCAAATCCTTCCTGAATCTTCATCCAAACTCCTTTTCAAACGTCGTTTGATTCTTTGGAACCCCATCGGTAAGGCCTTGATTCCTCTTGTGCCATTCTTCTTGATTTTTGTTCTAGAATGAGTTATAGGAGTTTGATCAGTTTTGTTTATTTTTTAGATCAAGTGCATTTTAGAGAAAATTGGAGGCTGTTATCGGAGGAGTAACATCATACCAGTACGAGGTAGGTGGTGCATACCTGCTTTCATGTTTTTGTGGACATTTGGGTGGTGCGACCTATGGTGCATTTTCAAGTATTTTGAGAGAGACCCTAATTTATCTGCTATTTCATATTAAGTTTCTTATTTGACCTATAGAATACCTTTGGGTATGCCCTTTGTCCTGTTTTGATTGAGCAAGGCCGGGCGAGAGTTCGTTGCTTATATGGGGCATTTTGGCCGGGGTTCCAAAATGGTTTTAATTTAAGGGTCTTATTTTAAACTGTTGATTTTAGTTGATTAAACCTTGTTATGAATTATTAGAGGTTCCCAAGACCTAAATGCTGGCATGTGACTATTTTTGGTTATGGTATTCAACTGGTTAGTTTGTTTTTCCAGTTTTAGGTATTTTCCCTTGATTGTATATGTGATGTGTACTATTGTTTATACTAGAACCTTTGGGTTGTGCTTGGTACTGTTGAGTGATGCTGATCACAGGTTGGGCTTGGACCGGGGTATGTTGGGTGGTTTTGACCATGGGATTGGGCAACATGGACGTCGACATGAGGCAGTAAGACAGTCAGGTTGGGCATGGGCTGGGTTATTGGGATGGCGAGGCCATCGGACTTGAGCAACATGGTCGTAGGGAGACGAGGTGTCAGATGTGTGGTGTCTTAGGTAATATTTTGGTGATTACTGCTCACCTGGAAATTTGAGTAGGGTGCGCATAGAGATACTCCGTGATGAGGTGGTTTTGACCATTCGTATGGGTAGAGGCCACCGTAGATGCGGTTTCAGTACATTGGTTGGGGTTACTTGCCATAGGAATCCACCTAGGAGGTGAGGAGCCTCCGGTGGATAGCTTTCAGGCCATCGGGTTGGGGGCTGAGGCTCACCATGATTTGAGGTAAGATATCACTGTCCCTCTGGTTACTTATTTGAGGATGGATATGGCCATCCCTTCAGTTACTTGATTTTAGGGCAGGTATCGCTGTCCCTTCAGCTATTTAGTTGATGGAAGACATCGCTGTCACTCCAGTTATTTATTTGAGGACATACATCACTGTTCCTCCAGGTTACTTCTTGGGTGTGACTTCGGGACGTCGGTAATTGAGACACGCGGTGTCAGGGGGGAACATAGTGCTAGGTTACATGACAGAGATTTCATCATTGGCTGAAGTAGGTGACACTCCATGGTGGCTGCTGAGCACTAGTGGAGTTTGTGTTTAATTGTGCATCATACTATTTACCATTTTCCTTATAAATGCATGTATTCTTAAAAACTTATATTAGGTACGTACCATTGGGTTGTATCCTACTGAGATTTGTCTCACACCCTGCATGGGCCCTTCGAGACACGTGCAGACTTTATAGATTTACGTGCCGGAAAGAGGCCAGCTTTAAGAGCTGGGCTGCATTAGCTGATGCATGTAGATGGTATAGAACTTGAGGTCTTGCCTAACTGGAGTTATCTTGTTTTGATTTCTTTCCTGTATCATCATGCTTTCTTGATTGTAGCTACAATTAGTTAGGCATTGACGTCCTTTTGTATATTGACTCGCTATGGATGATTTGTTGTTTGTTTAATAGTTACAAGTGGTTTTCAGCATGCTACTATGTTTACTTTCCACTGCTGTTGTTTATATTTATTACTTTAGTTGTTTATTGATATTGAATGTGCTTCTGCTCTGCGGTTCTGGTTCAAGTCTGCTGAGTCATTTATTCTGCTGCATCTTTACTGTTATACTGGGACTTGTACCTTTATTATTATCCTCCGAGAGGGTATAACCCCCCACTATACCTATAAGACCCTCGCTGCTAGTCAGCAACCTTTGGCATTCGGGGAGGTGCTCCTAATGTAGTAGCACCCGACCCATTTATCATTGTTCGAGTGGCTTATCAGGTCTGGTTCATTACAATTGGTTCATTTTTATGTCATAAAACATATTATATATTTAAACGGTATCAAATTTTTACCCTAAAATTCGGCGGTCTTAGAAAATTATGAAAAATTCACCACTGGATAATTTCAACATCATGATTCCAAAAATAATATTCATTTTATACATATAATTTTTTAAATATGTGAATTTTATCTTTTAAAATAAAAACCGATATTTATTGAAAATTCTTGGGTTTTGACAAAAATAACTTTCAAACCTTAATAAAAATTACAATTGTATTCATAAAAATTATACAATCATTTATACATAATAAAAAGTAATTTACTAATAATAATATTTTATTAAAATATTATTTAATTCAAAAGATCATTAATTTATCAAAATAGATTCCTTAGTTGAATATTAACAAAAAAAAATACTATTTATGATTTAAAAACTATTTACAAAATAACAATAATAAAATGAAAGTATATTCTTTATTATATAAAAAAATAATGTACATAATCATAGTGCTAGGATATAGTTACATAACCCCTTAAAACACCCACATAAGACCTTAGGATAAGGTGCCTGATGGTGAGAGAATCTTGGTGTGGCCCAGATAACATCGCTCGAGTGGTAGTCTCTATCAACTTCCACTTCTCCCGTAGGTGGTTCTGATCAATTTTAACGTATTAAATCTTTGATTGGTCTTGGTCAAGATCAAATCCCCATGACACCACCTCCTTTCTGAGCTCCAAAAAATGGGCTTCGTACGGGGCAAGTCTACTAGATGAGGCTATTGCTTCCTTTGTTTGAGTAAATTGGATTTGTTAAAGCCCTATATTTATAATAATCATGTGATCACTATTTAATGGATATATTAGAAGCAATCACAATTATTAATGGTATTTTAAAATCTAAAACATAAAACCAAGAAAGTGCATATGTTTTTCATAACCATAAGAAGGCATTTAAATAAACTAAGAGGAATTTTCATTAATGATTTTTTTGTCGTTACAATCTTCCCCCCTTAAGACATTTCTCCCTCGAAATTTCCTTTTCACACACTAAAACATATGTGGGTAACTCTTCTTCATCACTTCTTCCAATCCCCACATCCCTTATTCAAACTTTTGGTTTCGCAAAAACACCTTGATGAGGGGTAATTGTCTTATTTCGTAGAATTTTTTTCCTACGATCTAAGATCTTCACTGGTTTCTTCTTGTAAGAAAGATCATCCTCTAGTTGCACTACCTCTATAGAGAGTATATGTGAAGGGTATGGAATATACTTTCTTAAGAGGGATACATGAAAAACACCATGTTCTTTGGTAGGTGGAACTTCTAGTTGATAGGCCACAACCCCAGCATGATCAAGAATCTAGAAGGGGATGATGTACCTGGGAATTGACTTCCATCTATTTCGAAATATCATGGCCTTCTTCGATGAATATATGTGTAGAAACACCATGTCTCCAACATTAAACTCAAAGTCTCGTCGACAGTTATCCTCATGAATATTCTTTCGACTTTGGGCTGGCTTGATATGCTGCTGAATGGTTTTCACCTTCTCCACCATTTTCAACCGTTTCAGGTCCTAGCAGCTTTCCCTCCCCGACTTCATCCCAACATGCCAATGTTCAACACCTTTTCCCATAAAGGGCTTCATATGGTTCCATTTAGATGCTCTATTGGAAACTTTTATTTAATGAGAATTCAACCAGTGGAAGATTTTGGTCCCATCCTCCTTTAAAGTCCATAGAACATGATCTTAAAATATCTTCTAGTGTCTGAATATTTTACCCATATTAGACATCAGTGTGAGGATGATAGGATGAAATGAAGTTCAGTTCAATTCTTAGAGCATGTTGGATACTTTTCAAGAACATTGAGGTGAATCTCGGATCACGATCAGATATAATAGATAGTGGTACTCTTTGTAGTTTTACCACTTCTTTGTTGTAAATCCATGAACTTTGATCAAATGATAAGTCATATCAAATTAAAATAAAGTGAGCTATCATTGTAAGATGATCCACAATGACCCTCATAGCATTGTTTCCTCTGGATGTATTTGGAAGTCCAGTGAAAAAGTCCATGGTAATGTTGTCCCACTTCCATGTTGGTATGGGTAGTGGTTGCATCATCCCCTTAGAATTTTTCCTCTCATCCTTCACTTACTAACATAGCAGTATCTTTTATTTATATTCAGCAATCTCACTTTTCATATTGTCCCACCAAAGGTTTTCTCGGAGATTTCGATACATCTTTGTGCTCCCCGGGTGAATATAGAATGTTGAGCTATGCACGTCATTCAGAAGCTCCTTCGTTATCTCTTGATCGGATGGTACACATAATTGTGACCCAAATCTCACAATTCCATCCTTGTCAACCTTGAACTCTGAGGATCTCCCATTTATGATATCTTACACCCTTTTCATAATTTCCACATCCTTTATTTGAGCATCCCTTATTTTCTCTAAGAGGGATGGTTGAAAAATAATTTTAGAAAGGATTGATGATGTTCCTCCCTTAACGATTCTTATGTCCATATTTATCAAATCTAAGAAGATTGGATCGTTCTCAATTCTCATCAATGACAGAATCGCTGGATCCTTTCTACTTAGAGCATATTCCACCTTGTTCAGTTACCCAGGGTGGTAATGGATTGAGCAGTCATAGTCTTTGATCAGCTCTAACCATCTTCATTGGCGCATGTTCAAATATTTCTATGGGAATATATACTTGAGGCTTTTGTGATATGTGTATATTTCACACTTCTCCCCAAAGAGTTAATGCTTCCAAATTTTTATAACAAAGATCAGTACAGCCAACTCTAGATCATGTGTTGGATAATTCTTCTAATGAACTTTCAATTACATTGAAGCATAGGTAATGACTTTGTCATTCTGCATCAACACACAACCCAATCCCTTCTAAGAAGCATCATTGAATACCACAAATATTTCTCCACATGTGGGTAAAGTGAGAACAGGCATAGTGATAAGCCTCCTTTTCAACTCCTTGAAGTTTTCTTTGCGTTTATCACTCAAAGAAAACTTTACTGCCATCCATGTTAGTTTGGTAAGAGGGTTGGAAAATCATGATAAATTTCTCAAAAATAGTTGATATTATCCAACTAACCCTCAGAAGCTACAAATATCCATTACCGATGTTTTCCTCGACCATCCCTCTATTGCAACTATCTTGGAAGGATCTACAGATATCCCATTGCTTGTGATAATATGACCCAATAATGATACCTCCGTCAACTAGACCTCACACTTGCCATACTTTTCATAGAGCTTCTCCTTTTGTAAGGTCTATAGTATAGAGCTTAGATGCTCCTCATGCTCCTCCTTGGTTTTGGATTATATTAGAATAGCGTCTATAAAGACTACCAAAAACTTGTCAAGGTAATATCTAAAGACTCTATCTATCAATTCCATGAATATTTCTAGAGCATTAGTGAGTCTGAAAGGCATTTATATGAATTCATAGTGCACGCACCTTGTACAAAAAGCTGTCTTCGGGATATCTTCCTTCTTCACCCTTACTTGATAATATCCCTACCAAAAATCCACCATAGATAAGTATTGTGCTCCACACAGCTGATCGAACAAGTCATCAATTCGTGGGAGAGGATACATGTTCTTTATCGTGATTTTGTTAAGCTCACGATAATCGATGAAAAGGCTCATTGACCCATCCTTCTCCTTGACAAAGAGGATCGGTACACCCCATGGTGAAGCCCTTGAGCATATAAACCCTTTATCCAAATTCTCCTATTGTTGTTTCTTCAGCTCCTGAAGCTTCACAACAACCATTATATATAGAGTCTTGGATATTGGAAATGCCCCAGGTATAAGATCATTTGAGAATTCAGCATCTCTTCTAGGAGGAAGACCTCACAATTCCTCATGAAACACATCGGTTAATTCCCTCACAATAGGAATGTATTCAAGGATGGTTTCCCCCTTAGACTCAATCATCTAACCCAGATACGCGTGTTCATAGGAAAATAATATCCACGCTTGAGATGATGGTTCTAAAGAATATTCATCTTCCTATTTTCACTTTTATAGAATCAGGGGTCGATTCACCACATGGAGAGTGATTTCCCTCTCACGACAATGTATATTTACTCTATATAACGAAAGCTAATCCATGCTAAGAATTGCATCAAATTCTACCAGAGGGAGTATGAAGAGGTTCTCCTGAAAGTTTAATCCAAATATTGTGATAGGGGAGGAGTTATATTCATAGGATGTAATGATTGCCCAATTTTCTATACTCACCGGCATCTTTACTTCCATGATTTGTGGTGGTGTTGGGATTGTTCTACTAAACGTTTGAGATACAAAAGAATGCATAGAACCAGAATCAAAAAGTAAATTTTCTATTCTTGAATGAATAACTATAATACCTATCAACACTTCATTGTTGGGGTTCACTTCGGTTGAAGTGATGAAAAAAGCTCTCTGATTCTGTATTGGAGGTTGTTGGTCACCTCCTAAAACCATTGTCTTAGAGAATAGATTTGCAAGATGCCCTAGTTCTTTGTAGTTGAAGAAATGAACAACGCATTGAGAGTCAAACAGATCATTCATCTCCTCTATCGCAGATGTAGGTTTTTCTTGCTGATAGTTAATATCTAGGTTCCCTTCTCTTCCGCACCTAAAGCATTTCTTGTCCCCTTTAGGAAATTTTGGGGGTGCTTATTTCCGCACCTTTGGCAAGTGTGGTGATGGATTTTCTTAGCACCGTTGGATTTATCCATCGGACTGCCTGAATTGAATTCCACCTTATGTTTCTTATCCCCATGATACCCCTGAGATTCAATGATATCCATTTCAACCTTGAGGGAACATCATACAATTTCCTCGTAGCTGTTGAAGTCACAGATCGCCTGGGCTTTCCGGATGCTAGGTTTCAGCCCACCAAAGAAGCGGTCTATCTTGTATTTGGGGGTAATGAAAAAGACATGAGCATATCATTAAAGCCTGGTGAATTTTTCCTTGTACGCTGCAATGGATTCATCATATTTCTTCTTAAGGTAAAGTAAGTCCATTTCCATCTTACATTGGAGGGTGCGCGGAAAATATTCATCAAGAAACATCTTTTTGAAATATTTCCTTTCCATAACCTAGATATCCTCCTCAGGATTCATATTTTTGATTAATGTCAATAATTTATCAGCTTCACCCTCTATACGATAAGCAGCCAGGATAACCTTCTCTTGTTCGGAATATTGAAGGATGAAGAAGATATTTTCAATGCAGTTGATCCATTGTTTAGAGATTTAGGGATCAAATGATCCATTAGAAGTAGAAGGATTTTGTCTCATGAAGCTCTCAATAGCGACTTGTTCTTTCTTGGGGGGGGGTCAAATGTTCATCTTTAACCATGTCTCTATACAAATCTTGATTTAACTAAGAGAGAATAATGACAAAGTTCACGATTCCCCCTCCCATCAGATTGAGCATCTCCTTAGAATAATAATTGCATTGATCTTCACATCAGTTGTTAGCTCGAGTCCTCCTATTACTGACCATTGGCTGGAATAAAAGGAAAGTTAGGGGTAACACATAAAGGGTAATCCAAAGACCAAAAATTGATAACTTATAAATTAAGTTTATTTCCTTGACCTATGAATCTATAAGCTTCAATATATGTTATCCATGATCTACTTTCTAACATGTATTCTTAGAGGCATTGTTTTAATTCCCTTAATAATGGTTCATACTAATCTTGTTCATTTACCAAAGAATATCCCCCAAGAGTGTCATAACTAAGAGTGAAACAAGGCCCATTGTTGTGTACCATGATACCCTAGGTCAATTCCAAAACTCCTAGTCAGAGTTTTCACTCCTTGGTACATTTGTGCCACATCCGCCTCTACCCACTCGTATCCAGACATGGATATATTTTCTCGATAAACCACTTACACAATAATCACCAAAACTTATGGATATTTTTTTATACTTAGTCTAGTCTCTAAGGCTTCACTAGAGTTTTCTAATCCTAATCCCAAAAATAACTAAACCTATCCTCTGATACTAACTTTGACAACCCTACTTTTATTACACACTTAAACATGATTTATTACATGAACTCTTCACTTAATATAACAGGGAAGAATGAGAGGTCTATTGTATTTTAGGAATAGTAACATTACATAAAAAATTAAAACATGAAACACAACATCTTTATTGAAAACTTCCTTTACATGACCACTACATTCCATTGTACTTAGCGTTGCATGGGATAACCTGAGGACATGCATAAGAAAAGGGTGAGATATAAAGATGAGTAAGGGAATAAACATGGAATAAAATGAGGAATACAATACATGTTAGAAAATATGTATATCAATGGATCACACGAGAAATATGAACATAAAGGCATGATAAAGAATGAAAATCATAACATGAAGATGTGGCAACAACACTTAACATGGAATTAGCATGAGCCAAGACTCATTACACATGGAGAAAGAGTAAATTTTCATTGCACATGAAGCATGAGTAAACCCTCGTTGAACTTGAATTATAATGAGTCAACACTCATCGAACATGACATATCATGATACAATAATTTACCTAATGCATTGGAGCGCTATCCGGACACACCCTTCTTAATCATTTCATTTCATGAATAAGTGTGCCACAAGAATCATAAAACATGGATTAATTAAACATCATCATATATTTCATGATAAAGGAGTATGTAATTCATACATGAATTTTTTAAAAAAAATAAGTAAATGTTCATAAAGGTGAATACCCTTGATAGATAAATGGCCATGGTATTCACTACACTATGACTTTGACTTAGAAAATCGTGGTGCAATTTCGGTAGTATAACAACATGACACAAGAACTCATAAAAATGGTTGATGAGAGAGAAATGGGTGTATCATCATCTATAAATGAAATGGATAGTAAGGGGGTCCTATAGATACGTGTCCCAATAATATTAATGGAATTTAGATTCATGATACAATATAATTAATTGAATGAAAATGAGGAGAGAGAAATTCCTTATGGAATTTCTACATGGTAACAGGTATACATGAAAGGCATTAATGGGAGAGAAATGGGATATCTGATTATTCAAACATGAATAGGGAAGTATGGTGGAGGTAATAAATTATACCCCAAAATTTATAATTTAAAATAATAGGGCATAACAATATAAGGAAGCTTGGACATAAATAATAAAAGTGAGAATCCCTTACTTGGAAGTGTAATCCCTAAGGCTTTGGAGGGGATTGAGAGAGACTTATTGGGATCTCGGGGTGCCTTGGGAGGATTCTAGAGAGTGTATGTAAGAGGTTGGATGAACTCCAAATGCTTTGAGTGAAGATAAAGTGGGAGTTTGGGTGGGTTTATATAAGAAATGAGATGGAATTATTTATTATTTTGGTTTGGGACACCACACATTAAACTAATCAAAACCACAAACTCGCCCATGGTTTTTTCCCATGGTTCTTTTCCAAATGGGAGTAGAAAAAAATATTTTATAAGGCCAATATCTGAAATTCATAAAATAATAGGGTTTCTTCTGTGGAGGTGAGTCACACTCTCAAGGAAAACAATTTAAAAAGTTAAAATGTTTTATAAGTATTAGAGGGTCCACTAATGATTTGTAAAATAAATAAAAAAAAAATCTAAAATTACATTATTGTAATGTTAAAACACATATTGGCCAAAACTAATGTTTATAATATTTTATTACATCACTATTGGCCCATTATGATGTCGTAAAATAGATTATATATTTAAACGGTATTAAAATTTTACCCAAAAAGTGAACTGTGTCAGAAAATTATGAAAAATTAAGAGTTGGATAATTTCTGTCTTGATTCCAAAATAATATACATTTTTTCCAAATAATTTTCTAAATAAGTGAATTTTATCTTTTAAAATAAAAACTGACATTTATCGAAAATTCAAGGGTTTTGACAAAAAATAGCTTTCAAACCTTAATAAAAACTACAATTATATTCATAAAAATTATACGATCATTTATACTTAATAAAAAGTTATTTAATAATAATAATATTTTATTAAAATATTATTTAATTAAAAAATCTATTAATTTATCAAAATATATTCATTTGTTGAATATTAACTAAAAATACTATTTTTTCTTTAAAAACTATTTACAAGGTAACAATAATAAAATGAAAGTATATTCTTTATTATATACAAAAATAATGTACATAGTCATAGTGCTAGGTCCTTGTTACATAACCCATTAAAACACCCACATAAGACCTTAGGATAAGGTACACAATGGTGAGAGACTCTTGGGATGACTCAGATAACATCGCTCGAGTGGTAATCTCTATCAACTTCCACTTCTCCCGTAGGCGGTTTCGATCAATTTTAACGTATTCAAGATCAGCTTGGGCTTGGTCAAGAGCGAAGCCCAATGACGCCCCATCCTTTACAAGCTTTGAAAAGTTGGCTTCATATGTGGAAGGTCTACATGATGAGGCCATCACTTCCTTTTTCTGAGTAAATTGGATTTGCTAAAGCCCAATATTTATACTAATCATGTGATCACTATTCAATGACACTATTAACAACAGTCACAATTGTTAACGGTATTTTAAAATCAAAAACATAAAACCAAAAAAGTGGATACGTTTTACATAACCATATAAATACATTTAAGTAGAACAAGAGGAATTTTCATTAATGAATTTTTGGGTTGTTACAACGTAACCTGCAACGACAACCCGTTTTAGAAAAATGAATCTTTGAGTATAAAATATAAATAGATTACATTAATTTCTTTGTAAAATCAAAAAAATGAATGTTAAAATATATTATTAACTATATAATCTATAAATTTCATTAAATTAATTAGTCAATATAGATTGTTTTATTTTATTAAGATGAAAAGCACTATGCATGTAAAAATAGTTTTTAGAAGAATATATTTTTATGAAAAAATCAACTTACATCAACATAAATTATATTGATGATTATTATATAAATAACTATACAATTTATAATTAAAGGATAATTATGTTACTTTAATATAAAATTTAAAAAAATAACTAGACTTTTACTTGAAATGAAATGATAGTTTTCATAAAAATCAGTATTTTACACTACTCAATAATAAATAAATATTTATAGAAAATTCATAAAACTTCACCCTAATATAATATTGACTTGAGGATTTAAAAAAAAATATTTATTTCCTTAGATAAAATTTATCAGAATGATAAAATTTAATTATAATGTTCACATTTAAAAATGTGATAAATACAATTCTTTGTTAAAACATATTTTTGAAGATTGAAATGACTTTACTGAAAATTGAGTACTTATTGTTTACTCATTAATCAATAAATTTTCATTGTTAAAAAAATTAATACATATTATTCAATAATTTATTTTTATAATTCACACCTACTAATGTAATATCTATGTTATAATGGTTTAATAAATTGTGGTCATATAGACTTGGGGTTACTTGTATGAAAATCTTTAGAATACTTAAAGTTTTATTTCAAAGGGAAAATATTTAAAATCACGAGGTGTTAAATTATATAAAACATAAAATTAATTTCATCCTTACAATTACATAATTCTAATATAAATAAATGGGGATATTTATTCTTCATTATATCCTTGGGTTCCCTTGAAGCTCGCTCAATTTTTTGATTCCTTCAAAGAATTTAACCAGGAGAGTAGTTTTATTTCATTTAAATTTGTCTCTATGATCTATCATTTCTACTAGTTGTTACTCTTAGAAAATATCATGATCTAGTGGTGAAACCTTTGAGTTCAGTACATGTGAGTGATCAGGTATTAACTTGATCAAGAGATATACCTTGAGCATATCATGAACATGAGTGGTTTTGTGGAAATTATAATTGATAAGCTACAATGATTATTCAATCAAGAATATCACAGGGACCGATATACATAGGAATATGTTTCTATTATTTTTTGAATCTAAGAACCATATTTTATGCATTTATATTATGTATAATATTCTCACCAACATCAAATTCTGGATCTTGAAGATGATTTTTAGCATAACTATTCTGTTGACTATAAGATACCTTGATGTGCTACTGAATTTCTATAACAGAATATACCATTTCCTTATATAGATTAGGTCTAAATCTCTTTCTTTCTCTAGCTTCAT
Source organism: Viscum album (assembly GCA_963277665.1). NCBI lineage: Eukaryota > Viridiplantae > Streptophyta > Magnoliopsida > Santalales > Viscaceae > Viscum > Viscum album. The sequence goes on along the minus strand of OY728134.1, from coordinate 859,223,519 downwards.
ACCATCATATAAAATTTCTACCCTTATTTTCATAGAGGGCCTCATGAAGATCCATCAAAATGCTCAAGTGAAAGCTATTATTGTAAATAAACTCAACTATAGGAATGTGTTGATTCCAAACAACATTTAAATATAGAGAAAATGATCTCAAAATACCCTCAAGAGCTTTAATGGTCTTCTAAAACTAACTATATATGTGAGGATGATAATTAGTTCTTAAAAACTACTCGGTAACTAGATATTTTTCAAGACTTGTTCAAGATTTATAGGTACACCTTATATCCTGATCAGATATAATATAATCCAGGACTCTATTCAATATTACAAATTCCTTAATCTATATCTCAGAAGCATGATCAAGAGATAAATCTTATATAATCATAATAAAGTGTACCAGATTCATAATGATATTGATTAAAACCCAAATAATATTATGGAATTCAGATATTTAGGGCAGTTCGATGATGAAATCCAGGATGATATTTTCCCATTTCCATTGTAGTATCAGTAATAATTATAACATCACATTATAATTATGTCTCCCAGAATTAAATTTTATAAACAACAATAAATGATATGTATATAATCTATAATATCTCTTTTCATGTTATCCCACCCTAAATACTCCTTTAAATCTCTATATATCTTCATACTTTCAAGATGAATAGAGAATTATGAGATGTGAGATTTTTCAAATCGTTCCTTCTTCTAGTCTAGTATTGATGAGACAAATACTTGTTTTATATACCTCACTATTCCATAAACATTAAGGTGCTACTCAAGAACATTTTCCACATTCTTTTTTAGCTCTACATCCTATTTCTGCACCTCTTTAATCTTTACATAGAAAAGTGGGCAAACACTCATTTGAGGAAGATTATATTTCTACGCTTATTTAAAAATTTCATGTTCCAGCCTTTAAAAATCCATTGATATTAGATATTTTATGATCCTCATAAGAGATTATCTTTCATGATTTTTTTGACTCAAAGCATCAGGCACTTTGTTCACTTTTGTAGTTTGGTTATGTATTCTGCAATTATAATATTTAATCAAATCTAACTATCTTATTTGGAACATATTCAACTTTTTATAGGTGAATATATTCGTTAATATTTTTTTATGTGTATATATGTCACAAATTTTTCCATAAATATAATAACCTGAGACATTTAATGCAAATATTACCATTTCTAGCTCAAAATCATGAGTCATAAATTTTTTCTCATGAACCTACAATTGGTGCAAGGGATAAGCTATAAAAATATAATTACATATTAGAGCACACCCCAAACAACTTTTAGATTAATCACAATAAATAAAATATCCTTCCCCACTATAGGGTATTGTGATCACAGGCTCACTGACAAACCTTCTCTTTAGTTCCTTGAAAGTTTCCTTACATTCATTATTCCAAAGGTACTTCACACCATTCTCAGTTAAGTTGGTGTGTGGACTAGATTTTCATGAAAATTCCATCAATAATAACCACTAATATCTAGAAAATCCAAGAAAAATATAGATCTTATTCATAGTGGTTCATTTGGGCCAATGTTCAATAAAATATTTCTTTGATGTATCAATCGATATACCCTAGCTTGAGAATATATGACCCAAAAGAAACTCTCTATAGCCAAAATTCACAATATATAAATTTTTCATACAACTTCTCTTTCTATAGGGTCTTCACTTAAATCTTTAAGTAATATTCAAGGACTTAATTTCTCTCAGAATATATAAGAATATCATCTATAAAGACTAACAAAAACAAATCAAGGTAATATCTGAAGACTCTATTAATTAAATCCATAGTGAAAATGGGTATTAATAAGACCAAATGGAATGACTATAAATTCATAATTTATATACAATGAATTTATGTCTTTCACATGTATTTGTTCAATTTTTAAAATTAGTAGATAGTATTCAGATCAAATATTAATAATGAAAAAATACTGATCTCCTCATAATTGATCAAAAAAAATCATCGATATAAGGCTAATGGTATTTATTCTTGATTATGATCTTTCTAAGTTCTGATAATCAATAAAGAGTCACATTTATTACTAATTCATCTTGGGAAAAGTATAGGTGAACCCCACAGTGATGAAACTTGACGAATGAATCCCATATCAAGATTCTATTGGAGTTTATCTTTTAATTCCAATAACTTAGTTGGGTCCATTTTATATAGAGTCTTTTAAATGAGTGTATCATTGTGTATGAGTTCTATTGAAAACATGACCTAACGATTTAGTGGAAGACTTGGAAACTATTTTAGAAATACTTAAAGAAAACCCCATATAGTAGGTTTATTTTGTATTTTGAGTTTCTCCCAAATAATATGAGATAAATACCCCCTTTTAATATGATTTAAGACCCATGAAAAAATGTAATTTCTATTGTATGTTCATATTAATCATCACAGAGATAGAAAATCATAGGTTGGTTTAGAATATAAAATTTCACTTACCTTATTTGAAAATTGATATATAATTTATATTATTTAATCCAATCCATTCCCAAAATCCCATCAAATTCAACTAGAGGAAGAGTGGTAGGATTTTTAGGGAGAACATTCCCAAAAACATAAATTGGGGAAAATTCATAGACTTGAGATGCAATCAACATACCATTAGAATTATTTACTACTAGTTAAACATCTAATAATTTATGGGGTAATGTTATACCACTATAAAATTATTCAAATATAAATTAGTGGGTAGTACCATAATCAAATAGGGCATGAATAGTTCTAGATTAGATAGTAGGTGTACAGTTCATCATATTGTATTTTCACCCCACAATGATAATAGTGATATAATGAGATTTACCTTTATCTATGGGATAAATTGGTTGCTAAAATTGATCATCATCAATAACTATTAGTCTCAAGAACTTGTTAGTATAATTTCCAATCTCTTTAAAATTATAACATTGGAGTGTTGGAAGCGAATTATATAAAGATTTATCTGAATTTTCATTATTATCTAACTTCTTACCATTACTTAGGAATTTGATATATTGATACAATTACTTTGTATACTTAAAATATTTACTAATACACTTACGAAAATTCCATCAATGATTGTTTCTAAACATTTGGTATAAAGGAAAACTCATCTTCTTCTCTATGTGGTTTTTTGTTTGAATTTTCTTAATTACCTCAATCTTTTCTTATAAAAAACTTGAGATTAATGGGTGACTCCTATATCTATTTTGACATTTATAGCACTTAAAATGATTAATTCATATATTCTGATGTCTCTTATGAATAAATCCCTTCATAGAATTGGTTTTAAGATATTAATTTATGGATCAATCTTATATTCTAATTTAATAATAATACAATAAGAATACTTTGTAAGTATTGTAAAATTTTCCTCATAGGTACTAATGAATTCACCATCCTTCTATTTAATATAATGTAATTCCTTCTCCATCTTCATACTAAGAATAAATGGAAAATACTTATTGATAAATAAGCTCCTAAACCCATCCCACTCTTTGAATTAAATTTCTTTTCATTTCATAATATTCTTGATAAGAGTCCACCATTGATATACTTCACCTTACAAATGATAAACAACTAAGATAAAATTATCTTGTTCTAAGCATAGGAGGACGAAAGGTATCTTTTCATTGGTATTTATCCGTTACTCATCATTTTTTGGATTAGAGGACCCACTAAAATAAAATGGATTCTTCCTCATAAAGAACTAAATAATATATTGTTCCTTGCTTTAAGAATTTGGTATCTCAACATGATTCATGGAATTAGAATATTTTTTAAGCATAACTAAAATATTTTTCATTATAGATCCTATAATATTTGGTTACTCGGTGGATAATCATTTTATTTTCCATAACATTTAGTGTTATCACAATTCCATCTAGTTTTATCCATTATTTGAAAAATTGTATGTGAAAAAATAATCATAGTGGGAAATCATATATTCTTTAAAATAATTTATAAGATGTCTAAGTCATGGAACATTATTTTCAATAGACGAAACCTCAGGTTAAACATATTTTTCCATGTTCATTATCTATTAAAATATTTTATATTGGCTATTAAAGAAAATGTGAATTTACCAAGGCATTTCCCCCAAGAGTGTTAAACTAGGTGCGCAGTAAGGTCCAATTCACCATGCCACAAAATAATGGTTGAGATATGCTCAACCAACTCTTTTCATGGTTATCACCCTAAGAAAAATCAGTGAAAAATCTAGATCTAATTTTAGTATAAAAACATAGATGTATTTTATTAAGTAATATACAATCATATCATTTACATGATATAGAATTATATCTTTTAATAATCTTATCCTAATTGTCCTCATTAAAGTTTCTACATCCTTGTCTCCAAATGTTACTAAACCTCGATATGATACCGACTACAAAAACGCATAATTTTCATACATAAACACTATTTATTATTAGTAGAAATATCCATTACATATAAATATGATAAATTATAAATTTAGAAGGTTTAGTGTATTTAGAAACATAAATACATTAAAAAATGATATATAAATTATCTACATCATTTCCAAATATTTTGTTCTCAACTAGAACCCTTTTTTACATACTTAAAAAATTTATCCATAACCTGGGAAAGGGAAACATAAGAAAGTGTGATCATAAAAGCTTAGTAAAGTTAAATATAAAAGACATTAATCAATTATTATAAATGAGAATAAGATAAGCATATGGGTATTTGAACATGATCTAAATATTAGAAAATAAAACCCATTAATTCATATATTATAATCACGAAACACTGTATTATGTTTTATGCATTAAAATACATATGAAATGAGAGTGCAGAGTCATCAATAACCAATCACGAGCCATGAAAACGTATCATTATAATAATATATAAGTTTGTGTCATAGAAATAAGCATAGAAAATAATTTCTTCTATCAACGATCACTGCTAATACTATCATAGTGGATTGGGTTCACTTCTAATTCCATCATTTCCTTAGTCAAGGTTCACTCTGAAGACGAACTTATTTAACAAAGTTCGTTACTAAACTATGTTCACTCCCAATTCCAATATTTATTATCTTATTAGATATATTTATTTTACCAATTTATTATAGGGATATATAATTCTAAGACCACCCATAACATAATGAAAACCATAGATCTGTGTTCCACAAGATCATAAAACATTCTTTATATCGTCAAATCATAAACCATGGAAAGGATAGAAGTTTCATAAAGATTTAATAATCATAATAATAAACCATTTAGGGAAATAATAAATCTATTAATATTGGATCATATCTCTAGTAAATCATAATAAACATTAAAGGTTGTCGTTATTGATAAAAACAACTTTAAATGATCACAATAACCTTTCTTGAAGAAAATACCCTTTTTATATGAAATAAAATATTAAGAATCTAAAAATTTCAAACATATTAAAGTAAAAATTTTATTTTAAAAGAAAAAATGGAAACTTATGAAGTAATGTTTAAATAAATGTGATTTTTTATCAATGGAAAAGCCATTCCTATGGTGTTTGTCAAACTAATTGCTTCAACATTTTCAGTAGAAATTCAAAACTACCATGTTTGGAAAATGATAAGAAGGTTCCTTTAAAAATATGATAAGTAATGTAAAATATTTTAAACATTTAATTTAAATAATCATTTTATAATATTAATAATAGTATTGAAAACATTGTAAACAAAATATGGACATGAGAGAAAATATTTTAAAATAAATTACATATAACGCCAGTTTTACTAAAAATAATTATTTCAGTATCTTCAGTACTTAAATAGAGAAATATGAAAGGAAAACATGAAATATTTATAAATAAATAGAGTATAAGAAAATATATATGATTTTGGAGAGATATTTCATATAATTTAATCACTTGGAAATTTATGCATAAATAATCATGGTAAAAATGTGATTTTAACATAAAACCCTCAACTCAAATTCTTAATAAATTATAAGCCCTCTGACCTCCTATCTAATTAATTTGAATTTATTAAATTTCTGTAAAATAACAAAAATAATACCTATTATACAATATATTGTTTACTTATAACATATTATCACCTATTCATTAACAATATTTCATTATCATCTTTATTTTAGGTGTTAACTACTTTGATTTGTCATGTATGTTTTGGTTTAATAGTTACAATCCATGAAATTTGATCATGATTTATCAATTTCTATAATTTAAATAATGGTCTAAATATATTATGTATTAATTATATATATATTTATAAACATTTATATTAACCGGTGGTGAAAAATGAATTATACTATATGGAGACGGTAGTCTGTATACACACACGAGTGGAATTTCCATTTTTCAATGGATGGAATGAAGGAAAGGATAATATTAATTAAACATTATATAATAATAATTATAAATTAAATATAATATATAAACATTTAATATATAATAATAATCAAATATGAAATATGCTGGTGGAAAATGAATCATGTATCTATATGGATGCGGTTGTCCACACATACACCTGATCTAGACTTTAATCTCCCATTTGATAAAGAATATGAGGTAAAAGGTTTTGAAATAATCATATTAACATCTTAGTATATTTTTTATATTTTATTAATCATGTTTTAAAGATATAATATGTTTATATTAAGTATAATAGTAAATAAACTTTAAATAACTTGGTTAAGATCTATACCTCTTCTTTGAGAGGTCTCCTTTGGATTACTCTTCAAGTATTTAAGGATTGGTATTAGGGGAATAAAAAAAGTTCCATGATTAAGGAAATTATTCTTTGAAGTTTTTTAGTTGTTTTTTAGATAGAAGGCTCAAATTTTGTGAATAAGGGGGGATAAGAGGTTCCCTTTTATAAGCGGGGTAAGGGACACACATAGAATTTCTTAAAACAATTCAATTATATATAGTAACTTTTATGGGAAAGTGTCTCAAAATGGTGAAGGATTAAATGATAAAATAAGATAAATTTTAAATATCCTAAACCAATAATTATTAAATTTTTGTGGGTGGGAATGATACCCTTATCTATTGGTTTAACCCCCTCGTAAACTGATTTTAAGATTGATCATAATAACATAATTTTACTCTTTTTACTATTCAATAAGACAAAAAAATTAGATAACCAACTAAATTATATTAATTTTTTTTATTCTAAATATGGAATCATTTTAAATAGATTAAATTTATATAATTTTTAGAATTTAATTTTAAATAAGTGTGAAACCCGCATCAACAACCTCTTTTAGTAAAAGGAAACTTTAAGCATAAAAGATTATTTACTTATATTAATTTACTAGTAAAAACCATAAAATTAATTTTAAAATAAATTTTTGAATATATAATCGAAATATATAATTTAAATTATTAATTAAAATATATTAATTTTATTTATTAATATAAAAAAAATTATGCTCATAAATATAGTTTATAGAAAAATGTGTTTTAGGCCTAAAAATGAACTTATATAAAAATAAAGTGTAATGATTATTTTTATGTAATTAATTATATTATTTATTATTGAAGGATTATTATTTTAATTTAAGACAAAATTTTAAATATAATTATACTTTTACTAGAAAATAAATGGCAGTATCCATAAAAGTATGAATTTTCAACTATTCACTAAAAAATACTTATTTTTGGAAAAATCTAAAAATTTACCCTAAGATAATATTTAAATAATGATTTCAAAAATTATGATCATTTTATCAAGTAAAATGTTAAAAAGTGCTAAAAATTAATTATAAATTTTTCATGTATAAATAAGATAAAAACTAATTTTCACGAAAACATATTTTTGAAGCGTAAAATGTCTTTACAGAAAATTGAGTACTTATTTATTAAGAATTAATAAATAACTTTTTATTATTAAAAAAATTAATACCTATTTTTTCATAAAGTTGTTATTTATATTTATACTAATAATTGTAACTGCTAGGTTATATCAGTTTACTATATTGTGGTTTATATAGACATTGGGTTGTGTATAAGGTATGCTAACTAAAACTATTAGATATATTTTAAAGGAAAAAATATATCAAATATGTGGGTGTTACTCCCAAGGTTACCATTAATGAAATATGTCTTAAAATCAATTTTAAAAATATCATAATCATGTTATGATTCTATGGAGAGTAATATTTTATTGGATTTCTATATAGAGACTGGTGAAAATGTTTCATTATAGTATACTCCTTGACATTGATAGAATCCTTTAGCTATAAGTCTTAAATTATAGGTACTAAATTTTGTATCCATGTCCATATTTTTCCTGAATACCTATTTTCACCTTGAATTATTTACATCACCTATAATATATACCAAAACCTATAGTTAGTTATGGTATATGAAGTCTATTTTAAAATTCATAGATTATTTTTAGCTTGAAAATTCTAAGCTTTTTACAAATTCCTAATAGAATAGAGTTTTATAATATTTAAATAATAGTGTATCACATGACTCAGGGACTAGAAAACTATAACTCTCTTGTTCTCTAACCTCTCTGGTGAACCTATGAAATACTTTTATCTCTGAAAAAGTTTTTCCATGGATGAGTCTATCTTTATCAAACCATATATTTTGGATATATTCTCCCTCTCAAGGAACAGGGAGTGTCTTACCACTATTATATTTTTATCAGAATATTCATATTGATAATATCCACATGTTTCCTTGTAATTTCATAAAAATATACCCCTTGTTCCTTAAGGAGTAATATTTTTTATATAATGTGCCTTAAAAAACACTTTTTATCCACACACACACACATATATATATATATATAAATTTGAAAAAATATTTCCTCCCTCCCCATAATTCCAATGAAATTATTCTTACCAATTTAGTTGGAACATGGTTGAGTCTGAGTGCTATAGTTCATAATGTGTATCCCCACAAGTATAATTGTAGACTTTCATTACTAATTATCGATCTCACCATGTCCAACAAGGTGAGTTTCCTCTTTTTGTTGACACAATTACATTATTGTATGTAATGTAGAGTGAGTTGATATTATATCCCAAATTCACTTAGATAATCAATTAACCACTGCTTATGATATTCTATACCACCATTTTAAAGGAGTTTATTTATATTATTTAAAAACTAATTCTAAAATTATTCTTATATTACATAAATTTCTCTATGTAATCATATTTATACCTCATTAATAATACATATCCATATCTACTACGGTCATCACTAAATGTTTTCATGTAAGAGTATCTAATTATATCTTCAATTGGAAAAGGACTACACACACATGTATGATCTAATTCCTGAATCTTTGTGGCCCTTTTACCTATTCCAGTACAGAGATCTTTGATTATATTTCTTTGAAAATAAGTTTACAATATATCCATAGGTCTTAGTTGAAAAGTATATAGATATTCTTCTTCATTTAAATTTGTTAACAAATTATCATTTAAATTTCCAAGCCGATGATGCCACAAATAAGTGTGATGCGAGTCATGTGAACTTGATTTATTATCGATTGAAAACACATGATTTTCATTTTTTTTGTATGTAAAGATCATTATTCAATATATCTATTCCATAAAATAAGATACCAATATAAAATTAGTAACTCTTATTTTTTAACTTGAAAACAAATATATCCGTGCATAAAGTAGACATATAAATTATGTTTTTGGTCACACTATTACAATAATAAAACATATTTAAAACTAGAATAAATTCTATCAATAGTACGAGATAGTAGTATCCAATATCTAGTATAACTAGTCATGCTCCATTATTAACCTGAACACCCACCTCACCCGTGGTAATCATCCAAAATATATTTTGTTCTAGTATTTGGATACCAATCTATTTTCCAGAAGCTATATCTGATTACAAATTTGTATAAATAAATAGGCTACATTCAATAAATAATACACTTGAAGCTTCCCATTACTTATTCAATGTGGCATAAATCTTCTTCCTACCACCTTTTTTTCACATGTAGAACACATTGCTTCTTACACCAAAGACTTTACCTAGATTGGTCTCATTTTTGAAGTGGTGTATGAAGGTGCCTTAGAATTGAAGTTAGCGATATGTATTTTCACCATTTCGATTGCCTTGTTCAAAATAAGGGCTGCTTGATTTTCATTCTTAAAGTTGTTATCTACCTATAGAATCAGTGTTAATTTATCTATAAGAGTCTTCTCTATATTATTCAAATTAAGATTCATAATTAAACCTGAGAAGATCTAAGGAAGTTAGGTGAGTATGTGGCCCCTACACAATGTTTGGGTATCTTAAAACCCATAATTTAGAAACACTAAATGAAGCTAATCTTATTGAATACATGACAACCATCTAGTGAATCTTATTCAAGATTTTTTATAAATAGTGGATTAGAGATCTTATACCACTCTCTTACCACTTTCTCCATATAATAATCATAGAGATGGTAAAACATGGTGTATCAATCCATGTCTTCACATAGATTCCAGAACTCACTAGTCATGGGTGATAACATGAAGCATTAGAAATCCTATGCATCATTATTATGTTTCCAAAAGATTAAATTCTCATTCTCACTTACCTCCTTTCAAAGAACAATATGATCTGGAAACTCTAGTAATAAAACATACACTCTTGGAATTGTTTGACATGCAATATTTTGTACCACTTTACAATGTTATCATTAATTAAGAGACTGAGTTTCTTTAAAATAAATCATATGGATGATTTTATTTATGATTTACTTTCCATTTTATAAAAAAAATAAAATTATATTTTATCATATTATACTATTTTCCAAGTATGATAGAAATTTTTTTATTAGTCTCCCACTACTTTATCAAATCGAAATACCCCTCAACATTGGATTTATTATATCTTGTCATATGGATATTCTTTTTAAAATGATATTTATTCCATTTATCATAACCCAAAAAAGGTCTTGGTGAAATTAATCAAAAGTATTTAGTTAATTAGTCTAGAAAACTTCATTAAATTAGAGTTCCCTATTTTATTTAGTAGATTCTTTAATCACGAAATCCTAGTCTCATATTTCCTTAAAACTTAAATCTATGTTACATTAAGTATTACAACTGAAACTAATCTTGATACTAACATGATTATGTTAACCCAAAATATTCATTAGAACTACTAAATAAATAGAAGTATTATAATAAGGATCAGAATAAGACTTTGATCAATAGTTTCATTTAAAATAATGTCATAACAGGTGATTACTAACTTAATATTTTTCTTTGAGGTATTTTTTTTATTTATACATACATATTATTTATTTTATCATTCACATACTTGTTAATATTTGTTGGATTGAAAGTGGTTGGGATTTAGAGAGTAAGGGAATTGTTAAAACCGGAGTATTCCTTGGTGAATCCCATGCCACCTCCATCTTACAGATCCATATATTATTACTTTATACATTTTTATTGTTTGTGGGAGTTACATTTCTTCACATTCACTCTTTTTTTTATTTTATGTCATTTTTGGTTGGTTGGATTCCTTAATTATGTTATTAGGTTTTCCTCCATGGTAAATGGTGTGAATTGGTCTTTGGTTGTTACTCCCTCTTTCCACTTGATTTAGTTCCCTTTCTATTGTTATGAGTTATTTTGTTATGGTTTTATTATTATTGGATTTTTAAATCAGGATTCATGGATTTAATTCCATCGATTTATGGTTTGGTAGGTGTATATACATTGATGATATCAATGTGTCTCTAGTATATCTTTACATACATTAAGTTCATATCTATCTAAGGATCATTTCTGGTATGATGAGTGCATTTTGTTTCCATAGAGATGGTAATAGTGCTTCAAATGTACACCATATTGTTATTGAGTTAATGGAAGGAAAATAATTTAGTGATAAATAAGTTATCAAACCCTCTCACATCTGATTTTTCATGTTCTACTCCACTTCTTTGTAGGGGAGTTGTATCATTCTGATTTCTCCATAGGGAGATCTTTGAGAGGATTTTTATTACTACCTCAAATTTATTTAATTTCTTCAGTCCATTTAATGTCTTTACAGTCTCTATTAATTTTTGTTTGGTTTATAGATATAGATTTTATGGATTATATATATTTGATTTTGGTTTCCAATTTGAATGGTGTAACCCATTATCTTCAATTTGGACCTTTGGTCGATCTTTTTTCAGGTGCCTGTGTGGTGGTGGGATTGTTCTTTGTTAATGGTGTGTCTGTCAACCCACTGTCATTTGAATGGATGGATGAAGTTATATCTTGGTGTATTTGGAATAATATCTTCTATGACTATTTTTTAAAATTTGGTGTATACCTAGTTCAAATCTTATCGGTATTTTTCTAGTTATTTTTGGTTCTATTTTTTATCTTTGTTCTATGTTAGACATGTCAGGGGTTAGTAGGGCTCATGGTTTTTGACAATGATGAGTGGTGGTAAGCCAAATTCCATGGTGTTTTTTAAATTGGTTATCATATTTATCTAGTAACTAGATATGGGTTGAAGTGGTCATTAGGAATTAAATACAGTGTATCGGTGGATGAATTTGGTTGCTTATATCTTTCTACAAAGAAGGGATACCACTGTGTTGGTCGATATGTATGACAGTGATGGATTTAAGGGGAATTCAATTTTTAGGGCGTTGGATGGCCCTTTCATATAAGAATGATTCTCTTTATTTGATTACAATTTTCTTGGATAGTATATCCTTTTAATTATACTAGAGTCTTGTCCCTTCATTCTCTCACAAAATTGGGCAGATCAGCCTTTGGAGTTATCTCATGTATCATACTTGATGTAGTGTTTCATCAATTGGTTGTTTTTTTTGCAATTTTTGATGTGGGAGATTTTATTTTTTAATAGGATTTGTCTCTTATTGAGTTTATTCAAAGAATTTATTGATTTATCATGGGTGTTTGTAATATAATTTCATATGGAATAATTTTTTTTAATTTATTCCAAAAAATATTGTTTTATTTTTACATAAATGATATACCATGTCTAATAAAATAATTTATGCACAAATCATTTATTTTATTTCATCTTGCATTATTTTTATTTATTTTCTTTATGTGATTTAATTTAATCATCAAATAAATATTCATCTATGAAATAAATAACAATAAACTTGAAAAATAAAATAAATAGGTGATATGATCATGTGATTTTAACTAACAATTGTTTTATAAAGTAGATAATAAACCAAACTTGACCCTATGGTAAGTAACTCCATCTTGAGGCTTGGATTTAGTTCTAACACTTCTCCTTTAATTTATATATCTCCTTGATTAGTTTCCCTTTATCTCGGTTTTGAATTATCTCTTCATATTAGGAGTAACTTCCTTTATATTTTCTTAGTCATATGTAGGTGAGTGGAACTGGGCTTATAGGGTTACATAAATAATTCTTTGGACAAGAAGAAACATACATAATGAATTTAATGAATTAACGAATTAATAAATTGAAAAATATACATTAATATTAATTAATTATTTATTAAGATAAATGTAATTAATTAATAAATTAATCATCTTATTAATTAATTAAGTCTTTTTATTAATTATCAATCTTAACAATCCATGTTATTTCCATACTATATAATTTTAAATAAATAAATTTTAATTTGAAATTAATTAAGTACATAGTGTGTAATAGAGATGACATGATATGTTCCCTTGTTTTTCTATTTAAGTTAATTTATGGAATTTAACTGTTACACAACATGTACCATCACGCTACACAACATGTGATTAACACTTTGTATGATCCTTGTCATGTATTGTGAACTTAAATGAAATGCATGCCTATACATTGTGTTTTTTCATGGGTTATGTTGTGTAGTCAACAAAAAAAGTATGACCACATGAAATGCCTTTAATATACATGATGTTTTCCACTGGGGATTCCCATTAAGTACACAATGTGTAACAAAACCCTACAAAATATGTATTTTGTATGATAACATGTAAAATAATTATTAAATAATAAAATTTCATATAATGTCTAATAAAACTTTCACAACATGTTTATAGTTTTATAGACACCAAATAGTTCAATTTTTCATCAATTAGTAAATTTTTAGGGTTTTGATATAGAAAAAATATCTATATTGGAACATACCTTGTCAAAGTTGGATCATGTTATGCAGAATGAAAAACTCTCGATATCGTGTGTAATTTATTATTGGAACCATATGCTACACACTTAGGTACTCATCATATATCTTACATGGGTTATTATATTTCACCATGCATGTTTGTCCCACTACACATTTTGTACTTCACATGATTCCAAGTCACTTGACTGATAGTCAATATATATCAGGTATTAATTACATGCTTGGTAATTTGACCACACGACTTCCAGAATTTACATGGGATAAAGACCATGTTGGACTACATGGTGTATAGACTAGATATATTCCATGTACTCCCTATCCAACCATGTACCAACCAATGGTCAATATTCAAGATGTTATGATGTTGCATATGGAATTCCAACATTGCGTTCCATGATTTCCATGGTTTGTGCTTTTGCGGTTGAACAAGGTTACAAAATATGTAATTTTAGTTATATAAAATGTTACCATGTCTTATATCCAACATCTCCAAGACCTCAATAAGAGATCTTTGAGAATTATTAACTTAAAATTGGAAAAATCTTGGGTATGTGAAAATGAATGATCATGTTATCTCAAATTTTGGATTTAAGGGAGATAAAATGGAAATGAATACAAAAAAAAGAAATTATAAATTCATTAATGATTAATAAATAATTATAAATTAACATATGAATGATCCTATACCACTTGAATGTTTAAAGGAACGATTTATGCATTTGATCCCATACCAAATAATGTTTTTTATTATTTTTAGTGAATAAATTCAAATAACCAGAGAAAATAAACCACAAAATCCCAAAAGAAAGGATCTTGTCACATATAGTTTATAATTAAATTATAACAAGAATTCCCTCAACATGATATTTTTTATGTTATTGAATTCGGAGGATGCTTCTTTAGTCTCATCATTATGGTGAGGAATTGAAGCTATAATTCCTCTAATAGTATGCACACTTTCTCCATAAATATCAATTCACCATTAAATATAACAAGATGTCTTTAGGTATTAAAATCACTCTTCTCATGTTATGTAATTCTTGAGATAGGAGGGGGATTATATCTCATTTTGGGAGAGTTTTTGAAAGATTCTATCCCAAAATTGAGTGGATTTCCTTGAGATAATTCATTGTGAACAATTCTCAACCCCTATATAAAATGATACAAATTAAGGTATATACCCAGGGTTAAACAATTAATTTTTTTTTCAAAAGAGCTTTATTTTTTTATATTTTATATAAACCCACATCCGATCATAACAATAACAATGTTATATTATATTATATGACCGGTGATAACTAATTGATATTTAAATATCATCTATTAAATAATTAAATCTATATTTATTTAAATGAGAATATATAGAATATTTAATTTCCATTGGACCTTTAACTTAGACTATTAATCCCCCAAAACATTTATCAGACCCTAAATAATAAATATTTATTTAATTAAATTAATATCTTTATATTATTCATTTATTTAGAAGAAATACTATTTTCACGAGCATGAAAATAAATAATTATTTAATACTCAACTCAAATATATTATTAACACAAATAATTGGTTAATGAATTAATATGATCTAATAAACCTAAATAATTATTATGTAAAAAATAATAATAATTAATTTTCTAAATTTAAATAGAGTTAACATGAGATTCCCGATAAAATTACTGTGTGATCATTTAGGGCACTTTCTTAGTGGAATTAGATGAACTTGCATAAAGTCTATGATTAGAATATAGAAACATGTTAAGACACCCATAACAAAGAAGTTAATAACATTTGTAATGAAATCTAATATGAATACTTACTATGTAATAAAATCCCTTTATCTCGATATCTCATCAAGAAAGTTGCCTGCTTATGTCATCAACCTATTTGTTTAATTCATATTTATTTTATTATAAAGAATAAACTCATCAATAAAATATCATGGTAGTGGATTTAATCTAATAGTTTAATTTCAATCAAAGGTTCAAGGATATTATCTTTTATTAACTCATTAGGGAAAAATAATTTCTTGATTTTTTTAATCAAAGAGAAAAGGATATATCACTTCATTGTGAGCATTTGTTATCATGGTTTTCATCAATAAATTTAATTATGTGATTCCTGACATACATTAATAATAACAACAAGTTTATTAACAAATACACATATCCATAGATAGAAATTTATAATGACACATATATAACTAATTAAATTCTTATTAGTGATTCTATTCCCATTACCTCCCTTCTTAGAGATTACTGAGTGTGAAACATCATGAGAATTATCCTCACCCACTTATGATAATCCAACACTTGATAGTCAAAGATAATCTATTTCCTGTCAGAAAAATATTATATTTACCATAGTATATATATTGAAGTATACCACCAGAACACTTTAGGTTGTCATTATATAAGGGAACTACTATAACATTTTGATGTAAAAAATATGATAAACACTTTATCACATTAATGTTATGTAGAAGAACACTCATCACGTGATAATAAATTAATCCATTCAAAAATTTTGGTAATAAAAAAAATTTATTTCTTTTTGGGGAATACACTCAAATAATGTTCACCATGACATGGTATTATACATGATTTTTTTAATGACATGTGATATCATGTGCCTCAGCTATCTTCTCACACTTCCAAATATCTTGATTGGGATATTATCATATAATGATAATATCAATGATTTTGAAAATACCGATTTTTTTGAACATTAAATAAATAAATTACAATGGGTAATTATATGTTTCAATGAGTTACAACTCATGAATCATTTTTATTTAGATAGATGATGTTTTGGTTCCTCTAAGTGTACCTGGGAAGATGAATTTCCCTAGGCCGGATAAACCAATAGAGGGGGCGGGGGTTAATTAGTTGTTTCTTTTTAGGAATTATATTTATTTAGAATACAACCTCTAAAATGTATTAAGGTTTTTATCCACTAAATAATATCTCTCAATATCACCTCTTGTGTTATTTTAATAAACAAGAGACTAATATATAATATTTAGAAGGTTCAGTATAAAATTTCACTCTTTACTACATTGATTATACCAGAAAACATAGATTATTCACTATCAAATAAGTGATTACATCCACAAACAATACCAGTATGTTCAACATAGTGTCCCATTGTTTTACAAAACTTTATGTACCAAATAAAATAATTTTTCACTTCTTTAGAATTGTCCCACAACTAGAAATATAATAAAACTTTTGGATGATAGGCTTACTCTATAATCCTAAATGATTACGTTTACACATTTAGAATTCTCTAAGACATTCAATAGCTACATGAAATATCTTGAAACTCTTATCTAATCATGAATTATTTTATTATGTCAATAATTGAATACTCAAGTGCATCTCCTTTAAGTACTCCCAACTTCATATCTCTTTATTTTTTCAATACTTTCATGCAAATATTTCTATAAAATGACCTCTAAATCTTCACAAGGGTTATCTCAAATATTAACATGTTTTTTTCAATACCTACACCACATATTTTTATTCAAAAAATAATTATGAAAATTATTATCAAAATATTTTAATCAATGTTTGTATATTTGAATTATGGGAATACCATGATTTTTATAAGTTGAATCATCTCATCCAGAATCCGTGAAATTATTTGTTGGGAAAAAACCCCTCAATATATCATGGGAGAATTTTTGTGGAGATTATGTTTATTGAAAAAGCAAGTCTCCATATTGTGGTTGTTTACAAAGCAAACCACAATGTTCAATTTGTTGAAATGAGGGGGTTTACATGGTGAGTTTTCGAGATCAATAGATGTTGTCAACAATCCTTGATTGAAAGAAGAACCCTTTCAACAGAACAAAAGATCTAGACGAAGTACAAAAAGAACAGATACAAGGTGGTGCCATTTTCTTGTGTTTGCCAAATTTTTGGGCCCCAAAATTGACAAAAGGAGAAAAGTGTTTTTGTTAAAGGGACTTGTACCCCTGGTTCTTATAGGCTCGGAATGTTGTGTTCCATATGTTTTTCAAGATCAAAACATCAAAATATGGAAAAGTAAAGAGGGGCACCCAAGTTTTGATTTGGGTGCGCATGGTGACTAGGGTGACTGAGGCTCAGGCAGCTGGACTTGCGCACCGGGAAGAGACTTGCGCGCAATGCTCAGGGTACCCAAAATGAATATAAATAGAGCGATAAAACTCCTCATTTTTGTTAATCTCAACACTTATATAAAATTCAAGTTCCACTCACACAAGTGGTTTGGGAACACAAGTCGTGGTTTGGGCACGCAAGTATAACGATATTTAAAAGTTGCATGCTAGTTGATAGTTTCACGCCAATATTGGTTTGGGCGTAAAAGGGTGTGAGTCTCCCAAGTTATTAGTTTGTGAAGGTAGTGTCATGCAAGTAGTTACGTGACACTTGCACACCAGGAATAGAGAAGCGCCCCAGGCTTAGAGAAGCACACCAGTCATTCTAGTGCCGTACAAAAGTAGAAATATTTACAAGTACACCTATGGTAAATTTGTATTGATTAGTGGATCAATGTGGAACTTCAACAAAGAATATACATACAAAGAAAGATGCATTCATTTGTGATAATGAAGGGACCTACACATATAAAAAATATTGTTGGATCTTCTAAGGAAGCAGTGATCCAAATTAAGTTGAGAGAGTAGTGAGCTTTCATATTGTGAGTGGTTGTAAACCAGTAGGGACAATGAGTGTGCTCCAAGATTTGTAAACAACAGTGCGATTTTAGTGGGTTTGGTATATCAACACATTTCCGGTGTATTCTCCTTGAATGTAACCCAGTGAGGGTGAAACAAGTAAAATTTATGTTTCCTATGCTTGTTTTAATATTTATTCATACTCTGTAATGGGAATGAGAGAGAATAGAGTTCTGTCTAACAACGAACAAAGATCCATAGGGGAAGTATTTTTAGTCTATAATACCCGGATTCACCCCCCTCTTAGGTTATAAAACTCAATGGACCTAACATTATTAATGATTTATCTATCTTTTAAACTCTTATGAATACCTATTTAAATATCCATTTAAGTCCCAGAAATCTTGCGGTTTCATCCCATCTCTATGATGATATTTACATATCATTGATGAATTAAATTCTTCAAAAATTTCTTCTTAAAAAACATAAAATATTTCATTGTCTTATTTCAATATTATACGTCACATCAAATGACTATATGATCACAATTGGTTATGTATTTTTGGACTATGTGGTTCTTATCAGGTACAAGTCAATCAACTTTGTGATTCTTAATCAACTACATAGAAATCAACTATGAGATTCTATACAAACTTTTTAAATATAATATTCACTTATATGGGTCTATACTTTCCATATTCATTCTCTAATACCCATAGATTCACATCTAATCACATGACCTTATTATTTGATGATTCCACGAACATTCTCTCATTCAACATTACATGAAAGAGAGTGTTCACGAAAGGAAGATGCATGAATATCATATAAAAAATGTGGTTAAAATTCCACTTAATCTTAAGAGGTTAATGGATTTGATCATGGAAGCATATTTCTTAATTTCCTCATTCTATGCATATATATGAAAGTGAAATTTCATTTATATCTGATTATTTTGGATGCTCTATTTTCTAAAGAGTTGTTAATTTTTAAATAACCTTATCTTTAGGGCCGATCCTCCGATAAATCATTTTAATGGATGTTTGAAACACGTAAATTAGTATCATATAAATATCATATGGTTAATCAAACTAAGAATTCTCAATCCAAATAAGTGGTGGTCGATCCTTAATGCATTGTTAATCCAAGATAGTCATATGGTTGATTAAATACATATAGTATCTCATTATCCTTACACAAATGATAGTTGTTATGACCCTTATGCATATTTCACTTACTATTCCATAGGTAGTTCAAGTTATACGTTAACATTCCATATCACCTAATTTATATTTATATAGGAGTGGAAATCTAAATTTACACTTATTCACACACATTATTTTCTCACTACCTTTACATAGACTCAATGTGACCTTACACAGGTAATGAAAAACCTTTATAGAACCTATTGAAAGTCATACTTACCTTTATACCACCATCTAATTTATAAAAAAATCGTCTAAGAGATTATCAAAAACTTTAGTTTCAATCCCTTGGAATTTCAAATTAAATCACATGAAAAAGACAAGATTCCCTCATCCACCAATACTTTTCATGTATTACTTTGAATATGAACATAAAAATCATCAAATAATATCGAGGAGAATTTCTCAAGCATGATATATCATGCTAGTAAATAAATCCATAATAAATCTCTAAGGAATACCACTTATTCTTCACTTACCAATATATATTTACTCATTGATTAAAATCAAAACTCTTGGGATAAAAATAATACCACTTTGTATTTTTTTGTCTATATATATTCACCTTTTTTTAAGTTAAATATTTGTTCCTGAACATTATCCCATTTATTAACAATCAAATTCAAGGGGTAATACAAGGGGTTTGTCTTACCTTTTTCTACATTTCAATGAATTTTGGATTCTATAACCATTTTTCTAAGAGAATTATGATATCACATGGTTCTATTATTAAATATACTTAAGTTTTTTTACTCTAAGTCTACATGGGCTAACCTAGTGTAGAAAAAAGAGAGATATAAAAATGATTTTATATGCTATACATAAACTATAATGCATGAGATTTCATGCTTAGAAAAGACTTATTTATGAAACAGGGGCTATATAAAATAGATTTATCAAGAAATATATAATCATTCACACCTTAGTAAACACATAAGAATGTTTATGTTTAGGAAAATAATATTTATCACTCTGACACATATTTTCATTAAACAAGAACTCCACCTTAATAAAAATGATTAATATTATTAAGAATGAGGGATGAGAGTGTGATTGACATAACTAAGACTCGATTATTACCAACCTATCTAGAAAAATCTGGATTCATATAAAATGGTTTGGTATCATCATTTCTCAATTTTTTCTTGGTAAGGGATAAAATTCTCTATTTATATTTAATGTTAGTTAGAAGAATCCCAGAAAGAAAAAATATTCATGTTATCTAAAATAATAATAATAATAATATGGAATAAGGATGGGCTAATTTATCTTCTTAGAATCAACATTCAGAGTGAGAGATTTCTCTCATTCTAGCCTATTCCTTTCTTAGAATTTCAATATGGTAATTTTTCTGTAGACACTTCCATTAAACTTCTTCTTTATAAGGAATATATTTATCTACCTCAATCTACTTAACCTTAAAGATTTAATTTGTGGATAGATTACCATCAAATTTTAACATACCCTATGAAACCACATTTTTTTATTTAGGCTCAGTAAATGTTTCAGATTCCTCTAATTATTTATTCCATATTAATTTATTTAGTAAAATAACTAGTGACACTTTCTTAACATTCTACATATTCTCATATTCTTCACATGACTTACCAATATTTTTATATTGAAGCCTCTTTCCTTTTAAAATATTAGGAATATATTCTAGAATTATTATCACAATTTGCTCATCTGCGTAAACCTCTTTCTTACATATTCTATTAAATTATTCTAATCATTCATTGCTGTTTTAAATTGGTAGTTTGGATGGATTTTTTTTCACAACATTCTTTCACTGAGAATTTTTTCTCAATTATTCACTATGAATCTCCCTTTGTTTAGTATTATTTACTTGAAATAAAATTTAACACTATTAAGAGTAGGCTTTGCGTCTTTATCTTTCACAAAACTAGTAATAACCACAGAACATAGATCATCCACCTTGATATGTATTCTGTCTATGCACATATTGTTGATGTAATTCATCAAATCAAGCATTCTTTTTCATAAGGGTCATTGATTTTGTTGATATATTTCTATCTCCCTTTGATGGTAGAAAGTATTTATCTCTTTTAGTATTGGTAAAAGTTTTTTTTAACAATTTTATTCTTTTTCTCATATCCCAAGGTTTTCTTTTCACCATATTTTCATACTTGTTTCCCTTTTGGGTGTGGTCTTATATTTACATAATAAACTGATTTGTACATGTTTGGTATATACTGACACTCATTATAACTATGACCACTTCCATTGTAGGGTTCATAGAAATGTTTAAGTCATTCACATCTATTATTTGTTGACATATGCATTTACTATGATTTTTTTCTCTAGTGAAGGTATTTTATATTATTTATATTTACCTCCCCTACTCATGTCCTTATAAAATATTCATTAATTGAAAAGTTATTCCAATAATCAAATTATGTATTCCTAAACCTCCAACAATACTAACAACAACCTATGAATCTTCTTCTCTTATATTCTAATAGATTTTGTTTGGATATCATAGGTTGTGAACCTTTCTATTTTTGAGTTAAACCACCACTCTTTTGGATTTTTTTGGGAAAAACTCTTCATAAATATACTCTCAACCATCCTTTATTTGGATGGGTTATTAGTATTTTTCACAATCCATAGTTTCTCATATTTTGTTTTAATCCAGAAGTAGAATGTAAAACATCATTAATAGACATGAAATATTTAGGGTTATGCGATACCTTATTCTTGTAGGATGTTTCAATTTTATAATATGATGATATAATGATATTATTTCCAGAAAAACAATTATTATTGGAGCCATATCTCTCACTATAATATTTTGTGGAAATATCAATTTTTGAAGAAACATGGAATGATATAGCTTATGGTGACTCCAGATTCATTAATCTCATATCCATATCAAAATAATTCATGTTGATAGAGTTATTATATTTCTAAAAAGATATAATCCAATCTTACCAATCATAATTTATCTTCTTTATTTGTTCCTTTTATATTTTTCTTGATTCTTATAATTTTTTTTGTCACATTTTCTATTTTTATTTAACATCTAATTAAAATACATTGAAATCCATAAAAACATTGTATGAATTTTCAAGTACATGGAACGATTCTATAAAAATAATCCTAGAAAAAAATTTCTCACAGAAATAACCTTGAAATTATTATTTAGTGTAAAGAATGGATTTTTACCTTTCTTCTACTTGGTCTTTGATAGTAATAAACTTTTTAAACTTTTGATATAGCGAATCCTCCAATTATTCAACTTATTCTTATATACACACTTTATCACAATGAAGAATCTTAAAATTAATTGTAATAAACCTTACCAATTCTTCAAGAACTTTCAATATATGTTCATTGAATTCAAAATTTAGATTACTAAGTGATACATCATCACCATAGACTGAAAAAGCTTCATTAGAAGAATCAAAATCAAAATAATTATTGTAACTTATATCAATATAATTACCTTTTGTTTGTGGTGTCTCTAACTTTATTATTATATTATTCTATAATAGCCTTGAATTTATCTTATTTATATTCTTTTGAGTCATGGATAAAATTGTCAAATTTTCATGCTCAGGATAAACTTCATTTTCTTCCAGTAGGGGAAACTAAAAAACTATATGAAATATTAATTTCATAAAAATTGTTAAAAAAATGACATAAAAACATCGGATTCTTAGTGTTATCCTCCCTCTGATACCAATTGAAGTGCCCCATGCCGGATGAACTACAAAGGGGGGGGGGTGGATGAATTATTGGTTTTTTGGAATTATCATTCTTTTAAATTCAACCTCTCTAACTTGTTAAGGTTATTATTCTATTTAATATTATATCTAAATCTCACATTGTGTGTAGTTGTAATAATGGAGAGATAAACACACATTATTTAAAAGGTTTAACATAAAATCATACTCATTGATATATTAGTTAGACACACTAACATAGATTATTCACTATCAAACAAGTGATTACATCCATATACAGTCCCTATTTGATCAACATAGAGTCCCACTGTGTTCCTCCATTTTTAGCACCTATGGAAATTATTCTTCACTACTTCAAGATTGATCAACAAATAAATATATATTAAAAATTCTAGATGAAAGTATTCCACCATGAACCCGCATGATTAGTTTTCCTCATCTACAATTATTCATAGTATTAAATAGATATATGTAGAATGTATTTTGGTCTTGAATCTCTTCTTAGATCTTGAATGGTCTAATTTTCTCAATATTAGAATACTTAGGCGTGTCTCCTTTAGGAACACTAGACTTTAGATATATTTTTCTTTGATAATTTCTTGAATTAGGTCCTCTAATATGATCTTTAAATCTACAAAATAGTTATATCAATTCTAAATATAATTTTTTTCAATACATGCACCAGATATTTTTAATCAAAAAATCATCAAGAATATTATTATCAAAATATTCCTATCAATGTTTCCATATTTGAATTATATAAATTCCATGGTCTTCAAAAACAGGATCATCTCATACAAAATTCTTCAACTATTTATTGATTTATCTCTCGTTTACAATCATATAAATTCCTATTAAAATATTCATTAAAATCCAATAAAGTATCAGGCCCCATCCAATCTTTCACATGATATTTAAATATCTTTGATCACTCTAATTCCTAAAATCTCACTACTTAAAAAACAACTATTATTTCCAAATCTTCATGAAATCATCTATGATTGAAGAAACAAATACTTTTTCATAAAATAATATGTTGTCACAATATTTTATGTAGCAATAATATATGTGGTTCTCGTTATCTATATAGAAATCAACTATGTAGAAATCAGGTATTCAATTCTTTTCAAAACAAGTATATAATATATTCACCAATGTAGTATAACTACATGTATCTATACTCAGAATATTAATTCATTAATACATGTGAATTCACATTTCATAACTCTACATAATTATTAGATGATGCTACAACCCTTCACTTTTTTTATCTTACATGTATGTAAGTGCGACTGCTTAAATTTTCATTTATCTCAAGATGACTCCAGAATTTATCTTGTTTTTTATCTTCATTATAAGAAAATTCATAAGTTAGGTTTTTTTTGTTCATGAATGTAAGATGCATGATTGTCATATGCAATGCGTGACTTGGATTTTACTCGATCTTAGGAGGTCATTGGCTTTAATCATGGAAGAAACATTCTTTATTTTCTCATTCAATGTTTATATATGCTAGTGAAACTGCATGTATATCACAAAATTTTAGATTATATATTTTTCATATAGTTCATTGTTTTTACAAACCTTCTCTTCATGGTTTATCTTTTGATAACACATTCATATAGATTCTCAGAACATATAAAGTTACTTTGTTTCAAGATTATGTGGTTGGTCGAAATAACACTGATCAATCTAAATAAGATGCATTTAATCCATTACTGGTCATGTGGTCGATTCTTTAATACAATTTTGATACAAATAAGGTGAATTTGATTTGTTACAGATCATTTGGTAAATTCTTAACACACATTTGATCCAAGATAATGACCCAGTTGATCAAATAGATTATGCGGTGATAATTCCGTAACTTCATACATACGATAGCTCAACACCCTCACATAAATAATATGCTATATAAACTTTATACATATTCCACTTAATTTTCCAAAGGTAGTGTATGTTACAAATTATCTTTCTATAACTCCAGTTTTATCTTTATGCATGAGTGGGAATCTCAATGTACCCTTATATAGGATCATGATTTTCTCCCTACCTTTGTATAGCCTCAATTCACACTTAGATGGAATCATGATTTTATCACTAAATTTACATTGCCTCAATGTATCTTGATGAAATTAATGAATCAATTTTATGAATCCTATATAAATCTAAACTCACATTTTCAAATCTAGCCAATTTATCTCAAAATTATCTAGGATCTTCTCAAACCCCTCAGGATCAATCCCAAGGCCTTCAAAATTTAATCACATGTACAAGATATGGTTCCTTCATCCACCAATACTTTTAATTTAATAATTTTATGATCAAAACATCAATTATTAGACATTATTAGGGATAATTCCTCAAGTGTGACATCAAATTCCATTAAATAAATCCAAAAAAATTCTACAAGAAACACGATACCATCTTCACTTTTCAACCCATATTGAATCATTGAAAAAAGTAAAACACTCAGGGTCAAATATGGCATATATAATTAGGATCATTTACAATTATGAAAGGGTATTATATATCATTTGAAAACTATGAACCTCCATTAGCCAAAACTCTTTATAAATCACTCTATTTCTCTTTAAGAAATGTTCTTGAAAACTCTGGGTTGAGATAATAATCCCCAATCATTGGAAGATATAACCATCCCATAGATAAACTATAAGGAATGATCTGGTTGGAAATATCATAGTGGTCATTATCAAGATCATATAAAAGATATTGGATAGATTCTGATCAATAAAGAGAAGGCACAACATTCTTCATTTTTTATTACAGTCTAAAAAGGTGAAGATATTATATGGTGTTATTTATTTTGATTGATGTATTCCACTATTTATATATAAGTGTTATCACTTTCTAAACCCATTCAGTTCATTAAACAATTTTATTTAGAATTATGCATTTGAATATGTGATGTGGACTTGGTATCATCTACAGAAATTTAAATATTTATTATAAAGTTTAATGGATCTTACTATTACTCCTTCAAAATATTATAATTTTATTGTGTGGGAGAAAATTGTATCTTTATAACATGTAATTATATAACAATTTCAAGGATAAAAATTTCTCATTTTATCAATCATGATGATTCTAGTGGTTTATGTGATCACTAGTTTTATGAATCACATCAAGTATTTAGACATTCATATTAATTGTTGAATCTTGATAATAATTATTTTCATAAATTTTTTATTGATTATTGATTAGTGTTATTGAATTTAAATTCTTACACTTAATAAAATTCAATTTATAGGAATATAAAATAAAAAATAGTAAGTGTTTAATTCTTATTAACTATCAATAAGAAATTTTTAAAACAATGTAAACCCAATCATTTATATTATATAATAATCTAAACACACATACTCAGGACCTTAGTTCAATCAAGACTATATATAAAAAAAAATCTAAAACACATTGGGTGTATTAGTAATATATATTATAGAAATATTTTCAAATTATTATAGTGAAATAAATTACTAGAATGAAACAAATGAAAGAATAAATCCAAAATTAGAGAAAAATAGAGTTTTAAAAAGCTTTATATGTCACATACCATTTGGCGTCGTTGGGTGTCAGTTCCGCGTGGTCCGGATTCGTTTTGGGCTCAGCAGCAACTTCGTTTCGGCTTCGGGATCTTGCCTCGGCTGTGGTGTGTTCATCGTCGGCTCTGGTGCGCTCAGAGGTGGCCTCGGCTCTCCTGGATTTGGGATCTCATCTCGGCGTTGGCGTGCGTCGACTCCGAGTGTCTCGGATTTGGGATCTCGGCTCGGTGACGGTTTCGTTGCTTCCGGGCCCAGGTCCTCCTTGCGGATCCAGGTGCGTGGTGCTAGATCTGGTGTGCCAGTGTTGGCTTTGGCTCGTCCCTAGTTTCAGGATCTCGTCGCGGCTTCGGATCGTCGTCGGCTTTGTGGGCTTGTCGTCGGCTTCGTGGGACCTGCTGTTCGGTTCAGTCAAGGCGGCGGTGTGCTCGGCGTTGATGTGCTCAGCTCCGGCAGATCTTGTTCCTTGCTCAGCTTCATCCTGGATCAACATCAGCCATGGCGTGCTACGGTTTGCTCAGGGTTGGCTCCAATGGCTTGGAGGGGGGAGGAGTTTTGATTTGGTGGTTTTTGGTGCAGATGGAAGCTGTTTTGAGGTTCTGATTTGGTGAAGATGGGTTTGTGTTTGATCGATGGCCGTTCGTTCTGGATTTCTGATTTTGTGATTGATCTGTTTTCGGGAAGATCTCTGGAATGAAGTCGCGGTTGCAGTAATTGCAGTGAAGATATGCTGTTGAAATCTGGAAGTTTTGATGTTTTTGAAGATGATGAACGGTTGAAGTGTTGAATCAGCAGTATGGGTCTTTGGTTTTGGGTGTAATGGTTTGGTTTGTAATTGGCTATGTTTGGTGGGGACTTCTCATTGGGTTTGGGCAAGATGTTCGCCCTCATCCATCTCCTTATTTACTGCACTTTTATTTCTTTTAATAAATGGTCAGAGGTTATTCCTCTGACTGAACTTTCCTGGTACCTGAAAGGAAATGCTCCCCCAGCACTGCAACATATATAGCTAATGAGACACCATAATTAAAATGAAACAATATATAAAACAATAATATACAAAAACAAAAAATGAGAAAAAAATTAATACATGAAAAATATAAATCCTTGTGCATCATATATATTTAATACAACACTGAATTTCTTATACATATACCACATACTTAAATGAAGAACAATTAATATAATAATAAATTTAATATATTAATATAATAATAAAATAATATGTTATAAAATATAATATTTAGGTGCAATAGATGTCTGTTTCGGAGTCATGATAGGTGATAGTCTGTAAGGGGCTACACACTGCCTGACCTCCAAGGGAATGAATAATGAAAATTATACTCCTATAATGGTAGATTTCTATATATTATTGTATAATCTGGATGGGTGACATATACTAGATACTGCTCCAAAATATGGGAAAGAGTTTCATCATATGTGGAAGACTTATTATGAGGGTATCAACCAATTTTCTCAACATATGAACTTCGGGAAAGGCTACTCATTAAAACTAGATCTTGTTGATATCTCAAGAAAGATGGAGGATAATGTAGTAATTTTGGAACCTCAACATGTTTAGACTCATGTTAAACAATAATATTTCCATTAATACATCCAAAATATTTTCAACTCTTCAAGATTCACTAGAAACCGGGGTTATATTACAGAAGATGAGAATGATAAGGATCCGAAGAAGATGAACTCATGTGATAAGGAGGGAAATGGTGTTCCATCATCCTTTAAGTATTCCATTAAATCTGGTAAGGGAAATATTATTGATACTGGAAGATTCATGCATATCCATCCAAAGAGAAGACCATATAAATATTATTTAAATCTTCCAAAGAACATCTCTATTAAAGCAGCTTTTAAGGCCTAAAAAGATAATTTTACTCGAGAGAAAGAGAGGGAAAATGTAGAGATTCTCAAGTTATTAAACCAAGTAATTTATCATTATAAGTGGGAAAATGTATATGAATTTGATTATGATTATGAAAATTAACTTTCATTTTATTGTCACAAAATTTTTGTCTTTGTCTTTAAAGAGTCTAGGTCCCTTTGTTTTACCCTATCCACCTGCTTATTTCCATTTTTATTATTTTTATAAAAAAGCAATGAGAGATACTCTACTGGTTCGAACTTTTCAGTATTAAACATATTTAAATTAAGAAAATATACTATAATAATGTGTTTTGTAATTATCATTATAGAATTATCAAAGTGGTAAGTAGCCACTCAATATTCTCCCCCTTTAATAACTACAAATCCAGAACAAATTCTCTTCTATTTTTTAAAGATAAAAAGAAAAGACTATAATGGTATATATCACACTAAACTTAAATTAAAATCAAGATAAACTAAAAGGATAAATTCAAATAATAATTTTACTTCAACAGTTTCTGATTGACAATAAAAAACACCAATGAAGAATTATATAGAGTAAAAATTAAACACGATGCATAATTTTAATAGCAACCCCCAAAAACTATTCATTATCACGATGAATTATAATTTTTAAAAGAAAATTAAAAATTAAAATAATAAGTTATACTGAACCTTAATCCAAGATTTATCTCCATATAAAGTTGCATCAATGTGAGATTGAACATTTGTGAACTACCCCTATAAAAACATTTTTAAAATGGAGTCAAGGAAGTTGTAAAATTTATTCAAAGAATTTGTAAAACATTTTCAATGAATTAAGTAATAAAATATGTTACACATGGAATGTACACACATTATATACAATGAAATATAGTACATAAATAGGTTAAACTAAAAGCCTTTTAACATTCAAACATACCATAAAATGAATATAATTAAGAGAATGTATATTAACCACTACCAGAAAAATTTCTCTAGCTTATCAACTAGTTTAGGTCCAATGAGGTTTGTATAAAGCCCTTTAGTGTGCCAAAAAATATAAGGATTAAGAATAGTAACAATTTTTGAAAATATCAAAATAAAATCCTTATTGTGTGTAGGTGACTAAAAAATATAAATGAATAATTATAACCACAATTACCACATAAGACACATTTAAATCATATAACAATAGAAATGCATGTATTTTTACCTTTCCAATAGTTGTTACTATAAATCTTCAGTTATTGACTATTATATTGGATAGATTTCCTCTTTTTTCAAGTTATATCTACCATTTTAAATTTTATAAAATCATCTAGACTTCCTATTTTAATAGTGAATTTATCAAGAACTTAATTTATCCTTTAAATTTTAAAATCAAGCTTCACATTATCCTTTTTTACAACCTTCAAATAAACACTTGAATTTTCCTTAATAATAGAAGTTAAATTATTTAACTTCATATTTTATTCCTTTAACTTCTAATTTTACTCTCTAAGATTTGACACTTCTTCAGAATAACTCTCTAACTTTCCAACCCCTCAAGTTAGAACCCTATTTTGATTAACTACCTTTTTATAATTCTCTTTAAGTTTCTTGTATTGGATAAAGATATTAAGAATATAATTTGGTATCTTATCAATTTTTTATTCAAATATTAAACATTATGTTTATAATACTCAAAATAAATAATATAATCATAATAAAAATCAAAACTAGAATCTCTAGCCTTATTCGTTCTTCTAATTAGATGAAGGTGTCGAGATTCCTTTTTAGTTATAAAATCATTAATCGATCCTGAGTCTTTAGTAAAACTCCATGTAATAAGAATTGATAATTTTTTTATTTAGGAAATATTTTCCATTTTTTTCTTTTATGTAAAATTATATTGTCAGTTATGATATGACCTATCTTTCAAAATGTAAAATATATAAATTTTGAAGGATTGAAATTTAATTTATAGTTACCTTTACTATCTCTTTTATTGTATCACATTTCGTGTTTTCTATTTTTGTTTAAGTATTTATACACAACATTTTTAATTTGTGTAAATTATTTTTTATCAACATCTGAAGAATTTATAATGTAATTATAAGAATCGTAAGATATAAAATTTATTGATTTAAAAGAAAAATCCATTTTTTCTATCCTTTTTATTTACGATCAATGTTCTAAAACTCAATCTTATACTATAAAAGTGAACCAATAATCTTATCCATATCATAATTTTTAAAATAGTCAATTTCTCCAATAAAAAATTATTGAAATTCCAATTCTTAGTTTTTCTTGAATAATTCCCTCAACCATAAATTCATTCTTCATTGTCTCTCTATGTGCGATCATTTTATTCACAATTGTTGTAAATATGTTATATATATCATTAAATATTTCCTTCTAAATAATTTAGAACTCTTCCAACTCAGACCTATGCATTATAAGAAATGGTTTATGAAAATTTTCAGTACCTTGATAAGTTATTATAAATTCTTATAAATTTAAATATAAGTTTTATGATGTATCCTTTATTCATTACATTTTGACATATCCTTTGTAGGAGTTTTAATGTGTATTTATTACTCAAATGACATTAATTTAGTTAATAATCACTTTATGGTTAATTTTAAGTGGAATTAATAAATTAATGGTATTTATAAAAATAAATCTTGTTTCATTTTTTAAATCATCAATTTTCATTCTTTTTATTACTTAAAATTGACTATATTAAAAATAAATTGATTAAATGCTGTTTTTAATTATTTTTTTAGCCTTATATAATTTTATGTTCTTCCTTATACTTAATATTTATTACCCTTTGAGTTTTTGGTTTTAATTTATAAATTAGTTAATTATTGTATAAATTTTAAATAATTATTTAATAATTTGTAACATTAATTTATAACTCTTTCTTTCATATTTTAATCTTTTTTTTATTAATTAATCTGTTTATTATTTATGTTAATTTGTTGTTAATATTTAATCCTCTTGTTTTTTTAACAATTTGAATAGTTATAATGAAATTATTTTAGTTTTTAACTATTTTTGTCATATTTATTTTCAGTATAAGGATTAGTAGATTTTGAATAAAAAATATGATGCCACGTAAGGTAATTTGGTTGTAATAATATTTTTATCACCTTTGTGCATATAATAATCATAATACGTGTAAGAAACTATCTTACAACATGAAATGTCATTGGATAATTTATTTTACTCATGTAATAGAATTTATTTTATACGAGCTCAATTGATATAAGGGTTGAAAACTTCAGAAGTTTTTAATCAAAGAAACCAAGTTTAAGAGGAAGTAAAACCAAGACATCGAGATCCTGGTGTTAAATCAAGCACAGCCAAACCAAGACACGAATAACCCTAATCGAGCTTGCTTTTGAAAAGGAAGAACCAATTTAAGGAAGTAATTAGAGATGAGAATATTTGAGGCCAACCAAGCTTGTTAGAGCTTTGCGAAGAAGATCCCAACTCATGAAGAATAATTGGTAACCAATTGTGATAAATAACACCATCTATCATGTCGATAGCATGTTGATGAATATTTACAGTATCTAAAAGGGGTTCATAGTTTGAGGATGGTGCTAATACGCCACTAAGTTGTTTTTCGATGACATTGATATAGAACCAACATTGTATCGAGATCTTGAATCATTACTGTACAACTAGAGTAACACCTTTTCTATGATTCAACCAAGTCGATTGATGCCCGGTGATTCAGTAAGTCAAATAATATGACCCCACTGAGACCTTGTTGAAGAAATTCAGTGGTGTTGATATTTGTATCTAATTGAGTCAAGATCAATTGTAATCCCACTCTCATTGTCGTTCGCACTGTTGAATGTAAAAACTGCTGTCAATTCATTCAAAGACAAAGGTTGACCAAGTCCGATCACCCCTAATGAACAAATTGGTGAAAATAATAAATGGTTTTTATTTTGAGACAAGATTCAATGATTCTCGATCGAGAATCATTATTACAAAGGATGAATTAATTTTTTTGGCAACTCAGAGTATTTTAGTTGTAATGAAGGGTTTGGTACTTGTGTTTTTTATTCGAGGTTAAAGCGATTGAAATTAGAGAAGTGGAGTCTAGATTTCTAGATTGAAGTATTTTGTGTTTTTTGAAAGTTGAAGTTTTGATTTTTGGATGTCTTGCAGTTGAAATCATAATAGTTGGTGCTTTAATTGTCATTAAAGGTGGCAGAATTAGTGCATAGTTTTATTAAAGTCACATGGACATTAATTTAAGGACCAAAAGGAATTATTATATTTTACAATCACTAATAGTAGAAGTGTTTTTGTATACAGTGATATGAAAAATAAATAAAATCGAGACCCCTAAATTGTTTTGGGGGAAAATACATCAAATTAGGGGCCAATAGCAGGGGCACAAAATGATAATAAGGAATGAATAATGAAATTTATGAATAATGAGAGTTTGAGATTGAGTGGAAATTGACCTAAAAGGATAATTGTTTTTATTTATTTCTTGATTCTCCTATTCTTCAATTCTTGGAATATATTTATTTAAATATTTTTTTGTTTCTACTTTAATTATGAGTGGATAAAGTTATTAGGAAAATACAACTACAACAGATTAAATGTCTTAAATATTTCTTCTCTTATTGATTCTATAATGATAGTGCAATTTTAGTTTAGTTATCTTATTTAATTATTAATGAGTATTAGTTATCACTTTTCCAAAGACTGACAGGTGAAGAATGTGAATCTATAATGTTTTGAATTTTAAAAAAAGTACAAAAAACTGGAAAAGGTTAAGATTCTATTCTCTATTAATGATCAAGAAATACTCCTAATATATTATTGAGAGATTATATCAAGGTAGAGATAACTGAACTATGAAAGATCATTGAAGTGTAATCTCAGTGAACTTTCACATATTCTTTAAGAACTGTAATAATATAAATTAATTATAATAGAGTAGATAATATTTTTTTATTTCAATTATAAGTAGTTTGATATATTTGTCTCATATTTTCATAGTATCTCTTCCATCTATTTTCACAATATCTATCAGAATCAAACATCATGTTTTAGTCTATTTAATTTATGTTTGTTTCTTTTTTTCTGTTTGGTCCCAAAAAGTTTCTTATTCTTCTTTGTGGAAGTTGATACTCTTACTTACTACTTAACTAATTGTTTATAATTAAATTATTCACATTCTCAAAAATGATGTGATAATTTTACAACTAGATATGACTATAAACTTCTACACTAATTGAAAAACAAAGATAATTAATGAATTTATAATTAAAAATGTACTTTGTAACACCATTACCAACCAAAGTATAATGATCAATTATAAAAAATTATAAAGCCTTAACATAATATTCTAGAATTCAATACCAATATATTTAAGAAATACCTAAACCTAATATTTCCATTATCTATATTCATTACTCGTGAAATGTGGTAGTATTAGTGGATTTTTATTATTAATCACTTCCTATGTTGTAATATTTAAAAGTAGATATTTACTTTAATATTGTTAAGGAAAAGGATAAATGATATAATAATAATAATAATAATAATAATCACCAAAATATAGGTAAACAGATCAATTATGTCTGAGAAGGCCCTCTTTCAATACTTGTTATAGGTATTAGCTAAGCTGACAAATAGAGAACAATGATCCTAAAAGCATAATCTCTATTACCATTTTTTGGTCCCATGAAATGTGAGGGAAAATACAAGATGGGTGAATTTGTAATATTAAAAAAATAGAAGTAATTAAATATTTAATATAGAGGTTGGTGGATAAAATATATAGATAATTAAATCATAAAATTTAGTAAAATGAGTATAGAATGAGTATGAATTAATGTAAATAACAAGAAAGAAAAATATATTATAGTAACTTAGATCAAAATGATCCTACATCTACTCTTCAAACCTTCAAACCGAGAGTATGGATATCCATAAGATATATCATTTTATAATAGGTGTAGAATAATACTATACTTTTATGTGGGATAAGTCCCAATCTAATCTTTTACACATGGTAATATATAACCCAAAATGTTATTTTTTATACTTCAAACCAATACCTTTTTTCAAATTGGGGAAGAACATTATGTGTACATCATTTTTGGTTAGATAATCATAATGACAGTGTTTCATTAAATTAAGATATAAACAGTGATTGATTTCATGTTACACATCAATTGAAAAAAAATATATAACATGCTAATAATAGCTTAACAATTCTAATAATAACTCTTTTATTAGTGAAGATTCCTTCTTAATTTATTAAGGATCTATTTCAAGTTTATTCCTTATATTACATAAATCATATTCAAATCATAATAGTTAGATCAATTAAAACATTAAAAGAACATATTACCTCATTTAAATTGCACACATCAACTGATCAATATGATCTTACACTTTCCTTTAATAGAACATTCTCATTTTAATGTATTCTCACAATAACTATTAGAAATACATTCTTCCAAACAAACTCTCAACTTATTTTTTGAAATTATGTCCAAATATCAATGTATTCTTGTAAATATTATTTACAATAAAATCCACACATAATTTATTCTCAAGATCTTTCTCTTGAAATTACACTCTACCAGCCCAGACATTCCACTCACACTTTTGAAGATAACTTCCTCCATTATGATATGAAAAAACATCATGTATCATTAGTAGTCCACATATGAATGATATGGATCCATCAAATCCATTTCTAGAATGATATAAAAGCCAATCGTCTTGAGAATGAATAGGTCCTAGAAGAAGGGACAACTACCTACCTCAAGGGGTAACCCCGAAATTGGAATATTCCATCTTAAGGCACTCATAATGGTGTGTCTATAGTCACCACAACATGAAAATTCTAAATTTATTGCCTGAGATTCTACACAGTTGACAAAAGAGATAACGGAGTGTAAAACACCTGTATCACATAAAACAGATACAATAGTGGAGGGTAATAGAATAGTACCTCATACTATAGGCCAGGGCCCCATGCCGTGACTACCCCAAGCCCGCCTTCCATAGGCCATGGGCTGGAGACCAGCACTGAAAGGCGTATTGCCTGAAACCAGGAAGGCATTGCCTTTATAACCTATAAACACACGCAACCAAGCACACAACAAGATACGAAAACAAGTAACCTTTATACTAAAAATAGTGTGTACAGTAAGAAGAAGGGTCCATAATACAAGCTCAACTGTAAAGTACAAGAAAACTAAAATGTACAAGTAAAACTGGGAGGTACAAGTAAACTAAACATCTTTTGTGGACACCCACCAAGGATCCTACCTGAAGGGTAGGTACAACTCTCGAACGATCATCTCTATGA
Organism: Viscum album; assembly: GCA_963277665.1. Classification (NCBI taxonomy): domain Eukaryota; kingdom Viridiplantae; phylum Streptophyta; class Magnoliopsida; order Santalales; family Viscaceae; genus Viscum; species Viscum album. Next base: position 859,187,083 of record OY728134.1, on the reverse strand, counting down.
TATTCCTCGTCTATGTCCACCACCAAGATACCTCCAGTCCTGGTACTATCATCCTCAGTTAGCGCTATCCATCGTCTGCACCAAACACAACAAGTTGTGGGCATAGCCTGTGCAGGGGTGAGTATAACGATACTTAGTAGGGACCCCGAGACCCTCAAGGTCTCACAAAATCCACACAGGATAAACCATAAAGCCTGTAAACCAGTGACAACCATACTTAGGTATATGCACATATATATACCCAAGTTAGCAAGTATACCCATCTCAATAATGAGGAAACACAGGGTCCAACTCAAAAGTTGAAAGCTCAACTATTCCAAAAAAGAAGGAATACCATGATGGTAAGTACCACACAGGTACATCACATATAAGAATACCACCAAGGTATCACCATGAAGGAAAGTACCACACTGGTATGCCACACAAAAATATAACCAAAAAGGTATTACCACTATGGTAAGGACTCAACTCATACCAAGTACTACTTAAGTAAAGAAGTATAGATGATTAGATGTAACTATTTAATCATATTACTCTTCTAAGAGGAATACCCACAAAGGATCCTAGTACATCATCAGAGCCACACAAGATCCTAGTACAGCAGAACCAAATAGGATCCTAGTACATCATCAGACCCACACAGGATCCTATTAAAACAAACCCACACAGGATCCTAGTACATCATTAGACCCACATAGGATCCTAGTATAGAAAACCCACACAGGATCCTAGAGTAGTCCCACATGGATTCCTAGAGCGTATCCATGTGGGATCCTAAAATACAGACCCACGAAGGATCCATTTCTCATGCTACAACCAGCTACTGGGTTCCCGCACTAAGCTCGCTTGATTCCGGGAGGTTCCACTCCTCAAGACACAGGTTTATACTCCATCTTCCATGAAGTGTAACATCCCGACCTGAAAGCCACTAAATTGGTGCTTCGAACCGGTTCACTAAAAGGACTCAAACGCGCCTCCCCATATGCCAGAGGCCTCTGACTAGCAGTGAGGGCCTAGGGTGTGATAGTGGGGAGACTATTACTTCATACCAGAGTAAGAAAATAACAGAAATAACTAAGCGTCATACACAACGAAAAGTAAACAGAGTGCGGAAGTAATAAACAACTGAAATAGAACAAGATGTAATAGTAAAAAGTTGTAAAATCCCGAACAACTATGCAATACAATACAAAACTTGTCACCCATTGGGTCAACCATATGGATAAAAGTATAAAATAAACTTAAAGTAAAAGAATAGGGCTCTACTACTAACTCCGAGCCAATCCACGTACCTGATCTTGAGACAATATCGAATTGCAACAACCCGATCAGTAGAACCACTCGAGTAGCTCTGCTCGATCAGGAAACACTGGGCCTCAGCCCTATCCACCATCTAACTTGTGCTCAACCTAAAAAGCAGACATAAGGTCTACACATACACTGAGGTGCATGTGTAGGGGTGAGAAATAATCTCAGTTGGGAACCACGACAAGCAACCTATAACTGTTCTTCTAAAAGTGTATGCAACAACAATGTGCTCAGCATAGCTAGAACACCACAAAGAGAAAGTAAACCCAAACATGCAACCACAGTAGAACTCAGGGTATGTAAACCCTGTCAACTGGGCAAGTTCCACTCAATCCGTGTATCAATAAGTTGATATCTTGGTCTGTAATCCCATCGACATATACCTACTTCGTCCAACACCAGAATTATGACTCTGAACAATCTAAAAAAAAACAAGTTACCCTCTAGTTCAACCAATCAATCATAATAAATCAGATAACACAACGGGTAACCCTCTAGGAAGTACTCACAACCATCCCCTCTGGTCATAACTGACATGTACCAACAACCCTATGTGTAGTACACTCAGCCTAACCCCTTTGGTTTGGTCATATGAAAATTATAAGACTCTTTGAAGAAGCTCACTTGGTCAATTCCCCTTATAGTCTAAAGTAGTCAGGGAATCCATGAGGACGATCACACAGTAAATTCCCCTTATAGTCCCAAGGTCAAGGGACTCTCTAAGAAGCTCACTCGGTTAATTCCTCTTATATCCCCAGGTCATTCATAGACTCTCTGAGGAAGCTCACCCAGTCAATTCCTCTTATAGCCTGGAGTGGTTCAAGGTAATTCAAGTAAAAAAAAGGCTCTCTGAGTAATCTCACTCGGTATATCCCCTTTTAGTCTATAAAGCTCAAAGACTCTCTGAGGAAGCTCACTCGGTCTATCCCCGTATAGTCTATAATGCTGAAAGAGTCTCTGAGAAAGCTCATGCTGTCTATCCCCGTATAGTCTATAATGCTCAAAGACTCTCCGAGGAAGCTCACTCGGTCTTTCCCCATATAGTTTATAATCCTCAAAGAATCTCTAAGGAATCTCACTCAGTCTATCCCCGTATAGTCTATACTGTTCAAAGACTCTCTGAGGAAGCTCACTAGGTCTATCCCCTTATAGTCTACTACACCATGTTCTCACGACCCCATGTAAGTCAACACATAGTCATGTAATAAGGCCAAAGTAAACCTATATAACTACTTGGAAAACCAGTCTACAACATATCATAATATGTTAGATAAAACCACTCCATCCTAACAATACTAGGCATGGAAACAATGCAGCTTAATAGGCAAGCTAGACTAAACGGTCAAAATCAAGCAACATGGGCAAACACATCCAATGCACGGTAAATAACCCTATTTACAATAAAACCAACTCTACTCAGGAACACAAGGAATAGTAGGCTTCCAAACAAATTATAAATACACCTCGCATCAGGATCAGCAGCCACCAACCAGGAATCACCTCTGGTAACCACTACAACATCAAGAAACCAAGTCAGATCTAAACAAACGAGTGCGCATGGACCAAACGCCCAGCCCAACAATACATCCAAATCCCAAAGGGATCACCAGTTTGGCACTGGTTCTAGGTGACACCCAATCACCATCTCTACCAAAACCCAATGTAACAACTTAGGGTCGGTCAAACACAAAGGAGACATCATACCCAGGGTCCTCTAGGTAAACATGAGAAAATGCATCCAATGAGGGATCCTTGGCGAAGAGTAAGGTAGGAATCCTATACAGGATCCTCAATTGAAGTACAACATAGGAATAACATAACATGGTTCCTATCAAAGGAAGAACAAGATATATATCCTACAAGGGACTCCCTAGGTCAGCACACAAGAAAAGGTATCCCTCAGGGGATCCTTAGAAGTATCTGGTCTCATAGTCTCATAGGCCAAAAGGTAACATCTCACAAGGGAAATGTCCTCTAAATCCTAGGCTATGGGAGGTAGCTCATATATGATCTCCTATTAAAGGTCTCAACTAAGTTAGTCCGAACACCCAACCTATCGTCCACACCAAGCCTCACTCTTTGGTGTCAACTGAACTTGATAACTGGAGGAAGAACCCCTCCATTTAGATAAAAATTCCCAAAACCCCATTTATATGACCTCTAAATGTCAAAAGGATTCAAAAATTGCGATCTAAAAGGAAACACTCTCATAATTGACTACTCACATGCCAAATTCTGACATCCAGAGTATAAGCTATCCCAAAATTACTAAACTGAAACAGTACATGGCTAGAGCACATGGCCAGTGCACATTGGGCCTGCCTGTGTAACAATAAACGGTGCGTACATTACTATACATGGCGTGTAGTATTCACAGAAGGCCACCCCATGTTTTTTCACTAAAACACATGCCCAAGTACCACTTCACTACATGTACTCAAAGTACACGACGTGTACTTTCTAAAAACCACTATTTTGTGTTCTATTTCACACGGCCAGCCACCCGACCACCGACTACACGGCGTTTACTCAAATTACACGGTGTGTACTTAAGAAAAATTCTTCTTCCCTGAACGGGAAGAACACATGGCATGTAACCCTGGAATACATGTCATGTATTCTGGGTTTCCCGACAGGAAAACCCGGAAAACACCCGAAACGCCTGTTTTCACCCCCGAAACATTAGATCCATCCTTAAGAGGCCAAAAGAAACAAATATAAGGATTTAAATAAATAAAAAAACATTCTTAAAGAGGATATATGGAGAAAATATAAACGACCCTACCTTTGGGTGGTAACCGCCGAAGCTTCAGTTGATTTCACAGCTCACGGTTGCCGCACGTCCACTCCGCGCGTTGAGTGCTTCGAATCGGTACCCCTCTTGCCTCCCAACTCTCCCTCTTCTTAAAAATAATATTTCTCCCATAGAACACAACCAAGGAGGAGTGCATATGGAGAGTGAGCCAGAAGGATGAAGGAAGAGAGAAAAAAAGGAAAGAAGAAAAGAAAAGGATAAAAAGGGGTCCAGGCAGGCCCCTGTGCCCGAAATGAGTTTATGCCACTCTTAGGCTAAACTCCTCATTATGGACTCAACGAAGCATACAGAATATAAATATGACACTCTGTTTATATGTTATCGACAAACAAACCTATGCGAATAATTTAATATTTAATTTAATAATATTAAATATTAAATATTCTGCTAAAATTTGAACAGCTCAGATTTCCACCAAACTCCTATCCTAGGGTAAACACCCTATTCCGGGACCAACAGAGTTGTCAAAACAATTATCCAAGATCATCTGTTAGGGTAAAATGAACATTTTATCCCTCATGAGCATCCAACAACAAAAATTCAAATTTCTGCTCAAAACTGTAGTCCGGAAAAACACGGGTTCCTACAAAATCCCCACCATAAACCTTATCTTCCCTGAGAAGCCCAGTGAATGAACCAACAACCATGCTCATAACTTGAGAATATGCACAAACAATCTATCTAGACCGTCCAACATCCAGCTTTATAGTGTTTACCACCACCTTCTACATAGAAGATTTTCAACTATGACCAAATTGGTACTCCCCACCATAGGAATACCCTTGTCGTAATCTTAAAAGAAAACTCCGAGATCAAAAGCCCACTGGAAAACACCAAAGATTAATCTAAAAAAAGAAAACTGCTCTCAAAGGGCCAATGGTGCACTCCCCACCATATGGATTTCCTTACACCACTCTGAGAGCACAAACAGAATAAGTTCTTTCCTCAACAGAGATGAACATTAAGAAAGAAAAAGGAGGTCCTTGTAGGGACAAAGCTCTCTCTGCATACTCAAGATGAATCAAGATAGCGCATGATCGTCTCTTACAAGAGTACACTAAGATTTCATCGAAGGCGTGTCTAGATCCTTCCGAGCCACACTAACATCCTAAAAAAACCCGAACAGGATTCAAGTAATGGTCAACCATATCACGGTAACCCAAAATTTCAAAAATTCATCTCTACAAACTAAGGAAATTCCAAAACAACTTTCGGGATCCGAGTCCACAGAAGGCCTTGAAACATCTGTCCTCGGCTCGCACCCTGCCACTCATCGATTTAGATTCAAATGATGCAACCCACAACAGCAACATCAGAAACACTGTTCAATCAGGCTAGGCACCCAAACAGTCCTACCCGTCGGAGCCAGTTGCGAAAAACAAGCACCGCCAACATTTCTCACACAGGTTGCCCTAGATCAGAACTAACATCATCCTACTGGGGTTCAATTCAAAACCAACTGTCTCTAGGTATTCCACCTAGTCTTACAGAAAAATCCTCTCTACTAGGTCACAAGGTATAACCACCTAGTCTAAAAGATCCAAGACCTATCAGAAGATGGTAAAGATCACAATGAATAAAGGAAAAATCAAAACCGAAACACAACCTGCAAGGGCCTTGATCCTCTCCGAGAATCCCCGGAGGGAACTACTCCCTGGATTTCACAACCCAAGCAGAAGAGGAACTGAACTAACATCCATCGGGCATCCGTATACAAGAATACCGCATGGAGGTCCAGTTCACAAGAAAAGCCTTACTATATTTCGACATAGTTCTCAACGATCTGACTAGATAACCACAGACCTGAAAACAAACACCCAATAAAGGGGGTAAACAGAAAGGCATCAAGTGCCATATCGGTAAACTGGGGTCACTGCACCACCTATGCACAAGGACTGAGTCATCATCCTCACACCAACTCCTTATCATAGATCCACATAACCTGCCATCCGAATAAAAAGTATGTGTAAGTAGACCCAAAGGTCTCAGTCGTTAGTAAAAAAACACACTAGCAGGCCTATATGCTGCGAATCCTACGTGCCTAGTATGATGCATGAGACGCCTCTTGCCTTTGCCGGCCAAGAGTCAAAATCCATCCCTTGCATCTTACCAATGGCCAAGAGCCAGAGATCCATAGTAAATCAAAACACCACACAAGATTTGCATTGCTCAAGGTAAAAATCATATACAACTGTAACATCGCAAAATTAGAACAGCAATCCCAGACCCTAGAAACGAGGACTTCTTACCAAAACAAGTGTTCTCGACACACCAGCCCGATATCCATCACAGGTTCTGAAACATTACTAATACTCCTATCTACCATATCCCAAATAGTAAATACCAGGAAATAAAAATCCTATGATACCACTTTGTAACGTCCCAACCCGGAAGCCACTAAATCAGTGCTTCGAGCCGGTTCGTCACAAGGCCTCAAGCATGCCTCCCCATACGCTAGAGGCTGCCGACGAGTAGTGAGGGCCTAGGGTGTGATAGTGGGGATACTATTACCTCATACCAGAGTAAGCAAACAACATAAATAACTAGGAATCATATGTAGCAAAAAGTAAACAGAGTGTGGAAGCAATAAACAATTGAACTAGAACAAGCTGGAATAGTAAAATGCTGTAAAATCCCAAACAGCTATGCAATACAATACAACAATGGTCACCCACCAGGCTGACCATATAGATACAAGTACAAAAGAAACTGAAAGTAAAATTACAGGGCTCTACTACAAACTCTGACCCAATCCACGTACCTGATCTCCAGAAAATATCGAACTGCAACACCCCAATCAGTAGAACCACTTGAGCATCTCTGCTCGATCATGAAACACTTGGACTCAGCCCTATCCACCATGCAACTCATGCTCAACCTAAAATGTAGACATAATCTATACACATACATTGAGGTGCACATGCATGGGTGCGAAAAACTCTTAGTAGGGAACCCCGACAAGCAACCTATAACCATGCTGCTAAAAGTGTATGCAACAACAACGTGCTCAGCATAGCTGGAACACATAAAAGAGGAATTAAACCCAAACGTGTAACCACAGTCGAAGTCAGGTTATGTAAACCCTGTCAACTAGGAAAGTTCCACCATGGATATCCATATCTATATACGTACACATGTATAGTCCCATACCTATACACATATACATAAATATGAATATTAATGATTAAGTGATTCTAATAACAAGAAACAACATCAACAGTCGATCCTTAGGACCATAAGACCGATCTCCTGGACATCATATTCAAGGGAATTGAGATGGATGTAGTTCCACTCAAGCCGTGTATCAATAAGTCGATCTTTGGGTCTGTAATCCCATTGAAATGTACCTACTTCGGCCAACGCTGAAATTATGTCTCTGAACAAGGTAAACAAAAACAAGTTACCCTCTAGTTCAACCAATCAATCACAAGCAAGCAGATAACACAACAGGTAACCCTCTGGGACGTACTCACATCCATCCCCTCTGGTCCTACCTAACAAGTACAAATAACCCTCTGGGCAGTACACTCAGCCTAACCCCTCTGGTTTGGTCATACAAAAATTATAAGACTCTCTGAGGAAGCTCACTCAGTCAATTCTTCTTATAGTCTGAGGTAGTTAGGGACTCTTTGAGGAAGATCACACAGTCAATTCCCCTTATATCCCGAAGGTCAAGAGACTCTTAGAGGAAGCTCACTTAGTCAATTCCTCTTATAGCCCCAGGTCGTTCACAAATTCTCTGAGGAAGCTCACCCAGTCAATTCCTCTTATAGCCTGGAGTGGTTCAAGGTAATTCATGTAAAATAAAGACTCTCTAAGGAATCTCACTCAGTATATCCCCTTATATTCTATAAATCTCAAAGACTCTCTATGGAAGCTCACTCGGTCTATCCCCGTATAGTTTATAATGTTGAAAGACTCTCTAAGGAAGCTCACGTGGTCTATCCCCGTATAGTCTAAAATGCTCAAAGACTCTCTGAGGAAGCTCACTCGGTCTATCCTCGTATAGTCTATAATGCTCAAAGAATCTCTGAGGAAGAACACTCGGTCTATCCCCGCATAGTCTATAATGCTCAAAGACTCTCTGAGGAAGCTCACTCGGTCTATCCCCTTATAGTCTACTAAACCAGGTTCTCACGGCCCCGTGTAAGTCAGCGCATAGTAATGTAATAAGGCCAAAGTAAACCTAAAAAACTACTTGGATAACCAGTCTACAACATATCAGAACATGTCAGATAAAACCACTCCATCCTAATAATACTAGGCATGGAAACAAGGTAGCGTAACAATCAATCTAGACTAAATGGTCAAAATCAAGCAACACGGGCAAACAAATCCACAACAAGGTAAATAAGCCCATTTACAATCAAACCACCTCTACTCAGGAGCACAAGGAATAGTATGCATCCAAACAAACAAGAATGATGCCTCGCATTAGGCTTAGCAGCCACCAACTAGGAAGCACCTCTGGTAACCACTACAACATCTGCAAACCAAGTCAGATATAAACAAACCAGTGCGGGGGCCCGAACGCCCAACCCAACAATACATACAAAGCCCAAAGGGATCACCATTTGGAATAGGTTATAGGTGACACCAGATCACCATATCTACCCAAGCCCGATGTAACAACTCAGGGTCAGCCAAATAAAGAGCTCCTACAGAGTCCCTCGAGTCAAACACAGAGGAGGCATCATACTCAGGATCCTCCAGGTAAACACAAGCGAAGGAATCCAATGCGGGATCCTTAGTGAAGAGTAAGGGAGGAATCCTACCCGTGATCCTCAATTGAAGTACAACATAGGAATTCCATAACATGGTTTCTATAAAAGGAATAAGAAGAGAGAGATCCTACAAGGGACTCCCTAGGCCAGCACACAAGCAAAGGCATCCCTCAGGGTATCCTTATAAGTATCCGGTCTCACAGTATCATATTCCAAAAGGGAACGTCTCACAAGGGGAATGTCCCATAAATCATAGGTTATAGGAGGTAGCTCATATCTCATCTCCTATTAAAGGTCTCAACTAAGTTGGTCCGAACACCCAATATATCATCCACACCAAGTCTCACTCTTAGGTGTCAACTGAACTTGATAACTGGAGGAAGAACCTCTACGTTTAGATAAAAACCCCCAAAAGCTGTTTATATTACCTATAAATGTCAGAAGGATTCCAGCATTGTGATATAATCGAAAAAACACTCAGAATCGACTACTCACACGCCCAATTCTGACTTCGAGAGCATAAGATATCCCAAAATTACTAAACTGAACCAGTACATGGCCAGAGGACATTGGGCCTGTTTGTGTAATAGTACACGGCATGTACATTACTATACATGGCATGTAATATTCACAAAAGGTCACCCCATGTTTTTTTACTAAAACACATGCCCAAGTACCACTACACGATGCGCACTCAAAGTACACGTCATGTACTTTCTAAAAACAACTATTTCGTGTTATATTTCACACGACCAGCCACACAGCCACCGACTACATGACGTGTACTCAAAGTACACGACATGTACTTAAGAAAAATTTGTCTTTCCGAAATGGGAATAACACATGGCGTGTACCCCTGGAACACACGCCGTGTCTTCTGGGTTTGCCGATGGGAAAACACTGAAAACACCCGAAACACCCGTTTTCTACACCAAAACATTAGATCTAGCCTTAAGAGGACACAATCAAGCAATATAAGGCTTTAAAGACATATAAAAACAAGATTAAAGAGGATCTATGAAAAAAAATGGCCCTACCTTCGGGTGAAAACCACCGAAGCTTCAGTTGATTTCACGGCTCACAGTTACCGCACGCCGACTCAGCGCATCGAGAGCTTCGAATCGGTACCCCTCTTGCCTCCCAACTATACCTCTTATTAAAAATCCAATTTCTACCATAGGTCAGGGCCAAGGAGGAGTATATATGGAGCATGCGCAAGAAGGAGGAAAGAAGAGAGAAGAAAAGAAAAGGAAAGAAGAAAAGAAACGGAAGAAAAAGGGGCCCGGGCCAGCCCCAGTGGCCGAAATGAGTTTATGCCTCCCCTAAGCTAAACTCACCATTACAGACTCAATGGAGAAGATGAAATCTCTATACAATGCTCCGTTTAGAAGTTATTGACAGACTAACCTATGTAAATAATTTAATATTTAATTTAATAATATTAAATATTAAATATTCTGTTAAAATTCGAATAGCTCAGTTTCCACCAAACACCTATCCTAGGGTAAAAACCATATTCCAGGACCAACAGAGTTATGAAAAAAATTATACGAGATCAGATGGTAGAGAAAAATGACCATTTTACCCCTCACAAGAATCCAACAGAAAAATTCAAAATTCTGCTCAAAACTACAGTCCGAAAAAACACGGGTTCTTACATAAATTCACACGAAGAAGTATCCCAAAGGACTGCCACATAATAGGGGTCTCAACTTAATAGACAGTGCGTCAATTGGACACCCGGTCTATATGTTATTAGCCTTTTAGTCCCAAGGGCCCGGTTGGATTCAAGCTCGATCCAACCCGACCATACCCCAAATTTATTCAAATCTCAAGTGGGGTATACCAAAAGGACCGTCTCGCTCCAAGGTTTCCGGCGCTGAAGACGATTCGTCAAATGGATGCCCAGATTGGGTGGCCCGGCCTGGCCATATGCTGGGGGGGGGGGAGTCGCGCGTCCCCCGCCTCCACTCACCGAATGACTGACGCCTTTCGGCCACCAGCAGCATGCGGGAGCCGCTCGGTTCGACTCGGCCGACTATAACGGCGGGACCCTTTGCCTCCTGGTGGTGCGTCATGCGTCGCCCCTCCATGGCTGGCCAAACGTCAGCCAACTTACCTTTACCGCCATGGCATAAGCCGCAACCCATGCTCGCCGGGTGCCACAGACGTGCTCTGCCGCCCTGTCGGTGGCTGGCCGCCGCCCTTGCTCCACTGTGGACGATGGGCCGTGACCCTTCTCTGACAGTGCAGTTGTGCCGCCGCCATCTTCATGGCCAACCTTGGTACCAGCCACCATTCCCGAGCCCCATCGGTGACGGTTTCCGTCATCCTCCATCGCGAAGAACACAAAAAAACCACCAGAATTTGAGGAGGGGTTGATCCATGTTCGTTTGGCTCGTATTCTCTACGTTAGAGTGGTATCAAGCAGATCAAGGGGGTGAATCAACGTGAGAGGAAAATTAAAAATGATTAATTGAAAACAAACCCCTACCTCGAAGATTTGTTGACGTAGATGAGGAGGAATGGATGGACATCGGTTCGTCGTCGTTGTAGATGTCCCTCATTGGAGGTGGCACGTTCTTTGTTAGAGAAGATGGCGCGTTATTCATTGGGAGAGAATGATCCCCCAAAGTTCTCCTTTTCACCAACGATTTTCCCAAACAAAAACAAGTGAGGAGCCAACACAAATATTAAGTTTATCAATTTAATTTGTTGGCACAAATGGAGTTGGCATAATTAATTGGCTCAATTATATGGGAGGAATCAATTAATGGGGATTTGATAGGTTTCCCCCCCATTAAGAGGGATTCAGGTGGTCCCCACAACCATATATTTAAATTTGGGGTTTTTCTTTCTCAGGTGGGCCCACCACGAATCATTCCAAAAGGAGATTATAAAAATAAAATAAAAGTTTATTTTATTTTTATTTATAAGAAAAAGAACAAAAAATAACTTTCACCCTCAAACTACTACGATCGAGGTGAAGGTTTCCTTAAGAGAATACTGGCACTAAGAGTTCAATATTGTCCTTAGATTTCAATTCTGAGAACCGGTTCAAAAGTTACAAAAAACCAGCTCACACATTTACTAAACGTACCTGAAAAAAGTTTAGAAATTCATTCTGGGTACCCCAGGCCTCGGAATCATGCACCATAGATTTTCACGGACTCATAAAATTCCATTATAATTTAAAAAAAATTACATGGAATTTATGGGTCTTTACAGTAGGTCTACTTGGCCGATGCTAGTAATTAGATGTTTATAAACCCCAGCCACGACCTCCACCTCGAGAAGTCTTACTGGTGATACTCCAACATTCTTTCTAACATAGCGCAACTGATCCAACCCCTAAAGTTAGAGATGGGGAAAATCCTATTCTATTGGAAGTAGATGTATAAGTCAGATATACTCCCCTAATGTGCCCCATATTTCCATAGGAAGAACACTTAATGGAATCTCTATCACCTTGATGCTCCATATTCCCCGACCATCTACTCTAATGGAATATAACAATGCTACTAGCATGGATGCTGTAGCCTCCGTTGCTCTGATGAGAAATCTCAAGGATACGCTTCCTACTACCAAGAGAACTACTTCCCTTCCTCCGCACTGAACCTCTATGCCTGGTTCTAATAGATTCTCTCAGGTTTTATTCAATGATAAGATCCCAATTGAAGATCTCAGAACAGGTAGTTCGAAAAATGATATTAACATAAGAGAGGATGACATATTTGACCCCATCATCGAAACACCTCACTCAAAATAACTCATCACTAGCTAGATGTGGTAAACAAAATTTCAACTCAGTGAAACACACTAGAATAGTCCATGATGGACATAACTCATTGCTCAAGGAGCATAAACTCCCTGGTTCATCTAGCTCTAATATTATGAGGAAGAAACTAATCATAGAAGGAAGTGTAAAAATCAGCCCAGACCATGCCCTGACGATGATCAACCTATGTAATCACACCCACCTAGGATTAGCCGAATCATAGAGAATATAGGTGGAAATATTAACCATCAGTTTTTTAGGAATCTCTAGATGCTCAAAGTAACAAATAAGTTTCTCTATCCATGACTAAATTGTAAGAGGACCTCCATACCAAAAAAATATAGATGGATGTTTTGATTAAAACTCAGGTGTCAGATTGTCCTTAGTAGGTGCATGTCATGGAGTTCCTTTCATGGATTGCATCAAACATAGAAAAATCTCTTGAAGATGAGCGTTAATTCCCAGATTAGGCATAGAAGGCGATGCCTCAAGTGGAATTCCTGGCAGCAAGACTGGTCGATTGGGGCGCACCATATTTAAAGCATGTTCATCACCACCCTCATAGCATATGACTCAATTATTTCACAGCATTATAACTCTATAAATTTTGAGAACTTGACTCAGAAAAATATTTTAGGCATATAGAAGCACCAAAAGAAGTAGATCATAGTTATAAAAGCTCACTACCCAAGGTACAACCCCAACTACCCACTTCAAAGTTTAGGGTATTGGTAAGTATTCAAGTTTAATTTACATGGTTTCTAGTAGGTGAAGCATCAATAAAACTTATACTCTTCATTTACTAGCAACCATTTCATTTTAGTATTCAATGCTTAAATTTTATGATTTTATTTCCTTATATACAAATATCAAGGTTATAATAAATGGACCATCATTCCAATATAATAAGTGGACCATACATTATATAACTGATAATGAAACCCATTTAATTCCATTAAACTCTATCTATTTTTAGCCTCAAAATGTAATAGGTTATATTTAATGGCTTAACTCAATTAATTACCCATTCCAATTAAGAAGGTCCCACACACCTTTCAAATTGAAATTGTTAGTTTCTCAATCATAGCCTAATCATAACTTATGGAATCAGGTATATATAGATGATTCGTGTGGAAACTCAATATTTATGATGACACCATCAACCTATATAGAAAAACACTATTTATATTGATTTTGAAACACTAAATGACTAATTACCTTATGCTTTAGAAGATGTTAGTAGCACTAGTATATATAACAACCAAGGATCACTCAAAAATTATTGGAACAATGGAAATGAAAGTCATGAAATGAACCTATATGGTATGGAATATGAATGACATGTGAATCCTAGGTTCCTAACATGATGTATGTAACAATGATCCTTATCATACTAGTAAAAGGTATAATATTCACAAATCATACCAAAACACCACACTCATATGCATCACTTAGTGGTGAAAGTATATCAATAATAATAAGAAAAATATAAAACAAGAATTTACCATTCCTAGAAAACTTGGTATGTAACCTGAATTTGGGTTAGATATGCCCAATAAAAACTTGTGATGAAGTTACTAAATATTTTTAACCACCTATTTAGATACCCAAAAAATAATAAAAAATAAATGAAAAATGCTATGACACCACTTTCTGACATCTGAACAGTGTTCTACTTGAGCATTCCATAAGCTGGTGGGTCTCATAGCCTCAACCATGCCTCCCCGTATGCCATAGGCAATTGACTAGCAGTGAGGTCCTAGGGTGTGTCCATGGGGAGACTATTCCCTCATGTCAGAGTGGAGCATAATGGATATAATAAGAATTAATGAGGAAACACATGATTTTAATGAATAAGAAGTGGAGAATAGAAATTAACACCCATAAATAATAATCAACCCATAAACCAAATAGTACAATATAGAAAATATTATAATGTAACATCAGGTCTCTATAAAGTAGGAAAACATGGATAAAAATATGTTGGAAATACATGCTATAAATAGGTATCCAAAAGGATCCATCAAATTTCCAGCATCCTGAGCACTAGATCATTTATTTTCTAAAAACATCCATTCTAAGAAATAAATCCAGATCATGTGTCCAAAGTAAGATTCCACCCATTATCAACACCTATATATGTATAATATACATGGATACCATCATCAGCCCGTATAAGGTGTGAGATAAATCTCTGTAGGCCACCACCAATGCAGTCTCTACAAATCTATTTTATGTAATATAAATTGAAATAACATGTGAGTATATATATAGAATTAAAATATAGTATATTAATATAAAAACCCCAATACTTGCTTCAGCCTTAGTTGGTGTTTTAGCATGTAATCATTTAATTAATTATGTTTCAGTTTATAATAAGTTCCAACCGTACTATATATGATATAGGTAAAGTAATAGGATCCAAGGTTTATCTAAGAAATCCTAAAATAATGATAATATAGTAATGGGATACTAGTTTATAACCAATCCATCCCATAGAAATGATAATAAAGGAGGATCCATGATAATAACCAAGGCACCCATAATATCTGTTGTCAAGCTAAATTGACAGTAAAATTCATTATAGAAAAGGTTCTGAGATTAATTCAAGGATCATCCCCCAAGGAATTTCACTATAATATATTATAACCAATTCCCATGATCTCTTCCAAGGTAAGAACAAGGTAATCATGTTTGGGACCAATGGGGTGAATCCATGGTGCCACATATTTGAGGTTTTCAAGATGGATCCAATGAAATTATCTGAGGAATACTACTATCCATAAGATAGTGAAGGGATACTTAGGAGTCATGTTGGAAATCTTCTAGTAGACAAAGACCATGTTCCAAGGTGGGTATCTCCCTTAGAAACTGGATCATTGAATCAGAGTGGAATTCTCTAATGCTTAGGGCATTCCCTTTGGGATCCAAGGAATTCTCATGTCTTACCACTCTTATAAAGATAAAAATATCTATGTTAAATAAGAACCTTATTCATATATCAAAATTTAATTAGGCAATGTAATAATCATTCCATTTAATAATTTATTAGGTTCATTCCATACATTTCATTAATGTGATAAGGTTTATTAAGGGGATCCAACCATCTAGAAATTTAATTAATTAATCATTTATTTGCTTCATTCCTTTACCTTTCATAACCATGGAAAAAAGTGCTAATGACATTCAACCAATTACCATTCATTAACTTTTTTCTGGGCCAAATTATATATTTAGATATAATTTCCTTCAATAAATTTATGATTAATTTATTAAATTGGAGAACTTATCTTATAAGGGTCAAGATATATATATATATATGTATGAAATACTTTTTATTAACCTTAAACATGTTAATTTATTAATTAAAACACTTAAATTATCAAGTTTAAGTCCAATCACACCTAAACAGTGTTGAAGTTAGAACCACATTAGCCACTAAAGCATAAACAATGTAATACCCTTATTGGGTTGTTCAGCATTGATGTCACGACCTCCTATGATGTGATGAACCTATATAGAAGGGGCTCTAGAATACAGTTACAATGATTAAATTCATGACATATGAATTTAATATTCAATTCCCATTAAAACCAACATGCACACAACACCAAAAATTTATGAAATGAAGAGACATTGAGGGATGAGTCATATACCACCTACCGTATACCAATAACACTATCCTTATCCAGTATTGGACCTTATTTTGGCATCGATCGGAAGAAAATTGGATGGATCAATGCCCTAAAATTAGGGAATATAATCCTATATCAAAATAACATCACTTAGGGAAAGGAAAATGAAGATTATAGATTATGGAGTGAATCAAATATCAACACGTTTCCAACATTGTATATAGATAAGAAATTATAGTCTGGATGTAATAACGATCGGAGGACCTAGTTTAGTGATTCAATGAATCTCAAATGGAAGACCTCCTCAGTGTGGAGAGAAATAATGAAATGTGGGTTTGGGAGAAATAAATGGGGTCAAATCCCTTTAAAAAAATTTATATCATTTACATGGTGTGTATATGTCTTAAACTTCATGCACTATTCAAGATTTCCCTTTTGGGGAATGTTCCTTGCACATCATGAATTGGCTAGCCCAGGCTAGTACACTTCATGTATTTACTACATGCCTGGTATTCCATGTACAAATTATGTACTTGTCTTAGAGTAGCCTTCAGTCCTTATAAAATTTCTTCCAAAAAAACACACTTAAGGTGTAGTTTCTGGGATGAAGCCAAATGAGAATCTCAACAAGGATTTCAACCAAAATGTATAATGATCCATACCTAAAGAAAAAGCGAGTTCTTATAATTTGTGAGTTACAAGGACATAACTATAAATTTATAGGGTCTATAAATTATTCAAAAGGTTGTTTTTATAATATCTCCCTTCTTCACCCTTAATTAGTTGTATCCAGACAAAAGGTATGCTATAGAGAAATACCCACCACACATAATTGACCGAACAAGTCATCTATATGTGGTAAGGGATAATTAGTCTTTTTATTGTTTTTTGAGTTCATTATTATGAATGTTTATGCGCATTGACCCATCATTCTTCTTAATGAATAGGGCTAGGGAATCCCATTGGGAATCACTCAGATGTATAAATCCATTTTTCTATTTATCTTGCAAGAAACTTTTCAGTTATTCTAATTCAATGGTGTCCATTCTATAAATATTCTTGGATAGAGTTTGAGATCCAAGTATAAGGTAAATTTATAACTCAACCTCTTGGTTAGGAGGAATACTTGTGAAATATATGGGGAATATGTATGTATAGTATCTCACGATAGACAAGTCTTCAAGCATGATTATCTCCTTAGTCTCAATCATTTGATCTATATATAATTTCTCATAAAGAAATAAAACCCACAATTTATAATATGATTATAAATGATATTCTTCCTCTAACTTACACTTTTACAAAATTAGAGGATAACTCAAGATTTTAAGAGTGTACTATCTCTCCTGACATTTGATGTTAGAATTATATAATTACAAACAAACCATTCCTTATATATCATTAGAATACACTAAAGAAAGTATAAAGTAATTTTTTCGATGATTGATTCTACAAACATTGAATGGAGAGGAGTTATTACTTGAAATACAATAATTACCCATTTTTCTTCTCTCAAATGTAACTCAACCTCCATGTTTTGAGGTGGTGTTTGAATAGTTCTATTAAAATTTCATGATGTTAATAAAGTGTATTGCCAATATTAAGAAGTATGTTCACTATTCTTGAATTAATGACCTACATACCTTTCACCACATCATTTTCATGATCCACCTCTACTATAGCGATATCATATAACCTTCCTTACTCTCTAGGACCTAGAGCTTTTTATCATTGATTTTTTTTTTAAAACCCTTTACTTAGAACATTTTCTTGTATTATTCTCATATTCCTTCTAGTTGAAACACTATAACATAGGCTAAGTGTTCATTTGAAATTTATTTTCTTTCATATATTTAGGGGGTTTATTCATCTCTCTTGAGAATCTATTAGCTTAATGACACTCTTTTCCACACATAAATATCTCCCGGTTCCATTGAGATAGTTTTTGGGATGATTATTCTAACAGTTTTTACATGTGAGAAGTTTAATTTTCTTTCCTCCATCATATTTATCTATTGGTCCTACAAAACTAAAATATATTATATTCTCTTTACCTCTCATCCCATGAGACCACTGAGAGTCTCCAATATCCATATCAACCTTAAGGGAATAATAGAAAATATATTCATAGCTGTAAAGCTCTTGAATCACCAAATATTTTCATAGAAACATATTGAATACACTAAATAAGTGGTACAACTTAAATCATGTATTGATAAGGAATATTGGGGTTTACCATTCAATCCTTGTGAATTTTTCCTCATATGTTCCTATATAATTACCTTTCTTTTCCTTCAACTAGAGGAAATATATCTCCATTTTTGGATGGTGAGTTTGTGGAAAATATTTATTAAAAAATAGTTTATTGAATCGTCCCATTCCATGGAATAAATATATTCTTTGTATTCACGTTCTTGATTACTATCCATGACTGATTGAATTACCCCTCCATGCGATAAATGGATAGTAAAACATTATATTATTCTAATCATTGGAGGATATTTAATATCTTCTCAATGGAGTTTATAAATTATTCTGAAATGAGGGGATTAAAAGATCCACTAATCGTTGGAGTCCTTTGTTACAAAAAGCACTAGACCACCACTTTCTCTTTCTTAAGAGAATATGGAATAACACACAATTCAAGTTACTTTTAATAACACAATTTAGATGAGACAATACTTCCATGCTGTTCCTAGGTCCCTATTAAATAAAGTTATCTATCACATTAGGTCTATCATCATATTTTCTATCATGTTTCTTATTGGAACAGTTCCTACTATTTTCCACCATTAAAAATGAAAAAAAGAGAATACTTAAAATAAAAATCCAATACTGACTTATGATATTTTTTGTTACAATCAAGGTTATTGATGGAAATGTTCCCTATTTGGTTTCTAACCTAACAATCTATTAAAGTGATTTGTAATGGTTCTTAAATAGTTTGTGAATTTTACAAAGAATATCCCCTGAGAGTATCCAACTAGGTGTGTACCCATAACTCTTTGTCATGAACCAGGTGATGACCGAGTTAATACCCAATGAACCCTTTTTAGGTTTATTACCCATTAGTACAACATTTCTAAAGCCAATTCCACATATATTATCTTGACAAGGATGAAATTTATTGGAAACCCATCACTCTATAATTCACCAAAATTTCATCATATATTTCTTTACTTAGAATTATCCTTAGGGTTCTCAGTAAATTATTATATTTATAGTCCCTAAAAATTTCTAGACCTTACTATGATACCAAATATAGTGTACCAAGCCCTTTTCACATATTGTTACATAAATTTCAATATAAAAATATAATAAATAAAACCCAAAGATCATGATCTCTAATATATTTGAAAGTATAGGTTCATAATATATCAAAAAAACCAAAAAACAATGTCTCTATTTTGTTCTCCATAATGAGATACTAAATCCTTTTGTGCTACTAGAATTACTTTGGATAACCTAAGGAATAAATAAAATAAATGGGTGAGAGATATATCCCAGTAAGCAAATAAAAACAATAATGAAGTATAACATATGATTCAAAATGAATAACATGGTATCATAAAAGAAAAGACTCTTCAATAGTATAAAACATGACATAATAATAAGTCAAGACTGAATTCTAAGACATGATCACAAAGTGGAAAAAGTCTCATCATAGATCTGGTTTACTCCCTAATCTCATACAAAACATTTAATGAGACCAAATCTTTACCCAATTCATTAGAGTGATATCTAAGTTCAACCATGATAAAAAATATATGAATATGTGTTCCACATAAGGAAATCAATCATAAGGAATAAACATAAGGATTACCCAAGGAAAGAAATTATTTGCATAACCATTTCATATAGAATAACCAAATGTTATATCATATTAATTTTAATGAAATAAGTGATTTAAGATTTATTTTAACTTCATGGTTATAGTTCAATATAAATTATGTCTATGTGTGAATATATAATAAAATAGGTTTAATTTATTATAAAACCATGAATCAATCCTAACGATAAAATTTTTTACATCCAATATCTCATGTATTTAATACCCAGATACATCACACAAACCTCATGTCTATATTATTTTAATTTATTTTTCAATTTATTTGGTACATTATTTTATATATCCACCCTGTAGATATATACATGGGAACTCTGAATGATTTATCTAATGAGATGTCACTTGTGAAGGATGTGGTTGCTATGTTGGTGTGACTATGGTTACTTTTCTTAAGAAATAGATCCATTGGTGTTATTATAACCTTTTGTTTCTTCCTCAATAGTTAGAACCACCCCGTGTTTTTTAATGAACATCATTATCCAAAAAAATTCCTTCATAGCATCTGATGTAGAGATATACTCTACCTCTATTCTCTAGTCCACCATGATGGCTTCTTTTAACTCATCCAAATAATAACTTCCCCTTTGAGGGAAAACATGACACTAGATTGAAATTTTATATCATCCTTTTTAGTATAGAATCTAGAATTAGTGTAACCCCTTAGAATAAGATCATGCTCACCACTAAAGAAAAATTACCTATCTACTCAAGTTATTAAGTATATTCTTGATAGAAATATTATGAATCTTATAAGAATTATATTTATATCAGCATATTATACTTAATGAATAAGCAACATTTTTTCATGTACATAACATGGGATTCGTGATAGATCCTTTGAAAAATCTATAAGAAATCATATCCATCCTTTCTAACAATTTAAAACGATAATGAACCTTTTTATGATCCACACTATACAATATTGATTAAGACCCCTTCATGAAGTTCTCCATGCTAAAAAATTTCATAAATTTTTGAATATATTTGTTTTGACTTAGTACAAACAACATATTTGATCTATATTTAAAGATATCCATATACAATATAGTGGATCCTTCCTTGTGTATTTTATCAAAAATAAATTTCCTAAAAACATGTTTATAGAACCCAAATTTGGGACATTCTTTTCGATAAGGAATACATTTTCCACATAAAATAACATTATTGTCACAATAATCCTATTAATAATTTTATATACACAATAATCATCTTCTTTATTGATGAAAAAAATTCTTTTATTTTATAATAAAACTGGATTGTCCAAATATATAAAGATTGCTTCCATCTATAAATGTACCTTTGAAACTTGAAAAGAATTACAAAATCATTGTTATTTTTAAAACCTTCATGTTGTATCATATAAACACCCTCAACTAAATTATAATAAAAGAGAGTATTTTTAAAATCAATTTTATATATATTATTAATATACTAGGCTGTTATAGACATCAATAATCAACTAGACTTTATCATCGCAATAAGTGAAAAGGCTTCTTTATAGTCAAGATGATATTTTTTTTATAAATTTTAACATCTAAAAGAGATTTACATATAGACACTCTATCATAGGTGATAGTTTTATTATATAAAATAAACTTTCACCATGTGGAACTCACCTATTCAAGTGTAATAACTAATTTATAAACATGGGTAGTGTACACGGATTCCATCTTAGATTTTATGTAATTTATCCACTTCACATAATCAGAACTCTCATTGTCATCTCGGTTTGATATAATATTATCATAAATAAAAATAACTTCATCATAATTTTATACAATAAATATACACATCTTTAGATTCTGATATGT
Organism: Viscum album; assembly: GCA_963277665.1. Classification (NCBI taxonomy): domain Eukaryota; kingdom Viridiplantae; phylum Streptophyta; class Magnoliopsida; order Santalales; family Viscaceae; genus Viscum; species Viscum album. The sequence continues at coordinate 859,165,165 of OY728134.1, read as the reverse complement.
CCCACAAAACCATCTTGGTACCTTTGTTATCCATGTTTCCTTTTCTCTGAAAAATCATTGTTAGATTGAATCAACTTCAATTTTAGGGCCACTTTCAGTTTGTTAGTTTTGATCCTCTCTAACTAGAACTTTACACCATATGAAACCTTAATTAATATAATCCTTCTCAATAAATACTCATGGTATATCCAGAAAGAAATTTATCAAAGTAGAATTATAAAAATAATATCCCATAGTCTCCTTAAGATAACAAAAAAGAAGCCTTTTTTATTTAGAGTTAAGCATTGTAGAAAAACAATATTTTATGTGTCTCTCATAACCCAAAACCCTCATAGAAGAAAATGTGGGAAATTTCCCACTCTATAACTTATGTGGGTTCTTTATCAAATCTTTATATATATTTTGGAAATGTATTAATTCCACAATTTCTAGAGAATATCCCAAGATTAAAATAGGGAGGTCAAACTAACTCATCATCAATAAAACCATGTCTAACATGGTATGCTTTGACTTCTTAGACACTGTATTGCACTATGTTGTTCCTCAACATGTTAGGGGATAAAATATTCCACAATATCTTAAAATAATTATTAAATTCATGGTTTATGTATTCACCACCTCTATCTAAGTGAATAATGTTATGATTTTTTATTAGTTGGTTATGTTCTTCAATTTCGAATACTTTGAAATTTTCAAAGGTTTAAACATACTTTCCATAAAAATAAAATAATTTTTTTGAATAAATTTATCAATAAAGTATATGAAGTAATTATACCCACCAATTTCTTGAGTACTCATTGATATATATTCATCAGTATGTATTTTATCTAACAGTCCAGTAGCCCTCCTACGATTTCCTGGAAAATGTGATTTGGGGATTATTCTTAATAAAAAAGTTCTGAATGTAAATAATGATTCATAATAAAATGTATTCCACAATAAATATCTAAATAGTCTTTGAATTAACTTCATATTTATATTTTTTGGGAAACAATGTTAATTATATGTGATTTTTTAATCAACCTCCACTATTTAATTCTAATTGTTATAAATAAGATAATCCACAAATAAAATGTATAAATGATACATAAAATTCAAAATGATAGTAAAAAATTTCATTCATATATACATAAAAAAATATTCTTAGTAATTAGTAAAAAACATTTTTCATTATAATAAGATATATAAATAAAATTTCTATTTATGGTTGGAATATAGTAACAATTTTCTAAATCGAGAACTATTATAATAGGTAGGAATATACCATAATTTCAATATTATAATGTTGAAACTCTTGAAACCTTTAGAACACATAGTTATACTTCACATTTTATAATTTTTTTGTTTGTCTATATCAAAATAAATGTGTGACACACACCAAATATCTGAAAACAAAGAGTCAAAATTGGAGAAATTTATTTTTAAACATTCATATCCATATGTAGAGAATGATTCTATTTGAGAACATTTCTAAACCATGGATACCTATCTACAATTACTTTATAGGTAATAAATATTATATATCTCAAAATTATAATCTTTTCATATGTCATAATCTACAACAAAGAAATATTTATAAGTGAGGATCATGTTTTATATCTCTACATTAATAAATTTCATTAAAACAAGTCCCAATAAAATTATGAAACCATATATCCATACCATTAAGGGGTTAATATATGTGTTTTAATAATATTTGGGACACTTTAAATTTATTCCATTACCTAGAAACTTAGGTAGGATATCCTTACAATCATTTTAAATATGAGTCTTGGATAGCTGAGTAGACAACCCTTTTCTGAATTTTATCATATTGTTAAAATCAACTTTATTCTTCTGATATAATAATCTTATTATGGTTCCTAGATAATTATAACATAAATGTTACTGTATAATATGAGAAAATAATTCTATTAGGGTTACCCATACCCTAAAATCCTTAAATAAGATAATCCCGAGGAACCAATCTTTAGCATGATCTAACTTTCTAGATGATTGATCTCTTTAATTGTGCTTGCTTGAGAAGTAATCTAAATCTTAATATTTTATGGGTTTTATTAGCATCACCATATTCATCATATATATATATATTAGTTATTAATATTTTATCTTACACGGTCTTTAAATATCATGTTATTCTTATTTCCATGATTCTGACAACTTTTCCTATAAATTAAATCATATAGAATATTCAAATCTCATAAAAAATTTATAAAAATGAATATTTAAAATTATAATTTTGAAAAATTATGAAAAACATAATTATTTAACATGAGATATAAATTTTTTTTAGTTTTTTTTCCATTAAAACCATTTTTGATATTGTCTAATGGCACACATATAAAGCATGTCCCCAAAGGACCCAATATGGTTAAATTTTTTTGGGAATTATTTTATAAGTAATTAAATTTTCCAAGACATTCACCATGAAATAATGATATCAAAATAATACATGTTTTATTTTCAAGGAACATCCTCAAACCAAAAAATTATAAAGTGCCACATGGTATCTTGGCCATTTAGTCAGACCAAGGACCATGGCTTGTCAAAGCCATTTTAGATTCAATTTTGGATCGAGAAGCCATTTTGGATCATTTGACTAACCATAAATTGAATAAAATTGGTGATACTAACTATCACCAATTTAGTCAGCAAGATGTATCACTCCATGGAATAGTTAATATTGAACAATATTATAGTGGTGTCAAAATTATGCTTTATTTTTCAGTTATAATAAAAATGGTCATTTCCACAAAAACTGACCATTTTCCCTATAATAAATTAACCAATGACCACATAGTGGTGATATAACTAAAACATTTTATTTAAAAAACCATTAAAACCATGATTTAATAGTGTGACCATACCTAGTACCTAGGAAAATTAAATTTTATATTTTTGAAGATAATCTTCATCTAGTAAATTCATTACTATCCTACAACCCAACACTAATAATGGATTTCATGGGATATCAATATATATTATATAAGTGGAAGAATGAATAAAATATATTCAATTATTTACTAGAAGAGGAATAGAAAATATTGAATAATTAAAATCATAAAATAGTATGACACTTTGCCTAAGATTTTGATCTTCATTAATGGTGAATTCGATCAAGTTCCCCCAACAACTACTAATTGATTATTACTTCTGAAGGTATATACTATTAATTGGAATCATTAAATGATTTTTAAGGTTCTCTTCCCTAAAATAGTGTGATAAAACCTCCTCTTTGAATAAAAATGTAGAGAATATAATCTGATAATGTTTTAGTTAGTAAAGAATCAACACTAATGGGAAAATTTTGGTCTACAAACAAGCCCACTATAAAAAAAAATTCAAAATTTTAAAGGACTAGGCTGAGCCAGCATGCAATTGGTTGCACATTACCCAAATTGGGTAGAACCAGGATCCCATATGAGGTGTAATGAACACCTTAGTTTCATGAACTTCGATCATGCACCTTATAACACATCACCTTAACATCGATTGCCTCAAACTTTAACCCATATGAAAATATGACCATTGATTAAACTAGAATCACCACCATAATTGATCCATCACTAGAGAAAAAACGTCTACCACCCTTTAATAGATCAAAAACACTATATAAGTGAAATAAAATCAAGAATAAAATCATTGAGACTACCATATCTACCTTATTTTGAGCCAGATCAATCCACCTCAAAGCACTTCCATTACATTGCAAAGGTAATGAAACCTCTTCAAATATAATATTGGACATAAAAAAAACAATTAAAAACAACTATTTCAACCCCTAAATATTGCAATATACATTAAACTTTAAATATTCATCCTTTCCAAATTATTATCTAAACCGCTTGAATGATGTAAAATTCTACATAGTCATCTAAAGTGTCATCAACATGCTTACTATGATGAGAAAACTACAATATTTTTCTTTCAAATAACTTACCATACAATTAGATTGGGGGGGGGAGAGATCTTATAACCATGTAGTGTAACCACGAAGTAGGAAGAATAGGAATGAACATCGAGCTATATGTATGAAATAGAGACTAGAATATAAAAAAACCTAAGAGCAGTCTAAAACCAACCAACAATTTATAACCACATGCGATAACTGAATACGCTACTAAAATCTCAATCATCAAAATAATGATCCACCTGGACCAATATCACAATGGGAAAAATTTAGTTCTTGAAAATATGGGAAGGAAACAAGGGAAAAGAAGGTGTCTTGTTAGCCCTTTGATAAAAATCCATTAATGTAGAAACCATCACTATAATCAAAGATAACATTTGATTAGCCGAGGAACCCCAAAAAAACCATGGGAAGATTAAAAATTGAACAAAAACACAACCACACCCATCCATTTGTGAGGTCCTGTGTGATAATAATGATTGAAACAAAAGAGGTAGAGTAAAAAATATTCCTATGAAAATAGGAGAAAATATAAATGGATGACCCAAAGAGTATAATGAAAGAGTAAATGAGAGAAAATGAAATAAATAATACCAAGAATATAAGAAATAAAAATCTATCAACCAAAAAATATTGAAAGTGGGTATTTAAGAAGTTTTAAATAAGGTAACAATGTTATATTCATGACATAGTGTTTTAGGAGGAAACCCTAGTAGATGTATGAGATGAGATCAATAGAGAGAGAGAGAGAGAGTGGAGTTGGAGTGGTCAAAAGTATACAGGGTCATCATTGGAGTGATTCTTCAAGAAACAATATGATTAAAAAATTCTGGGAAATTAGAAGTTTATTGTATTAAAGTGAATTCTATCACATTATAGTGGAAAAGAAACTATTTCCTTATTTATATATTAAGAAAAATTATTATGATGAATTAAAAAATTTGGGCAGAGTGTTAATTAATGTTTTTTATAAAACTTCTAGTTCATCATGAGGAAGAAAATATTCTATCATTTTGTGAATTTGGTCATGGTAAATAGAGAATGATTTTTTATATGGAAGAGGAAAATACCAAAGTGGTATTCTATATTGATTGAAAACAGGTTTTTGTCAAGGTTTCATGATGAGAAATAAAGTTAGGTAGAGCATCACATAATGGTTTATATTTTATGGTCATGGTCTTGGATTGTGGATATCATATTTTTTCAAAACAAGTGATTGTTAGGATCTTGGTTGAAATATAATAATAAACATGAATAATAAAAAAACATGGTGATTTCTTATAGGACATGGTTTTAAAAACTGAAGTAGTAGTTTTAGATTAGTTAGTGTGGTTGAAGAAAAACAATACCATGGTTAACTTTAAAACATAATGTTTTATACAGAAATAAAGTTTTGAATAGCTTTGATGATGAGGAATTTTGCATACCACATGGTCAAATCAAACTCAAATCTCAACATCTCTTTCCTACATCAAAGGTGATGTGACATTTGATAAAGATATAAAGGCACACCATAAGAAAAAGAAGATTTAATACTGATCTAACACAATACTAAATGATTTAAAAAATCTATTAAAAACCATCATAGATTGATATATCAGAAATAATTTTAAATCATTTTAAACCAATGAAATTTTTTTAATGAATTTTTTAAATAATTTAATATTTTGCTTATTTCTTATTTTATTTATTTATTTATTGTTTATGGTTTATTATTATCAATTTAATTATTATTTATACTTAATCCTTTAGTCCACCAAGGATTACACCAATTACAACCCAACCCTACCTACCCCACACATCCCCTGTCCTACTCCACCTAAGACAACATTATGTCCCTATATATTTTTATCAATAATGGGTTTAACACTCTAAAATTATAATTTAAGAACATTATATTTAATAGCAAGTATGAAACACAATACCATGCGTTGCAAGGAATGTAAATTCCCTAGACTTTATGATATATTTGATATTATAAATAAATCTATTTTATATATTTTCACAAATACAACAAATAGTTTTCATGTATTACATAAAAGAATGAATTTGTTCGATAGATTGTGTTACATTCAAGATTGATTTTTACTGAGATACAATTGAACTTATTATTTAACAAGGAAGTTACTTCCTAGAAATTATGTTAAATAGAATGAATATGGCTTAATTTATTTCGTTTACTCACATTTATAAAATTATATTAGATTCATATAAAATAATTTAGATAAAAATAACTCCACTTTTACGCTTAAAAAAATTTTATTTTTCAAAAAAGTCGATTTTACCACCTTTTAATGGCGAAAATACTTTAAAACAAAATTTTGTACCTATTATAAATTTTATTTTTCAAGATATATTTTATTTTTGAATGAATAATTTCAGAATTATCTATATGTGAGTTTTTTTTATTTTTTTGATAAGTTTCATTTGTTGATGAGTAGTGAAAAATACAGGATTTTAGTTGAAAACTATCTTTTATTTTATATAATTATTAATGTTAAATTACAATTTAATTTTTTTTAAATTCAAAATAGATGAATTATAAAAATATTAATACAATTTGGGTAATTGGAATCACTTTTATATTGAATTTATATATAGGAACTAAGTGAAACTCTTAACATCTTCATTTAAAAAAACAGCATTATCGCAACATCTATGGGATTAGATTAAAATTTAATTTTTCCACTTAAGTTAATCAAATTTAGAAAAATGTATATAAATAGTTAGAATCATTATATTATTTATATTTTAATATGTTCATCTTAATTTTTGACCATAATAAATAGTGAAAGTAGTTAAAATTAATTAAAGTGATTACGGTAAAAATGAGTTTATTTTGTGGTTAAACATCAATATTAGGGGCCAAATAACCTAGAAAATTATCTAAAATCCATTTAATGGTCATATTTAAACCCAAAAAACCTTAGGATCTATTTTTAGGATTTAGTGGGATACAATTCCATGAATCTGGCCTATATAATAAGTCAAGTAAGGAAAAATACAAAAAAAGGAACTTTACTTTTGTTTAACACTTATAAAGCCTAAAGATGTGAAAAAACATCATGTTTTCAGTTTTAAATATTATTTTAAAGGTTAAATGACTTTTAAATTATGATATTTTTTTAAATTTTTTATAGTTGATATAATAACATTAAATTCTTAACAAATGCTAATGCATGGATTATTGAGTTCATAATAATATAAAATAAATGATGCTAAAAACATTAAAAATAAAATAAATTTAATGAATTATTATGTTAGATTATTTTTTAGAGGAATATAACATGTTAAAAATATTTTAAATTAAATTATTTTAATTCAAATATTATTTTTATCTTTTTAAATTGATATAAAATTAATAATGTTAAAATTTTCTTTAATGTTATCTAATAATAAATGATATTTTATTAAATAATTTAAAATTACTAAAAATCATATATTATGCCAAGGTATTCATGTGTTAATAAATGTAAATTATTTTCCATTCATGGACCAATTTATTTTTTATAATTAATATATTGAACCACAAATAGCAAAAACTTTGTTAGTGTAGCCAGTGTTAAAATATCATTTTTGCGCATTTCGTACGCTTATATTGAATTAATTTCCAGTGAATATGGGATTTATATATTAAAATTATATTTAATATTTTATAATAAGTTTGGGTAGAGATTTTCTAATTATTATCACTTTAATTTATTTTTAATATGTGAATTACATATGTTAGAAAACTAGTCACCAAAATGAAAAACCAAAATGAAAAAGGAAACTTAAAGACTAAGGAAACAAATTATAAAAATGATTTTATTTTTCTATGGAATGAGTGTGGATAGACTATAATTACAATTTAATACATTTTTTACAATTTTTTAGCATATTATATAAGGGATTCCCCCCAATAGTGTTTACCTTCTTACATTTGCAAGAATACCACTCCTCCTCCAATATAAAAAGGCATTCACTCTCTCCCTTTCTGATATCATTATGGACACTTTGTCTCATTCAAACCCTACCAAAAAAAACTACTAAAATCTCTCCCCTAATATTTTAATCCTAGTATTTGGTATAAATCCAACCAAATAAGTCTTTTGATATAAACCGAAAGGAGTTACCAAAAAAATAAGTAACATTCTTCAATGACTAATTTTGTTTTATTTCATTATTCAATACTAAAATTATTATTATATATTGATTATATAATAACCTCAGTGTACTAAATATAATGATATGTCTTTATCATAATGGTATTAAATACAATTACACACACTTCCTTCAAATGGGATATGCAATCATCGTTCTTGTGTACGACTGTCAACCGCCTCATAAACCAACGTCTTTCGATCATCCATGACTAACTTTAAAGGATTAAAATAATGATGTACTTATAGGTTATAGATGATATAGATGATTTTTCTAATGTATTTATACTTCTTTAGTTACTTTATAACACACACCTTCATGATTTCCATTTTTTGGGAATACGATAACATCATTTGTGGATGTGTTAACTACTGCCTCCACAGAACGATGCAATCCATTCATGATTTACATTGAATATATAAATGATTATTTTAATAAATATATGTGATATATATAATACAAATATAATTATTAAATTATAATAAATTTATATAACATTTAATTTTCATTCTTTTAATATGACAAGAAAATGAAAACATAGTTTATCCGTACGTACGACCTACCATCTTCATGAACATTGCATTTTATTTATATCTCATAATTTTTTCGATTATTAAAAATAAATATATAATAAATATATATGATATTTAAATCATTATTTTAATTCTCGATATGATAAAATCATTGCCTATGTAATAGGAACACAAAATAACAAGTCAAAATAAGCTCAAAAAATAGGGCAATTAACACATGAAACAATGAAAATAAATAAATATTATTAGTGATCAGGTTATAATATGTTATAAAAAGGCTATAAATGATATCATAGATATTAATATGGTTCTATTTCTATTTAATAACATGTTTTAAAAAATTATAGATGAGTTTAAACAATGTTCACCAAAAGATAACACAATGTAAGGGATTTCCATCTCACTTTTTTACATCTATGAGATAAATGTCATATGCACCACTTTATTCATTTTTGGGGTGTATCTATTGACAACTTTGATATATTATATCATGAATTATTTTATTATCAGGATATTTAAATTCTTTATTTGATTATATTTACTTTTGGGTCTTCCAATTCAGATGTTACCACAATTTTAAGGGGATTTCTAGTCAAACTTATTTTGTGAGAATATATTACATATTGACCACTAATTTATTTTCTGTAGTGTATATATACACTATATAATGATATTATAAGTTTCATTTAATGTTAATCCTTCATGGTGCTTATGATTCAGATATTTCGAAGTGATATAGGACACTTTGGAATATTTAAGTATTATTTTTCTTAATAATGTTTTTAATGATCTTTTAATGGAATTTCTATTCATAAAAAACAAAAAAACCTTATTCATAATCAAATGGGTATAAGTCATATTGATACTATTATTATTCTTCCTCAGGATGGTTTATGATTATTTTTATAAAGTATATTATTTACATTCACTTCCTTGATTCATTTTTTCAGTGTCCTTGAAATGTTAACTATACAATAAATTTCCCCTAAATATCCACATTATTTATCATGGATATGATTATTGTCTAAATTTTATACCATTTTTACATATAATGTTTAATTTGGATGTTATTTTATTAACTGGGGAAATATTGATAAGTCCATATCCATTACTCAATATAGATATTTTATTATTTATGAAGTAAATTAACTATTCAATAATAAGTAATAATTTGGACTCTTATGACATGGGTTGAGGACATGTTAATGCAAGCCCCTTGATGAATCGGTAAGTTTCATGAAACGAACTATATATGATTTTAATTAAGGCCCTACCCATATATTAGATTCCCTCCACAAAGCCTTGACAATATTAAATTCTTGGCATAAATTTTTGATAGTGTTAGATTCAGGGAATGAAGCCTTAATAGTACTATATTCTTGGAATAGAGACTAGACTATATTAGATTTTTGGAATGAAGCGTTGATGATAAGTTTTAGATGTCCATAATTAGAAATCCCATCATTTTGAATCCAGTTATTGATATTATTTGCGATTTTTAGATTATTTAGAATATCTATGGTTAAGTTCCATGCCCATGTTATTATTTATATTACAATATTCGATAAATTTTTATTCATTCCATATTTATTATGCTCTATCCAATTATTTAATGATGTTTGTGCTCAATTATTTACCTTTACATATTGATTATGATAAATTGATTCATTATTGCTTCTTCTCTACTTAACCCCTACTAAGAATTTGAGATAACAATTATTTTTTCCCTTTCCACAGGATTCCACGAAGTATGCAAATAATGATATGCAAGGACATAATAGATGGAATAGAGGTATTATCAAAAATATTATTTTGTTTTTTTTCTATTCATTTTTAATATAGGACTCATGTATATATCTACTTTACCAAGACTAATAAACTATTCAGTATTTGGGGTCATGATTTCCTTCTATCTTATGCTAATGAAATGGTAGTAGTCATAGTCTCTAGGATGATGGGGTCGTGGTCTATATTTTTGGTATTAGAGAAAGTTTTAGAGATACCATAGTAACTAGATATAGAAAAACATAGATTTGGGATGATAAACGTAAGATATAATTTTAGTATTAACATAGAAGAACATATGTATTCATTATCTTAAGATTAGTGGATACCGTTAGAGAATTATAAGATTAAGGTTGATCATAATTTTAGATTTTAGAACATTTCTTTTTTAGGTTTTATGTAATTATATTCTTCCAAGATTAAGGACATTTTGGATTAAATTTATATTAGTAGAAACCATTTTCATAGTAAATGTTTTAGTGGAAAATTTATTTGATGAATATTGTATTTACATTTTAGAGACATGTGTTTAAAGGCATTTGTAACCATTTGTGTTATTATGATAATTAATGACATTTTATAATAGTCAAATAATATTATCTAGCCTTTTAGAAAAAAATATGTTGTGCTGAAAACCATAGGGAAAAGAATATTTAATGATTAACCATATTTCCAAGATGTCCATCATATTTATGGGAACTTTATAAGAATTATATAGCTTATAAAAAAAGAAATCCTGCATACAAGGTGGCAACCCATTTCATTTTGCAAGGAGGGGTGGCTTAAACAGTTGATTGAATGATGATAATGGTATCGCGTCTACAACTAACCTACGTGATGTATTATTTAATATATCATTGTTTTTAGAAAAATAATTCAAAGAATAAATATCAATGATGAACTGGTGGTATTATATTTGATGTGTAGCGATTAATTAGTAATATTGTATAAATTGTGATGACCATATTAGTTTTGGAAAATATTTAGAGACATATGGAAAGACTTGTCACTCTTTTATGGATCTTACGATCCGTTAAAAGTGAATTTTAATGCTTCAAGCATAAAAAAAACACCTTTGGGATCTTCATTTATTGAAGTAATGGATGAATAGGAAATTGATTGACACAAAATGAGATGATGAAATTGTGACTATAGAAATATATCTAGTAAGTATATTTCTATATATTATTAACCATAAAATAATTACTCAACATTATAAAAATTATATTGAAATAAAATGTTTTCTTAATAGCATAATTTTTGTTAAACCAATAATATTTTAAACCATCACAGATTTATGGTTTTGAGGCCCTAAACATTCTATTGATAATTCAATTTTTTTTGTGATCAATTACCTCATTAAATCTATATATATATTTATGCCTTTTCTTGAGGTCCATATCTTCACTTCTCACATTTGTTCTCTTATATAAGAACCTAGTTATTCAACCTTTATAATTACCTTTCTATCTTTTTAAAAGGTTATTTTATTAACCCTTTAATGTAGTGTGATTTCAAAAGTAGTATTTTAAAATAGAAAACCCTTGATTATGAAGATCAACATTAAATTGTGAGGATATAATTTAATAATGTGGGGAGAATGTAGCACCCTCGAATTCTAAATTAACGACATTGTATTTAATAGTTTTTATGACACACAACACCAAGGGTAGAAAGGAATATAAAGTACAAAGAATTTACAATTTATTTAATATTTTAAATAAATACACACTATTGATTTTAATGAACAAACCAATGATTTATCATACATTACATGGAATACTGACTTTGTTCGATAGTTTTCATTACACCAAAGGCCATGTTTTACTAAACTGAAATTAATATTATTACATAATATGACAGTTATCATTTAGCTATTATATTATAGAGTATAAACATGACTAAATATATTATGCTTACACACATTAATATATTGTTTTTAAAATCATCCATAATAATTGATATAATAATAAATCTAGTTTTATGCTCAAAATTTGTATTTTTTAAAAAATATAATTTTGTCACTTTTTAATGTGAAACCTACATTAAAACTATGCTTTGACCATTTAATAATTATTATATGTCAAAATAATATTAATTATTGAATTTTTAGTGACAGAATTATCTTATGGTGAATTGTTGGTATGTTTTTTCAGAAGTTTAATTTTCTGATAAATAGTAAAAAATAATACATTTTCATTGGAAGCTAACTTTTAGTTTAAAGAATTATTATGGTTAAATTATATTTAAAATTGATTTTAAAGTTAAAATAGATTAATTATACATCTATTAATCCAATTTAGGTCATTATATCAATTTTTATATTGAATTTAGATATAAAAACATCATGAACTTTTGAATGTTTTCACTTTAAAAATCCACTTTCTCACCACATATGTGGGATTAGATTTTAATTTAATTTTCCCCCTAAGAAAATTTAATTTGAAAAAATGGATATACATATTTGGAATAAGTATATTATTTTAGTTTATTTAGTGGTTAAACATTAATCTTGGTGGACAAATGACATTGAAACTTATCCAAAACCTATTTTATTGAAATATTTAAAAAATTACTTTATTATCCTCTTTTTTATGAGTTTTGGGACACTATTGTTGATGTCCTCCCACTAAAAGAGAATCGCTGTTTAGCGGCAGTTTTTTTTCATTTAGCGACCGATTAAACCGCCGCTAAATGGTTTGGCGACAGTTTCTGTAAAACGCCGCCTAATACGACGTCTCCAATATATTAGCGGCAGTTATTTCTATTTTGCGGCAGTTTATGGAAAGCGTCGTAGCTACCACATTTCGTGGCGGTTTTACTAAGTTTAGCAACAGTTTTTACAGGCTCTGGACATCAGTTTATTCTGGGCAGTTATAACCACCATGAAAAAACTCAAATCCAGCGGACGTAAAACAGCTGCTGAAGTCACCAGAACCACCGCGGAATGAGCACCTACGATGCGACTATGTAGTGGCGGTTAAAACCGCCGTGAAACATAATTTTTTTTACATTTCGCGGTGGTTATCACCATTTAGCGGCGGTTTAAACTGCCTCCAATGTACATTTAGTGGCAGTTTAAACCACCACAAAAAGATGACTAGAATTTTTTTTCTTCCGCTGCACCACTTCCCAGAAAGACAAATCAAACCAGAAATATCATATTGTACATACCAACTAATAACAAGAAACATCAACCTAGGAAATCTGTATAGAATAAATTGAAAAAAATAAGTAAACATTGACATGCTATATAAGAATGAACCATATTGTACATACCAACATACAACAAGAAACTTCAACCTAGGAAATCAGTATAGAATAAATTGAAAAAAATATGATAGAATAAACTATAAAACATAGGTCCATTATTTGAGTACTCTCCGAACATACATCTAGCCGATCATTCTTGATCCCCAATAATATATATCACTTGAAAATGAAACATTAGATCTAAATGTGTGTCGGTGTTCCCGTATAGGGAGTGAGCGTAAAACACAGTTAGATTTAGCATTTGTGGGCCTCCTACTTGGTTTAATACCCCAAATATACCATCACCACACACATTTATTATACCAGGTGTCTTAGAGAAGCTCGTGTGTTAGTCTCACTCAATACTTTATTGTGCACTTTTATGTAACACAACTAATCTTCTACTAACTTATTTCTTAAAAAAATCACGATACACAAAAACATTATGTTATATTTGATCATAATTTAAAATAATTATCGAGATACATTATAGTAATCTCCTTCTAAACCTGGTTGGACGACTCTTAAATTCATTACACATGTCATTTCAACACAATTTTAATCTATGATGAATCATGTCACATTACCTTAAAATGCATGCCTTAAATTATATTGTATTTATTCCTCTTAACTAGGATATGATATATTCCCCTCTGAGGTTCAATCCAAACATCATGAAACATGCTATTATTGTTATGCAATAAGAATAATATGAATCAATTTTACAAAATACCATAGTTAAATACTCTATTAGTAGATTATTTATATAGTCCTTAATTTTAGATACCCCTCCTAGTATCACAATATCATATACACCTTCAAGTTGTATGCCCCAGCCTCTAAAGAATTCATCCATTATCATCATACCAACATATATGATATTGAAAACAATATATGGGTCCTCTAATAGTTGTAATACACAACCATACCTTCTCCAAATTAGTCATTGGAGACCAAGATGAAACTGAAATGGAAACTCATGATAAATTCAAACACTATCTATTTCTAGGTATCATTCACCAAGTTTTCCCCTTCACAAAAAGTTAAGATCCTTGAAATATTTCTATTTAAATTGAACATAAATGTTATGATATATCCCACTAATCATTAATAAACTTTGTGTGTTATGTGTTATTATTCTATTTATAGAGATTCATATGATGCTCATCGCATGGTCCTGATCCCAACAATGTAAACACCTACAACCTATTTGTATTACGAAATATTAATAATTTCCAAACTATGTGGCCATAAACAAATGAGTCATAAACATGTACTATATGTATGATTAACCTAAAAATAATATATTTTCATATCTAAACAGATTCAGAGAGATCATAGGAATAGGGGCAACTCATTAAACAATAGTATTTTGATATTATTCATTAAAAAAAATCATAAATCTATAAGGGAATCCAATAATTCAAATGATTCCACCCAAAGAATATTTGATGATCCCAAAATCTCACACCCTTTACCAATACCTATTTTGAAAAATCTATAGTATATGAATTACTAGTGAACACATTTCATTGTAATTTAGTTCTAAAAGGACATCCATACCAAATATTCATATACATGGAATCCCATTAGAGGTTCTCATCAAAAAATATATAACCTAATGTGAATCCATTAACATGGAATTGGATTGATAAACTATGAACTCTTACATTTGATGATGTATTGATGGGTTTCTTCATTGTGTTTACTTTTCAATACCTTCATCACATCCTTAAATTAAAATTGAATCACCAAATGCACCAATTATGTTGAAGACCAAAAACAAGCTGATAGTACCCATAAGGAACACAATGGTGAGGCATGAAAACAATTGTTATGTCATACAACAAACTCAATTTCTATGAATATATGTTACCCATAACCTGACATACATTGTCTCCTACCCTTATAAAATGAGTGCCTGATGGTTCACACCTTATTTCAGGAATACCATATAAATGGATCTATCCTGACATTATATGACACTCCTGGTAATCTATAGCGAATAATGCCCCACATGTTTCCCAACTAAAAATATTCTATGGCAAAACCATTGGTCCATAATTTCACATCCAACCTTTTTGTATCCTTTCAATAGATCATGAGAACACGTTCTTCTCTTATCATATTGATTTGGATATATATGTCCACTATAATGTAGAAATCACCTTAGAACTTCATTATGAGTATCATGTTCACTATAGTCATTTTTATTAACATGTGACCTTGAGTACTCAAGAAGATATATAGGGTGTTTTCCCTATTGTCTATACTCAAGCATATAAAAGTTTATCCCACTGGGGATATCCAACCACTGACACTCAAGAGTATATTTATACCCCTACTAGTTTAAACACCCTTGAGGGCCATTAGAATATCCAGATAATATACTAGGGATGGTTACAATTCTCTAATATCTAAAAGTATCAGAATCTATCCTAAGTGGCGTTTGTGACTATAAAATTACAAATGAAAACATAACCCACATGGGTTGGGGAATTTTTTATCATTTTTTCCTCATGGTTATCTCTAGTATCATTCATCCTATGGGATCACACCCAAATTAATGATATCCATCTTACAATGTAAATATGTGTTTCCTATTGGTGGTAACACATTAGTATATTTCTTCAATGTTAACCCAATTTAAGTTGGGAAACATGATTCTATTGAGTATGAAACAGGTGTGGATGAATCCACTACCCCCTCACTACTAAAAAATAGTAAAACCATCTCAACATAAGAGAATATTACTTAGTTCAAATTCAAAATAGTATAACATGTGAAATGACCCAATTTGTTCAACACATCAATAATGGGTTTAACTCCTAGTCATCCAAAATCTTGACTACCAATTCAAACACAGGCCTAAATGGAATGATGTATACCACAATCGAGAAATCAGGACATAAAAAGAAACATCATAAATCAATAAAACGCATAAAAGTAAATGTGAGAAATCAAGGAAATTTACGGACATGAAAATGTTTGGTGGAAACTATGTGCCACAAATGATACATATACAAACCATCTGTTCCCATATTTTTTCAACACATGAACAATACAACTACTCATGGCCTGATGATGCATCACACCCTCGCCACCTTCATCACCACTTTCTGCTATCACCTGTAAGAACATTATATTGAAAATTAAATACGGTTGCATATTTATATTAAAACATAAAACCAATGAATGTTAGAAAACTAAATAATTTTGATTTTTTTTGATTTACCTGTATACCACAAGTCGATGCACTACCACTGGGGAAATATCTGCTCATATGATGACGTATTTCAGTCAACTCTTTCTGCAAAATAGATATCTGACCCCCTGTTGGTGAACTTTGATTCATAGAGAAACAATATCTTTCTGAGAATCTCCAGGTATGGGCTGACTAAATCCAGAAGTAGATGAAACTACCATCCCCAGTGGCTTACTAAAAACCTTAGATGGTACGGGTCCCAAACCCATCTCGCACACTCTACCAGGATGCTCTTTCCAAAGGACTTTAGCAACCAGGTCATCCTGGGAGATTGAGCAGGACTGCGCATGATTGGTATCCTATAGTTCTTTAATTTTTACCTCCAAATAAAATACCAATATATATTAACACGGTAAAAACTAATAATAATTTATTACAATAAAAAATTTACTTCATACCCCAACTTCTTTAGCAGGCTTATTAACAAAACTTCCATCCGATTTCTCGTGAACATCCAATCACAGTTCAGTTCGGGATGATTCGTGCCCTAAACTCTGGAACTTCATTAAGAAAAGATAAATAAAAAAATTAATATATTAAACAGATAATAATGTCTTATTAATATTTAAACTAATTAAAAGATTACCAATGTCATTCGGCTTCTAGAAAATCTTTTTGAGCCTACAGTGTGAGGGATGACTTGCTTAGCCCGGTTTGAAGCATTATTTCTTGAGATATCCTGTAATAAATAAAATGAAATTTAATAGTAATTTATTAAATGTCATTTCCTCTTCATATACATGTATAAATGTAAAATGAGGATAATATAATAATATATATTTCAATACCATCCGCTTCTCATCACGATGTATGTCAACAAAAACATTCCACTGTTCTTTCGGTACCCCACTGGGTAGCTTCTCATACATTTATTGCACAGTCAATGAGGTATCATTGACATCACACCACAATATCCTTTTTAAATATTTCCATTTCTTACCTAGATTTTTCATCGTCCACTTCCATGCTATCACATCAGCTACTATAAAGTGGAAGAACATCTGTATACAGAAATTCATTTTGAACATATTAGTAACATGACATTCAATTAAACCATAATGTAGTAAATTAACCTTTATTTTAGAATCAGAAACTTCATTTTTATAGCTTTGAGGCATATGTCTCCAATCATAATATGAAATAGGAAGGGAAATGGGCTCCGCTGCCAGCTGGCCTAGAATCTGGACAAGTAACCCCGCGACGTCATCTGTCAAGACCCCATAAGAATCAAATGGTACGACTATATTTTCGCCAGTCATATTCCAAACATCTGATCTTTTTTTGTTTTTATCCATGATTTTACTTTTTTCATATTCAATGAGAAAACAATTAGTATAAACAAAATGCAATAAATTTTTTTCATTAAAATTTTTAACTATGAAAGTGACACTCCAGTACGCCCGTGATGAACTGGAATGGGCATGTTGCTGCCCCACTACTGAGGCTCCTGAAGGGGGAGTAGATGAATCACCCTCTAATGGGACATCCAAAGATGGTGTGAGAGATGGTGCATGGGGAGATGGTGCAAGAGTGTAGGCAGCTGGTGCCTCAGATGTCGTGGGGAGGGAGCCAGATGGATCGTTATCTGTCGCGAAACTAGATGAAATAGTATACCTCTTCTTCCTTGGAATTCCTGTCATTTAATCAAATAAAATTAAGATCAGACTATATATTTCAAAAAAATTATACAGAAAAAAAATTAAAAATTATAATATATGCCTAGTATTAACAAACAAAATATATATAACAATGATAATGAATGACTTTAGAAATGAAACAAGTGGTTGCTGAATACATAAATAATTGTACATACAATCATTTTCCCCTTCAATCATGTTGGTTTGCTACTCCATTGCTTCATCCACTTCATTCATCCTTTCTAGACTAATATTTTCAATATCATGATTGACAAATAATTGTAACGCCTCGACCTGAGTTACCCAGAGTCGGTGTATTATTTTAATACATTGGTATGATAACAAGGAATAGAGCCCCGAATGACCGATCGGTTTAGCAGTCTTGGAAAATAAATTAAATACATGAATGTTACATTACAATTCATAACATACAAAACAACATATATAATCCTTTATGAATTCCATTATCCCCTTGTCTTAACCCTGCATATCAATCAAAATAAACTTTATGGAATCCTGGGGAAAAATAAAACATAGAAAGGGGTGAGCTGAGATGCTCAGTAAGGATAATAATATAGCAGAAACTTTCATAAATAAACATAAACATTTAAGGTAATATATAACTAAAACAAAATCCTTTTAAACTTGAACTTCAGCATAATATGTCAAAGATAAAATGAAATAATGCCATTTACTTATTCACATGGATATTATACTAGTCGAATAATCACATGCAATATCAATAACCACTTTCATAACGATGGAATGCATAATGCCAGACTATCATAACCACGTAGCCAAGGCCTCGTGCCAAGACTACAAATAAGATTTTGTCAAGGCCTCTTGCCAAGAAACTAGTTTGTCTCATGAGACCTACCGATGCATCGAGGAGCTATAGGTGGGCTCCACCCGTCACTTACTAAGTCCAATGCATTCCTCATATGAAAAGGTCTAAACATAACATAAACATTCATATTAAAACTAGCATACGAAATGTCAAATCATTACACATAAACCATGAATGGTATAAAAATAACACATCCATATTCAAACATATCACAAAACCTTCAACACAATCTGGAAGATTTATATCATGGTAAATCAACTTCAAAACAAGTTTGAAATCCATTAAAGGATTTTGGCATTGATGAAAATGATTTGTAAAACTATTTGAGAGAAATACCCATTTTTCATGAAAACATTTAAAAGTAACACAATTTGGAAAAGAATTCATTTAAATAAATTTTTGAATCAAAGTGTCCCAAGCCACTTTGAATCTTTTGAAAGGAATTAACATTTTAAAAACATTCTTGTCCATATAAATATATCCTTAAAAAACATTTTGAAGACATGGACATAAATGAGAAAGATTTAGAAGAATAAATATTTAAAACATTTTAAATGATGTTTTAGTAAAAATTCCCTTAAAATAATCCCTTTGAAAACTCTTCCATAAAACATGGACATGGATAATAAATATGTCCTAGTAGATACTTACGTAAAAACAACCTCAGATAATAAAGAGATTGTGAAATTAACACTTACCAATTTGGTAACTTACGAAACATACACCCCATGAAAGAGGTATCATACAATGAAGATGTAAAAACACATAAATTAAAGTGTATTACACAAATAATACAATTATGGGTAGTATATACACCACACAAAAGTTAATAGTGGCAATATGGCATGAATCTCACACGAATAAGGAGTGAGATGAAAAACCATTACCTTGCACTTTCCTTTAGTCGAGTGTACGTTTATCCTCCTGTATGAGGACTATAGTATGTTATTAAATTATACTAGAACCATTTTAAAATTTATGATATGATACATTAATCATTTATGACTTTATACTACCCATTTAATAATAATTTCCATGTTATATTAATAATTCGGGTAATAATCGCTTTCATTATCATACGCGTTTTAACTTGTTACTCTTGATTGTATCACTTAGATCATGATTTAAATACTTCCATAATATAAAACATGATTTATTTATCATATATATTTAGAATATAAAAATTTATAATAGAAATATATATGAAATGGAAAACACCGTTTATGGAGACGGTAGTCCGTACGTACGCATAAACGATGTTTCCGTTTTCATATAGTATTGAACGGAAGTAAGTGAATAAGATATATGTATGTACATAAATAATTATATATATAAATATATATATCTCTAGTAGCATTATTATTTCATATATTACATACTTATTAGTAATATATATTTTTTATAATCGTCGATGAATGGTGAACTTGGAAATGAATCTCATCACGTCGTGGAGACGGTAATCCGTATGTACACACGAGCGAAAGTATCATTCTTTTGATATTAATATAATATTTAATTAGATGGTATATAATATATACATAATCCTTATCATGTTATATTTATTATTTACATCAAATACACATCATTATTATACCCATCCAAATAATAATGTATTGAATAACAATTACACCACGACGTGGAGACGGTAAGCCGTACGTACGCACGTATGGTGACATGTAATTCAAAGGGTGGATAGAATAATGAATTTAGTTGTACCATAATTATAATAACATCAAATTATACAGAATATAATAGAGTTATTATTTTATAATGGAAACAACAAAGAAAAAGGAAGTGGAAGAAGAAAGGATCTTTAAAGAGGGTGGTGAAATCATTACCTCTTCTTCGGGTTCTTCCTTTTGATTTGATCAAAAGGGCTCCTTTGGTTGGTTTTATGATCAAACTAAGGCCTATAGGTTAAAGGTAAGATAGTTTAGAGGATATTTGGGCAGGGTTTGGCCGAGTAAAATGGCTTAGAAGGTGTGAATTAGAGAGAAGGGGAGTGCCCTTTTATAAGAGGGGTGAGGGGCACCTTAGGAAAAACTTAAAATATTATTTTATAATCAATTCATATTCGGTTTTTAATGGCTCAAAAGTGGATTATTTAAAGTCTAAGGTGGGTATAGGTAGAAAAAAACTGAACAAATAGGTTTTAGAAAAGTTTAGGTTACCATTTTAACCTTATCATTTAGATTTATCTCTAGGTTAAATAATTTAACTTTTACCTTGTCTTCTTGTATTCTTACACTATATGGTTAATAAACTTATTATATACTACCAATAGAACCCCAATTGGTTCATTAATGTCATATATATTATTATATTAGTCTTTTTTACGAACCTTATATTTTTAGGAGCATTATATCAATTAATAATATAATATTTGTTTTAAAACCAATTTGATGTTAATTTTGACACTATATGGTATTTGTTTTTTGTTAAAATAATAACAAAATCATTACTTAAAAAAATACATTTAATGAATCCTAAAATGTCATATTCACCTAGAAAATTCTGGGATGTCATAAAAACTTTGAATTTATATTTATTTTAATATTTATAATACCATTTATTTGATTCTTTCATGAATAAGGTAATTACTACATCATCATTGTGTCATAAATAAATTTATTTATATAATGTATAAAAATTATAAATAAAATACCATTATGTAGGATATATTTTTATCTTTCTAATAAATATTTATAATCGAATTTAACTTATGTAAAACCCTATATTAAAAATGTTTTATTTATTAAACTTTGATTTTAACTCTTTTAACTCTTCTTTGAATTAAATAATAATAAATGTCATAATCTAACCCAAATGGTCCTAAATGATAATATTTTATTCCTAATGTTGTTTTTGGTTGAGATACACTTGTACAATAGAATTAGGACATGTGTTAGGGTAATATTAATATCATTTGTATCCCCAATTACCCTATTTACTTTAAACCGTGGTAAATAAAAGTAAAAAGTTACTATTCACCAAAAATTATTTTTATCTTATTGAACCACATTTTACTCATTGATATTAACCATGTATCTCAGATTTTCAAAATTCTACTCACAGAAGTGGTAAAATTATGATTTATGTAAATTTCCAAATTCTCCTAGGAGGTGGGTAAAAGACGGTGAAAAGTTCAATAAAATTTTTATATATCTAAAATTATTCTAAACTAACTTCAATGAATTAAATTGAGCTTATAAAGGTATTATTTATCTATTTTTACCTTAATTAAATTTAAATAAAATAAATAATTATTTAAATAAAAATTCAGTTTTAAACTATAACTTAGTATTTTTCACTATTCATAAAAAATTGAATGTTTTCAGAAAAATACCAAAAATTCGTCCTAAGCTATATTTGATAATATGAATTCAAAAATAATGTCTATATTACCAAATTAAAAACATATAAATTTCATTAATTAATTTAAAAATCAATTCCCCTTTTCAAAACAAATAGCCTATTTTTAAGAAATAATAACTATTAAAAGATCGACACTTGTTTATGTCTGGTTTAAATGTGGAATTACGTAAAATGACCAAAATTGTATTAAATGGTAAAAATATATTATAAATATACTTTAAAACCACTCAAATTCATAATTTATCACTACTAATTATTTCGATTAAAAAAATTTTTTTTAATTAAATTTTAATAATTTTCACTATTCATCAAAATATGAAAGTTATCCGAAAAGCACCAAAATTTCACCCTAAGCTAATTTCAATATTCCGAATCTAAAAATGAAGTCCATTTTGAAATATAAAATTTACAAAATTTCAAAAAGTGGGTATTACTATTCATAATGGCTAGTTTGATTGGTTGTGGTGTGTTATAACTCGAAGTTGCGTACACCACACGCTACTGTATTATTCAAAGTGAAGCGTACCGTGGAAGCATTGGGTGTTACATTCTACCCTCCTTCAATAAATTGCATCCTTGTAATTTGAAATTTTTCTTCAAAAATAAAAGGTTGAAAATAGGAAATATCTTTGTTGGAAAACCCACATCAGGAATTGGGTTAATAAAATTTAGTCTTAATAAGAGGAAAAGAGAAATGAAAGGGTCACAACCAAATTATGATCTCGATTAGGAGAACATTGGTGGAAATTAGAGACACGTAATTGGTGAAAAAACGTAAATATTTATATGGAGTGATTGAGTTCATCAATCACAAACAATTGTAGAATTGTGGGCCTCAAAGCCACAAATTTATGATGATTTAAAATACCATCGGTTCAAAAAAACGTAAGGTATTAGGATACCACATTTTTGGTTTTAAGATCCCTTCCCTAATGTTTAATAATTAATATATCCATAAAATAAGAGGAAATATATATATATATATATATATATACTTGACAAGTGGAGTTTCATCCTTCAACTAATTCCTACTACAAACTCATCTTTCACTCTAAAAGATTTAAAAAAAATATATATGTATATATATATTCTATTTATCCTAATCGTATAGGGTTCAAAAAATAATGAATTTATTATTCACATATAAGACCCTTTAAAAAAAACTACATTATTCAATCCAGGACATCACGTGGGCTAGTTGTAGGTGATACACCCTTGTCACCCTTCGATTGTGGGTTCAAGTCTTGCGGCCTTGCTGGATGTGACGGGTTTCCGCCCAACCTTCGGGTTGTCCTTTTTAAGGAAATCCAAAAATAATCTAAAACTAGACTTATACAAAGTACTTCTGCCCAAACTCACAGTCCAAAATTTATAAGGTAGGTAAACACAATGAAGATTTGTTTTTCACGTAATGGCATGTGAACACCTTCATCATGCATTCTTTTAGAATATGGTAACACCCTGAATTACCATATAAATTTATTGATTACATTCATTATCCGTTATTCCTTGTAGAATATTAGATATATTCTGTATATCCAAAAACTTTTAATATTACAACAAAGATTAAATAAAAAAACCATTAATCAGTGCCAAGGTAGTCAAGAATATCCAATATAATTCATCCAAATCAACCATCTCTTATTCCAAAATTACTACCTTAGTATCAAGACCATATTAAGGATTACATTTCCTTCAACCATGTATTTTCAAAAAAAAGTTTAACTTGCTGTTGAGTCACGTTTCATAGTTCCATAATATCTCAAATCCTCAATGAAATAGTACTGCAGTACAATCCTTATTTATCTCTAGAATTCATATAACAAGTACATCGTTGATACAACACTCAAACGAAATAATTATTTAATGAAAACATAAGAACACTATTCATTCTTCTTCATATGTGGTAGTATCAAAACTTTATTATTATCTAATAGCATAATTTGGTGTATACTCTGATGATTTGGACATTGGTTTGCGTAGTGTCCTAACTCCTTGAAGATGAAGCATTTTACATTTGAAAACTTTTTCATACCCTTAAAATCATGAACATAGTTTCCTTTTTCTCCACACATATAAAAAAACTCCCATTCCCTTGAATCATTTACCAAGGTGATTCATTCCACATTTATCACATATTGGAAAATCCTTCTTTCCCTTATTCCCTTTATCCATATTTCTTTCTACCATCCTTTTCTTCTCTGGCTTCCCTTCAAATCCATAGGATTCAAGGAGTTCTTTACTGATCTTTTGATACTATTTATTCATGTGATGATAATACCTGGGAGACTATTTCCTTTCTAAATGTCGTCTTAATACCATGAATGATATTACCCTTCTTACTCTTTGGATCATACGTATTTCTGGAGTTCTTATTCCTTCTACTGGGTGCCATTTCTAAATAATGGCATACACTAAGTCAGTTTATGAATCACAATTCATAATTCCAAACATGTAAAATACTTAACATAAA
The DNA here is from genome assembly GCA_963277665.1 of Viscum album. Taxonomy (NCBI): domain Eukaryota; kingdom Viridiplantae; phylum Streptophyta; class Magnoliopsida; order Santalales; family Viscaceae; genus Viscum; species Viscum album. The sequence goes on along the minus strand of OY728134.1, from coordinate 859,139,945 downwards.
TCAAATAGTTTATGGATATAATCCATAATCACAATTTTTTTTTCTTTGAGTAAGTATATACTCATAAGCCCTTCATAATGGTTTGTAAAGAAAATGAGAATTTTACTAATCCTATCCCCCATGAGTGTTGTAACCAAGAGTGCAGCAAGGCCCATTGTTGTGTACCAGTTTCTGTTCGAGTCTAGCTCAAAGCGGTGTTTTCAGGTTTTACCCCTAGGTACATCTGTGTCAGAGCCGCCTCTACCTGCTCGTATCCAGACATGGATGTATTGCTTGGAAAACTCACAAAATCTCTGCAATACCAAAATTCTAGGAAGTTCTTCTATACTGATCCTCAAAGTCTATCTTAGGGCGATGTGCTCTAATCAGAGTTTATCTAAATCTAGTTTCCAAGGTTATTGCAAAACTTCCTCTGATACCAAATGTAACGCCCCGACCCAAGTTACCCAGAGTTGGTGCATTATTTTAATACATTGGTATGATCACAAGGAATGAAGTCCCAAAGGACCGATTGGTTTAGCAGTCTTGGAAAATAGATTACATACATGAATGTTACATTACACTTCATAACATACAAAACAACATAAATAATCCTTTATGAACACCATTATTCCCTTGTCTTAACCCTGCATATCAATCACAATACACTTCTTGGAATCCTAGGGAAAAATAAAACATAGAAAGGGGTGAGATCAGATGATTATTAAGGATAATAATATAGCAGAAACTTTCATAAATAAACATAAACAATTAAGGAAATGTATAACGAAAACAAAAGCCTTTTAAACATGAACTTCAGCATAATATGGAAAAGATAAAATGATATAATGCCATTTATTTATTTATATGGATATTCTACTAGTCGAATTATCACATGCAATATCAATAACCACTTTCATAATGATGAAATGCATAATAGAAAACTATCATAACCACGTAGCCAAGGCCTTGTTCCAAGACTAAAATTAAGATTTTGTCAAGGCCTCGTGCCAAGACACTAGTTTGTCTCATGAGACCTACCGATGCATCGAGGAGCTATAGCGGGCTCCACCCATCTCTTACTAAGTCTAATGCATTCCTCATATGAAAAGGTCAAAACATAACATAAACATTTGTATTAAAACTAGCATATGAAATTTCAATACATTACCCATAAACCATGAATGGTATAAAAATAACACATCTATAGTCAAACATAGCACAAAACCTTCAATACAATATGGAAGATTTGTATCAAGATAAATCAACTTCAAAACAAGTTTAAAATCCATTAAAGGATTTTGACGTTGATGAAAATGATTTGTAAAACTATTTAAGAGAAATACTCCTTTTTCATGAATACATTTAAAAGTCACACAATTTGGAAAATAATTCATTTAAATACATTTTTGAATCAAAGTGTACCAGACCACTTTGAATCTTTTGAAAGTAATTAACATTTTAAAAACATTGATGTGCATATAAATAAATCCTCAAAAACCATTTTGAAGACATGGACATAAATGAGAATGATTTAGAAGAATAAATATTTGAAACATTTGAAATGATGTTTTAGTAAAAATTCCCTTAAAAGAATCCCTTTGAAAACTCTTTCATAAAACATGGACATGGATAATAAATATGTCCCAATAGATACTTATGTAAAAACAATCTCAGATAATAAAGAGATTGTGAAATTAACACTTGCCAATTTGGTAACTTACGAAACATACACCTTATGAAAGAGGTAACATGCAATTAATATGTAAATATATATAAATTAAAGTGTATTACACAAAGAATACAATTACGGTAAGTACATACACTACACAAATGGAAATAGTGGCAATATGGCATGAATCTCACTGGAATAAAGAGTGACATAAAAACCCCTTACCTTGCACTTTCCTTTAGTCGAGGGTACATTTAGCCTCCTGTATGAAGACTGTAGTATGTTATTAAATTATACCAGAACCATATTAATATTTATGATATCATACATTATTCATTTATGACTTTATACTACCCATTTAATAATAATTTCCATGTTATATTATTAATCCGGGTAATAATCGCTTTCATTATCGTACGTGTTTTAACTTGTTACTCTTGATTGTATCACTTAGATCATGATTTATATAATTCCAGAATATAAAAAATGATTTATTTTTCATATATATTTAGAATATAAAAATTTATAATATACGTACATATGAAATTGAAAGCACCATGTATGGAGATGGTAGTCCGTACGTACGCATAAATGCTGTTTCCGTTTTCATATAGCAATTAATAAAAGTAAGTGAATAAGATATATGTAAGTACATTAATACTTATATATATAAATATATATATCTCCAGTAGCATTATTATGTCATATATTACATACTTATTAGTAATATATATTTTTTATAATCGTCGATGAATGGTTAACTTGGAAATGAATCTCATCACGTCGTGGAGATGGTAATCCGTACGTACGCACGAGCGAAAATATAATTCTTTTGATATTAATATAATATATAATTTGATGGTATATAATATATAAAAAATCCTTATCATGTTATATTTATTATTTACATAAAATACACATCATAATTATACCCATCCAAATAATTATGTATTGAATAACAATTACACCACGACGTGGAGACGGTAAGCCGTACGTACGCACGTATGGTGACATGTCATTCAAAGGGTGGATGGAATAATGAATTTTTTTGTACCATTATTATAATAAAATCACAGTATATAGAATATACTGGAGTTAATATTTTATAATGGAAACAACAAAGAAAAAGTAAGTGGAAGAAGAAAGGAGCTTGAAAGAGGGTGGTGAAATCATTACCTCTTCTTCGGGATCTTCCTTTTGATTTGAGGTCCTCCCAACTAATCGGCCAATAGTAGGAAATATTTTGGAATTCTGATGTATTTGTGATTGAGTTGATGTGTCATCAAAATGTCCAACTTGATTAAATATTGTCTCAATATCATCCAAGTATCGAGAAAAAAAGGTAAGACACTCCTCACCCAAATAGCCTTTAGCAATAGATCCTTCTGGTTGAGCTTTATTTCTCTCATATGATTTAAAATTCCCAAGATATCTGTGAAATAAAATAAAAATAGTTATTCATTTAATTAAGTACCAAAATTTGTTTACTTGACTAAAAAACATATAAATAAAGTACCTCTAAATTGGATACATCCATCGATAATGAACATGGCCTCTTAATTTAGCTTCCTCAACCAAATGCACAGTTAAATGCATCGTTACAGTAAAAAATGACGGAGGAAAGACCATCTCCATTACACAAAGGGTCAATACAAACCTCTTCTGGAGGTTGTCAAGATGAAATGGATGTAGATATTTCTCACATAGTTGTCTAATAAATGTGCAAAATTGGAGTACAACAATACTAATTTTTCAGGTAATGATGTACGCAATGCCAATGGTTTGTAACAAAATATGTGAATCGTGACGTTTCAATCCATGCAACTTACGATTCTTCAAGTCAACACACCTTAAGATGTTACTTGAATACCCATCATATACCTTAACATTATTTAAAATTCTAAGGGATGTATCTTTATCCCTATTTTTCATTGCAAAAATTGTCAGAGGATACTTTTCATTCTCATCTGGCCAGAGATCGCGTTTTATGTTCATTGCTTGTAACTCTTTACGAGCATTGAGACGATCCTTCTACATTCCATGCTCATTAAACAATGTTAAAATCAAATTGTCCCAGACATTATTCTCAATATGCATCACATCAAGATTATGCCGCAAAAAATTAAATTCCCAATATAGAAGTTTGAAGAAGATACTTTTTTTCTTCAATTGTTGCCTTCTGATTTCGCTTGATGATGCACTTCAGACCCGTTTTACGCTATCATTCAAATGATGAACCTTCCCAAATTCTGTTTCAAAATTTTCAAGCTGTGTCAATATTTTAGAACCAGTTAACAACTTTGGAGGTGGTCTACGATCAATGGAACCATTAAATTTTGATCTGTTCAGCCAAAATCCATTAGATGCATCGAGAAATCTTCGATGACACAAGAAGCACCATTTTCTACTGTGAGGTAGCTGTTTGGGCTCAAAATCAAAGTTAAAAACGTGACAAGACAAACCCATGTAAGTGTTCCAACCAGATAAATTCCTAAGCCCATGGAAGTCACTAATGGTCCACATTAAAACAACATGCATTTTGAACATTGTTTTAGAAGAAGAATCAAATGTCTCTACACCGTTGCTCCATAGCTCCTGCAATTCTTCCATCAAAGGCTGCAAGTATACATCAATATCATTTCTAGGCATTTGTTTTCCAGGAATAATCATTGAAAAGATAAAATATTTTTGTTGTATACACATCCACGTAGGCTGATTATAAGGGATCAAAACAACTGGCCAAATGCTATAACTGGCACTCAAAGTCCCAAATGGATTGAATCCATCAACAACCAATCCCAAACGAAAATTCCTAGGATCAGCTGAGAAATCTAGATGTAATGAATCAAATGTCTTCCACGATTGGGAATCTCGTGGATGTCTCATTATCCCATCATTGTTATTATCTACAGAATGCCACTTCATGTATTCATCGGTTTTCGATGACATGAATAATCTTTGCAATCGAGGCTTCAATGGAAATTAACGCAAAAACTTTGTAGGTGTGTTTCTTTTCTTCTTCTCTATGAAATTATGTTCATTCAGACTTTCAACATCACCCTCTCCCTGCTATCTTGAAGAAGAACATTTCTTGCAATTCTGTCTACTTTAATCCTCTTCCCAATAAAGCATACAATCATTGGGACACGCATGTATTTTTGTATAATTCAGACCAAGCTTGTTAACAACTTTTTTCATATCATAAAAAGATTCAAGGATTTTTGCTTCAGGAAATGCATCACGAATCAATTCCAATATCATGGAAATTACCTTATTTGTAATTCCACATAGACATTTGATATGGTACAACTTTAGCAGAAATGAAAGATTTTAATATTTCAAACACCCACTATACGACTCTTGATTTCCATCATCAACTAAATCATGAACCTCATTTTCCTTAGTGAAGTTTTCTCTTACATTTGGCTCCACAAAATCAAGAGAAGGATCCAATGATATGTTACAATCTTGATCTGCCTATCTTAGAGTGTCAAAAACATCACTTGTCATGTTGAAATTTGTATCACCCTTTTCTGGTTGTTCTGATATGTTTTAATGATGATAGTGGTGTCTTGTAGTGCAGAATGCATCATTTATGAGGTTTTTCATTTCATTTTCCATTGTCAACGAACTTGGGACCTCATTCTGTGGATTAAAATCAGTGCTCCATCTCTCTGTAATGTTTGATTATCCATGCCAAATCCAACACGAATATTGACTAGGGAATTGCTTCATTATTAAATGTTCATAAACTTCATCTCACTTCAACTATGTTCTGAATTTACATTTAGGACATGGAAATTTTATTCTCCCTTCAATGGATCGATTAGGAACTGCAAAATCTAAAAACTCATTCAATCCCTTAACATACTGATGTGTGTTCCTCGGTAATGTGATTCAGATTTTATCCATTATATCACAATGTGCCTACACAATAATAAAAAAAATTAAAACACATAGTTATTATTAAATAGAGACAAATATTCATATATATGATAGTATAAGATTACAGAAACATAATATAATAAAGATGATCCCCTGAGTTATATATGAACTCTCTTTGGTGTATTCACATAGAAAAGAGTGGTGGTGTGAATTGAGGGTGATTCGGATCATATATGTGTTAGTGATCATGATTGGAGAATTATGGTTAAATGGGACGATCGAGGATCTGACCATCGATTTGAACTAAGAGTCATATTCAGACTTTGGTGTGGGCATTGAACATTTTTTTATTCCTTGAGTTTTGAGGAATCTTGGTCGGGATATAATAGCGCATTGGTGGGTGGGATTGAGTGCCTTTTGTATAATTCATCTAGAGAAGGAATTACTAGTGTTGTTTCATAAAAATTGATGTGGTAAGGTGGAGACCACATCAGAAATGGCGTTCAAGATGCGGCTGATGTGGTTTGGGGATCAAACGTGGGTATTTGAAGAATAGTTGATGTGTCTGGCCTTGGTGTTTGGAGTTTCATAGTAGAATCATGTTGGGAATTTGGAGATGAAATGTGGGGTGTTGGTAATATCATCCAGGAAAACATAATACTGAAAATGTCCCAAGAATCTCTTAAATTAACGAGGATCTTATTGGTATTACATCTATTGATAACAATTATCAAAAAAATTAAAAATCCATAGTACCAAAACAATTTAAATTAATGGTATAATTACTATCTAGTATTTCATTGGGTTGATAATGAATGAACGATCTAGTCACACGGTCCCAATAATTACCCTTATAAAAATTAAAACTAATAACCAGTTTGAATACAATCAAGAAAAATTCCATCATCCATCAGTATAATTACAGCAACCCATTCCTCAACCTAAATATTCTCCTGGGATAAACCTACTAGATCAACACATATTGTACCAATTCCACAACCATTACTTGTGAAATTGTGAAATAAAATGGAATACCTAAAATCAAATGTTTTATCCATAAAATCTCACTTAAAAAGCATAAAAAATTTAAGGAACATATACCTACTTAGGTTTTCCATTCCTCATCCTTTAGGGGATAATATTGTTACATTGAATCTTCTTTGGAAAAAATTAAAGTTGTGACTATATTATGGAGTAGGAAAACCATTAATAACCACAAACCAACTAGTCCCAAACTACTAAAGGGTTACAAATCCTAGGATAATTATTGGTAAAAAACCCATATATTCTAAGAATTATTATGAGGATACAAAGGAACCCACACCTCCCAAAACAATCCAGTCGGTTCCTTTATTAACTCAAATAATGAGGGGAAAACCAAACCCAAGATAGGAAAAAAATCAAGAGAGATATTATCTCTTGTTAAAATGAATATCTCCATTCATGATATAATAAAAAACATAAAACCACCTCGGATTACCTTACAAACTTGAGAACATTAAAAAGTACATTTCCTTATAAAAATTAATTTCTTTTGACTATTAATTTTAGAACTACCATCTAGGTAACCATGTATTCTATATTAAAGGAACTTTTTATCATTACATCAATGTTGAATTTGGGTAGAATTTTTTCTAAATCCCTATGTTATCTAGGAGCTATTTTTAACCTCATTCCATGTGTTTAATATTATTATTTAGGGATTGAGGAACTAAAATCCTTAATTACCACTGTACAACTCACTGATCATAGTGGTCAGTTAAATTATTGGATCTCAATATTTGTTTTGGTAAAGGTTATAAATTTCATTAACAATGACTTAATACACCATAAGTAATCATAACTAGAAAATATATAAACATCAATATCACAACCCATAAATTTAAAAATTTTAGAAAAAATCATACTACTCACCTAATTTCAAACCTTAGGGTTTTTATAGGTCACCGGGGTCATGGGGGGACGAGGGAAATGGGGTCAATGGGGTCGCGGTGTTGCCGGGGTCGCAGGGACGCCGGGGTCGCGGGGGGCCTGGGGAGCTAGGGGAAGCGGGGTCGCCGGGGTCACGGGGTCTCGGGGGGATGGGGTCGTAGGGGAAGTGGGGTCACAGGGTGCGGTCTGTGGTCGGGGTGGGGGGGGGGGGAAGGGTTGTGGCTGTAAAAAAACATGTTTTGTGGTGGTTTATTAAAAACCACCGGGAAACCATTTTTAAAAAAATTTTAGTGGCAGTTCCCAGAACTACCGCTAAACAACCGCCGCTAGACACAATTTTTGTTATAGTGTCCTCTCCCCTACAATAATTTCATATCTAGTTAGCCTTTATTCTTCCCTTTGAGAATGTATTTGTGGAATCTCTACCAAGGTGATTTCTTCCTCTTAGAGATCTAGGCCCCTATATCCTGTACCCCCTCCTTCCAAGTCCCCGTATAGTGCATCATCATATGATTCACAGATCCCCATTGATGAGATCCTACCTCAAGAACTAGTCCCTCCCAATGACTCCTCTTTGACGGAAGAGCTCAAATCCCTCTAGAAAATGGGAGTATGCTTTTAAGTATCCCAAGATTGTGATGTGAAATAAGTGACCCCATAGTTTCCATATGTCATTCTGATAGGGGATAAATCTCCCACACTGGACATTTTAACTCAACTAGAAACACTTACTTCATCTCAACCTACCAGAGTACATATGAGATAATGATTAAGACATATCTGGGAGTGGTCCTCCTATCAGTTGAAGGAGACCAATTTTCAAAGAGGTAAAGATAGGTTTCTAAAAACTCAATGACACCTATATTCATATAGAATTCCTATGTCCTAGGTACCTGGGTTAAATCAGATTACAGTTCTTTAGAATCAAGGGGGAACCTGGAATCTATTTTTTAAATTCCTAATCCCAAGAAAAGATCTTATAGAATATGTGAGTTTTCTCACATATTTAAAATTCATAAATTCTGGTAAGGTAATCCTAATAATCGACACATATGGATATTTTGGCATAGTAATATTTTAGTGGATCCGATACAGTTGGATGAGTATTTCTTCACTTTAAAAGTTAACATAGGAAACAACAACATGTCTGTTTCCTTTATCTATAGTAGTTATGATGCCCAAAAAAGAGTATCCTTATGGTAGGGTTTCTATGATTTTAATCTAAGAGACTCCCCATTGATTATTGGAGGGTACTTTAATGTAAAATATTACATGGATGAAGATAAATGTTGAGGGGTTTTCTATCAAAAGTACATTCTATATTTCATTCAATTCATGGCCGATAAGGGGATAATGGACTTTGGATACATTGACGATCGATTCACTTGGTACAATAATCAAAGAGGGGGTCGAAGATCCTGGATTCACCTTGATATGTCTTTGAATATTTTTCAGGCCATATCTACCTATCTCAATGCCTAGGTAAATCATCTTTTTCTAGGAATCCCTGATCATTCATCGCTTTTCATTTTCTTCTCTAGAAAACATGACGACTATGAATGATTAAACTTCTCCCACTAGTGGAATCAAATTCCAAGCTATCAACAGGTTGTTAGTAATTTGTGGAACCAACCTACTTAGGGATAAACATATACTAAGATTCACAAAAAAATTGATATGAATCAAATGTGACCTTCAGTTGTGGGTTACAGACCATCCACCTATCTTATATGGATTTGATACAATCAATAAGAAGATCGATTTTGATGGAATTCAGCCTCAATGATGACTAGAATGAAAGGTTTTCCAAATTAATCATTGGCAAAAAGGATATATGGAATATTTTATTCTTTTAAAAGAATGTATGGTGCAAGAGAACTTGATAATTAAATGGTTTCTTGAAGGTGATAGGAACACCACATATTTTCATGCATGCATCAGGGAGAAAAGAAACCTCATAGAACCCAATATTTTAGTGGAGGATGTCTATTATTATGAGGACCTGGATGTCTTTGGTGATATGGCCTAGTATTATTTCAAAAATCTACTTACAGGAACTAATACAAAAATTATTGAAGGTTACCTGAGTGGGAATGTTGGATTCCTTGATGTGATACCCAACACAATTTCGAGTCAGGATAATGTACACTTAGAAGCTGTACTATAAGGGAAATAAATTCATGAGTCCATGATGGGACTCCACCCTGAGAGTATCCTAGGATATGATAAATATTAGTGATCTTTTTATAGGGTGTCAAGGAATCTGGTTTAGAGCAACATGGTAAAGGATATCCAAGAATTCTTTCAAGGAGGAAGCCTACTACATGTATCCTATACAACCATATGAGTGATCATTCAAAAAATCAAGGATCTATCCTCCCTCCAGCATTATAGGACAGTGAGTATGTGTATTGTTTTGTACAAAATTGTTTTTTATCATCAATATTAGGTTATGTATACAACTTCCTATATGGATTTCTATAAGGAAACATGGGTTTATCAAAGGCCGATCAATATAGGGAGCCGTAGCCCAAGATTATGAAGTGGTTATTGATATTAACCTCATGGATCATTACTCAAACTTAGAAATCAATATTGATATGAATAAGTCCTATGATAGAATTGAATGTAGCTTTATCAACAAGGTGTTATCAGGTATGGTTTTCTCTTATTGGGCCTCCTATCTCATTTTCATCTACCTTAGTTCCTTGTGGATTGTTGTTTGTTTATGGGGACGATCCATGGACTCTTTAATGCTAATCATGGTTAGTAAAAAGGATATCACCTTTTCTGTATAATTTTTATCCTCACTCAAGATATCTTTAGTTTCCTTGTTAATAGGATCATGCTCAAGGAAGATATCCTTCCATATCAAATCAGGATGAACCACTGTTGTATATCTCACATTATGTTTGAAGATGACACGATATGTTTATGAATTCTAGTAAGAGATCGGTCATAGGAATTAATAGGGTCCTAAAATATAACTATAATTGAAGTGGAAGAAACTTCAGTAGGGTGAAGAGAATCCTCTTTATCTCTAATAGATGATTGGATAGGTGGATTACCTCCTTGTGCAACATCCTGGACATGCTGAGTGGATTATTTCTGATGGAGTATCTGGGCACCCCAATGTCTTCTTGAAGGCTGCAAATTTTTCACTTCTACTCCATCATGAGTAGGATCAAGGGATGTGTTATTAATTTTAAAAATTGATACAAACACTTTGGAGGTAGGATAGCATTGGTCAATAGTGTCCTCTGGGCGATTCCTATACATTCTCTTACAACCACCAAAGTCCCAAAGGGTGTAATAAATACTATTGATTGGATTAAAACCTGTTTTATATCGGATTCACACTTAGAAGAAAAACGTAATTGGGTTTACCTAGCCAGGATGACTAGGCCTATTCATAAAGGGGGCCCCAATGTGAGGAACCTATAAGACACTCTTCATTGCATACATGCAAAGATAGTGTGTGAGGCTTTAGAAGAGCACGCTCTTTGGGGAAAGGTCAGGTATTTTAGATGCATTGGAGCTAAAGGTATGATGAGTGAGAAATCATTCCCTTTATGGACTGAGAATTATACTCACACACCAATCTGATAGCCTCTTAACTGATGGATTAAGGGGGAAAGGTGATATAATCTTTTTGAACCACATTTGGGAAGGCTCAAATATTGGTTTCTCTGACTGTTTGGATCAAAAAATATCCACCATAGAGGCCGGTATGAAACCATTTTTTACAAGGTTCATCCTAGATAGGGTTAAAAAGGGGACTTTTGATTTCATTGAAATCAATAACTAACCCAAAAAATGGTTTTTTATGGCCTCAAAATTAGTGGAATTATCTATTTGGAAATTTCAAAGGGAGAAGATCACTTGGTACCACTCTGATATGTGGAGTGAGTCGCTGGGGTGCAATGTGTTCCCCATAAAGTATAATTTTCTAACATAGAGAATTAGAAACCATGTAGTACCTACCAATGACAACATTAAAATTATAGGCATCTCCATAGTCTCCTAGTTCATATGTTTTAAGGATAATTAGTAAGAAATCTTGAACCATCTATTTTTTTAAGGTAATTGGCAGAGCACAATATGGAGCTCTTTTGGAAACTTTATGACGTTATCTTATCTGGAGGTCCTTGTTGCAACCTTCTTGGATAGGTGGGTCAATGGTGGAGGTGATACAAGACCTGAAAGGGTGGATATGGAAATTGTGTTGAATACTGGATGCTGGTGTATATGAGAAGCAAGAAACAAGGCCTGACATGAAGAGTTTCCTACTATAGAGAGATCTCATATCATCACAATTAGAAGGTTGATAATTTATATGGTTAGATGTTTAAAGAAATGGTGTGATACCCCCACTCTCATACCACCACAAGTATTTATTCCTTCTTTTCAAGCCATGCACATTGGTTCGTTGGGCCACTAGGTCCGCTGGTACCCTCTCCTCATGGGTCTCAAGCCGAACATGGACAGATATTTAAGCCTAGGTGACTTGTGGGGTGGGGGGGGGGGTGACCATATGGGTTCTATTATACTGGCTTTCAGTGATCAATTTTTCTACAAACACTCTCTATAGGCTGAGGCCAAGGCTATGATCAGAGGCTCAATCTTAAGAAACCAAAGGAATATCGATCTATCAGAAGAGGAAACGAACTCTTTCATTTTTTGTAACTCTACATGAAATTGGTACTATCCCATGGCCAATTTTTTATATTATAATATTGTGTAAAAGTCTTATCAACAACAATATTCGTGTGCTCCACATTTGGAGAGAGGGAAACGAGGTTTCATACCATATTGAATCCATTACACTCCAAGGCGATGGTATCCAATGCTTCCCAAACTCAAAAAGTATTGAGGCTCAAAGGGGGGGACTTTTTAAGAGGGGATTCCATCAGGAATCACTACTTCGATACTCATTAACCATGTTCCCTAGTTTTTCTATCTTGTTTTTGGACTTTTCTACTGACTAAATAAAAAATTGAGATGCTATATCAGGATAAATGATATTTTATTAAATGACTTAAAATTAGTAAAAATTCAATATTCTTACAAGTGATTTGTAAGTGTTAAGTAATATCACATAAGATCTATTAATGGACCAATTGATATTTTATAACTAACAAATTGTTCCCTAAATAGTAAAAACTTTGATAGTGTAGTTAGTGTTAAAACAATGTTTTTGTGCCTTATGTACGCTTAAATTGAATTAATTTCTAGAAAATATGGGATTTTTATCTAATAAATTTTTGTAATATTTTATAATCATTTTTATTAATTTTCTAATGATTATCACTTTAATTTATTCTTAATGGATGTATTACATAGGTTAGAAAACTTGTTACCTAAATGAAACCCAAAAAAAAACATGAAGACTAAGGAACATAATGATGAAAATGCTTTTCATATTTTTTGATATGAGTGTGGATCAACCATACATCCACTTTGATCCATTATTTGTCCATTTTTTAAGCACATGAAGTAAGGGAGACCTCACAATAGTGTTTACCTTTTTATATTTACATGAATTCCACTACTCTTACACTATAAAAAGGAATTCCCTCTTCCCCTTCCTTAATCCTTTCAAGACACTTTGTGTTAGGCCCACAAGGTTAGATACCCTAAGAGGGTTTGTAAATCAGGGTATGAAAGATTAAAATAACCGCACCTATTGATCTTGTTTCTTTGTTAAACAAAACACTCTTCTCTCTCCTTCCCATTGCAGAATATAATGTAATCTTAAAGCAAGTGAAGGACAAAATAATTTTACATGGTTCACCCTCACTGGGCTATGTATAATAATCATACACTGATGATGTGTCGATGTACCAGATCTAATAAAAGTGCACAACTATTTACAATGTTTTGAGCAGACTCACTGCCTCACCTGGTTTACAACTTCTCACAATATAAAACCATGCTGATCTCTCAACTGAAGATAGATCACTTCTTATTTAGAAGATCCAATCATAGTTTAAAGAATTTTAGGTCCTTTAATTATCTCTAATGAATGAATCCTCCACTGTATATAGATGCTCTATTGAAGTTCAATTTTCATTCACTGATGAATACTACTTTACCACGGGTGTATTGGGAAATATTCCAACTATCGCGCAACCCAAGAATGATTGAAATGATTCTCCAAACCAAGTGCGCCAGTGTCACCAAACAACTTTTGTTGAACTCTATTATTTAACATAAACCTTAGGGAAATCACAACCTTTTAAGCCCAAACCAGTATTGGCGTGCATCAATCAACTGGCACACAACTTCTAAATATATTTATACCTGCGTACCTAAACCTCCACTTGCATGCCCAAACCTACTTGCATGAAGGGAGATATAATTCACTATAAGGGTTAAGGTTCATCCAAAATGGGGAGGGGTATCCCTCTATTTATAGGAATTTTGGTCACCCTAAGTCACGTGTGCATGTTTCCTCCCAGCGTGCAAGTCCAGCCGCATAAGCCTCTGTCGTTCAGTCACCTTCCGCGCCCAAACGAAAACATGGGAAAAACTCTTTCCTTTTACATATATATTTTTTTGTACCACCTCCAGATATTCCATTCCTTTGTTATGGTTATTTTTTTAACATTTATGGTCATCAAAATCTCAAGAACTTGATAATTCACCTTGAAATTCTTCCTTTTCAACAAATACAACCATCCCAAAAATGCTACAATGTTACGTTGAGGAATTTTTCCCCACAATATCCCCCATTGAGTTTGTTTACAACTCTTAGAAAAATGATTCTATACACTTTGATACCTCACCGAAGCTCCTTCCATCATATACCATTCTTTGCCTCTTGTGATTCCGAGAGCGACCAAATATTCAATCACCACATACTCTAAGCCCACATGAATAATGCTCAGTGTGAGAAACAAGAGTAGTATAAAAAGATCATTAATGAATCACTTCATTTTCGAAAATAATCATTGATACCATACTGATACATATAAACTTATTTCATCATAAACCTTAGCTTTGGTGTTATATAATCTTAGATCGATCAATTAAAGCATCGTCAGATTTTCTACTCCAACTCCTTCACTTCTCAACTCTTTTGATGTCCAAGCTAAGCTTTGAATGATCATGTCCAAAACCAAAGGATTCTACCACTATCGTGCTGATCCCCCTGTCTCCCTGCTCCACATGTCAGGATGAAAACACATATTATTACATTAGGGAAAAAATCATACCTCAAGGAGAGGGGGGGGGGGATTCCATATCCAAACCTTTTCAAGTGCGAGGAGTCAACTGGACTCCCAGAGCCAACCGATGCCTCTCAAAAGCATCCTTGGGTAAGGAAATTATCAGAATGTCCAAAAGCTGTAGCTCTATAGGCATATAATCCATCCTCATAATCCCTTTCCCCACCTTCTTGTTGAAAAAATGATACTTGATTTCAATGTGATTTTTCCTTGAGTGATATACTGGTTTTTTCTGTGGTTTATAGAACTCGAATTCTAACATTCAATTCCAATCATAGACTTCACTTCAATTCCCATTTAATCAAGATTTGTTTCGATCCATGATAACTATATACATTTTTGAGTTGTGGAAATATATGGATCTTCTGTGGTGCTTAATGAAATATAGTTTTTCTTCTTGATTAGCCAAGAAATACACAAACTACCACGATAAAAATCACCTCCCGATGTAGATTTCTCATCATCTGCCGATCCAACCCAATCTGCATCTGAATATCTGAAAATCTCTAGTCTTGTCACTATCTGGTATAATAATCTTCTAACAACCTACCTGTATTTTATTACATTAACTACAATTCCATTATCATCTTTTGATAATTTCATCCGATTTGAAAATGGAGTCTTCATATCATTGTAATTTTCTATTCTAAATCTTCTCAGAACCTCCTTGGCATATTTGGATTGAGAAATGAAAGTCCCATTTCTTCCTTGTGTCACCTGTAAGACAAGGAATAATGTGATCTCTTCAATCATTGAAATTTCAAACTCAATTTTTATGAATTCAGAAAACTATCTGCATTGAGCTATATCCGATCTGCCAAATATTATGTCATCGACATAAATTAGCACATCGCCCTTTGATTACTATCATTGTTTAAGTAGAGATTATAATCAACTCCAATATCGTCCTTTTAGTACTTTGAACTTTTGTTTTACTTTAATGTCTAGGAATAATCTAATTTTCTCTTGCCTTGTGACTAGTGAAAATGTCTCCTCAACATCTATACCCTCTATTTGGGAATATCGTTTTCACACTAGTCATGATTTTTTTTTTCAAATTAGTGTGCCATATATATTCATCTTTTTGAAAAAGACACATTTGTATCGATGAAACACTTATCTAATGGCCTGGAAACAATATCTGTTGTATGATTCTTCTTAATCTAGTCTATCTCTTTATTCATATCCTGAACCAAATTCTATTCTTCAGATGCATAAACAAAGTATTTAGGTTCAACCTGAGATAAGAGAGATATCTGCTGTAGTGACTTCATTCTTCTTATATGAACTAGCACTGTCTGATCACCAATGATATTCTTACAGTCAATTTCTGTTGGCATCATTGGCTTCTTTGTAGATACAAACAAGAATTATTCTTGTTCATCTCTAATATCTTCTTTTGAGTCAACATCTACTACTTCTACTCCCCCTATGTTACTTTCCTCTTCATCACTTTCATCAAGATAATGTTCACTATATGGTTTAGTTTTCTCTTTATTTTTCAAAAAAGTTACATCATTTCTCTCAACGACTTTTCCCATCAACTTATTAATGAATTTATAAGATTTACTTTTTTCTAAGTAGTTAAAGAATATCCCCTCATCTCCACATGACTCAAAGTTCCTATGTTTTTCTTTATTGAGAATGAAACACTTACTTAAAAAGATGTGAAATATTTTTAGCATTGTCTTCTTTTCGTACGATATCTCATAAAAAGTATTTAATTCCTTCAGACATAACTGAGAACTGTTCGAAATATAGATCGAGGTCAATATTGTTTCCATCAAAAATTTATCTAGTAGGTCTTTTTATATAAGCATAATTATGGTCATGTTGTTGATGATTTGATTTCTCTTTTAAACCAATTCATTCTGTTGGGGTGTTCTTACTTAAGAAACTTGATGCCTTATCCTGTTTTTTTGAGATAGTCTTCCACCTGAAAATTAGTGAGTTCTGTACCATTGTCAGCATGAAACATCAGAATTTTCTGGCCAATAATCCTTTCAAATTACCCACGATGTTGTTTTTAGGAAATTGAACACATAAGAATTATGGGGAATGAAAAATACTCATTCCATTCTACTATAATCATCAATGAACAGAACGTAATATCTCTTTCCATCAATGTCTCCTAGTGAGATAGGTCCACAAACATCATCATACACCAATGTGAGCACTCTTGTTCAATTATTTTCATTCACTTTTTACGTCTTTATGATGATATTCCACTATTGAAAATCATCACACGTATGTATACAATCATGTGATATCTTGGGGAGATATCTAGCTGTATAAAACTTTACCATATCTTCTAGGGAAGGTTGTGATAGATGACCAAGTAATTTATTCCATAACGTGTTTTCTTTCTATTTGGCTAGAAAGCGCATATCTTCATCTCCACTTATTAGTTATAGATTTTCCTTTGATATTTTTCCCTGTAGAACCACTGTACCTTATTATCCTTTTATGATACACATGTTCTTAGTAAACCTTATAGAATTCCCTTAGTCACATAGTTGACTAACTTTATGAAGATTGTGACTCACCCCTTCTACTACTAAGACATCAGGACATCTAATCTCTTTTCCCACAAACATGGCCTTCCATGAGCCAATAATCTTTAGGCCTTCATCATTTACAAACTTTAAAACTCCTTCTTTATCATACTCTATGACTATTACAAGATCCTTATTACCTGTCACGTGGGATGTGAAACCACTGTCAAGGACCCATACACTAGAACATTATGATGCTTTAAGGGTAATTTTTGTAACCACTGCCTTCTATTATATTTTATTCTTAATCCATATTTTTGTCTTCACATTCGACATAGATTGAGAATCTTCATATTTTTCAGAGTATGATGGACAGATTCATTTTTAAAGATGGAAAATCTATTTTTCATTTTCTACTCACCTAATGGTTTATTGATATGCTATTTGGGAATAGTTTGGATCAACTTTAGAACATTCCTCTGTATGCCCCATGTACAGTATCTGGACATATTTCAAAATCATCCACACCAAAAATAATGTCCCTCGAAAGATATTCTAGAGTATAGATATATTTTGGGATTCCACTGTTTCTCTTGTGCACTTCAGTATATTTTAGATATGAAACACACATTTTGTGAGTGCCCCATATTTCTACAAAAATAGCACCTAATATAGGGTTCATTCCTACCTGTAAGTTCTACACCAATTGGTCTCCCTTGGGTTATTCGAATTTTATAATTATTCTTCATACCCAAATCCACCTTTAGTCTAAGAATGGGTGATTTTGGTATAACTTCAATTTTCATAACATTTTGTTTTTAGTCAAGCCCCATATCAGCCATAACATCTAAGCATAATCAATGCTTCTTTTCTGCATAACCACTATGCTCCACTTTCATCCTATCAGTTTTATGATTGATATTATTTCCTGATGTCACAATAGGAGTTAAAAGCGTTTCTTTCTCTCTAACATTCTTCCACAAATAAAAAACCTCTCCTTATAGTTCTTAGTTATGATTGATTTGATCTTTCATTGTGTCATTAAGTCCATCGATCATGCTTTTTAATAAACCTTGATTTTATACTCACTAACCAATTCTGAGTTATTTGGTGCTGATGACTTGAGGTTCTCAGTTTCTTTCATCACCTTAGAGTTCTTTTCTTCGTTATGCTGCATTTAGATTTTCGTGTCATGAACTACTTTGTTTGATTTATTTGTTTTCCCTCTCAAACCATATATTTCTTCAAGAGAATCCTCAAAATCAGATTTCATATCAACTCTCCCTTCAAATTATTATTCTTCATTAATATCAGTTTTTCTCTTTTTTGAGTACTTCTAATAACTTCCACCATCGCATTTTCTCTACGATATTTGCAGTTTTCTATATATTCAACCTCCTCAACCTCAGACTCACTTGAACTATCACGTTCTTGTGAAAGAACATTCCTCTTCTTAAATAAATTTCTCTTCATCTGTTTCTTACCTTTCACATATGCTGAAGGGTTCTTCTTGGGAATTTCAACATCATACTCATCATGTTCTTATAACTTCTTGGGGAACCTTCTGGAAAGATGACCAATCTTTCCACATAAAAAACATGCAAGTGGAAGTTTACCTTTGAAATTTTCTTTTTCCTCTTTGTAGGTTTGAGGAAAGGAATGACATCACCTCATCCATCTCTTCATTTTACTAACAATCTTCAATGGTAATCTTCTTCATAGACTTGACTACCACCTCTTTAAATTTACCGTTTTTGACAACATTTTTATCATCATCTCTCATTTCACATGAAACATGGATGTTATGCTGGTTATCTAATTTCAACTATTTTAGGTATTTATCTTCAAAAATTGAAACTTTTGGATTGTTCCAAGGTGGATGTTTCCTCAAGATGCACTTCTGAATCATCATGTCTTCAATAACTTCTACAATACCTTGAAAGTCTTCCACAATGATATTTACCCTGTCAAAGAGCTTCTCAATAGACTTATTTGGGTTCATTCTCATATATTCATACTTGTTCCATAGAACTTGTAGATTTTTCTCTCTGACCTTTCTACCTCCTTTATATATATTCAATAGATTTTCACACATATCATGTGATTTTTTTCACCACACCACCTTCATATAGATTTAATTGGGTAGGGCTCCCCCTAAAGCATTGATTCCATTACTATTATCATCCAGTTCCTTTCGTTTAGCCTATGATAATGCACCACAGTTGATGTCGGCTGAGATACCATTCATCTCTGCTGTAAACACATCCATTCCCAAAGATCAGAAGTAGTGTTGCATCTGATTCTTCCTAAACTTAAAGTTATTACCATAGAAGATTGGAATCCATTAATGACTGGTGACCTCCATTGAGAGAGAAACATTGATATCAACCTTTCCCTATGATACCAATTGTTAGGTCCACTAGGTTAGATACACTGAGAGGTGGATAAATCAGGTTATGACAGGTTAAAACAACTTCCTCAATTGATCTTGTTTCATTGCCAACCAAAACTCTCTTCTCTCTTCTTCCCGTTGTAGAGTATGAACTAATATTAAAGCAAGAACAAGAAACACCAATTTTTCATGGTTAACCCACACTGCGATATATCCACGTAGCATACAATGATGATGTTCTGATGTACTAAATCCACTAAAAGCAGACTACTGTTTACAAAGTTCGGAGCAGACTCACCATCCCTCCTAGTTTACAACCACTCACAATATGAAATCTCCCTACTATCTTAACTGAATAAGGCTAATTGATTCTTCATAATATCCACTATCTGTTTGAAGACTTGTAGGTCCTTTAATTATCTCTAATGAATACATCATATAATGTATATAGATGCTCTGTTGAAGTCCAATTTTCACTCATAGATTAACACAACTTTACCACGAGTGTACTGGGAAATCTTCCGACTTTTGGGAAACCCTAGAATGACTGATGAACTTCTCCAATCATAGGGTGAAAGTTTCTCTAAAATTTTTGCATGACACCCCCTTCTATAAATCAAAACCTGGGCGACACACACCCTTCTAGTCCCAAACCAATATTGTCTTGCAACTATCAACTGGCACACAACTCTTGAATATCTTTATACTTGCGTGCCCAAACCCCCACTTGATCTCCCAAACCTATTTATGCGACTGGAGATCAAATTCTATCTAAGTGTTGAGATTCATCCAAAATGAGGTGGGTTATCCCTCTATTTATATTTATTTTTGGCACCCTGAGTGCCGCATATAAGTTTCCCCTCGGCGCGCAAGTCCAGCCGCCTGAGCCTCTGTCGCCCTAGTCACCTTGCGTACAAAAACCAAAACATGGGACCCCATGTTTCATTTTCCATATTTTGATGTTTTGGTATTTAAAAACATATATCTCACAACTTTCAATGACTCCATGAAACTAGCACACATGTCCCTTTTCCAAAATCACTTTTCTCCATTTGTCGATTTTGAGACAAAACAATTGGCAAACACTAGAAAAAAATGTCTCCTTGAATCTGTTCTTTTGTACCACCTCTAGATCTTCCATTACATTGTGATAGTTATTTTTCAACATGGATTTCCATCAACATATCTAGAACTTGACAATTCTCCATTAAATCCTGCTTTGTCAACAAACACAACCAACCTAAAAATGCTGCAATGTTACATTGATATATTCTCTCTCAACACATTATCTCATCCAAACCCTACCCAAATAAGCTCCCAACATCCATAATACCATACTAGAAGAATCTATTTGTGAATTAAGCCAACCAAATGAGCCTTATGGTATAAACCAAAAGGAGTTACCCAAAAAAGATGTAACACTCTTCAAATAGTACTTTTGTTTTATTTCTTTTTTCACCACATTAATTATTATTTTATTATAATTATATAAAAAAATAAGTATCATAAATATAATGAAAATAATTTATATTAGTGGTTATGAACTAAAATTTCACACACTTCTAGTAAATGGGATACACAATCGTTGTTTATGTGTATAGAAGACTACCACCTTGTGAACCAATTTCATTCATTCTTCCTTTTCTACCGTTAAAGGTTGGTAATAACGATGGATATATAGTTTATATATAATATTTATAATGTATTTATTCTAATTTAATTATTTATATCACATTCCTTCTTGCTCTCCATTTTATGGGAATATGATAACATTTTCTTTGGATGTTTGGACAACCGCCTCCTCAGAGCAAAGCAATTCATTCATGCAATAAAAGGAATGTATAAAAGATAATTTTAATAAAAATTTGTGATATATATCATAAAAATATTATACATGTATTATAATATAGATATATACTATTTAATTTTCATTCTTTTAATATTAAAATAACATGAAAAAAAATTCATGCATATGTACAACCTACCGTCTCCATGAATGGTGCATTTCATTTATATCTCTAAGTTATATGGATTATAATAAATAAGTAAATAATAAATATATATGAAATTTAAATCATGGTTTAAATTATGGTTATGATAAAATCATGATCAATGTAATAGGAACAGGAATATAAAAAGTCATAACATAGTAAAAAACAAGGTAATTGACACCAAAAACAATAAAAATAATGAAAGATTGTTAATGAATGTGTTAAAATATGTTATAAAAGGAATATATATGATATAATAGATATTAATATGGTTCTAGTTTAAGCTAATATCTTTTTTTAACCATTATATATGTGTTTAAATAATGTTCACCAAATGGAAACACAAGGTAATGGATTTCCCTCTCACCTTTTTTACATATGGGAGATACATTTCATATTCAACACTTGTTTCTTTTTTGTGGTGTCTATACTACCCATTTTTAATTTTTTAATCATTAATTATTTTATATTCATTGTTTTTAATATTATATTTTATTATTATTACTTTTTGGACTTCCAATTCAGATGTTACCCCAATTATAAGGGGGTTTCTAGTCTCAATTTCATTTCTATGAGACTCATTACATATTCACAACTTGTTTCTTTAATTTGGTGTATATGCTACACTATGAAATTTTTTATCATGAATTTCCTTGTTCTCATGATATTATATGTTTTATTTAATTTTATTCATTTATGAGTCTTATGGTTGAAATGTTTTAAAGTGGCATGGGACACTTTGGAATGTTTAATGATTATTTTCCACATGAACATTTTAATATTATTTGAATGGTATATCTATTATTAAATTATAACAAACCTTATTATTAATATAATGGGTATACCTTGTATTTATACCATCCTTATTATTCCTATGAATATTTTATGATTATGTTGACCAAGGATAATATTTTCGTTCACTTTCTTGATTAATTTATGTAGTCTCCTTGAAATATTCACTATACATTAAGTTTACCCTAAATATCCGCATTATTTATCATGGATATTATTTTTTTATAAACCGTATAATATTTTTACATATGGTTTTTTACATTGAATTTTATTTTATTAACTGGGAAAATATTCATAAATCCTTATCCTTTACTTAATATAGATATTTGAATGATTATGAATTAAATCAATTATTTCATATACGATGAATGTTTTGGACTAGTATGATATAGGTTGGGTACCAGTTAATATAACCCCCTTGATGAATCATTATGTTTGATGAAACAAACTTGATATGATATTTTTCAAGGACTTACCCATTTATTAGATTCTTTGAAAGATGACTTGAGGGTATTAGGTTCTCAGCATCAAGCCTTTAAAATATTAGATTCTTGGTATGAAGCCTTGATCAAATTATATTATTTGAATGAAGCCTTGAGATTATTACATTCTTCGAATGAGTCCTCAATGATAAGATTTAGATATTCATCTTTATGAATTCCATAATTATTAATTAACTTATTGACATTCCATGTGATTTTTCGATTAGTTAGAATATCCATGGTGAAGTTTCATGACTAGGTGATTATGTAAATGGAATTATTAAATCATTTTTTACATATTTATTATTAACCATAAATTTATTTAAATAAAGGTGTGAGATGGTATTATCCTTTGTATATTGATTGATCTCATTAATTCATTATTGTTTATGCTGTACATAACATTTTATGAGGATTTTTCCTCACCCTTATTTTATTTCCTTCCCCTAGTATTCCATGAAGTGTAGTAAGATAGATATGAAGGCATATAATAGATGAAGTAAAGTTATTATAAAAAAATTATGTTGTGATTTTTTATTCATTTTTAAAATAAGACTCAAGTATGTATCTAGTTTATAATGACTACTAAACTTTTCTGTCCTTTGGGATGGGATTTCAGTATATATTTTCTAATGTAATCGTTGTAGGAATATGCTCTCAATGGATGGGTTCAATGTTGCTATATTGGTTTGATTTAAACTCCAACAGTCTATATTAAATGGAAGATAATAAACACATATGATTGTGTAAACCCTGATGATACTTGTGGATACTGTGATCATAGATTTTCTAGATCATGTGAGGGATATAACCATCCATTTTGATTGGTGAGACATGTATATCATCGGGTTCATTTTTTTCATTGATTAAAAATTATGGTTAGTGAATTTAATTAGTTAATATTATTAAAATTCTTTTTGGAGGATTATATAATTCAAAACAAAAAATGATTCAATCAAATTAACTATCGAAGAGGGTTGTTTTTTTTGAAAAATGTAAAAGAAACATATTTGAAAATGTTAAAGATCCTTGTATCAAAATAATTAACCTTTCCAATTTATTTTATCACACTACCATCCAACTATTTGAAATTATTATTTCATTTTTTTAACAACATGTTAGGAATATCCAAGAGTTAATAAAATCATAATCAATATTTTGGCCTCTCTATATTCATCATGTCAAAAACCGCATGTTAATCATGTGTCCTAAAAAATGAACAATTTATACGTGTTTCATATTTAATTTTCTTGTAAATCCTTGGATATTTTTTAAATTATATTTTAATGATAAATTTATCACATATAAAAATCCTTATTATTATTCTTATTATTATAATCATTATACCAAACTTCAAAAAAAAATCTAAATTTACTTAAGAAGAGACTATAAACCCCCTTTAATACCCATATATCCTTGTAATATAAATCTATAAATATGAAAAACACTTAAAAATAATATTGTGTACCAAATTGGATTATAAAGTAGTGATAAAAATCACAGTGAATGATGAACTTAATAATCATTATGAAACAATCCAAAATGTGACACAAATAAATAAACTCATTTATCATAGATCATAATTGAGAAACAAAAAATTAATAAAATTTTATTATATTGGAATTGATAGAAAACAATTCATCAAGTTGTAATTAGAAACCAATTTACTGTAATTTCAATTAAATCTAGACAATCAATTGAAACCACCACATTAGTTGTGAAAACTACTAACTTATCACTATCATTATGAAAATTTTCTATAATAACATTCAAACTTATTCCATTATAAAAAATAAAAAACTAATTTTCTAATGAATACCATTTATAAGTACCATTAGGTGAACTAGTGAAAATATTGAAATTAATTTGATATCGAGTTTTATGTGTAATTTTACTTTGAAATTGATAAGAAAAAGCAATATATATAGCTTTGGAAAACAATAGAGATGATTTGAGAATAAAATAATCTAAATGGAGATGAATACTAAAATTTAACATTATGTCTATAATTGTGATTAATTTCAAATGGTGTTTTTAGTATTGAACTATATAATTTTAGAGGGAATGATTTTTTAGAAGTGTGTTTTGATGTTGAAGAATATTTCTATTATGAATAATAATTATGAGATTTTTATTTAAAAATTAATGTGCTATTTAATGAGGTAGAGACAATTCTATATGAGTAATTCGAGGAGTGGTACATTGTAACTTGAATTTTTTTTAATAACATTAAACATATGATATAATTGGATTGGAATGGAAAACATGAATTAAAAATAATGTTTTCATAGGTTTCTAGGGGATCATGAAGGAACATATTTGTTAGAGTAAATTAACAAATTTTGTGTTCAAATGACTCGTAAAATATCTTAAAATAATATTGAAAACCCATAAAACAGGTATTATCCAAAATAAGAATTAACAAAAATATAAATAAGACAATTATGTCTATACCTTACTATCAAAAAAATATTCTCTCATGTGATATATAAGGTATGCCAAGAAATAATAAAAAAATTATTTCTTCTAATACTACTCTATAGGCTGTGAAATCACTAGAATCCTTTGGTAGAGATTCTTTCTCACAATGGTATGCTAGGAACATAATAGTTAAATGAGAGAAGAAGAGGTTGAAATACTAAAATATGATTCATCTCTAATTCAAGTTAGAAATAATGAATCTATTTAATCCTTTTATAATTCTATAATCATAAATAAAGGAGCCTCATTGGGTTTAATAATTTTATAAATTCTATTTTGACTATAATAATTTTTTATTTTTCTCTATATCTTAAATTAATTCATTTAGAATGATTATTTAACTCTTAAATGAGTTTTTTTATGTCAAAAATTATATTTAATTCATTTAATAATGTGTAAACTGAACAAAATATGATATCCAATTAGAACGATACATGTTCAAAACACAATCAATGTCTAATATCAATAACATGTTATAGGATTTTTTATAATAACTCTAAATATATT
This sequence comes from Viscum album, assembly GCA_963277665.1. Classification (NCBI taxonomy): domain Eukaryota; kingdom Viridiplantae; phylum Streptophyta; class Magnoliopsida; order Santalales; family Viscaceae; genus Viscum; species Viscum album. The sequence continues at coordinate 859,114,108 of OY728134.1, read as the reverse complement.
ATTTTCTTAGTTAATATATGTATATATATATATAACTTTAGATCTCCCACTTTTATAAATTCATAATTGAATTTTACATATTTCAATACAATTTGTGAAATCAAATAACAAATCCTTTATAAAAGATATTATATAAACTCTCTAATTTTAGATTAACTATATTAATTAATATTAATAATTATTTCATATCTTCATGTGTGACCCCATGAGACTTTATATCCTAGAATATTATATTCATTTCTCTATTAAAAATCTTTAGTAATGGTAAAAAATTAGAATAATTTCATTACCACTGATGCTATAAAAGAATTTAGAATGATTTGTATCAAAAATGGTTATATCTCTATATGAACATGTTAAAAATATTTATCTCAATATATTATATCCATGTTCATATAATAATTATATTCAAGACATTGAGTATAATCACGAGTCATGTAACTTTTAAATTTCATATACCACAACCCATAAATTATTTATTCTCTAAAGTAGTCTGACTATATTGAATCTGTATATAATATATCACTCATGTGAGCATATGATTACATCACATTACAAATGTATTTATAAAAATAAATTCAATTAGGAATACTCATTCCATAACTATCAGACATGATGTAAAAAATTATCTCAATTAATAAAAACCTACCGTACGATCAACAAAAAACCCAACCAACCCCTTTTATCTCAACCTCAAGGATAGTATAAGAACGGTATCAAATAATGAAAATATCTATATAGGGTACAAAATTAAACTTAGGTAATAGGTATTAAAACACAATAGAAAATGGATTCTCCATATACTACTCAAAATTGGTGTCCCATGCTTAGGTGGTGTTTACCCCTAATCGTTTCCCTCCCCCAACTAGGGGGGGACACCGCTGGAACTCTCTTGGATCACCTTCAAAAATTTATTCATTTTACTAATCCATATTGTATCCTAGTTTTCCTTTGAATTTATATAATCCCTAAGGTTTTCGTGATAAATAATGGTTTCAAAAAACATAACCATTCTATATTAGAGTTTATAACTATTTTAACCCTTTTCATGCACTATTTGGTGTCCTGTTTTGGTTGGAATCAACCCTTGATGGATTTTTTTATATATATCACAAAATATTACTGATTATATAAATTTACTATCATTAGGCTTTGTTACCCTTGAAGCCTCCTAATTTTATTCACAGAGGAAGATAATATGGTTTTAGTATAGTCTAGTGCTCTGCGTTCCTTCAATGAGTTTCTCTTCTACCTATTTTTGGGTGTTCATTGAGTTCCTTAGGAAGTGAGATCCTTCGAACATGGACATTTTTATTTATTTACAAATTTCAACCCTTTCATTTCAAAATACTTTGATACGTAAGTTTTTCTTTGTAATATGGTTGGTAATTTTTTTTGTGTTTAGAAAGTAGGGCCTCATCCTTATAACACACCATCTACCAAAAAATTTATGTCAAATTAGATGTCTCTAAACACCTAATAGAATATATATATACTAAGATGTTAAATTGAATCCTATGTGAAAAATGTAAGAGCTTTGAAATATGGGTTTATTGTTTTATCTTTCATTTGGATTTCCCATAATCAATATGTCTATCGGTATGGATATTTTGAATATAGTGTGGAATCCCAAGGTATAGTTTTTTAAGATAATGATTCATAGCATTAAATTTCATTAAATTTCGCTATTTTTCTTCCATTTCTAGTAAAAATTTCACTTCCAATTACATGGATGAGGTTTATAGATACAGGGGGGGTTTGATATATTAATTGTTACAAGGATAATGGTGGATTAAATGGGACATTTTAGCTTTAAGTGTCCACTTTAAATTGTTTCTTGAGGACTGAGAACTAGACACATCCTTATGAAATGGGTTTATCATTATATAGAAGAAATAAATCGGATGGTCAAGTAGGATGTGGCTTGAATAGGTTAAAGTGGTGATAATAGCTCGGAAATATGACCAGATCCATGTTAAGAGTAACCAGTATTATTATTCATTTTAAAAAATATGAAATAATTAGTTACAAAAATCTATAAAGGTGATAATAAATGAATATATTTATTTGATAATTCATAAATAACTCGGGAATGTTTTCAATACTTCTATTTAAAAAAAATTTGCAACATTTCATGTTGGTTTAGGAGTTACAATGGATACTCTAGATATGGTGAATCATCAGGGAAATAGTTTCTTGACCAATGGAATTGGATAGGAGTGTATAATTATTTAAGGATTAGGTAATCCAAATAATTAAAAATAAGGTACTCAATTTGGTATTGAGACCCACAATTGTATTGAGGAGTTTAACGAGGTCTCCTTGAACAAGGATAAATGGTATGGAAGTTTTTGATGTTTATGAGAAAGAAGAAGAACTTATGGGATATAGGTTTAAAACTTTGTTTTGAAACTAAGGATTCAAAACACGTTGTAACTAATTTTAAACTAATTTTGATAAAGTAATTGATGTAATATCTCATGTTTCCTCAACATATGAAGTAGATGTGTAGGTTAAAGATTATATTTTTTCATGGTCAAGAAACAATTGTGGGGAGAAGGGTGAATTTGATTCTAGATATTATCATGTTTGTAAGAAGAAAAAACACAGACACTATAAGAATTATTCAAGTCATCTTAGACCAAGGAAGGAACTGTTGGACAGTAAGATAACTATCTAAATGAAGGATGGGGATATGTTATTTGGGAACTGGGAGATAAAATTTAAAAAACCCTATCATGGAATCATTGCAAGGCCCTTATAATATCTCATTCAAAGTCAAACTATAGAACCTAACCCTCGAGATCATGGATTTAACATTATACTGAAGGATATAGAATATATACACCATGGGAAATTAATTTGACCCTCATAAATTGTTAAAATAATTAAGGTTATGTATAAATATTTTGGCCAAAAATCAGTAGAATAATTTTTCAAATCTATGTACATTGATATTGATCAATTAAAATAAGAGGATGCTATTATGAAGAGGTAGATACGTTCTCATTATTTATAATTGATACAGTTGAACATAATATGAAGCTCCATCCTAAACTTTATATTCTGGGCTTGGATATAAAATACTAGTCTAACAATTTTGGATTCAATATTGAATATGTTTATTGAATTAATTTAATGATTATTATTTTTATGTTCCCACAAATCAAATAGAAGTGATTTATATAAATCCATAAAATTATTAGAGAGAGAAAATATAGTATAAACCCCCATGTATATCAATGATGTATATAAAATTCTTTTTGGTATACTTTAATGAGTTATTCTAGATAATTTTTCAAATTATTAAACTCTTTAGTAAATTTTATGTCATAATTTATCCCCTACATCATTCCTAATATATTATCATAATGAAAAATATTCCATGATGACCTTCAAATAGGGATAACCCAGTGTTGTAATCTAAGAGGTTTTTAACATTACAAACTTATATAAATCATACAACACATGTGAATGAATGATAAAAAGTGATATACATTACTATGAAATGATGATACATTTATTTGGAAAAAATCCAATATATATAGTCTTCTACATATTGAATACATATAAACATTGCATGTATCCCATGATTCTATTATAAAAATGCGTTTTCAATGGATCCACTATATTCTCCTTGATAACCACCCCACAAGTCTCTGAACTTACCCTCATAATGATTTATCGAATGGTATAGTACTTATAATTAATTTTTTAGTAATCTGGTGATACCAACTTTCCTCGGACCGATTAATTACACCATTATTGTCACAAAAGGGTTTCATTTTTCCAGATACTCTAGTTACCACCACAACTTTTGTGGAAAAATTATTAATCTGAATGGATTCCTTTATAGTATTTGATGCATCAGTGTTATTTGGAGTTGTTATTGAATCTACCATGGTAGATCTATTTGAATTATTTCCTTTAATTACCCTATTATTTTGGTAATACCTAAAACTAGTTTGAGATCTGGAATCATGATTTCTATTTTAGAAGAGATAATCTGTGTAACCTCTTAAAATGAGTTCTTTCACACCTAAAAAGAGAATGAACATATCCTTAATTATTCCTTAGTATTTTATATATTATTGAATTCCATATATTTATTTTTTTGGATTATATTAATATAAAAAATAATTCTCCAAGAATAAAATACATTAAACCAATTACATAACATAACATACATGATTGATGATATTATAAATGTGTATGGAATCTCATTTTTGTGTTTTGTTTCTAACTCCTTAAAATGGAATTGATATTTTATAATACTCGCATTATATAATTCTAATAAAGATCTTTTTTAGGATTTCTACATCATAAAACTATTAAGAAATTAACTAATATATGTGTTTTAAATGAGAATAAGAAACCAATTTGATCAATTTTAAAAACATTTCATAGCTATTATGAAGGATTCTTAACCCACTTCTTTTATTTAGAAACATATTTTTAATATATCCTTATAAAATGTAAAAATAGGGTATTATTTTTGATGATTAATATGACCTCAACATACATTACCATAAATTCGATAGTAGTTGAACTAATTGAATTGTACACATAATAATTATTAATGTTATTAATAAAAAAACCCAAGGAATATATCATGAAACTTAAATTTTAATATTTGATAAGCCTATTTTAATCCATAAATGAATTTTTGTATCTTTGTTACATTAGTATACCCATTTATATCATCCAAATATTAATGTTTTATAATATAAACATCCTTAATTAAAGTCCCATTAATTAAAGTGGATTTTATATCCATTTGATATATCCCATAATCATAATGAACTTCTATGGTAATAAATTCTTGAACAATATTTATCATCACTATTAGTGAAAAGTTTTTTCCATAGTTAATACCTTGAATTTATTTATACCCCTTAACCACTAACCAAGAATTATAATTTTAAAATATATCATCCAATCTAGTTTTCATTAAGAAAACTCTCTTAAATCCCGTGGGTCTTACCATTTTAGTTTCACCCACCTTGTTTCAAAATAAGTTAAGGCATGTTGACACTATTTTATATTTCATGGACACTAACCGTTTCTTAAATAAAATTATAGATGAATTTTAAATACATATAAAATTTTAGGCATATAAATTCAACCTTATTATTATTTTTGACATGAAATTATTATATTTTAGGCTCTTAGGGAATTCCATTTTAACTTTGAGGATATTTTGTATCATAAGTCAGTTTACATTTTACAACCTCTTATAAAACCAACTCTTATTATATCTCATGAACCATTACTAGTTTTATGATCTTGAACTTCATTATGTCCAATATCCCCCATTAAATATTTATGTGATATATTATTTCTAATTGATAATTTTATTATAATCCATAAACATTTTGTTTAGTGTTATTATAGAAATAATATATCTTTGTTTCCTTGGAATAAAAAAAAACAAGTAGTTTTATAATTTTTGTATAGGTTTATCTATTTTTTTATATATTCATCAAAACCCCAAATCCTTACAAAATTTACATTATGATACCATACTATTCATATTTCATATGGTTTATTTTTAAATTTCATTGATGAAATGAAATTTAGTGTGATTTTTTTGGATTTTTTTTGCATATCCCTAAAAAGACATAGGAAGGTCACACTTAATCATCATCAATAAAACCTTTTAAAATAAGAAATGACCTCTCATAATAAATATACCATTCCATAATGGTGTTCTTATTGGAGTTATTTTTAAAAAAATTCCATAGTCTCTTGGATGGTTAGTAAATTCATAGCTCACGCATTCACTGCCTAAATTTTATCATAGCATGTTAATGAATTTTACAAACTCGTTATGGACATTATTTTTTAACTCTTTAAACTTTTTAATGGTTTCTAATTTTTCTATCGCAAGAAAAATAAAAATATTAGTACATAAGTCATCATTAAAGATTATGAAGTGCCTATATCAACAACTTTATTATATACTCATTAGTCTATATACATCACACTGTATTATTATATGGACCCAATCCTTAAACACACACTATTTTATAATTTTTCAAATACAGTTAAAATAATTAAAATATAAGAATATTGAGGTCTAGTTCCTTTGGAAAATTAGATACTTAAATACAATATCTTAAAAATAAACTCAATAACTTTATTTAAAACTATAAATAGTTATCCTACTCATATAAGCCCTCTAAAACTTCATTTGATATCCTAGTGAAAAATATATAAAGGAAGCTATGATCTGAAAATCCCAATAAGGAAAAAATAAAAGTAAACCATGGAGGCATAAATGGGTTTGGAGGCATAACATGATACAATAAGTAGGATAATCATAAGAATGAAAACATGGAATAAGGGAATGAAATCATAATATAATGGAATAATAGATATGTAAACATCATAAAGAAAAAAAATCATAATTATATGTGTAGGATAACACCTAATACACTATAACATAGGACAACCATCATCATAATCATTCTATGCTCAGTCTAACTTCCATTATAACATAGTCCACTTAAGATAACTTCCATTATACTATACATGTTATCTATGTAGGCATTATCATTACATGTACATTGGAGGTCTATAATGGATTCACCCGTAAAATATTAATATGTTCATCCATATGTGTTCCATAAGTGGAAAATAATCCATAAATAAACCATAAACACGATATAAGTTAGAATAAGGAAGTTTATTTCAAAATCTTTCCTTATGATAGAACCAAAGGCTATAACATATATATTCTATATAAAATAAGGAAATAAATCATTTTTACTCATATTTTTGAAAAAATCATATTATTTAAACATGGAGTTCCATTAAAATAAAATTTAAAATAAAAATGGATTGGTAAGAATAAAAACTTTCTACTTATATGAATCCTTTCAATATAATAAAAGAATATATAATAAAATATTGTTTTAATATAAAAAATAAAATTCTCCAAAAAATTATTTTCATAAAATAATGTTGTATTTTGGAAAATATACGTGATAAAAAATATTTTTAGGGAGACACTTATCAATAAATTATGCATAGGGGAGGTACCTTATATAGGGTTCACTTAAAAGAACGAATTTTTAAGGGAGCATAACAATATATTATACCAAAAAAATAATTGTAAACTAAATTTGGTATATATTTAAATAGAAAATTTATAGAGAATATAGTTGATATAAATGAGAATAATATACATTAAAATATATAAAAAGAAAGTGAACATGTATCTAAAGGGTAAGAAGGGTGGTTCATAGGATCCTTTACCCTAGTTCCTAAATTTTTCTAAAAATTTACTTAACAGATGGGATAATCAATATAAGTTTCTTAAGAAAATTACACTTAAACATATCAAACAATATATCTTTTGTATATAGTCTATTTACCATCATATTTCACTAATTAATTGCATCATTTCTACTTATTTCATTTACATGATGATTTTCAGTAAAATTTTCAGAATCTTTCAGGGTATATTAATCATTGTAAAAGTTTCCTAAAATATATTAATGATATATAAATTTATATATTATTTTTTTCGATTATCATTTAATTATATCATAATTTATATATTTAAAAATATTTTCCATGAATGGAGACAAATTAGAAATGGTACTTTGATAAGTTCTTTTTAGCGGTTAAATTTACTATAACCATTTATTTTTAATATCAGTTATGGAATGTATTATATTATCATTAAATAATGTTAATGGTATAGTAAAGAAAATTTTTATACAGTGCATAAATGTTTAATGCAACCCATGTTAGTTGGTATGAAAATAAAAGAGAAATGTAATCATGTGGAGACGGTAGTCCGTTTGTACAAAAAAATGACACTATAAGTTTCAAAAAGTAGTAAGAAGCTTGAAAAAAATATTTTATCATTTAAAATGATTAACATGATAAAAATACAATATTTTATTTTTAAATAAACTTTGTTATCCATCCATGAAATGTTTTTATGAAAACTAATCATGAAATTCATGGAGGTTATAGTCCATATGCACGCATGACGACAACTTAATTCTTCTAAAGATTTTAGAGAAATGTATAAAACAGATGTTAAATTATGATAAAATTATACCTGAATATTAATAATATTTGAGATATCATAATTTCATGAATATAATAGATTTGGGGTCGTAGAAGTTGAAAATAATTAATGAGGTGTAGTGTAAAATATTACCTCTTACTATGGACGTTCTCCTTCAGTCACAAACTTCAGACACTTTAGTTTGGTATTTTGGTAAGTTAAAAGACTCTAGGACATGGAAAGAAGATTTAATATAGACTAAGGTATATTTTGGGTTGATCTTAAGGGTCTTTGTAAGTTTGGATAGGTGTAGGGGTGTTTGTTCCTCTTATAATTGATGAGAATGGAATTTTTGGCACATATAACTCTTTTATATAAAGAGAGAACATGTTGTACATGCAATGAAAATACTAAGTGGGAAATAATATATTTTTCGAGGGTGAAGTTCGTTAAATCCTCAAGAAAATTTTTTCACACATTTTTAAACATTTTTTAAGTCATTTACTCTTAAATATTTACTTTTACTATTTTTGATTTGTACCGATGTAACTAATTTTTACGTAAATAATTTTTTTATGAATCAAAATAAAATGATAAATTTTAGATAATTTCAACCTAATTATTCTAAATATTAAATCTTATTTATCTAATTAAATTACTTTATGTAATAAATATTAAGTTTAACATCAACACATGTAATGAGCAAAACCCATTTATTAAAAAAAGTGTATCATTAAGCATTAAATTTGTGTATAGGATACAATTACCAATGATATTAACTATATTCACATTTAAAAGGTTATTATTATTGAAATAATACTTAATTAACATTAAAAACATTCAAAACCAAATTCCACAATGTGAAACTTTTATTAAAAGAAACTGGAAAAATACAGTTTTCATTAAAAATTTACCTAAATTTGGTAAAATGTTATCCATGACTTATATATATAAAAATAGATTTTAAAATAATTAATTTTTCTTAATAAGATATATTTTTTATTATAAAAATGGTTTCAAAATATTTCAGTTCATAAAAGTTATAATATTAGTGAAATTGGTAATTTTCATTATTCATATACAATTCAATAATTTTAGAAATATCCGAAAAATTAATCATAAAATTATTTTCACAAGATGAATTCAATAATTTAAGTATTTTTTTATATTTGACCTATATAATTAATAAAAAATTAGTTTTAAATACCAAATATATAATTTATTAGAAATAATATTTTGAATAATTCTATTTATGTTATAAAATGTTAAATATGTTTTTGTAAATTAAAACATACATTTTTTAAAATAGAAATTAACTTTAAAAATAAATATTTATTCTTAGAAAAAGGTATAAAAAGTTTACAATTCACAGTCATATAAGAAAATGTTTATTAAAATCATGTTATTTATAAAAATAGTATTTCGCTATTCACCTAAAAATCGTTCTTTTTTTAGAAATACCAAAAAATTAATCTGAAAATAATATTACGACTAAAAATAAAAAAAGAAATATATTTTCCTAAATTCTTTCTCTATAATTTTATATTTTTTCTATGGTCCTTATGGATTTTTTTCTTATTCATGGCCCTTTGGTCTGTGTTGCATTTGAGGCACTTTGCAATGTAATGGGTTCTTTATTAATTTAAAAGGGATTCCTTTTCCATTTTTTTCTTAATAAATGGGGTTTACCCCTAATATTATTTTAATAAATCTATAATTAGTCAATCAATATTAGATTTTTAGAACAAAAATTTATCAATTATATACTTAGTTCTATTGAATAAAAAGTATATCTCACAAAAAGATAGATTACTAAATATAATTATGAAATAAATAAAATTTTATAAAATAACCTGTATATATATATATATCAATGTTTATATTAATATAATTCATAATTAAGTCACTTAAATACATACCTAATAATTCAACAGCTTTGTTTTAATAGTCTAAACATATCATAGTTTTATTCTAGTTTGGTGTTGTGTGTGGGGAAACCTATCAATCATATTTAATTAGAGGAAAATAAATTTTAGAATATAATTTATTTAAATTATCCCAATATTAAATAAATTATATCCTATCAATTTTAAACTCAGAATATGAGTGTAATTTCTATAGAGGGATCCTAATTAACAATACACAAGTATTTTATCATGGGTGGATTTAGGATATGATGTGAGATTTACCTATAATAAATTTGATATGAGCCCTTCTTAAAAATGGATAGACCATTCCTAGTAAAGTCGAAATAAGGGAAGAAGAGATAATTCTATAAGGCATAACTTTCCTCAAACCGTAAAGAAGTTTCATATACCTTGGCTATAAAAACATTACCACCGAATGCTATTTTTTTTATAGTTCAATACCTAATAGGTGTAACTGTACCTAATGTAATAACTGAACAAATATAGGATTAAAATTCACTACCTACATCAATAATAGTCATTGTGTAGTATTTTTGTTGCTCCCATGATATAAGAGGTGGTTGGTGTTCGTTGTTTACTTTAGCCCTTGGATTTTCACATTAGGATGCATTTTGTATATATTCCTCACATCTAGAACATAAAATCCATAGTGTATACTTATAAATAATATTATCTTCCTTAATTATACTCTTCCTTTTATCTCAATATTTTGTTTCTCAATTCCATCCTTTACCACAAGTAAAGAATTTTCCCTTCCCCTTGTGGAAATTCACATGGTTCTTCTTCTAAAATTATTTACACGTAGGATGTTGAATATTCATTCCCTAATCATATTCATCACCTGAGTTCCCCTGAGATTTAATTCTTCTATTATTTTCTCGCCTCCATATTTCAACTATTATTAAATTTTTAATCATGTTTCGCGATAGTTGGTTTGGCATAATCACCAGATTTCTCAGTGCTTCCCCTATTCTAATGGGTTGATCGTTGGGGGAAATAATTTCAATTTCTCCCAATTATAGGTTCAATATCGTACTTTTTCTTCCATCAGTCACTAACATGAAGTGGGTTAATATGAGTGATGAACATTTAATGTCATAGCGGGCATATAATAATCAATTCCATAGAAGGAACACAACCTGAAATCCTTTTAAACTTTTATAAAATCATGCTTTCTTAGAATCCCTTAAGTTCAATCTATATTAATATTAGTTTTATGTAGCATACATTAAGCTATGTAATCTTATATTTCTAAACATAGTCCCTCAAAGTAATTAGGCAATCAACATTACATATTTATTCTTAAAGAACATATTATTAACTAAAGAATATAACCCGAGAGTTTCAAACTAGGTGTACGATTAGGAATATTTTTTGTAGCCCTTGTGATGATCCAATTAGTAACCAATCCACCATGTTTTTGGTAAGTACCCATAGGCTGATCTATGCTTTATCCTATATCCACCTATAGTATCCGTGCAAGGATTCCATTTCTAAGAAAACCACATACTAAATACTTTTCAAAAATTTCAAGATGTTATTATATACTTTTTCTTATCACCAGGGGTTTAATATATATTTTTTCTACTTAATATCAATAAAAAATAATGCCTTTATCTGATACCAACTTCAATTACATAATCTTTAAATAGACATTTTTTCTTAAAATTTCACATACATTTCTAATTACAATACATGGATCTAAATGTCTAGTTCCTTTGGAATATTATATACATAAATACAACATCTTAAGCATAAACACAATATATTTATTAAAAGCAAAAAATAGTGTTCCCACTTCTATAGGTCCAATAAAATCCATAGTATATCATGGTGAAACATATATTAAGGAAATTTTGAGCTAAAAATCCTAGTTAGGGAACAATAGAAGTGAATCATGAAAGAATAAATGGGTAATAAGCCGTACCATCAAATCATAAAGAGAATAATCATAAGCATTGAAACATAGAATAAGAGAATAACATCAAAAGATAATCTAATAAAAGACAAATGAAACCATCATAAAGTAGGAAATCATAAGAATATTTCACGGATAATCCTCAAGACAATATGACATAGGCTACCCACCATTATAATCATCATATGAAAAGGATAACTGCTATCATAAAATAGTGTGATTAGGATAATCGTATATGCACCATAAATGGTCTCTCATGAGACATTAACAATACTCACTTCATTAGAGGGATGAAATAGAAGGAACCATTACATCATAATATTTTCATGCATATGTTTTTCACAAGAGGAAAAGAAGCCATCCTAAATCATAAATATGATATAAATCAGATTAAGGGAGTGTGTTTAATATGTCATAAGACATAACTAAATCTTATATTGTATAGATTATCATAAAAATAAGAAAATAAATAATATTTGAAGTTTTTTTATAAAATAAAAAAATAGGCTTTGTACATGGAGTTACATTTATGGATTAATTCACAATAAAAATAGGGTGGTAAGGATAACAACATACCACTTAGTTAGAGCATTTCCAAATGGAAAAAGAATATTTAATACATATATATTTTTTATTTTAAACCATAGTTATTACCAAACGTGGTTTCATTAAATAATTTGGCATTTTTTTAAATATTCTTAATAAAAAAATTTATCAGGAGATACTTGACTTGAAATTAGGAACATGGGAGTTCCATTAATTTAGGTTCACATAAAAGAGATAATTTTGAAGGGAAATTAAAAGAAGCATTATTGCTAGAAAATAATGGTAAATTAACACAAGTAAATATGTAAAGACTATATATATACAAAATATATATGATATAACATATAAAATGATAAGTTAAAATAATAAAAATAAACATAACCTGTAATAAAAAGTTCATGAGGGTGGCTTGGAGGATCCTTTATGTCTAGTCCCAACTTGTTTTGAACTTGTACCAAACTTCCTAGATAATAAAATTATGTTATTTAAAAAATTTCATAATAAGATCTTCTATATATATTTTCTTTTTATATAGTCCATTCATAATTAAAAGTCACTAATATATTACACCATTTAAGCTTATGTCGGTTACTTGATGTTGTTCAATCAAGATCTCAAAAACATGTATGATATGATGGTCATAGTCAAAGTGTTATAATATTGTTACACAATATCAATAATTTTAGATTATTATGTTATTTATTATTCCATTGTAAAATAATTTATATTTGTAAATAGGGATTCTATGAATGGACTCAAATTTGAAAAGGTAGTTTGATATGACCATTTTAGTAGTAAAATTTACTATAATAATTTATTGTTCATATCAATTATAGAATATCTAATGTTTTGTTTAAATAATTTTAATGGTTTATTAAATAAACTTTTTACAAATTAGATACATGTTTTATTCCATCCTTCTTATTCTGTTTTTAAAATAATAAAGAAACATCATCATATGGATGCCATAGTCCAAACATACACACATACTATACTCTTGTTTTCATAGAATGAAAAAAAGTTAAAAATAAAATACACTAAAATTTATGAATAAATTAAATTTTTTAATTTTCATAGTTTCTTAGTTTATAACATTTTTAACCATCCATGAATGGTGGTGATGAAAAATTAACATGTTATTTATGGCGGGGACAACCCACACAAATGCATGACGACGTTTTAATTTTTTGAGTTGTTTTTGAGGAAGGTATAAAATGCATTTATCATTAGTATAAAAACATAATAGAATATTAATAATAATTTTTATCATAATAACTTTAACATAACAGATTTGTTTTAGTATAATTTGAAAATAATGTATAAGGTGTATTGGAAAATATTTTCTTCTCTCCTTGGATGTACTCCTTTGGTCACCACATTAAAGCATGTTAGCTTGGAATTTTGGAAATAGAAATTCTTCTTGGATTTGGGTGCGGGGGGGGGGGGGGTGAGATAATATATTATCATTTAGGATCACTCTAAGTGTATTTGGAATTGTGGATAAGTGAATGGGTTATAGTTCCTTTTGTAATTGAGTAGAAGGGAATTTCTGGGATATTAAACTCTAATGAAAATAGAGCATATGTTTCATAGGGAATGGGAATATAAAGTGGAAATAATAGAGCCTGAGAGGTGGTATAGTTGATAAAAAAAGTACAAACAAGTTTTAAACATGATTATAAGTCTTTTATGGTTAGATGTTAACTTTTACCATTTTTTTAAGGATTTCATTAATTTTAACCTAAGTAATTATTTTTTAGTGCATAAAAATAAAATAAGACTTATCAGATAATTTAAAATTACTATTGAAAATTCAGAATTATAATTTATCGAATACAATATCTATGTGTAAAAAAAATTAATTTTAACATTAGTGTATGTAACGGGTAAAACCCATTCTTGAAAAAAACCATATTTTTAAAGACAGTATTTATATTTAGGATAAAATTATCAATGATAAAGATTATATTTAAATTAAAATGACGATGATTATTAAAATAGTATTTTATTAAAATTAATATATTCCATAAAGAAATTCCACTTTCTGAAAATTTTATTAAAAGAAACAAAGGAAAAATAGCTTTCATTAATAAATTACCTAAATTATCTAAAATGTTAAGTGTGGATTTTATATATCAAAATAATATTTTTTTAAAAATATTTTATCTTTAAAAAATATTTTTTAATATTAAAATGTTTTTCCAAAATCTTTATAGTAAAATATTTATAGAATTTGTAAAATTAATATTTTTCACTATTAATCTAAAAATCAATTATTTTTGAGAAATACCTAAAATAAATACTAAGAAATATTTCAAATGATGATACAGAAAATAGCAGTAATTATTTTATATTAAAATTATATAAGTGATAAAAAGTAATTTAAAACACTAAATTTAAAAGGCATTAAAACTTTTTTTTTTGAAAAATGAACTTAAATTATAAAATATAAACTATTGGTTTGTATATGAGTTTTTTTAAAATTATAAAGTCACTTATAAAATACATATTTGGTTTTATGAAATGGTTTCATGAATTTGAAAATCATAATTATATTCTAATAATAGCATAAAATTCAAGTTATTCATTAAAAATGTATTGTCCACTATTTGCCTAAAAATAAATCATTTTAAAAAATACAAAAAAACCATCTTAATGAAAATTGATATTATAAAACAAAAAATAATGTTTATTTATTTTTAATTCAAATTATATAATTTTTTATTTTAAATTTTATTGGATATATAAAATAGAATGATAAAATATTTTAATAGGAAAATATCTTTTTAAAATACTCATTTTTTTATTATAAATTTCTATAAGACAACAATAATGATAGAATTAATTAATAAGTATTGTATTTTTATTAAAATCACCATTTTAAAATAATAGAATTTGTTTTCTTTAATAAAAAAGACATTTCACTAAAATATAAATTCATAAACCCATTAATGAGTCAAGTAAATTCATTAAAATATTGTTTATACATATATATAAATGAACAAGTTTTTATATTAATATATTTCATATTTTGGTTACTTTTGTTCAGATGTACTAATCTATTGACTAGACATTCACAATATAACTATATCATGTTTCCAATTTAGTTCAGTGTTGTGTGTGGAACAATCTATGAAACATATTTAATTAGAGGAAAAATATATTAAAATCTCATGATATTATTATTAGGTTTAATAAGGCACCATCCCTTTCACTATTCCATTATTTTTTAATATTTTTTCATAATAATTTAATTTTCAGATTAATCAAATTATTTGAAATCAAATGATTGAAAAAAAAACATATCTATATAGTTTTAGAATGTGTTTTTTATTTCTCTGCCTAATAAGAAAATGAAATGGATTTGCAGTATTTTAGTCATCTATCTTAAAATTGTTATATTACACTTAAAAAGTTAATTATCTAATCCATGAATGTAAAAACCATTCACCTTATTATTAAATATATAAAATATTTAGTTCTTATTTTTGTAATGACTCATGATGTTAACCATTAACTAGAAAATAATTTTGTTCCAAACATGACATGGAAATAAAATTTATGTATAGATCTGAAACATTGGAGAAACTTTTGAATTATTTGATTAATCTAGAAGGATGTTGTAGATCATATGTCTCTACCTGTAATGAAAAAACTCTCTAATTATTGGTATAAAATTTATATACTTCTATATTTATCAAATTGATTCTATTTAAAAGTTTTTTACATTATCATATATGTCTCATACCCGCACGGTATCCAAGACTAATGATTCAAATTTATAGATATTTATATCTATAATATTTACTTCCTGATTCTCTTGATTCTTCTCCATGAGAACATCTTTGAAATTTTACCACCCTGGATTACTATGAATACTGACTAGATCGGGTCACTAAAGTACCTTTGGCATGCCTCCCTGAATATTAAAAGCTGTTGACTAGTAACCGTCATCTTAGGAGGTATTATGTGGAGGAACTACCCCATGTATCATAGTGCACAATCAAATATAGTTGTGCAAAAAAATTCCATCATTGAAAACATACACCAAAGAACACATTAAATAAATAAAATGATATAGAAAGATATAATAAAATTAAATGATGGCATAAAAGCATAGATGACAGAGTCCCCCTGGGCTTATCACTCATAAATAAATACTAAATGGAGAAAAAATTAGAATTGAAATAAAAGAAAAAGAGGCTCTACTTCATCATAGAGCCTTTCCAAATCCTATACTCCAAATCCCATATTAACTAACCCAGGTCGATCATATAATCTCTATACCATAGCCCAAACTAAACCTATGACATGTGTATGGATTATTAGGTGCCCAAGTTTCATGGAATCCTAAGAAGGGAGTGAGTGAAACTTAATAATCCACCCTGAACAACATCCTGAAATATATCAAGTACGAATAATAGTTCATATATATGTAATAAAAATAAAACTTTTCAAGTGAAACTATTTAAATCACTAAAAACTAATTTCCTAAAATAATCCCCAAACTCAGGGGAAAGGTTAACATAGATATTAATATATACCTACATCAACCAGTGAAAAGGTGTCTCTGAAAACAAGATTATGATATTTCTAAACATACCACTCCTAAGTAGGGAATATATATACTTTCATGGTCCAAAATGGTATCATGGGGAATATAACCATCCCCAGAGCCCTGCATTTCCTTGAGGGTAGCATTCACCCAAGGCTTAACCATCATATACATACCACAGGTGTAGTGTTTAACCAAGATTAACCTTAAACATCATCTATCTGGGTGTCATGTACAACCTTAGTTTAACCATTAATACCAACATCCCCTAAGTATTATGTTTACACAAGGTTAACCATAACAAGTATCCACCTAGGGGCCGTCTTCACCCCATTTTTAAAGATAAATTCAAATAAGGAAAACATTCATATATTAACAATGATATAAAATAAAAAAATATGGTGTGTATATCCATTGAATGTTCTGACTGAAAAACATCTCTGATATTCATTTTCCCAACAAATTTGAAGAATATTTTTCCCAATACCATTTCTAGAATACTAATTTGGAAAATACACCAAAATACATATTTTTAATAATGATTTAAAAATATTATAAAATTATGTCACTAAACCCATTTCACATTTTAGTTTAAAGAAAACAAAGAGTTAATCATTTCATCAATTCCATTTTCTAATCCAAACAATTTATTAATCCAAAAACATAATTCCAAAACCTTAATCCATTTCCTAAAATCAAATCACTTTCATTTTAAAAGAAACAACAACTCTTACGGGGTTATTAAATAGAAAACTGGAGAGAACAAAAAATTGATGTACTATAAAAAAATCATGACTCTAGGTTAATTATAAGGACAACATACCTTTTTTGAAGATTTTCTTTTTAACTCCAAGGGATCGAAAAATACTTACAATGCCTACTGAAGCTTTATCTCTAGCCAATATACCTCCATCACCAACCCATAGTCCTAAAACATGCCATAAATTATAAGAATACCAAATTAGTAATTTTGAATTAAATTATAAAATTAACTATAAAGGTAATAACCACTAAGAAAATCACCATTGTATTCATTACAATTGAACCAAGACAAAATAGATTAAAATGACCAGTGGAGTGCCCTTAGCCCTAACCTGATCCAAATACCCAATGTATATCCTTGATTCTATAAGAAATACCATTAAAAAATTAGTTAAATACCTTAATAAATTAGGTGGCGTGATATACATATTCAAAAATGGCATACAATGGTATTTGTATATACTCTCATGATGTCCCCATTATAAGAATAAAAAATCCCCACATGATCTACTGATTACACCAGAACCCTGTGTAATCAGAAATAAAATTCAAAAAACAGAATTTTAAAATTAAAATCAAAAAATGGGGAAATAGTAAGTGAAAAAAAGACAGAGACTCACTAATTATCATAAAAAATACCCCTCTTAAATGGATTTAAGGATAAGAGAAAGGGGAGACAACAAATTGGTGTATGATAGGGAGAGGAGTAGATAAAGGGCATACCCCATTAAAGATTAATTGGGTAAAGAGGTAATATTTTCCTTTTTGATAGGCCATATAGTTTGGCCGCTCTATTGGCCAAACCATGTTCCAACCGTGAAGGAAGAACTATCTCTGACCATCCCTCACAGATAGTTTAGTCACATTATTTACCAAACCATATGCCAACCATGTAAAAAAACACTGGTTTGGTTTGAAACATTTCATACAGTATGTTTATAACCATGTGTTAATTGTGTTTTATGACCCAGATCCAAGACACTTGACAGGGTTTCCTTTGATTTCTACATGGTTTTCCATAAACAATGAACTAACCATGTTTAACATCCATGATCCAAATGAAAAGAACCAGAAAATATTTCATCTTTAGGGTTCCACATGGTTTCCTTTGAACTAGGCATCCAAACTATAGGCCATGAAAAAAAACCTCCAGAAACATTCAAAAATTTACCTGATGCTCCTAATGTCACCGAAGCACTAGACCTACCTTCTGAACCTTAGTACATGTTTATAAATATCAAATTAATATATTCTAACTCCAAGAATTTCATTCTGAATCTCTCATAAAAATTTGACCCATCCATTAGTTGAAAAGTTCAAATTCTTTATGAAACCTTTAACTCATACGGACTCAATGTCAAACAATTTATCATGATTACTTACAAATATATTAAAATATAAGTAATGTTGTATATATAGTTTTTACAACAATTATTTTAACCGATCAAAAACCAACTTTTCATGTCATTTATTCATATTAACGATGTTGGAAACAATAATAAATTGAGAAACAAGGGCACACTATATGTTAGTTAGGTTAGAAAGAAATCAAAAAGTTGATTTTTAGTTTTTTATATAACTAATGTAAAAAATCATTATCACGTTGGTTATAAAATAACTAACTTTGAATTTATTTTTTACAATTGTTATAAAAATAATTAACACAAAAAATAATATATGTATATATTAATAGTAATTAATTAAAAATTGTTATAACTAAATTTTTCCTACAAGAAAACCATGTCAATATAGCAGGAAATTTCAATAGTAAAATATGATGTATAATTATTTAATAATTTTTTACATTAAAACATGGTTACAACTAAAACATTTTTAATTTTTTGTATTTAAAATAAAAAATATACATTGAAAATATAAATATATGAACTGAAACTATATAAAATTTTTGAAATAATAAACACCCACTCTTTATAGATGATATAGATTATTCTTATTATATAAGAAAGAAACATAACAAAGATAAAAATTATAAACAAACATTCATTATTAATTTTAAATAGGTGAATATGATAAATAAAATAAAACCTGAAAATAAAACATAGAATTATTTAATCCTTTAATTTTTGAGTTCCAATTAGTTTATAAGTAAATTTTATCACAAAATAACCACATTCAGACCCTTGTTTTGGACAATAGAAATTCTATTTTTAAAAAAGTTATCAATGAAAATTAACAATTTAAATAATGACTAATCAATTGTTCTTATAAATTAGATTAACTTTATATACACGTAATAGATATATAATATATTTATTATTGATATCCAGTGATTGTACTTAATTTACCTATTTTAATATGATAAAAAGTATAAAAAATATAAATTTATTATAATATATAATAATTAAAACAATAAAACTAAATTCTCTTATATCACATTATGTTTTCTATCACATACACTTATATAGAGTATAACCAGTAAGCGATGTTTTGTTGCAAATAAAAAGTAAATAACATCCAATTAAAATTATTATAGAAAAATATAATGCGAGTTATTAATTTAATTTAGGGAAATTATGAACTATAATTAAATATATATTTTTAACCTCTCAAGACAAGGAATCTCCTAACACTTAACAACTTCATCTTGAAATATTTGAGAAATATATTCAGTTCCTACTCTATCACATATTTTCCTCATTACTTTATGAATAAATTAGGGGTCCAGGTACCTATACATTGATACCATATCATATTGAATAAAAATTGTATAAAGACACCTAAAAACAATAATAGGAGAAAGTTACATAAAATTTAGATTATTGAAATAAATATGATAATCAAATTACTTGGAAGAAAATTGCATCACTCGGAGGCCTAAAATATCTACCACTACAGGATCAAAGATATCTTTCTTAAAAATTATTATCATAATTTCATTGAAAAAAGGTGAAAATTAATTGGTAGATCATATACATATAACAACATAATTTCATATAATTATAATTTAGGAATAACTTTAGAATACATAGTACTCGAAGTCAAAGTGGCCATAAATTATTGATCCATTATATAAAATGTGTATTTAACTTTAATATGTTACTGATATACATATTAAAATATTAAAATAAATTTAAAAATATTATTATATAAATGTTATAATCTATTCATGTCTTGGTGGTCAGTTTTTGTATAACTATACATGAAAAAAGTAAGAATGGTCTAGAAATCTATCGAACTTTAGCGAACTCATAAGTATGAAGTGAAACTCTAAAAAATTTATCTATAATATCATTGAACTTGAACCTAAGATGATTTGTGTCTACTTGTTTATAATAAAGTGTATCCCTAATATAATTTTTAATCCCACATACTATAATATGATATTGGGGATGCTGAGCATATAACTCAAAGTTGATGATTAACTATAGACTTGGAGGTTGAGTGGGATTTGAAGAAAGAAACTTTCTCTGAATATTTAAATACATCAGTTATATTGATAGTCTAATCCTATCCTCTATCATTTTATCCATCCATTAAACTTTTTCTTCTAGGGATTCTATTTTATAATTATATGTTTTCTCCCCTGAAGAAGCCTAAGGATACTAATTTTTTTAATAGATACAACATCCTTATGACCTATTATGTGATCCAAGTGTTTTTTCCTTTCTAAATAAAATATCATAAATATCATATCCACCCTATGGTATTCAGGTTACTTATATTCCATACTAATCATTGGATTCCAATAAATATTATTTGAAAAAATAGTTTTATAAAATATAAAGAGTTTACAAATAATATGAATCTATTATTACAATATTTACAACTATGGACTTAGAATATTTTGTATGATATTTACCATTTACCATCATCTGTTATGTTTTCTATATTTCATGTCAAGCTTGGGGAGTGGAATTCCATACAGAGCCTAAAGATTCCAATTTCAATTTTTCAAACTTCTCCATTGTCATTTATTCTTCAATTAACAAATACCCTCCATGAGATAAAGTATGAGGGTATAAATTATTTATCTAGATGTTATAATGAGATATTACTTATTTTTATTAATTAAAGAAAAATTAATCATTTAAATTTTTTATTTTGATTATAAGAAATATCATCGAAAATATATAAATTTTTTCTTACAAAAAATGATTCATGTTGTTCGGTTTAAATAAACTTCCTCCATGTATCATCATTTAAAAAAACATATAATTGACATGTATAATAATATTTTCATTCCCATAAAATAAAATATTATGTTAGTGTTGAATTAAAATACGTATATCTCCTTGTATAACAAATAAGCAACTTCTCCTAACATATTCAGCGTTAGGTAAATCTTATTTTATCCAAATGTGGGAAGAAAAAATTTATCCATATTACTAAAAACAAATCAGGATATATATATATAAAAATAATATATTATATAACAAAAATTATCTCTTGTAGTTATTTTAGAGTCATCTAGTTGAAAATTCTCTATTTAGAAATGGAAATTCTATTTTTAATGATTTTATAGCCAAAAAAATCACAAATTATTTTGAATTAAGAGCTATAGGATTACTTTTAACATTAAACCTAGTATATATTTTTTTTCCTTGGTATGATAAAGTGAAAATTAAGGTAAAGAAGTGCTACCATATTTAGATTCCTTTGATTTATTCTATTTCCATATAGAAGTTGGAGGCTCTAATTTTGATTAATAGGGAATATCCTTATTAGAATTATGTAGAGTTTATTTCTTAAAATGTTAAGATGATTCTGTGATTGATCTATCATGTTCCTATAAATAAAATTATTAGGAAATTATTTAATGTTGATAAAAATATTACTATTAACATATTAAATTTAATAACAATAATAAAATGGAATAAACTAAACTAAACACACTTTTTATGATATTCATTAATATAATTAACTAATGTTCTAAAAAGTGATGTCAAATTTTTTGAGACATTAAATGATAGAAATTTAAGAGAAAAAACTTAATTAATATTTAAAATGATACAAGTGTTGTTAAAAATATATATTTATAATTATTTAATTTTGATTACTAAAAAAAATATTTATCATATATTTTATAATATGTGACTTAAATTAATAATATAATAATAAAAAATATATCTCGCATTTTGTAAAATTTATAAAGTTAAAAATGAAATAAATATAAAATACCCCTAATATTAAGATATCACTAAAATATTTTTTTTCAATTTTTTTAATGATTATTCTATATGGAATGAACCATATCTACACCGTGATCATCAATATCCCCATACAATCATTCGATGGAAGTAGGGATCTCACAGAAGACATCATTGTCATCATATTTGTCAACAAAAAAATAATATTTTTTTCATTATAAAATGATAAACCACTAGACATTTGAAAAATCCATAATATATATATTATTCGTGGGTTTTAATTTTAAAATGGTCAACTATGTATCCTAATATATTTAGATAAACTGATGTCATTTAAAATTCATGATGTTTAAAACTATTATTATCAATAATAAATTTAATGTTGAACACATTGACATGATTTTTAATTTAAAAGTATCACATATATCTTAAATAACTTCAAAATATGAAACCGATCTTGTGATTTCATGTTATTCATTGTCCCTTGAAAAATAAATTTTTTTAGAAAAT
Organism: Viscum album; assembly: GCA_963277665.1. Taxonomy (NCBI): domain Eukaryota; kingdom Viridiplantae; phylum Streptophyta; class Magnoliopsida; order Santalales; family Viscaceae; genus Viscum; species Viscum album. Next base: position 859,090,755 of record OY728134.1, on the reverse strand, counting down.
GCTAATACCCCAATACTTGGAACTGGATATATAATGTCCTTTTTTTATATAAAAAATATATTAATTATTTTTATACCATAAATATATTATCATATAAAAAATTGTTTGGCTCTTTAACCATGTCAATGTTTTGGATACATCGATTCTTCTATGAAAGGTCTCCTAATACATTGGATTTTTATACTCATTTATTACCCACAGATATTTATTCTTCAAATAAAATTTCTTTGAAACATTACTATATGATGGTAAATGTTACCAAGAATAATCTATGCTATTGAAGATATATATATTCTATTGAATTATTTTCTCACTAGTTAGTGGCTTTGTTTTTAATCCATAGATCCTATTTTCACCATAACTAACATACCCATGGAGATATTTAAGCAATCTAACAATCTCTACTATAAAAATATTATTTTTAGAAAACTCTTCCACCTCCTTAGAAATTTACTTCTCAATAATGAAGCCTTGTAATTGTTGTGAACTCTTAAAAAAACTCATTTAATTTATTAATATACATTTTTAGAAGGATAAATCAAACATAATTATATAGATCTACATATCTTTATTTTTCACACCAAATGAGCTATTAAATGAAAAATTAAATTAAAGTATGATAGAAATTTTATTTCTAGTTAACAAAATATATTTACTTCTTAGTGATTCAAAATTTTAATTGAATTTAGATTCATCACTTTATTATAAATGAAATTGAAAAAAAATTAAACACCTTGATGATATTCAAAACTATAAAAATGTTTAATATCCATTGTAATGAAAATGATATGATATTTTAAATCATAACATGAAAATCATGAGATTTTATTCTTAGTAACTTCAAATATTTTTATGAAAAAACCTTTTTTAGATTCAGATAATAACCCTAAGTCACCTTGATACCATTTAGGCAGTGAAAATAACTAATTTTGTCCCTATTGAGAAATTCATGACAATCAAAAGGAATATATGTTTATTTTATTTTATGAGTTAGATATAACTCCAAGCATATCCCAATTAACATTAATTACAATATTAAATTTAAAAATTCCCAGTATTTACATTAATATCTTAAAATGTTCCAATAAAAATAATCATAAATATTCAATCCAACATTAATTATGTGAACCTTATTTCTAACCTCCTAAAATCTCAAATAGATAAGCAATTTTTTTGGGATATTTTATTCCATAAATTTCTATCCTTAATAGATCTTTATGTCTATCAAAATGTGTCATCAAACTTTTACTCCCTCCCAAAACAATCATAGATTAATGGAGGATATGTAGTAATATCAAATTTTTATGATCTTTTGAATACAAATTTTTTTCTATTACAAGAGTTATACATAGAAAAATACTTCGATAAGAAATGGGCACTATTTTTATCCCATGTTATAATTGATAACATAAATTCTATTCTTAAAAAATTAGATATGATTTATTCCAATTGAAACTATATCCAATAAATTTTCAATATGTTAAGAATTCATTTATAGAGTATATTATAATTTTAGATAATTAAAAATATTACTTTTTATAAAAATCATATACGCTAATACCTTCATCCTATAAGAGTATCAAATTATCATTTAATGGTGATAGGTAGAGAAAAATATTTTTTCCATGAAGTTTTGGACTAGAAATTATTGAACCCAACATGATATATTTGCACCACATAAAAAATTCATATGATAATTTTTAGATTACAGAAAAAAGGCCATGAACTATGTTTTATATCATGTATTTGATATGGGTTCATTAAATATTTTAAAAGTTAAATTTTTATATTTGTGAATTTATTCCAAATTAAATGAATATTATTGATCAATTTTGTGACATTATGGAAAATTAGATGGTTGATGTTATTTATGATATTATATTCACTCATATTTATACCATCTTATTCTTTTTTCATTATATGAATTTGAGAATAAGTTTTTCAAATAAGGAATTATAATAGGATATCATATTTCCCTAGTACGAGTCTTGATACTTGGCATCGTAGATAAATAAACATGTTATTTTATTTCAAATTATTCGTCGAAAACCCTCATTTAGGACACATCGACAAACCTCTAAATTATTTACTATATAACACGTACTTAGTAGGGAATACATGTATCTCTCTTTACCCTATTCACAGCGAGAATAATATTTTATAACATTATAATTTGCATATGGAATTTTTTTGTGTTCAGGAAGTATGTCTACAATAACAGTCGATTTTTTTAAAACCCTTATTACTACACACATAACAGGTTTATAATTAACCAATATTAATGTCATTGATAAAAACTAAATTTCACCCAACCAAGCTATAATTGTTTTATAATAATCACATAGGCACTCATTTATTAATGTTTTATCAATCTCATTAACTTCAATACCATAAATCATGTTTATAATTTGATCATAAATATAATCTTGAATATTTCCATCATCATTAGATCGAGAATTATTCCCAACTTCATGATGATATATCCAAGTATTATAACTCATATTAAAACCTTTGTCAATTAACTGATATTGTATTCTTTTATTTTAGATTTGTTGTATTTAAATATGTCATATATGTGTAGTAAAAAAACAAGTGTTTGGAAAATTTCTTTTAGAAAATTATGAAAACTCACAATCCCCATCCTCGAATCCATCATATCATGAACCAAAAGGAGTCACCCCTAGATCTAGGCAGCCAAGCTAGCCTAGGACATATCTAAGTCCCCTTCCTAATTCCCCTAGGCTAGAAACTAGTTATAGGGTGTCAAATAATAATAAATGGGAATGATTACACCCTATATATACAAAAAACACATCAAAATATAATATAATAAAATAAAAAGTGAGTGATTTTATAAATAGAAAAAATTGAAAATTAGTATGACAAAAATAAATTTAATGAGATCTATATTGAATGCCGATACATAAACATAACTAAAATAAAATAAAAAAGAATGCCAAAACCAAACCACTAAATTCTCCTTGTGGCCCGCATCCATGCTCCATACCCCAAACCAACCAATAACTCGAACAACCCCACTAAAAGAATACTATGAGAAGAAAACTTAAAAAATCCCTAATAGATACATATACCATAAAATATATCATGGTGTGTGTTAAACTTATACCAATAGGTAATAACAATATATATCATGTATTTTATTACAAATTACTTTACACATTAAAATATTTTAAAATAAAATACATAAATAAGTTTTCAATTATGTTTATATAAAATACAATGTGATGTCTGAAACATTTTATAAAAATACATTTCTTAGTCCGAAATGAAATAAATATCTTAAAATCCATTTTCTATTACCCCTTTTATCAAACAACATTTTTTTAAAATGAATTTTTATGGAAATTTATAAATTCTAATATTTAAAACTCTTTAGAAACAATTTAAATAAATAACCCCTGGGAATTAATTTCATAATAAAATGAAATGGAACCGTGTTATAATAAAATAGTAAAAAAAGTAGAAGTCTTAGTGAAATGTGATCCAATAAATAAATGGAAAATAATACAAAGATAGTTCAATATAGAAAATTATCAAGTAATCAAGTGAAATTTATGAACTTCTCATAGGGTGACCCAAAGTCAATTCTATTTAGAACATATGTAAAGCTATTGATTTGTTTCAAACTATGTAATGACTTGACTACTCTCAACTAAACTCATAGTTTTTACAAACCTTCATGAAATATCTATATCATAAGGGATCTGATTCTATTAATGTGGGATAGATATGAAAGCCACTTATTCTCACTTAGGTTCTTAGTATCCCCATACATATCAAACTAAAGAATGTTTAAAATCATAGTAATAAAAAAATAAAAAATATTAAATACCATATAACCTTTTACATATTTAAAAAAAACCATAATAAACGATAATTTATATCATAAGAAACACATAACAATAATAATACCTGTTATGATATAGTCAAAAAAACATCAATAAACAATGCCCCCTTAGGGTCACAATACAAAAAGTGGATAAAGAGGGTCTAACACATCTACACTATTTATAAAATTATTCAATAGTAACAAACTGGACTTCAATCAAATGGAATCAGAATTCCAATCCATTTATATTTATTTGAAATTCCATTTCACGTGAATCCTTTAAAAACCAACCCATTGAAATTCATTTAAAAAACATCAAAAAATAATTTAAAAATTTATTTAAAAATAAATTAAATAACCAAAACACCATTTTTTCAGTAAATACATATATAATATAAAATACCACTTTCCCTCTCAAAAGATGACCAAAATGGGGAAAAATTTTCAGGTACCAATCTTTTACTAAAATAATACCTCTAATATTTTATTAATTCTTAGAATCTCATGTACCACTTGAAATTAGAAGTAAAACCATTATCCCAATTCAAAACCAACCTTGAAACCATTTTCAAATTCGACCAATCTATTTTATATACAAATAAATTAATAAATAAAACCTTTAAAGTCTTTAACCACATAATACGATTCCTATTCATGGGAATTTATAGAAAAAAATACCTTAGCTTAGTGTAAATTGAGTTGGAAATCATTTCCTATGAGTGAGAATGGTCAAACTATCTTGAAGGGACCACAGTAAATCCCTACAAACCCCATGAATCAATCATTACAAAACCTAAAATTGAACTTTCTTGACCGTAGTGTCCACGGGAGGGAAGGAAACCAAATTAGAAGGGGAATAGAAAACATAAAGCAATAGGAGTTTTCTTAAAGGAATCCTAAAGAAAAAAAGTATAGGGTCTTGATATTTACAATGGACGGAGGGGAAAAGCCCTATGGCATGTGACCTAGGATGGTCAAATGAGAGGGAGATATAAGATGGGTTGGGAAACCTAAAATTTTGGTAGTGGTATAAAAAGAAAACCCAAAAAGTAAAACATAAGAAATATAATTTTTTGGGTCACTAGTTTGTGAAATTCATTCACCAATAATGTGGGCTTTGCTAGCTTTACAAAACACTTTTCAATGGTTAGTCTTAATCATTTACCAACTATGCACCAACAAATTCTTTTAGACGGGTAATCTGTTTGTTTTCTTCAAGGACTTATAGAGGCTATGCACTACCCATATAGAATAAACCATTCAAATTTAAAATTATCTAAAAAAATAATATGCGTAATAATACCCACAAGACTTCTCATAAGTTGTTCCCCTAAACCATGCAAAACAATTTTATAAAAATTTCATCTAAAATGTAAAACTTAAAAAATTTCAAATAACCCCAAAAATTAATTAAAAGAATGAATATAATTAATTATATAGTGACATGGAGTGTTAAAATCTCCCCATTATTCCATGTTCTACCCCTATAAAGTCCTTAGAAATAATGGAAGTAACTAAAAATCCAAACACAACCAGGCTCTCTTGAATAAGGATAGTTGGGAAATGAAACATATTAGTAGAACCTAAGGAAGAATGTAATGAACCAAACCCAGTCAACCTACCTTGGAACCAAGGTCATCCCATAATAGAGTATGAGGCTTCTTCTGGATCGCCTCATGTTAGAGACTCATGCAAGGTCACCAACTTTAGCCATGGTGTATATGGCCCCCTATAAAACCTAGCAGGAAATGTATGAAGGTCATATGTTATCTTTATAAAATGAATGACATCGATTAATATAAATCATAAAAATAAATTTATATGAAAAATAAACATAATATTAATCAAAATTCAACTAAAATTGGAATTATATATATCATATACATAAACGTTTTCATCATAAACAAACATAGTCCCAAGTAGCCATCACATGAACAAAATCCAAAAATACCAAAATGAAAAGGATACCAAGATACCATGACAATATAAATATTCTTGGACTATGTAAGCCACCATCCTAGATCTATTAAAGTGTTATAGACATCAATATTTCCTACTGTGAGATTCAACTTTTTATCCTTTCCATGTACCAACCATAACCAAGTCTGCACACACCAAATTTCATATAAAGGGAATTTTGGAAATCATAGTAGGGCACCAAAATGTGTCTATATACTGAATCTCACTATGAAATAAATATAGGTACAGTTTGAAATAAATATCTTGAAAAAAATTTCATTTAAAATTAATTTTATGTCATTTTTTTTGAAAAGTAATAAAAAATGGAACATATGGTAATAATAAACAAACATGCTCATATGAATCAATACATGGGAATAAAAAAAGTTTATTATAACCAATATAAAAAATAAAAATAATATTTGGGATCTCTAAAGTATGATATTTAGGTATTTAGGATTCTCTATTGGATCATTATTCCTACCTACATGAATCTAAAAAGAATATCATAATCTAGGCCTCTCAAGGACACTGGAAATAGACCCAATATAGGTCATGCCTAAGACTATTTCCCCACCCATCCATATATGAACACACTAAAGGTCACCCCTATGTGACCACAATCATATTTATAACATAAAACATTCCCATAGATAAGACACATGATTTTACTAAATTCCTCTATGAAATTATGCTAGAAATATACTTAAAAAATAGATTTTATAAAATCATTTTATCAAACATCTTTCAATAATATTTTTTTGAAACTGAATAACAATAAAAAATATTATTTTATAGAAATGTATCAATGAATTCCATAGAACATGGTTACAAAATATAGAGAAACTTTAGTTTCCTATAGGGACACCCAAATTTAAAAATATATAAAACTCATACAACCTAACTACAATAGTGTGGTACTTGGAACATTTGAGTGTCAAACCCACATGGACGGTCCGTATACACAATAATAATTATATGAAATTGAAAAAATAGTTCATTTTTTAGAGAGAGAAATAAAGAATTAAAATAGATTTGGGTTTTATGTCAAATGATGGATCATGCTAGGATAAGTGATTTTTAAAGTCTTATTCTAGGGATTTAATTGTTTTTTTATTAATTATTTGGTGTCAAGGTTGGGTCATTAGGGATCCTTGATCTATATACCCTATAAAGAGAGAATAACATCACTATTCGTATTATCAACTAATTGGTTTAGTTATGGGGATAGGTGACCCAAAAACCAATTTAAACATAAGAATTTTGAGTTGTGTAATGATCATACTAAAGCCAAGTAAATCAATTAATTTAATGAAATTATATCCTTCAGGATACAAACTATAGTTTTGTAAGTGAAAAAATAATAGAATCATAATTAATAAAATGAGTTACAGAAATCCAAAACATGAATAGAAAATATAAATTTCCCCCAACAACACTTCCCCCCTATAATCATGTCACCCAACACAGGACGAACTACTCAATAATGAAAAACATGATGAGGATGAGCAATATAGATACCCGGAGAGGAAGGATGGTGAGTAATTTCAGCATCAGGGATCTATAGTCACACTCTATTATATTATTTATAATTTGAGGGTGGTACCTAGTCTTGAAGAAGGGATCTCGAATAAATAACCCTCAATTTTAATCCCTCGGCTCGGTATATTAAAACCTCCACACATTACGATGGGCTAACATTGTGAATGAAATACAAGGTGTGAATGATGTAGGGGAATATTTCTCTTTAAATATTTTCTATCTCAATAATCTAATGGTGTGTATTGACTATATTCCATGAATATCCTATTCATAATTGAAAACTAAATACTTAAAACAAATAAGATCACATCTGTAATGCAGTTATCACAATGATCTCTTAACGTGAAAATGTATCATGACATGAAAAATTCCATCTCTAGGTTCTGTTGTCTACTCTAAATCCATGTAATTTTTGCTTCCAGCTTCAATATTTTGGTGTCTCATTATACCACTTCATATCACAACATGAAGTTTCTTTTATCACATTAAAATCTATAGTTTTTGTTACTTTTAAAAATATATATAAATTCATTCCACAAATCACAAAACAAGTTAAACAATCCAAATATTTGTAAGCTGAATATATTATTTACATAAATAAATATACTAAAATACCATGAAATATATGTCTAAAATTTACCTATCACGAGTATAGCAGACATAAAATCAAACCAAGCATAATGTATTAATAAAAACTAAAGGAAACCCAATATCCAAGTTTATCCAAAGAAACGTCTATGTATGTAGAGGAACATAACTCAAAATAGTTAGAAAATACTCACATTTATCCAAAACCATTAAACATTTGGAGATTGGGCCCTCAAGATCCTAAAAGATAAATAATGTTCATAAAAAAAGAATTCATTATCTTAGGTTCTATCCACTTGAGATCTAGGGTTTTAAAAACCTCATGGAAATGGAAGAAAAAGGTGAGATGGGGAAATATAGTAGAAAATAGCAATAAATTAATAATTACATAAAATAAATCAACCAAAGATCATGTAAATTACAAGGGAGGAGGTCAGAGGTCTTCTCTATAGAGGAGGATGGATGTAATCATGAGAGGGATAAGAAATGGAAGGAAAGGAGTTAAAAATTGAATAGGTAATTTGGTAGAAACCTAATTTTTAACAATTCTGGAATGTTTCATGGTTGAACACAAGGTTTTTCAAACCATGCACCAACCACATAGGTCACCCATTTCGACTTCCTTATGTTTCTAAGTTCATCGATGGAATTTTAGGGTTTAACTAACCATATGGAGACTATGCAAAATGGTAGTATCTTACCACAACCCCTTTTAAATTTTTCAGGGAACGGTTACCCTTTATAGTACACCCCCCCAATTTATATTTTTTTATCCCAATCCCCCATATAATCTAAAAAAATTTAAATGTAAAAAATATATATAAATAATACATATCAAATACCCAGAGACTGTCACCATTATCCCTATGAAATCACTTTCTTCACCAAAAAAGTTCTATAGGTTTGGATTTCTAAAAAAGTCGAGGCCATTACTCCCTCACCCTGGCCTCATATTCCCACATTTCATTTATGTCTTGATAGTACTTCCAAAAATCATGAACTAAATGGATAAATTGTTCTCACAACATCTTAAACTAGAGATCCAGAATACACACTGGTTGCTAAGCGATGTAGGTGATAGATCCAAAATTTAAACCCTCCCATACCATTATATCAGATGGTTTTGGATGGTATTTCTTTTTCTGGGAACTAGGGAAAAAATTGTTTATCATTTTATTCTATGTTGGAAATGGCTAATTGTTATTCCACCTTTCATAGATGCTTCACAATCTCAAAAGGTGTTACATAACATGGCACTATTATGCACTATTTTTCCAAACAATGATCTTCTAATTGTAGATAGATTCTCAAAAACATCCATTCACCTAAATAAATATCTTTTGGGTGATAAAGATGGATGGGATGGGATTTATAAAAGATATAATCTATCTCTAACCCTTTACTAAGTAGATGAATCTAACTCATCATCTAATAAATGATACTCAGACGCTACAATGAGAAATCACCCAACTTATACCAGAAAAGTGGGGACCAACACTACCTTCCATGACAATATTTAAGAGAGTTTATTTTTATTGGGTCATGATATCTATTTTTATAGTATAAAACTTATAATGATATGTTCATTACCCCAGACCCACAAAATTTTAGGAAAAAAGTAAAAGTCATGTTCTCTAGGATTTAGATATCCCACACTATCTAATATTTGGTCTATGGATGGTAGGACTCAATAAATTTTACATGAGATCCCAAAGACTCATTAATTACCAACCAAAAACATGAGGTAGAGTGTGGGTCTTGGTATGATATGATCAAAGACAAAAATCCATCCAATAAAACAATAAATTGGACATATAAGAGTCAAAGGTCCATTACCTTTATTGGGTCTCTTATACTGATGAGGTTAGTTGAATTAAATAATCAAAATGTGAATTAATAAATTTAATCCTTCCAAATAGGATAACTTGGAAACTAAATAATAAAATACAAGGATATCTTATCCCATTTCCACATCGGGACTATTAGAGGATCTTGCAACCCAAACAACTTATGGTGGCCAAATTCAATTTTACTGAAAGTGAGTCATTAGAAAAAGGTCCACCATTTATAATTTTATCCCTAAACACAAATATCAACATTTCTCATCATAGAATATATTAATAGATATTAGTTTCATGAACCTTATAAAATGGTCACCACCACTCGTTACATTCTACCATAAATACATAGGATCTACCAATAACGTTTGTAAATGGAGAGCACCATCGGAAGACTGCGAAAAACCACTAGAGGTCTACCATATAAAGCATTCCTAAACAGACGAAAATATGGGTATATAGCCTCCTCATGCTATATCTAGTCATATATAGGGGAAGTTACTAGAGTATTATCCAAGATAACTAGCTCACCCCTTCTCTTAATTCCAAATATATCTCAATGAATGAGATCATGAAACCCAATTCTTTATCAGATTCTTTCACTACCCATGTCAATAAATTTTTACTCAGCATGTCAACTACTACATTTCTATTTCCAAGAGTGTATACCAAATCAAAATTAATGGTTTAAAGGTAATTGACTAACCATTTATACATGTAGTTTTTATTCTATTGGTTGAATATGTACTTTTGAATTTTATGGTATAGTTATACAATATATTCTCCCATAAAAATTTAGATTCACCTGGTTTTTAGAGAATGAATCACTGCTACTAATTCAAGATCATGATTGGGGTAGTTATTTTTAGGAGGGAACAACTAACATCAGCCCTAGGATACCATGTTCTATTAGTTTATCAAAACATAGTTCAAACCTATACCAAAGGAATTACAATATACAATAGAACCTATCCATGGCTCTTAGTGAATTAGAACACGAGTTGAAGTTTTCCTCACCATTTATTCCTCAAGAAGCTCATAATATTTATCACTCCATTAAATTTAATTACTACTCATGTAAATATTATCAAAAGAGATTATATCCTAGATAAATCTCATAAAACATTCCCAAAATATCCTATCAATATCAAGAGGATATAGATTTAAAACCAATTCATGGGTCTCTCCAAATATTTTATATCATGAATATTATCTGGGCTTAATTTCTATTTAAACACCTTTTGAACATTTTTTAAGAAATCCCTCATGATTATTAATAATAAAGATAAAGTACCACTATTTCAGCATCACCACTCCAATACATATGTATAAAATCCCACATTAGACATCTTGGGGGTATATTGGAATAAGAATAAGTTCACAATATTTCCTAACCACTGCTTTTGTTCAAGCAGTGCCAATCTCCCCAAAACGTGGGTGAACTCTAATTTGAAAACTCCAAATAATGATCTATTTAGTGAAACTTCCTTGGCTCACAAACATTCTTGGGGGTATGAAAGGTCTTGATTACTAATTCAACTAGATCATAATCCATAAAAGTATTTTATAGTGTATTAGCCTCCATCTATTCCTCCCTCTAATTCCCAGAGATCCTTCAGAGAGGCATGTTATAAGATCATAAAATAAAAATAATATCAATACATAATTAATTTAAATATAAATACAACTAAATTACTTAGAGAAAATCATACAAAAAATGTTATAGAAATGTAATCCGTTTAAAAACACTTAAAGTTTCTCATAACAAAAACTAGTGAACACAAAATCATAAAAACCCTGGCAACTCAAGGTCTGACATAGAGGAAATCTGGCTAGACAATATCCCACACTATCAATCTAGCCCAAAAAATCCCAATCCATACTATCTCACTTACTAAATAAATAAACTTATCTAATATAATTTTTAAATGAAGCAAACTAGGTCAATCTACCACACAACCTATGTTGTCCCAAAAAAAGGAACAAGGCGCATTATCGATCATTGTAGTGTGGAAACAAGCTCTAGGGTACCAATTCTAACCATGGTGGTAATGGTTTCACCCTTGAAAATCTTGAATGACCATCCATAGGTCAAATTTTCAGGAAATCAAATTAATGATGGTAGTAAATATTAATCATTCGCAATAGAGCATGAAAAATAGTAGCATAATAAGAATCAAAATACAATGGAAATAGGTAGTCCATATATCACATACATAAACATGTCCATAAAAAAATTAATCTAGTTTATGTGGTAATTATATCATTTAAAACCCAAAATATTAAATTAAAATGTATCAAAAGATACCAAGCCATGGTAAATTCATGTGGTACCTGGGCATGACCAACCTAAATCCTTACAGGTGACATAAACATCAAGATGATTTTCTTTGACATGAAACTCATTTTCCTTTACCTACAATATACATAACCAAGTATTTACATATCAATTAAAATGTACAGGGTGTGAGGAAAATCCTACTAGGGTACCACCATGAATATAAAAACTACCTTTCCGAATGGAAAAACTTTTTTATAGTCTTAAAATAATACCTTGAAAAAAATTTCATTAAAAATTTATTCTTATGTAATTTGGTTTTAAAAATAATAAAAAATTTAATGAAGGGAAATATGAAATAATTAATGTCATCATAATAAATCAATACATGTGAATCACATAATAAAAATCTAAAACAATAATAAGAATATACACAATATATGGGAGATAATACTTATGAGATCTAGGTTTTTAGGACTCGCTAATGGATTACTATTCTGTCCTATGTGATCCCTAAAAAATTTCACAATCTAATCCTCTTGAGGACACGAATAATGAACCCTAGCTAGACCACACCCATGATTAGGGAAGCACCCGTCCTAATACCCACACCACCAAGATCACTCATGTAAACCCAAAATCAAAATTATAAAAAATAATATGACTAAAAAAAATAAAATGGGGGTTCTTATTAATTCACACGTTAAAATTCTCTTCGAAATACCATTACAAAATGGGAGTTTCTAAATAAAATTATATTAAAAATCTTATAAGAATAACTTGTTTTCAAAATAAAAACTAAGAAAAATCACTATTTTATAGACATGATTCTATCAAAACCAAGAAATAAGCATAAAAATGCTGAAAAATAAAACCAATAATAATAAATTAATAAAACTAATGTAAAACCCACAAAGCATGGTAAAGTATGTAAAAAAGTTTGGTATGTAGAGACATATACATCAAATGAGATAGATTGTCATCGAATTCATCTAATACAATTGTAAATAAGAATTGTTCTAATGATCCTAAAACACAATGTTACTTAATAAAAACCCCATTCATTACACTATTATCATCATCTTGAGATCTAGGATTTCCAAAACCACATAGAAATGGAATATTAAGGTGAGATATGGAAAAATAAGAGAAAACCATAAGAAATCAAGAAATGGCTCATGGAAATCGACTAAGGGTGAAGGATAATTCCAATAGGGGAGGTAAATATTTTTTAATAAGTAGGAGGGATTTATGTATGAGTGGGAGAAGAAATGGGAGGATTAAGTAAAAAAATCAAAAAGGGAGAATCAGTAAAAACAAAATTTTTATCAATTATTGGAAAGTATAATGGTTTGGTTGGATAGTTTTTCAAACCATGTGAAAATATTATGGGTCACCCTTTTTATATACCTTATATATCATGATTCTTAGAGGGAATCACATATTTTTTAAAACTATATAGATATCGTGAAAAATTTCACTTTCTCCTTAAAAATCAATTCCCACAATCAGGAACATGATTAAACTTTTAACCTATTGTTACCTTATTTAAGGTATTCTTTGACCCTTTTCTTTGATATCCATTATGTCAATATTTGTTTTTCGGTCATTATGGATAATGTTGTATCACTTTGTATTCCCTTTATGTTGTAAACAATTAGGGAAAACTATGCATTTGTTTTGTAGAAAAAGTTTGCGCCTTGTTGTAAGCCATTAGATGGGGGTGAACGATTTGTGTAACCATGAAACCAGACCCTCCAAATAGTGATCCCTCATATAGTGAGGGTTTTCATGGTTGGAACATGATTAATAAAACCCAATTTCCAAACCATTCACCCCATCAAGAAGTCTAGTAGGGTAACATGAGTAGAGAACAATGTTTTTCTTACCGTGTGGACCCCCAAGAAAACCGTGCATGTAGTTTTTAATTACTTCAAAAACTTAATGAAAATTAAAAAATATATAGTTTAAGATTCTTAATCCTTCCATTAGACCCTAACATAATTTTTTGTCTCTTAGAATATTTCAATAGGAAATTTGGACTTCTCCAAACCCCTTTCTTAGTTAATCAAAGAGGTTTTGATCTCATTTGATCTCGTTAGGGTAATTGAGTCTCCTCTCACATGGTTTATTAAAATATAATTTTCTATAATCCATAGAGTTTTATAAATCATCCTTTAACTGATGGATCTAAACATTATTTTGTTGTATCTTTATTATAGGTTGTGTTCCTATATCTTCCACACCTTCCTTCTTCATTAGCAGACCCCATTCTGAGTGTTGAGTGTTTTGATTCCTTGATCTAAAGGTAGGTGGTTACAATAACATTTACCAAATGATTAAAAACATAAATTTAGTAGTTATATTGAAATTATTTCTTAAATTATTTTAAAAAATGTATTTGTGATGATTTTATCGTTGATTTAAAATGGCCCTAGAAATAGTGAAAAAAACTCAAATTTCAATAGAATTGAAATCATGCGGTTAATACGTAAAAATGATGGCTTGAATGTGAAATAGTTTTGATGAAATAAGTTGATGTTAATTTTTGAAAAATTTGTTAAATTGAAAGATAATTTTAAATGGAATGATATGATGAAAACCTATGATTTGGTTTTGAAATTAGAAAGGAATATTGAAAACTGAAAGTGAGAGATTTTATTTGGAATTGATTGATTAATTGATCAAACGATTGAAGTACATGTTAAATAGGGTAGTTAGTGGTGACAAGGAAATTTTTTTTGACCATTCCATCCAATATATGAATTGATGGTGGAAACTATTACTAAAATAACTATGACTTGACTACCTATGATGGGTTCCCTTACTGAGGTGTAGAATACCCATTATGGGTTTCCCTTTTAGGGTGTATTTGTTTGTTCAAAACTAATTAGATCTGAGAGCATTATGAGATATATGAGGATCCTATTACCAGAAAAACTGACATATCATGGGACTTTGATATGATTTATGACTTGATTATACATTCCATTGATTTATTTTACTATTTTATTCCTGAAATATGATTTTTTTAAATTGATTTATATAATATGTTATTTAATTTTATTTGAAAGCTATTTTGATATAACTACCATCATTTAATTATTATAGAATGTTTTTATTTAAAAGATTCTGATGAAATTACCTACCTTGTTTTTTTAAATTTACACCTTAAATGGTAAATTATTATGATATTGATTTTGAAACCGTTGTGATAACCTATAGGGCATTATTGATTACAGCCATGATTTTCCTTTAGGTGTTTTTAACCTTATAATTATAGGTTTGAGAAATTTAATAGATCCACTTGGAGGGTGTAGATGTTCTTGATCCTTACAACCATGGAGTGATGATGGTGACTGGTGGATATATTTTCCACTTGTTACATAAGAGTTTGGGACTTTTTGGATGGTTTTATGTTGTTATATGGGGATAATGTTTCAATTGGAATGTTTATATTTATATTGGGTACTATTTTACCGATTCTTTCTTGTAATTTTTTCTTTTGGAATTTTGATCATATTGATTTGTAATCTTTTTTCTTACACTATTATTGATGCACAAGTTGTTCCCTCTTGAAGTTAAATGATATTAGATTCTAGTCAACAACCTATGGGGTTTGGGAATGTACTTCGATATATTTTAGTGATGGATTGAGTATCAGGGTACCGAGGTACCAGGTTGGTTCATGAAAGAACAATATTAGAGGTTCATGTTTAATAATCTTTCCTTGATGATAGAATGTGGATTAAGATGTATTGTTTGGACTTAAGAGGTATTTAGAAGTGACTTCCTATATATTGATCATATTAATGAGCCTTAAGATTCCACCATTGCTTGGGAAAAGGAATATTTGCGAATAATATGATTTCATTCCAGTGTTTTACCTAATTTTTATTTGGGTAAGTTGAAATCAAAATCGTTAAATATTATCTGATGTGACTCGTACTCTTGTTACTCTTGTTTGAGTTGATAATATGAGTGATATTCTGATATCTTGAGTGTTTTATTTTGATGTTGAATTTCTTCATGCCTATGAGAAGATGATTTAATATCCCCTAGAAGAACCTTATGGTGAATAAAAAAATGTGGATTCTCCCGTTGACCAAAATGCCATTAAGATTATTGTATGTTATATCAATGATCTTGGAAAATCACATTCATTTGTTCCTATTTAGGATCCATTTTTGGTACCTCAATGGGTTTAATCTTAGAATCGCACTCAAGAGTTTCTTCACCAAAGCCACCATTGTTTGAAGGCTATAATTATCCTCAAGTGACTAAGGATTCCTTGGAAAATATAGAGCTTCTGTTTGATTTCTTTGACATAACTAATTAAATTACTATAAAATGTGATACCTTCAAGATATAAAGACACAATAAGAGATGGCGGGACATGATTGTACTGGAAAAGAAGCACGAGGTTTTGAAGTGGAAGTTACTTAATGTTATTTTAACAAATCAGTTCAATCCAAAATATATGGTACTCTTTTAGTTGATATGATTTTTCAACCTCCAAAAAGATTATAGAACTAAGATATAGTATGTGAATTGCTTTACTAAACTTATCCAGTTTTCACCTGAGATTGTATCAAATATGAAAATAAAGGATTGATGGTTCGAGATGGATCTCTAACCTAATATCCATTTTAGGGTTTCTTATTGATTATCACTTTGTATGCT
Source organism: Viscum album (assembly GCA_963277665.1). Lineage (NCBI taxonomy): Eukaryota > Viridiplantae > Streptophyta > Magnoliopsida > Santalales > Viscaceae > Viscum > Viscum album. The sequence continues at coordinate 859,074,017 of OY728134.1, read as the reverse complement.
GATGTATTAGATTATGATTTGATGGTTTATATTGAACTAGATTGTATGTTAGGGTTCATGGCAGTTGTTTTTTCTCTCATTGGAATTTCTGTGACTTCTTCTAAATGAAAGAGGAAGTGTGATGAGTCTCATGGCAGTTCTCGATATCAGGCATCCTTTAGACCTTCTATAGTCCCTAGAAGAGGCCCTTGGAATAGATTCTAGTGTGGAAATGTTTCTCATTTGAGATGTGCTTGTACTGATGCTTCAAATGAATTCAGTTCTTATAGTCTCTCAGTGCACCAAAAGTAATTATTTTATTACTTTTCTTCACCATGTAGTAGAACATTATCATTATCATATAAAGTATTACAATGAAATTATATTATTTGTGATATAAAGGGTTCCATCCATAGTCATTTAGAATAAAGATTCTTTACACAATATAAGAGTCTCTAGGTAAAGGTGAAACAAGTCTTTGAACTATGAGAGGTACCATAACTATAGATTCATATTTAGCGACTTATTTATCTCTTACTGCAATAATTTACTCATTTATATCAACTCATATTATGAATCTGCTAAATATTAATATAGATATTTTTTATGTGATTGATATTAGTACGCACCTCAGAACTAGGAGAGGAAAGGGTCACAATTGTCCAGATTGTGCCCTCCCTTTATAAAAAATCGATCTTATTTGGAATTTACTGGTTCTGGACATGAAAACTGTTGAAATTATTCATAGGATACATTAGATTATTTTAAATAATTCCCAAATTGATTGTTATTATTGGGGGTTCTCATTCACTTCACCTAATGGGGTGCATTGTTTCTTTCAGGGAGAATGAGACTTGAGGTTGAGTAGTGCTGGACCTTCTAATCCAAAGCTTGGAAAAGTAATATCGATGTTTACTTTTGGTTAAGAGTGTGAATCATTAAGTGGAGATCTCCCTCTAGTGTCAGGTACTAAACTAGTGTATATTCCTTTTTAATTGATGGAAACAGTTGAACTTAAATAGTTGAATACTCAGTTGGATGATTTGTTTGAGAAATATTTACATACCAGTGTGTCACCTTGTGCATAAAATATTCTTTTTGAAAATAAAGATTATAGAAATATTCACCTCTATGTTTACTACTAAAAAATTAATCAATTAATAGTAAATAAATAGTATTTGTTACTATAGATTGATTATTTTTTTGAAAAGGTAAAATATTAAAAGTGGTTCTCAAAGATTTATCTTTGATCTAGTTATTACCAATTGACAATGAATTAATATAACATTCAAAAGACTACCTTTGAGGGTAGGTATGGCTATTATGAGTACCTTGTCATGCCAATTTGTCAAAAAAATTCTCTTGAAGTCTTCATAAAGTTTATCAAAATAATATTCCATGAGTATCTTATTATGTTTGTTGTTATATTTGTTGATGACATCATATTTTACTCCCATTCTGATGAGGATCGTATGTGTAATCTGAGTACAGCTGTATAAATTTTGAGAAATCACCAACTCTATTTCAATATATCAAAATGTGATTTCTAGATTTGGAATGTGATGTTATTTGGACACATAGTATTTGAATTTGGTATCTTAGTTGATCATGAGAGTTTGAAATCTTTTATGTCAACTTAACAACCATAGGATGTTTTTGAGATTTGGAGCTTCTTGGTTTTATTGGGGTATTATCACTAGTTTGTAAAGTATTTCCCAAAGCTGAATCCTCTAAGGACCGATATCACTCAGAAGTGAGTGAAGTTATTATGGAATGAAAAAATATCATTTTATTTTGTTTAGTTGAATTATATTTGGAAATATAAACCCCTTAAGACTCTTATAGAGGAAGGTAAATTCTATGTGGTATTTTTTGACACATCAAGTTTGGGTTTCGTCTATATTTATATATAGGGTGATCACAACGAAGCCTATGGTTCTAAATAGCTTGGACACATGAGAATAATTATCCATCTCATGTCCTTGAATTCCCAACATTGATGCATGTGTTTAAGAGTTAATGACATTCCCTTTTTGGATAATGGATTACCATGTTTTTCGACCACAAATGATTAATTTATATGTTCTCCCAAAAACATTTTTACCTTCGATCGAGGCATCTGAAAAAGTTCATTCCATATTATGACATTGATATTTCATATAACCCAGGTAAATTAGATGTCATTTCTAATTCATTGAGTAGGACACCTCTGATCCAGGCCATGAGTGAATTATTAGAAGATTAGAAATTGATGGAACTTTTTGAACAATTGTATATTAGTGGCTAGGAGGAAGAGTCCAAGGTTGTCTTGGTAAGTGTTTAGTGGACCTATGGTCTTCTTGAGATGATTTTTATGGTAAAAAAATTGATTATGAATTTTATAGCATTAGGGAGTCTCTTTATGGTGGATTTATAGATAGTGAGTGGTTGTTCTTTTCTGAGGAAATCTAATGTGTTTGGAATTGGTATGTTATACATTTACCAGTAAGAAAATCCATATTTGTGTATGTCCATAATTTCTATGTGTAAGTGCAACCTATAAACAAAAATATGTTTTATGATATACAATGATGATTCTGGTGTCCTGGTATGATATGTGACATCATTGACATTATTTCATGTTGTTATACCAATCATCAGGTCAAAGATGAACACCAGAGATCTTCAAGTTTTCTTCATCTACATCAAGTACCAACTTTGAAGTAGGATGATAATTCTATGAAATTTGTTGTTGTGTTTTGATTTAATCCTAAAAATAATAATGAAATATGTATTGTGATCAATTATTTTATGATATCAATTCAATTTTTACCCATTAATGATACAACCAATGTTGTGGACTTGGGATTCCTGTAAATGGAAAATATTTTATGGTTGCACGGAGTTCCATCTTCTATAGCCTAAGATAAGGATCATTGCATTACTTCTCATATTTTTAGAGGTGTCTAGGTTGGATTGGTATCTCAAGTACATTTATGCATGTAATATGATCTATAGATATATGGAAATATAGAATGAATTCTACAGATTCTCGAGGAAATTTTATGTGCTTACATTCTTGATTTTGGTGGATATTGGGGAATCTATCTGGGACAAGTATAGATTCATTATAACATAATTTACTGGTTTTTAATTTATATATATCATTTTTATCACTTTTATGAAATTCTTTGTGAATATCTTTTGTGTTAGTCGAAGATTGGTAAAGATTGTACAGTTGGGATCAGTTTGGCCTAAGAAACGAAGATTAATATTCAGTTGATTCATTAGAGGATTTTAAAAACATAGGGCCATTAAAAATTTTATAATTACCATCATAGGTAACCTTTATATTTTTAGTTAGAAACAAGGTAGTTTGAATAGTTCCTCCACGTTTGGGTTATTAACAACATAGAAAACTTGGAAAGCTTTAACCATGGTTTGTGGGACCATTTTATGTTTATGACCAGACAGATAAAGTGGATTACCATTTAGAACTTTCACCACTGTTTATGTTGATACATAATGTGTTTCTTGTATCTCAGATTATAAAGTACTTTTTTGGCCGATCTCATGTCTTGATCAAGTAGTATCATATTATTGAGCCTGATTTATACATGATTAATCATCTATTAAGTATTTTTGATTCTTAGATAAATGTTCTTAAAGGTAGGATGATACCTTTGGTTTGTGTTATGTGGTATCATTGTTATGATTCACATGAGACTTAGGATTTTTTTGGCATTGGTGATAGAGTGGTGGACTCATCTCTTAGATATGGAAACTTCTTGACATGATTTTTGAGGACAAATGTTTTTATAGTGGGGAAGTTATAACATCTCATTAACTTTCTTCAGGTATTGCTGGACCATTATTTTGATCTCCTTGAAGTTAGATTTTTTTGGGGTAATTCTTGAAGGATTTGGAAATTTTTTGAATCCCTTTTGGATATTCACTATTGAGACCTATTCTGGGGAAACGATTTGATTTGGCTTAAAAATCCCAGTGCATTATTTTATGTCACAGGAAGGGGTGAATGTTTTTTCAAACCATGTCTCCAGCCCCTCTAAACCATGCACACTTGGATAGTGAGTGTTTAAAAGGTTGGTTTGTGGTTAATAAAACCATGGGGTCAAACCATGATCCCCATCCAGAAGTCTACTAGGGGGCTCATGGTTAGGGAATATGATTTTTCTAACCATGTGACCCACCCTAGGAAACCATGAATGTAGTTTTTAATTCCTCTATGAATTTAATTAAAAAACATAAACCATATGTTTATTATTCTTAATCCCCATTTTGACCCTAACATGATTTTTCTGGATCTTGTAGGCTATCAAGAGGCTATTTTGTCTCTTTTAAACCACTTTCTTAGTGGATCTAACCATTATTGATTTTGTTAAATCTCATATAGGAAATTAGATCCCCAAATTTGTGGTTTCTTTCAATCTAATTTTCTCTCATCCTTAGAGTTTGATAGACCATCAAGTAATTTATAGATTTAAACTATGTTTATTGGATCATGATTTTTTTTTTTGGTTTTTCGATCTTCCACACCATCATTATTTCATGGAGTTCCCCGTTGAAGGTGTTGGGCATTAGGATTCCTTTATCTAAAGGTAAGTGGTCCCATAATTATTTTCCCTATGATTGAGACATTTAATTTCCTGACTAAATTTCAATGATTTTTTAAATGATTTAAAAAATGTATTTCAGATCATCTAAGCACTAATTTAAATTATTAATGGAAATTTAGAAAAACCCCAATTATAATTTAATTGAAATTGGGTGGTGAATTTAATAAAAAAATGATTTATTGATTTGTTAATAATTTACTAAAACTATTTGATATTGATTTTGAAAAAATATATTAAATTGAGAGATGATCTAAAATGTCATAAATTGATGAAAACATATGATTTATTTTTGAAATGAAAATTCATGTTGAAAACTAAATTTAGGATATTATTTTTTAAAATGCATTGAAATGATTGATTGCTAATTTTATTTTTTTATTGATTGTTTAAAACACATGTGGCCAAGGTTAGTAAGTGGTAATTAGGATAAGAACGCTAGTACCTTGACTCCCTACAATGGAATGATGATGGAAACCATTATGAAAACTACTATGACTTAACTAGATGTGATGGGTCCCCCTTTTGGGGTGTAGGCTTTCTGTGATGGGTTCCCATATTGGGGTGTATTTGTTTGAGCACACCTGACTAGAACTGAGACCATTATGAGCGGTGTGAGGATACTATTACCTAAAATTATGGCTTACCATAAGGCATTTTCACTTGGTTCTTTGCATTTATTTGTGGCCTGATTATACATGACTTTGATTTATTATACTATTTTATTCTTAACCACCAATTTATATAAACTATTTTATATAAAACTTTCACTGAATCCTATTGAAAATATGTTTTTATATAACTAAATATTTTAATTATGAGATGATGTTTTGATTAAAAATATTCTAATGAAATTACATTCCTTATATTATTTAAATATATAGAATAAATGGTAAATTTTTATGGTATTCATTATGGAAAACATAGTGATACCTTACAGGGATTTATAGATCACACCATACCTTTGCCTTCATACTTCTATTGAATTTATTAGGTTATCTCTGAGAAATGAGAAAGCATCACTTAGAGGTGGTGGATGTTCTTGATCCTTTAAACTATGAAGGAATGATAGTGACCATTGTACTTGTTATCCACTTATTATATAGGAGTTTTGGACATTTTTTAGAGTTTGATGTTGTGATCTTGGGATAATATTTCCATTGGTATGTTTATCCTTTTACTCATTACTATTTTACCTGTTGTATCTGGTACTTTATTATTTTAGAATATTGATTATAATAACCTATAATATTTTATATTCCTCTATTCTTGAGGAAAAAATCAACCCCTGTTGATGTTTTATAATTCAGGATACTAGTCCCCAACCTTTTGGAACCATGAATGCCATTCAAGATATGTCAGTTATAGATTGGGTGTCACGGTACCGGGGTATCTAGACTAGTTCATGAAAACCCATATCCATACGCTAACTGTGTGAACATACTATTTTCTCAAAAAGTTTGTAGTTTCAATCACAAACCCTTAAAAAATTCAAGACACAATAAATACATGGAAATTATAGAAATAGTAAATACCAGTTACCAAGTGGGTGTTTTAAATAAATCCAATGAACATATTGATTATAAAAAATTTATAGATCACATCTATAGAATTCCTTATCATTTCCATGCATGAAATAACTAACATTAATAATATGATACCCAAAAGTGGTGATGATTGAGCACTGGGCTACTTACCATTTTTAAGTAATCTAAACACTGTGAAAATAAGGGAACATGCCAAAATACTAAATTTATTCCATGATAATTCATCTCTATGATTTTTCCAAGATTCAACTAGTTCCATCAACCACAATGAAACACCAAATAATTGGATCTATGTCCTAAGGTAAGATAAGACCAATGGAAAATTAACATCCACAAAACCATCACTAAGCTCGACATGCACCTGAATAAAACAAATCACAAGTAAAACCTATAATCATTTCACAATATGAAAATAACTCTGCTTTAGACCATAGTAACCATAAATTAAAGATAAACTATGATCATAGTCATGTAACAACATTATAGAAAGAATGAAATAAAACTATAATCATTGATTTACCAAATACATAATAGTAACTTCCACCCTAATTTCCCTAGCACTGAACCAAGGGTCACCAATGCTCAACTCATCAAGTGATAGACCTAAAATCTTCAAAATATATGAAAACACCTGAATCCTTAAGAGTTTTCATCTATAAACACAAGGCATACACAAGATCCCAAAACCCAACACCATTAATAAAAAAAATTATGCCATCCTGCCAATCAAAAATTAATCACCATAAAAAAAGTGAAACTAAGAAATCCTCTTTTAAAACCAATAAAAAATCTCGCAGAAAAATAATCCACTTAATTAAAATTGAACCCCCCAAAAGAAACAAACTAAAAAGGATTACCACCATGGTTTTAAACCTATCCAATCTTTCTGAAAGGAAACTGAAAAATTTCCCAATTAATCCACTATAATAGAAGAAGTTATGTAAACTAAAAAGACATAGAGTGAAAAATAGATCACAGGTCCACCACTCCACTTGGACTTTGAGAGGATTCCTCAACTAGTAGGAATATACCTAGGTACAAGGGGAATAACCTATATTTCATTAAAACCATTCTGGGAGGAATTCATCCATAAACGTAAAACATGAACCTATCTTCTTGTCCTACTAAATTAAATCATAAAATACAAAAACACAAGGAAGAAACCAAGATTTCATATTTACTAAATGTATCACATTACCAAAATATTATTGTTTTTAAAAAAACCCCACATTCCTCTAAATAAACATCAATCAAAATTTTTTGTACAAGATAAATTTCTTGAAGGACCTATTTTTTTAAAACAAATCATCCCAAAAAAATGATTTTTCATAAAACTAAAACTCATGAAAAAAACCATTCCAAATTCATTTCAAAATAAAAATCCTTTGGAACTATTAGTCAGAGTTGTGTACTAAATGGGGAGGGGGGAATTAAGTATCTGTAAATTTTTTTGTTAAAGGTTATTATTTGAAGTTCCCCTAGATTTAAAATTCAATTGAATAGATAGATAGTAGTGAATTTATAATCTCTTGATTATTCTATTAATTTCTCAAAAGGGTGATTAGTTCTTAGTAATATCAATTTGATAATTAATTAAACTTTTTAAACTAACCTAATTATTATATACTATTATAAACACCTTCTAATACTAACTATTAGAGTTCAATTTATTTATATGAAATATATGATAAAATATAGTAAAACTAATAGTAGAAGCATAGTGGAAATGAGACAAGAGGTTCAATCTTAAGAAGAGACCTAATCCTCCCCACTTGGTGATCGCCTACCACCAAATAGTTTAAATTAATAAATAGTTTGATCCACACCCTGGATCGGTGTTCACAACAACACACATGATGCCCAAGTCACAAGACCTCTACCATAGTTCTTCATGCGGACAAACTACCAGGTCACACAAGGACCTCTTCCACACTTATTTTTGGGAGTAAAAGATGTAATAAGGTATGAGTGGAAGTATATATTGTATCCTTAGGTTTGATAGAGGAGACAGTGTGTGCATTATAGAAAGATACACAATTCCTCAAAAGTAGGTAAAATGAACACAACAAAGCAAATAAATATTAGAATGGATTTAGAAGGCTCTGTGTATCGTTGAGATGCTTCTATAGACTCTACAATTGTAGTTGATATGAGGTTTGAGTCCTCTTCTAGAATTTGACACTAAAACAGAGTGTCATATTCTAGATTACAGGTACAGAAATGGTTACGTAGGTATATTCTTCTCTTTATTTTATATGTTGACACAGTTGGTCAATTCGATGTGCAACTTGATTGATATTTACCCATGTGTTCTTATTTTGTGCTTGAGTTCAGAGTGGGTGCATGAGAGTCACAAATATTCTTCTATGTGTCTTACATGTGGGCACAACACACCACTTTTTTACATATGTTTTCAAAATAATTTTTTTTATTGAAGGACGATTGAGATCATGATCTTTTCATGTGCATATTTTTATTGTACCTCATACTATCTACTAAAAGTAATAAAACAATATTATTAAATATGTCAGTATCATTAAATGACTCAAATATGACTGTTAGAAATAATTTTACTGAATGAAAACTTTAACAGTCTATTGGCGACTCCTCTATCGATGGGTCAGTCTATCGGTGAGTCATCCTATTGGTGAGAAATTAATATTTGACTCATCTTTAGGGGATTTAACTCATCAGTATGTCATTATGTCGGTCTTTCCATACACCAGCGACTCATTACATCATTGACTCATTTTAACTATCGGGGAGTCCTTCTATCGGAAACACCATGAATTAGTATGTCGTCTTCATCATTGAGTCATATGAATCAGTAGTTCATCAGCGTCAGTCAGTCATATGCATCAGCAGGTCATTTTCACCGATAAGTCATACGCATCGCTAGTTCGTTGCATCGGTAAGTCATCTACAACAGTAGTCCATCTCTGCCGATAAGTCATATGTATCAGTAGGCTATATGCGTCGGTAATTCATCTCTTCTGTTAATGTAAATCTATTATACATGGAATATAGTTTTTTCTAGACTGTATTACAATATAAATGTAAAAAAAATGTATCGAATCTATGTGCAATCATATAAATACTTAATTTCACACATTTAAGATTAAATAATTATGATTTAAAAGTTTAGACGTGATTAATACGAGTTAATAAGATTAATATGAATGTACATTATTTGTAAATTTAATGATTTTTTCTTAGTAAAACTACTAATAATAGAGAAGAGGACCAACAGTCTTTTATGGGCCAGAAATATCCCCGTTTTTGATGACCAAAAAGCATGAAATTATGCAGTACACATAGGAATGATATATAAGGATAATTCCAATTAGTTCTCTCCCTTTTCGGATTATAATAAAGATAACATGTAGAACATAAATAAAAAGTATCATATAGTAATAGATGACAAAAAAATTACATTAATAAAGGATGTAAAATTAATGAAAAGTCTCCAAACAAAAGGAGGAATAATCAAGCTAGCAGCCCCATTAGAGAATGATCCACACTACAATTGAGGGTTAAGAGGCTACATTCCTTTTTTATAAGGATCAATAGATATTCTAGAAGGAGATTGTTAAGAATCTAGAGGATCTGAAGAAATTCTCATAGGATGTAGGATCACCCATTATGGAACATTAGCTACAAGACTTGGTTGGTGTTGGAACAACATCCGAGGTTAAAACTATTTTTGGATAACTGGAAGAATCTTAGTCAAGGGATGAGAACCGGTCATTCAAGGTGTAGGAACTGATCTAGGAGGTCCAAGAGGTGCAAAAATAGGGACTAAAATTGATTCAATTTGTATATGGACGTATGGATATAACATTTTGATGAAATCCTCAATAATCTCACCAACATACTTCATGGATTTCTCAAAGTCATCCTTATTATCCATGAATTAGTCCCACAAAAGAGTGAAGTCCATCAATTTATTGAATTATTCCTTGGATGCTTTTGTGACTAGGGGTAAAGTCAAATTTTCTTCCAAATACATAAAATGACTTATCAATTAGTGTTTGGAGTAAATCTTGGTGAAATATGAATTGAACCTCTTTGTAACCTCTTCCTGAGGGGAATATTCTTCCTTGGTATAGAATATGACCATATAATGAACCCAAATGCTATTCCTATCAATATTTTCTAGTCTTCCCAATACATAAGTATTAAATAGGGATTTAAGATCTTGTTTTACAACAATTATTATTGCCTCACTATCCATAGACTGAGAGGTCTAACCAGATGTGGATGGAATTTCAGTCGGAGTTGAGGTTGAATCATATTTCAAAATTTCATTTACATCCTTTATTAGTTTGGAAAAATTATTAACTTTAAGATGAGAAAAAATTTCTTGAATTCCTTTCATGGAACTCTCAATTGTAGTCCTATATTCAGTTGTTAATGCGCTGATGCTAGTAGTTAACTTCTTCATCTCATTCCCAAGCTTTCTGTTATTTTCCACAATGGTTTCAGTAGTTGTAATCAAATTTGAATGCATTTACTTTATCACCATCAGTGAGACTGAACCAACATAAACTTGAGATGCACTTTCTGAGACAAGAGTTGAACTATAAGTCCCCATTTTCCTTACACCTTTAAACAAAGGCTAGATATCTTTCAAGTTATCGTTCATCACATTGTTTTCCCTTCTAGCTTCATCAATCTCATATCTCATATGAGATTGTATGGAATGTCTTATTGATGAACATAAATATTACATGAATTTCTTCAATTATACCTTAGTGACATAGTCACTAGAGAGGGTCTCAACCAATAGCTCCCTCATAACAAGTACAAAAATTTCATCTTTTGAATCTTTATAATCTAATCCCAGTGACACACACCGAAAATTCATTGCCCATTCAACCATTAGATCATCATATTGAGGAGTGAGAGTATCAAGCCTTACTATTTAAAGTTTATGCTCTTCAATAACTTGATTTTATCTTTCGTTTGGACCCCATCAATGTTATATTTCCTTACTCATTGGTCATATTCAGCCTAAGGTCTTCTTCTTTCATAAACCAAATGAGGTACAAGAATTTCTGAAGCTTCCCCTTCTGCAGTAACTTCATCATTTTTTCTCACTTCAACAACAACTTCAGAAGGTTCTTCCAACCAAGCCTGATCCCCAACTTATATTATTTCAACATCTTCACCTTGATCATCCTTATAATGGTCATTGTAACTTTAATTTCTTTTATCATCATCATGTCTAGGGACGTGTTTTTCATTTGTATTTTTATCACCATCTTATTCACCTTCTTCCTCTTCACTACCACTCTCACTTTCACTATCTTCACTTTATTTTTATTTTCAAAGCAACTGGATCTAATTACATATTACACACATCCTAATATTTCTTTCCTTATCTTCCCCATTATCTTCAAGATTGGTCTCATCAAATTGTAAGGTAAGTGGAGGACTAAGAGGTTTAAAGGAAAAACCTTTGTGAGGTTCAGTGGTGTCAGGATTACTCCAATCATCAATAGGTGATCCCTGATCTCTATCTGGTGTGAAAATATATTATTATTCTTTAAAAGAGTAGACATATTACTTATTTGGTCCCAAAACAGGATCCACCATATTCTTATGTATTTTTGGATAATACACTAGATTGAACTTTTCATAGATCTTATATTCATCTACTACCCGTTCTCTCTTCCATTGGTTCTATTTGATTGTAACCCTCTTACAAATATCTTTACTGAGGAAAATCACAATGAACTCGAAAAAAATTCTTCACCTTTATCTACAAAACCTTTTTCTTTCATCATAGATTAGATAATCCTTGGATAGAATAGGGAATTAGTTTTGCAGGAAGGTTTGATCATCTCAATCATGTGTACTGTAAGATATCTACACAAATTTACCATGATTCATTTTTGTAGAAAATAAACTAATTAGAAATTTTGATACTTCGGAGAATAAAAGTCCCCTTTATTGGGATAGATTTGATGTTGGATAAACATAAACAAGATTCGACATTCTCCACTTAACTCTATTGCAATGGGTCTTCTGGGCTCATCATTATTAGTAAGCTCCTTTAATACTCTCTTAAAGAAAAACATATCACTCTCAGGTGGAGAGGTACCTTGATAATCATCAAATACACCTTCATGAAGAACTTTAAGACATTAAGACTAATGTATTGAAGATAAAGATATTATCAACCCTTTTATAATGGATTTTATCAATGAAACATCACTTCCTTCCACTAGAAACTCCAAATCATATAAAATTAATGAACTATATTCAGGTAAAACGGTCTTTCATTATTTGAGAACCACTCAAGACATCCTTAATCTTGTGGTACCTTGTGCAGCAGAGAAATTATTTCTAATATCCATTCCTCAATAACTTATTTTTCTAGAGTTACAACACGATTTTCCATAGTTGGATTTATGGTTGTTGAAGATTTTATTGATTCAACTTTCTATTTCTTAGAAGTACATGACTCTCCATCATCAAGAGATCGATTCACAAACACTATTCCAATTTATTCTATCTAAAGGTTAGAAGGTGAAGGGTCATAGGTAGAAAGATAGAGAAACAACCGAGAGAGTGTAGAAGTAAATGAGTAGAGTGGATCATTTTAAATTTGTATCTCTTAGGTATTTTTAAATTATGCAATCATGTAATCATGAAACAGGTTCAATGAAATTAATGAAATAGTGTCATTTTGATAAAAACATAAAAACCTGTAAAAATAGTGAGCCAACGGTGTTGGCATGATAGATTTGTCATAACACTAATGGTGTCTGCATGAAAATGCATCTGTGTCAGAATAACATAGCGTCAGTTTTGGCATGACATAGTGTTAGAATCAGTATGAGAACTATGTCAGCATGACATAGCGTCTATGCTGGCATGCCAACTATATTGGAATGGAATAGCGTTAGTGTCTGCATGACAACTTTAGTTAAAATTATCAATGTAATTGAAACAAAAAGTCCTATAGATTTATCATTCCTAACTCCTGTGTGATGTAATTCATTATTTCATAGTTCAATGGCTTAGAGAATATGTCATCAAGATGATATTCAGTTCCAATAAACTCTAAAGTGATATCACACTTTTGATAATGATCACTCAAAAAGTGACATCTTACATCATTATGTTTTGTTGTATAATGAGATACTAGATTTTTAGAATTTTTAATAAAACTTGTATTGTAACAATATATAGGTACATGTCTAAATTGATATCCATAGTCTAGCAGAGTTTGTTTCATCCATAAAATATGGGAACAATAGCTACCAGTAGTTATGTATTCAGCTTCATTAGTAGATAATGCAACAAAATTTTGTTTCTTACAACACCATGAAACCAAAGAATTTCCCAAAAAGTGACATATCTTTGAGGTTCTCTTTATATCTAACTTGAATCCACCAAAATCAGCATCAGAGTAACTCAATATATCAAATCATTGTCCTTTATAATAATACAAATCTAAATTTTTATTTTGTTTGAGGTATTTGAAAATTATTTTAACAACATTTAAGTGATATTCATTGGGATTAGCTTGAAAACAGGCACAGATACACACACTAAACATTATATCTGGACTAATAGTAGTCAAGTAGAGGAAACATACAATCATTCCTCTATAAGTTTGTTGATAAACAAATTTACCATCTTCATAAGGTCCAACTTACAAGTGGAACTCATTGGAGTGTCACTATTTTTAATTGTATGAAAAGCAAAAAAATTTAAAAAATATTTTCTGTATTTACATTGATTTAAAATGAAACCTTATTTATTTTAAAAAATATGAAATCCAAGAAAGAATTTGAGTTCACCCATAATACTATTTTCAAAATCACTTTTCATAATTTTAGAAAAATCAATGCATAAATAATTTCTTGAAGATCCAAGAATAATATCATCTATATAAATTTGAACAACTAATTTTTTTTAGAAATCCATTTTATAAAAAGAGTAGGACCAAAAATTCCTTTTCGTAAAGCCTTTCGTAATGAGAAAAGTTCATAATCTATTATACAAATATCTTAGAGCTTATTTTAAACCATATAAAGATTTTGTAAATTTGAAAACATGATTTTGAAAATGAGGGTTTTTAAAACTAGGTTAATTTTAAACAAAAAACATCCACAACTATATACACTTTTAGGAATGCACTTTTAACATCTATTTGATAATTTTTGAAATTAATATGGGCAACATAATAAAGCGAGATTCTGATGGCCTCATGTATATAAATAGATAACAAAATTTCTTCATGGTCAATGCCTTCATCTTGACTATAATCTTGTGCAACCAATCTAGATTTATTTTTAAAAATATTACCAGATTCAACTACATTATTCTTAAAAACCCATTTAGTTACAATGTTCGAGGTGTATTTAGAAATATCCACAAGTTTCCAAACCTTATTTTCTTAAGATTGATTATGTTTTTATTTCATATCCGTCACCCAAAATTCATATTTAATTACACCATTGATGTTTTTAGGTTAAAGATATGACATCAACCTGGTTCCTAAGAGAAGCTCTAGTTTGTTTCCCTTTATCTATGTCTCCAACAACAACATCTAAAGGATGGTTCTTGAGTGTTCTATTTTGTCTAGAAAAATAGGTTATAGTAATTTGAGGTTTATTTACATGTTCAAGTTCATCATGTCTAGAGACTGAAGAATTTATAGAACTATTTGACTTAACATATTTCTTGACAAGGGGATTAGATGATTTTTCAATTATGTCTAGATTTTACATATCATATTCTAGGTTTTCTAGGGATGTTTTAGGTTCATTTGGATCTGTTTCATCAAATTTGATTTGCATAGATTCTTTTATAGACTTTTCTATTTTTTTAATGACTCTATAGGATTATTTAGTGGTTGAGTAACCTAGGAAGTTTGTTTCATCACTCTTAGATGCAAATTTGTCAAGATTTTCCTTTGTATTGAGGATATAGACTTTGAAACCAAAAACTTTAATGTAAATAACTTTGGGTTTTCTATTTCCCCACAACTCATTAGGAGTACTTTTAAGAATAGGCTTGATTAAGACTCTGTTAATAATATAGCATGCTTTATTAAAAGATTCAGTTTAAAATTAAATAGGTATATCATATTCATTAAGTATTGTTCGGGATATCTCTTGTAAAGTTATATTTATTCTTTTCACAACTCAATTTTATTGAGGTGTCCTAGGGTTAGAGACGTTATGACTATAACCATTGTGTGAGAAAAATGATTCGAAGTCTTGATTTTCAAACTCACGGCCATGATCAATTTTTAAGGATTTTATCCTATGTCCACTATGATTTTCCCCTGTTTTAGCATACTTGTTGAAGTAAGTACATGCTTCAATTTTGTGAGCTAAGAAATATGTCCATGTATATCTAGAAATGTCATCTACCAGAACATAGACATAGTACTTCCCATTAAGGCTTGAAACTCAAGAGGATCTAAACAAGTCCATCTGAAAAAACTCTAAAGGCAGAGAAGCTGAAACTTTTTCTTTGATTTAAAAGATATCATATATTTTTTTTATCCTTTTCACAAGGATTACATAATTTGTCATTTTGAAAAAAAAGGTTTGGGTAGATCCTTATCTAGTCATTTTGTAGTAATATTTTTAAGAAAGTATAAATTATAGTGCCCAAATCACCTATGCCATTTCAAGACTCTTTGGGAAATACAATTAAGAATGAAACATTTTGAGAAACTAAAGAATCAAAGATGAAAACATATACATTTTCATTTCTATTAGTAGAAAATATAAGTTATTTTTTAGAGTTAAAAAAATTTCACGTATCATTTTCAAATATAACATGAAACCCATCATCACATAATTTCGAAATACTAAGAAAATTATATTTCAATCCATAAAAAAAGTAATTTATAAAATTAAACTGAGTTAGAGTTACAAATATGGCCTAAGAAAATTATTATTCTTTTAGAATTGTCACCAAAAGTTATATATCCACCACCAATCTTAATTAGGTTCTTAATGCCTGAATAGTCTCCTTTCATATGTCAAGAAGATCCACTATCTAATTACCACTGAATCTTATAGGAGTTCTTCAAACTGCTTTTCTCAGATGTGTTTGTTATAAAACACATATTGGCCATGTCATCTATATCATCACGAGATGATGCTGATTCACTAAAGATATCCTCAGAGGCACTCCTGATGTCCTTCATAGCTTTCTTACACATATTTTTTTTTGTTTTTATACTTCTTTTTGTATTTTAATTTTGGAAAGTCATCTTTGAAAGGTCCTATACTCTTTCATTCATAGTAGATAATCTCCTCTGATTTGTTATCTCTCTTTCAGTCCTTTTTCCAGTTGACCTTATTATTATATCTTCCTTTATAATTGGGCTTCCTGAATAAATTCTTCTTTCTATAGAATTTATTGAATCTTCTGGCCAGCTGAGCCATCTCTCCATCACTATCATATGTTGATTCATCATTACAGGGGTTCCCAATAGAGGCTACCGCCTTCTTTTTTTCTTTATTCTTAGAGTTAGTTGTCTTGAAGGCAACATATTTTCTCTTAGGTTAATCCTCTTCTTCCTAGTTGAATTTCAGATGTTCTTCGTACATCATATGTTTTCTAATGGATTTTTTTATAGGTAGTTTGCTGATGTCACATGATTCTCTAATTGTGATAGAAGTTCCTCTCTATATATTAGGTAAGCATATGAGTATTCTCATAATTTGTTCTTTGGTAGTAATCACTTTTCTCGGAGAGTTCATTGTGTTAACTATCTCATAGAACTTGAGATAAATGTCTGAAATTGGTTAATCATGATTCATATTAATGTTATCATATTTAATTTTATATGTATTAAGCCTCATTTCCTTGACATTAGTTGTTACTTCATGTGAAACATCTAAGGTGTCCCAAATTTCAAAAGCTGTTTTACAAGAAGAAAATATATTTAATTCTTAACATCCTAGTGCACAATAAAAAGCATTCATGACTTTACAGTTATTACTATAGTCAGATTTAGCAGTGTCATCGCAAGTATTTCTAGCAATATCAGTGATCTCATATTCAGTCTCTATAATAGAACAAATATAAAATCCTATACCCTTTGAATGAATTTTCATCTTGATTTTCAATGGAGCAGAGTTGCTTCCATTGAAAAATGGAGGTATGTTGGTAGTAGAACCTTATAGTCTATTTTCTAGAATAAATTTTTATAAAAATATTTTAATGTGATAAAAATTTAATAATAACAAAAATTATAATATATTTGTAATAAAAATAAAACCACATTTGATTTTTTTTTGAAAAAGCATTGAAAACTGAAAATTCCAAATTCCTTTGATATGAAATGTTGGTCGGAGTAGTATACTCAAGAGAGGGGTGAATTGAGTATCTATAGAACTTTCCGTTAAAGGGTATTATTTGAAGTTACCCCAAATTTAAAATTAAATTGGCATGTTAGACATTTTTGAATTTATAAGAGCTTGACTATTCGATTAATTTCTCAAAAGAGTGATTAGTTATTTGTTAAATCAATTTGATAATTAATAAATTTTTTGAAACTAACCTAATAATTCAATACTGCTATAAAAACCTACTAAGACTAACTATTAGAGTTCAATTTAGTTTTATGAAATATGTGATAAAACCGAATGAAACTAAAAGTAAAAGCATAGTGGAAATTAAACAATAGGTCCAGTCTCAAGAAGAGACCTAATCCTCTTCACTTGGGGATCACCAACCACCAAGAAATTTAAATTAATAAATAGTTTGATTCACACAATAGATCAGAGTTGGAAACAACACACAAGCTATCGAGGTCACATGACCTCTACAACAGTTCTTCATGGGTACAAACTATCAGGCCACAAAAGGACCTCTTCGACACATATATGTTGGAGTAAAAGGAATAAGAATGTATGAGTGGAAGTATATCTTGTATCCTTCAGTTTGATACATGAGATAGTGTGTGCTTTACAGAAAGATAATCACACTACTCAAAAGTATGTAAAAATGCACACAGTAGAGAAAATAAACATGAGAAATGATTTAAAACGCTATGTGTGTCTTGATATGGATCTCTAGACTAAGGCATGAGTACACTTTTGGAATTTGATAGTAAAATAGGCTGTTGTATTCTGGCTTCCATGTACAAGATTGGTTCAATAGGTATATTATTATCCTTATTTTATATGCTGAAGTAGATGGTTAATTTGATGTACAACTTGATTGAGATTTTCCCATTTTTTCTTATTTTTTTTCTTGAGTTCACAGTGTGTGAATGAGCGTCATGAATGTTCTTCTAGGTGCCTTACACGCTGGCACACCACACCAATTTTCTACAACCCTTTTCAGAATACTTTTTTTCCTTGAGTTCCGATAGATTGAATGATATTTTCACGTGCATAGGTTCATCATACCTCATTATGTCTGCTAAAAGGCCAAAAAAATATTATAAATTATTTCAGTACCATTAAATGGATAAAATATGAATGTTAGAAAAAATTTTACTTAATGGAAATTTAATCAGTCTATTGGTGACTCCTCTATTGATGTGTCATTATATTGGTGATTTGTTCTGTCAGTGAGACATCATTCAATGTCTCGTTTGTTGGTATCCCTCTTTTTTTAGTGATTCAACCCATCGACGTGTCATTATGTCAATCTTTCTGTACATTAGTGACTCATTACACTAGTGACTCATTTTATATGTCGGTGATTCCTTGTGTCGGTAGCACCACATATCAGTAGGTCATATTTTTCAGTGAGTCATATGTGTTGGTAAATGTTCTACATCAGTAAGTCATATGCATCAGTAGGTCGTCTGCGTTAGTAATTCATATGCATCGGTAGGTCATCTGGGTCGGTAAGTCATCTTCATTGGTAGGTCATCTGTGTTGGTAAGTCATCTGCATCGGTAGTTCGTATGCGTCAGTATGTCATCTCTTCTATCGGTGTTAGTATGTTATACTTGGAATATCCTTTTTTCTAGACTCTCTTTCAATATAAATGTAAATATAATTTACCAAATCTATGTGAGATAATAGATAGACATAATTTCACATATTAGAACATAAATAATTATAATTGAAAAGTTTAGAAATGATTAATATGAATCAATATGATTAATATGAATGTACATGATGTGTGAATTGACATGATTTGTGATTATTAAAACTACCAATACTAGAGAGGATGAACAAAATTCCCCTATGGGAAACATGAAAATTTCATAAAAATAATCACCATTTTCATTCTTAATTAGTTTCACATTTTCATTCTTAAATTGGTCACTTTAATTAAATTAAAAATTCCAATTTTTTTGAAACAAACAATTTTAATTTTTTTCTATCACCATTTTTCCTTTTTAAACTAAGAAAAAATTTCCCACAGAGAAAAGTCCATTAGCCTCATTTCAGAAAAAAACTATAATTATTTAGCATAACTTAAAATCGAAAATCCATTTTGAAATAAAAACCAACGTTCCTTTCATAACCATGATAATTAATGTTAAAAAAACCCACCCTATAAATTTCTTTTTTCTATCCAAAAAACAATTTCCAAAACACATAAAACCACGTGCCTAAGGGAAAAAATAAAGAATTCACGCATAAATATCAATAAATTCACACAAAATCACCTTAATTTCCATATAAAGTTCCTCAATTTAAATCAAATACATTATAAACACCATTTGAATCATTATAGAAATAAAAAAAATCGAAAAATGCATAGAGGAAACTACATTGTTTATGGTTTTATATAGATACTGGTAAAACATGTTCTAACCATGGATCAAAAAATATCAGGTTTTTTAAATTATTTTAAATGCAAACCACAGGGTTTACTATACTGTTTGAGCTAATATCCTTGGTTAATTCACCATTTTACCTCTAAAACTCTATATTATTTGTGAAATCATAAATGCACTCCTAATAGACCAAATGATTGTCACAAGGTATCAAAATAAATAAAATATATAAAAAAGTATCTCAAAATCAAGATCCAAACCTTAAACACCCACAAATATGGTTAATTGCGAGTAAGGGTCGTATAAGAATTTCTATATACCCTCCACCCAAGAACCTATCATGACCCTAGTATCCAAATTACCCAACCATACCCCTAATAAAAAGTTGGAATTATATAATTATAAATATTCAGGAAATAACATGGTCTAACCTAGGATCTTGGGACATAAGATTACTCATTACATACCCATGTGTCCTTCCCAATAGCCACATTCTGAAAACTTCTTCTGAGGTCAAAAGAAAAATCAATGGGAATGATTTCCCCATGAAGATAGAATAAAAAAAATCCATTCCTATTTTTTAGTAATGAACAAGGATACATTCTATAAATATAACATAAAATGAATGAATCATTCCAATTAGGAATTTAAAGATATTTATTCAGACTATTGATATGTAAATATTTTTAAAACAAAACAAAAAGAAACCCCAATCCAATCCTCTTACTTCTCCTTGTGTCAAGCGGCCACACTCCACATTTTGAAAAAAATATAAACCCAAAAAACCTTTCTGGAATAATACCCATAGAAGGTTCATAAAAATAAATCAATAAGAGTCTCAAAAATTTTATGATTATGTAGGGTGTGATTAAAACAGAGGCCAATATGTAAGCATTAAATAGTTCCAGAATTTTGTTACAAATTAAATTTAACCTTGTGAATGTTTTAAATACTATATAATAACATGTTTTCACTTATTAGTATATATATTTTTTCACATTTGAACTATGTTTTTAAAATCTATATATCTACCTAAAATGAATACAGTCACTTAAAAACCATTTTCTCAGCCTTCTCATCAAAAGAAAACATTCTTTATTAGAAACAAACTTTGATGAAACTATATAAATACAAATTTTTAAAACTATTTAGAAACATTTTATAAAATAAATCATGAGGAATGAATAACATAATAAAATAAAATGAAACAATTTCATAATAGAAGATTGAAAATAAAGAGAAGACGCTATTCCATATGTTACAATCAAGAAAGGGAACCGAATAGAAATGAATTTCCCTAAAAATATTATGAAGTAAATAAGAGAAATTACATAACATATCATGATGAAACCCAAAAATTGCATGGATTGAAAATATATGCAAGACTATCAAATCATTCCTGACTCTTTAAACATTATACTTCTCTCAAATAGCGTCATCCATGGAACAACCATATATGTACTTTCCATACCCTAGGGGATCTAATCCATCTGATCATGACTCAATAAAAATATCACTCATCAATCACTAAAAAAATGTAGGATTCCTATGTATGATAATAAATACGAGTTTAGAAACCACAAACATCAATTAATGAAAAGTATTAAATCTCATCTATAATCCTATACCCAGTGACACCCATAGATTTTTTGAATTATTATTATTTCAACTAATTTATTCTTTTTGATATTTTTCATTTCACACAACACTAAAATATGGTTATTTAATATATACAAAAGAAATAAGTTTAGGATGAGTTACACACAATTACAAGTTAATAATTCACTACATGAAATATAAATGTTAGATTTATCTTCAGGGAACACTAAGAATATCTTACATTATACACAATTCCATATTTCCTCGATGACTTACATAACATTCAAGACTATGATTTACCAATATATAATAAATTATTAATATAAAATTATTTAAACAAATTATGTCATAACCTAGAAATTAAGTTATAGATTATGAATATAATTAACTAACTTATTAAAACCCATGTTTTACAAAAATATAAAATGAATTCATTAGTTATAATGAACCAATTGACTATAAAAAGAATATTTTTATAAAAAGACTATTTTTATGCTCACAAAGATGGTTTATCTTAATAAATTAAATTAATTACAATTATTGAGTCTTAATTATATAATATATAAATTATTTATTCAATCACATATTTTTTATATTCATCCAATAGATTCAATTGGCGTAAGATAAGAACAATCCCAATTTTACACATAAAAACATAGATTTTTTATGTAGGTATTTTTACCATCTTTTGATGGAGAACTTACATTAAATCAAAATTTTGGCACTTATATAATATTAATATGTCAAAATAAACTTCATTTTTAAAATTTAAATGTAAAAATTATGTTATTTTGTATTTTTAGTATTTTTCTATGAAGTTTAATTTTTTAATGAGTAGTGAAAGATACTAAAATTTAACACAAAATTAATTTTTCATCTTATTTAATTATATAGTTAAATTTTATTTTAAGTAGGTTTTAAAGTTAAATTATATTAAATTTTTATCAATTTATCCAATTTAGGTCATGGGAATAAATTTCATATTGAAATTGGTTATAACAACATATACAAATTTGAATGTTTTTACTTTAAAAATCCGTGTTGTCATCCCTTTTCAGGGATTATATTTAAATTAATTTATTCCAATTATGTGTTTGGAATTTGGAAAAATGGAATCTATATTTGGAATAATCATATTATATAATTTATAATAAGTTCTATTTAGTTTTTTACCAAAAACATTTGTGAAAGTATTTAAAATAAATTAGAACGATTTTGCTTAAATTAAGCATAATAAGGTTATAAACCATAACCTTGGACCAAAATGACCTATAAAATTCTCAAAAAGTAATTTTATATCTATATTTAGATACTATCATCACTTTTATCTACTTTTTACCATTATTTTATCCACTTTCAAAAAAAAATGTGGTTGGGGTTTCCCTTTTCTAAAATATTACAGGTGGGTTAGTCTTCTATTATAAAAAACCTCCTCTCATCCTACTTTCTCACACATATCAAGAAACTTTGTATTGAAAAAACTCTGAAAAATCCCCCAAATATCCCTAACTTCTTATTTTAATCCTAATTTGTATATAAACCCTACTAAGGAATCACTTCGGTGTATACCAAAAGGAGTTACCCGATTAAGAGGCAACACCATCCCCCAAAATCTTTTATTTTACTTTCATTATCAACTCCATAAAATATTATCATTCCATTATTTTATAAAAAACAATATTATAAATATTATAGGATGTTTTTATTATATTTTTTCAATATATAACTTCACACACTTTCATCTAATGGGTAATGAACATACTTTTTAAGTGTACGACGAACAACCACCACATTAAATAATGATAGTTCATTTTTTCCTTTACTGCCTCTCATGGTAGAAATAATGATGGACAATATGTTTATATATTATATTTATTATTTATTTATTATTCTTTAATTATTTTACAACAAATATCTTTATTCATTCCATTTTGTGTTAATATGATAATTTCGTTTGAGGAAGTGTAGACTAACACACCCTCAAAGCAATGCGAAACATTCATATAGTGCATGGAATGTATTAAGGATGGATTTAGTGAATATATATTATATATATTATACAAAAAAATCTAATTTAAAAATTATTACATAGAAATATATATACAAATATGTATTTTACTTTCTTTCTTTCAACATGAAAATTAAATGGAAACCACCTTCGTGCGTACATACAACTTACTGTCACCATGAACGATGTATTATGTTTCAGACATATATATAATATAGATTATCATATTAGAAATATATTGATTATAAATCATTTTTAAATCATTTTCTACATTATGTAAATCATAATATGAGTATAAGGACCAACGATATAACAAATTAGGACACATGGAAAAAACAAAGTGGATATCACCCGAAGTGAAACCTTAACATTGAATTGTTTACAAGTGGGTTATATAAATACATAATAAAACCATATATGGTATTAGAAGTAGTATTATGGTTATTTAATAGATGTATAATAAATTTATATTTATTATAAAGGAGGTTTTAATGAGTATGATGAGAGTCAAGACACAAGGTAAGAGAATTTACTCTCATTCTTTATTTTGGTGTGATACATGCCTTCTTCACCACTCACTTATTTTATGTGTGTATATACTTCCAATGAATTTATTGTATGAATCCAATAATAAAACATATGGGTATTTATATAACCATTTTATTATCTTTATATTATGGGATTTAAGTCTCAAAAGTTATCAAATTGGTAAAGTAATTTTGTCTCAATTTTCTTTCTTTGAGACACTTGCGATGATATACACCAATATATTTATAAGAGGTGTGTAAAATTCATTTGAAATGTTATGGAATTAATATCCTTATTTTTATGATATATTAAATATCTATTTAATTTCATTTTCCTATATGGCGAGTATGAATTAAAGTTATCATGTGGTAAGATGTTAATGAAAGAGTCTGACCATTTATTGAGATGGTTTATGATCATGCTTTCATTAATGAAATATTTTGATCTATATTTAACGAATAATCATGAATTTTATTATCCTCAAGTTACTCTTAATGTCTTAATTAATTATTACCTGTTTATCCACCATTTTTTAATTAAGATAATTAAGAAAATATTTTAAGAAAATATGACGATACCTCTCTCTTTGGTCAGAAATATGTGTTTATTAAAAACCAGGTTTTCTAATATATTTCCCAGAATATTATACTAGTATCATAAGATATTCAAAATACATTTTACACGTTTTTTAGACTTTAACCAAAAACGATTTTAAACAATCAATTCTTCTTATCATTTTCTAGTCAAGACACTTTTCAAAACATTTTATGGTCGAAAAGGAATGTTCAGCATGTATGGATTTGTGTGCAATCATTTATTGGAAGCTTCATTTATATTTTTAAAATTTTATGTTTTAAGAAAATGTTTTTAAAATTTATTTTCAAATAAATGGGTTTCAAATTATTCTAAATATTATTTAATAATTTCTCAAGGAGAAATGGTTTTAAAAGGATTTCAAGACCCTCTACATGTTTTCAAAGGAAAACAGCATTAGAAATGTTTTCAATACTTCCTTTATAATTTTTAATGTTTATATTCATGAAAATTGGTCTCAAATGTTTTTAAATTTTAAGATGAATTTTAGAAGGAGTATGTATAATTTTTTCATGAAGTGTTTTTAATGAATCATTCAAAATTATTTTCCATATATGATAACATTGGTGGATGTTACTAATTATTTTCTACGGAAATTATTCAATTTTCCTATTCATATTATTTCTCTATTTGATTTAAATTTAAAGAATGATTTTTACACAATCCTTTTCTATTTCATGGGATATATGCTTATTAAACCCGCTTTTTTTTTTCACAGGTTATGATTTGATGAAATGATTATGAAACCTATCCCTTTTCAACAGGTTATGATATGAGTAAATGTTTATGATACCCATTTCATTTCATGGGTTATGATATGATTGTTTATTATTTTTTGGAAGATGTATGTATGATTTCATTATTATATGGGTGGTACCTATATCTCCCTCCAATGAATAGGGTAAATATTTATATCTAATGATATATACTAATATGGACTTGGGAGTGAACCTTGGCTACTAAGATATCCCTTGGAGGGAACCATGACTACCAAGACGGTATGAGGAGTGAACTCATGCAATTAACATGCCCATGGGAGTAAACCATGACTAAAAAGATGGTAGGTAGAGTGATCCCATACTACTAAGATGGTATTGGAAGTGACACCTCGGCTACTATGGAAATCATATTATATGTTTACATGTTTTCCACAAATCCCTGTTTTTCACATATGTTATGCTTTCATGGATTATGTTCTTTACTAAATTATGATTCCTATATTATGAACTATCATTATTTATGCCCTAATTCATTTTTATGATATTTTATATGTAGGGTATAATCTTAAACTATTTTTATCATGATCTCATACTCTTATTCTCATGTTTTTTCTTACAAGTCTCCCTTGTTTTCACTTATTGAGCATATGAGGTCACCCATTTGTTTCCTTCCTTAGGTTATGAATATATATATATATTTATATTAATTATGATGTGTCAATGAAGGTTTCTAGTGAAGAAGAACCTAGAGGGAGATAATTTTTCACACTTATGTACAAGTTTTCATGTTTCCAAGTTTCAAGAGGCACAAAATAGTACGGTCTTTAGGTGTCTATTTTAATCATGTTTTAAGTATTCAAAAAATGAGAAGTAATGTTAATGTATGTCAATACCTGGTAATTATATGTGGTATCATAATTAATTTTTAGTTAAGCATTAAAAACTAGGATGTAAAAAACATAGTTAGAACTCTAAGGACTAAGGATAAGTCTAAGGATAAGGAAAGGTATAAGACAATGTCTTGAAAATTTGGTAAAGGGTAGAGTTAGTGGTTTCATAGAAATAAATAATTTTCTAGGTACTACATGTGGATATGGACTTGGAATAAATATACCTAAGGGTAAAAACTCCAACAAGTTGTCATGGGCCAGACTGAGGGTAATATGGTACCCGACAATGGGCATTGCGACACACCTGGTTTCACGCTCCTGGGGGATATTCTTTGGAAATTCACATACTCTTCATGAAATATTATAAAGGATTTTTATAGAATATTACTATGAATAAACCATGATAAAATAACGTTTCATTGATTAAAAGGTAGGTTTCATGATTTATACACCGTATTTGTAATTTGTGATGATTATGTGGTTCCTCAATATGATAATCAATTCTTATTCAATGTTTTTTGGTTTTACCCAATAGAGGGAATCAGAATTAATAGTATTAACATTGAAATTGATATAAAATATTCTTTTGAGAAGTCAAATGGGATGACCACTGGAGTGAAGGATGTTCTGATCATGCCTAATCAGTTTTCAGGGAACATGATAAACAATGTGTACCTTAACCAACTCTTAGACTCACAAGAGAATAGAAGGAAATAGTTATATGATAGTCCGGGTAATAGATATTATAGACGAAATAATATTTTTGTGTGTGTCTAGAATGTGGAAAGAGGGACATGTGTGAATGTATTATAGGAATAAAAAGGTAGTTTGAATGTGGAAAATGTGGACACAAAGCAAGTAACTAAAAAGGAAAAATAAAGGGTTAAGATAACCAAATGGATGGAAATATTGTCCTCCCAAATACATAATCAAAGTTCAAATGATTTAAGTGTGGAATGAATTGTTATTAAGAAAATCTATGTCCAAAGAAGAAAGATCCTAAAGTGAATCAGAAATGTGATACTGGCAATGGTTATATTTTTACTAATGATGAGACTATAGATGGAATGTTAATGGAGAGAGGTATTATGTAATATGATTAGGTATCCTTCTTAGGAATTATAGATTAAGTGGAATAATAAATGTTTTTAGGAATTTGGATTCAATAATAATGTAGTATGAATGTTGAAATATGCAAGGATTTTTTACATTATGTTTTTCTTTGAAGATTTATAAAATTATATTGAATATTTGTGATAGAATTAAAAAGTAATTTAATAATAATGTGATATTTTGAATAGGGTAAGATATCCATTACTATGTTATTTATGTTAAGATAATGTTTTTTGGATAATGATATGTGGGATATTAATAAATAAATTGGACGGTATTGATTACATTGAAACTAAGTAAGGTCTTGTTTAAAAGTGCTTTATGATTTAATTGATGAAGTTTACCACATTTTTGTATTTAATGAATATATAAAATATTCTTATAAACAAGGGGAAATGAATTTTTACAATATGGATTTACATTAATTCTGGTTACTACTATGTGTTAAGAGAGTATATGATTAATTAATTCACATGTTTGAAATGTTACACAAAAGAGATACTTTATGATATACATGGGATCAATTATAAGGTGATTTTGTGACCTTCCTTATCATGTTTTGGATTTTTATGTTTTTATGGTTTAACCATTTAATGAATGATGATGTTAAAATTTGTATGAAGTTAGAATTTTTATGAAGTTTGTGAGAATAAATTATTATCTCACTACATGATTATTTTTTCATATTACATAACCTATTATAAAAACAAGATTTTTATGACAAATAATGACTCATGGGATGGAATATCATGGATATCAAGATCTATTAGTGCTTAAAGAATGAAAAATTCACCTTCCTTTTTGGAGAAACAGGTGAAGTGGATCAAGGAATAATGGAGGGTGAGGTTTTCCTGGAATCATGTAAGTATGCATTTTCATGAAATTTTTTCATCTTTAGGGAAAAGGATCTTGAAACAAAAAATATTACATGTTAATATCAATTTCTAATGAATAATATTGTACCTTAGTTCATTGGAGATTTATGACTTTTTGATTTTTAACTTTGTCTTCAAATTGTTCTCTATCATCGTCCATCAGAACAGGGTGGTTATATTTCCCTAATATGTCTATGTTTTAAGTGACAACCTATGTTCTATTATCATTAAACATAATTATATGTTACTTTGGGTAACCATCATGTTTCTAACTGTATTTTTTCTATATGAAGTTTAAGTATTCATTTTTACGATGTGGAAATCCATGAATGGAACTTTGAAGTATTAAAAATTTGATAAACTAGATGAATTTTAGGGGATAAATTCATTTTAAGGGCGGTGAAATGTAACAACTTTATATTTTTTGAATTATTATTCTTTAAGTAATTTATTCTTTTTGATATTTTTCATTTCACACAATAATAAAAATAGTTATTTTATATATATTTGAGAACTAATTTTTCCTTTCATTAAACACATGGCCAAGTTAATCATACACTACATGAAATATAATGGTTATATTTCTCTACACAGAACACTGAGGTTAGCTTCTATTATATGTTAGACTGACTTTCCTCAATGACTTAGGTAACACCCAAGACTGAGTTTTACCAAAAAAAATATATTTTTAAAATATTATTATTTAAATACATTAATACTTAACTGATACATTAAGTTAGAGGTTTTTATTAGTATTAACTAACATTTTAAAACCTATTGTTTACATAAATAAAAAATGAATTCATTAGTTATAATTAACCAATATAATATCAGGGGAATCATTTCATAGAAAACTATATTTATTCTCATAATGAAATTTATCCTAAGAATTTAAATTAATTACAATTAGTGAGTGATATTAATCTAATATATACATTACATATTCAGTCAAATATTTTTTTTGAGATTCATCCATTGATTTTATAGACATAGTATAAGAATAAACCCAATTTCATACATAAAAACCCATATTTGTATTAAGTTACTTTTACCACCTTTTGTTGGAGAAACTAATTTAAATTTAACTTTTTTCCCTTTTATAAATTTTATATTTCAAAATAAACTTAATTTTTGTAATAAAAACATAAAAAATTCTTTTAGAGTTATGTTTTTCTATATTGTTTTGAAGTATCGTTTTTAATGAATAGTGAAAATTCAATATTTTAACTCAAAAATGATTTTTAATATAATTTTTTATATAGGTAAATTATATTTTAAGTTGGTTTTAAATTTTAAATAGATTAGTTTTCTATAGATATATCCAATTCATTTCATTAGAATCTATTTCATAATGAAATTTTTTATAAGAACATAACAAACTTTTGAACATTTTTACTTTAAATGACCGCATTGTCGTTCCGTATATGGGATTCTATTTATATTAATTTTTTAAGTAGTTTTTTTAAATTTGAAAAAATGTATTAAATATTTTGAATATGAATAATTTATATTTTCTAAAAATTTCAGCTTAGATTTTGACAAAAAATATTAGTGAAAGTTATTAATATTAATTACAAGTAAGGTTAAATTAAGCTTAATAAGGGACTAAACAATAACATTAAGGCCTAAAAATACCTATAAAATTATAAAAAATCCATTTTATTGTAATATTTTGATTCTATACTTCCTTGGATTGAATATATACCATTATTAGATCCAATTCCAATAACAAATTTGGGCGGGGCTACCCTTTTTCAAAATATTATAAGAGTTCCACTCCTCCTCCATTATAAAATGTCACCTCTCCTACCACTTACTCTCACATCTAAATCAACTTTTTATAGACAAATATATTCCTAGATAGGTCCAAAAAATCCCTTAATTCCTCCTTAAATAATCAATTATGAATAAATCCTTCACAGAATCCCTTTGGTGAAAACCAAAAGAAGTAACCCGATTAAGAGGTAACACCCTCCCTCAAGCTCCTTTCTTTTATTTTATTTCTCCAATACCTAAAATATGATCATTACATCCTGGTATAAAAAAATGTATCATAAATATACTAGTATTATTTTTCCAACGGTTTTGACCTACACTTACACACACTTCCATCTAATGGGTAACGAATATACTGTTTACGGGTACGGTGAACTGCCGCCTCACAAAACGTTGATTGTTAATTTTTCATTTACTGAATCTCATGGTGGAAATTATGATTGAAAATATGTTTATATTTATTATATATTATATTTATTATGTATTTATGATTCTATAATTTTTTATAACACTTATCTATATACTTTCCATTTTTTATTAAAATAATAATTTCGTTTGAGGCAGTATAGACTTCCTCCCACTAAAAGAAACATGATTCGTTCATACACTACATGGAATGAATTAAGGATGTTTTTAGTGAATATATATGATATAATAAATATAATTTATTAATTATATATATATACATATATACTTATATTTCTTTTACTTTATCTCTTTCAATATGAAAATTAAAAGGAAATAGCGTTCATGTGTACATACGACTTACCATCTCCATGAATGGTATACTCCATTTCATAATTATATATTATATGGATTATTATAATACATATATACTAGATATGAATTATATTTAAATCATGGTTTACATTTTTTAAATCATGATATAAGTATAAGGACTAAAGATATAACAAATTAAGACCAATGTAAAAAGTGGATATTCCCTGAAGTGAAACCATAGAATAGAGTTGTTAAAAAGAGATAAATATAATTCCATAGTAACAAAATATATGTTATTTTAAGTAATAATATTGTTCTATGATAGATTTATAGAGAATTTATATTTATTAAATAGGATGTTGGTACGTGTACTAGAAGATTCAAGACACAAGGTAAGAGAATTTCATCTCACTGTTTATTTCCATGAGATACATAACTTATTCTCCACTCCCTTTTTTGTGTGGGGTATAAAATTCCCATGAATGTTTTATATAACTCTTATAATAAAATATATAGGTATTTACCTAACCATTTTATGATACTTATATTATTTTATTTATGTTTCAAAACATACCAAATTCGGAAAGTAATTTTGTCTCAATTTTCATTCTTTGAGACACATGCCAAGTTATACACTTATATTTTTATATGTGGTGTGTAAACATTCTTTGAAATGTTATAACTTGAATTTACTTACTTTCATGATTTTTAAATCTACCTATTATTTTATTTTCCTACATGGGGATTATTATTCAATGTAACCATGTGTCGATAGTTTATCGAAATAATCTCACCATTAATTGAGATTATTTACGTTAATGTTATCATTAATGAAATATTATGACCCATATTAAAAGAACACTCATCATATTTTTTACCCTCGAGTTAGTCTTGATTTATTTATGAATGATTTAAATTTCTTCTACTCTACGGTACTTAATATAAATAAGAATTTTTTTGAAGAAAATATGAGCATATCTCTCTCTTTGGTCGGATATCTGTGTTCCTTAAAATCTATGTTTTTAAAAATATTTCTAAAAAAAATCGTCTTGTAATTAATTGTAAATTTTACCAATTATTTTCCTTTCAAACAAAAAGGGTTTTTTAAAAAGGAATCGCCTTGTCATTTTTCTTTTGAGGAATCTTTCTAAACATTTTACGGTGAAAAAGTGTTGTTCAACATATACATATTCACCAATATTCTGTTCTTTGAAGCTCCCATTTCATGATTAAAATGTTAATTTTAAATAAATTTTATATAATTTGTTTTCATATAAATTTTTGCAAAAGGGTTTCAAGATTATTTTATATGTTCTCAAGGAAAAACTGGTTCCAAAAGGTGTTCTAGCCCCTCTACCATTTTTTCAAAGGAACGTGGATTTAAAACTGTTTTCAATACTTCCTTTATATGTTTTCAAGTTTATTTTCTGGAAAATAGTTTTCAAAAGGTTTTACCTTTTAAGATTATATTTTCAATTATGAAAGGATAATTTCCTCATTATGTGTTTTTAAGAGATATTTCGAAATTATTTTCCATCTATGATAACATCCATTGGAGTTATTTATTACTTTATAGGGAATTGATTCAATGTTCCCATTTAAATTATTTCTCATAATTGTTTACATTTTATGGAATGATATTTATAAAATATGATTCTCTTTCACAGGTTCTATGTTTGTGAAACCTGCTTCTTTTCAAGGGTTATAATTTGATGAAATGATTTTGAAATTTGTCTCTTTTCTATAGGTTAAGATATGATTACATGTTTATGATACCCATTTCATTTCAATGGTTATTATATGGTTGTTTATGATTTTTTGGTACATGTATTTTTGATTTAATTATGATATGGGTGGGGACAATACCTCGCTCTAATTCATTGGGTAAAGAAATATATCTCTTTATATAGACTAATATGGTCTTGAGATTGTTCATTGACTACTAAGATGGTCATAAGAGTGAACCTTTACTACCAAGATGGTATGATGAATGAACTCATGCTGCTATGATGTCCATTGGAGTGAACTTTGACTACAAAGATGGTTTGGGGAGTGAACCCATACTACTAAGATGGTCTTGGCAGTGATTCCTTTGACACTATAAAAATCATATTATATGTTTAAATTTTTCCACAATTCCAGGTTTTATTCATAAGTTATTATTTCATTTATTATTTTATTTATTTCCTTTTTATTATTATATTATAAACTTTCAATATTTATGCCATGATTCATGTTTGTGATCATTGATATGTTGCACAAGATGTTAAAATGTTTTGATCATGTAATCATACTCTTAAACTAATTTTTATTCTTACGTGTCTCTCTTCTTCACCCTTACTAATCATCTTATCACACACTATATTAGGTTTCCTTCCATATGTTATGAACATATGTATTAATTATGATGTGTTAAATAAGATTTTTATTCAAGAAGAACCCAGTGAGATATAATTTAGCTCTCTTATGCACTAGTGTTCATGTTTCCATGTTTCCAAAGGCACTAGAATAATATATTCTTTGGGTGTCTATTGTGTACTATTTTTTAATTATTCTAAAAGGGTGATGTAATGTTAATTTATACCAAGATAAAATCATAATAAAACCTATCTATAAAATACCTCATCATGTATCATAAATCTCATAAGAAATACAATACAACAATAATTCCCCTTGGGACATATTCAACAACACATCAATAAAAAAATCACCCTCAGGGGTCAAAATTTAACATGGGGATCAAGAGGGTATAAAATATCGACACTAAATATAAAATCACTCATAATTACCCAAAATTTATTTACTACTAAAGAAATAGAATTATAATCCATTTGTAATCGTTTGAAATTATTTTTCAAATGAATCACTTAAAAACTAATCCATTTAAATCCACCTTTGAAACATTTCAAATAATTTTCACAAAGTTCATTTAAGAAAACATTGATGAATAAATTTTTTATTTTTTCTTTTGTGACCCCCAAAAGTTTAAAATATAACCTTGTTACTAAATAATTAACCCAAATAAGTTCAATTAATTATCAAAATTTACACTTCAACTTAATGAATTCATTTAAATTTTATTAATACTACGTAATTTAAGAACCAATTAAAATGAAACTCAAAACCTATATTAAAAATGGAAATCAACATTGATATCATTTTCACATTAAAATATGATATCACATATACAATTAATTTAATAAATAATGTTTTTGGAATCCACATGCACATAATTACATTCTAATTTAAGGGGATTAATTAATACACATACATCATTTTTGTTGAAATTAAGTTATAATTCCTTGAATATGATTTCTATCATTCATAAAGTCCTTATGGGGCCTTAAAAAATCCCTAACTAATAATAAAAACCCCCATGATTCAATCAACCTATACATTAAAATCACACCTAAAATCCCTAATGGTTTATGGGGGAGAGGGAAACCAAATAAAAAGGGAAGGGGGAGAAAGAGAAGAGAAAAGAAGAAAGAAGAGGGATATTACCTTCAAGAATTTTAAGTAAATAAATTGAAGGAGCATGAAATTGCAAAATATGTCAGGGAAATGGCCCATGGAATGAACTCTAGATAGTTTAAATGAGGGAGTGGGAGAAAACTGGTGGAAACACCTTAAATTGATCTTTTAGTATAAAGGGAAAACTAAAAAAATTAACACATGGGAAATCCTTATAGTTAGACCACAAAGTTTTATAAAATTTATTCCAACCATTGGGGATTTTCTAGTAAAAAAAGGCATTGACATTATTTTGATTCACAATTACTCTTAACCATATAAGACTAGTTAACCAACTAACTCTCTTGGATGTGTAATTTACAGGTTTTTCTTAATATTCAAAAAAATTACATGATAATCGTAACATCTCAAACTGGGTCCCCCCTGCCAGTTCCCCAAGCCAGTTAGTCACATAACCTCAAGAGTTCCTTCCCGCTCACTAAAGACTTCTGACTTGTAATAAGGGTCTTATTAGTCGATCATGGGGAAACTATACCATCTTTTATTAGATTAATATATAATTAGAAATAAATAAAAAATAAAATAATGATATATATCCCTAACCAATACCAATTTCTCAAGATAATCAACGAATAAAATAAAATGTTCTACTAAAGGAGAAAACATGCCATGATAATGTACTTGTTAACTGTCTAAAGTGAAAAATGAAAATAAACACCCCAAAAACTCCCAAGAGGGTCCCAAAAAGTATCTAGTTCCCTCATCCAAGATTCATATACAACTCATCCATATAACATAGGGCCCTTTACATTATCCTATCATGCACCAATGAAATCTATTATGGTACTGATCAGGCAGCCCAAGTAGTGAGTGATTACAACTCCATAGGCCACCACCAATGGTTTCAAAAAGAAATCCTTTCTATAATAGTGTGTGGAGTGGTATAAATAAGCATGTACAATGCATAAATAAACAACTATCACATTATCATACTATTCTTTATTTTACTATATAAACTCCCTCGGTTATGGTCGACATCCATACCTCAATACCTACTTCGGCTCAAGACGGTGCCTGAATTATGTATGAGGAAGGTCATGTCTCAAAATTCCATCGTTATAACTCTTTAATTCATACTTTAATTTCTATGTTACCATTCTTTAATTTGTACATTAATTCCCATGTTACCATTCATACTTCACAAAATAGAACAGAAATGTTCCCATTCTTTTATTCGAAATCAAATGACCATGTTACCATTTATACTTCCCACATTAGAATCACCAAGTTCCCATTCTCTAATTCACAATTTAATGAACATGTTACCAATATTCAACACATAATTAATTATGAAATTAATTATCCACATAAATTTCATTTCTATTCCGATGATTATATTATCATATAATTATCCTTAATTGATTCCTTAATTAAATAACTATGTCAAACCCATTAATTAATTTAAAAGTGAATTAATTAATATTCAAAATATCAAAATCCCATAATTAATTTCAAAATAATTTATCACATTCTCATTCAAAATTCTTCATAATTGAATCCATAGTTAATTATATCAAGTCAATTAATTTATTACATCTTAATTAATTATACAGTTAATTATTTAACATATAATATCAATATCAATTAATTAATTCCACAAAAATTATCTCAATTCATGATATTATTATCCAATAAATAATTCCAAAATTAATTATCTCAAAAAATAAATTCAATATCACATAATTAATCCCCTAATTAGTTATGTAAATCACAAACCCCAGATATCATATTAAATACCCCAATTCATTATCTACGTAACAATCCCTAAATCTCATAATTAATCTCCCAATTAATTATCTAATTTTACACTCCTAAATCCCATAATTAATCCCCCAATTAATTATCTATTTCCACAGTACCTAAATTAATCAATTGGTCACATTAATTAATAAAATTGAGAATTATTATTGCCAAATAATTCTATTAATTCTATAATTTCCATGCTTGTATCAAAATCACAAATATGGGAATAGAAAATTAGACAACATACCTCAATTCATTGATGAATAATCCCCAATAGAAATCCAAAAATTTTGTGTGGCACAATGACGTAGAATGATATCAGAATCCTAAAAACCTAAATCAAGATTAAGGAAATAAATATCTTATAAACAAACATCAAGATATAAAATCATAGTTCTAACTTTCACCCAATAAATTTAGAGCCTACCTAAAAAATGGATTACACCACTCAATGAAAGCAAGAAGAGCATTTGAAAAATAAGAAGAGAATTGGGATAGGATTCACTTACCAGGAGAGGAGAGGGACTTCAACCCAGGGTTCAATTCCTGAATAATGGACGCCAAGAGGACCTATAATTCATTCAAGGAGGCTCAAAAAATGTAAAATAACTCACTGGTTCTAATTTGGGACTAAATGGGTGAGTTTAGGGGGTTTGGTTGATTTGGAATCTAATTTTTGGGGAAACATTAATCGTATGCATGGTTTACTAGACATTGGTGCCTGATTTTACCTAAATGTGTTCCTAAACCATGAAACTATTTTATAGGGGTCCATAGTTAATCATAATAGGGTACACGGTAAGAAAAACCATGTACCAACTCTAAAAATCCACACCATATAAGGTTGCATAGTTTTCTAGGCTGGGGAACATTGTTTTCTCTAACCATGCGCCAACTGTGCATTGCCCCTTTTCCATAAATATTTATCATAAATATAGAGAAAACCCCTGAAGTTATATTCCAAAAAAATTACTCAAACATGGAAAAAGTGTACTTGAAATCAATATAAGTTAACTTAGGAAAATTATAGGATATTACAATCTCCTAACCTTATAACAACTCGACCTTGAGCTCCAATCCCAATCAACTCTATGATTTTGAATCCAAAATATTGGGGCATAAAGCCTTCATTTATGCTTCCCATTTTCATGATTACTCTAATACACAACCATGTTCCCACAATACTTTAACTATCGACACAATATTTCCCCATAACACATTCTCAATGCGATCCAACACATGTATTAGATGATCCTCAAAGAACAAATATATCTCAAGATCGACAACATTAATGTTGATTACATGAGATGGGTTAGGATGATACTTCCATAATTGTAAAAAAAGAAAAACATCATGTAATGAATTGTTTTTATGGATGATCCAATTTGAACACCGCCGGTCTGATTCTCTCCACAAGCTCAAATGGTCTGAAGAATCTGGGTGCCAACTTACTCTGTCTCCATATCCTACGGTGACCCAATCTAGGTGAAACTCGAAGGAATACATGATAATCCAATGTAAACTCTTGGGTTCAATAACATCTATAAGAATATTAATTCTATGTACTCTATGTTGTAGCCATACATTTCTTGATTAGCTATAGCTGCTCTGATGTCTCAAACACGAGACTCAGTCCCTACAGCTGCTCTGATGTATCAAACATGAGACTCAGTCCCAATAATTTTGACTCACCTACCTCCACCCATCATTTTAGTGATCTTCATGAGCTACTATAAAGTTCCTCATATGAAACCATCCATATAGTTTCCTGATAAATTTTTTTATAGGAAAAATCAACTAAATCCCTGTGCTTCTCCCATAGCCCACTGAATTCAAGAACACACACCTGCAACATATCCTCATGCTCTTATATAGTACGTTCCAACTTCCTATCTATATATGGGGGATGAACATACTAAATATCAACCATTTAATGAGTGAATTCATTAATCCCTTTTAGAAGAATAAAGTGAAAAGAGAGTCATGATCAGAAACTATAGTGCATGGCACCCCATGCATATGAACTATCACATATATATACAAATCTCCCAACTGATCCACTGATAAAGTCTCTCATATTTGAACAAAATGTGCTAATTTCATTAGTCGATCCCCAAAAACCCAGATAGAATCATTATTACATGCAATATCTTGAATAACCAACATAAAATACATTGTAACTTCATCCTAGTTCCTCTCCAAAATAGGTAACTACTACATCAGACATCCATGTCAATGATGCTTGACCTTCACCTACTGAATGATGTAAACTGGTTTCATAAATGCTGTTATATACTCGTTCATGATTGGAAACCAAAACTATCATCATAGGTAAATATACATTTTGGTCACTCTTATATGTACCACCAACTTCAAGGAATAAAATTTCCACATCAGCTCCTCTCGCATTCTTGTTGGCACAACAACCATATTACTAACATAGATAGTCTCATCGTCATCTATGTTCCAATATGAAGTTGATTACCCACCATCTTGTATTTCCCTTAAATTAAAACATTTCAGATCGTCAAATTATTTATCTCAGATCCTTTTCAAAAGTGCATACTCCACTAAATCTGATAAGAGATTCATCTAATCCTAACTCTCCTAAGCCACCACATGCATCTCAGCTAGAAAAATAATTATATTATACTAAACAATAGACTCTTAAACTTCTTAATCATGTGTTTTCCTACTCATAGAGTCAGTCACACTATTTCTATTCTCATGCATATATGCTATCTCAAAATCAAAAGACAACATATACTCAACCCATCTCCATTGCTGGATATTCAAAAATTTCTACGAGAATATATAACTCAAGAACTTGTGATCTGTATACATAGTAAATTTTTCTCCCTCTAGATAATGACATAAATGTTTAGGATCATAAACCAATTCTTCTAACTAGAGTTAATGCATCATTTTGTTCTGTTCATGTGGCTTCAACTATGGAGACCCATATTCCACATTTGATCTCCCTACATCAACAAAACTCTGAGTATAATCATAGACGAATCAAAATATACAGTATACTTTTCAAATAGATCAAATAGGATTAAGATTGGTGCCAATTTCAAGTGCTTCTTTAACCCATATAAGGCCTTATCACATGATTCAGACCTAACAAACTTTATCCCCTTTTTGTTCCAGTCTGAAAGTGTTTCTTCCAATTTGGAAACGTCCTCAATGAATATTTGATAATATCGAGATAACCTCAGAAAGATAAATAAATTGAATACAATCTTGGGAAGATTTCATGAACCACTGCCTGTAAATTATAACGGTCTATAGAGACACATTCCCTTGTGATGATGTGACCGAATAAGTGTACCTGATCCTTATAAAACTGACACTTAGACAGTTTGGTGTATAACATATTCTCTCCTAGTGTACTCTTGATGATTTCAGGATGTTGGGAATGATCTTCATGAGTCTTGGAGTACACCATGATACCATCCAAAAACACTACAAAAAAATGATATAAGAATGGGTGAAAGATTCTTCTCATCAAAAAGATAAATACAATTTGTGCATTTTCAACCCAAATGACATTATGAAGAACTCATATTGGTCGTACCTTGTTCTAAAAGTAGTCATTAGTATATCATAAGTCTGAACTCTCAAATGATGATACCCTAATATTAAGTCAATATTCGAGAACACACAATCTCACATAGAGTGGTCAAATCGATCATCAACATGTGGAAGATGAAAATAGTTATTCATAGTCATCTGATTCAACTTCCCATGATAAACACACAAAACGTAGATTCCTAACAGCCTTCTTAGAAGACACCACTGGAGAAACCTATGGCAACGTACTGAGAAAGATAAATCCAGAATCCTATAATTCTTTTGGCTATGTCTTGAGCTCATGAAGCACTGTCAGTCTCATTCTGTATAGTGGAATAGAAACCAACTCTTCCCCCAACCTGATCCCAATAGTTAATTCCATATCTCTCTCAGGTGGAATCCCAGAGAATTATTCATAAAATAAATCCAAAAAATGTTCCAAAACTTGTGAAAAGATATCAATATTTACAACTTCGTAATCCCAAAAAATAATAGAAACCTAGTCTGTGGCCTCTCTTAGATGCTGAGTAATTGGACTTTCATGAAATACATAGATATCACACTCCCCACGGTGAATTTACTAGTCACCCTTAGGAGATGTAAACATTACTATCATACAGTAATAATTAATTTGGGCATGGTGTGAAACCAAATATTCTATACCCATAATTAGGTAAAACCATGACATGTTAAAGATATAGAGATCCCATAGCGAAGGATACTCCTTAACTATGAGTGAATATATCTCGCACAAACAAATTTCTTTAGAACATACTCCAAATGGTTTATCTATAGTCATTACCCCACTCAAAAAATGCAATCATATAATCAAACCATTAAAAAGTTTTGAAAATATAAAGGAATGGGATGCACAATTATCAAATAAGGCATTAGCTAATATAGAAGCTTTAAGAATAGTACCTTTCATTGTCAACATTCCATCTGCACTATCAACAAGTGTAGGATGTACAACATGTAGTTGTCCTACCCCTCTTCACTAGGATGTAGTATGTCTCCATGAAGTTTCACCACTCTACAGATTTGTGAGCTTTTTCTTGGTTTACCACAACCACTACCCCTACCACATCAGCCAGTAGAACACCTAGTGCAAGACTGATATGGTGTAGAAGATACCCTTTCGACACCCTGGTTCTATCTAGATCCTTCATCACTGAACATTTGTGGTTGTGTCTAATATAACTTTGGTAGATGTCCCATATTTCCACAAGAATTGGACTATATTGGTGGTTTTGGATAGTTTCTATGATAATGATCCTACCTGCCACACTGATAAAAGATCCCTATAGTAAGGTCCTATGAAACCAACCCTCCTATCTGACTTCTCAACGTTCCTCTATACTGGAAAAAGTTATCATAATGGAGGAACCTTCTCTCAGAAGTCGCACCTACAGATCATCCAGTAGAAACTATCTATCAAGCACTGGATGCCTCCTTTAGGTTTCCCTCAGTCATGAGAGCCTGATCCACCAAATCAATAAATTTCTTTAACCAAATAGGCTTACCTGGGACTTAATCTAACTCTTATGTCCATCCTAAAAACATATCAATGTAGCTATCTCATCTCCCAGTAATGTTGTAGAAAAATGATGTAGGTATATAAAGCCTCTAGCATAGTCCAACATTTTCATGATCCCCTGAGTCATCCACATGAACTTTGATGCTCTTTTCTGGCTCAAATTATCTAGGTCGAAATGCTTCACGAACCTCTCTAAGTAGTCCTTCCATGGCATGGCATCGGTCTATATATTCCACCCTAAATGTACCACCAGTATTTTTCAGATTCTCAAATCATATAAGTATCCAAGATTACTCTCTTCTTAGTAGGAGTCTCTAAATGGTCATGTACCATCTCGATGGACTCAATCCAGAACTCAATTGCCTCCAGTGCACCCTCTCTAGTAAAATTTAGTGGGTGATACAACTGAAACTCCCTCATCAGGTAAGCAGTTCTCTCCTAACCCCACCCTGTTTCTCTTCACATGAGTTTTATAAATTGATAAAATTTCACTCGAAACTTCTCCCCTACTTCTTCACCTGATACTATAGATTCCTTAGGATCCACTATAGGTAGATCATTTCTTTCTATATCCTCATATCATCATCTTAACCAACATCTTCATAAATGAAAAACTATGAATTACCAAGAAGATATATTAGGACTCATAAAAAAACATTATCAAATTTATGTAAGATTAATATTCATTTCAAGTCACAACAAATATTTTCCCCAAAAATCTATATGAAGTCAACACTAAGGCTTTATCACTACCCTTAACCATTGTACTCATAGGTCTTGGTTGTATAGTTTAAAAAAATTCTCATTATTCATGTTTCTCACTTAGAAACCAATTTATTCATTTTATTGCATCTTTTTACAACTTCCAATTTTACATTATAAGTCCTTTTCAATTTAATTTCATGAGTAAGGAAAAACTATTAGGTTCAACAACTTACCCAAAACCCATTTTCCTATGTGTGAAAAAAATGATGAATGCCAAAAAAAATAATCACGAGTGCCTAAAATGATGCATTAATACGCAACTCTCATTCCATTCTAGGCCAAATGTAAATTCTTAAAAAAATTTAAAACCAATTTTCATATTACCCCAAAAGTTCGTCACCCAAGGTGAAATAATATTCAACTATAAGAATAAAAAAACTATAACAAAAATAAAACCTGGGGTACTTGGGTTCTCCATTGTACATGGGTTTGAAACTCCACTCCATGAGTGCATTTCCAATAGCTGACTCTTCCTAGTATCCTATATAACTTTCCCCAAATAGTAATAAAAAATGAAAAATAATGTAAAATCTCTCTTATACCACTTTGTAACAATCTGACCTGGGTGCCACACACTGGTGCCCTGAGTCAGTTGGTCACATGACCTCAAGAACACCTCCCCATATGCTAGAGGCTTATGACTAGTAGTTGGGGTTTAATAAGTCGATCATTTGGATACTATACCCTCTTTTATCTTACTAACACATTAGCTGAAATAAATAAACAATAGAGAAATGATATATAACCTTAAATAATGACAATATCTCAAGATAATAAAAGAAATAAATACAATATCCAAATAATGTAGAAAAAATTTCATGCAAATGTAAGATTCCAGTGTCTAAATTTAAAACAAAAAATAAAGACACCGACAAATCCCTAGCGAGTCTCGAACCACATGTGGTTCCCTCATCCAAGATCCTTCCTTAAATCATCCAACTAACATAGGTACCTTGCACTTATCCTATCATGTAATAATGAAATCTATTCTGGAACTAATCAGGTCGCCAAAGTTGGGTGTGATCACAACTCAGTAGGCCAACACCAAAGGTGTCTTAAAAAATCTCTTAAATAATATTTTATGTATTTGTATAGTGAAATAAGTACAACACATAAATAAATAATTATCTCATTATCAAAATACTTTTTATTTTGATACATAAAATCCCTAAGTTCTCATAGACACATATACAACTATACCTATTGCAGAACATTCCATAGACCAATGTATGTCTAAGGAATATCATGACTTAAAATTCCATGATTACCATTATTTAATCCATACTCAAATTCCATTGTTACAATTCATACATCATAATTTGGAATGAGTATTTTTCCATTATTTAATTCACAATTGAATGACCTTGTCACCATTCATAATTCACACATTTGAATTCCTATGTTCCCATTCTCAAATTCACAATCGAATGACCATGAAACCTTTAATTAACACATCATTAATTCATCAATTAATTATCCACATAAATTCATTTTCTAATTCTATAATTATATTATCACATAATCATCCTTAATTCATTACCCAATTAATTAAGTATATGAAACACAATAATTAATTTAAAAGTTAATTAATTAACATTCACAAACACAAAATCCCATAACTAATTTCAGAAAAAATTATCTCATTAATGATCTCAAATCTTCATAATTAATTCCAAAATTAATTATCTCAAGTCATTAAATTATAAATATCCTAAATAATTTAATAGTTAATTATTTAATAACTAATATCAATATCACAGAATTAATTCCACAACTAATTATCTCAATTCAAGATATCATTATCCCATAATTAATTACAAAATTAACTATCTCAAATAATAGTATCAATATCACATAATTAATACCCTAAAAAATTATCTAAATCACAAACCCTAGATATCATAATTAATGCCCCAATTAATTATCTACAACACAATCCCTAAATCTCATATTTAATCTCCCAATTAATTATCTAATTAGACATGCAAAAAATAACATAATTAAAATTCAAATACAAAAAATATAACAATTAAAATAGGCCTTATAAATAATTACAATAATAAATACAAATTAGTGATATAATGACATGTGTTGTGTCAAACTACTTCCCTACTAAGAAAAAATGTAACTACGATTCATTATCACCTTTAATTGAAGTATTGAATATACTCTATTATATTTTGAAACTAAAAATTAAAATTTACTTTTATAAATTAAATCAAAAAATAATAAATTTTAAAAAATGATTGGAATTAAAATAATGGTAAAAATAATTATAAGAACTAAAAAAAATAATAAATATATTATATTTTTATAAATAAAAAAATAATTATACTTTTATCTCATTATGATATAACCATAACATATTTTATACTTAATTAAATATTTCAATGTTTATATATTTTTTTATTTTTAGATACCTATAAAAAGTTGTCAAAATATATATTATTTCTGACAAACACATTCATTATATTCATAACAGAGTAGTTTTGTATTATGTTTATAGCTTAATTCTAAAATATTTTTTTTTTCAAATTAATTAAATAGGTACTTTCATTTATTTAAATTTTTTATAAATTTTGTAAATCATTATTAGAAA
Source organism: Viscum album (assembly GCA_963277665.1). Classification (NCBI taxonomy): domain Eukaryota; kingdom Viridiplantae; phylum Streptophyta; class Magnoliopsida; order Santalales; family Viscaceae; genus Viscum; species Viscum album. Next base: position 859,029,573 of record OY728134.1, on the reverse strand, counting down.
TGAATTTTTTTATAAAATGACAAAATAAGTTGAATGAAAATTATATTATTTATTAAGAAGAAAAAAGGGAAAAAATATTCTCCTGAAACTCTAGAGAACATTCTATTTGTGTTTTAAAAAATATTAAATACTTTTTTTTTGAATAAATTAATATGTTAAAATAAAATTTATTGTTATTTAATAAGACTATAAAAAGAAACAATTTTCATTTTCATTTGTATAAAAAATTTAATTTTAAATCCATTGAAATAATGTATTCTCCATTGAACAATTTACATTTTGTAAAATAGAAAAAATTGAAAAATGAAATATTTTATACTTAAAAACTTTTATTTGCGATGTATCAAAATATATAAATTATTATATTGATAATTTTCATATAAAATATATCTTAACAATAAAAGCTAATAATATATTTATCAAAATATTGATAATACAATTATCTATCACAAAAAGAATATAAGACCTACTTATATATAAAAATAGAGAAAAATACATAATATTTTGAAAAATTTCCATTAATTAATATGTCCAAAACAAATAAATACGTAACTAAAACGAAGAAATTCTATGAAAATTATATGGAAAAATCAGAATACGGTTTCGAAAAATTAATCCATTTTTATTTGTTAAAAAACCTATATGATCAAAATTTATATAATTATTAATAAAGACATTAAATATTGATATAAAAATAATGATCATATTTAATAATCCAAATACTATGAAAATGGGAAATAAATATAATATTTTTTCTAAATTATAAACAAAATCATATATATTTTTTATGCATACCCAATGATTCAAAAATAAAGTAATATTATGTGGAATTTAGAACTCAGGTGAGAATAATTAGGGTGAAGGTTATTGAATGAGTGTGGTAGAGGATGTCTAAGATAATTTGGGAATGACTGACTATGACATTCGATAGATGTCAAATGAGGGTTATGGATGGGGGTCAATGATAGAGAGGTTCAAGGATTGGTTTAAGGAAAAATGATAGAGCACCGATAAGTTTTAATTGACTCAGACATAATAAATTATGTGCATGATTTTTGAATTTTTAATGTTTTTTATATCACTTATATGTTTAATCGATAGAGAAAATGACATTTCAACATTGGTTATTCAATTAATGATGATTGAGATTTTCATTTACATTGGTAATTGAATAACTGATATTTTAAACATTATTAGGGGATTTTTTATGCTTGTTGTAAAATAATATATGCTGAAAAGAATATATAATCCCATTTATAAAAAAAACATTGTAAAGGAACCATTTTAAAAATATTTTGAACTAACGAGTAGTTAGAATTGTAAAAGGGTGAAATAAAACAACTAGATAGTTTATTCCAACAAAGAGCCCCAAAGAATTAATTTATTATGATTGATATAGGTAAATTATGAATTAATCAATGTCATTTTATTTATAATTCAATCCATTCATTAATCATTTTAAAATAATTCAATTGGTGTTTTTTAAATCATGTGTCCAAATTTATTTATATATTTAAAATAAAGTTATCTTAATGAATAAATGACTAATGTATTTATTTTCGAGATTTTATTTGGTTGTTGACATAGGTATTTAAAAATTAATGTTATTTAAAAAAATTAAGATGTGTTTGACAACGTTTTTGAGAGATTTGGAATTGTTTGGTTGGAATGATTTCAATTCCATATAAGTGATTTTTTAAAAATGAACTAGATATGAAAGTTTTTTTAATGATATATATGTGAAAATTGGTTGTCATCATGTCAATGTAAAAATGGATATGAGCTATATACGTTTTGTATGAAATGATAAATTTATACATAAGTGATATCAAGATTTTATATTGGATGTGAGAGTTTGAAGACACAAAAGAGTTACTATATAAAAATATGTGTGTGTGTGATATATATTTTGAACATTCTATAACTATGATGATGATGGGAATTCAATGTTATATAATGTTGATATTTTAAATCATTAGAATGTTAGATCAAGATTTACCATAGTGTTGATGGAATAAAATCATTAGAATTATTTCAAATTCTTCTTGACTAAATTTTAAGGAAAAATAAATAATGTAAATCTTGTGATATTTAATGCAATGAATGAATAATAATTTAAATGAAAGGATTTTTTCCATTTTAAAAGTTTGAAGATTCAATTACTACTATTTAAATTCAAATAAATAATCTATGCTGATTTTTAATGATTTTTTATCCATTTCCTTATGAAATACTCAAAATAATTAATTAGAGACATGTTTACAAAAAAGACATGATTATTAAAATATATATGAAAGAGTAGAATAAGGATATATATATATATATATAAAGGGAAAGAGATATATGGGGATAGGGAATTTGTGATTAGTATTTCCTTGAAAATTTGGTAATATAATTTTTGAATAATAGTTAACATAAAGTTCATTATGTTGTTGTGCTAATGAAAAAACTGCCCATATGTACTTGTGTTTATTTTTTGGTTATTATTAATTATTAATTTTCATATGAGATAATATATCCTATAACATTAAACATATTCCATGGATAGAGTATGTGTAATACCCTGATATTTCAATATATAACTTCCTTGAAAATAATGAAATGTGTTCGGTATCTTCCTCCACTTGCAACACCAAACAAAAACAAAACCTCAATATTTTTAATATAAATATAAATATTAAATATTACCATTAAAACCAATCCATTTAATTAGTAGGAATGAATATGTGTACCTTATTTATGAAATATTTATACAATGAAAATAATGGCTACTTGTATTATGAAAGAAATTCAATTGGTATTACTAACATAAAAAATGAAAATTTCATACATTGAAATGTATTTTTAAAAATAATTCGTTTTTTGAGATATGAAATTATATTTAAAGAAACATTTTATTAATGATTTTAAAATATATTTTTTTATCAATAATGTGTTAATATAAATTTAATTGGTAAATAATATGAAATATAAATGAGAATGATTAATATTTTAAAAACCCATTTTCCTACAAAAACTTTTTTATTATATATATCATTTTAATTAAAATGTAAAATATTGAATTTAGAATTAAGAAAAATATTTTTTATTAATCACAGTAATAATTTTATATGAACAATTTTTTTGATTTTTCTAGAAAGAATTATTTTTACGTGAATAGGGTATGATACCGTATTTACAAATAAACTAAATTTTATAAATTTATTAGTATATAAGTATGAATTAGAAATTAATTAAAAAAATTCTTAGAAAAAATATTTATTTTATATTTGAATATGTAAATTTTATAACTTTGGTTTTAATTTACAGATCCATATATTATATTTTAGAATATAAGTAATATTTTTTATGAAAATATTTTCAATACATTATAATTTTTTATTTTAAAATAGATTTTTATCAATATAAATTTTATAAAATTAAATGAATTAAAAAAATTTAATCATTAGGGAAAAATTATATAATAAGGATTATTTAATTTTTTTTAAAAAATAAGATAAATTACAGAGGTAAAAACTTGTCACAACGGTAAAAACCAAAATGGTAAAAAAGTGTACCCCAAGAGTTATGGGGAAAAATATTAATGCAATGTTTTTGAGGGAGTTCTAGTGGTATTTATCAACCTTATATATTATTATCTAAATAATTTCTCAATTTGTTTGCCACTTCCCTTGAGAGTGACTTCTTATTATTGAAAAGTTTTGGGTATTAACAAAAATTACATTCCCATTCACTTATGAAAAGGAAACTCATCTTCTCATATCCCCTAACACCAAAACCCCATAATTTTGACCCAAAATATACCCAAACTCATCTAAAAAATTCTAAAAACCTTCATTATGTTTTTATATTCACAAAATAACAACCCTAAAAGGTTTAAAACCTATTTAAAAAGGAATGATATTCAAAGTTGTAAGGTATAGATTTATAACCGCACCACATATTTTCTATTACATTATATGAGTTTCCTCTTCATAAAATTTCATTGATAAATATTTAAAAGATAAAATTATTATAATTATTATACTGGTATGTTATTATAATTATAGAACACACATTAATCAACCTCCCATTTTCCATTAAGAAAACAAATACATGGATCTTGCGTTGGGTAGACATCCTCCCCCAAAATGTAATATATATTATTTTCCTTCACCAAATTAAAAGGATGATCCAAATATAGAATTTAATAAATAATTAAATTATTTATAACATATTTTATATTATTAAACTAAAAACATATTATATATTTCTCCAGTTCTATAGAAAATAAAATCACCATTCATGCAAACATGTTGACTACTATCTCCACACAATGATTTTTTTCATTACCTCTATTATGTTTGGTCATAATAATGGTTTTAATGGATAAAAATGATTTCTATGAAACTATTAATGTTTTTTTGATAAATTTGTGAACCAATTAATGATATGATCCATAAATGATCATTATTAATTAAATACTTTAAATAAGTTACTAAGAGAAAAATATTTTTATTCCTATTATGGAATATTTTTAAATATATCTCTCATTATTAAAAATCATTAAAATTATTATATATCACACTAATAAACAATAAATATGATCTATATGATTTTTTATAATGATATTACAATTAAAACACCACATAATCATCCGTTAATCATGCCATTTTTATGTTTGGATAATTATAATTACCATCTTGAACATTTCTATGAATTTATATCATTTATTACTATGGGAACATAATAATTGGATAAAATATGATATAAAAAATGTAAATAATATTTTTTGGTTCTATAATGTTGGTCGAAGTGGAAACTCAAGAGGGGGTGTATTGACTTCCAACATAAAATTTTCGTTAAAAATATTATGATAAAATCCCCCAATTTCAAACAACCCAGTTAATTAAGGTAGTAGAGATATAAATGTTCAATTTGTTAGTAGATTTCTCAAAGGATGATTACTTCTTAATTGAATCAATGTAAAACACTTATCCAAATTTTGAAATAGGTTTTCTGAATTAAACACAAATACACCCTAACCAAATATAAATATTTGTGTTAATGTAAAAAAATTATATGTGTTTGAAATTATAAGCAGTGTAAAATAGAAAAATAGAGCATTACAAAATATATTACAAAAAATAATTCTATAAGAGGTTCAGTATCAAGATGAAACTTAATCCTCTCCACTGGGTGATCACTTGCCACCAAGTAGTTCATATTAACAATAAACTTGATACACAACTTTTATGAGATTTATAATAGTTTTTCCAAACTGTCCAGGTCTCACAACCTCTACCATAGTTATTCATGAAATAAAACAAAAAACCAGGACACACACAACCTCTTCCACATTTTCACGTGGGAATAAAAATCAAAAGGAATATTTGGTGTGAGGATTTTCAGTGTCCTCTATTTTAAGCACCTGAGATAGTGTGTGTGTATGTAATAGACAAACAAACACTACTCATAAATGTAAGATACAAAAAACAGTATAAATAATGTTATAACGATCAGGTTTAGAAGTATTTATGTGTTTTTAGTTAATATCCTGACTCCTTGGAGTGAAGAAATTGTACTTGGAGTCCTTCTCTGGAAGTTGTCTCCAAAAAAGTGTTTCGAAACTCCAGGTTATTAATTCCAGGTACCGAAGTGATCAGATTCATAGTTGGAATGATATTTTATGAAGCAATGAAGGTAGTCTCAAATTTGTTCTCCCAAAAGATCTTCGTGAAACTCTTGGGTTCACAGTGTAAGTTCTGGTGTGTTCTTCTTGTTCTTTATATTGAGGGTGTAATGTTCCGCGCTTATACCTATCTTTTCTAGCTCAGTCTTCTATTTTAAATTCGAAGTCTGACTATAGGAATGATAAAACCACGTGCAATCTTCCTCATACCTTATATTTTCTCTAGATTTGATCACTAGATATGCCTACAATTACCATTAATTAATTTCATAATTATTAAATTTAACAAATATTACCATTTTAATAATATAAAAAAAATCGAAAAAGTATAGAGTAGAAGGGTATAATTATTAGTGGACTGGTAGAGGTAGCCTTCTCAATGGTAGGCTTCATCAGTAGGACTCATCGGTATGGTTCATCGGTAGGCGTCATCGGTTGACTTCATCGGCAGGCTTCATCGGTTGGCTTCATCAGTAGACTTCATCGGTAGGCTTCCTATCTATAACCTTGTTGCAGTTACCTCTGCCTGTAACTCTACAATAGTATCCTTTGAGAGGTAGACTTGTAGCGGTGAACTAATTCGAATTGATAACTCAACCATAAGATTACTCGGTGGTAAGGTTCTAGAAGTAACCTTCCAATGGTAAGGTTCTAGGGTTAACCTTCCAGCGGTAAGGTTCTAGCGGTAACCTTCCAGCAGTATCCTTAATTTGTGACATGAACAGAAGGCTCCTAACAGAGACCTTTATATCAGTGACCTTTTACTTATAAAATTTTACACTGTAAACATAATCAAGAAAGTAGTGAGCATGAAAACACATAACTGTTACATAATAAAAACTATAAACACTAATAAAACATGATTTCCATATAAATTAAACATTATTTGGGATTATCAAAACAGGTGAGTCTAGAAATCTCCCCCTTTTGATAATAAAAATTTATGTCTGTGAAATTTAGATTTAAGTATTATTAAATCAGGGTTAATAACATTTTTTAATCTCTTCAGTGGTGTCAATATACATATATTATGTATCAGAATATATAGTTATAGGAATGTCATATATTCAAGGGATCAAATCTTAAAAAATATCCCCCTTTGTGATTAGAAAAAATAAAATAAAACCAGAGTATATTATATTGATCCCTATAAAATAAGACAAGAGCAAATTATACAAAAATATTGAAATGGTCCCTATCAAATATGACAACCAACATTCAATCCACATCAGAGATGTACAATTGATCATTGTCCTTGGAAGCTGAGGAGGCTGGTTCAGAATATGGAGGTATAGGCTGATGTATTTCATTAAGCACAGAAGGAGGAGATTCTACAGAAGCATCATTAGACCAATAATGAGTTGATCTATGAGGAATCAAAGGAGTCAAGATTTTGATGGCCTATGTAGGAGTCATGAAAGGGCCAACACTGGTAGATCTTGATGTAGTTGAAGAAGAAGGTATGGCTAGAGGTACAATAATGAATGTACAATCCACATAGGAAAAATGGAAAAAAAGATATTTTTGAAATCCATAATGATGCTTCCTCTTATTTCCATAGCTATGATGAAATCATCCTTATTCTCCATTAACTTTTCCAAAGCTAGAGTCAACTCTCTAAGCCAATTTTCTTTATCCTTAAAATCCTGGGTGACAGGTGGGATCCTCAAGTTCTCCAACAGCATCTTGAAGTGACCAAACATCTGATGCTTAGTGTAAAACCATTTATAATAGGAGTCAAACTGCTCTTTTATGGACTTCTAATCTTGGGAAGCCTCTCTCATGTAATCCACAACAAGATTATGAATGTGTATGGTTGTGAAAATGACCTGATTCATACACTGAGGTTCTGAGGTACTTTCACTAGAGAGCTTCTCCATTTCTTCTCTAACAACTGACCTGAGGGCTTCTAGATCAACATGAGGAGAGGCTGATGAGGAAGAAGACACACACAAATGTTCCTAGGAAAACACTACTATCTCATAAAAATACTTGGTCAATCCACTCATCAAACTATTGACATCATCATCCTATTGACTCACATGTGTCTCATAGAATTCTTAAAGTCCTCTAACACAGTTACCATCTACTGAACAACACACTTAACATACTTATGGTCTATTTCCACTTTAGCTGTTGATGCCATATATGAGTCCAAACTGACAATCGATTGTTTCACAGACTCCACAGATTCATCCAAGGTTCTGACTTGATTCTATCAATCCATTATTTCATGTAGCAATTTGGAGTGAAAGGTAGAGATTATTCTTTGCAAAGAAGATTCATCAAGATATTGATTGAAAACCAATATTCTCTCTGTAACGCCCCGACCCTAGTTGCCTAGAGTCGGTGCATTATTACATAACATTGGCATGATCACAAGAAAGATCAAATATCGAAAGACCGATTGGGTTAGTAGCCTTGGAAACACTAGATATATTCATAAGTTTTACATTACATCATAAAATAAAAAACTACTACAACAACATAATGTTTCCACAGTCCACACTATAATCCCCTCATAATATCCCTGCAGGTCATTCATAATTTACTTCTTCACTTCCTGGGAAAAATAAAACATAGAAAAGGGGTGAGCTCAAATGCCCAGTAAGGATAACAATATAGCGGAAACTTTCATAAATAAGAATAAACATTTAAGGCAATGTATAACTAAAACAAAAGCCTTTTAAACTTGAACTTTTAACATAGTATGGCATAAATAAAATTAGATAATGCCATTTACTTATTCACATGGATATTATACTAATCGAATAATCACATGCAAAATCAATAACCACTTTCATAATGTTGGAATGCATAATGCTAAACTTTAATTACTTTTCAAGGCCTCGTCCCAAGACCTTGGGGCTAACTGTAACCGGAACCCAACCCGGAGTGCCTCTAATAACCGGACACCAACCCGGAGTGCCTCTAATAACTGGACACCAACCCGGAGTGCCTATAATAACCGGACACCAACCCGGAGGGCTTACTTTTACCAGTCCCTAACCTGGAGGGCTTACTTTTACCAGTCCCCAACCTGGAGGGCTTACTTTAACCAGTCCCCAACCTCGAACATACTTGTCCAACACATTCATATGATGTAAAGATTGAAATATAACATAAACATTCTTATTGGAACAAGAATACGAAATGTCAATACTTTCACCATAAACTATGAATGGTATAAAAATAGCACATCCACAGTCAAACATATCACAAAACCTTCAAAACAATATAGAAGTTTTGTATCATAATAAATCAACTTCAAATAATCTTAAAACCCATCAAAGGATGTTGACATAGATGAAATCAAAATTCTTTTTAAAGAAATATCTCCTTTTATTTTGAAATCATTTAAGATCCATATAAAATCAAACATTTTCTTTGAAAATAATCTTATAATCTTTTAAGGGAAGCTTTGACGATTTTATAATGGCGGAAAATAACCGCACCCGCCGTATAAGTTAAAAAAAACATTCTTATCTTAATTTTGTCGAAAAGGTTAAAAAGCACCTTGTTTGGAAAACAACGGAAAGATTCCCTTATAAACCTCTTATAAAAAGTCAAACAAGGTTATAAATGACTTTAACCCATATTCTTTTAAATATTAAAAATGTTTTGAAATACATTTTGAAGAAACATGGATGTGGATGATAACGAGATCCCAGTAGATTATTACGTATAAACAACCTCGGATAATGAAGAGATTGTGAAATAACCCTTACCAGTTTGGTAACTTATGAAACATACAACCCATGAAAGAGGTATCATACAATGAATATGTAAGTACACATAAATTAGAGTGTATTACAAAAAGAATATAATTATGGGCAGTACATACACCACACAAAAGGTAATGGTGGCAATATGGCATGAATCTCACGGGAATAAGGAGTGAGATGAAAACCCCTTACCACGTTAATCAACTGAGTAGTATGGCCAAAAGTTAATAACCACCAAATTATTTATAGAATAACATGAATATGATAATATATATCAAATGCCAGTACACAATACACCACTTTCAATAATTTAGTGGCGAATAATGGAAATCTCACGGAATTGAATGTGAGATAAGAAAAATCCCTTACCTTGTACTTTTCCTTGGTTGGGGTAGGTTAACCTCCTGTATAATGGTGAAATAATTTTTATTAAATTATACAATAATCATATACATTAATATGATATCATATATGTTCTTTTAACATTGCTTTATTAATAATATCTTAGTATTATCGTCGTTTCGGGTGATAATCAATTAGTTCTTCTTAAATGTTTGGTTACGTAAGACATGTTTGTAATGGATAGATTATATCTTATTCATAATCAGAATGATATTAACATTATTTTTAACCCTAAAATGAGAATAAGACTTGAATGGATACGATGGAGGATGGATCTCACCGCGTTCGTGGAGACGGTAGTCCGTACGTACGCACGAACGCTACTTCCATTTAATTTTTATTTTAAAAGAATTGAATACAAATGATACATAGGTATATTACTATTCCAGTATAATATAATATTTTATATATGTTACTTAAGTTCATTAACACCATCCTTTATACGTTCCATGTGTGGTATGAATGAGTCATATCATTTTAAGGGGGCGGTAGTCCGCACTTCCTCAAATGAAATTATCGTATGTATATACAACATGAAACGAATAATGGTATGAAATAAAATGGAATTACAGAAGCTTATATATAAAATATATATCATTAATATCATATTTAATTATAGTTCCATCATAATGGCCACCATGAGAGGCGGTAAGATGTATTTGAACAATCGTCGTTTCGTGAGGCGTTAGTTTGCCATCCACAGAAACATTATGTTCATCATCTATTAGATGGAGTTGTGTGTATGTGTAGTTTTAATCCTTATTATAACAATGTCCTAGTATATTGAGGATACTGGTGTTGTTACAAAAGAAAGGAAATAAAAAGAGTTTGGGGGTTGGAGAAGCAAAATAAATGAAAATAATTTAAGAGAAATCGTTACCTTTAATTTAGGTAACTCACTTTGGTTGGAACCAAAGGACTTCTTGAAATGCTTTCTGCCTAAGGGAAAGCTTCAAGGAGGAGGAGAGGGATGTGGGGAGATTAGTGGGGCAGATTTTGGACGAGCCAAGTGGCTTGAGAGGTGTGAGGAATGAGTAGAAGTGGTCTCCTTTTATAAGGGAGAAGAGGGGCTCTTTAGGAAAGAGTGAAAGTATTACTTTATAATATAATTATATTCGGTTTATAATGGTCCAAAAATCATTGAGGTCGAAGATAAGATGACTCATATTCTAAATAACATCAACCAGTAAGAATTGGACAGGTTTTAGATAATATTTTAATCATTATAATCTTATTTATTTAAATGATTCATTAATGAGGTAAACATTGCATCATTATTGTGTCATTAATAATTTAAATTATTTGATGTCCAAAAAGTATAAATAAAATATCATTATGTAGGAAATCTTTTTATATTTCTAATTAATATTTATAATCTAAAATCCAACATGTATAACCCTATGTAAAAATTGTTCTTCTAAAAGATGTAAGCTTATGCCATTTTTATTTTTATTTTAACTTTATTAATATAAAGTGTCCCTACCACATACAAGTGGATCCAAGGGGTCCCCAAATTGACCCAAGGATGCTCATGGTCGGGTATGTGTCCACCAATAAGGTTAGGACACGTTTTAGGTTAATTTTGTATTATTATAATATTATTTTTTAACCCTTATTTACCAGATTTACCCTTAACCATGGTAAATAAAATATTTACCACAGTAATTATTCAAAATGTCTAAAAATAAAAGTTACCTATTTACACAATTTGGAAATCCTGATTCCAAATATGGAATCCATTTTTCTAAATTCAAAACACAGAAGTGGCAGAAATTAATTTCAAATTAATTCCCGCTGTCAAAACAAAAAGCGTGTTTTTAAGAGGTAATAACTATCAAAAGATTGACACTTGTTTATGTTCGGTTTAATTGTAAAATTATGTACAATGACCAAAATTATATTAAATAGTAAAAATATATTCTAAATATACTTTAAAACCACTCAAATTCATAATTTATTACTATTAATTATTTTGATTAAAAAAGTTGTTTTTAATTAAAATTTAGTAATTTTCACTATTCATCAAAATATGAAAGTTATCCGAAAAGTACCAAAATTTCACCTTAGGCTAAATTTGATATTCCGAATCCAAAAATGAAGTCCATTTTAAAATATAAAATATATATAACTTCAAAAAGTAGGTATTACTATTCATAACAGCTAGTTTGATTGGTTACGGTGTGTTAGAACTCGAAGTTGCGTACAACACACGCTACTGTTTTATTCAAAGGAAAGCGTACCGTGGAAGCTTGGGATGTTTCATTTTAAATTTTTTGATGTCTTCATTTAGTCAAAAAGTTTAAAATATTGTATTTAAAAAGTTTTCACTATCAAAAGTTGATAAAAGTGCAATACTGAAAATGAATCTGTTCTTGCATTATGACTAAGAAACTCATAATATGGATTCTAAAATTATAAGGATTATATAAAGTTTAAAATTTAGTTACTACTATTCATGACCTCTTTTAATGGCTTTTTTTTGGTAAGTCATGGTGCAATTGAACTCAGTGTTGCGTGTAGTGCAAGTTATTGAATTATTTTGAAGAAATAACACACTATGAAATCTTGGGGTGTTACATTCTCCCCTCCTTCAATAAATTGCGTCCTCGCAATTTGAAATTGTTCTTCGAAAATAAAAGGTTGAAAATAGAAAATATCTTTGTGGGAAAACCCACATCGGAAATTAGGTTACTAAAATTTAGTCTTAAAATGAGGAAAAGAGAAATGAAAGAGTCACCACCAAATTATGATCTCGATTAGGAGAACATTGGTGGCAATTAGAGACATATAATTGGAGGAAAAACGTAAATATTTATAGGTAGTGATTGAGGTCATCAATCACAAACAAGTGTATAATTGAGGTCCTTAAATTCATCAATCTATGATGATTTGAAATACCATCGGTTCAACAAAACATAGGGTATTAGGATAACACATTTTTGACGTTTCAAAATATCTTAGTTTAAATCCCACATCGAAAAATGAATTAATGAGGCCTCTATTTAAAATAAAGAGTGGAAAGTATGAAGATTACCGAAAATAACACATACTAGGGTTCCATGTAGGAAAATATGGATATGGAAGAGAAATCTAACCATCAATTATCTGATGGAGAGTGGTAGAGAACATGGCTATGAAAAGGCCAACAATCCCAAAGCCATAAATTAGTGATGATTTAAGGTACCATCTAGGAAAACATTTTTGTTCTAAGTTGATTTTCTTAATATTGAGAAATTTATTTATGAGATTGGCTAAGATCATAAGGAGATATACTTACTTTATAATTAGAGTTTTGTCCATTAATAAATTTCTACCATAAAATCATCTTTCACTCGTAAAAAAAATTATATTTATACTATTCGTACAGGGTTCCAAAATAAACGAATTTATAATTCATCTACCAGATCTTTTAAAAAAACTACATTATTTAATCCAGGACATCTCTTGGGCCAGTGGTAGGTGATACACCCTTGTCGCCCTTCGGTTGCGGGTTCAAGTCTCGCAGCCTTGCCGGACGCGACGGGTTGCCGCCCGACCTCCGGGTTGTCCTTTTATGGAAATACAAAATAATCCAAACTAGAACTATCCAAAATACTTCTGTCCAAACTCACAGTCCAACATTTATAAGGAAGGTAAACATAATATAGATCCTTTTTACCCTGTAATAGCATATGAATACCTTCATCATGTACTACCATATTCCTTATTGATTACATTCATGTTCCCTTATTCCATATAGAATGCTGGATATACTTCATTAGTCCAAAAATGTTTTAAACCCCAACAATGATGGAATATACAAATCATTAATCAGCTTCAAGGTAGTCAATAATATCCAATATAATTTATCCAAAATAACCACATATTATTCCAAAATCACTACCTCAGTATTAGAACTATATTATGATTTATCATTCTCTCAACCATATATTTTCCAAAAATTTAACCTTCTATTGAGTCACTTTTCTTTGTTCCACACAATCTCAAGTCCTTAATGAAATAGTACTGCAGTACAATCCTTATATACTCCATAATTATTATAACAAGTACATTGTTGATACAACACTCAATTGACATAATCAACATAAGAACTCTAATCATTCCTCTTCATCTGTGGTAGTATCATAACTTGATTATTATCCAATAGCATCATTTGTGGCATAGTCTGATGACTGGGACATAGGTTCGCGTCGTGTCCAAACTCCTTGCAAATGAAGCATTGTACATTTAAAACCATTTTCTTACCCTTGCAGTCACGTACTTTGTGCCCTTTTCCTCCACAATTATAACAAACTCCCATTCCTTTAAGGCAAGTTCCAGGGTGTTTCTTTCCATAGTTACCACATATGGGAAAATTCTTTTTTTCGCTTTTCCCTTTATCCATCTTTCTCTCTTCCATCCTTTTCATCTCTTGATTCCCTTCAAAGCCATAGGACTCAGTAAACTCTTTACTTATCTTATCAACACATGATATTATTTCTTCATATGATGATAATACATGGGAGACTATTTCTCTTATAAATTCTAGCTTAAGACCATGAAAGATATGATCCTTCCTTCTCTTTGAATCATGTGTATTTCTAGAGTTCTCATTCCTTCTACTGGGCGCCATTTCTAAACAATGGCATAAACTAGATCAGTTTATGAATCAAAATACATAATCTCATACTTATAAAACACTTAACATAAATTGAACTATTTATGGATATAATCCATAATCATAAAAATGTTTTCTTTGAGGAAGTATATACTCATAAACCCTTCATAATGATTTGTAAAGAAAATGAGAGTTATCCTAAGAATATCCCCCGGGAGTGTCGTAACCAAGAGTGCAGCAAGGCCCGTTGTCGTGCACTAGTTCCCGTTCGAGTCTAGCTCAAAGCGGTGTTTTCGGGTTTTACCCCTAGGTACATCTGTGCCAGAGCCGCCTTTACCTGCTCGTATCCAGGCAGGGATGTATTGCTCGGAAAACTCACAAAATCTCTACAATACCAAAATTCTAGGAAGTTCTTCTATACTAATCCTCAAAGTTCATCTTAGGTCTACGTTCTCTAATCAGAGTTTATCTAAATCTAGCTTCCAAGGTTTGTACTAAACTTCCTCTGATACCAACTGTAACGCCCCGACCCTAGTTGCCTAGAGTCGGTGCATTATTACATAACATTGGCATGATCACAAGAAAGATCAAATCTCGAAAGACCGATTGTTTTAGTAGCCTTGGAAACACTAGATATATTCATAAGTTTTACATTACATCATAAAATAAAAAACTACTACAACAACATAATGTTTCCACAGTCCACACTATAATCCCCTCATAATATCCCTGCAGGTCATTCATAATTTACTTCTTCACTTCCTGGGAAAAATAAAACATAGAAAAGGGGTGAGCTCAAATGCCCAGTAAGGATAACAATATAGCGGAAACTTTCATAAATAAGAATAAACATTTAAGGCAATGTATAACTAAAACAAAAGCCTTTTAAACATGAACTTTTAACATAGTATGGCATAAATAAAATTAGATAATTCCATTTACTTATTCATATGAATATTCTACTAATCGAATAATCACATGCAAAATCAATAACCACTTTCATAATGTTGGAATGCATAATGCTAAAGTTTAATTACTTTTCAAGGCCTCGTCCCAAGACCTTGGGGCTAACTATAACCGGAACCCAACCCGGAGTGCCTCTAATAACCGGACACCAACCCGGAGTGCCTCTAATAACTGGACACCAACCCGGAGTGCCTCTAATAACCGGACACCAACCCGGAGGGCTTACTTTTACCAGTCCCTAACCTGGAGGGCTTACTTTTACCAGTCCCCAACCTGGAGGGCTTACTTTAACCAGTCCCCAACAGGGAACATACTTGTCCAACACATTCATATGATGTAAAGATTGAAATATAACATAAACATTCTTATTGGAACTAGCATACGAAATGTCAATACTTTCACCATAAACTATGAATGGTATAAAAATAGCACATCCACAGTCAAACATATCACAAAACCTTCAAAACAATATAGAAGTTTTGTATCATAATAAATCAACTTCAAATAATCTTAAAACCCATCAAAGGATGTTGACATAGATGAAATCAAAATTCTTTTTAAAGAAATATCTCCTTTTATTTTGAAATCATTTAAGATCCATATAAAATCAAACATTTTCTTTGAAAATAATCTTATAAGCTTTTAAGGGAAGCTTTGACGATTTTATAATGGCGGAAAATAACCGCACCCGCCGTATAAGTTAAAAAAAACATTCTTATCTTAATTTTGTCGAAAAGGTTAAAAAGCACCTTGTTTGGAAAACAACGGAAAGATTCCCTTATAAACCTCTTATAAAAAGTCAAACAAGGGTATAAATGACTTTAACCTATATTCTTTTAAATATTAAAAATGTTTTGAAATACATTTTGAAGAAACATGGATGTGGATGATAACGAGATCCCAATAGATTATTACGTATAAACAACCTCGGATAATGAAGAGATTGTGAAATAACCGTTAACAGTTTGGTAACTTATGAAACATACAACCCATGAAAGAGGTATCATACAATGAATATGTAAGTACACATAAATTAGAGTGTATTACACAAATAATATAATTATGGGCAGTACATACACCACACAAAAGGTAATGGTGGCAATATGGCATGAATCTCATGGGAATAAGGAGTGAGATGAAAACCCCTTACCACGTTAATCAACTGAGTCGTATGGCCAAAAGTTAATAACCACCAAATTATTTACAGAATAACATGAATATGATAATATATATCAAATGCCAGTACACAATACACCACTTTCAATAATTTAGTGGCGAATAATGGAAATCTCACGGAATTGAATGTGAGATAAGAAAAATCCCTTACCTTGTACTTTTCCTTGGTTGGGGTAGGTTAACCTCCTGTATAATGGTGAAATAATTGTTATTAAATTATACAATAATCATATACATTAATATGATATCATATATGTTCTTTTAACATTGCTTTATTAATAATATCTTAGTATTATCGTCGTTTCGGGTGATAATCGATTAGTTCTTCTTAAATGTTTGGTTACGTAAGACATGTTTGTAATGGATAGATTATATCTTATTCATAATCAGAATGATATTAACATTATTTTTAAACCTAAAATGAGAATAAGACTTGAATGGATACGATGGAGGATGGATCTCACCGCGTTCCTGGAGACGGTAGTCCGTACGTACGCACGAACGCTACTTCCATTTAATTTTTATTTTAAAAGAATAGAATCCAAATGATACATAGGTATATTACTATTCCAGTATAATATAATATTTTATATATGTTACTTAAGTTCATTAACACCATCCTTTATACGTTCCATGTGTGGTATGAACGAGTCATATCATTTTAAGGGGGCGGTAGTCCGCACTTCCTCAAATGAAATTATCGTATGTATATACAACATGAAACGAATAATGGTATGAAATAAAATAGAATTACAGAAGCTTATATATAAAATATATATCATTAATATCATATTTAATTATAGTTCCATCATAATGGCCACCATGAGAGGCGGTAAGATGTATTTGAACAATCGTCGTTTCGTGAGGCGTTAGTTTTCCATCCACAGAAACATTATGTTCATCATCCATTAGATGGAGTTGTGTGTATGTGTAGTTTGAATCCTTCTTATAACAACGTCCTAGTATATTGAGGATACTGGTGTTGTTACAAAAGAAAGGAAATAAAAAGATTTTGGGGGTTGGAGAAGCAAAATAAATGAAAATAATTTAAGAGAAATCGTTACCTTTAATTTAGGTAACTCACTTTGGTTGGAACCAAAGGACTTCTTGAAGTGCTTTCTGCCTAAGGGGAAGCTTCAAGGAGGAGGAGAGGGATGTGGGGAGCTTAGTTGGGCAGAGTTTGGACGAGCCAAGTGGCTTGAGAGGTGTGAGGAATGAGTAGAAGTGGTCTCCTTTTATAAGGGAGAAGAGGGGCTCTTTAGGAAAGAGTGAAAGTATTACTTTATAATATAATTATATTCGGTTTATAATGGTCCAAAAATCATTGAGGTCGAAGATACGATGACTCATATTCTAAATAACATCAACCAGTAATAATTGTACAGGTTTTAGATAATATTTTAATCATTATAATCTTATTTATTTAAATGATTTATTAATGAGGTAAACATTGCATCATTATTGTGTCATTAATAATTTAAATTATTTGATGTCTAAAAATTATAAATAAAATATCATTATGTAGGAAGTCTTTTTAGATTTCTAATTAATATTTATAATCGAAAATCCAACATGTATAACCCTATGTAAAAATTTTTCTTCTAAAAGATGTAAGCTTATGCCATTTTTATTTTTATTTTAACTTAATTAATATAAAGTGTCCCTACCACATACAAGTGGATACAAGGGGTCCCCAAATTGACCCAAGGATGCTCATGGTCGGGTATGTGTCCACCAATAAGGTTAGGACACGTTTTAGGTTAATTTTGTATTCTTATAATTTTATTTTTTAACCCTTATTTACCAGATTTACCCTTAACCATGGTAAATAAAATATTTACCACAGTAATTATTCAAAATGTCTAATAATAAAAGTTACCTATTTACACAATTTGGACATCCTGATTCCAAATATGGAATCCATTTTTCTAAATTCAAAACACAGAAGTGGCAGAAATTAATTTAAAATTAATTCCCGCTGTCAAAACAAAAAGCGTGTTTTTTAGAGGTAATAACTATCAAAAGGTTGACACTTGTTTATGTTTGGTTTAATTGTAAAATTATGTACAATGACCAAAATTATATTAAATAGTAAAAATATATTCTAAATATACTTTAAAACCACTCAAATTCATAATTTATTACTATTAATTATTTTGATTAAAAAAGTTGTTTTTAATTAAAATTTAGTAATTTTCACTATTCATCAAAATATGAAAGTTATCCGAAAAGTACCAAAATTTCACCTTAGGCTAAATTTGATATTCCGAATCCAAAAATGAAGTCCATTTTAAAATATAAAATATATATAACTTCAAAAAGTAGGTATTACTATTCATAACAGCTAGTTTGATTGGTTACGGTGTGTTAGAACTCGAAGTTGCGTACAACACACGCTACTGTTTTATTCAAAGGAAAGCGTACCGTGGAAGCTTGGGATGTTTCATTTTAATTTTTTTGATGTCTCCATTTAGTCAAAAAGTTTAAAATATTGTATTTAAAAAGTTTTCACTATCAAAAGTTGATAAAAGTGCAATACTGAAAATGAATCTGTTCTTGCATTATGACTAAGAAACTCATAATATGGATTCTAAAATTATAAGGATTATATAAAGTTTAAAATTTAGTTACTACTATTCATGACCTCTTTTAATGGCTTTTTTTTGGTAAGTCATGGTGCAATTGAACTCAGTGTTGCGTGTAGTGCAAGTTATTGAATTATTTTGAAGAAATAACACACTATGAAATCTGGGGGTGTTACACTCTCTATCCAAATGGATATCTCCTCAATATGTCTCTCAAAATATGATTTTAATGACTCTAAGTCATCCTTCTACACATAATTCTATGGTAGAAGAACCACCAGTTTCACTATAGCGGTCTCTGAAATAGAATGAACTAGAGGGATTCTATTGGGTTTGTCATCTTCAGAATCCTCACAATCTAAGCCCAAAAAAATGAATCTGGGTTTGTTGACCAATATTCTATCTCATGAAAAATAGAAATTTAACCTGTGGAAACATGGTCCTCCCCCTCACTCATCGCATTCTCCTGTACAACTATATTCTCCTCTTTCGGTCTTCTTTGATCAACTAAACCAACAAGAGATTCTACTGCTACATCTTCTAAAGAATCTTCAACCACTTCCATAACAATTCCATCTCCAACCGAGTCTATATATTTTTCCTCTTCACTTTATGTCACTTCTATATGTCCTATCAAAGGCCTAAGGCTTATGAATTTTTTTTCACTTTCATCAACAATTTTCCCAAACTCCTCATGATCAAATTCCACTTCATCATCCTCCTTTGAGGTCTCTCCAATAGTAATGTATCTTAATACATTATCTTCTCCTTCTTCTTATATGGTTTCCTCATCATCATTGTCCCTTCAGACAATATATCTTCTAGAAAATCACTTTGGTAGACAGGGCTCTCCAAATGAGAAAGTACCAACATGGTGGATTGATGGAGGGTCTGGATCACACCATTCATGTATAAGAGAATATTCTCTTTCTTGGACAACAACATTCTCCTATTATTCATCTGATTACACTAGACTAACTTCATTAGGTTATAAACTTGGATATCTTTTATTCTTTGGACTAGTAGGATTGGAAATAGGATTTAATTCCTCATATAGATTAGCCTCATCATTCACCTATTTACTTTTCCAAGGGTTCTAGTTTATCATCATAAACTTGCAAACCATTTTGGAAATGAAAAAGTGGTACCTTACAACTATGAATTCTTCCTAATTTCCAGAAATTCCTTTCACTTTCAACATCAGGGATATCAACTTGGCATAAAATAAATCATTTTAAATGGAACCAAGCCGAATCATATCCTCTAACTGAACCATTAAAAGACTATACAGATTTATCCTTTGTCCATGATTCAATAAATACAACAAAAATATGTGTTGATACTTAACAATTTCAAAGTACCCTCCCTTGGGACTCAGGACATATTGGACAAATTTAAACAGTAATTTGTTTTCCTTATCCATCTCACCAGCAATTAACTTCCTATGAATTCCATTCCCTATTAGTTCAGCTAGAGACTCTTCATAACTGAAATACTCATTGGTGAGATGCATAACAATAGAGTAGTAGTCAAATATGCCTTAATATGGGACTCTCAGAAATTCATCCCATTCAATAGAAGATAAGATCACATTTACTCCATTTACCTGAGAAATAATTCAGTTCTCATCCTCAAACTATTCAAACTTTAGAAACTCATAAAAATATTTTACTATATTTGGGTAATATGGTCCATTTTTTTGCAAAACATTCTAACCAATATGGAGCTTCGAGTTTCTTCAATACTAGAGACCTACTCGACAACAGCTATTTCGGAGATAATTCATTTTCGACCATGATTTCCCTCTTCAACAAATCTGGATTGATCGGCTTTCCCACAACCTTGATTCCAACACTAGACTCAGCTCGAGGTCTCTTAGGGCTATGTGTGACTCCTTCATCAAAAACCATTGGTTTCTTTAGTCTTTACATTTCATTATTATGAGGTTAGAGGATTTTATAAGAAGATTAGGTTCAAGGCTTTGGGAGCATGAGGTTAGGGAGAGGGTTGAAGTGGATCGAAATGTGTCTTGCACTTTTTTTTATCATTTAGGGATAAAAAAAATCGTGTAATTGAAATAAATAAAATTAAAATGTTTCATATTCCGGAAAAAAACACTATGTCCAAGACATATCAGTAAGTTCCACTAATGGTAAGATGCCAACAATGAGGTCTATCGGTGAGGTCCAACGGTGAGGTCCAACGGTGAGGTCCACCAGTTAGGTGTCTTAAGGGTGAGGTTCAACGGGGAGGTGTCCAAATAGTGATGTTCAATGGTGAGGTGTCCTAATAGTGAGGTTCAATAGTGAGGTATCCTAATAGTGAGGTTCAACGGTGAGGCTTCCTAATGGCGACGTTCAATGGTGAGGTGTCTTAAGGGAGATGTTCAATGATGAGGTGTCCAAGCGGTGAGTTTCATCAGCAAGGTGTCCCAAACTAAAATTTTTTCATACCTAACTCTTGTTTGATACAATTTAACCTCTCATAATTTAAAGGATTTGTAAATATATCAGCCAATTGATGTCTAGATCCAATGAATTCAAGAGTGATATCACCTATTTGGTAATGATCTCTTAGAAAGTGATTTTCCACATCAATGTTATTTTTCATAACAAGAGATACTAGATTTTTAGAGATTCTAATAGAAATTGTGTTTTCATAATTTATAGAGACATGTTTGAATTGTTATCCATAGTCCAGTAAAGTGTTTTTCATCCACATAATTAGAGCATAACTACTACCAACAGCTATATATTCAAATTTAACTGTGGATAAGGCAACAAAATTATGTTTCTTACTGCACCATGATACTAGTGACTTTCCAAAAATGTGACATGTTCCAGAGGTTATTTTTCTATCAAACATGAAACTAACAAAGTCAGCATCTGAATAACATATGAAATCAAATGATTTTACTCTTGGATAAAATAGTCTTAAGTGGGTAGTATACTTGAGATATTTAAAAATACTTTTAACATTAGTTAAATGAGTTTCTTTGGGATTGTCTTGAAAATGATCACACTTACATGCACTTAACATAATATCAGGTCAGTTATATGTAAGGTAGAGAAACCTCCTATCATACCACTATAATTGGATTGATCCATTTGTTTACCAGTTTCATCAGCATCCAACATAGAAGTGGTACTCATAGGTGTATCACAACTTTTATTACTATCCAAACCAAAACATTTCAAAAGATCCTTAGTATATTTACTTTGATTTAAAACAATGCCATTTTTATTTTGAAAAATTTGAAATCCAAGGAAAAATTTATGTTCCCCCATTAAACACATTTCAAATTCATCTTGTATCATCTTTGAAAAATCAGTACATAAATAAATTTTAGAATATCCAAAAATAATGTCATCTACATAAATTTGTACTATTAAAACATCTTTGTATGTATTTTTAATAAAAATATTAGGATCTGTTGTTCCATTAGTATAACCTTTAGAAATTTGAAAAGAATCGAGTCTCTTATAACAAGCTCTTGGATCTTGTTTTATACCATATAAATCTTTAAAAATTTTAAAAACGTGATTTCAAAATTGGGTATTTTTAAAGCTAGGGGTTGTTTAATAAAAACGCCCTCAACTATATACCCATTTAGAAATGCACTTTTAACATCCATTTGATAAAGTTTTAAATTCAGATGAGCTGCATAAGAAAGAAGTATCCTAATGTCTTCTAGTATGGATACAAGTGGAAAGGTTTCCTAATAGTTTATTCATTCTTCATGACTATATCCTTGTTCAACTAACCTATCCTTGTTTTTGAATATATTTCTAGACTCATCAACTTTGTTTCTAAACACCCAATTAGTGCCTATGGTCAAAATGTCCTTTGGTCTTTCCACTAAATCCCAAATTTCTTTTCGTTCAAATTGATTTAATTCTTCTTGCATAACAAGAACCCAAAATTCATTATAGGTAGCATAATTAAAATTTTTGGGTTCATGTTGTGAAAGAAAAGCTTGACTTTTGACCTGGTTTCTCAGAGAAGTTATAATGTGTGTCCCTATATTTAGATCACACACTATAGAATATAAATGATTATTCATGAGAGTTAAAATATCCCTATAGAGGTTTTTACTAGACTCCTCATGGTTCTATAGTTTTAGATTCAACAAGCTAAGATTCTGGAAAATTTACAGAACTAGTTTTTTTCACAGGGTGTTCACTGTTTTTATCATTAAGGTCTAAAATTAACATATCTTCCCAAAGATATTGAAGAGATTTTTTAGGTTCTTATGGATCAATCTCATAAAATTTGACATTAATAGATTCTTCCACACATTTGGTTCCCTTATTGAATACTCTATAGGCTTTACTAGATTTTGATTAACCTTAGAAATTTCCTTCATCACTTTTGGAAGCAAATATGTCATGATTATCGCTAGTGTTATGGATAAAGAATTTGAAACCAAAAAATCTAAAGTAAATAACCTTAGGTTTTATATTATTCCATAGCTCATAAGGGGTATTCTTAAGCACATATCTAATTAAAACTCTATTGATGATGTAACCGGATGTGTTAATAGATTTTACCCAAAAATAGATAAGTAGGTTATACTCATTAAACATAGTCCGGGTAATCTCTTGAAGTGTCCTATTTCTTCTTTCTACAACTCTATTTTGTTGAGGTGTTCTAGGAGAGGATAAATAGTGATTACAAACATTATGTGAGAAAAAATATTCGAACTCTTGATTTTCAAACTCATGGCCATGATCACATCTCATGATCTTAATTCTATGTCCACTAAGATTTTCTACGGACATGGAATATTTAATTAAGTAAGAACATGTTTCACTTATTTGAGCTAGAAATTATAGCCAATCATATCTAGAAAAATCATCTACAATCACATAGACATAATACTTCCCATTTAAATATGAAACTCTCGATGGTCCAAACAAATCCATGTGAACCAACTCAAGCTATTGAAAAGTTGAAACTTTTTTCTTTGGTTTGAATGAAACCTTGTGTTGTTTTCCATTTTTACAAGGACTAAAAACCTTGTTAAATGAGAATTAACGTTTAAGTAAGTGTCTAACTAAACCTTTACTAGTTAGTTTATAAATTGAGTGCTCATTACATTGTACTAATCTTCTATTCCATAACCAATATTTCTTATGAAAATCACTTAAACAAGAAACATTTTTTTCACTATAGAATTTAAATAAATAGCATATACATTTTCATTTTTAAGAGTTGTGAATATTAATTCATTTTTATAATTAAAAACATTGCATGAATCATTCAAATAGTTGAACATTAAAACCTTCATCACAGAACTAAGAGATACTATGTTTATTGTCCTTTAACCCATGAACAAAAAGTACTTTTGAAATTAATATAGTTTAAGATTTCCAATTTGGCCTATGGAAACATTAGTTCACTTAAAATTATCCACAAATGTAATATGTCCACCATCAACTTTGGTTGGCCTGTTGAAGCATGAATAGTCTCCTGTCATATCTCTTTAACATCCACTATCTGAGTACCATAGGGTTTTATAGGATCTCTATAGAAAATTATCCTACAAAATAGATTAAGCATAGGGTAACTTAGGTACCCAAATTTTCCTGGGTATAGAGAGGTTAGCAAGTAAAGATTTAGGAACCCATAATTGTCTTATAGGGTTCCTGTAATCCACATGCATGTTTTGAGACATAATAACCTTTTTTGGTCCTTTAGATTTTTTTTCAAGAGATGGTCCAGAATTTGAACTAGTAGTGAACTATATAGATTTCGGAACAAATTTGTTCTTAATAATCCTTCTGTGTCCTGGTTGATATCCTAGAATAGTTCTGTCTTTGGAGCAATTTGTTTCCATTTCTACAGAGTCAAGGTATCCTTACCAGCCATAAACTTCCCAAGATCTTTTTTTAATTGATAATTTGATAATTTATGATCAGTATTTTATTTTAACAATTGAGAAATTTTTTCCTTCTGAATATCCAAATCAGACTTATAATTGGCATTTAAAGCATGTTTTATTTTCAATAATTTATATTTACCCTTTAGTTCATTAAAGGTATCCTCAAGCTTTCCACATTATTCAAACAATTCATCCTTATTCATATTTTCAACATTATTTGATTCACTTTCATTCCCAGAATAGTAATCATTATGTATAAGATAATTAGGGGTTACTTCAGAGGTTTCTGTCATGAAACCTAGGTTCTCATGATTGTTCTTTTCAGTACTAGAAGTGTCAGATTCATTGGAGTTGTCTTCTAAATAACTCCAAGTAGATTTCATAGATTTTTTAAATCTCTTTACATTGTCTTCATATTTCTCATTGAATTTCAGCTTGGGGAAATCTTCCTTTACATGACCTTTTCATTTACACTCATAGAAGATTATCTCATTTTTGTTTTCATTCTATTTTCTATCATTTCTCCAATGTACTAATCTATTATACCTTCGTTTATAGTTTGAATTTCTAATGAAATTTTTATTTTGTTAGATCTTTTTGAATATTCTAGCAAGAAAAGCCATCTCATCATCACTATCCGAATCTAAGTCTTCACTTGTGGAACTGCCTAGGAGAACATAAACTTTTTCATTGTATTTTCTCTTTAAGGTAGTTATCTTGAATGATATATATTTATTTCTTGGTTCATTGTCTTCTTATTGATTATCCTTAAGATCTTCTTCGTATATCATATTTTTTCCAATTAGTTCCTTCACTGGTTGCTTTTTTATATCATAGAATTCTCTAATAGAAACTGAAGTTCCTCTCTATCTGTCAGGTAGGCATTAGAGCAATCTCATAATATGATCGTTTATGTCCATTGTTTTCCCAAGTAGACTCATGGTATTTACTATTTCACTGATCCTAATATACATTTTAGATATAGGTTCATTAGGATTAATTTTAATAGTATAAGTATTTAATCTCATTTCATTAACATTGGTTGTTCCCTCATGGGAAAAAACCAAAGTATCCTAAATTTCATTTGGAGTTTTATAGGAAGATATTCAATTGAAATCTTCATCACCTAAAGAATAGTACAATGCATTAACTTATTTTTTTTGTTATTATTATATGCAGCTTTACTCAAAAGAGACCATGTGACCCTAATATTAGAAGGTAATGCATGTTGTTCTTCAATTGTGTCCAAGATTTTAGGACCCATGCTCTCTAGATACATTTTTATTTTCAATTTCCACTGAGCATAATTATTAACATTAATGAAAGGTGGCTTGTTAGTAGCTTCACCCTCAACTCAATTATCCATAGATAATTAGAATTTAATGAATTGAAAATTTCTATATGAAAAAAATTAGGATCTTAATGATATAACTAAAATCACAACTAAAAAGATTTTTAAAATCATGAAAGACAGTTCTGAGGGTGTTAACAAACAGTCCTCTCATACAAAATGTTGGTCGGGGTGGAAACTCAAATGGAGGTGAATAGAGTCCCTACATCAAATTTTTATTAAAAATATTATGATAAAAATCCCCCATTTTGAAAGAGCCCAGTTAATTATGGAAGTAGAGATGTAAATGTTCAATTAGTCATCATACTTCTTAAAAAATGATTAGTATATAGTTGAATCAATGTAAAAAACTTGCCCAACTTTTGAAACATGTTTACTGAATTAAACACATATACACAATAACCAAAACTAACTATCATAGTTAATGCAAAACGATTATCTAATTTTGAAATTATAAGGAGTAAAAAACAGAAAAATATATTATTAAAAATTATAGTACACATCAGAATTAAACAAGAGGTTTTGTCTAAAGCTAACACTTAATCCTCTCCACTTGGTGATCACCTTCCACCAAGCAGTTTATATTGATAATAAACTTGATACACAGCCTGTATTAGGATTTACAACAGTTTTCACAAACTGTCTAGGTCTCACAACCTCTACCACTATTCTCCATGGAAAAAACACACAACCAGTCCACAAACAGCCTCTTCCATAGTTACATGTGGGTATAAAAAAAGGAATATTTGGTGTGAGTATTTTTAGTATCCTCCAGTTTAGTCACATGAGACAGTGTGTGTGTGTAACAGACAAACCCACACTGGTCATAAATGTAAGATAAAAAATTCAATAGAGCTATTGTTAAAAATACTGAGTTTAGAAGTCTTTATGTGTTTTCATTTATTCTCCTGACTCCTTGGTGTGAATAAATTGTAGTTTGAGTCCTTCTCTAGAAGTTGTCTCCAAAACAGAGTTTTGAAACTCCAGGTTCTGGCTTCCAGGTACCTAAGTGATTTGATTCTTAGTTTGAATAAGATTTGATGAAGCAATGAAGGTAGCCTCAAATTTGTTCTCCCAAAAGATCTTCGTGAAGCTCTTGGGTTTACAGTGTATGTTCTAGTGTGTTCTTCCTGTTCTTTAGATTGGGCGTGTAATGTTATTTGCTTATACCTATCTTCTTTAGCTCGATATTCTATTTTATATTTTAGGTTTGACTGTAGGAATGATAAAACCACATGAATTCTTCCATATACCTCGTATTGTCTCTAGATATGATCGCCAGATATGTATAAAATCAGAATTAATTAATGTTAGAATTATTAAATTTGCCAAATATGATCAATATAAAAATCTCAAAAAATTGAAAAAGTAGAGAGTATAAGGGTATGGTTTTCTGTAGATTGGTAGAGGTAGCCTTATCAATGGTAGGCTTCATCAGTAGGATTCATCAGTATGATTCATCGGAAGGCTTCATCGGCCGACTTCATCGGTAGGATTCCCATCTATAACCTTGTTGTAGTTACCTCTACCGGTACCTCTACAACAATATCCTTTGAGAGGTAGACTCGTAGTGGTGAACTCATTAGCATTGATAACTCAGTGGTAAGATTACTCGATGGTAAGGTTCTAGTAGTAACCTTTCAACAGTAAGGTTCTAGGGTAACCTTCCAGCAGTAAGGTTATAGCGGTAACCTTCCAGTGGTATCCTCAATTGGTGACTTGAACATAAGGCTCCTAACAGAGACCTTCATATCAGTGACCTTTTACTTAGAAAATTTTACACTGTAAACACAATCAAGAAAGAAGTGATTTTAAAAATACATAATTGTTACATAATAAAAACTATAAACACTAATGAACCATGATTACCATATAAATTAAACATGATTTGGGATTATCAAAATAGGCGAGTCCAAAAATATCCCCCTTTTTGATAATAAAAAATTATGCCAGTGAAATTTGGATTTAAGTACTATTAAATCAGGGTTAATAACATTTTAAAATCTCTTAAGTGGTGTCAATATAAATATATTATGTATCATAATATACAGTTATAAGAATTTCATATATTCAAGGGATCCAATCATAAAAAATTCTCCCCCTTTGTGATTAACAAAAGGAAAATAAAACAAGAGTACATTATAATGATCCCTATCAAATAATACAAGAGTACATTATACAAAAATATTGAAATGATCCCTATAAAATATAACAACCAAAATTCAATCAACATCACAGATGTACAATTGAGCTTTGTCTTTGGGATCTGAGGAGGCAGGTTCAGAAGATTGAGGTATAGGCCGATGTATAGCAGTAAGAATGAAAGGAGGAGCTTCTACAGATGCATTAGTTGAAGAATAATGAGTATATCAATAAGGAATAATAGGAGTCAATATTTTCATAGCCTGTGCAGGAGTCATGAAAGGGGCAGCACTGGTACATCTTGATGCAGCTGAAGGAGAAGGTAAGGATGGAGGGACTATAATGGTCGTACAATACACATGGAGAAATGAAAAAAGAGATTCTTTAAATAAATAATGATGATTCCTACTCTTTCCATAGATGAGATGAAATCATACTTATTCTCCATTAACTTTTCTAATGCCCGAGTCAACTCTCTAAGCCTACTAATTTGTTCCTTAAAAGACTAAATGATAGGTGGGATCCTCAAGTTCTCTAATAGCAGCTTGAAGTGACCAACCATCTGATGCTTAGTGTAAACCCATTTATAATAGGAGTCAAACTTCTCTTTGATGGCTTTCTAATCTTGGGAAGCCTCTGTCAGGTAATCTAATAGAAGATTATTAATGTGTATGGTTGTGGAAATGACCTGATTCATAGACTGAGGGTCTAACGTACTTTCACCAGAGAGCTTCTCCATTTCTTCTCTAACAACTGATCTGAATGCTTCAAGATCAACATGAGGAGAGGCTGATGAGGAAGAAGCTGCACACAAAGTTTCCTAGGAAAACAATACTATCTCATTAAAATACATGGTCAATCCACTCATCAACCTATTGACATCATCATCTTGTCCACTCACACACTGCTGGAAATTCCATCTTTCCCAATGGTTATAAACCATTGAAATAGTATTTCCCAAATATTTATAAACTTGTTGGTATGTGAGGTGTGGCAGTAGCTCTATACCAACAGTTCCTAGAGAACCGTTGGCATATATGGTCTGAAATTTATCTATACCAAAGGTTATACTTAAACCGTTGGTATATATATGTACAAACAGTTGATGAACCATTGGTACTGGTGGGTATACCAACAGTTATCAGACCGTTGGTATACATTTTATTCCAACCCGTCGTATACCAATAGTTTCAGAACTGTTGGAATACTTTGTCCTGTGTACCAACGGAAACTGTTGACAAACTCTATCCGGTATACCAATGGTTTCAAAACCGTTGGCATACTCTATCTAGCATACGCTGTACACCAATGGTTTTCAGAACCGTTGGTATATATCTTATATCCCCTAAACTCGACAGCCTGCATATAAACAGCCTGCAACCTGCATGTGGAGGACAACATGCATCCTGCATGTAAACAACCTTAATGTAAACCCCTGATTCCAAAGATGTAAACCCCAAACTGTAAAACTATAAACCTGCACCTCTCTAATATATTTCCCAACCTGTAAACCCCAAACTATAAAACTGAAAACCTACACCTATCCAAGATAAAAAATTGTTGTTAAACTGATCTTTAAGTTAAATAGAATGTGTTAATAGTTTAAAGATATATGTTTAAAAAAGGTTTGATAATTGTTGAGAAGCCAGTAGTTGGAGAGATTGAAAATCCAAATGAAAATTTTTAGATATATTAAAGAAACTGGTTGGTTAAGAGAGATTAAAAATCCAATGGAAATTTTGGAGATATATCAAATAAACTTGTTTTTTAATATTAACTTGGTGATCATCAAATTCAATAGCCAATTTATTTCCTTTATTCATTCCATTCTAGAAGAAAAATGTTGGTTTCTCATCCTCTTACTATAATAAAGTTTGATAATTCGTAGAAGGTTCAATTTATCCTTCTTGAATCACTGAAGATTTCTCCTATTAGAAATTCTCAGACTTCTTGGGATTTCTGTTACCAACCCTTTTCCACTCCATGAATCATCATCATATGAAGGCCCTTCACCTAAATCTAATAATCTGTTTTGAAGGGGAACTCCCTTTGAAATGGCTCAGCCGTCATCACCCTCTTTCTAGGCCTCCTGTTCTTCCATGTTCTATGAACCTGCATGGTATGCCTCTTATTTCCCAAGATCCAAGCCAAAAATACCATATCTGTAGGTCCGAGATGATGGACCAGATCGCTAACCCACTGGTCGACCTCAAGCCACACAAAACTTACAGGAGGTTTCAAAACATCCAAAGTGAAGTATTCAGAGGATCTCGATTCTAGTGAAAGTCATAGGATCACCGATAAAAATTGATTGAATCTGTTTGGTGAGTTTGAAACCACCGAGAGAAATGGATTCCACAGAATGAGGGACAAACAAATTTCTCCTCAACGATTTTAGCAGTCTTCAAATCATCCCAAAATCAGGACGATTTTGGTTAGTAGACTAACCAAAAGTCACACACGTTAATTTTGAAGGTTTTATAAATACTGAGAAAATATTGTCATCAAAATATGAAAAAATAGGATGATCAAAAGAATAGAACACCCTAACGGATTGAAAATGTCTTTAAGATTGATTCTTGAGGAATGTAAGTTTAACATCACCTTATAAAGAGAGTTTCAATAGAAAATATAGAAAAAAATGGTTTAGTAATCACCGAAAGAAATTATGAAATGTTAAATTGAAAATACATTTCAAGAAATAAAGAAAAAATATGGTGTTTAAGGATCTGGAAGTATGTGAGAAAATGAAAGGAATAAATGTATGATTACTTAAGAAGTAAAATTAGTTTAGATAAATGCATCAGAAGATGAGATATGTCAAGTAGGATATGTGTTATTTTGGGTGTGTGACATCAAGATGGATTTTTAGACTTTTGAAAGTATTACAGGAATGGTGAAACCTGATATGGGTTTTGGAATGTGGGGTGGGATTGGTTTTGAGGAAGAGAACTTGATTGCTTTTGGTTTACCCTTGTGGTTGGCTTCTAGAGGGATGGACATGTTTGGGTGCCTAGCTCGTGTAATGTATATGAAAATTGGTTGTCATTATACTTATAAATTTGATCATGAGAATAATAGGTGCTCAAGGAAGTGTGGGTTGATGTGGTTTTATGTGTAAACTTTCTCTTTGGGTGGAGACTGTGCATGTGATATTTTCTTGTGGTAGGAAGCACATGGAGGTGCCTGGTTTTCATTAAAGGAGTATCACTGGGAGTGTTGGCGTTTTTCTAGAGCATGTGACTACTAGGGGTAGGACCAGTTAGAGGGCGTAGAATGAGTTTCTTGAGTAGGGAATAGTACTATGAGTAGGCAGATGAATGATTTTGATGTGATGATATCATCATGGGTAGGGATGCCCAGGAATTTTAAATGAATTTGACATGTCCATGTAGTGATTGGAGACATCTGAAATAGATTACTGTTGGTGGTATTCATCGATAAAATCATAGCATACAATTATTTAGTGACAATCATTCCAAAAACAATAATATCTTCATTAGAATAACTCCACTGGAAGGAGGGTGGGTGGGGGGGGGGGCTGTCCTGGGGATTGTCCGGGGTCCAGGGAGGAAGGTGGGGGCTGTATAGGGTCCAGGAAGGAAGGTGGGTAATGTATCTAAAACTATATCTAGGTATCACATATTGAATTCTGACAAGACTGTGAACCGCCGGAGGGTGTCGTCCTGAAGCGGGGCCAAATCACTTCATTACCGCAGTGTGACCGCGACGTGACCGCGGTGTGACCGCGACGTGACCACGGTGTGACTGCGGCGTGTTGGCCCAGTCTAGCAACATTCTCGGGGTAGCATCTTTCGACCAGGGGTGAAGGGAGCGGGAGGAGGCGGGGCAACATTCCATCCATCACCTCCCTCCCCATTAACTATGGGTGGGTAATGTATCTAAAACTCTATCTAGGTATCATACATCGAATTCTGACTGGACTACGATCTACCGTAGGGTGTCATCCTGGAGTAGGGCCGAATCACGGCGTGACCACGATGTGACCATGGCATGACCACGGCGTTACCATGACGGGACCACGGCGTGACCACGACGTGACTGCGGCGTGACGGTGGCGTGACCGTAGTGTGACCGTGGCGTGACCACGGCATGTTGGCATAGTTCAGTGACATCCACGGAGAAGAATCTTTCGGCCAAGAGCGAAGGGAGTGGGAGGAAGTGAGACAAAATTCCTGCCATCGCCTCCCCCCATTAACTATGGATGGGTAATGTATCCAAAACTCTATCTTGGTATTATACATCGAATTCTGATAGGACTGCGAACAACCATAGGGTGTCGTCTTGGAGCAGGGCCAAATCACGGAATTACCACGGCGTGACAGCAGCGTGACTACGACATGACCACGACATGACCATGGCAAGACCTTGGTGTGACCGCAGCGTGACCGCAACGTGTTGGCCCGGTCTAGCGACATCCGCAGGAGAGCATCTTCCGGCAAAGAGAGAAGGGAGCGGGATGAAGTGGGGAAACATTCCTGTCGTCGCCCCCTCCCCATTAACTATGGATGGGTAATGTATCTAAAACTCTATCTAGGTATCATACATCAAATTCTGACAGGACTGCGAAACACAGCGGGGTGTCGTCTTGGATCAGGACCAAATCACGACATTACGGCATCGTGACCGTGGCGTGACTGTGGCGTGACCGCGGCGTGACTGTGGCGTGACTGCGGTGTGAACATGGTGAGACCACGACATGTTGGCCCCATCCTACGACATCCACAGGGCAGCATCTTCTAGTCAGGATTCCAAATAAATTCTATGTAGTTGTCCTTCACATTATATAAACCGATCTTATGTTATAAAAAACAGACTCTTGAGACACATGAAGGATGAGTCACCCTTGACATGGCAACTCGAAACCAACGATCAGAGATCAACGCACTACAAAATTTAAATTAAGAACTGTAAAACACATGAAGGGTGCTACATAACCAGCGAGAAACCAACCAATGGCATTAAAGACTTACCTAGATTGGCAGAGGAGTACCAAATCCACCCGAACCAACACGAAATGATCCAACGCCCTACCAAAAACATAATATGGAGTCAAAAATACTAAATCCCCTAATACATGAGGTGTGAGACAAGTATTTACCATATAATCTTACCTCGTATCAAAGCTGTTGGACTAAATCAATCTGAACACCTTCCGGACCCTTTGCAGAATATAACTACCTTCTGTCCATAGAACGTAGTCAAATATCTAAGTGACCAATGAGATAAATAAAATAAAATAAAAACTAAACTAAAACATACCTGTATCCTGTGACTATACCTATCACTACGCAACATATAAGTACCACAACGCCCCATGAGTCAAATCATGTTCTTATAAGAAAAGGGGAAACAAATGGGCATTCCAACGCATTGATTGTGAAAATATTTACCTCTAGCTCTTGGGGGAAGGTATCAGCCTCGACAATGTTATTTCCCAGGTGGGAGGAGAGGGAGCTGAGAGAGGGGGACGTCCCGTAGGGTGTTCATCCATGGGGGTCTCGCGCGGGACTGGAGAGGGACCGGGGGACGTCGGAGGAGAAGATTGAGATCAGATGTCGCCCAGAGATGGAGATGAGAGGGGAGGGGGGAATGTCTCTAGGAGCCGAGAGGGGAGGAGGACGTCGTCATCGGAGAAGGAGCCGAGAGTGGAAGGGGAACATCACCGGAGGAGAGGGAGGGGGCCAGGAGGCGGAAGAGGAGGCCGGGAGGAGGTCGTGGTCAGGGAGGGGAGGAGCACGTGGGGATGAAATGTCACAAGGGAGGGAGCCTTAAATTGTATATAATTTTTCCCAACAATTAATAAAAACCATGGGTAATAGTTATCTTTCCCTGTGGTTTTCTTAAACCGTTGGGAAAACCCAACATAAAACAGTCTATGCCAACGGTTCTAGTAAACCGTTGTCATAGGTTCTTTTTCCCAATGGGTTTTCTAAACTGTTGGGAACAAACTGTTGGTATAGGCTCTATTTCCAGTAATGTAATGGGGGGAAATGACTATATTTCCAGATACCCTACTTTATTTTGGATAGATATGAAACATCTTAGGGTTTATGATCATGGAGAGTTTTTGTGAAGCCACATGGTGGAAACTACACTGTTGACTATTTATGGGTGAGGTCCTCACAGTGGATCAAATATTGAATAATACATTGGGTTTCATTCATGAATGAAGGTAATGAGTGAAAATTGGGGTTTCATTTTGTTGCTCAGGTGTAGGAAATATAGACATGTCTAATTCTGTATTTAGTAGTTGTTGGAGAGTTTGAGAAAGTGGTTGAGGTTATTTGGGTGAGTTGATGATGGTGAAACTTCTATGGTGGGGAGTGTTGTATTTGTTGCAAAGACATAATCCTTGTTCTAGAAGGCTCTTAGGTTTTTTGAACTAGATTTAGATTGGTTGTGGTGGAATTGTGATTGGATTGGTTGGGGAAGAATTGTGATTCTACTGAGGAATCCTTGATGTGTGAAATTAGTTTTCATAGGGTGTTTAAATAGAAAATCATTTAGTGTATATGATTGAACCGATTGTGGGAATGGAATTGGGGTGTTTTCGAAAAGAAATATGAGGTGTGGGTATCTGAGGTGAGTTGTTGCATGCGGTAGGAAACAAATGTGTCTCCCTCTACCTAGTCTAAAGAGGTATTTTCTTTAAATAATAAAATGAGGCTTCGACCCCAACCTTTAAAAAAACTACACAAGTGTCGGGTATAGATTCGAATTGGTGGGTTTGGGTGGTTGAGTAATGCCTTTGGTAGTGAAGGAATTGAAATTAATTGAGGTGGAAACATGTTGAAGAATTGAGATGGGTACTTAGGGAACGAGTCAAATGAGGATAGAATGACTGAGGTTAGCACAGAGTGTGGGTTATTAAGGGTTCATGATACATCTATTTTGTGGTTTTGGAAATGATAGGTGCATTTAGAGTTTGATATTTGTCTAACCTTTTGGGGGAGTGATATCTAAAAGGGAAGAATGTATTTAGAAAGTGCTGCTAAAAGGGATAAGCTATGAATTCAACAATGTGGTGGGTTGACAAAATGATGAATTTGTTTACAGAAAACTGAAAATCTGACATATGTTTACAAAATCAGGAATTTGTGAACATTTTTTGTAACCTTTGAAATGCTATAAAAGTATTTAGAGAATGGTTGTAGGAATTCTGAAATCAGTTTAAAAAATCAAGAACTTGTGAATAGTTTTTATAACACGTGAACTGCTCTCTAACTTTTTTGAACATGGTTGTAGAAAATCTAAAATATGTTTACAAAATCAAAAAACTTGTTAACTATCATTGTAACTTGGGAACTGCTCCAAATGTATTCTAAGCATGGTTACATGAATATTTCATTTACAGGTTAAATGAATGATTTTTATATTGAAGAAGTATTGATTCCCTACTCATCTCTCATGATATTTCAAAGTGGTATCAAGAGATTCAATGTTTGTGAAGGTATGAATGTAAATCACTATCTTATGGACATCCTACACCGAGTTCGCTTAAGTAGACATAGAATTATTGAATGATGATTCATGGATAAGTGGTTTGAGTTTGAAAGTGATTTATGTTCCTTGGTTGGAAACAAAATCTAAAGGGGTAGATTGCAGAGCTCAAGATATGTTTTGAAGATGTTGAGTACTTAAGGATATAGTTGAGACAAGAAGTTCCCTCTAGCATGTGGAATTTGTCTAGAGAAGAAGGTATTGATAGTGTTGAAGTATATGTGGTTAATGTTTTGGATTCTGTTTTCTATACATAAATTAGGTTCCAACTCAATTAAAATAAGACGTCTTAGATTATTTGAAGGTTTTTGAAAATGTTAAAGTTGATTAGAGTTGATTTGAGAAGGATTTTATGTTATTTGGAAGGCTGTGATGTTCGATCTGAAATGTGAAGGTATCCTTCATAGGGTACACCCTGATATCGGATTTCGTAGGGACCTCAATACTAGATTTCATATGGTACACCCGGATGCTGTTTTGGGTAGAGGCATGGAAACCTACTAGGGTACGTGTAGATCATCATAAGGTACTATGAAATTTCAAGGTAAATAGGACATTTTAAGATTCCTTAGTAACGGTCATGAATCTCGTAAGGTTCCTTCGTAATGTCCAGAAAGTTCTTAAGGTACAATGAAGACTTCATAAGGTACATGAAACTTATGATTGGATCTTCAAAAGGAGCACCGAAGGAAAGAGAGACTTTGTAGAGTACAATGAACCCTACGATGAAACTTCAAAAGGTATGAGTTGAGCTTAAATGAACCCTACACACTAGTTCATCCAAGAATGACTAGGAATCATACACCCAAAAAAAACCATTTACAAATTCATTCACTTCGCCTAAACATGAAAATTTCATTTATAATATTCAAAGGGTGAAAAGAAAAGTGAAATGGTAGGGCATATTCCTACTCAGGAAAAGTCATTTGATCTAAACGAGTATGATAAGCCAATTTATATTATTCAAATAAAACAAAAAATAACTAACCACAAAACAAACACCAACATGAGTCATATGGAAAACTCAAAACAAATCTAATCATGATACAAATAACTATCACTACTCTTTGGTTTAGATGATAGCACACCTCTGTTGGAGGGGTTTCATTATAAAATCATGGAATTGTTTTATCACAAAATTCATTTAATTATATTTAACATTTATTCTAAAACTCATTCAGCACAAATAAAATTCAATAAGTTAAGAAACTAGATCAACATAACTATCATTGTGAGTTTTTGTAGACAGCGCACCTCCGTTGGAGGGGTTTTATTATAAAAACATGACCTTATTTATTAAATGAAACAATTATATAAAATAACACTTATTCAAGATATGCATGCCAATATAATTAAGCATAATTAATAATGAAGGAAAATAAAATTTAAAGCATTCTTGAATTAAAGAGAATAGAAGAGGGACCCTACCTCAATGTGGAACCAAGCCGTCCACTTCGGCTCTTGGAGCTTTCTAACTGAAAGCTGATGCTCCCCCACTGGGTATATGCACCTTCACACACATGAAAGGACACGTATCCCCTATGCAGACACCTGCATGGCCATGAGCATGTTCAAGGGGATCCTTACACATATGAAAATATGCATATACCAGTCTCTACTCACTTGAGTATGAATTTTTATATATATACATGGGAACACCTAGCCCCATAAATGCATAATCATTGCCATGGTTGACTATACATGTAATGGTGGAACCCATATACATATACTTACTTACTTTTGCACATGTAGGCGAGTCACCCTTGACTTGGTGACTCAAAACCAACAAGAAAGGATCACCGCACTACACAAAGGATATTTAGAACCTTAAAATACATAAAGGACCCTACATAACTAGTGAAAACCAACCAACAACATTAAAGCCTTACCTCAATTGGCGAGAACCAAATCCACCCGAACCTACACAAAATGATAAAACACCCTACCAAAAACATAATATGGAGTCAAAAACATTGATATACACAAAATATATGAGGTCCGAGACAAGTAATAATCATAGAATCTTACCTCAGATCAAAGCTAGCAGACAGAAACAATCTGAACCCCTTCTACCCTCCTTCGTAGAATATAACTACTTTCTGTCTATAGAAACCAGTAAAAGACCTATGTAGACAATTTGATAAAGAAAATAAAATAAAAACTAAACTAAAACATACCTATCTCCTGTGACTATACATGTCACCGCCCAACATATAAGAACCACAATGCCCCATGGGTCAAATCAAGTTCCTGCAAGCATGGGGGAAACAAATCCATGTCTCAAAATTATACTATCCAAAAGTATATTCCTATTAATTAATAATTAATCTTCCTACAAATGTTATATAATTAGTTTGTCTCGAGTTTCAGCTTATTTTGGTTTTGTTAAATACTTGTTTATTTGGGAAATTACATGGTGACACCATTACTAAAGGTTCAAGATAGGTTGTAGTGTAAAGTTATTGTGGAATGGAATGATGAAAACATTATAAGAAGTGATTCTAAAAAATATTTAATGACCAAAACTTCCTAGATGAGATTAAACAATATAGATATTGAGATCTCTTAAATATTGAGTAGGAAAATTTTTTTGTGATTGAATATGAATCAACCTTCACTAATCTGGTAAGTATAAGGAAAATCATATGATTAATATAAGGGTTAAGGCATGAAGATTTGTGATGAAGCTATGACTAATGATGTGATCATAGACCAGTCTTCTGATTTTTCTCACCTATATATTTGTGGTTAGTATGATGTCTTTGGAAAATATAGGTTTTACATGAACATGGAAGGGGAGTTATTTAATTCCCCATTCATGTGGAGGGTATACATCATTTAGAAATTAGAAGATGAATTATAAGGA
Source organism: Viscum album (assembly GCA_963277665.1). NCBI lineage: Eukaryota > Viridiplantae > Streptophyta > Magnoliopsida > Santalales > Viscaceae > Viscum > Viscum album. The sequence continues at coordinate 858,990,684 of OY728134.1, read as the reverse complement.
CCTCCATGGGTGATCAACCATTACTTAAATTAATTGTTTCTTTAAATAAGAATTCTTATGTATAATAAGATAGTATTAAGAGCCTCGATAGACCCTTAACCACTAACTTGATTATTCGATCATATATTTCCAAGGGATTGACTATAACTATGTTCCATGGGAGTCATGGAGTCTGAGGACGGTAAATTAAAGTAAATAGATTAACATAGTAGACCAATAGATATGGTGTTCACAAGCCACCTAGGTTTAGATAAAATCATTTAGTGATTATATAGAAATGAAATCACCATGTCACTAGGTCTCCAAGTGGATAAGATATCGATTAGGATATGAGTGGTCTAACATATGTCTTATAATTGGGATGATATGTGTATGGATTGGATGAGCGTTTAGATCAAGTAAAATATTACTAAAAGGATTGTGCCTTATGGTGATATATGTGGCAATTTTATGTCTAGTGTTTGATGAGGAAATACTTATGAGGATGGATTGGAATCTTGGTCGGTTCTTAGAGTGGGATGGTCCCTCAGAGTCTATAAAATGTATTATGAAAGGTTTTAATCCATTTAATGATTCAAAATTTCAACTAAGGAGATCAAAGATTATATTCTAGTGTGAGTATTGGGTATTGTCAGACATATTGGCATTATAATTCCAAGAGGCTTGGTGTGTTAGTGGGGATGGGTTATAATGCATGATTTTAATGAGGTTCTCGACAGGATTATTGAGAATATAATTAAGGAATGGTCGACATGACAAGAGAAGACTATAGTGTGTGGGATGAGGATTATGGGATAATCCTTGAGAGACGAGTCTATACTAAGTGACTGAGAGGATAAAATACGATATGTTTGATATGATTGGGTGAGTGGACAACCCATGTGAGGAGGATACAATGTATTGCGACACTAGGGGTTATTTATACTATCTCATGGAGACATTTGGGGTTATTTCATGACTCCAACATACTTTAGAAATGTTCTCACATAATGGTTTAGAAAACAGAATCCATCTCATGGAAGACCCGAAGGATACTCTAGCTTCCAATGTTTCCTCACACAAACAAGTGAGAAACCTCACCAATTGACCATAAGAAAAAAAAAGAGATTTCATAGTCAAATAATGGGTGGAAAAAACAAACTAGAAACTACATAACCAGACAAGTTACCACATGGACAAGAAATCAAATGCATGATCAAATAAGTGACACCATGAATAAAATTATAATTTGAAAATTATAAAAGGCTCTAATAACCCTCTTGAAACCTCCAACCCTGATAAAACAAAAAGGGTTTTATAAATTTGGCACCCTATAACAGATATCTCTCAAAAAATTAATGTCTTTTATAATTTAAAGCCAACTTGAAAAGGAGAGAAAGGGGCCTGAACATCCACCCTATCACATGACTCCCAAGGATCTCATTATATAAAGATAATAGATTCACATCAGATGAACAAGGTTCATAACCATGAAACTTCATTAAATAACTAAAAAACACTCTCTTGTGAGGTGCCTCTCAAAAATGGAAAATCCATTAAAAAGCATCACATCGAAGAAGATAAATGATCTCATAAAACAGTGTAAAGTCTTTCACATTGTATCAACAGAAAGAAAACAAGAAAAGAATATAAATAATAAAGATCACCCCTCAGAAAAATTGGGATTCTGATTATAATACACATTTCCTACAGTTATTGGGTTTCGCGTATGAAAATTTGGAATCAAAAAACATTCCTTCAATGTATAGGTGAACTCAATGATGTATTGTTGAATCACCCTCCTTTGGATAATTTTGTAAAGGCATGAATCATCAAAAGAGCTAAAATAAATCATATAAAACATTTGAAATTACTGGTATATATCCTGAATGAATCATATAAATACTAATAATAACTCATAATTAACTTGAATTGAATCTTATGGAGAGTTTGAATTGATTCTTACACAGCAGAAGGGGGATTCACGAGCGACCATGAGTAGGGAGTTGCGAGCATTGAGTAGGAGTCGGGATGGGAGGAGGGAAAGTCAAGGGGGATAAGAGTAGCTGCAATGACAGGAGGACTAGAGCAACACTATAGGGTTTGGATAACTTTGGCTTGAATGGGGATGCGTGAGTGCCGATGAGCGGGGAGCGGCGAGCGGCGAGTGGCGAGCGGTGATCGGTGAGCGGCGAGTAGCGCGGGGTGGTTGGGATGGGAGCGGTGGTGAGGGGGGGGGGGGGTCTGAATTAGAGTGATGGTGAGGATAAGAGGAGTATGTGAGTGGTGTTGAGGGTTTGGAGAAGTGTGGCTTAGGGATAAGAGATGTATCCCGATGGCGAAGTGATTTTAGATAGATATATCCCAATGGTTCATTTGAACCGTTGGGGAAAACCTGTCCATATGAACGATATGACAACAGTTCATTTAAACCATTGGCATAGGGTCTTTTTTCGAATGGTTTGTTAAAACTATTGGGAAAAAAACATTGGTATCGGTGGAATTTCCACAAGTGACATGTGTCTCCATAAACTTATAAAAGTCCTCCAACACAGTGACCATCTGCGGAACAACACTCTTAACATACTACAGTTCTTTTTCCACTTTAGATCTTGAAGCCATATATGAGTCTAAATAGGAAATCGATTGTTTCACAGACTCTACAAATTCTTCCAAGGATCGGACTTGATTCTGTCATTCCTTTATTTCATGTAGCTAGTTGGAGTGAAAGGTATAGATTATTCTTTCCAAAGAAGATGCGACAAGATCTTGATCGAGAACCTATACTATCTCTATCCCAATGGATATATCATCAATGTGTATCTTCAAATATGATTTTAATGACTCTATGTCATCCTTATTCACATGATCCTATGGTATAAGAACCACCAGTTTCACTATAGTTGTCTTTGAAACAGAATGAACTAGAGGGATTCTGTTAGGTTTGTTATCTTCAGAATCCTCACAGTCTAAGACCAAAACAATGTATCCAAGTTTTTATGACCAATATTCTCTCTCATGAAAAATAGAAATTGAAAATGTGGCAATAGGTTCCTCCCCCTGACTTGTGGCATCTTCATGTACAAATACATTTTCCTCTTCCAGTCTTCCTTGATTAACTAATCTAGTAAGAGAGTATACTGCTACTTCTTCTAAAAAATCTTTACCCACTGTCATAACAATTCCATCTCCAACTGAGTCAACATCTTCTTCCTATTTAATTTCTGTCACTATTATATGTCCAATTAAAGGCATAAGACTTAGTAATTCTTCTTCATTTTCATTAATAGTTGTCTCAAACTCCTCATGATTATATTCAAGTTCATCATCCTCATTTGAGGTCTCTCCAACAGTAATGTATCTTAATACATTATCTTCTCATTCTTCTTCTACGGTTTCCTCATCATCACTGTCCCTTTAGACAATCTATCTTCTGGAAAATCTCCTTGGTAGACTAGGCTCTCCAAAAGAGACAATACCAACATGGGGGATTGATGGAAGGTTAGGATCACACTGGTCATATACAAGAGAATACTCTTTTTCTTGCACAACAACAACCTCCTATTCTTCATATGAGTACACTGTCCCCACTTCATTAGGTTTCAAACATTGATATATTTTATTATTTGGCCTAGTAGGATTGGAAATAATATTTAATTATGTATATATATTAGCCCCATCATTCACCTATTCCCTTTTCCAAGGGTTCTAGTTTATATTCCTAAACTTGAAAACCATTTTGGTAATGCAAAAGTGGTACCATAAAACTATGACTTCTTTTTTTTCTCAGAAACTACATTCACTCTCAACATCAGGGATATCAACTTGGAATATAATAAAGCATTTGACTAGGAACCATGCCTAGTCATATCCTATAACTAAACCATCAAAAGACTGTAAGTATTTATCTTTTATCCATGCTTCAACAAATAAAAAAAAATATTTATTGATACTTCAATGTTGCAAAGTCCCATCTCTTGGGACTCAGGACATGTTGGACAAATTTAAATAGTAATCTTCTTTCTTTATCCATCTCACTAGAAATTAACCTCCTAAAAATTCCATTCCGTGTCAGTTTGGCCAGAGCCTCTTCATAACAGAAATACTCACTGGTGGGAGGCATCACTCTATTGTTGTAGTCAAATATGCTTAAACGCGGGACTCTTAAGCATTCAACCCATTCAACAAAAGATATATTCACATTGACTCCATTTACCTTAGAAATTATTAATTTCACAACCATAGACTATTCAAACTTCAGAAACTCATAAAACTCTATTACTAGCTCAGGTAATATGGTTTATTGTTTTTTGCAAAATATTTTAACCAATATGGTGGTTTGAGTGCCTTCAGCAGTAGAGTCCTGCTCAAAAATATCTATTCCGAACATAATTCTTTTTTGACCACGATTTCCCTCTGAAAAAATGTGGATTGATCGGTTTAACCACAACCATGAATCCACCACTAGACTCATATTGTGGTATCTCAAGGTTTGATGCATCTCCTTCATCACAAACCATCGATCTCTTCAGTCTTCCATTCCGTTCTGATGAGGTTCAAGGATTTTAGCAGAAGGTATGGTTCAAGGATTCAAGAGCATGAGGTTATGGAGACGATTGAAGTGGATCGAAATTTCACTTGTACTTTTTTATTATCATTTAGATATCGAAAAAATTGAGTAAACAAAATAAATAAAATTAAAATGTTTTAGATTCTGGTCGAAAAACAATAAGTCCAAGACCTATCAGTAAGGTCGACTAATGGTATGATTCCAACAAAGAAGTCTATTGGTGAGGACTAATAGTGGGGTCCAACGGTGAGGTTTCCTAAGGGTGAGGTTCAACGGTGAGGTGTCGTAATGGTGAGGTTTAATGGTGAGGTGTCCTAACTGTGAGATTTAATAGTGAGGTATCCTAACAGTGAGGTTAAACAGCGAGGCTCAAGGGTGAGATGTGATAATGGTGATGTTCAACGGTGAGGTGTCCTAATGTAAGGTGTCCTAGTAGTTAGTTTCATCAGAAAGGTGTCCTAAACTAAAAATTTATCATACCTTACTCATGTTTGATGTAATTTAACCTCAAATAATTCAAAGGATTTGTAAATATATCATTCAATTGATGTCCAGTTCCAATGAATTCAAGAGTGATATAATCTCTTTGATAATGATCTCTTAGAAAGTGATTTACCACATCAATGTGCTTTTTCTTAGCATGAGATAATAGATTTTTAGATATGTTAATAGAACTATTGTTATCATAATTTATAGAGACATGTTTCAATTGTTATTCATAGTCTAGTAAAGTGTGTTTCATCCACACAATTTGAGCACAACAAATACCAGCATCAATATATTCAACTTTGGCTGTGGATAATGCGACAAAATTATTTTTCTTACAACATAATGATACAAGTGACATTCCAAAATTTTGACATCTCTAGAGGTTCTTTTTCAATCTAACATGCAACCCGAAAAGTCAGAATCTGAATAACTTATCAAATAAAATGATAGTCCTCTTGGATAAAATAGTCATAAGTGGGTAGTGTACTTGAAATATTTAAAAATAATTTTAACATTAGTTAAATAAGATTATTTGGTATTTTCTTAAAAACAAGCACACTTACATACACTAAACATAATATCAGGTCTGCTAGAAGTAAGGTTGTGAAAACTCCCAATCATACCTCTATAATTGGTTTGATCCACTTGATTACTAGTTTCATCAGCATCCAACTTACAAGTGGTACTCATAGGTGTATCACTACCTTTATTACTATCTGAACAAAAACATTTCAAAATATCCTTAGTATATTTACTTTGATTTAAAACAATGCCATTTTTATTTTGAAAATTTACAAATCCAAGGAAAAATTTACGTTCCCCCATTAAACACAATTCAAATTCATCTTGCATCATCTTTGAAAATCAGTACATAAATAATTTTTAGAATATCCAAAAATAATGTCATCTACATAAATTTTTACTATTGAAACATCTTTGTAAATATTTTTAATAAAAAGATTAAGATCTACTATTCCATTATTAAATCCTTTAGAAACAATAAATGAACCAAGTCTATTATACGAAGATCTAGGATCTTGTTTTAGACCATATAAATATTTAAAAATTTTAAAAACATGATATCAAAAATGGGGATTTGTAAAGCTAGGGGTTGTTCAACAAACACACCCTCAACTATATAACCATTTATAAATTCAATTTTAATATCCATTTGATAAAGTTTTAAATTCAGATGAGATTCATAAGAAAGTAGTATCCTAATGACTTCTAGTCAAGATATAGGTGGAATGGTTTACTCATAGTTTATTACTTATTATTGACTATATCCTTGTTCAACTAATCTATCCTTGTTTCCGAATATATTTCCAGACTCATCAACTTTTTTCTAAACACCCAATTAGTGCCTATAGTCAAAATGTCCTTAGGTATTTCCACTAATTCCCATACTTTTTTTCCTTCAAACAGATTTAATTCTTCTTGCAATGCTAGCACCCAAAATTCATTATAGGTAGCATAATTAATATTTGTGGGTTCAAGTTGTGAATGAAAATCTTGATGTTCAACTTGGTTTATCAGAGAAGCTATAGTCTGTGTCCCTCTATTTAGAACACATACTATAGAATATAAAGGATGATTCATGAGAGTTCAAATTACCATAGAAAGGTTTGGACTAGACTCCTCATGGTTGTCTGGAAGTTCAGATTCAACAACCTGAGATTCTAGAAAATTTCCCGAACTGGATGTTTTTACTGGGGGTTCACAGTTTTTTTCATTAAGGTCTAAAATGGAAATATCTTTCTCAAGATATTCAAGAGAGGTTTTAGGTTCTTGTGGGTCAATCTCATAAAATTCGACATGAACAGATTCTTCCACATATTTGGTTCCCTTTTTGAATACTATATAGGCTTTACAAGATTTTGATTAACCTTGGAAAACTCCATCATCACTTTTTGATGCAAAATTGTCAAGATTATCCCTAGTGTTAAGGATAAATACATTGCATCCAAAAACTCTAAAGTAAATAACCTTAGAATTTCTATAGTTACATAGATCATAAGAGGTCTTCTTAAGAACATATCTAATTGAAACTCTCTTGATGATGTAAAAATTTGTGTTAATAGATTTTTCCCCAAATTAGAAAAGTAGGTTATACTCATTAAGAATAGTCTGGGTAATCCCTTGAAGTGTCCAATTTCATGTTTCTATAACTCCATTTTGTTGAGGTGTTATAAGAGATGAGAAATTGTGATTATAGCAATTATGAGAGCAAAAAGATTCGAAATCTTGATTTTCAAACTCACGACCATGATCACGTCTCATGGTCTTAATTCAAATTCCACAAATATTTTCTACAGACTTTGAATATTTAATGAAGTAAGAACATGCTTCACTTATTTGAGCTGGAAAGTATACCAAATTATATCTTGAAAAATCATCTACAATATCATAAAGATAGTGCTCTTAATTTAAACATGAAACTCTCGATGGTTCAAACAAATCCATTTGAACAAACTCAAGATGTTGAGAACTTGAAACTTTTTTCTTTGGTTTGAAAGAAACCTTGTGTTGTTTTCAATTTTGACAAGGATTAAAAACTTTGTTAAATGGTAATTCAAATTTAGGTAAGTGTCTAACTAAACCTTTCCTAGTTAGTTTCTCAAGTGAGTGCACATTGTTGGGTCGGAAGAAACGGGGAATGATGGCAAGAGGGGGGGTGAATTGCCTTTTAAAAAAATGATTAACAAATTAAAAATCAAAGTTGAAATGCAGCGGAAATAAAGAGGCAAGACACACAAAATTGATAACGGAGTTCGGCCAAAACCCGGCCTACGTCTCCGCTCCCAACTCAACCGTTGAGAGATTCCTACCGCTTGCTTTTCAATGGTTTTAGCAAGAAACCCACTAGGCTTTGAGTTAGCACTAGGACCTATTACAGCTTGCTTTTTGTGGTTTAGCAAGAACCCACTTGCTTTTAATGGTTTAGCAAGAACCCACTATCCTTCTTACAGGTGAAGGATAGCTCACCTATGTCACAAGCTATTTAAAGGAAAGCTTGGAAACCTTTTCACACCTTAGTGGTGATGTGAAACCCAAAGAAAAGAGGGGATGAGAAAATTGGGAGTTTGTAGGCACAAACTCAAATTTAAGCTCAAAAAGAATAAAACAATAAAAACCGTATTTTGAGAAGCCTTGGGCGCCTTTGATTGGATGGAGATGTTGAAGGCCGCTTCCAAGCTTCTTTGAAGGTGCTCTTGGATGTGGAATTGGATTGGAGCACGTTGGGTTCCTTGAGGAAATCCGTCGGAGGTTCGCCAAAATGATCAACAATGTGTCCGGTGGCTTGGGTGGTGTTCCGGGGCTTCCTAGGCCTTTATTTATAGGCTAGGAACCTTCAAGTATCCGTTGGAGGGCTTTGGAGCCGTTGGAAAAGGCCTCGGAGCCGTTGGGAGGCTTTTTGGAGTTGACTGGTCAAAGCCAACGGCTAGTTTGACCAGGCCTACCGGCTGGCCGGTACAGCTCCACCGGCTGGCCGGTGCCTTGCAAAAAGGAAACTTGTTCTGCCCAGGAGCCACCGGCTGGCCGGTGCAGAGGCCACCGGCTGACCGGTGGTGAGACAGTAGGTCTCACTGTTGGGGCTGGATGCCACCGGCTGGCCGGTGACAGAGCCACCGGCTGACCGGTGGAACCTGGCAGTGGGCAATGCCTCTGCCAGGTCCACCGGCGAGCCGGTGCCATCACACCGGTTGGCCGGTGGACTGAATTTCAGTCCACTTCAGATGCTTTCTTGGGCCATTCCTTTGGCAATCTCTTGCCTATCATCCACAACACTTAAAACACAATATTAGATAAGAAAGAAGGTGATTGTGATCATGAAAATCAAACAACGAGGGGAACGAGATGTACAACAATCTCCCCCTATTTTGATGATCACAATCACCAAAACAATTAAAGTAAAAACATAAATGAAAGGCATGCTTTTAAATGATAAATTGAAAATAAATACTAAGCAAGAGAGAAAAGATTCTCCCCCAATCAATCAAGAAATTTCTCCCCCTTTGTGATTATCAAAATAGAATGGGGCATAAAACTTGATTGAGGGAAACGATGAAAAACGAGATTTTAAATCAATTGAAAATGATATCAATTGTTGAAAATTTTGAAATGAAAATTGAAATGAAAATTTGAATAACAGTTTGAATTGAAAGTTTTGAATCAAAAACCAATTGAAATTTGAAATTTGAAACCAAATGAAATTTTTGAAATTGAGAGTTTTGAATCAAAAAAGAATTGAGAGATTTGAATGAAAAATTCGAATTGAATATTTTGAAATGAAAATTTTGATACCAAGAGTTGAAATTGAAAGTTTGAATTGAAAATTTGAAATTGAAATCAAAAGGGCTTAAACGATCCTAACTCCCCCTAAATAAAAACAATAAATTACCGGGGAAAGGAAGTAAATTTTGGCCCGGAGAGACTCGCAAGAAGGGATTTTTCAATCCACACTTGTCTCATGGCGGGTCTTCTCCTATAAAACTCGTCCGAAAAGAAAATAGACTTGGGTTGACCGTACCGGGCGTTTTTACAATTACATTCATAAATAAGGTGCCCGGTTTTCTTACAATAATTGCAAAATTTGAAACAAGAGCTCCCCCTTACAAAAACAGTTGGAGCATGGGAGGAGGAGGCTATATTGGTGTAGCCAAGCCCTTGAGTGGTTCGGGAAATGCGCTGGGAACCTAAGAGTTTGGTCAGATTTTGTTCCCCTTGGGTGAACTTAGCTAGGGTTTCTCTAAGGTCCTTGATGGTTGATTCCATGGAATCAACATTTGGAAAATTTTGGATTTTAAGGGTCAACTCCTCCTTCTCTTTAAGAAGTTGTTCTTTTTCAGAGGAGAGTTTTTTGAAAGACTTTTTTAAAGCAACAAATTTTGACGATAATGTATGAAAACCTTTTTCTAGTTGGTCTCTAGCGTGTGAAAGTTCTTCATAAGATAGATGATTTAAAGAATTGGAATTTGAAGAGCAAGAGGATGAGGAGTCGGAAGATGTTACCTCATGGAATGCCATTAGGCATTTGTTACCGTTGTCGCTTGAGGAGGAGGAGGAGGATGATGATGAGGTGTCACTCCATGTGGCCTTGAGGACCTTTTTCTTTCCTTTTTCCTTTTGCGTGGCCCGTTTTTTGTTGAGTGGGCAATCGGGCTTGTAATGGCCCTTTTCGCCGCACCCGTAGCATTTTACCTTGGGCTCGGATTTTTCGGTGGGTTCTTGCTTTCGCGCCTTGCGAGATTTCTTCTTCTTCTTATGCTTCTTCATAAACTTGTGCATTTGGCGGGCGAGATTCTCCATTTCCGAGTCGCCGCTTGATGATGAGGAAGATGAGGAAGGAGATGAGGAAGAAGATGAGGAGGAGCTTACTTGCTTTTGTACCTTGAGGTCAATGTTCTTTGGTGTCTTGATTGGTGTGCCCTCCTTTTGTGCTTGCCTCCTCATCGTAATCTCATAAGTCATGAGGGATCCGATGAGCTCCTCTACCGGAATATTTTTGACGTCCTTAGCTTCTTGGATCGCCGTCACCTTTGGTGCCCATGAGCTCGGAAGGACCCATAAGATCTTCTTGACCATCGTCTCGGCTGAAACATCATCACCAAGAGATTTCCTTCCATTGAAAATGTTAGTGAAGCGTGTAAACATATCGGAAATAGATTCGGAAGAATGCATAGTAAAGCTTTCAAAATCTTGTCTATACATGTCTAACCGAGTATCCTTAACTTTGTTAGTGCCCTCATGGGTCACTTCTAAAAGCTTCCAAATTTCATGTGAAGTGGTGCAAGTGGATACTCGATTGAATTCATTCCTATCTAACCCGCAATGAAGAGCATTCATGGCTTTGCCATCAAGCTCAAAGTTTCTAATATCGGCGGGGGTCCATTTGGATTCGTCGGGGGTAGACAAAGTGTAACCTTGCATGACAATTTTAAAAATTGGATATCCTATGCTTCTAAGAAAGGTAGTCATGTGGGTTTTCCAATAATTATAGTCGGTCCCATCAAAAAATGGAGCACGACCCAATGAAAAGCCTTCGGGGGCGAAAGAGGTTGATGCCATCTAAATGGATCTTAAATTTGAAACCGGGTTAGGGTATTACTCAAATTTCCCTCTGATACCAAATGTTGGGTCAGAAGAAACGGGGAATGATGGCAAGAGGGGGGGTGAATTGCCTTTTAAAAAAATGATTAACAAATTAAAAATCAAAGTTGAAATGCAGCGGAAATAAAGAGGCAAGACACACAAAATTGATAACGGAGTTCGGCCAAAACCCGGCCTACGTCTCCGCTCCCAACTCAACCGTTGAGAGATTCCTACCGCTTGCTTTTCAATGGTTTTAGCAAGAAACCCACTAGGCTTTGAGGTAGCACTAGGACCTATTACAGCTTGCTTTTTGTGGTTTAGCAAGAACCCACTTGCTTTTAATGGTTTAGCAAGAACCCACTATCCTTCTTACAGGTGAAGGATAGCTCACCTATGTCACAAGCTATTTAAAGGAAAGCTTGGCAACCTTTTCACACCTTAGTGGTGATGTGAAACCCAAAGAAAAGAGGGGATGAGAAAATTGGGAGTTTGTAGGCACAAACTCAAATTTAAGCTCAAAAAGAATAAAACAATAAAAACCGTATTTTGAGAAGCCTTGGGCGCCTTTGATTGGATGGAGATGTTGAAGGCCGCTTCCAAGCTTCTTTGAAGGTGCTCTTGGATGTGGAATTGGATTGGAGCACGTTGGGTTCCTTGAGGAAATCCGCCGGAGGTTCGCCAAAATGATCAACAATGTGCCCGGTGGCTTGGGTGGTGTTCCGGGGCTTCCTAGGCCTTTATTTATAGGCTAGGAACCTTCAAGTATCCGTTGGAGGGCTTTGGAGCCGTTGGAAAAGGCCTCGGAGCCGTTGGGAGGCTTTTTGGAGTTGACTGGTCAAAGCCAACGGCTAGTTTGACCAGGCCTACCGGCTGGCCGGTACAGCTCCACCGGCTGGCCGGTGCCTTGCAAAAAGGAAACTTGTTCTGCCCAGGAGCCACCGGCTGGCCGGTGCAGAGGCCACCGGCTGACCGGTGGTGAGACAGTAGGTCTCACTGTTGGGGCTGGATGCCACCGGCTGGCCGGTGACAGAGCCACCGGCTGACCGGTGGAACCTGGCAGTGGGCAATGCCTCTGCCAGGTCCACCGGCTGGCCGGTGCCATCACACCGGTTGGCCAGTGGACTGAATTTCAGTCCACTTCAGATGCTTTCTTGGGCCATTCCTTTGGCAATCTCTTTCCTATCATCCACAACACTTAAAACACAATATTAGATAAAAAAGAAGGTGATTGTGATTATGAAAATCAAACAACGAGGGGAACGAGATGTACAACACACATTACACTATACTAATCTTCTTTTACCTAACCAAGATTCCATATAAAAATCAAATAAATAAAAAACATTTTTATCTAATTAATTTAAATAAATAGAATATACGTTTTCATTTCTAAGTTTAGTGAATATTGCATAATTTTTATAATTAAAAAAATTGCATGTATCATTTGAATAGTTAACATTAAAACCGTCATCAAACAACTAATAGATACTAAGTTTATTGTCCTTTAACCCATCAACAAAAAGTACTTTTGAAATTAATATTGTATTAGGATTACAAATTTGGCATATGCCAAAATTCTTTCCCTTAGAATTATGAACAAATGTAACATGTCCACCATCAACTTTGATTCGCCTCTAGAAGCATGAATTGTCTTCTGTCGTATGTCTTTAAGATCCATTTTCGGAGTACCATAGGGTTTTATAGCATCTCTTTAGAAAATTTTCATGCAAAATAGATTAAGCATAGGGTAAATTTGGTACCTAGATTTTAATGGGTCCAAAGAGGATAACAAGTAATGGTTTGGGAACCCATATTTGTCTTATAGGTTTCTTGCAATCAACAGGCATGTTTTGATACATAAAAACTTTTTCATGTCCTTTAGAAAATTGTTTTTCAAGAGATGGTCCAGAACATGAACTAGTAGTAAACTATACTTATTTTGGGAAAAATTTGTTCTTAATATTCTATCTCTTTCCTGGTTGATATCGTAGACCAGTTCTATATTTTGGAGCCATTTTTTTCCCTTGATATTGAATCAAGGTATCCCTACAAGCTGTAAACTTCTCATGTTCTCTTTTTAATTGATCATTTGATAATTTAAGTTCAGTATTTTATTCTAACAGTTTAGAAATTTTCTCGTTTTAAATATCCAAATCAGACTTATAAATGGAATTTAAAGCATGTTTTATTTTCAATAATTTATATTTATACTTGATTTCATTAAAGGTATCCTCAAGCATTCCAAATTATTCAAAAAGTTCATCCATAATCATATTTTCATCATTATTTGATTCACTTTCATTCCCAGAATAGTAATCATAATGTATAAGATAATTAGGTGTTTCTTCAGATCTCTTTGTCATGCAACACATGTTTTCGTGATTGTTATTTTCGGTACCAGAAGTGTCATATTCACTGAAGCTGTCTTCTAAAGCACTCCAAGTAGATTTCAAAGCCTTTTTAAATACCTTTCCCTTTTCTTCATATTTATTCTTGAATTTCATCTTGGGGAAATCAGCCTTTACATGACCTTTTCATTTGCACTCATTGAAGATTATCTCATTAGTGTTTTCATTCCATTTTCTATTATTTTTCCAATGTCATAAACTGTCATACCTTCGTTTATAGTTTGACTTTCTAAATAACTTTTTCATTTGGTAGATATTTTTGAATTTTATAGCAATATGAGTCGTATTATCATCACTATCAGAATCTAAATATTCACTGATGGAATTGTCTACATGAACATAAACTTTTTAGTTGTCTTTTCTCATTGAGGTATCTGTCTTAAATGTTATATATTTCTTTCTTGGTTCTTCACATTCTTCTTGATTCACCTTAAGCTCTTCTTCGTATATCATACATTTTCCAATTAGTTCCTTCACTGGTAGCTTTCTTATGTCAGAGGATTCTATGATAGAAACTGAATTTCCTCTCAATCTGTCAGGTAGGCATCGAAGCAATCTCATAATCTGATCCTTGATGTCCATTGGATTCCCAAGAAGAATCATGGTATTTACTATTTCATTGAACCAAAGTTATATTTTAGAGATAGGTTCATTAGGCTTCATTTTAAAATTATCATATTTAATAGTATAAGTACTTAATCTCATTTCATTAACAATGGTTGTTCCATCATGGGAAAAAACCAAAGTATCCCAAATTTCATTTATAGTTTTATTGGAAGATATTCTATTGAAATCTTCATCACCTAGAGAATAGTACCGTGCATTAATTTTTTAGTTATTATTATATGTAGCTTTATTAAACTGACATTATGTGTCCCTAGTAGTAGAAGGTAACTCATGTTGTTCTTAAATTGTTTCCCAGATTTTAGGACCCGTGCTCTCTAGATACATTTCTATTTTTAATTTCCACTAAGCATAATTATTACCATTAAAGAAAGGTGGCCTGTTAGAACCTACACCCACAACTCAATTATCCATAGATAATTAGAATTTAAAGAACAAAAAATTTAGATATGAAAAAATTCAGGATCTTAAAGATACAACTAAAATTACAATTAAAAATAAATTTAAAATCATAAAAGACAATTCTGATGGTGGTAATAAAAAATCCTCTCATACCAAATATCAGTTGGGGTGGAAACTAAAAAGGGGGTTAACTGAGTTCCTTAATAAAATTTTTATTAAAAATATTATGATAAAAATCTCCCAATTTGAAATATCATAGTTAATTACGACTTTAGAGATATAATTGTTCAATTGGTCAACAGATTTCTCAAAGGATGATTAGTATTCAGTTGAATCGGTGTAAAAACCATATCCAGCTATTGAAACAGGTTTACTTAATTAAACACATATACACACTAACCAAGACTAACTATCAGAGTTAATGTAAAACCATTTTCTAATTTGGAAATTATAAGAAGCATAAAATAGAAAAACAAATTATTAAAAAATATAGTACACATCAAAATTAAACAAGTGGTTTAGTCTTAAGCAGAGACTTAATCCCTTCCACTTGGTGATCACCTTCCAAAAGAAGTTTATATTGATAATAAACATGATACATATCCTATATCAAGATTTATAATAGTTCTCACAAACTGTCTAGGTCTCACTACCTCTACCACTATTCTTTATGGGGAGAACACACAACTAGTCCACACACAACCTCTTCCACAGTTTCAGGTGGGAAAAATTACATGGAATGTTTAGTGTGATGATTTATTGTATCTTCTAGTTTGAGCACATGAGACAATGTGTGTGTAATAGACCAATAGACACTGATCATAAATGTAAGATAAATAACACAATATAGCTAATGTTATGTTGATTGAGTTTAGAAGGCTATTTCTGTTTGTAATTCAGATTTTGACTCCTTGGAGTGAAGAAATTACAGGTTGAGTCCTTCTATAGAAGTTGTCATTAAAACAGAGTCCCGCATCTCTAGGTTTTGGCATCTAGCTATCGAAGAGATCTTCTTCTTAGTTTTAAATAAATTATATGAATAAAAAAAATTCACCCTCAATTCTTTTCCCCTAAAATATCTTCGTGAAGATCTTAATTTTATTGTGTAAGTGCTGGTTTGTTCTTCTTGTTCTTCAGATTTAGCATGTAATATTCCTTTCTAATACCAATATTCTCTAGCTCGGTCTTCTATTTTATATTTGAGGTCCAAAAATAGGAATGATTAAACCACGTGCAGTCTTACTCATACCTCGTACTATCTCTAGATACGGTCTATAGATATGTCTACAATCATCATTAACTAATGTTAAAAACATTAAATTTAGCAAATTTACCCATTATAATAATCTCAAGAAAATTGAAAAAGTATAGAGTAGAAGGGTATCAGTATCGGTACACTGGTAGAGGTAGCCTTATCAATGGTAGGCTTCATTGGTAGGCTTCGTCGGTAGGACTCATCGGTAGGTTTCATCCATTGGATTCATCAGTAAGCTTCATCGGTAGGATTCATCGGTAGGCTTCATCGATAGGATTCATTGGTAGGCTTCATCATTAGGATTCATCAGTAGGCTTAATTGGTAGCCCTCATTAGTAGGATTTATCAGTAGGCTTCATCAGTATGCTTTATCGGTAGGCTTCATCGGTAGGATTCATCCGTAGGCTTCATTGATAGGCTTCATCAGTAGGATCCATCGGTAGGCTTTGTCAGTAGGATTCATCCATAGGCTTCCCATATGTAACCTTGTAGTAGTTATCTCTATTGGTAACTCTACAATAGTAGCCTTTGAGCAGTAGTCTCATAGTAGGGAAGTCACTCGCAGTGATAACTCAATGGTAAGGTTCCTTAGTGGTAAGGTTCTAGCAGTAACCTTCCAGCGGTAAGGTTCCTGCGGTAACTTTCCAGCGGTCAGGTTCTCACAGTAAACATCCAACAATAAGGTTATATCGGTAACCGTCTAGTATTAGCCTCAACTGGTGACTTGAACAAAAGGATTTTAACAGAGACCTTCATACCGGTGACCTTTTATATAGAAAATGTTACACTTTAAACTTAATCAAGAAGGCAGTGAGATTTAAATTACATAATTGTTACATGATAAGAACAAAAAAACTAATGAAACATGATTATTATATAAATTAATCATGATGTGGGATTATAAAAAAATGGTGAGTCCAACATAGAATTTTAACATTTTTATTAGAATCATTAATTAAGAAAACACATTTCCTTCATTAAGAATCATCAAAACATGATCATTACAGATTTCATCTTCATAGTTTGTTACCAAAACAACAAATAGATCAAAATTATACGTATATAAATATTGTATAAAAACTATTCCAGTACCTTTAATGATATTGTAATGATGAAATTTGTATCAAGAATTAATGTAAACACTATTTTTACAAAAATGGTTGAAAATAATCAAGATTACTTAGACACGGTGTAGAAAATAGGTAAAATATAACTAATATATATGTATAATATGAATATAAATTATATGTATAAATTATTATATTTAATAATAAGGTTCCTATGTATGTATTTAATGAAATTAATTTAGTTATTCTATAAATTTGATGGAAGTGAAAAATAGATCGGTGTCGTTGTATGAGTTTTCATCTCAAATTCCTCTCTTTAATATATTTTTTGTATTGTGAATCAAATTTCATTTATGTGGTTTATAAAATGACTATTTTAGATATAATATCATGAATTATATTTTAATAACAATATTTTAAGTTCATCTACCAACCCTCTATTTTAATTGGATTTGATTAAATGTTTCCCATTCCACAATGGTTCTTTATATCGAACTCTAATTCCGTGATACATATTGATGTAATGAACAATTTTTTTTCGTTAAATAGTGTATTCAATTCCCATATATGTGTAATTACCATATATTACTTTTATTCATGGGTAAAAATAATCCAATTCAGTTCCTTTTCATCATATAGATTTTCCTCAGTTAGTTCTATTGTTGTAAATATTTTAGTAAACCTATTTTCATTCATTAGGTTATAATCATACTCTTAGAATTAAAATTTTGGTACATTGTACAAATTGATTCCTCATAAAATTCTTAATTCTATGATTGGATTCTATAAAACTAATATTTCATATTTTGTAATTTCTTTACATTTAAATATAAGAATATTTTTTGATATAAAATAGTGAGTTATTACTTTTTAATAATGTTAATTTTTGAATAAAGGTGTTTAGAAAATAATAAAAATGTGTTTTCATTTCACTTTTATATGGTTTTTATTCATGTAATAATTTATACTAGATAACCTTTATGCAGTTTAAATGGCCTATTGTTGAATATTTTTTATAGAAAGGTAATTGTTTTTAAATGATAATTCAATCCATATTTTGAAAAATGATTTGGAATATGACATATAACATCATCTTTTATGTAAATTTTTAAATTGTATTAAGAAATATCTATTATTATTTCACTCCCCCTTCTCTTTTAATTTTCAAAAGGATTTACCCCAATAGGGTCTGTGTTTCAATATTAATTCCCTAATATATATTCATATTTTAGGGAGTGAACTCACAATATGAAACAATCCAATTAATAATCAATTCTTCAGTGGATTCGTTCATGAATTATATTGTAAGGATGTTTTCCATCTATAAAAACATCCTAATAAGTTTACTTTTTTTGCTTTGTGAAAATATTATTTCGAAACCTTCCATGTTTTTTCACTAGATAACTTATGACCATGTTATTCCAGTATTGACTTAGCCATATACTTGTAACACCCCAAGCTTCCATGGTACAATTCTCTTTCAATAATACAATATCATGTGTTTTACGCAACTTCGAGTTCTAACACACCACGACCAATCAAACTAGCCATTATGAATAGTAATACCCACTTTTTGGAATATTATAAATTTTAACTTTAAAAATGGACTTCATTTTTGGATTCGGAATATCGAAATTTGATTAGGGTGAATTTTGGTATTTTTCTAAAAACATTCAATTTTTGATGAATATTGAAAATACTTAATTTTATTTAAATTTTATTTAATCAAAATAAATTATAGTGTTAAATTAAATATTTGAATGGTTTTTAAGTATCATTAGATTATAGTTTTATCATTTAATATAATTTAATTCATTTGATGTAATCTCATGATTAAACGTTACCTAAACTGGTGTCAATATTTTGATAGTTATTATTTCATAAAAACACGTTTTTTGTTTTGACAATGGGAATTAATTTTAAATCAATTTCTACAACCTATGTGTTTTTAATTTGGAAAAATGGATTCCACATTTGGAATTAGGAGTTAAAAATTGTGTAAATAGGTATGTTTTATTTTTATACATTAGGAATATTTACTTCTGTAAATATTATATTTGCTGTGGTTAAAGGGGTAAATCCAGTAAATAAGGTTAATAAATAATATTATAATAATATTAATTACAATAACACGTGTCCTAATTCTATTGGATGATACATGTATGACCATGAGAATATTTGGGTCCATTTTTGGACCCCAGGGAGCTACTTGGGAGTGATAATGGTATTTTATATTAAATAATATAAAGTAAAGAAAAATTTAACAAAAGAAAATAACTTTTAGTAAAAAAAATTTTATATAAGGTTATATAATTTATATATTTGACTATAAATAGTAATTATAAATATAAAACGATTTACAACCTCAGGATATTTTATTTATAATTTTTAGACATAAAATAAATATATTTCTATATGACACAATAATGATGTAGTATTTTCCTTATTAATGAAATAATCAAATAAATGATTTTATAAATACTAAAATAATTATAATTTGAAAGTTTTGATTCCATAAAAAACTTTTATAGGTGAATATGAAATGTTATAGTTGATTAAATGTCTTTATTTCAAAGTAATAAAGTATTTACGTCCTTAACAAAAATCAATTATTAAATAATTTCAAAATTGACATAAATGAGTTTTTAAAACAAATACAATATTATTGGTTTATATAATAATCCTAAAAATATAAGGCTCAGAAAAAATACTTATATAATGATATTTTAATCATAAATGAACCACTTTGGGTTCTTTTGGAGGTTTATAGTATGTTTATTAACCATATAATATAAAAATACAAAGAGACATGGTAAATGCCAAACTATTTAACTAAGAGTTAAATCTAAAAGATAAGGTTAATATAGTGATAGAAACCTATCTAAAACCTATTTGTTGAGAGTTTTTAGAACCACACCCACCTTATCCTATATGTAATTCATTTTGGAGCCATTAGAAACCTAAAATGATTTTATTATAATATAATATTTCTAGATTTTCTTAAGGTGACCCTCACCCCTCTTATAAAAGGGTACTTCACCTTCTCTCAAATTCACACCTTCAAAGCCATTTGGATCAGACAAACCTGGCCCAAATATCCTCTCCGCTATCCTAACTTTATCATATAGGTCTTCCTTTAGTCAGAAAGATAATCTATGGAGCCCTTTTGACAAAATCAATAGGAAGAACCCGAAGAAGAGGTAAATATCTCACCACCTCTTTCATGTTTTCTCTTCTTCCACTTCTTCTTTCCTTTTTGTTTCCATTATAAAATAATAAATCCAATATATTCTATATAATATTATTTTCTTATAAATATTTTACATCCATATTCATTATTCTATCCATCCTTTGAATGAAATTTTACTATACGTGCGTACGTACGACTTACCATCTCCACATCGTGGTGTAGTTGTTATTCAATACATTATTATTTGTATGGGTATAATAATGATGAATAAATGATGTAAATAATAAATATAAAAGGATAATTATTCATTATATATGATATACCATCGAATTATATACGATTTTAATTTAAAAAAAATGATATTGTTGATCGTGTGTACGTACGGATTACCATCTCCATGAACATGATGAGATTCATTCCCTATCATATCCATTCAAGACTAATTTTCATTAGATGATTCAAAATAATTTTTAAATACTTAATATCATTATGAATATGAGTAAGATACATCCAATCCATAACAATCATTACTTATGTAAGAAAGTATATAAAAGAAAACGAATTAGTAAACACCTGAAACGATGATAATAATAAAATATTATTAACAAAGCAATATTAAAAGATCGTATATTATATCATGTTAATGTATAAGATTATTTAATAATTTAATAAAAGTTATTTCACCATTATATAGGAGGTTAACCTACCCTCGACCAATGAAAAGTACAAGGCAAGGGTTAATTCTACAACCTCTTCATTATTCAAGGTTGTTTATATGTAATTATCTACTGGGACCTCTTTATCATCCACATCCATGTTTTCCTAAAAATATTCCAAAAACATTTTTACTACTTACTAGAATATGGGTTAAAGTAATTTAGACCCTAATTTGACTGTATAAATTTTGAAAGGAATATTTCCGTTGTTTTCCAAAGAGGTTACTTTTTGTACTTTTCGGAAAAATTAAGGTAAGAATGTTTTTTAACTTATACGGCGGGTGCAGCTATATTACGCTGTTATAACATAATAAAAGCTTCCATTACAAGCTTATAATAATATTTTCATAATAAATGTTTTATTTTATTATTATTTAACATTAAATGATTTCAAAAAAATAATTAGATATTTCTCTCAAATAGTTTTAATTTCATCTATGTCAACATCCTTTAATGGATTTTAATCTTGTATGAAGTTGATTAATTATGATACAAAAATTCCATTTTGTATTGAAGGTTTTGTAATATTTTTGACTAAGGATGTGTTATTTTTCTACCATTCATTGTTTATGGATAAAGTATTGAAATTTTTAATGCTAGTTTTAATACGAATGTTTATGTTATGTTTCAAACATTTCATATGAAGAATGGATTGGACTTCGTATATGACGGTCGAAGCCTACTATAGCTCCTCGATGCATCGGTAGGTCTCATGAGACAAACTAGTGTTTTGGAACAAGTCCTTGACAAAATCTTATTTGTAGTCTTTGCACAAGGCCTTGACTAGGTGTTTATGAAGTATAGAATTATGCATTACATCATTATGAAAGTGGGTGTTGACATTGAATGTGATTATTTAACTAGTAGAATATCCATGTGAGTAAGTAAATAGAATTATTTTGATTTATATTTGACACATTATGATGATTTTTATGTTGAAAAGGCTTTTTTTAGTTGTATACATTACCTTAAATGTCTATGCTTATTTATGGAAGTTTCTGCTATATTGTTATCCTTACTGAGCATATGAGATCACCCCTTTCTATTTTTAATTTTTCCCAAGATGCGAAGAATTATATTATGAAGGACCTGTAGGGATGGTCTATGGGATCTCAGTGTTGTCTATGGAAACAATGTTGTTGTAGTTTTCCATTTAATGATGTAATGTAAACCTTATGAATGTATCTAGTAATTCCAAGGCCACTAAACTAATCGGTGTTTTGAGACTTGATCTTTTGTGATAATGCCAATGATACATAATAATGCGCTGAATCTGGGCATCTAGGGTTGGGATGTTATAGTTGGCATCAGAGAAGGTTCAGTATGAACCTTGGAAACTAGATTTAGATAAACTCTGATTAGAGCACATTGACCTAAGATAGACTTTGAGGATTAGTATAGATGAACATCCTAGAATTTTGGTATTGTAGAGATTTTGTCAATTTTCTAAGAAATACATACCTGTCTAGATACGAGCAGGTAGAGGCGGCTCTGGCATAGATGTACCTAGAAGTAAAACCCAAAACACCGCTTTGAGCTAGACATGAACGAGAACTAGGGCACGAAAACAGGTCTTGCTGCACTCTTGGTTACGACACTCCCGGGGGATATGCTTGGGATAATCAACATTTTCTTTACAAACCATTATGAAGGATTTATGAGTATATAAATCCTCAAAGAAAACATTTTTTATGATTATGGATTATATCCATTAACTGTTTAATTTATGTTAAGTATGTTATATGTTTGGAATTTTGTATTGTGATTCATAAAACAATCTAGTGTATGTCATTGTTTAGAAATGGAGTCTAGTGGAAGTAATGGAAACTATATCTATGCACACACTCCATGTTGTAATTTCTCTCATGCTCAAGATAATTATAATGGATATGGTGATACAATTGGTGATGATAAGCTTATCACTATACTGGGACAACTCACTCAGGTTATGAATAATAACCTTACCTGTATTGAGCACCCTGATCCGTAGTGTGGAGGATCGATGTTAGACCGCTTCATGAGGAAACAACCACCAACATTCAATGGGGCTACAAATCCATTAGTATCTGATCAATGGATAAATTCCTTAGAATAAATATTCCACGCCTTGTGGAGTAACGAACGCGAAAAAGTTGTCATTGGAGTTTACCGCCTCACAGAAGATGCTGATCCATGGTGGTCATTGATTCAGAACACAAAGGAAGATGATGAAGTATCAAATATGGAATGGAGGGAGTTTAAAGAAATTTTCTTAGAAAAATACTTTCCTGATGACCATCGAGCTGATATGGAAAGGCAATTTCTGATTTTGAGGAAAAAGGAGGATGAGAAAGTTGCAAAGTATGAAGCTAACTATACAAGGTCAGAGAGGAATGCTACATATTATATAAATATCCCAAGAAGTAATATTGATCATTTCTTTGATGGGATAAAAATAGTTCTCTATTGAGCATTAGTCTCACAATCCATCTCGTCGTACAAAGATATTGTCTCATGTGCTATCAAGACAAAAAAATAATTCTTTATATTTTATGACTTAATAGAAAAGAAAGAGAATAAGAGATATGTTGAACACTCTAGAAATAGAAATAAGGGGATGTAGGGAAAAGTGGAATATCCATCCTTCAATAAATGTGGGAACAAACACCCTGGTACTTGTCTGAAGGGAATGGGAGTCTGTTACAAGTGTGGTAAAAAAGGCCACCAAGCTCTTGATTGAAAGGGGAAGAAATAGGTTGTTATTGTTGAATGCTACAATTTTAGAGAAAGGTGACCTTATGAAAATGAATATCCTAAGCTTCATGGGAACTTACCTTAGAAAAATCCAAGGGATCAAGGACAATTTTATGCTATCACTAATGTTGAGGTTGAAGCTCCGAAAGACATAGTGGCAAGAAATTTAATGGTTTCCTCAAGTTTATCCAATTGTTTATTTGATTCTGGATCATCGCATTGTTTCATATCTTCCCAGTCTACAAAAAAAATGAGATATTTACAATTTTATTTAACAAGGGAGTTGTCAGTCAAAACTCCTAAGGTAAGTATCATTATAACAATGTTTTATGAATCAGTTCCCATTAAGTCATATAAATATTATTTATCTACTGATCTCATCATCATACCCATGATTCAATTTGATATAATCCTCTGTATGGATTGGATTTCATACCATGATGTGAAAATTTATTGTAATAAAAAGGAGGTTACAATTTTTGATGATGATAAGGAGTAACTTATCTTTCAAGAAGAAATGTCACCACCTAATTCTTATATAGATCCACCCCCAGTAGCTCAACTAAATTCAATTATTGCAGAGGAAGAGAATGAAATAACCATGGGTGAGGAAAACAATGTTAAAATAGAGGATGTGCCTATTGTGTAAGAATATGTTGATGTGTTTCCAGATGATTTAAATAGACATTCTCTAGAACGAGAAATTGAGTTTTCCATTGACTTAATTCCCAGTTCAAGGCTTATATCGAAGACTTCTTATAGAATGGCCACTTTGGAATTAGTGGAACTAATGAAACAACTAGAGGAATTTAGTAATAAGGTATTTATTCTCCCTAGTGTTTCTCCATGGGGATCCCCTTTTCTTTTTGTTAAGAAGAACGATAGATCTATGAGGTTGTGCATTGACTACAGGGAGATCAATACTATAACAATAAAGAACAAGTATCCACTACCTTGCATTGATGATTTATTTGACCAAATTCATGGAGATAAATACTCTTCAAAGATTGAACTTCGATCTCGATATCATCAGTTGTGTGTGAAGAAGGAAGACATTCGGAAAACAGAATTTCAAACTACGTACGGGCAGTATGAGTTTTCAGTAATGCCTTATGTAATGACTAATGCACCCTCTGTCTTCAAGGATCTAATGAATAATGTTTTCTAGAAACATCTTGATGACTTTTTAGTGGTATTTATTGATGATATCTTATTATACTCCAAATTCTACGACAATCATGAAAATCACTCGTGCATTATTCTAAAGACTCTTAGAAGAAATGAATTATTTGGAAAGTTTAGCATGTGTGAATTCTGGCTACAAGAGATTTCTTTTCTTAGCCATATTGTCTCTAAGGATGGAATATTTGTTGATCCTTCTCTGACCAAGGTAATCCAATAATGGCCGACATCGACGAGTATAACTGAGGTACGTAGTTTTATTGGTTTAACAGGTTATTATCGGTATTTTCTCCAGGATGTTTCCCAATTGGCTAACCCATTAATGAAGCTCGCATGTAAAGGGGATAAATTTTTTTTTGGAAAAAATAGTGTGAGGAATGTTTTCAAGAATTTAAAAGAAGATTAGTCAATGCTCCAATGTTGACTCTACGATCGGGGAATGATGGGTTTGTTATTTATAGTGATGCATCAAAGAAAGGACTTGGTTGTGTCCTTATGTAGAATGATAGGGTTATTGCCTATATATCACGAAAACTACAAATTCATGAGAAAAAATATCCTACTCATGATCTTGAGTTAGCAGGTGTAATATTTTCTTTGAAGATATGTAGACATTATCTCTATGGTAAAAAATGTGAGATATATACCGATCACAAGAGTTTAAAGTATATTTTCTCACAAAAAGAACTCAACATGAGGAAAAGGTGATGGATTTAACTACTCAAAGATTATGATTGAAAAATACACTACCACCTAGGGGAAGAAAATAAGGTGGCTGATGCTTTGAGAAGAAAGGATCATGGAGTTTTGAACAAGATGAGAGTTTATAGGGATACTATTATCATGGATCTTGTAAAGATGGATATGGGAATAACCATTAAAGGTGAAACATCAATGATTTTTAAAATGGTTTCCAAACCATCTTTTCTAGAAATGATATAATGTTCTCAAGCTGATGATAAGAAATTTCAAAAGAATATTAAATCTACGAACGATGGGAGATTGATGGACTTCGTATATGAAGATGATATTTTGAAATTTGGGAAGAAACTTGGTGTTCCCGATATACCTGATCTAAAAATGGAATTGTTAGATGATGCTCATAGCTCCAATTTATCTATACACCCTTGTCGAACTAAGATGTATATATATTTGAAGGAAAATTTTTGGTGGGACAACATAAAGAGGTAGTTTGCTAATTTTTTGTCTTGATGTATGGTGTGTCAACATGTGAAAGATGGAAGGAAACAACCTAGAGGAGTCATGCAACCTCTTCCCATATCTGAGTGGAAATGGGATAATATTACGATGTACTTATTCATGGGACTACCAAAGACTCCTAGAAGGAACGATGCCATATGGGTCATTGTTGACCGTCTTACCAAGTCAGCACAATTTCTTGCTATTAGAGTAGATTTTCCACTTGGACGTCGAGAAAGACTATATATTAATGATGTTGTGAGACTTTATGGAGTACCCCTATTTATTATTTCTGATCGTGATCCATGTTTTACATCAAGATTCTGGAAAAGTATTCAGAAATCCATGGATACTGAACTTCATTTGAGCACTACCTACCACCCCCAAACCGATGGACAATCAAAATGGACTATTAAAACCTTAGAAGACATGTTGAGATCATTATTACATGACTTTCAAGGTATGTGGGATCAATATTTACCTTTTTGTAGAATTTTCCTATAATAATGACTTCCATTCAAGTATTCAGATGGCACCATATGAAGCATTATACGGAAAGATATGTCGCACACCAACCTGTTGGGATGATATTGGTGAAAGAAAACTCATAGGCCCAGAACATGTGGAGGAAACGATGTAAAAGGTGAAGGTAATCCAAACCCACATCAAAGAAGCTCAAAGTAGGTAGAAGATCTATGTCGATAACCGAAAGAAGGATTTGGGATTTCAGGTAAGTGATCATGTTTTCATGAAGGTATCTCCAGGGATGGGTGTTATACATTTTGGTAAGAAGGGAAAATTATGTCCCAGGTATATCAGACCATTCAAAATTCTAAAACAAATTGGGGTTGTAGGTTACCGTTTGGAAATGCCACTAAGTCTCTCCAATGTTCACGATTTTTTCCACGTATCACTGTAGAGAAAATATAGGCTTGACTCAATGCATGTACTCACCGATGAGTAATTAGAACTAGAGCCTGATACATCTTCTTGCGAAGAGAATTTCAAGGTTCTTGATACAAGAGAACAAGTGCTGAGAAACCAGACGACTCGTCTAGTAGAAGTTCTATGGAGATACCATAATATAGAAGATGCGATGTGGGAAAATGAGGAACTTATGATGAAGAACCACCTGAGTCATTTTATGTAGTAATATTCTTGAAATTTTGAGGATAAAATTATTTTGAGGGGATAATTTAACACCCCAAGTTTCCATGGTACTCTTCTATTTGAATAATACAATAGTGTGTGTTGTACGCAACTTCGAGTTATAACACACCGCGACCAATCAAACTAGCCGTTATGAATTTTAATACCCACTTTTTGGGAATTTATAAATTTTTTCTTTCAAAATGGACTTCAATTTTTGATTAGGAATATCGAAATTAGCTTAGGGTGAATTTTTTGTATTTTTTTTAAAACATTCAAATTTTGATGAATAATGAAAATACTACATTTTAATCAAAAACAAATTTTATAATAGAAATAATTTATTGTGTTAAATTATACATTTGAATGGTTTTTAAGAATAATTATATTATAGTTTTATCAGTTAATATAATTTAAATCATTGGATGTAATCTCATGATTAAACTAGACATAAACAAGTGTCAATCTTTTGATAGTTATTATTTCATAAAAACATGCGTTTTTTTGGCAACGAGAATTAATTTTAAATTAATTCCTACCACTTATTTGTTTTGAATTTGGAAAAATGGATTCCATATTTGTAATCAGGAGGTCAAAATTGTGTAAATAGGTATCTTTTATTTTTAGACATTAGAAATATATACTTCATTAAATATTTTATTTATCATGGTTAAAGGTGTAAATCCTGTAAATAAGGTTAAAAGAAATAATATTATAATAATATGAAATTACCCAAAACATGTCTTAACCCTATTTGATGATACATTTCCAACCACGGGCATCCTTGGGTCGATTTTGGGACCTTATGGAGCCACATGGGAGTGATAATGTCATTTTATATTAAATAATTGAAAGTAAAGACAAAAATAACAAAATCCAATATCTTTTAGTAAAACAATTTTTATATGAGGTTATATAATTTATCTATTCGACTATAAATAGTAATTAGAACTATAAAATGGTTTTAAACCTCAGTGTATTTTATTTATTATTTTTATACATAAAATAAATATAATTATATATGACACAATAATGATGTAGTATTGTCCTAATTAATAAAACAATAAAATAAATAATATTTTAAATACAAAAATAAATATAAATTGAAAGTTTGATGCCATCCAAAAATTTTATAGGTTACTTTCACATGTTAGGTTTGATTAAATGTATTTATTTCAAATTAATGAAGTTGTTAGGACTTTAAAAAAAATCAATTATTAAATAATGTCAAATTTTACATAAATATGTTTTTAAAACAAATACAATATTATTGGTCGATATAATAATCCTAAAAATAATAGGCTCATCCAAAGACTTATATAATTATAGGAGTATATTTAATGAAGCACTTGGTTTTAGCTTGGAAGTTTATAGTAAGTTTATTAACCATATAATATAAAAATAGAAAGATACATGGTAAATGTCAATCTATTTAACTAAGAGTTAAATCTAAATGATAAGGTTAATATAGTGACCCAAACCTGTCTAAAACATATTGGTTGAGAGGTTTTAGACCCATACGAATCTAATCCTGTAAATAATCATTTTGGATCCAATAGAAACCGGAAATGATTTTATTATAAAATAATATTTCTAGATTTTCCTAAGATGCCTTTCACCCCTCTTATAAATGGGAACTTCCCCTTATATCAAATTCACACCTTCAAAGCCATTTGAATAAGCAAAACCCTGGCCAAAAATCCTCCAAACTATCCTCCCTTCATCCTAGAGTCCTTACATTACTCATAAAGCCAAGCAAAGGAGCCTTTTTGATCAAATCAAAAGGAATCACATGAAGAACAGGTAAATATCTCACCACCTCTTCCATGTGTATTCTTCTTCCACTTCTTCTTTCCTTGTTATTTTCATTGTAAGATTATAAATCCAGTATATTATATATAATTTGATGTTATTATAAATATGGTACAACCATATTGATTATTCTATCCATCCATTTATGGACATGTCACCATACGTGCATACGTACAACTTACTGTCTCCACGTCATGGTGTATTTGTTATTCAATACATTATTATTTTCATGGGTATAATAATGATGTATATATGATGTAAATAATAAATATAACATGATAATTATTCTTTATATTTGATATACCATCGAATTATATTCTAATTTAAAAAAAATAATGATATTGTCGCTGGTGCGTATGTACGGATTACCGTCTCCAGGAACACGATGAGATTCATTCCCCATCGTATCTATTCAAGAATAATTTTTATTAGACGATTAAAAATAATTTTAAAAGACTTAATATAATTCTGAATATTAATAAGATACATCTTATCCCTAACAAAAATTACTTACGTATCAAAGCATATAAAGGAAAATGAATCAGTTATCACCTGAAACGACGATAATACTAAAATATTATTAACAAAGCAATATTAAAAGATCATATATGATATCATATTAATTTATATGATTCTAGTATAATTTAATAACAATTATTTAACCATTATATAGGAGGTTAACCTACCCTGTACCTAGGAAAAGTACAAGGTAAGGGTTAGTTCTACAACCTCTTCATTGTTCATGGTTGTTTATAAGTAATTATCTACTGGGACCTATTTATCATCAACATTTGAGTTTTACTAAAAATATTCCAAAACATTTTTTCTACTTACTAGACTATAGGTTAAATCCATTTATAACCTTATATTACCTTATATTTTTTGAAAATAATCTTTCTGTCATTTTCTATAGAAGATACTTCATGACCATTTCGACAAAATTAAGGTAAAAATATATTTTTTAACTTATACAGTGGGTGCGGCTATATTCTGCCATTAAAACATAATTGATGATTCCCTTACAAGCTCATAAGAATATTTTTAAAATAAAGGTTTTTTATTAAAATTATGGAACTTTGAATGATTTCAAAAAAATAATTAGATATTTCTCTCAAACATTTTTTATTTCATCAATGTCAACATCCTTTAGTGGATTTTGATCCTGTTTGATGTTGATTTACTATGATACAAATCATCCAATTTGTATTGAAGGTTTTGTAATATGTTTGACAATGGATGTGTTATTTTTCTACCATTCATAGTTTATGGATAAATTATTGACATTTTTTATGCTAGTTTTAATACGAATGTTTATGTTATGTTTAAAACTTTTCATATAACGAATGCATTAGACTTCGTAAGTGACGGGTAGAGCCCGCTATAGCTCCTCGATACATCGTTAGGTCTAATGAGACAACCAAGTGTCTTCCCACAAGTCATTGACAAAATCTTATTTTTAGTCTTTGCACAAGGCATTGAGTATGTGGTTATGAAATCTGGCATTATGCATTCCATCATTATGAAAGTGTCTATTGATATTGCATGTGATTATTAAACTAGTACAATATACATGTGAGTAAGTAAATGGAAATATATTGATTTATATATTCCATATTATGATGATTTTTATGTTTAAAATGCTTTTGTTTTAGTTATATATATTGCCTTAAATGTTTATGCTTATTTATGAAAGTTTCCGCTATATTGTTATCCTTACTGAGCATCTGAGCTCACCCCTTTCTATGTTTTATTTTTCCCAGGATGCGATGAAGTATATTATGACTGACCTGTAGGGATAGTATATGGGATCTCAGTGTTGTCTATGGAAACAATGTTGTTGTAGTTTCCATTTTATGATGTAATGTAATCCTTATGAATGTATCTAGTACTTCCAAGGCTACAACACTAATCGGTCTTTCGAGACATGACCTTTTGTGATTGTTCCAATGATACGTATTAATGCACCCTCTCTGGGCATCTGGGGTCGGGGCGTTATAATACTCATTGCTCAATATGGCATGAACATCACATTTTAAAAAAGTCAAATATGATGATGTTTACCTATGAAGGTAATTATTATTTATACATGGGGTAAATTAATGGAGTTAGATTTTTTGTTTTTATAATATATATTATTATTAGAGTGTTTATTATATACTATTTGACCATCCACCTTCTCTATATGGATGGGTTATGATCTTGTTTTTTCATTTATTTACATGAGGAAAAGTATTGAAATTTTTGATTATTATTAAAAACTAATACATGTTGATTATGTATTAACATTTGATAATTTTTTGTTATATGGATAACTATTTTTTATTCTGCAAGATAGTTTATTTGGGAATGGTATAATATTTCTTATTGACTCTTATGGTGAATGCATTGGACTTAAGTAAGTGATGGATGGGGAATGAAATTATATAACCTCTTGATGTATCGACAAGTGTCATTAGAAAAAACAACTTGAGTTTTCAGGTATAACTATACCCATATCAGTATAGTGTATCAGAAAAAGGTCTTAAATGAAAGTTATTGATGTAAATTATTATTCATTCCATCAGTGTGAGATCATTAATTATATTTATCCATGTTTTCTTTTGTTGTCATGGATGTAGACTGCTTTTATTGTTTGTTTATTTTGAATTTATTATAATTATTTATTCATACCGTATTATGTATTCCATGCTTATACTTTTTACAAATTCAGTTTTATGTTTCCCTTTTTGAGTGTTTGAGTTAAACACTCTATTATGTTAAAATTCATTAGGATATAATGAAAATTAGGGAACAAGATATTTTTAAAAGAATAGCATGTGTACAATAATTTATATGAGACATTATAGACTTATAATAGATTAATTAGTTTCTAATAAAGTGGGAAAAATCATCATTATATACAAAAAATGGGATTCATTAGTTTATTTATTTTTCTAATTCTCTAAATCAATGAACATAAATGGTATTGGGAATGTATAATGTGATGCTTTCTTTAAGTCACATAATTGAGGGATATTTTTAGTTTGAGAATATACTGTTGGTATCAAAGAAATTATGTAATGTATATGTATTCAAATGGGATTGAGAAGTAAAGGTCTAGAGAATAACAATTAGTTTCATAATGGGGTTTAGATAACTTTTTTTAATAGGAAATTTATTGTGGATAATTTTAGGTTTGACATAATGAGGTTTATCTCAATGTCTTGATACTACTAGTGGATGCATGCTCTAGAATATATGTATCTTTGGATAAAAAACCCAACAATAGTTGATGGAGTGTTAAATAGATCATCACCCAATATATATAAAGGCGGTCTAACTAAACACCTTGTTTAACACTCCCAAGGGATATAATTTAGTTAATTCACATTTTATTTATGAACCATTATGACAGATTTTCATATGATTTTGTTAGATAACCTAATTGGAAATTGAACATGGATAACATAGATTTAAATATAAGGATTCTTAAGATAATGAACATGTTAGATTGTATGATAAATTCTTGGATAAAAGTTTTATTGTATTTTTAGAGAAAAAATGTCAATTGTGTTCACATTTTATAATATTTTAAGAAATTTCTTGGTAATTTGGAATCTCTACATTGAGGATTATGTTAAGAAGGACTCGAGAAACCAACTCAAGGTATGATATGTTGAAAAAACAATGATATATATTAAAAAAATTTAGATATAGGTTTAACAAATCCTGATACAATTTTTTTTGTAAGAGCTACATGATTTCATTATAGTGTCATATAAAAAGACATCTCGAGGTTAAATTATCCTATGGTTATTTATGATTATTCTCTTATACTGGTTATCACTCATATGAAATATTTTGTTTTTAGTAAATGTAAAATAAAAAAGGTTCCATCTTAATGACAGATTCCATGAACAATGTGACACCAAAATATTCATGAACATAAAACTATGTTCGATAACATATTAAATACACAACACTGAGCTTAGATGACCTGTGGAATATATATATGTTATAACATCACTTTTAAATAAGAAGGTTTGAATAATATTAGCTAATTTTATATATATATATATATTCTACTCAATATAAATTTTTTTAAAATATTAATTAAATAATCAATCATTTTTTTGTAAATTAATTTTATTTATCAACAATATATTTTGTGAAAAAATGATTTTTATTTATTTTTATGAAGTAATATTATAATTAATTTGAGGAAATCTTAAAAACATTTGGATAAAATTAAACTCAGCTTTTAAATAATAATATTATTATTTAATTTCGGTGAGATATTTGTAATTTTTTTTGGAAAATATTGATTTATCGGTGTATAGTGAAAACACCAAATTTTCTAAAAATGTCATTAATTTTAAATAAATTAAAAGATTTAAATGGAACATTATGTTTTGAATTTTATTTCATGTAAATATACCTTATTCAGTTATATTTAATCCAATTAATTTATTTTCAATCATACACATATTGGATATTAGAACAAGTTTGTCTTTCTGTTTAATATATAGATTTTTCTAAAAACTATTTTTTAGTCAGATATATTTATCATTTTTAATTAATTAAAAAATTCATAAATAAGAATGATATAAATTAAAATTATAAATTATAAATTAATATATATTAATATATATTAGTAAAATGATTATTATTAGTCTCAAAGAAAATATAAAATCATCTTTTTTCTTGAAAAATACACTTCTTGAATACCCAGGTTTTCATCACATTTACAGGTTTATTTGAAATTAATATTTTATTATTTTATTATTTTAATTTTGTAAAATTGATTACATATTTGAAATAATAATAATTTATATTATATAATAATTTTAATTTTTTTTGGGATTAATGAAAAGTGAAAATGGAAAATATAAATTACTACAATTAAGGTGAAAACGGGATTACGAGGTGTTAAACTGAAATGATAAGTGCCAAAATGACATAGAAACTTATCTAAAAACTATTTTATAGAAATATTTAATCCTTATATTGTCTAGGGATCATGATTTATCCATTTTTGAAACTTATGGAATGTAAAAGATGTGGAAACATCTTTTTCTTTTCAAACATTACAATTGTGCCACTCACCTCACTTATAAAATACTACATCTCCTCTGTTATTTACACCATAAAACCGTTTTGGTTCATAAAATCCCAACCCAAATCACTTCCAAAATTCTATACCCTAGTACTACAATCCTTAATTTGTTTATAAATTCATTATAGTAATATTTTTGGTTATAAAACTAAAGGGGCGGTCTAAGAAGATGTTAAATTTCCTACCATGAGTATCAGTTTTATTTATTCTTCCACCATCTTCAAATATAATTGAAATATTATTGTATAAATACAAAAATAAATATTATACACTTATCTATTATTTTATTAATTTTATAAACTAAATCCATCTCGAGTTCCATCAAATGGTATATTAAATTATTATTCGTGTGTTTGACAGACTGCCGCCTCGTGGACCGATATAATTTGTTTTCTGCCTCTCATATTGTTTTAATGATTGATTTAAATTATATATATTATATTTTAAAAACATTTAAACATTATTATTTATGATACCACATATACCTTTTTTTAATTTTCATTTCTTGGGGGATACGATAACGTCGTTTATGTGTACAATGGACTACAACCTCATCACGGGATATAATTCATTTTCCACCGACACTTTACATGTATGGTAATAAAGATTCTGTTAAAGAATATATCTTATATATATGAAATTATAATGATATTAATTAAATATTTATAATTCAGAAAGTATAATATATCATTTTATTTCTTACACTAAAAGATTATAACGTCATTCATGTACGTGTGGACTACCACCTCCACAAACAGATGTGATTATTTTTTCATCACCAAATCACAAAAATTATATACAAAAATATATTTAAATAAAAAAAATTATTTCTGATATTATTATTATATACAGATAAAATTTTACATACCTTCATTTCAAAAAAGTTCACTAAAAATGGAAATGTTACTCATACATAAGTATGACCTACCTTCTCTAGGATCGTAACATAGTTCACTTTTCATAACCATTTATCATTATTGGTTTTAAAAATATAATTTTTAAATATATATGATTATTAATTAATTATTATTTTTGATATGTTGAAATAATGATCACTTTTTCCTCATTTAACACACTAAATATTGTATTAGAAAATTAACTGAATATCCTCAAAATACCAGATATTGAATTAACTGATTAAATATTTGAATATGAAATTAAAAATAAAATAATATGTATTAATTATATGTTACTAAACCTATGAAATTTTATAAATAACTCATATAATTTATGTAATCTTATTATATAGGAGTTAAAAGATATTTATGGAAAGTCTGGACTCGAGGTGAATGTTTTTATCTTCTAGCTATTACTTATGTGAGGCATATTCCATATTCACCATTGATTTTTTTATGTGGTTTACATAATGTCTATTTTTAGTGTAATATGTTTAATCCTTTATAAAACATGGTATTTCATGTATCAATTTTTATAAATTTATCAAAGGGTGTTAACTTTGAAGTTACCAAGCGGTAATGAGATTCTTAATTGAATTTCCTTTCATTTGGTTATAAACCATTTCCAATAACTCGGTTTGGATATTATTATGTGAGAAATTATATCTAAATTGTTTCATTATATATTTATTTTTTTTGGTATGGATTTATGTTTATTATAAATAATATATCAATTGAATAACACTCAATTCAAATATATGATCTTTCAAATGGTTAATCATCCCAAATTCATTTCTTTTAGACATATATTTATGAAATGAAATTATCTTCTTTATGAGGTGTATTTACTGAAATATTATAATTCTATATCATGTATCTATTTAATTTCAAGATATTTAATATTTCATTTGAAGTTATTCATTCATGGGTATTTTAATTAAAGAGTTACTAAAGTGGAAAAGACATTAGGTTAGAATGTCCTTTATTTTAGGATTGTTTATGATCAAGTTTATTTTTTAGGGAATAATATGATATAATTTTATTGTACCCCATATATTTTATGCACCTTTGGTTATTAATATGTTTCACATGTATAATTTCCATTTCCACCCATATTAGTTTAGGAAACCACAAAAAAGGAATTTGTAAGTGATTCTGATCTTGTAATTTCTTTTAAATCTAATAACATTCTCTTCAATGTCCATGTTTTCTAAAATGATTTTAACATTTTAATTCTATAAAATAAATTATTTTATAAATACATTTTATAATATTTATTAAATTATTTTAAAAATTTTCTTAAATGGAAATTTCTTATTATTTTAAAGATTGGATACTTTTCACTCCCCATATTCAGAATTTTTAATTTTTTTCTAACATATATATCATTTAAATATTTTTTGGCCTTAATTTAACATATTTTATTTGAATTTTAACTTATATTTTTACTAGATTGTTTTCAAATAAATTAATTTTTACGATATTTTGTGAATTAAGAGTTTTCGAGACTGAGTTTTTAAAAATGAAATGGTTATTTTCCTTAATTTTTTTAATGATATTTAAATGGTATTTCCATTCATCAACAATGAATAAAATATTGATACTTATGCTCCAATGAATATATTTTTTAATGATACCTTCCATAATGTTTCTTTGTATGGATTAAGATAATTTCAAATAGATTTATATTGAACCCATTTATTTTCCATGAGTTAATCGTGTTTTAAATAAATTGTTTTGCAACCCATTTCTTTTCAATGGGTTTGTCATGTTTAAATGTGATTATCATGGAAACCATTTATTTTACATTAGTTAATAAATTTATGAAAGGAATAATATTTTTTATATCATTTAATGATAAAATAAATTCTCTATGTACTTTATTATGGATATGGTACTTGGAAACTATTTCTTGATGACAGGTGGCTCTATTATAATCTTTGAAATAATGGTTCTGTTATAAGCCAAGGATTGGTGGTTCTGTAATAAATCAAGGTTGGGTGGTTATGTTATTCAAAAGGATAGGATGTTTCATTATAAACCAAGGCTGAGTGGGTCCGTTATATCCCTCCAACGAATTGGGTGCTCCTACGATTTAAGATGAACATATTGTTTATTACATTTTTAATAACTGACGTGATGATAATGTTCCAATATACCAATTTATTTTATTTGTGATTTTTATGGGTTTATAATGTTTCCTTTGACTTGGATTGATATCATAGGCCTCATGATTATTGATCCTAATTACACTTTCCTTTGATAAGTCCTTATTCCATTTATTCATGTTTTATGATCTATGTATTGATGGGTATGGATATTCTTATGTTATACTCATTCACATTGATCATACCATTATACCCTTGTTCAATTCTTATTATACCTTATGACATTAAATTTTTAATTCTTATGTTTACCCTTGCTGAGCATTTGAGCTCAACCTTATTATGTTTCATTTTCCCCATGTTCTAAATATTGAGGTAAAATGAATATCATATAGGGGTTATATATATATATAATGATAATGACCTAATGTGGAACATGAAGTGCTAGGTATAGCGGGAGATGATGTGCATCTTTGTTAATTTATTTTTGAATCCATGATGTTATGAGTTTTTCCTAATTATATAAAACCCTAAACCTAAAATGTTTTTTAGAATAAATGTGACACAATATTTTTTTAAATCTGTTGTAATATTTGGATAACAAAAATTCAGTCACAAACATCAGAATTAAATCTAGAAATGTAAAGTTTATATATTCAATGCCAGATCCAGGAGTACAGATTTAGGGTTGGAATAGTTGGTATAAGAAGAAAGGTTTATATAACTCTAGATATTAAGATGTTTTCATTTGATGTTATCTTAAATTTATTAATACCATCATAGGTATACATGATTAAGGATTATCATAAGTTATATGTATTAAAAATCTATTTAATGTTCTAAGAGTTTGTATCCTAAAGTGATTAATGTCACTTTAAGAGATAATTTGTTAGGTTGAAGTATATGTAATGCTTTTATTTAATGTGAATTATTAAATTAATATTTTAAAACATATGTTTTAAGGTATTTATATCCTTTTGGATTTATATTATCTTGGATATTAATGTAATTATGAGAACACAATTTTAATCATATATATTATCATGGGATTGAAAAATGATTTGGTGACTATGTGATTTATTTTATTTCAAAAGGAGATCACCATATTTTTGGGCTTGAAAGCTCGAACTTAAGAGATAACATTTGAGTTTAAAATAATATTTTATATTGAAATTATTTAGGAATTATTTAATTTTAACTTTGAGTATTACTGCTGAATTTTGGTTGTTAATGTTTTATTTAATTATATGATAATTTACTAATTTCATTAATCATATTACCACACACTTTGAATTTTGGTTTTCGTTAATGTAAAAATATAGGTAGAATAACATTAATATCCTTTTTATGGTTATTTAGTCCTTTAAAATTTTATTTTAGTTCTTCAAGCAATAAGGTCTTATCTTAAATACTCATCATTTGGATAAAAAGATTATATTTTTGTGTAAATTGATAAATGGATAAAATTCTACTCATGGAGAAAGAATATTTACTTATTCAATTAGTCTATATGGTAAAAAAAGTATTCAAATCTAGGAAAAGTATATAGAAACAAAATATTTCCCTATTACCATTCTTTTTAATGAAATCAATTAGCCTTTTCATGGATCTTTATTTTTTCGTATTGTGGTTATTAATATTCTCTTGAAACTTCACCTTTTAGTGATCAATGTTCTATTTCAATCCATATCATTATTTGGACACAATTATTTTATTTAATGACCAAATATTGACTTCCCACCTATGTTCTGTTATTTGGAAACCTATTATGGGTTTTTCGAGACGGCCTTGATACTTCTCTTTCCCTTTTATCAAGAGAATGTATTATTAACCTATTTTACTATGTGGATTCAAAATAGAAGTATTTTAAATTTACAACATTTTATTACTGAAATAAATTTAAAATTTTGTGGATTAAATTTATTATAGTTTTAGAACTTGTCAAACGTCTATATTTTTTTAAAATAAGTCTCTGTTTGATAATTTATTAGATACTTAAAAATGATCACAGACAACAAAAGAAATACATAACCATTATAAATTTATTGTTAAATTGCTGTGTATGAATATTATTTAATAATATATATATATATATATCCTACTAAAAAATTATTGATATTTTTGTAGTAAATAATCAATCAATTCTTTGAAAAGTAATTTTATTCTTCAAAAATAAGTTTTCATCAAAAATGTTTTTATTTATTTTCATGAGAACATATAATAGTTAATTTTTTTTGAAATTTTATAAATTTTATCTGTTAAAATTATATTATTTATTTAAATAATAATATCAAAATTTACATTTGGAAAATGGTTAGGATTTTTTAAAAAATATTGATTTTGGTGAATAGTGAAACAAACTGCCTTTTCTAAAAATGCAATTTATTTTCAATAACTTAAGAAATTTAAAATTATAATTATATTTTGAATATTATTTAATGTATAATAAGTATTATTTAGTTATATTTACTCCAATTAAATTATTTTTTATCAACTTTATGTTGTATTTTAGTATAATTTTATCACTGGGTTTCAAAATGTGATTTTTCAAAAAACTTTTTTTAATGTTCATAATGTTTATCCCTTTTAGTTAATTAAAATAACATAATGAGGAATTATATAAAATAAATTTATATATTTTATGTTAATATATATTAATTTATATTCGTAAATCTTTTATTATTAGTAATAGAGTCAATATATAGTCATCTTTTTCTTAAAAAATACCCTTCTTGAAACCCCCCTATTTTATCGCATCTACGAGTTCAATTTTAAGTCAAAAAAATACCAATTTTGAGATTTTAATTTGTTAAATTGGATCGCATATTTGGAGCCATCATAATTTATATTATATAATAAATTCAACTTAATATTTTGAAATAATTAGTAGTAAAAATAGTAAAAATAAATCGTCGTTGTTCAGGTGACAACTAGATTATTGGGGGGGATTGGGGGTGGGGGTTAATCTAAAATAATAAGTTCAAAATGACCTATTTTTTTAAAAAAATATTTTATTGCCATATTAGGACTAAGGCTTGAAAATTACCTATTTTGGCCCTAATTTCTTGAGAAAAATGTTGGTACACATTTTTCTATTAAAAAATTATATGGGTTCTAATCCTCTAAATTATAAAAGGGCTACTCTTATCCTCTCCTAGTCACACATTCAGACAATATTTATTCAGTGAATCCCAATCCAAATAAATTCAAAATTTCTATCCCCTAATTTTATAATAATTGGTTTAGTTATAAATCCATTCATGAAATTCTTTAGTTATAATCTTAACGAGGTGGTTCGAAAAGAGGTCAAATTTTTTACTATGCGCTTTTGTTATATTTTATTATTCCAAATCATTTAAATATTATAAAAATATTCCCATATAACAGAAATAGTATATACTATTTGATTATATTTTATTATATTAATTAAATAATATAATTTTTTATCTTCATCCATCAAATGAGATACTAATTCATTATTCAAGTGTATAACAAACTACCACCTCGCAAAACGATTTCATTTATTTTACATCATCACATCTCATGAATTGTTATAATGATGGATTTAAATTATAAATGTCATATTTTTAATATTTTTATTCTTATTGATTCTTGATATCACAAAAACCATTTTAATTTCCATTCTGTAGGGGATTCGATGACGTTGTTCACGTATACAAAATACTACAACTTGGGGAAGCGATTTGATATTTTTCATTTACGCCATACATGTAAGTTAAAAAGAATAATTTTAAATAATATATGTGATATAAATTAATTTATAATAATATAAATTTCGAAATTTTCATTCTTAAAATTTATGATATTTTTTTATTTGTTACAATAAAAAATGATGACGCTATTCGTGCACATATGGACTACTGCCTCCATAAAACGACGCGATTATTTTTTCATAACCACATAAAAATAATGATATATATAAGTATACTTAAATAAATAATATGGTATTAATGATATCATGATCGTTAAATATATATAAAATAATATATAACTTCTTTCCATAAAGACCACTAAAAAATGGAAATCTTACTCATACGTATGTATAACCTACCATCTCCATGATCAGAACAAAGTTCTTTTCTCATTATCATTTTAAATGATTATTTTTAAAATAATAATTGATGAATAAATATAATAATTATTTCAGTAATATTATTCATGATATGTTTAAATAATGACTTCTTTCACCCTGTTCAACACATTGATGTAATTTAGAAAAAAATGAATTGAAAGTCTTCAAAACAAACGACATGGAATTAACCTCTCTAATATTTAAATACTACATTAAAAATAAATAAAATAAATAATTTATTTATACATTATAAAAATAGAAAATGTATTTCAGAAATCAAATAATTTACGTACGATTATTATATGTGAGATAAAATACATTCATGGAATATTTTGACTCGTGGTAGGGGTTCATCTCATCTCGCTTTTACTTTTGTAATACATATGCAATATTAAGAGCTTATTTTTCTTTTATCGTGTATATAATATATATTTGACATTTAATATCATGAAACCTTCCCACATCATGTCAATTTATGATTTTATTTGAATTAATTTATTAAAGGGGATTGGATTGAAAACTAATAAGTGGTATAGAATTTCTAAAACTCAATTTCATTCCATTTGGTTATAAAACATCTTCATTGACACAATTATGATATTATTATGTTTGAATTTATCTATAAATTATTTTATAAT
This sequence comes from Viscum album, assembly GCA_963277665.1. Lineage (NCBI taxonomy): Eukaryota > Viridiplantae > Streptophyta > Magnoliopsida > Santalales > Viscaceae > Viscum > Viscum album. The sequence continues at coordinate 858,948,988 of OY728134.1, read as the reverse complement.
GTATTTAAACTTGTTTATAATGGGATTAATTTTTTTTACACTGAATATTTCCACTGATTATATCTGACTTCAATGATATGATCTTTGTACGGTATAATCATCACAAATTCATTCCTTTGTGACATATGTTTATTATATGATCCTATATTCTTTATGAGTTGTATATAATGACCTTTTATCATGTTATGTCATTGATTCCATTATTTTAACAATATTTAATGTTTTATTTTAAGATATTCGTTCACTATACTTACAAATCATGAGTTACCAATGTGAAAAAAGGCTTTATGTTACAATCTCATTTTTTGGGATTGTTTATGTTCAAGTTTCATTTAGAGAATATAATATTACATAATTTTTTTTAAAAAAATAAATTTTTTATTATACTCTAGTTATAAATGTGAATCACATGTTGAATTTTATATTTCTTCCATTATTAAGTTAAAAATATCAATAATGTTTTCTGTACGTTATACATATCTTGTAATTTTATATAGATTAGTTATCATTCTCTTCCATGTAATTTTGTAGTAAAATATTTTTTAAAAAATAATTTTATAAATATAAATTATTTAAAAAAATCCATTTTAAATGATCTTTAATCTTATTTTAAAATGTTTTTAAAAGGAAAATTATTATCATTTTCCTAATGGGTCACTTTTGACACCATATATCAAAATATATGAAAAAAATGTTTATTTTTACCATTTATGACATGCAAGGATTTTCATGCCATCATTTACTTTTTTTCCAGGATGTATAATTATAATATTAAATTTTTGTTTTCAAATAAAATTATTTTCACAATATTTTTTGAATTTTTAGTTTTTAAAAAATATTTTTAAAATGAAATGGTTATTTTCCTCAAATTTATTTAATAATATTTTAATTGAATTTATATTCATCAACATCGAAAAAACTTATTCTTACTTTTTATCGACATAAATATATCTTACGATAGTACCATCATCATTATTTATATGGATGAATTGAGATCATTTCCAAAATATTGACATTGAACCCATAACGTTTCCATGGGTTAATCACGATTCAAAGAGATTATTATGGAACCCATTTATTTTTAATGGGTTAATCATGATTCAAATAGATTACCATAGAACCAATTTATTTCCCATGGTTTAATCAAGTTGTTAAATTAAAAATGGTTTTTTCTATGATTTTATGATAATATAAATTCTATATGTTCTTTATTAATGATACAATTCTAAGAAATTGTTTATTATGATGGGTGGTTCCATTATAAACTAAGGAAGGGTGGTTCTATTATAAACTATAGTTTATTGGTTATTTCATTAACAAGGAAGGTTGGTTCGAACCAAGGATGGATTGGTCTGTAATATCCCTCCAATTAATCATTTACTCTTGAGATGAAAGCCAACATATTGGTTATTACATTTGTAAGAAGTGATTTAAACATAATGTTTCAATATAATAATACATTATATATTTTCTTAAAATGGTTTTTTAATGTATCATTTGATCAATATTAATATAATATGAATCATCATTATTAATTTTAATCACTCTTGAATTCGATAAAACTATATTCTATGTTTTAATGTTTTATTATTCTAGTATTTAAGGGTTTTAATATTCGTATGTTATACTCATACACATTGATTATGTAATCATACCTTTATGATATTGTTATAATCCATGATGATGTTCAATTGTTAATTATTATATTTACCCTTATTTTTCATTTTATATCACCCTTCTTATATTTTATTTTCCCCAGGGTATAAATATTTTGGTTGAATGAATTATGTATGGAAGGGTTTTATATGGATCATGAGGATGACCTAATGTTGAATATGAAATGATAGGTATAGTGGGTCTTGATTTTCATCTTTATAAACTAGATATTAAGAAATCCATGATGTTTTTAGTTTTCTAAAATTATCTAAAACTCAAAATCTAAAAGGTCCTTCAGAATTTAAGTGATCAAATATTTAACTTTTGATTTTGAAAGGTATGGATAGAAAAAATTGGGTCACCTTCATTGGTATCAAATCTAGAAATGAAATGTTTATGTTTTCTATGTCGAATATGGGAGTGTGGGTTTAGGGTTGCTCTGGACAATTGGGAAAATTTCCCAATGAATAACCCAAAAGGATAAGGGTTTTATTTATAAATATTATGATTATTCCAAACCAGATATCAAGAATTCTAATTAATAATTTGATCATTGTGGAAATATCAAACAGACTAAATAAGAGAAGGATTACATCATATATGAATATGTTTTGCCAAGATGATGAATTAATTAAGATTAAATTTCTTACCTATCATAAATATGGGAAGAAGCACAAGGTAAAAACCCATAAACATATAATTAAATTATATATGTGTGTACAACATGTCCATCATACTCAAATGTGTAATTTAAATAGAGAAGCTACAAAAATATATTGATTTAATTTTAAGAGATTTTGGAATTAAGTGATGAAATATCCAAATATAATTTCCGATGGGGAAAAAGTCACCATCAAAAAATAAAACAAGGAAAAGTCTATATAACGGCCAATAATATTCCAGATTTTTATTTTTCAATCTAGATTTTATAGGGTCCTATGCTATGTATGTTTTCCAAAAATACTTGATAGTGAGTTATAAATAAAAACCCCTACGTATATGATTATCATATAAATAATTTTCATGGTTTTTGGGAAGTTATTACTTAAAAAATATATTTTCTTCCTTTTTTATAATTCTATACGAAATTAGAAATAGTATAAATCTATTTATAAAGAACTTGTAATTTGTTTTCATGTTGATAAAACTATTTCCACATCCAATATAAACCCATGATAATCTAGCAATGTATGGATAATTAGAAGTTCCCTATAAATATTACTTGGATCCTATCAATCAAATTTTTAGGAATAAATTTATTTAATAGGGGATAATTTGACACATAAGGATTTTATAATATTACTTTACTTACTTGAGTCAACTGTGTTTGATATCTTACTCTGCACATAAAACTGAAATGAAATAAAACCACATATTTTTTTATAAAAATATAGATAAAAAAATTTCTATTAAAATATAGATATTGAATTAGAATAGTTTAATATGAGTTACTACTTTATAAAGTATTTATATATAAATGAATGAAGTCCAATTTTAATGTGAATGAAATTCAATTTGCGTAGCTAAAATAACTAAAATGATCATTTTTTACATAGAAATTTATTTTTCTATATATTTTATTTTTATTGGATATAAATTAATATTTCAATTTATTATCATAAAATATATTTGATATAAATAATTGGGGAATTAAAATTTCATTAGTAAATAATATGAAATATAAAAGAGATTAGTTAATATTTTAAAAAGATATTTTCTTTGGAAAATAACATTTTGATATATCTAACATTTTTATTTAAAATTAATATTTAGAATTTAAATTTGAAAAAATAAGCATTATTTTTTGATTTATCAGAGTAATATTTATTTAATATGATTTTTTGTGATTTTTCTAAAATTATTTATTTTTGGTGAATAATGCTACATACCGTTATCCCAAATAATGTTACATTAATGAAATTATTTGAATATTTGTATGAATTTTGAATTTATTAATTTTTTATATAACCAAATATATATTTAATATGTGATTTTATAATTTAGAAAATTTTGGTTTTAATTTACAATCACATATGTGATATTTTTAAACATTAGTAATATTTCCTCCAAAATATTTTTTATTATATTCTATATTTTTATTTTAAAATTAATTTTTATCATTCTTATAAACTGAAAAAATGAAATTAATTTCAAATTTGGAATCATTAGGAGAAAATCATAAAATATTTACCATTTTTTGTGTACAAAGGATAAATTTCCAAGATAAATACAAATTATTGAGGTTTAATCCAAAATGAAAAATTGAATAACATAAGAGGTAAGAGGCCCAAACTGTTAAAAATAATTTTACAAAAATTGTTGATGTGTGTATTAACCTTATATTTTATACTATAAAGTATTTCTAAATTTTTTATACACTTTCATTGAGAATGGCTTCCGGTTATTGAAACTTCTTGGTTATTTATTGAAATTCATTCCCATTTTACTTATAAAAGAGACAATTCTCTCTTCACTACCCTCACTCCCAAACCACATATTTTAAGCCTAAATCTACCTAAACATCTACATAAGACTCCTATATACCTAAATGTGGTTCAGTTATTCTCATTGTGTTATACCTCAATGGTTTAACCCCCCTTCACAAAGGAGACAATCAAAGTAGTAAGGTATAGAATTATAACCCCTCGACCCACTTCTTTATTTATTTTTATGAATTTATTACTACTAAAATTTAATTTATACATGTTAAAACTATAATACAAGAATCATTATTATTATTTTATGTTATTAAAATGGGTATATAATAATTAACATCTCTCCCTTATTCTATTAACAAAAACAAATATGTGAGTTGTATATTCAATGGACTACCGTGTCAATGATATAACATGTCTCATTTTCCCAAAAACATATAGAAGGATGATCTAAATATTGAATTTAAAACATAATTATAATATAAATAACATATTTTATATTCTTAAATGGAAAACAATTTCTTACATTTCTTCCTTTTATAGAAAAAATCATTATCCATGCACGCGTGTGGACTACCGCCTACATGGAATGAAGGATTTAAATTTTTATTTTCAAACATTACATTTATGGATAGTCCTAGGAATGATTTTAATTAATAAATATTATTTTTATTTTTTTATTAAGGTTCTATTATGATAAATTGTATTTCCTATTAATGATATTATTATGAAATTATCATCGCAAATTTAACCATTTCAAACATTAGTACTAAGTGGAAAATATTCTTATACATACTATAAATTAATTTCAAATCCATTAATTATTCTTATGAACAATTAACATTGTTTAATATAACCCCAATAAACATTTAATAAGATCATTTTTCTTCTATTTTAATGATATGACAACTAACCTAACACATAATCATCTATGAATATTGGTACATTTAGGTTTTTGTCTGTTTAACCACCTACTTGAACAATGATATGAATTTATATCATGGATTACTATATAAACCTAATTAATGGTATAATGTTATATAAACTTATAAATTATTATTGTTTTCATGTATTTTTAACATTATTATTAAACTCATTAATTATGAACAAACATTTTATCCATTAAAAATCATTGAAATAAGATCATCATCAGTTTTATATTCATAGTCTCTAATAAAAAATACCATATAATGAAATTATATATTTATAAATATCATTAAAAACCTATTAATTGAACATTGATTATCTTTTATTAATGAAAATTTTATCAATATTGAATACCAACACTGTTTTTACAAAAGTAGTTCAAAACAAACAAGATTACTTACACCCGATGTTGAAAATAGATAAATAATAACATATATGTATGTATATAGTGTTTAATAATGTAGAGAATAAATATGTATTGTTATTAATTGGGTTCTTGGGTGTGTATTTGATGAAATTAATTTAATTATTTCTAAAATTTAATTCAATTAAAGAATGTATCTAGACCGAGGTGAGGCTTTTCATCTTAAATAAATATCTTTGAGATATATTTGGTATCATGCGCATAATTTTAGTTATGTGGTGTATATAATTACTATTTGCGGTATAATATTGTTAATTATATTTTAGTCATGTCATTTTATGTTAAATTATAACCCCTATCTTTTACGGGGTTCTGATTAAAATGTCACTCAAGCAACAAGGGATATTTGTCTCAAACTCTTATTCCTAGAGAAATATTTATATTATGCACCTTGAATTACATTTAATGGTGTATAAACATCCCTTAAAAGTGTATTTTTTATATATATATTTTATCTTTGGGGGAAATATTATTCTAAATTTGATTCTTTTCAAATAATGCATTTTACTCAACTGTTACCCCAATTGTATATGTTTTGGTAACCCATTTTTAATTAATTGAGTTATGATCATCCTATTACCCTTAAAGGCTAGGAAAATTATAACAATTTATTATATTATATGTTTTTTTTTCTAAAAATAAAAAATTCTATAATATGTTTCACATTTCTAAAATATTTCTTATTTCAAGGAGTATGTTTCTCGGAAGGAATATTTGATAACTCTAGTCTCATTTTCTTCTATAATATTTTTTGTTATGAACTTATTTATTCCATGATTTTTGTCTTCCACTATGTCATTTTATTCAATGGTTATTCTTAAACCTATAAGGGTAAAAATATATTTTCATATAGTATAATGTTTTACTCATTTTATAAAGCATGTTTTGAATAATGGTGTATTGAAATTAATAAAAATGTGTTATCATTTTACTTTTATATTTTTGTACTTTACTCCTAATTTATCCAATTTAAACACAATTTATTTTCAAAGAACAATTATTTAAGATACATTTTAAAAAATTAATACTTTTAAAATATTTTTCACATCAAATTTTATGACAATTCATCAAAAAGGAACCATAACATCATGTTATACATCAATGATATATTTTTTAAAATATTTGTTATGTTTTAAATTCCATTTCTATTATCATTTTAAATATTGTTTACCTAATATATTTTATGTTTTAATATTTATACTCTAATATATATTCATATTTTGGGGAATGTAATCACTAGACCAAACAATCCAATTCGTTATACCTTCTTTGGTTGTATCATTCAAGCATTATTTTTCAAGTATATTTTTCATAATTGAAAATATATTTATTTTTTTCTTATTAAATTGGGTATATATTATTTTTAAACCATAGAATTTATTTCTCCAAATGGATTATGACTATGATATTTCAATATTAAATTTAATATATAATCATTTCTCTATTTTGTTTGAAGACAAATTTTTTTTTAAATTTATATCAGATTCTGTTAACCAATGAATAATGTTATTATATTGACATGGAGAATATTATTGGAATTTTTCATGTTTTTTTATTATAATATGGTTGATTTATGGAATGTTGACTATATATTATGTGATCGTAAATCTTTTTTCTTTTTATTGCTCTTGATCATGTTATCCCTTTTATTAACATGGGGAAAATTAATGCATTATTAATTATTATTTAATACTAATTCGAATTTATTACTATTAACATTCTATATTTTTAATATATAGATATTCATGTTTTTATTCATTCATAAGTTCCACTGAGAATGGTATGAATTATCTTTTTTTGTCTTATGGTGAATGTATTGTACTTTAAACTAGTTATGGGTGGGGTCTAGATTTATATAGCACCTTGATGCATCAATATGTATCATGATATAAAATAGTTTAGGATTTGGTGTATATCTCCCCAAATATTAATATCATGTCTTGAACAAGGAATTGAAAAAAGTCATGTTTTTTACGATGAATTTAATAAGTATGAGATAAATAATTATTATTATCCAATGTCTTCATTTATTATCATGGATAAAACATGATATTTGTTTATTTTATTATGGTATTATTCATATTATTTACATATTCTATATTATGTACTATATGACTATATTTTTGATTGTTTCAATTGTATATTTCCCTTAATACACATTTGTGATCACCTTCTTCTTTTGTTATTATTCCCTAGGTTAGGAAGTAAAGTAGTAAACATGATATGTTTAGAGATATATAATTTATAGAACTAATTAGATTATCATATAGTTTTAAAATTTCCTAATTAATATAATGAACATGGGCTTTATAATTATAGATTTCATCTGAATTATATAAATATCTTAACCAAAAATTTATCAGGGATTTATATAATTAATTTTTTTTAATGTTAAGTAGTTATGGGATAGTGTTTTATGGGTATATCTCATTGATATCAGATATAGCATGTAAAGTATTTTTTATTTAAACCAAATTTGGGTGTTTAGGTCAAAAATCTCATAGAGATAGTTATTTAGGTTTGATATTCAAGCTACCACTATCTATGGAATTAAAATTAGTGGTCCAATTAATATTAATATGAAGTAACATGATAAAATTATTTTAAATGTTGTTGATAAGGCACATATTTATTTTTATATAGTACTTTTAAATTATATGTATTTAAATATTATTAGTTAAAAATATTTTATTTATTTATTTTATAAAATTTATAGCATTTATTAAGGGGAAATAAGATGAAAGAAGAAAACATTATCGTCTTATGAAATAAATTTCACGACTCAAAAATTAGTTCTAATGAAATTATGTTGGAGTTATTGAAAATAGTCACTATTGTGGATGAAACATTAAGTAGACTTGGATTGAAAATTGGGTATATTTATTTTGAAAATAATTTTTTCTAGTGGATAAATACTTTTACAATTCTATGGTTTTGAAAATAAAAGTAATAGAATTTATTCAAATGTATCTTAATTATTTGCATTGGTCATTCTATTTCCAATTAGATGGTTGTTAAATTAGAAGGAAAGATACATTAATAAATCAAGGAGTTGGTTTTTAATGATCTAGATAAAATAAATATAATTAACAACACGAATGAATCAAACATTTTTGATGATTTTATTTGAATATTTTTAGGCAGGATGAATAGCGGCAAAGAAAAATTAAAAGGTAAATTAACTTTTAATAATTTTAAGTATGATTAATTTGGATATTTTATAACTAATTTTCCAAGAATAAATTAAGAAGAAGGAGTTGAGAATGATTCCTTAAGGGGAATATGAGATAGATATTTCTAAAATTAGAATAAATCTGTTCTCACAAACCCAAATGAAAAAAAATAATAACTTCTAAGAGGGAACATTGTTTTTAGGAAAGATGCATATGTTGAATATTTTCATAAATAATAGGATACAAAATTTTAATCTAATGGGAAATAATTTATGCTAGTTGTAATTGATGATATAATAAAACAATAAGAGATGTTAATAGCTTTAAGGGTGAACTTGAATTTCCACTAGAGGAACTAGTTTCAAAAAATAATAAAATTAAAAATATTTAATATTTTTTGAAGGAATATTATAGTTATATAGATGTTGTTTATGCTGAAATTAAAATAATAGATTAGGAGGTAGATGAAAATATACCAATCAAGAAAATATAGAAGGTATGGTTGATTTCTAGCTAAAAGTGGTTGAGAAAGATAATATTATTTAATATATTTCTACATATATTAAATAAAATTTTATGAAGATTGATTCATTTGAAAGTGGTGTCGTTATTGTCAAATAATTATAAATATATATAAAATTATTTTAAAATAAAGAAATAGTTTATAGATACAACTACTAAAATTGAAATAAAATTCTAGGTTGGTTTTAAAACAATTAATAAATTGTTTGAGAATTAAAATTATAATTTTTAAAATATTTATTATAGTTACATAGAATAATATATTAAATTTGTAGTTATGAAATCTAAACATGAAAAGTTATAGAAAATGAAATGAATAACCTAGAAGAAAATTTCCATAATCAAAATTTCAATATATCTAAAAATATTAAAAGATATTATTATTGTTTTAAAATAAGGGATAAATATATTTTTTTCAATAATTAAGTTCCAATTTTGAGGATATTTTGTTCACACATTGAAATATTTCAATGAACCCAGACGTTATTTATGAGGTGAAGTTATGGGATGTAGGAAAAAGAGGATGGATGTCTATATTTTTTTTTCATAGAAATAATATGTTTATAGGATATTGTTTTAATATCTCTAACATTTTCTATATGTTATTTAATAGTAGGAAGAATGGTGTTATTATTAAATATGTCTATACTCTAAAAAATAGATGAAAATGAACATATGGAAACTATTCCTTAAAATAATGGATGATGGTGATGATTATGAAAATCATAAGAAAAAGATAGTAGTGATGGAAAACTGTAAAATTTTCATATTGTTTATTGGATTTAAAATAAAAAGAAATTGAATCAAATCATAGTAGAGGTATTATTAAATGTATCTAAATGTAATAATACATAGATACTAGATATAAGAGATTATATTTTTTGAATTGAAATATAAGGTTACTAAAAAATGCGATGAATCATGTAAATGAGATTGTAATTTTTAGAAATGATGTACTTATGAAAATAAAATGCAATGAAAGAACTTAAATTGTGGGAAATGTAATGACCCTAACTCTAGTAACCATTTTCCACTACCTATTTTATTACAATATATTAGATGCAATGGGACAATTCCTAAATAATTTTTCACTTTACTATTTTTATATAAATAGATACATACATGATATCTACTTTACATATGGAATATAAAATAAAACCAAAATAAATAAATCGATCAGCATCCTTGAGAGTCATTCAAAGGATTCATCTTCATAACCATGGGAAGGAGAGAAAATAAGGGCGAACTAAAATTCTCAGTACGGTTTACATATAGTGGAAGTTATTATAAATCAATAGAGAATAATTGATATGGAAAGGTAAATAACTAATCAAATATTTCATTTAATAAATAAATTTACATTTATAATTGGATAAGGAATTATTAACCTATAAAGAAAAATAACTGAAAACACATTCCATTTAACCATTAAAATAAGAGTTAAATGCATGTAGAGATTATAATAACTAAATTATCAATGAAAAAATTAATTATTACTGGAATTTCTATTCTCAAGCTTCATTATACCTCTACTATCTTGTATTTTCTCAAGATAGTTTAAAACTATTATCTAAAAACCCATTTGATTTGGAAAACTAATTTGTCTCATAAGACCTCTTGATATATCAAGTAGATATCTATAATTTGGGCCCATCTATAACTGCTTGTCCAAAGAATTTCAAACATTTTGATTAATCAATATAATTTATCAATAACATTCCTTTTCAAAAAAATATCCTCGTTGATTAATGGAAACTATTTTCTCCATATTTCCCCAGTTAATCAAATAAGTTTCAATGTAAATACCGTATGTAAGAATAGTATATGATTTTGGAAATATTTATATCCATGATACAAACAATTTTTATAAACTTGAATTGAATATCAATCCTCATGAAAAATATTTATCCAATATAAATACATCAATGGGGTAGTATATACACCACACAAAAGTGAATTGGTTTATCTTAATAAAAATACCTCAATGAAATGGAAATTAAGATGAAATCCCATAAAATGATTACAAAATTGATGTGAAAATTAATTAATGAATATATTGGTTTTATTAAATTTATATCCATGTATAAAAATTGTAAATAAAATATAATATAATAAAGAGTCATTATATACATAATATTATAATATCAGAGGCAAATGAATAAGTACAATAATCCAATAAAAAGAAATTGAATTATAAAACTCTTTTCTAATTGGTAAATTTTAGGTAAATAATGCTTGGATTAAATAATTAAAATTAAAACATAAAATAACATGAAGGATTAATAAATCATGATATTACATATTAAAGGGGTATTATATATATCTTATAAAATAAATTAGGTTCATAACATTACTATATGCATCAATGGGAAAAAATGATATGGAGTCCCATTCCTCCCAGTTTCCTTTAGCTAAAAATGATTTAATATATTTTATAATATTTTTAATTATTATATTATGTTATTACATATTGATACTCATATTTATAATGTCATATATGTTTCTTTGATAAAATTTTAGCATTTTTTTGTTAACAATGTTTCATTATTTTCATTATTTCTTGTGTTAATTTCCTAGGTTTGTCATGCATGTTTTGCACTAAAGGTACCAGTTATTGTATATTAGATATAATTAAATCATATTAAAAATGATAATAATGTTATAAATATCATATTTAGTCAATAGATACATTATTATAACCACTCTTAAAAGTTGTATATTGAAACTGAATCTAATCACTTCATTTAGACGGTAGACCGTACGTACCCACGAGGAACGATATCATTCTCTTAATGAGAGAAGGGGTTTGTAAGTTGGTGATATACTAAATTAAAAAAAAATATAATCTAATAAATATCACACATATTTATATATTTATCCTTATCACAATCCATGTAAATCATTAGTGAAAAATGATTCACATAACTTTGTGAGGTGGTAGTCCGCTCTATAAACTTACGACATTATTTTATTTAAAATGATATGGAATGTAAGAATTTATTAATGATATTATAATTCAATTAGAATATTATTATGATAAATATTTTATTTATACATTAATTACATCATTATATCAAATAATGAGTGGTGTTTATGGAATACGAGTTCCATTGGTTCATGAGGCGGTAATTCCTCGTACACATGCTCGATGATTTTATCTACCATTTGATAGAAGAGGAGATGTATAGATATTATAAAATTAGAACTATTAAATCTCATTATATGGTACATACTTGTGTTATTATATAATAATTGGTAATATATAATTTAATGTGATAAAAATATGAAAGAAAATAAAAAAGATTTGATAAGACAATTCCCTTATCTAATAGAAATCACATTTTGATCTTCTCTTAAGGGCCCTTGGCATGTTATTTGAGAGGACCAATAGAAATATAACATTTATAATGATGTTTTGAATAAATATTAGAAGTTTTGGTGGACCCAAAGGGCCTTGGCAGGTTGGAATAAGTTAGGGGAGGGAGTGTCGTTTTATAAGTGGGAAAGATGACCTTCTTCAAAATTACTTGGGAATTTTCCAATGGAATAAAAAATGATAAATTTATTCAAATGAAAAAGCATAAAAATTAACATTGGATCTAATTTTGGATAGGATAATGTAAAAATAGGATTATATAATAATATTTGGACCAATTTTTATGTTATTTTAACCTATATCTTATTAGTTTAACCCCTAGTAACCCCATTTTACCTAAACCATTGTAATTAATCTTTTCTATTTTAAATTTTACTTTTGGTAGAAAATAAAGGTGAATTTCTTATATAATTTAAATTAATTTGATTCAAAATATTGAATACAATTTTCCAAATTCAATTCTAATAATTGGCAGAATTTAATATATAATTATACCTTCTGATGCGACGAAAAAGATGGTTTTGAAATAGAAAATTCTCATAAGTATATAATTTTTTAGTATAAAAATTAAATATAAATTAAATATTAAATAAATAAATTTTATTTTTTATAATTCTATTTAAGTAATTTTAATTAAAAACCAATTTATAATGTAATTTAATTTTGTAAATAATTTAAACGAAAAGATAGTTTTCAATAAAAGGCAGTATTCCTCACTATTTAGAAAAAAAGATACTTTTCAAAAACTACCAAAAATTAACCCTAAGATAATTTTGATATGATGATTTAAAAAACAAAGTACATTTTTTCAAGTACATTTTACAAAAATTTTATAAATTAGTTTTATCATATGTTCAAAAGAAGCGACAAAACTATATTCTTCAAAAAAATATTCAACTTCAAAAAACATTTATTTAGCATCAAAATGAGTATCATTTTTATATCTATAAAATACATTACCAATTAATTTGTGTAAAATATATATATTTTTATAATTTATTTATTCCTATTCACACTATCTAATTTAATGTCTATTTTATAATGTATATGTTTAAATAATATTTTAGTAGAGTATATTATTTTATTAAAACCTGGTGTTTATTGCATCTCATTCTATCATAGGGGTTTAATTTATTTAAAAAGAAATTTAAAGGTAATGTCTCGGGGTATTCGTTTACTACATCTCATAAATACGCATCCCTTAGAATCTCATGGATATTACCTTCTAAATATAAGAGGGTAGTTCTACTTCATAACATCCTTTGGATCCCACATTACTTCCCTAATTTTACAATTTCTCCTAATTAACATTACAAGAAAAGTCATCTAGTTTCTTAATACTATATATCTTGTATCAATAATAATGATGGTTTATTCATAGTAAGATACATCAAGTTCTAATTTTTTTATCCAATGTGGGAACATGTTTTGGGTCTAAAATTTACTTCTTTAACTGTGATATATGGAACACATCGGGTACTTTTGAGAGACTAGGTAGTATTGAAAAACAGTAAGAAATAACACTAATTATTTCAATAACTTCAAAGGTTCCAATGTACCTGGGTATTAATTTATCTTTCTTACCAAACCATATAACTCTCTTGAATGGAGATACTTTCCAGAATATATGATCTTCCACTAGGAATTCCAAATCCTTCCATTGATTAATATCATAACTCATTTTCCTACTTTGAGCTACATTAATATGAACATGAATGAAATTTATCTTTATTTTTATCTTGTCAAAAATAACTAGTCCTATATGTTTCTATTCACCAACTTCATCCCAACAAGTAGGTGTACGACATCTCTATCCATATTATTGTTTATACGATTCCATTTGAATATTTTAATGGAAAATATCATTATATGAAAACTCTACCAAAGGTAAATACTAATCCCACATACCCTTAAAGCCAAGGGAGTATGACCTAAGCATGTATTACATTTTCTGAATAGTTCTTTATGAATTTCTATATGTGTGAGGATGGTAGGTAGTTCTTAAATAAAGCACAGTATCAAGAGACAAGTGAAGAAAATTCCATAATTTTGATGAACAATGGAGATCAAGACCAGAAATGATCAAATTAGGTGACTGTAATTTCTTATAAAGTCATTAAAATAGAGTCCTGTGAATATATAAAGAGGTATTTGTTCTCTTATAGTGAGAAAATGTGTAGATTTTGTTAGCCAATCAATGATAGCCCATATTTCATAATTCTTTCTAGGTGTCATTGGTAGTATCTTGAAAAATTCCATAGTAATATCTTCGCATTTTAACATCAGAATAGGAATAGGTTTCATGAAAATTCTAGGATTTTGTATCATAGGTTTCACTTTTTTTAAAATACATCTAGACACATAATTATCAATTTTCTGATTCATATTATCCCAAAAAAATGCTCCCTCAAATCTCTATCATCTTTGTGCTGCGAGTGTGTGTTGAGATGGTCAAGCCATGATAATCATCAAAAAATTATATTTTTATCTCATATATACATGTAAAACGTAATATATTTCCAAATTTTAAGATATAGTCTTCACAAAGGATGTCTTCTAATTTCCCATAATTCACAACTTTAATTTTCTTTTGAATGTTCTGATCATTAGATTAAGAAAATTTTATCATTTCTTATAAATATGGTTTCATGATAATTTGTAAAAGGATATATGTATATACTACAATAATAATTACCATATACATAGTTACTCGACCAATGAACTAATTATCTCTATCTTTCCTCATTTGGGTTAGAACTCATTGATCTTTCCTACTCAATGCTTCGACTATGTTATTTTCTTTTCTTGGGTGGATGTGTATTCAAAAATTATAATCTTGTAGTATATTGAGCCCTTAATGTTTTTTTTATGTTGTGGTAATTTTATGAAAATATTTTTTTTAGGATTTTATGATCTTTGTATATCTCTCATAATTTACAATAGAGATAATTTCTCAATATCTACAAAGAAGATATTACAGTTGCTAACTCAGGATCACGGTATGTATAATTATTTTCATGAGTATCCAATTTTATTCATGTATATAAAGTAAAACTATCATTTTCTATTTGAACATAACCAAGTACATTCCATAATGCATCATTATATATCACAAAACCATCATTTCCAGATAGTTGAGTCAAAATTGGACCATTTACTGATGTCCACTTAAGAACATCAAAATATTATTAAAATTCATTTATAAAAATGATCATAACCCATTTACACGTAAGTTTGGTTAATGAGTTATCCAATTAAGGAAAATTCAGAATGAATTTTTAATAGTAACCTTCCAAACCAATAAAACTACATACCTCAATTAAGATCCTTAGTGTAGACTATTATATGATTAGTTTTTTCTTCACACTATCAACCCAGAGCACATACTTTGAGACAATATGGATAAGAAAAGAAACTTCTTGAATCCATAAATATCACTTACCTAGTTTTCTATAAAATTATTTCCATATAAGAGTCTCAAGAATATTCCTGAAGTGATTTTCATAGTTTTCATAGATTTTATAATACACCAAGATAACATCAATTATTACTACAAAAAAATCGTCTATATATTCCATGAAGAATTTGTTCATAAGATACATCAATACAAAGCAATAATTATTCAATCCAAATGATATTATGGTAAAATCATAATATCCATAACTCGTTCGAAAATATATATTCATAATGGCTTCCTTCTTTACTCACAATTGATGATACCTGGAATAAAGGTGAATCTTTGAAAAATATTTGGATCCATGATGTTCATCAAGTAATTCATCAATTCATGGAAGAGGATACTTGTTCTTTTTAATAATATAATTTATTTCCTTATAATAAAGGCATAATCTCATGGATCCAAATTTCTTATTAACCATGATAATAGGTAATTCCCATGGAGACACATTAGGGAAAATAAATCCCTTATCCAACAACTCATCTAGTTATTTATTCAACATTAATAATTATACTGTGGAAATTTTATAGGGAGTATTTTATGTTAGTCTTGTATCATGGATTAAATTAATTCAAAAATAAACTTCACTCTTTAGAGGAAGTTGAGGATATTCATTATTGAGTAAATAAATTTATTTTTGTATAATAATTACATACTAAATTTTAATATTGACTTTTAAATCCATATATTGTGTCTAGTATTATTCCCCATGAATTTAATTTAGTATAACTACTTAGAGTGGAACTAGACATGTCTCAAATGAATATTCATCTACTCTATTGATAATTAATTATATATCATCATCATGAATCTTAATTTTAATATACTTGAAATAATTGTTTGCGACATATTTTGAAATCTAACCTATTCTAAGGATTATGCTGAAGTCAACAATAGGTATGATAACAAGGTCCATAAAAATCTTGTTTATGTTTCATAATGGGGACTAATTGACACATCCTTTTTATAGTGAGACTTCTTCTTCGAGTTTTTGATAAAAAACAACTTCTTAAGGTTATAGGGAATTATCTAATTTTATTGAAAAACGTATAAGATATAAAATAATATGTGGATACAAAATCAAAAGAAGAACTCCCTAAATTTGAATCTAGGATTAATTTACTTACCACCACATCATTGGGTGCTTCTACCTAAGCTATAGTGATCACATATGCTTGACCATCTCCCCTTTTCCAGTTATGTGGTAGATTCTGTTGATTCTTGAGGAATTATTTTTCATATTTCCCCATTCACTAATGTTCAAAATATAAATATAAGTGTTTTATTTATTCTCTTTACATTATATTTCATAATACCCTTATATTCACAATTATGAAAAACTCCCATTCCCTTCAAGAATATCCCCAGATGATTCTTTCCAAAACTCTTAGAATGTGGAAATTGATTCGTTACCTTATTCTTCTTTAACACATTACATTTTTCTTGGTTATCATTTGACCTCTTATTTTGTTGATTTCTATTAGTCTAGTAGGATCATTAGAATAAATTCTATAGTTTTATGGTACATAAAACTATTTTATCATATGAATTTTTTTAAGAGCCATGATCCCTTTAGATACACCCTAAAAGAAATGGTAAATATTACACTCCATGTAGTGTATGCAATATATATCATACCCTGATAACATTTTAATGGTTTCCTTATACTCAACAATACATTATTCTACCTTTTAATTTAATCTATAGGCCTTTTTATTAATTTTATTCTATTTCTCACATGGTAAATATTTTTTGAAGAATGTATCATTAAATATTTCCATTCCATGAGTTCTATTTCGTATTCCTACCAATTAATATGGATTAATGACCACCATTGATCAAAATCACACAAGAGACAATAAAATACAAGGGTAACATTTTAATTTTCATCCCATACGATGTCCGTAAATATATTCACAATATAATTAATCCATTACTCACCTACCAATGGATTAGTAGTCCGACAAAATTATAAAGGAAACTATCACATAAAGAAGTCCAACATAAGAGAATCAAGTTGTGTAATAACTGGTTTCTCTACTTAGAAAAGGTTATTTTTCTTTACCTGTTTAAGATTCTATAGTATAGCAATGATCTTTTTAGTTCTAACACCACTTGTATTGCATTTCTCTAAATGTAAATCTCTACATTATCCAGGAGTATTGATACAATTCTTCTATATAGGTTCCATTTCCAATCAATGGAATACACTAGATTAGATCATAAAATTATGAATTTTAATTCATAGTTTATAATTATTTATATTATGTACCACATAAAAATTTATTTTAAAATTTATTCATTATTAATATCAAAAATATAGACATGGTTTCATTGGAGATATTCTTATATTCAAATCCTTCATAATGGTTTATAAAAAAAATTTAAATTGTATTAAGAATATCCCCACGGAGTATCAAACTTGGTGAGTTGTTAGGTCTATTTTGTGCACTAGTTGATTATTAGGTCAATCCCAATGAACCCTATTTGATGTCATTACCCCTAGGTACTACTATTATATAACTATTCTCACTTTTAGTATCCATAAATGGATATATTACTAAGAAAAAACACATAATCCCATCTTTACGAAAAAAATTGGATGTTCTTCTATACTTATAATCAATGTTTATAATAGGGTTATATTCCCCCATCTATAATGTAGTTCCCAATGTTTATGCTAAATTTCATTTGATACCATCTGGAATGACCCTGACTCTAAAAAACCTGAGGTGATCCCTACTTTACTACATTTTAATTGATATAAGGGTGGACATTACTAAAACTTATCTTTTTAGCAATTTTATAGAATTAGATTCATACATGATACCCATTTTATATTGGGACTATAAAATGAAATATAAAAAAAAGTAAATTATTATCATCCTAGACACTCATTAAATGGATTCAATTCATAGACTGGGTAAATGATACAACATAAATTTGAGATAAAATTCTTAGTAAGGATTACATATAGTGGATGTTATCATAAATCAATAGAGAATTATAACTATGGATCGATAAATAACAGATCACACAAGACGTTTCCAAAATATATTAACTATGATAATTATAAAAATAATAATCAATATAGAAGGTTAAATAACTAAAAACATGTTCCATTTAATCAATAAATTTAGAATGAAATGTATCCAGAGATAATATCATATAAAAAATTTCATGGATAATATTAATAAATGAATTATCAATGAAGAAAATTTTGAATTATTAATCATTATGACATCTGTAATAATAATAATTTTATTATAAATTCAATTCACAAGATAGTTAAAAACTAAAAGGAAAAAACTCATCTGCCTTGGGTAAATAACAAAAATTTGTCAATATTTTCCTAGTTAATCTAATAATTATCAAATTAAAAATCATATGTAAGAATTATATGCAGTTTAGAAAATATTTATATCCATGATACAATAAATATAGAAAATATTGAATTGAAACAATAACCATAATAAATAGATCTGTATTAATGTTAAATTGATAAGGATTTATAATATAGACCACTTAGTAGTGAATAGGTACAAAAGAAAAAATTGTCTTAATCAAATGGAAAACGAGATGAAATCCTATACAATGATCATAACCTTGATGAGAGAATTAATCAATGTATATATTATTTGTATAAAATGTAATTACACATAAAACAATAGAAAATATAAATTAAAATAATCAAAATAAATTATAAATAATGATTTATAATATAAAAGGATAATAAAGAAGCAATATACCATAATTAAAAGAAATTGAGTTATAAAATTCTTTACCACTTAGTAAATTTAATGCCAAATCAAATTGGATAAAATAAATTGAACTAAAACATAAAATACCATTAATTATTAATTAATCGTGATATTAAACAAGTTTTAACCCCATGTATAATATTATTATTCATGTTATTAATTTATAATATGACCATAATTATATTTATAATATCATATATGATTCTCTTATAAAATTTTTCAATCTATTATTAAATAATATTTCATTATTTTTATTATTTCGGTTGATAATTTCCTTATTTTATCATACATGTCTTGTAATGAAGGTTCTGGGTAATAATCATAAGATATTATTAAATCATATTAATAAGGATAATAATTTTATAAATATAATATTTAATTTTTATATACATTATTATAACCACTTTTAAATTTTGATTCGGGAAAATGAATCACATCACTTCGTGGAGAGGATATGCCATACATACCCACGACCGACAATTTCATACACTTAATCGGTGAAAGGGTAAGGAAGTGTGTGATATACTAAATTTAGAGAATATATATAATATCATATATATCACATATATTCATTAAATTCTTACTTAATACATTCCTTGTAAATATTTAGTTAAAAATTATTCCCATTGGTTCGCGAGATGACAATCCACATGCATGAGCGACATTGTTGTATTTTAAAGTACATGGAAAGTAATAAATTAAAATGTGATATTATATCTACAAAATCTTATTTATATCATATATATTAAATATAAACATTGACTACATCATTATATGGAACTCTGGGTGGTGTTGATGGAAGATGAGTTACATTGATTTGTGAGGTGATAGTTCACCGTACACACAATCGACGATTTAATTTCCCTTTGAATGAAGATGATATGGAAAACTATTATTCATGAAAGATAATAAAATATTAGTATATGAGATATATTTGTTTTTTAAAATTTTAATTTTTAAGGAATAATTGCATATGCAAATATAATAAATAAAATGAAATATCTTTGTTAAGACAATTAAGTTCTCTAAGGGAAACCTCCTTTGGATCTCCTTTTAAGAACCATTGGGATGTTATTTTTGGAAAAACATTTATAAAATATTTATAAGGATTATGTAAAGATAAAATTTTAGTGTTTATTCACCAAAAAGTGTATTGGGTGGTTTGAATAAGTGATGGGAGGGAGTGCCCATTTATAAGTGGGGAAATGGGACATTCTTTGAAATTAGTTGGAAATTTTTCAAAAGAATAAAAAATGATAAATTAATTCACAAATAAAAAGATTAAAAAAACCTAAGGTTAAAATTTGGGATAATATAAGGTGTAAATATTTCAATAAAATTATATTTTGACAAATTGGAAGGTCATTTTAACCCTTATCATTAAGTTTAAGCCCCAGTAAAAAAGTTTTTTACATTAGCAATGATAATTAATGTTTACCATTTTAACTATTAATTTTTAAAAAAAATTAAGAAAAAATTATTATATATTATATATTATTCTCATTCCAAAAATGTAATAAATAATCCAAAATTCAACTGATAGAACTGGAAGAATTTAAATTATAATTATATCTGCAGAAGTGTGGAAAAAGTAGGTTCTAAAAGAGAAAATTCTCAAAAGTCGAGAAGGTTTTAATAACAAACATCAATATGAAATTTATTATAGTGACATAAATTTTATTTATTATGATATAAGTGAACTAATTTTACTTTAAAATCTATGGAAAATATAATTTATCTTTTTTAAATATTTTAAACGAAAATCCAGTTTTGAATATAAAACAATATTTTTCACTATTCATTGAAAAATAAATATTTTCAAAAAATACAAATCATTTACCCTAAAATAATTTCAAAATGGGGATTTAAAAATGATTTTAATTTTTGAAATTAAATTTCAAAAATTCTAAAAAATTAATTTTATAGTACGCACAAAAGAAGCGACGAAACCATTTTTTTGAAAAAACTGTTATTTAAACTCATTAGATTTACATTAAAATTACTCTTATTTAAATTTATGAACCAAAGATATCAAATTATTGTGTGAAATATATATACATATATATTTAATAATTTACCCTTTCCTGTTCATACCATCCAATTTAATGTCTATGTTATAATGGTCATGTTTAAATAATAGTTTAATAGAGTATATTGTTTCATTTAAACCTGATGATTCATACATCACAAGCTATAAAAGATATTTAAATTATTAGTATTACATAATATTTAATGTCTCATTGTGTCATATAAAATTATTTGGATAATGTTCTAGTGTTATGGAAGAATACATAATTTTTTAAGTTTGAGAAAACTTTGTTCCTCAATCTTGGAAGTAGTGTTAAAAAATAATGGTTTATCTATTAATATAAACAATATAATATATTTAATACATGGAAGGTAAACTAATGGATATATTTTATCATGTTAAAATAAAATAATAAATTTATTTATTAATTTTTTGTGATGGAAAAATTTTATCGAATAGGATGTTGGTTAATATTTACTTAGTAAATATCAATAAAATTTCATTACAAAAAACCAGATTCTGATATATTGGATTTAAGATCCTAAGTAGAGAAGAACTGTGATTCATTCATGTAGGGGATGATTTTGATAAATTCACCCAATTAAAGAATTTGAAATATGAAAGATTTAGTAGACATATATGTGTCTAATTCTATGGCATAAAATAAAAATATATTAAAATAAATCATATTATATTTATTGGTGATTATAAAAGAATGAACGATATTTTCTATTTATTTAAGGTGATAATAAATTGGAATTATTAATGAATAGATGTGTTTGGATTAAAATCATTTTAGAAAGAAAATAAAAAATCTTATATTAGGAAAACGGCATTCAATTCAATTTTATTTAAGTTCAAAATAATCTTAAGGAACATTGTTAAAGACATGATTTTAATTTTTTGGGGCCTCAGTATATAAATATATTTGTAGAAATGATAAATATAAAAGTAAATTTTATGGGAAATAATTCACATATTTGGAGTCAGTTATCAAGAAATTACTAATAATAATATAAAAAATCTTCTATTCATAATTAAAATAAACTACTACTCTAACATGGAATCGGGGAAACAAAATATATTATTATATATGTGAATAATCCAAATATAAAATACTTGGGAGTGTTTAGAAATAACTGAATTATTAATAATAAAGAATGTAATAATGGGAATTTTGGAAAAACTATAGAAGTGATATTTTTTTCTATTCTATAATGAATATTGATTATAAACATTTCAATAATTTTAATCATAAAATAATTTAAAGTCTTCATCTAAAAATTATTTAGGAATATAAAGGTAAAAAATAAAAAAACTGTTGGACTCTTTTCATAAATGTGACCATAATTCAAATTTGTCTAATTAAAATATAAACCTTAAGAATAATTATTTATAAATTGAATCATAAAATGAATAAAATGTAAATAGAACATTTTTATTAGTCAAGAATGTAACAATCAGTTTTTTAGGTCATGTATGGATCTTTTTATTTTTTCCCTTAGTATTTATGTGATTTATAGGTCTAAAAATGATTTTTTATTAATGGGAATGATCTTATGGTTTTCGTAGACATCGATAGTAGAGAGGAGGATATTTTTTAGTTTTGTGAGAACTTGGACCATGTTTACCATAATTGAGGGTGGTAGGTCACAATTGGTGTAAATGTAGTATGGATCATGTTAAACCATATTTTTTTTTGTTACATGATCATGTTCTTAGTTAATAAGTGTAAAATAAATTTAGGTGTGTGTAGAATCTAATAGAATCTATGATATTTCAAGGCATTTTTTATGTGGAATGATTGATGTGTTGTGATTGGTGACATTTTTAGTGTGAGGTACTCCAAGTTAATCCGATATAGTGTCGGTTGCACCCTCGATGTCAATGTTAAATCATGAGAGTTTGATATGATCTGCCTAGATGTGTTATGGGTTAGATTTTCATGATTTGTATTTTAGTTTGATGTGTGGTTTTGTGCCACATTATTATCCTTAGGTATATTAAAAAATGAAATTTCTTTCATTGGGATAGTAATCGCCCCACTATTATATCATGGTAGAACTCAACGATCTCTGATGCAGTTAGTTTCCTCTAAAAACTAGTGAACCTAAGAGACGTTCTATCTTATTTTATTTCATATGAACTCTCTCAAACCAATGTGACCCTAAGGTATAATTTGGGATATTTATCACCCTCATTTCGATGAGTTTGATCATTAAATCATTGTCCATTAATTAAATTTTGATAAGTATTAGATCTTGATTTATGAATCCCTATATTTGTTCAATTGAATTAAGATTTGAGAATAAATTTTGTAACATATGAATTTCCGTCATTATATTGAGAATTATATTTTCCATTGATAGAAAACTTAGATATTCTAATCTTGGTTATAACTTAGTTAGCGTGTAATTGAGGATGTTCTAGGTATTTCATAACTATGTATGTGTCTTTTAATTTACTCATTAATTATATAATTTTGTAAATTATTTGATTAGTTAAGATATTTGAAATTATAATTGTTTCATTTATAAAAACATTGTTTCTGAAAATGATGTTTTTGAGAAAATAGGTTATTTGATAAAAAATGGGAATTTCAGTGGTTACCATGAAATGATGATTTCAAAAGTGGCCTTGAAATATTGAAGGTAATTTTTTAAGTTCCGTAATTTCATAGGTTCTTTGATATGGTCATTTGTTTTGGAAATCTAAAAGTTTCATACCATAAGGGTGGGTTTATTAGAGAGTGTGTGAGTGTAATATATCTTGGTGAAAATTATTTTTAAAAATCTATGTTCTATTCCATATGGATGGGTGGAAAATAGAGTGTGAGTAACATCTCTATGTTTTTTTCCTTGGGGATTAGTGACCTAGGTTTGCTGATGAGTACTGGGTGAGTCAAAAGGTAACAATCAAGGAGGGAAAGTTCATGGTGTGTGGTAAAGATATTCAGAATTGGATGGAGACATTAAATAGAGTTTTTTGTTCTAGAGGAACATGAAATAGAGTTACACTTTAGTTAGATTCTAAATCCTTAACATAAAAAATTTATATGAGTAAGGTAAATGTAAATTTCAATAAAGGAAATTATTATGACTATGTTTGTGATTTCAATATTAAGCTGTACTAATTTAAGAATGTGTTTGTTTTCCTAAAAGTTCATAAATAAAAATTTTATATTTATGAACTATTATTTGTCATTATTGATTTACTAATTCATAAAAATACGAATGAAATTGTGTTTTTGGTTTATGATTTAATCTAACTTGGTAGTGTACTCACCCACAGTGTGTGAACATTAGTCGATATGATGGTTTTCTTGTCCTTAATGTTGTTAAATAAAACATCTCCCATTTTTTCAATGGTGTAATGTTGTAGGTTCATATGATAGTTATGGATATAAAGGAGTGGGAATATTTGTAGATTTGGTTTCTGTATTAGTCGCAATATCTTACGGTAACATTCATTTGGGTTCTATTTAGTTTCTAAAAACTATTTTGATAAAATATATTTGTTTCAATTTTACTGATTATTTTTCAATGTTATTTTTATTAGAATGCTTTCTGAAGAACATACATGTTTTTTTATAATGGAAAGCCATTCCCTATAATAATTTGTTTCCATAAACACTTTTGACAACATGTCGAAATTGGGAGAGTTCTTAGGGCTATATATAACTCTAAATCGTGTATCAAGAATAGAGTCCTAGGGAAAAGTATTACAAAACTGTATAATAGCCAATGTTTTTGGAATATGTCTAAAAAATTTTAGTATGTGTGAAAAAATGGGTGTTTGTTATTTAGAATGTCCCTATTAAATGCCTTATCTAACCTATATATATATAAATATAATTTAATAGGGAGTTTGGGAAATGAAGATGTTATGACAAGATTGTATGGACATGTTTTATGCCTTAGTTCTCCAACAAGGGGTTATAGAGAGAAAATATACATATATCAAGATATAAATATTTTATGTTTCACTATGTCTAGGGTGATGCAGAATGCATTTCATGATATAGTCTTGAATGAAAATATTTCTCAATTAAAAATTCACAACCTAAGAGTTTTGGCTTTGAAATTGCGTAACTGGGTTCTGAAATGATGTAGGTTTATAATTAAACCATTCAATTATAACATATAAACATGATGGAATGAAATTAGAAAATAGAATAGTTTCACCTAATTATAGAGATTTGTGGAGAAATGAACTTGGATATGTGATTTTGATAGATTTCCATATGTAGTATTGACTATGTCTTTTAACAGAGATCCTATAGAGTACAGAAAATGGGAATACAGACATGTTCCTTCAGAATATCTATTGATATGGAAATCAACCAGGATATATAGTGATCTAATTAAGGTATAGACCCTAATATACCATGGGAGTTGGAAATATATTCAGAGTTCATGAATCATAACCCCCCATTGGTGGGGGGGGGGGGGGGGTTAGGACCCAATCAAAAAAAGGAGGGATAAAAAATATTGATCAGATATTTCAGTTTTTACAAAATCCATCATCCTCAAAGGTTGTGTTTGGTTCAATTCTTCATGAATATACTTGATGAAAATGATGGGAAGAAGTTGATAAATTATTAAAGGACAATGATCTTTATGCGAAGGGGTTAAATAAGTGTTTAACAAGAATTATTTTCACGAGGAGTTAAGTCTTTTAAAGACTATTGTTTTTCAAACTCGATGAATTGAGAAAGTCACCAATCATATATAACACTACATATTATGATTTCATATAGCTTCAATTAGAATTGGTAACAAATTATATGTAGAAATATTTGGTGTTCAAGATTTGTATGTACCCATATATTTTCTCAAGGATCCTTTTATTGACTTTATTGACCTATATAGATGTGGTTTAAAAAGTGGTTACTCCATATGTATATATAGATTATGTTGATATGGAAAGATCCTAAATTACCCAATTATATTTAATTTTTTTATTCTGAGTAAGATGAAGTTGGTCTCTAAGGGGTTGTTGAGAAGTGTTTCTTCATAGGTAAGTGGATGAGTAGAGCACTTCTAGTGTGGCGAGTTGGTCTACTAGTACTCTAGGGGAATGGATCAAACTTGGTTTTCCACAAATGATGGAGACTATTCCACATAAATAATTTATTTAGTTAATTGACTAATTCTGTTAATAAAGGATCTCTCAAATAGCTGTAGGGATTAACAATGAAGAGATATATATATATATATAAATGACTAGATACAAGAACTTAATGAAATGTGTGAATCCTTACTAGAAAGGGGCGTTGAGACCCCAAAAGTATAAAATGAAACTCTTTTTGATAGATCAAGAAAAGGGGAAGGATAAGAATAAAAGATATTCATCAAAGGTTTAAGGTACCATAATGATAATAAAACACTATAATTTTTAAATTATTTGATACCGATGAATCACATTCCGTTATCTCCTCTTAACTAGTTGACTTTTTCAGGCCACATATGGATTTAATGGTGTAATCAATGTAATTTGACTCTCTACTAGATAAGATATTGGGCAATTGTTTAGTATGTTTAGATTTTATGATCATTATTCATTATGTTGAGATATCATGGGAATTCATATTTCCAGAGATGAATATGAATAATTTAATCATAAATATGTGTTTTCCATCTAGTTTATGTCTCATACTGAATCCTATTGTTGAAAATTTCTCTTTACAGATGTTGATTTTGGACTATCCACACTTTTAAGGGAAAATATGATACATTTTATAGTAGTAGAATAAAATAACTAGATAGGATGAATTATTATTTTGTTATTTGAGGGGGTGGTTCTTGTTTCTGGGTACGAAATGTGGTTAACTCTACTTCTAAGGGCGGAGAGTTAATATTCAAATTTACTTCTTATGGATTTTTCAGAGTTTCCACCCTTCATGGTAGTTTAGTTCAATATTGATTTGTTTTTGGGAGTGAATCCAATTTCACTACCCTCAAATCAAATGGATATAACAAAGTTGTTGGAAAATAATGCATATTTGGTGAAACTTGAGAAAAATAGATTCATTTTACCAAGTGATTCCCTTATGTAGTGACACTATTATTTACTAATAAGGATAATATTATAATGAAATTTTTATTGAAATTTAGTGGTTAAAACAAGTAATGTTAAATAATATGTATCCTCTAATATGATCTTTTTTTTAAAAACTAAAGAGGGCTCCTTGTTTGTACATGATTAAAGTTAAATCGAGTTATCATCAACTTCATATGAGAGAATGGGATATCCTTAATATATAAATCCATAATAAATATGGCCATCACATATTCCTGATCATATCATTTTGAGTTAAAAATTCACCTAGGTTCATCATGAATTTGAAGAATAAAATTTTCCACTTGTACTTAAAACATCTTATGGTTATTTTTAGGGATTTAATTATTATTTTTTTGAAGTCTGAGGAGGAAATGTGAGTCACCAAAAAAATATTTTTTGAGTCATTGTATGCAATATAGTTATATGATATGTTCCTCAATTGGTATTTTTGGATTTTGGAGGATACATTTATAAGGAATTTATTTTCTAATAGATGGATTATGTTGTTCCTAAGAATGTTATGGTAGTGATGACTTTGGATAAGTTTAGGAATGTGTTTGAGGTGGGAAATTTTATTGGATTGGATGAGTAATATTATTGGGACACCCAAAATAGTTAGTATATCATTAAGGGTTTCCCTACATCTGACGATTTTTCTCGTTTTTAGAGGGTTAATATTGGTGCTAGAGAGTCATAGAAGTGACATCTTGATGGATTTTCAACCATCATGTTTGAAAAAACATCTAGAAGATAACTGAATGAACCATGAATTTATGATTTTTTGTTGTAGTATTGGATAAAGAAGGACTTTGTTGTGGTTGTTTTTTGATCTATTGGATCACACAAAGGATGATATACCCTGAGATATGAGGTGGGGACTGAGTCCATGTGTATATATTTTAACAAACCAATTCCAAAATCCTCATGGTAGTTCAGGATATTTCTTGTACGATACTCACCAATATAGACAAAAGACACGACAAATTTTCTGATAAGCCTCATATCCTTTAAGGATTAATAAAAACATAGTGTTTCGTGGATATTTCCCTATGCAAAAAGATCCATTATTATTATCAAAATAAACTGAAGAAAGGGTATGAACATGAAGTAGTTACAATGGATTTCTTCAACGAGTTACACTTTCACATCAACCAGATAAAAATACATTTTTAAGAATAATCTAAGATAAATATATGAGCCTCTCTATGGACTCCAAAAAATATTGATCTTCTTTCCCTTTCTTGGATAGTAATCTCTCATAACAACTCTTAGTAATTTTTATCTTTGATACAATAATATATGAGTTCACTTTTCTCAAATTATTCAACACACCCAAAAACTATCATCATTTTCCCTTTTTAATATTCACCAAAATATAATGTGCATACAATTTATATAAACAATAAAGAAAACTAACTTTTAATTATTAATTGATCAGATTATTCAAAAGTATCAGGAATAAAATTCAATTTAATGTTTTTAAAGACGTAGGCTTATTTACCTCAAGTGATATTTAGAATATAATGTTCTTGTTTCCTCCACAAAATATAAAACATGTAAACCATTAAAAAAACTAACATGTTCAAGGATTTATGATGGGTACATATATTATGGAGACATCTTTTAGATGATTCTTACACATATTATACACATACAAATGTTGGATATGTGAAAATCCTATCATGATCATGTTTCTAATATTTACACATCATAAAAAATTATTGTTAAAAAAACTATATTGGTGTTTATGTAGGCTATTTCATGTGTTCTAAGAGATATATAGTGGTTACTTAGATATAAAATGGAATTTATCTGGAAATGGGTACTTTCACAATTTTTATTCTCAAAATTTAAAAATTCTTGGTTATCATCAATCTCAATATTAATCTTTTTAACTCAACTAAATTCCTTATCAATAACATAAAATGTTATTAAAAGGATCATACTTCAATGGATATTTTATCTAATTATTTTTACTAGTTTTCTAATTTAACATGATGTCTAATTCTAAATCATCCATTTGCTACTAGCTTCTAAACTCATTCTCTTATATTATAGACAGTACGTGCATCTTCAGTGCTAGTCATTGACTAGATGATAATATACAAGTCATCAAATTTAAAATAATATTAAAACCAAGTTTGACATTATCCACTAAATTATTTAATGATTTAACCTTTTGTGTTTTTGAAAATATTTTTCAAAGTCATTTCTATGTCCCTTGTTGACAATAATACCCAATGGATGATATGATAGGGGACTATTAAAATTTTATAAAAGTAAGAAGTCATTAAATAATCAACTCCATGTTTATAAGAGTTGTATCCTTACAGAAAAAAGATTAATTACATTAAACCTCAATGCAATCCTTAGAAAAATCACAAAAAAACACTGATTCTTGCTTCTCATTTAAGAGAATATCCTATACTAGATTTAAGGGATTTTGTCCCATATAACATAATACAGATATAAAGAAATATAAAATGAAATGGGAAAATGTTTCTCCCTTATAAATGACATCTATTATAAAATTAACAAATATATATAGAGGATGAAACTAAATTAATGTCATGACTCAATGGGAGGGAGTTGACTTCACTACCATCTATAGTCACAACTTCTCAAATGAATAGATGTGAGGGGTTTTGTTAGAATATCATCCAATTATTACATTATATTAATAAAATAAAAATTCAAGATCACATAACCACAATTTTTCTTATAAAATAATACATTATATTAATGTGTGAGGACCTATAATATTGTAAAATATTTTTTAACTGATTGATGGAACATTCATTATCATAGTGTAAAACCGGTGGATAATCAACATTAAAACATAAATCGTGTTGTAATCACTTTTTCTACATCAAATGTGTAACTCTATATGATGAAACCACCTATTCATACTTGTTTAAGCTCAATTAAACTAATGATTTCTTCTTTAAATTACATGATATAAAACTTATTACATCAAAAAATACACCATAAAATATGGAATAACTATCATTAATATCCCCTACCTAGTTAATATCTATGAAAAATCTTAGATTCAGATCACATTTTCTGTATTACATTGTCCTATAATAGAATATATTTTATTTTTATCGAAGCATCGTCTTTACAACCAATAATTTTGATTCCTTTCGATTTTATTGAAACATGGTATAAAGAGTGAAAATATATAAAATATTATGTGAGTTTATTTTCAACAAAACATCCAACCATGCTTCTCAAATACTTCTATTTTATTGATTCTCCATTATCATCCTTATTTAGTTTTATCCTACCTAAATCTATATGAATACACCTCTATATTGTTGTATGTAATATTTATTTATGATTTTTTATTATACTTTAATAATGAAAATATGATAAAGTCAACTAATTTAGTATCTTATAAACTGATGAAAAATATTTTTTCACTAATCATTAACAAAACAAATATTTATTTCTTATGTCTTGGGAACTCCTCAAAAAAAAACTCTTTATTGACATTAAAAATCATGCAACCAACTTACACAATCACAGAGAGTGATATTGTACTGGTCCAATTCATATACAAGTTTTTCTCCACTTTACCTCTCTTGAACTTCAAGCTCTTAAAATAATAATCTAGCTAAAAATTGTTTGCACTGAGATCCTATTTTATTCCATAGAGTTCTTTCTTCAACTTACAAACATTTCATCCTTCGGAATAAAGCATATATACCGCATGATATTATGTATAACATTCTTCATGAATATTACCATTCAAATTACATAATTTAATATACATATGAAATATTTTGAAACATCTCTAACATATTATAAAATATAATATTTTTTAAACTAAATTATAGAAACTAGATCAAATGTATTATAAAAAATAACCCCTTTATTTTTTGGGCACCCCTAACATACCCACCTAACCTTGTTTCGGGGACCTTCACAATTTTCATCATGTTTTTTCTTGAAGACCTTTTTTTCTCTAATAAAATAATTTTCAATGGGTCTAGAGACAAGATCCCATGTTTTATTTTTTTAGTACGTTATAGTTTTAATTACATGACCTAAACACACTCATTACACTCAAAATTCAATTAAATAGATTTTATGTCAACATTTTGTATAAAAATAATTATAATTGTTGGTGTGATTTTTATTCTGGTTTAGAAAACAAGATTCAATTAACCAATAATATACTCAACATATACATACTTCCTTGGGCCAAAAAATTCCATCTATATACATTTGTACTTATGTTTATCACTACATATGACCACATTTTGTGTTTTATTCTCATTATCATCACTCGAGACATCTAAAATTTCTCTTAATTAAATTTATTGTCTTTAATCTGATTCTGAACTAGGTTCAGAACTATTGACATCAACATCCCCATAAATGATCATAGTGCTCCAAATTTTTGATCTATTTCAAGAATAATTATATCATCACATTAAATTATTCTTTCATACTTCTTGTTATTAGACTAATAAGAACTACCATTTAGAATATATCACTGGAAAATCCCATATTCAGCTTTTTCATCAAACATTCCTCTAATGTTATCTATTTTTATAATCAATCCTGGGGTTCCAAACTCCCTTAAAGTGTATGAAACATAGATTTATCTTGAACTATATCTTAAAGGGATTCAAATCTGATTTTTTTCTTAAGAGACACTTGTTTAAAATTATACCCAATGGTATGATAGACTATAATGAATGAAACATTAAGAATTTATGTTATTCTAGCATTATCATAGATATATCAACTAAAATCATATTCTTCCTTTAATAAACTATATTTTATTATAGATTATAATAAGAACTATACTGTTACATGATTCTATGTCTATCAATATATTAACTGAACAACATGTTGGAATACTCTCTCCCATTATTGATTATCAATCTATTCAATGAGAGACCTAATTGTTTTCTTATAATTTTATATAAATAATCTGAATTTATCCAAGGACTGTGATTTTTGTGAGATGAAAAAGATACATTTCATTAAATTTAAGTCATCAATAAATATATTAAAACACCTTTCCCAACTTGTCGACTCATTTTTTCATAGGTCCACACATATCAGAGTAGATCAACCCAATGTTTTTTTTTTGACTCTCACCTCTCTAATGTGTTTTTTTCATAATTGTAATTTTTTTAGGATTTTAAAATAATAGAAATATCTACTTTAAAAAAAATTCCCCATAATATTCTCATTAAAGAGCTTCTAAATGTACCTTTGGATAAGTTGTATAATTTTTCAATGACATAACCTATTTTTAGTGTTATGGCTCATGTAGAAACCATTAACTACTTCACTAAATTGAATGAAATTTCCCTGAACACTCAATCCTTTTTTCACAATAATTACAACAATTACACACTTTAAAATAATCCCATTTTTTTCTGAAGATAGTTTCATTTCTAGTATACCATTGTTGTGATACAGTTAATAAATTGTTTTTTATGTATTTACAAATCACACACTATATATACCAATTTGGTTATTCCTAATATTCTCTTTTACAAAAAACATTTATATTGAGAGTTTTTAATTACTAAATTTCATTTATTATCCGTTTTTTAATTTTAAATATTTATTATATTTCTCATATAAATTTTTTTTGTGAGAAAACAACCAATATCACTTATCTATGTCCTTTCAGATTTTCATTCTTGAAATAAAATTTCTTATACATTTTATAATTTTCCAATCTCTAATTGATTTTATCCATTCAAAAACATATACAAGATAGACATCTGAGAAATAATAAAATAAAAGCACACATAATATGTATATAATTCTATATCACACCTTCGGCATACCTATTATAATCAATTTAGAAAATTTTCTTTATTGAAAATTTCTTCTGGAGATATTGATGCTTTAGTTGAGTTCTCATCAATGGTTTTTGTCTCCACCATGGTTCACGTTTTCCTATTTTTCTAGTTAGAGAAATATTGATTTTTTTTCTAATTTTTTTCAAACACATCATAGATAAAATAATACTCTTAAAATAATTTTTTAATAAAAAATATGCTACGAAAATTTCTACTATAGATATCATAAATCTCTTTTTTGGTATTCCACCTTGAATATATGTGTGTGGTACTGAACTAATTTTTGAAATTTATTCTTTTATGATTTGAGAATATTAACTTCAATTAGGGATAATTTTTGTTCAAAATTTTATTGATTCATTTGATTATTTAGTAAATATAATTTCCTTTTCTAATAAAAAATACAAGAAAGTTTTTTAATATATTATACCTTTTTTATAATAGTTTCTTGTTGTATGTTTTTTGAATCATTCCCCAATTAATTTTATATCCTAATTTCTATTAAATTTAATTATCTTATATTGTATTTGAATCTAAATAATATTATTTCTTAGTATTTAAATATTATTATCCCCATCTATAATGTTTTTGGTCATGTCTTTAATGATTTTTTTCTTTTTTGATATATAATGCTTTGGGGTCTCAATGTTTTGACTAGAATATCATTTTCCATTTTTGGTTTCGTTAATTTTTTTGAAAATATTTTTAGTTATATACCATCTTACCTCAGACTTCCTGTTTATTTTAAACACATTTTGATTTATATTCTCATAGTATATTCTCTATCAGTCTCCAACACATATATAATATGCTGAATTTCATAACACGAGTTATCTTTTGACTGGTTCACTTCCTCCTTTTCTTAAACCATGGAAAATCCTTGAGAGACACCTCTTTGAGATACACAACTTTGAGCTTTCCCATCATCATCACAACATATTTCACTACCAGACTTTCCATATAATATAAAAAAATTTCTTATGTAGGAGGAAGGTCAAATTTTCTTTATTTTATTTTTATGAAACATTTGAAAGGTAACTCCTATTTATGATCATACAAGTAACTTCTTCATCATTGTTTTCACCCAATTTTAAATGGATAGTTAGGAGATAAATGAAAATTTCCACAATTAAATAACTTGAAAGTATTATTACCTTTATTATTACCTTTACCAACTCATATTGAATTTAATAACATGAGAGAGTGAGCCTTAGCATAGTGTTCCATGTTTTTTACTTCATCCAAGATGTCCTACTTAACTTTAATAATCATACCTTTAGAGGATTTAAAATATATTTCGTTTTCTTACATACCATTGATTTTAAATGTATATACAATTCTCTTTTCATTGTATAAGATATTACAACTGAGTTCATCAATGTTGAATTCATCAATATGATTTTCTTACAAAGATGAGATCTTAGAATCAATTCTATCTAGTAAGATTATAATCATTTTTTACTATAGTAGATTATTTGAGAGTTTCTATAAAACCTCCAATTTTATTTATATCCAAGTTTACCAAGGAAATGTAATCATTAAAATTGTCATCCTCCTATATTTCCTTCATAAATAATATATATATTTTTACATATATAATTTGAAATTATATAGCCCTTAAACCTTTACAGTTACCTTTTTTTGATAAAGAAGATAATAATTCATTCCAAACATCCCATCATTCTTAATGTTCAAATTTTTTATCAGATTCCATATTGAGGTTTCTTTTGGCACTATAGATCAGTGTTGAACTTATTCAAGAAAATTAATGCTAGAAGATAGAATGTTAGGTACCATTTTATTTTCCATGAATTAAACCCTTTACAAATAAATGTTAGGATAAATTTTTTATTAATATAATTATATTCATCCATATTAATTACTTGAGAGAAAAATTAGAGAGTAAATATATATTTGATACGTTTTTTGGATCCCATGAAGGGTTATACACACTGAGGGTGGGATGGGTGTGTGAATATATTTTCATAACATTTAATAAATTTCCTAAAATCTTATTATTGTTCAACTCCTTTCTCTCAATATACTCACTGGTGCTATAAAAATTCAAAATATTTTCTTAATATGTTTAACCTGTTATAAATATGACTATGTCCTTATAATGTTTTGGATATTATCCCATAACCATTGAACCCATATTATTATAAAATGTAACTTGAGAAAGGGTATTCTCTTGAACTCATTATAATGAATATCTTTATTTAGTTAGACTTTGTCATCTAAATAACAGAAAAATATTTCTAAAGAATGCTATCTAATGAATGTATGAGCCTCGTCATAGAATCCACAAATATTAATCTTTTGACTATTACTGACACAAAAAATCATATGAATATTCTAAATTATAATTTATCATATATATAGTTTAATAATAGTTATATTTTCTATATTTACTAATCCTTTAGAAACCCTTATTTTTTCATCCTTTTTAATATTCCCCAAAATTCAATGAGAACATTATTTCCATAATAGATATTGACACTTAAACTTAGATTGTTGAAGGACTGATCATTAAAAAGTATTTTTCAAATCTTTCAGTTTTATAGTTTATTAATATTTGGTAATATTTCCCTATTGTGGCATTCATATTATTTCATTATTATATTATTTATAAAATTTATAGTAGTTAAACCATTCTAAAAAAATCTATTTATGCATAGATTTATGTACTAAAACATGAAATATCATCTTTCCTCCATGGACCATATCACCAATCAATATACTCCTAAAACTAGTACACTTTAAAAATGATTGAACCAAGATCCTTTGAATGATATATGAATTGAATTCATAAAAAACAAATCATCAATATTGTCCAATTTTCTTATATATTTATTCAGAATAATAATTTAGAATATTGTATATAGTTCCAATGAAATTAATCATTATGAAGCATTCTCTAGATATAAAATTTCATTCATTATTGTTCAAGTACATGGATATTTTGTATGTGATGGTTAAGTATTCTAAATGATTCTTACATAGATTATTTATAAACTGATCATGGTTAAATAACAGCTAGATCACACTTACATAACTTAGATGATGCTTACACAACTTCAAAGATGATAGTTAAACAAAACTAGATTTAAGTTTATGATGTCTATATCATGTGAACATGGAGGTTGATGATGGTTGTGTATATATATAAAAAATTTTAAATAGTTATTTTGACTTCCAGAATTTTAAAAATAAACACTACCTAAATCAAAATAATCCTCACACTCAACTAAAAACTTATTAACTCAACTTGAGACCTTTTCAATCACTTCCAACTTCTGCCAAAGAATTTTCATTCAATGGACGATTTACCTAATTTAATTTTTATATTTATTTTTATGAATGAAATATAATTCTAACTCATCTATAAGATAATAGCTTCCAAAATCATTCATCTCAATTATAGTCAGCACTTATAGACTTAGTAATAGTATTTATTTTTAATAAAAACACATAAATGGTCACATTTAAATTAAAATTGATAAAAAAATAAAAACTAATCTTCTAGAGGGTTCAATAGTGTTAGTATTATAAGGTATATAATCAATAATCAATAGTTTTATTTCATCCATTACCAGTTCTATGTATAAAATATGAGGATATCTTAATATACTTTATGGTATGGTTACCAAAATCATTTTTAAAGTATGATGGTGTATGGGTGATTGGTTAATGAGTCGTGAAATACATGCATCTAAAAATTTTTGATATATTTTGTACTTTATTTTCATTATATAAAGTATAGGATAGAGATATTTAGCATTCTAGGAGGTTTAGAGTCCATTATTTATCATCAAGGCCCTAAATTCCCATAAATGTTCAAGAATGAATTATAGAAGTCCAAATGGGGCCATTTTAAAATGAAAAAAATATAATATCCTCATACATATATATATATATAGAACATGTTATCTATATTTATAGGATATAGTTTGGGTTTGAATTCTTGTTTTTAAACGATTTTGGGATTATCATAAGTCATTAATAGAGTTTTTTTAAAATAAAAATTTTATGACATCAATCAGGATGAAACTATTTCAGGTTTTGTATGGTCAACCATATTAGTCATGATTTTCTAGGGATTAAGCTATTGTGTTTCCCATTTTAGGGTAAAATATTTTATAGGATATGTTAGATAAGAAAATGTTAATCTATAAGTCTTAACTATTAGTACATATTTGGGAAAATTTATAAGAGGTTTAGAGGTGGAAGTCAATGAGGTTAAAAGTGATTGAATCTGCGTTATTAAGCACATATCCCTATCTAGGGAACATTCAAATAAGGAAGAATGGTAAATTAATTCCCATGATCATGAGACTATATTATATTGTGGTGAAGGTATGATAAGTTCTATATCAGTTGTGATTTCCACGAAATCATGTTGTGGTCCCTAATAAATTGTATGTATCCTAGTTTAAGAATTATCATCTAGACTCTATTTTTTAAATGTGGTAATAATTCAATTAGGAAAGAAATTACTCTTATATAGAGATACCGGTCAAGAATATGGATGCTAGAGAGAATATCCTGTGAGAATAGAGAATTAAAATGGTTTTGGTTCTGATAAATATGGAATGGTGCAATAAAAATATTTGAAATTGTAATCTAAGACATATAAATGGTTACCAATGTTGTTTGTTTTGGGAGGTGACCCATTGATATTTTAGGGATGAAAAGTATGATGGAGAGGTGGAATATTACCCCTGAATTTACAAGTTGATCATGGATATTTTTTCATTTAGTTTTATTGTAATCTTTAGGTTTGAAGTTTTATTTTTTTAATGGGAATGCTCTTCTCATGTACTTG
The DNA here is from genome assembly GCA_963277665.1 of Viscum album. Classification (NCBI taxonomy): domain Eukaryota; kingdom Viridiplantae; phylum Streptophyta; class Magnoliopsida; order Santalales; family Viscaceae; genus Viscum; species Viscum album. Next base: position 858,910,503 of record OY728134.1, on the reverse strand, counting down.
GCCTTTGGGGGGGTTCTATAGAGGATGTTTTGTATTTATAGAGAACTTAGACCATGTTGTGTTGTGATTAATGGTGTCAAAATGAAACCTGTGTCACTAGTGGAAGGAACACAACTAGAAATAGATGGTTCATTTTTTTCCTATTCTACGTTAGTAAGGGTAGACTACGGATATGTGGCTATGATATGGAAGAGAAAATTATATATATTATGGCCACAATATCTTTAAGTAGACGAATAGTCCCAACATGATATATAGGATATGTTCCACCATTATGAAACTGGGGTTAATGTTATTTGGGGGTCAATTATGCCATAGATAGGGGTTTAACATTATGAGGGTTTGGTATGATGGGTCTTGCGGTGTTTTGCATTTATCTTACATAATCTAGACTATGGTTTGGTATGCAGTATTGTATTGTGGTCTTAAATGTATGTGTTTTTAAAAATTGTAGAATGTTTTTCTATGGGATGATAATTTAACAACTATTTTTAGGTGATATAACTCATCATGTCATGATACAATTAGGTTTATTTAGAAACAAATTATCCCATGGGTGATTCAAATATATTCATTTTGTTTGAAATACTTCACCACTGTGATACTATAATGATATATTTGGTTGATTTCTCACCACCATTGGATGAATTGTATCACATAAAAATTTGTTGATCAAAATATCTTTACATGACTCACATTTTGAATTTTAAATTTATTATATCTAATTCTATTGAACTAGGATCGAATCATGGTCTTGTGATCTATGAATTTTGTTCATTTAATATAGTATTATGGTCTTAATTTATATAAAATTGGGAGATTTGGACCTTTGGTTTGGACTAGTCATTGTGGGATTTTGGAATTTCTAATAATTTCATAACTTGTTATGTGGCTTTGAATTTCCCATTGAGTTGAATAAATTAATAAATTGTGTGGTTAGTTATGATGTTTCTAAATATAAAAATATTTTTTATATAAAATAATTTTTTTCAATTTCATTTTTTTAATAAACTAGTGTTTTTTATTAAAATTGGGAATTTCAATGGTTGTCTTGTAAAAAGAATTTTAAATGTGGTTATAAAATAAAATGGGGAATTTATATCCCTTTACTCGTTTCCTATGTGGGAGAATTATGAGTGTTTTCTTGAACATATCAATGTTTCCTAACACAGGGATGGGTATATTAGGGGGTGTGGGAGTGTAAAATATTTTCATGAGAGATATTTTGAAATCACTATGTTTCATACCTTGGAAATAAGTGGACTAGAGATAATGACTGAACCATTGTGTTTCATTCCTTAGGGATGGGAAGAATTTTTTATATAGACAAATATTATATGGGATAAAATGAAATACTTTAGGATAAGATCTTCACCTTGGGTTTGGAATCCAACAGTTGTTAGAGAAATATATTAAATTAAGTCGCTTGGGGGAAAGGGAACATGAGAGGGTGTTACCCTATAAATTTTTTTGAATGTATTATCATGGTAAATGTATTTTTAGAAGGGAAAGATAAATTTTACATGAGAACTTTATTATGTCTTTTAGTGTTCTTTAAGTATTTATATGTCCCTATTGGATGATTTTTTTACCTTGGAAGCTATTAATTATCAGTTATATTGGTTTTGTATACCATTACGTGTCATGATTAATTTATCAGTTTTTTGGAATACTATTTCATGAGTGTGTTTGGATTATAGGTTTTATCTTAATTAGTAATGTACTCACCCATGATGTGTGAACATAAGTGGACACATATTTTATTCTTCCGAGATTTTTTAAATGGACGGTTTCATATTCTTTTAGTGGTGGTGAGATATAGATTTATAAAGTTTTTTTGTTATATAGGAGGGGGCATGTGTGGTGATCTCAAGTAAAAATATTTGATGTGATGTATTTGGGATATTTTTATTGAGTTTCCCTTTGGTTTAAAAAAATTAGTTCGCTTAAATGGATTTATTTCCATTGGACTTGAAATCATTTTTAAAAATGTGTTTTTTAGAATTTTTTTACAAAGACTCTTATAATATTATGTTTTTTCATTGGTAAAATCATTACCTAAAAATTATTTTTTCATACTCTACAATTTAGAAGCCTTTGGTGATCATGGAGTCTGATTCAGGCCATGTCATGTGCTGACTCAGCTCTCAAGAATCGGGTCGTGGGGTTGGGTGTTACAAAGAATATATATAAAAAAGATGAAGTTTATAAATCTAAAATTATTAGTGATACAATAAAATTCATTTAGACTTCATGAATGAGAAACCATTAGAGAATTTATTTATTATCACAAGTTAAAAATAGGTTTTTAAAGAGGTTAAAAAATAAGAGACATGGGTTAAATCGATGAATATATAGACTCATTAGACTGAAAAGAATAATAAATGGAAGTTATTTAATATCGAGGAAAGGCCTAATGACATTGGGAGCAAATGGGTCTTTAAAAATAATTTTGATATATAATAAGAAATTCTAAGGAGTAAATATAGATTTGTGTGGAAGGGTTATTCCCATACTAAAGGCATTAATTTATATGAGACATTTTATATTATTGAACGACTTGAAAAAATAATATTATACTCAACATCTATTGTTAAAAGAAAATAAAAATATATTTATAATATATGTGAAGAAAACAATATTTAATAATGTACTCAATGAAGAGTTTTAAAATTAATTATTTGATGAGTTTTAGACATATAGTGATGTAGTGATAGTATTTCACATGAAGAAGGATCTATATAGGTTGAAATAAGAACCACATTATTATTATGATAAAAGTAAATTTTTTTTTAGAAACTAGAGTTTAAAAGGTAGAATTGATTTTAATATTCATGTGAAGTTTGAAAATGCGGAAAATTTAGAAATTAGTATATATATATATTATATTATATGTGGTGAAGCAATGTTGAATCATGTGAGAACTTTTCAAGTATAATGATATATTAAATTAGGATTATATTTATTTGATAGCTCACATATTTTATTCGGTTGTAAATCAAAATGTATATTACACTTTTTATCTTAGAATAGAAATTTTAAAATGAATGCTACAATAAATTCGGTATGTTTGATAGTAAAACAGTATACTCAGCTAATATGGTGGGTAAAAACCATCAAAGTAGTGATTATGGGATAAACATAGACTCAGTAATTTATAAAAAATTGGTTGATAGTTTTATTTGTGCAATAATAATATTACCAATTATATTTTATGAAAATTATTTTCCTTTGTGTTTTTATAGAGATAATAGAGAATAACACCTCATTGATGTAAAAAGGAAACTAAGGTATGTAAAATAAACTATAAAAAATGGTTTTTTGTGTTAAGTAGAAATTAAATAGGTCCTAATAACATGAAATTATTGTTATAATAAAATAATTTTTGATATATTTCTCTTTACTAATTTTTATGTGTTCAATAGATTCATTAAAATGTACACTCAGTTAAATCAAAACACAATATAATATGGAATTATTATAATTTAATGTGATATTTTTTCCCAGATATTAGATTGGAGGGTGTGAATAGGTATAAATAAACTGTAAAAAATAATTTTTTATGCCTTTAGAAAATCAATTCAATAGTTATGAATTAGTATGAAAATAAAATAAAATAATTTTTAAGTAAAAGGAGATTCTTTTCTAAAGAACTATTTTTATATGTATATTGAATTTTTATTTAAATATATCTTATTAATTACAATTTATGAATGATTAAAATAAATAATATATAATATATATTCAAATAAATATTTCAATATTAATTTATCGTTTTTCTTAAAAAATAATTAACATAAATTTAGTTTTATCTTTAAAACAGAATTTCGATAAAAATAATTTTATTTGTGATACACACAATTATTTTAAAATTAATTTTATCCACATATGGAAATTGAATAATTTAAAAAGTGGTCCATATTTTTTAATCATCATAATAAATATTTTGAAATAATTTGGAATTTATTTTTTGTTACTATGAATTGTATATTTTGTAAAAGGTTCAGTTACTCTAGTAAAAGTAAAAATATGTTAAAAGGGTTAAAAAGATGATAATGGTTAAGATGAACCAAACTCTTAAAAAAAATATTCTATAGTTGTATTTAAACCCAATATCATCTCATCCTAGAATATGATTCATTTCTGAGCCATTTTTCATTAGTATGACATTAATATATTTTTATCTTTTTGAAATATTCTAATTATGTCCTATCCCTCCCATATAAAATGACAGTACCTATCCTATCATCAATTAATTTTTACACGAATGGTAACATGGATATACTTAATGAATATATATTAAATTTTTTATATTATAATTATTTATTAAGGGTGAATAATTATTAATCTTTCATTTATTCCATCCAACAAAAACTGGAAAAAGCTCTCATGTGTACATACAAACAATATTCTCTACGATGATATGTAATTAATTTCTCATCACCTCTTTAGATAAATAGTTATAAAATTGTATAAAATTAATAATATTATACTTAATTAATGATTAATATTCTATATATTATGAACCCATAAACAATGTGTATGTATTGCAACCATGGTACTGAAACATGCATTGAAAACGTACCAGTTTTCACCCATGTTCCCAATTAAAGGAATTTTTTTTAATAGATTGATAATTAAAAACAAAAAATAAATTATATAAAAAAATTTATGTATTAATATGTTTATATAATATATATATAATAAACATATAATTATTATTCCAGTTATTTTAACATGTATGAAGAAAGAGAAGACTTGGGATATCAGTTTATATTATAATATCATTTGTTTTCAGGACTATCTGTGCTAAATTTTCATTTTGGGAAATTATATAGATATTATCCTTTAACACACAAATATTTTCATATCCTCTGGTTATTCCTAGTATTTATTTTATATTATCAACTTTTTAATCTCTTTGGTACTTAAAATTACTGAGAAAATGTTTTCAAAGAAAAATGGACTTATTTCCTCTTTGGTCGATGAACCTTTAGTTTCATGTCCACAACCTTTAAAAAAAATTATGAATTATTTTAACGATAAAAAAAATGTTTTATAAAATATCATTTTAATTAGATTTCAGTTTATTTAAAAAAAATTATAGAGTTTTTTTTGAAATAATTATTTTAGAACAAGTCATTCTTTAGTTTTTTGGAAAAGTGTAAAAAAATTTATCTTCTAAATTATATAGTATTAATATATTTTAATTCTTTAGTGAACATTACTTTTTTTATATTCCTTTAAAAATATCATGGTTCTTCTCATATAAAAAAATTGTCTCAAAATTCTTATAAATTTCAGTTAAAATTTCATAGAAATAAAATTATTTCTTTCTAATGTTTCAATGAAAGGGTTGATTGTAATTTTAATGGGTGTTTAATCTAATTAAATTTCAATTAAGGATTGTAAGTATTTATTGGGATATGAGACCTGTAGTCAGATCTTGGAGTTTGTTGGGGGTGATTCTTGGATTGGTTCTAATTTTTTTCCTTAAAATAAACTTTCCATTTTAATTTTAGAGTTTGTAAAGTTTGTATTCGATCCATTACCCTGAAATCACATTCTTGTTGTGTTATTTTTTATTACAATAAATGCATCATATATTGTTTTTTTTATTTGATTCATATCTTCCAATTTGTTCATGTTCAAGGAAAAATCATTTCATAATAATCTAGGATTCCCTTGTAACTTGTTTGTATACTTTTGTGTCTTATTGATATCATTTATATTCAGCCTTACCTCTATCCTAGCCTATGAGAATGGGTTGGGTGGAGATGTTACGAATGGTGTCGGTCTAGTTCAAACCATTATATTGGGATGGTAAAGAGGATATATGAATGTTGAGAAATAAAATGTATATATTTAAAGGACATATATACCCTCTTTATGTTTAGCATTATGTTACATGGGTGGCACGGGTATAAAAAAGTGTTATATGTCACTTAAATGCATGTTTTCATCTCAACATCATGGATTTATATATTGGGTGTAGCATATCATTCATTTGTAATGTGGCATAACAGTAAGATTTCACTATTGATGTTATGATTATTTATTTTTGGTACTTATTGATAAATGTTTTTTATTTAGATGATTTGGAATATTCAACCCTTCAATTTAAAGTGAGTGATGACTGTGTGGTGTTTTGTTCTATTTTTAGGTAGAATCAAACCAGTTCTAAAACCATGGAACCTATATATGGGAGTAGATGTGAATTTAATTAATTATAAACCACAAGTCAATTTTAATCACAACCCAAGAATCATTCAGGAATTTCAAGAAGTGTGTAACGTCCCGAGTCCGGGTGCCACGCAACTGGTGCCCTGAACCCGGTTCGCCATGTGACCTCAAGCGCGTTTCCCCAAATTCTAGAGGCTGCTGACTAGTAGTGAGGTCCCAGGTCTGATAGTGGGGAATCTATGCCCTCATTTGTCAATGTGTAGTGCAGCGGAATACAAAATATAACATACAACATACAGTGGAAGCAGTAAACCACACACAACTGAAATAAACAACAATAGTGGATATAACCAGCAGTGTATAGATAATGATGCTACATGTCTCCAGTTCTATGAAATCAACCAGAACATGTTTTACATCAATACAGTACAACAAAAAGCAGAGTATAACAAAACAAAGAAAAACAGCTGGCAGCGGCATCGCGAGCCTAGGCTCGATGCCATGCCCTCCTACTCCTCAGCAACGGTCAAGTACCTGTATAGGGACTCTTGCCCATATCCACACCTACAACAACGTAATCTATTTGGGCCGAGAAGAGTAACCCAAACAGGGTGTGAGAAATATATTTCAGTAGGGACCCACCAAAGGCTCGTTCCCAACTGCGTGTAAGCATGCATCAATAGTGTTTAGTAGTAAAATACAATAAAGTAAGCAGTATTCAAAAGTAACTAACTTAATAGTTAAATTGCATTTAATTATTCATTTAATCCATTAAATATTAGAAATCACCATAGTGGATTTCTAAGTAAATAGTCCACATCCTCATATAAGAAAAACCTTACCCTCAGGTAAGAAGAACCCAACCCGCAGGTAATTTCCCTCAGGCATAACAAAATTTTTCCCTAAAGCGTAGGTAGTGTTTCCCTCAGGCACAGAGTCTATTGCCCTTAGGCACTAAAGAAGTTGCCCTCAGGCCGAAATAACTACAGCCCAGAGGCTAAATAGTGCTGTGCCCATAGGCTAATCACAACAACGCCCTCAGGCTAAACAGGTAACTGGGCCATGCCCAACATGTAAACAAGCAGTAAACAAGCAATCCATATCAAGGAAATTCTACAATTACTACTTTAAAGGCATACCCTCGGGTATCCTGGCCAAACGGCTAAACAGTGGAACACACCCCCAGGGTGGTTCCAGATCCAAGAAAAGATCCCAACCAGCATTTTAATATCATATTTAAGTACCTAATCAATTCTTTGTGTTTAAACATCCCAGAGGCCTCAGCCACACGACACCCCTACATGTTTTCGTGGCACAAAAACGCACAAAACACACAACAGTTGGCAAACCAAACACCAAGACACCTACCTTATATGTCTACGACCACTATACACGAACGCCAATCCCAGAAATGCCCAAGAACGGTGTAGATATGAGGTAAGAAAAAGTATCATTCAACCTCAAATAACTCCCGTTAGGGAAAGAATTGGTAAGAACCAAACCAGGAGAAGATATGGCTTACCTGCGCGGTTCTAATGAGATCGTCCGAAGCGAAATCGGATTCCAAACGTGCGCCAGACGGATCTCCGAAGCTCCGGATACCCTATCCAATTCCTTCGTCCGTTCTAAACCTTCCCTCTGAACAGGGGAGGCTACTGGCGATTTTATTCTAAAAAAACAAAGTACACGGCGTGTACTTCTGAGTACACGACGTGTACTTCCTTCGTTTAACTGTTCCTCTGGCGGCACCACCACACTGTTCATATGCTGACAGGAGTACACAACATGTACTCCTGAGTACACGATGTGTATTGTCACCCAGCTAGCGGCTGCTCCACCACCTTACTGTTTTGGCCTGCCGACTAACTACACTGCGTGTAAAAGACCACTACATGACGTGTAGTCGGTTCCTACCCCCTTCGTCACCGACATGGCTACACGCCCTGTGTACTCATCCAACACGGCCAAAAGTACACGGCATGTGGGAAAGTACACGGTGTGTAGTTCCAAAATTTTGGATTTTCCTCTATTTTCCATATATTCTCAAAAACACTTTAGGAAAGAGAAAGGAAGAAACCCGTACCTCAAATATATGAACCTGGTTCTTACAAACTTCCCCCCTTATAGCAATTCATCCCCGAATTTCCCTTCCAAGGGTGGAGAAGATATAGCCATGAACAACTCCGGCAACTGAGCACGTACATCGGTCTCCCGCTCCATGGTTTCATCCTGCACTCAGCCATGCTACAATAGCACCCGTACGAGAGGAACTGACCGGCCTGAGAGAACCTTTGTGCTCCTGTCAACGATACGGATCAGATGATCCTTAAAGGACACATCTGATTCCCACTCAACCTCCTCTGGCTGAAAGATGTGAGATGGGTCTGAATGATAGCGACACAACTCAGGCACGTGGAAGACATCATGCATGTCTTGGTACCACTACAGTAACCACAACCGATAGGCATCCAGCCCGACTCTCTCCAGAATATCGAATGGGCCCACATACCTCGGTGAAAGTTTACCCTATCTTCTGATCCGTTTGTGTCCCAGCCTCGGTGAAACATGCAAGAAAACCTGATCCCCGATAAAGAACTCCAAAGGTCGTCAGCGGCGATAAGCATAAGACTTCTGACGAGACTGCGCGATAGCCATATGCTTCTGAATTAACTAGACCTGATCAAAATTCTCCTGCACGAGACATGGTCCCATCAAAGCTGCCTCACATACCTCTAACCAGCACAAAGGTGATCGGCATGGCCTACCATATAAAGCCTCGTATGGTTCCATCTCAATAGTTTCCTAAAAACTATTGTTATAGGCGAACTCGACTAGGGGTATATGCTTCTCCCAAGAGCCCCCAAAGTCTAGGATGAATGCACACAGCATGTCCTCCAGCACCTCTATCTTACGCTCTGACTAGCCATCTGTCTGAGGGTGGTATGTTGTGCTCAAAAGCACCTGTGTACCCAGTTCCCTCTGAAAACTCGGCCAGAAACGAGATGTGAAGTGGGGATCCCTATCTGGAACAATAGAGCAAGGGACCCCATGAAGACGGACGATCTCTCGGATATAAATCTTTCTGAGCTCGTCAACACCGAAGGTATCCTTAATCGGAAATAAGTGAGCTACCTTCGTGAGTCTATCCACAACAACCCACACGACGTCATTGCCTCGGGGTGACCTCGAAAATCCCATCAGGAAATCCATCGCGACATCATCCCATTTTCACTCCAGAATGGGTAACTGCTGTAACACTTTAGCTAGTCTTTGACGCTCTGCCTTCACCTGTTGATAGGTGGAGCACCTCGTAACAAGACCAGCCACATCACTCTTCATACCCAACCACCAGTACTGACATCTCAAGTCACAGTACATCTTGGTAACCCCGGGATGAACTTCCCAAGATGAAGCATGAAACTCCCACATCAGCTCCTCGCGTATATCCCATGGAACCCACACTCGTCCATGGAAATGAAAAACCTCAACACTGCCTATCATCCAACCAGGAGGAGGGTCCTCACTTTCCACCAAATACCATAGAACTAGGCCTTCTAGGTCTGATAGCTATCTCATCCTCACTCTATCTAGGAGGGTTGAAGTCACAGCTAACGATGAAAGATAAGTCTGCCCCTGACTATCGTGCACCTCCAAATGCTTCTTAGAGAACAATGCCATAAGCTTCCAATCACCACTGGCCTCCTGCACTGCCTATATCTGAGTCTTCCTGCTCAGTGCATCAGCTACTACATTTCCTTTACCAGGTGTGTAGGCAAGCTCAAAATCGAAGGACTGTAGGAACTTGACCCACATTCTCTACCTCAGATTCAAGTCACACTGAGTAAAGAAATACTTGAGACTTTTGTGGTTGGTGAAAAACAAAAAATGATCTCCCAATAGATAATGCCTCCAACAGCGCAACGCATGAACTATAGCAGCTGACTCGAGATCATGTGTTGGGTAATTACTCTCATGTGAACTCAACTGCCGAGACCCATACGCAACAACTCGGTCGCCCTGCATCAACACTACTCCCAACCCAATACCTGATTCATCATAGTAAACTGTATATCTCTTCCCCTACTCTGGGAGTATCTAGATCGGTGCTGATATCAACCTTCCTTTCAAGTCCTAAAAAGCTGCCTCACAAGCTTCCGACCAAACAAAATTCACACCCTTCTTAGTCAGACCCGTGAATGGTGCTGCTAAGTGGGAGAAGTCATGTATGAAGCGTCTATAGTATCCATCCAGCCCCAAGAAAATTTGTATCTCAAATATGTTCTTAGGATGCTCCCAGTAAACTACTTCTCTCACCTTCTCTGGGTCTACTGCAACTCCTACCTCCGAGATGATGTGCCCCAAGAAGTGAATCTCGTCCATCCAAAAGTGGCACTTTGAGATCTTAGCATATAGTCGATTCTCTCTCAGTGTACTAAATACAATATCAAGATGGGTGGAGTGGTCATGTAGAGTGTGATATTACACCAAGATTTTGTCCAAGAATACTACCACAAAAGAGTCAAGATACGGATGGAAAAAACGATTCATTAGAGCCGTGAAAACTGTTGGTGCATTTGTGAGTCCGAACGGCATAACCAAGTACCCATACAGACCATATCAGCTCCGAAAAGCTGTAATATGTATATCCGTTGGTCTCACACGCAGCTGTTGATATCCCGACCTAAAGTCAATCTTTGAGAACACGAGTGCTCTACGAAGCTGATCAAACAGATCATCAATCCTCGGCAAGGGATATTGGTTCTTAACCGTCAACTGGTTCAGCTTCTGATAATCTACGCAAATTCTGAGGGTACCATCCACCTTCATTGCAAAGAGGACCAGAGAACCCCAAGGAGAAGTACTGGGTCAGATAAAAACCATTTCCTGTAACTCCACTAACTGCATCTTGAGCTCCTGCAGCTCTGGTGTCGCCATCCTATAAGGAGGAATGGACACCGGTGTTGCACCTGGCATGAGCTCAATAGAGAAATCCACCTCACTCACCAGAGGTAGACCCGAAAAGTCATCCAGGAAAACATCAATGAAATGATCAACAAATGGAGGGAAATCTGTCTGACAAGTCCCCTGATCATCCAGGTATAAGCTCGCAATCTGGGTTTTGACTCCACCTCTCCCATGATGCTCTGTTCTAGCTTGACTCACCTGAACATCCCACTCACCCTTGTATAGAAACTCTCTGCCCTCTAGTGATGTGAAACACACCCTGTGATAATAGCAGTCTACAAAGGCTCGATAGGGGACCAACCAGTCCATCCCAAGAATGACGTCATAACTCGTCATCTCTAAGACATAGAGGTCCCAAAGAAAGTGACACCCACCAACCTCAAGAGGGAACTCCTTGCACTGAGGCATACCACCCTTCGTAGTTCCCAACTGAGTGTTTAGCATCATGATATCAGAAGAAGAAAGAACACAGATCCCAATTCTCTCCATAACGGGCACAAATATGAAACTATGAGTAGCACCCGTATCAAAACGTATTGAAGATAAGAAAGAAGCTACTAGAATAGTACCTCTGACTGTATATGGTCTGGGATCCTACTTCTGCTGGGTCTGTTGCACTGCATATGCCTGCCCAGTGCCGCGGCCCTACGGCACAGCCTAGCTACCCTGAGCTATCCTGCCCTGCTGCCTCTGAGATCCTGGTGTCTGGATACCCCTGTAATGACCACCATCTCTGCCTACATGCCTTAAAATATTCCATTTCCCTGACTGATATGAAGCCACTAGTCCTGCTCCTGCACACAGAGTCTACACAGTGCCCCTCTCACTAGCCACTGGTAGAAACGCCCTCCAAAATCACTGCAGATGACCCATCTAGCCGCAAGCTCGGCACTCCACTAGGTCTCGTGGACACTATGGTCTCTGGTGACCATCTCTACCACAATGGTAACACCTAACCGGGCAACCTGAAGATGCTGCCTAGCAGGTACTGCCACCCTGAGAGAAATCCATCTGTCTCTTCCTCTTGCTAGTAGGAATAGTATCAGTAACTGGTGCTGAACCGCCCTGGCCCACACCACTTGATTCCCGCAAGTTCCTTTATGTAATCAGCGCCGGGTTCACAATATCATGTATAGTAGGAAACCTGAAAACATTCACCAGCACTCGGATGTCATAACGAAGACCATCCTCAAAATTTCTGGCTCTCAACATCTCATCACCCACCAGCATGGGTGAAAAACGCAGAAGCTCTGTGAAATGAGAAGAATAGTCCATCACCGACATAGCGCCCTACTGCAGATTCATGAACTCTCAAGCTCTATATTCCCTCAGTGTATCTAGAAAGAAGAATTCATAGAATACTACATGAAAGTCTTCCCATGCCATGTCTCTTTGATTCTCTGACTGTGGGGTAACATCCAACCACCTCTTGGCAGAATCACGCAGCATGTAAGTCACGAGCATGACCCTCCACTCTAGAGGCGTCTCAAGATGTTCAAAAATAGTCTGCATCGACCAAAATCAGGACTCCGCAGCCTATAGTCTTCCATCCCCTAAAACGTAGGTGGATGCTGCTATTGGAAGATACGTGTTAGCACGACCATAGATGTGGCAGCTTGTGGTGTTTCCCGAAAGGTCTGCATAAACTGAATAAATCCCTCATGGAACTGCGCCTTCGCCCCTGTGTCCGGTACAATGGCTGGCGCCACATCTGGCTATGCTGGAGGATCCACTGGTATCCCATGGACCACCATCTCCAGAGTATAATCGTTGTCGCTCTCCTGGCGAACAACACGCGGTCGTTTAGGCAGTATGACACTACAAGGTCAAAGGCATGACTTAGATTCAAGATTTATGAAGGACTGAAAACAAAGGAACCACAAAGGGAACAAGAGGAAGAAGGCATTTCATAATTTTTGAAACAAGACTACGCGGCGTGTATACTGTCTACACGGTGTGTACTTGACTTCCCTTCCCCTGCCCGGGTCCTTCTATACTGCTAAGCCACACGGCTCCCTTTGAACAAAAACTACACGGCTTGTATAATATCTACATGGCATGTATGGTGTTATTTTCCAACTGCCCATGTCGTCTGTGACACGGCCGATTACTCGGCTTGACACTACACGGCGTGTTACACCCGCACACGTCGTGTACACCGCCCCGTTTCCCCACTACATGGATAAGTCCACACTATCTGTCCTCGGATAATTCTACACGGCATGTCCCATAGGTACACGGCGTGTTCAAGGAGAGGTGACACCGACCCATGTTGTTAGTTACAAGGCTGAGTCCCCAGGTCACACTACACAGCGTGTTCATCATTGACACGACATGTTCTATACAGAAGTTCACCGACACGTGTTGTTCGTTACACGGCCAGACTCCGGGTCAACACTACACGACGTGTATATCAAATACACAGCGTGTTTTACCCAAGCTCTTCCCTTCCCCATGTCGTCGCCAACACTGTTTGTGACACGGGAAGAGACTACACTGTGTGTACTCAGGGTACACGGTGTGTACTTAAAAAGTTTATTTTTCTTCCCAAACATAAGAACATACACGCCGTGTATGATGCCTTACACGGTGTATATTCTGGGTTTTCCGGACAGTATGCCTCAGAAACTTCCCCGAAACACCTAAGTGTCAAATTCCGACCTGTGGGGGGCCATACTCCCCACGAATCAAAGTTTGACATCTTATATGTGTTATAACAAAATAAGCATCCAATGATCCACCAAATTATAGTCAATGGGGGCCCATACTCCCCAAAAACCGACGTTTGGAATCCATTCTATAAACAGGCTCACACAAGAAAATACCCTATCACAAAGCTTGTATTTATCAAGAAGCTATCAGAACAGCATGCTTTTCTAACAAAACAACTATCACAACAACATGAAATTTATAATTCACCTACATGGCATGGAAACTATGCATGGAATGTGATTCCTAGCATGTTCCTATATGATTCATGAGACGACATACCCTCATCTCATCGGGTTGCAACTAAATAGAACCCACAGATAAAATATAAATAGAAAAATCTAAGTGCATCACCCAAAGGTGAAATAAAATCAACTGTATAACTTGGAAAATTAAAATAATTTCAAAAATATGAGGTAGACTGGATTTTCCCTGTACACGGGTTAGCTATGCTCGGGCACATCTTATTACCAACTACCAGTCCGTCCTATCCCTGACTAGGGCTCCAAATAGTAAGTCAAAGAATAGAACTCCTTTGATACCACTATGTAACATCCTGAGTCCGGGTGCCACGCAACGGGTGCCCCGAACCCGATTCGCCACGTGACCTAAAGCGCATTTCCCCAAACGCCAGAGGCTGCTAACTAGCAGCAAGGAGCCAGGCTGATAGTGGGGAAACTATGCCCTCATTTGTCAAAGTGTAGCACATTGGAATACAAAATAAAACATAAAACGTACAGCAGAAGTAGTAAACCATACACAACTGAAATAAACAACAGCAGTGGATATAACCAACAGTGTATTGATTATGATGCTACATGTCTCCAGTTCTATGAAAATAGCCAGAACATGTTATACATCAATATAGTACAACAAAAAGCAGAGTACAACAAAACAAAGCAAAACAGCTGGCAGCGGCATCGCGAGCCTTGGCTCGGTCCCATGCCCTCCTACTCCGCAGAAAAAGTCAAGTACCTATATAGGGACTCTTACCCCTATCCACACCTGCAACAATGTAATATTTTTGGGCCGAAAAGTGTGACCTAAATAGGGTGTGAGAAATATATCTCAGTAGGCACCCACCAAAGGCCCGTGCCCAACTGTGTGTAAGCATGCATCAACAGTGTGCAGTAGTAAAATGAAATTAAGTAAGAAGTATTCAAAAGTAACTAACTTAATAGTTAAATTGCATTTAATTATTCATTTAATCCATTAAATATTAGAAGTCAGCATAGTGCATTTCTAAGTAAACAGTCCACGTCCTCAGACAAGCAAAACCTTACCCTTAGGTAATCAGAACCCAGCCTGCAAGAAATTTCCCTCAGGCGTAACATAATTTTCCCCTCAAGCGTAGGTAGTGTCTCCCTCAGGCACAGAGTCTATTGCCCTCAGGCATGGAAGAAGTTGCCCTCAGGCCGAAATAACTACAACCCTTGGGCTAAACAGTGCAGTGCCCACAGGCTAATCACAACAACGTCCTCAGGCTAAACAGGTAACCGGGCCATTCCCAACATGTGAACAAGCAGTAAACAAGAAATTAATATCAAGGAAATTCTACAATTACTACTTCAATGGCATACCCTCAGATATCCTGGCAAAATGGCTAAACAGTGGAACACACCCCCGGGGTGGTTCCGGATCCAAGAAACGATCCCAACCAGCATTTTAATATCATATTTAAATACCCAATCAATTCTTGGTGTTTAAATATAGCAGCAGCCTCAGCCACACAAAACCCCAACATGGGTTCGTGGTACAAAAACGCACAAAACACATGACTGTTGGAAAACCAAACACCAAGCCACCTACCTTATACGTCTACGAGCGCTATACCCGAACGCCGATTCTAGAAACGCCCAAGAACGGCGTAGATATGAGGTAATAAAAACTGTCATTCAACCTCAAATAACTCCCGTTAGGGAAAGAATTGGTAAGAACCACACCATAAGAAGAGATGGCTTACTCGCGCGGTTCCAACAAGATCGTTTGAAGTGAAATCGGATTCCAGACGTGTGCCCGGTGGATCTCCAAAGCTCCGGCCTCCCTCTCCCATTCCTTCTGCCATTCTAAACCTTCCCTGTGAACAAGGGAGGCTACTTCCGATTTTAAGAGAAAAAAACAAAGTACACTTCCTGTACTTCTGAGTACACAATGTATACTTCCTTCATTTAACTGTTCCTCTGGAAGCACCGCCACACTGTTCATCTGCTAACATGAGTACACGACATGTACTCCTGAGTACACAGCGTGTACTGTCGCCCAGCTTGCAGCTGCTCCACCGCCTTACTATTTTGGCCTGCCTACTGACTACACGGCATGTAAAAGACCACTACACGGTGTGTAGTCAGTTCCTACACCCTTCTTCACTGATATGGCTACACGCCCTATGTACTCATCCAACACGGCCAAAAGTACACAGCGTGTGGAAAAGTACATAGTGTGTAGTTCCAAAATTTAGGATTTTCCTCTATTTTCCATATATTCTTGAAAACATTTATGGAAAGAGAAAGGAAGAAACCCATACCTCAAATATTAGAACTGGTTTCTTAGACAGTGGGTAGGGGAAACAAGATTATACATTATCAGAATAAAAATGCATCCATGTACTTTCAAAAATATAATAAATTGATATTTCAGGGAGATTCTGTTATAGAATAAAAAAAGGAATGGATAGAGAATATAAAATTAATTTTATATTCCATAAGAATACCACTATAAATAAAATTGAGTCTAGAAATTCATGTGGTAGAGTATATTTGTAGGAAGTGGTGTTATATTTTTATCTTTACTAAATAGGTCTAGAACTTAATATGTCCCAGTTTTGTATAGTTGTTATGAAAATTTTATCCACGCATGTTCGGGTTGAGCCCTGGTTTAAATTTCAGAATTTTAAAAAGTCTCAAGTGAATTTTTAGCCTCCACACGGTTTACACATGAGCAGTAGAAAACATACACCTTTCCCAGGAAACCATGTTGGTTGGTTTTATTTTTAGATAGAGGCATATGGAATAGTTGGCACATAAATTAGAAACCATACGGCCAAGTAGTGTGGGGGTGTCCCTTATGGATATTGAGGGTTGCATAGTTTCCATACAGTTTTTTAACACTTGAGCCAAACCATGAAAGCTGCCCATATATGTAAAAAGTTTAAAACCCAATTCTTCCCTCCCACCAATTTTAACACAAATTTTACCCATACCTCTTGGTTTAATTTAGCTCACAAAGGGATCCTCCAAGTCCCCAATCCTTTGTTCCTCCTCCATCGGTGTCTCCTCTTCGATTCCTAGGTGAGTTTTAGTGATTATTGGAAATTTTTCTCTCCTTTCTCTCTTCCCCTCACTATTTCATGGTTCATATTTTGTATTACCTCTATTTTTGAACCCTATATGTTAGGGTTAATGTGTTTCTGTGTTTTCTTTTGATCTAGGGTGTGCGGATCATCCTTGGGGCCCTAATCTCCCTTCCCTGAGAGTTTTGTTGTGTTCACACAACATTGTGGTTGGTGTCTTCATGCCTTTACTTTCTGTTTCAATACATAAGATGCTTGGGTGATTTAAATTGATTTTGAAAAATTATTTTCACCTTTATAATACAAATAGTATGTTTATTATGGTGTTATATTATCAGTATAATTTGTAAGAAACAGGTTTTGAAGTGATTCATTGATTAATGATAGAACGATTGAGTGTTTTTGGTGTTGGTGTCCCTTAGAAATATTTGTCTAAAATGGTTTAATAGTGAATGTTTCCATGTTTGAGTGATTTTGTAATTTTTATGGCTTCAGAATTGAAGTTGAAATGCTTTGAAAATATCCTCATGGGTTTAAAATATGGTTTTTTATAATCTATCAATTATGTGAAATTTTTGGGATAGATTTAAAAAGAAAAATGATGGTTCTAAAAATAGTTTTGGGAAATTCTATGGAACTATAGATAGTGCCATTGGATTTTTTCATATCAATTTGTACACAAGGTGCACCTATGGATAAGTGTCCAAATTAAGATGACACCTTGAAGTGATGTTTTTTTGAACCTTGGTTCCTTAAAAGGTGTTTCGGTTCCTTTGGGTTGTTCCAAAAGTTGTTTCAAATGTAGTTTTCAAATCATTTTCTATTTGGAAATTGAAATGTGCTTTGGTAGGATATTTGGTTGAAATCCCCATTTTGAATATTTTATAATATTTCATACTTTACCCATGTGGAATGGTTTTTATGAAAATTTATTCAGATTTGGATATTAAGGACCTATTTGGAATTTCTAATATAAAAGCGATGTTTGATGTTGTTTTGGAAAAAAATTTAAATTTTTTTGTGTAATGTCATTTCGATATGTAAAGTTAAAGGCTTGTTTGGAAATTTGAATGTTTTTAAAGAAATGGACAAATGTTTATATGATGTGATGGCCCGATTTCAACCTTTTATTATGTGACATATATGTGTGTGTTTGTGTGTGGTTAGTGGAAACCTTTATAGGGGGTATTTTCCATTATGGGTTATCATATAGGTGTTTTTCCGGTTTGGTGTAGGAAATTTTGGTGGTGGAAGGTAAGTTTAGTCACACGTTCGAGGGCCTCATACATACACAATATATTATTATCTTGGGTTCTTGGGTGACTTTTTGGGGATCCAGTCAAGGTTTCTTTCCAGCCCCGAATAGATGGGTTGTTACCCCCTGAATTTTATAATAGGTCGGGTGGGTTGTCCCACCAGATTAGTTTGTTGAGGGAGTCTAGTTGGATATAGGCTAGGGAGCGTCACCAATATCAAAATAGGTCGTTAGGAACTGAGTATGTCCAAGGTTCACTCAAGGTATGTTGAGGAATTTCAATGGCTGTTATCTATGTTTGTTTGTTTATGTTCTATTGAATCTATTTTCTTGTTTATTCTATAACATTCTATTTAAACTACCCTGTATTTGTTTTCTTGGGTTTATGGTTTGGGAATTTTCTTCTAAAATGACATCCTCTTGGAAAAGAAAGGGTGTTTTTTTGTTTTGAAATGCAAAAACTATGTAAATCTACCAAAATGAGAAAACTATGTTCTTATAAATGTATCTTAAACTAGTGTTAATATATTTTTTCATGGGAAATGAAATGTATGGATTATTTGGCAGTTTTCTATTGAGCTATTTATCTCACACCCTACTTGTATCATTCGATGTCGGTTATAGGTTCATGTTTTAGTTCATTTAATTATTTCTGGAGCTCGCTGTCTATATGGGTGGTCATTTAGTGGAAGGAGGTGATCAGGAGCTCAAATTGAGAATATGTTAGTGGAATTTTGGTTTCATATTTGTATTTAGTTCTTGGTAGTCTGGTTATATCTTATATCTAGATATGTTTGTATGTTTTTAGTGATACATTGTTATTGGTCATTATTCTACACAAATTTTGTTTATTTTTTTATTTGATCATCATTATTTGGATGAAATAGTTCCCATTAGATTATATTTGATGCCAGACATTAGTTTCCATCCCATGGGGATCAGGAATGCTCTTTGGGCCTTGCCGCGGACTGGGTCAGGTGTTTTGTAGGATTTCAACCTAGCCTTGTTCCTAAAAAAATGGTATTAGATGTGGTTATATTTATTTGGGTTGTCTGATAGTTCTTGATTTGGTTTTTTGGTGCTCTATAGGTTGCTTATGGGTTGGTGCCTAATCACTACCACTCACGATGTGACCTGAGTTACTATGGATAGTCTGAGGTTTGTATCTTCTATCCTTAATTGGGATTAAGGGATGAAAATGGGGGAAATATTGAGTCATGTAGTGGTCTCACGTGGATTAGTTCCCAAGGGAATCCAATTGAATGGTTAAAATTTCTCTTAGTTGTTATTTACTACTTGGGTCATAGTACACCACCATGTCTCCAGGTTAGGCATGCCTACTAGTTCCCCCTGCTCGTAGTTTGGTTTGAGTGTGTCTGATTTCAGTGTAAGTTTATGTGAGTAGGATTTTAAAATGAAAACCAATTTATGAAAATGAAAATTATTTCTTTTAAGTGGATTTAAATTAAAAAAAATGGGTTATAAAATTGAATGTTATTTGGATTGATAATTTTAAAGATGCTTGGGTTTGGTGATGATGTGGTGTGTGAATCCCTTGGTCTTCCTTTTGAATATTTACACATGTGAGGGTATGCGTTTGGAAAGGGTGTTATGGAATTTGTGGATGGAAGTGAATGAATGCATGTACAATGGTTCATGGGATTCCATGGTTGTGTGTTTAAGATCAAAGGCTTGGCCTTGTTTTTCCAAAGTGATTTTGAAAGGCGAATATGATTCTAGAAATTTGTTTTTGTTTTATAATTCGGGTTTTGTTTTATGAAAATTGGATTTTTATTTTGGAAATAGACTTAGAAGGAAAATTTTATTGACATTGAAATGAAAATTTTGGATTTATAAAGAAACTTTTTTTTGTGATTTTGTGTGTATGGTTTTTGAGATGATTGTTTTGGCTTAAAATATTCCTTTTAGTTGAATTTTGGTTTGATTCATATTTTAGTTTTCTGTTTCTCGTGATGTTTAGGAAAATGACACCCAAAAAGGTACCCAACAATTTTAATTAGTCATTCCCATTTTTTTATTCTTCTGATTTGTTTTGAATCCTTCATGTTGATTGAGGTTTTCTAGAGGAAGTGGAGTGGATTGAGAAAGTCGAGTGTGTATTCAGATTATTGGGAACTCTCGAAGATGTATGGGAGTATGAAATTATGGGTTCATTGGAAGGTCTATATTTGGATGAATAAAAGATGTTTTCCCCACCATCGATGTGAGTTAGGATGACATGAGTTGTTTTTAAGTCCATATTTTTCCTGTGGTTCATACCTAATGAGGTTAATTCAATGATAATGGAAGAGCTCATGGGTATTCAACAGGGATAATGGACATTGTTGACCACTTAAAGAAGATGGCTTCTATTTCTCAATAGGTTGAATCATAGGATCTGTTGAATGTTTCTATTTTCCTTGGGGGTATTTTTTCAGAGATCAATGAGACGGTATTATATTTTAAGGGATTTTTTTGATAATTTGGTGAAAAATGTGTTTCTAGATGAGCTATTTTCTAGCGAGAATGTTATTGGTAATCTAATGTCTCCTTTTTTTTGTAAAGGTTCCCCATCAGGCGATGAGTTTATGTAAGAGGAATCTATATTTAAGGAGTCCCCATGACTGGTCCTAGATTCTATATTGTTATACTATTCTCTTGTGTGCCCCAGTGTGACCAGTTTGGGAATTCAAAGTCATATTTTATCATTTCTCTAAAGACCCTATGTCATTGTGGTTGTTTGGGTTATATAGCAATGTTCGGTTGGAATCATTGCTCTAAGAAGATGTTATGATCTGAGGATGTTGGTGCCTGATTGTGAGATAGGAGATTCTTCAGTCATCAAGGCTCCAGCTACATGACATGGAGTGGGACATTGGCCTGATTATTGTTTTCTATGTAAGTATGTAAACATTTATGTTTTCATGGTTTTTGTTTTTGTTGTTGTAAGTTCATCATTTTAGTGAAAAAATGTGATTAATATATTATTTTGTGAATTAAATGTTTGTGATCATCTGAGTGTGTCTTTTTGAATTGTTAATTTTTCTTAAAGTGTGGTCAACCCTTGTTTGGGTCAGTTTTGGTTTTATTAGTGATCATTTTAAAGTTCTTGATTTTTTGTAATTGATGAATGGTGTTTATGTTTTTATCTTGAGTTTTTTATGGGTTTAATCTTGCATTCTGTTAGGAGTCTAAGATCAACATGTGGAATTCATAGTTTTGGTATTGTTGTGTTTCTCCATTGTCCATAGGTTTTTTGGTCTTTGTAGAGTATTCCCTCATTCTGGCATCCAAGTATGCTAGGTTTCCTTGTTGTGGTATTTTTGTTAAATTCATGGCAGTATGGATTGGTTTTTTAGGGAAACTGGATGACTTCGGGTATGGAGTTCCATAGTTCTTGGTTTTGTTGAAGGAATTGTTGGGTAATGTGGAATGTTTGATTTAGTTCCTGGCCTCTCGAGTCTTTTGTAGAATGT
Source organism: Viscum album (assembly GCA_963277665.1). Lineage (NCBI taxonomy): Eukaryota > Viridiplantae > Streptophyta > Magnoliopsida > Santalales > Viscaceae > Viscum > Viscum album. Next base: position 858,888,626 of record OY728134.1, on the reverse strand, counting down.
TTTTCATTTATGGCTTGGTGTTTCTATTTAGGTTTTAATGTTTATGTTCTAGTTGAGTTTGTTTGGTGGGGAGAACTCTCTCATTTTATCCCCTCATTATTATTATATGGTTTCTTCTTGATCATTTGGGTGTGACATGAGGAGTGAATTTTCACCCTGAGGTTCTTGGTTTCTCTCAGTTTTTACCAGGTATGGATTTGTGTTTTGAATTATATTTCAACTGAGGTACTTTATGGGGGTAGAAATTGTCAGTGGTGGGTAGAATTTTCATACCCATACCTCTTATAATATTTTATTTTATTCTTTTTTGGAATTGGATATTTATGGTTGAGGTTCAGTTTGAGCCCCAGTTTAAAATTTAAAATTTTAAAATGTTTTGGGTGATTTTTTGGCATGTGCATGGATTTCACACAGTTAGTTGAAACTTCGCACCATTCCCAAGAAACCATCTGGCGTGGTGTCATTTTTAGATAGTGTCATTTGTAATGGTCAGTGCATAGTTTGGAAACTATGTGGCCAAACATTTTGGGGTATACCTTATGGATAGTTAGGGGTGCACGGTTGGTGCATAGTTTTTCAAATTGTTTGAGCTTCCCATAATGTTTTAAATATAAAAACCCTATTCAACCATCCTATTATTTTTACCCTAATTCATCCCCTCCCCCTTTGTCTAATTTTGTTCATGAAGGGAGACCACAATATCCCTATACTTGGTTTCTCTTCCTCTATAGATTCTTTCTCTTTGATTGCAACGTGATTTTTACAGTATCTTGGTCATTTCTCTCTCCTTTACCTCTTCTCCAATCAATTTATTGGTTCTTATTTTTTATTACCTCTCTTAAAAGATACCTATATATTAGGGTTGATGGGTATCTTGATTTTATTTGGATCTAGGGTTTCATGATCATCCTTGGGTCTCTAATCTCTCTTGGCTGAGATTTTCATCATGTTTACACACCGTTGATGTAGGTGCCTTCATGCCTTTAATTTCTGATTCAATACATATGATTCTTGGATTATTTCAATTGATTTTTAAATTTTATTATAACCTTTATAATTTAGATAGTTATTTTATTATTATTTTTTATTATCAATAGAATTTTTTGAAAATAGGTTTTGAAGTGATTCTTCGATTATTGATAGAAAAATAGAGAGTTTTTGGGGGTGGTGGCCCTTAGAAATATTTGTTTGAAATTTTTGAATAGTGGATAATAACTTTCATGAATTATTTTGTAATTTTTATGGATAGATAATTGAAGTGGAAATGTATTGAAAGAATCCTCATTGGTTTAAAAAATGGTTGTTTATGATCTAGTTATTATGTGAAATTATTGGGTTAGATTTAAAAATGAATGTTATGGTTCTAAAAATAGTGTTGGGTAATTCCATGGAAATGTAGAGGGTTCCATTGGATGTTTTCATATCCATGTGTACACAAGGTGTATGAATGGATGGTCATTCAAATGAATATTTCACCATAGTGTAATTTTTTCTTGGAACCTTGGTTTCACAAATGGTGTGTTGGTTCCTTTAGGTGGTTTCTAAAAGTGGTTTCAAATTTAGGTTTCAATGATTATCCTATTTGTAAATTAAAATTTTATTTGGGTGGATATTTTGTTTAAAGGCCCATTTGGCATATTTTATAAGATTCCATGCTATACCCAAGTGGAATGCATTTTATGAAAATTTATTGGGATTTGAAACTTAAGTTCATGTTCGACATTGCAAATATAAAAGTGGTGATTAAAGGTTTACTAGAAAGAGTTTATGTAATGTTTTAAGAAAAGGAATTTGGATATTTAAAGTTAAAGTACTTTTGAAAATTGGAATATCTTTATAGAAAGGGACACATTTTTATATGATGTGACAGCCTAATCGTCACCTTTGGAAATACAAAACAAATATATATATATATATATAGTGGGTACATCTATAGGAGGGATTTAACAATATGTGTTATTGTATAGGTGGTACCCATGTTTGGGGTAGGAAAGTATGGTGATGTATGGTAAGGTGATGCATGCGAGCGAGGGTATCCCACTTACATAATATATTATTACCTTGACATCATGTGCATTTTTTATAGGATTGAGTGACAGTTTCTTTCTCATCCTAATTAGACAGGTTTGTACCAACTATATTTCATAGAAGGCTAGGTCGGTTGTGCCACTGGATTTTTCAATTGAGGATGGACAGTTGGTTATATAATAGGAAGCTTCACCAATACACTGGTAGGTGGTTCCAAAATTAGTAGGTCTAGGGGTCATTGTATTGATGTTTAGGAATTCCCATTTATATTATATATGTTTGTTTTTTTAAATTATAATACATTTATTTTCTAGTTTATTCTATCTTTTTACATTATAAACATCCTAGTATTGTTTTTTTTGTTTTTGGTTTGTGACTTATTTTAAAAATTGATATAATTTTTGAAAATGAAGGGTATTGTATTCCATATAAAAAATGATACATGTGTGTATTTACTAAAATGGGAAAAAGCTATTTCATAACTCTATTTTAAACAAGTGTTAATAGAATATTTTTTGGAAAGTAAATGTAGGGATTCTTTGGTGGTTGCCTACTAAGCTGTTTGGATCACAATCTACTTATACCATTCAGTATTGATAGACCTGAGATGTTTTGCAGTTTCAGGTTCCTGGTTCATGTGATCATTGTTGGAGTAGGCTGGCCATGTGGCAGCTCAGTTAGTGGATGGTGGTGACCATGATTTCATAGGGTGATCATGTCAGTGGTGGTTTGTTTTGTATTTTGTTTTTATTTTTTGGTGGTCTAGTTGTATCTTGTATCGAAATCTATTTTTATATTTTTAGTGAGACTCAGTTGTTTGTTATTATTACATTATCCATTTTTTATTTTATTTATTTGACCCTAGATATTGGGTTCAGATATTTCCCCTTGGATTATATTTTATTCTTGAAACTTTTTCCCTACCTGTGGGGATTGGGAATGCCCTTCAGGCCATGGAAAAGACTAGGCCAGGTGTCAGGTAGTTTGGCAATCTGGCCTGGTTTGTGACATAAAACCCTAAGGATTCTATCAAACCCCTTTTAATACTTTTTTTACAATAAATAATTTGAAACCCATTCTATAAATTTCACAATCCACTTTCACAATAAAATTTAAAATTTTAATATTTAAACAATTCAATCAATTTCATCACAAACCCCCAATTCAATAGAGTTAAGGGTTTTCACAATTTTTCATCAAATCCATTTTCCAAAATTAAGTCCAACAATTTAATTGAATAAATATCCATCAAAACTAAAATTAAAATTAAACAATTTAAATTTTAAAAATTCCCATAAACACACCCCAATTAAATGGAATTTGGGGTATTCAAATTCCATGCCCAAAACCAATTTTTTTCCAAAAACCCAAATTCAATGTAATTGTAATTTTAATCAAACCATTTAAAGAAATTAAATAGTAGTCAATAAATATCACTTAAATCATTAATTGAATTTAGAATAGAAATTTAGGGTTAAGATGAATTGGGGACCATAACAAAACCACCTACCTCGGGATCAACAGATCTCAAATCACAAAGCTAGGAATAGAAAGCTCTAATAGAGAACAAGGACAATAAGGATCTATGAATCATACCGTAGTTCAGATTCAATATAGATCATATTAGATATCAAAATTGACACATTTTTTCATAGAACCAAATATAAATGAATAAATATTATGGGAGATTAAAAAACAAGAGGAGGAAACTAACCCAGAGAAGATGAGAGGGAATTTTATTAGCTTCAAATTCAATTTGAGAGGGATATGAGGGGACAAGAATCCTTCTTGAGAGATCTAAGGATGATAGAAAATGATTTGGGTCTTAGTAGGTCCCTTAAGGCCCTAGATGGAGGGTTCTGTTATTTTTAACAGAAATTCACATTAAAGAAAACCCCATATGTATGGCTTCCCATGTAGAGTCGTATGGTTTAGACAAAATGTGCACCAATTGTCAAAATATGATAAATGGACCACACAGATATCGTTGAGAGGGAACATGGGTTTTCAAACCATGAAAATTATGTGTGGATCCCATTCTCCAAAGTTTTTTCCTTTTGGATTTAGTTGGAAAAAATTTAGAAAATTGTGTTCCAAACATTCTCCAATTAAGCACTAGCCTAGAGATTTTAAAAAACATTAAAATTTTACCTGAATAAACCCCAAAAAATCCCAACCAAACAATGTTAAAAAATAATGGTTTAATAACACCTGAAAAAAACAAGATTTTACAATTTTCGTATTATCATACCCTTACACTGATGTTATTCTTATGTATCACCCATTTATACCCTTGTTTATCGTCTGAGCTCACCCATTATTTTGTTTCCATTCCCCAATTTCGAATAACTTTTTTAATTAGGAGTACTAAATAAGAAGTTATTTATGAGATACATTATAGATATTTCACCACATTAGAATATTTTTTCCATGTTTCCAAATTCATAGTGCTCAGGCTTGTGTTTGTGTAATTTGATGAATTTTCATCTAAAAATATGAAATATCTTTATATGATAAGTCTGGGTCACAATAATTGGTATCAGAGGATATTTTTAAGTAGCCTTTTTTATCTAGGATATAAAATATTTGGTGAGATCCCTAGTAATAATTTTTACAATGTGTATAGGTATGTATTAAAGTATAAGTCTAAGGATGAATCAAAGTGTAGGAAAATGTCCTAGAATTATAGTAATGGATAAAACAATTGGTTTCCATGAAATTCCAACCACATATAAATAGTACAAGTGGATATGGATCCAGTTTAAAGGTACCTATGGTTGATAACTCTTAAAAGGGTCTATATAGATAGACTTCGTCATCACCTAGTGCATGAAAATGGCCCGTGTTGCACACCTTGTTTAACACTCTTGAGGGATATGCTTTTTGATTTCACAAAAAAAAACCATTACGAAGGATTGAAATAGATGAGTACAATGGATTACCTAGGATAAACCTAATGGGTAATATATTAAAAAAAAGTTCTAATTATTTAGACATACTATAAGTGGTTTTCAGGAATATTTGTTTTACCATTATGATTAGCATTACTTATACTTTTCTTTTTGGTTTTAGTCAATGGAGTGAACCATATGGGATTGGGTAAACATTGAATGTGACGGAAAATTCATTGATAATGAGGAACCAAATTTGATGTTGAATATAGATATAGATAATATGATTATTTTGATTAATATGTTATAACATATGATTAACAAAGTAAACTTCGGTGATATTCCTAAATATTCATACAAGAAGAAGTTGATATTTTATGAATGTTCATGTGGTAATTAAAATAGATTAAAGAATTTTAAGGTTCTTAAATTTCATGAATTTGGGAAGAAAACCCTAGAATAATGTCTCAATTGTAGGGGAAGATTTTATCGATGTGACAATTAATTTCATAGAGTGAAAAACTATAAATGAGTTCAATTTACCATGTGTGTGGAAGAAAGAAATTATCCAACTCAATTCACTTCCCAAAAAATTAACTTCATGGAAAAGGAATGAATTATTACATGTCAACCATTGTAGTGGAAATATTTAAGTACATATTTATTGGGATTTATGAATTTTGTTAAAGAAATATTTTCCCAATTGTATTTGGGTAATAAGAATTATGAATCATCTAAGTAATGTATTATTTTTGGAATCATACATGTATCAACATAAGATAAAATTAATAGTTATGCTTTCCATCATGAATTTATGAGTTAGAGTTTTATCACAATTTAAACTTCTTATACACCCTCAGTGAGGTTTTACATGATGGTAGTTTATCATTTTAAGTATATTTTAGGATAAATTAATTGAAATATAATCCTTTTTTGTGATGAATACCTTTCATGGACATTTAATTAAAGGTATTAGTAACCTTTAGTGTTTATATTATGTCTAATGTTAGGGTAATTATGGGGTTTTTCAATTTTGGAATGTTTTATGAATATTGTTTCGAAAAAATGATAACTCTCCTACTGAGTAACAAGTTATTGCATCCCAAAAGGCAATGGGGCTTGAACCCACATTCGATGGGTGACAATAGTATAGAGCCAACCACTTGCCTATATAAATGATTATTTCTAGTAGGAAAATATAAAGGGATATATTGATGATTATGTATCTAACTGATTATTTTTTCAACAATTCAACTAAAAGAGACAAAGTTCTAAAAGGACTATATGAATAGTATCTATACGAAAAAGGAAATGGGAAGACATCTCCATGGGTTTTATCATCATACTACCCAAAATATTTTAAGGGAATAATTATAAATGGGTGTTAGTGAATCATCATACAAATTCATCACCCCTCATCCATATTAGAGAATAGTTTTATTTTAATTAGTTTAATAGTATATATATTAAGGATGTGGTAAGTTTTCATGGATTACCGCATTAAATTAGATCTGATCATGATATAATGTTTATCATGATGTTTTGTTGAGGTCCTCAGCTATCTATTAATATAAATTTGAGTTTCATCACAATGTATCATCTATAGACTAAGGGTTGGTTTGAGAAACAAGTTCAAAACACATAGTATATGATATAATTAGGTTCAGTGGGTTTCGTTGGAGGTTGGGATCATCACTTCCTCTGGATGTGTTTTCTTAAAAAAATATCTCGCACTCAAAATTTAGATGGATCTTTATGAAGGCCTTTAAACTTAACGGATTTAAGTTAAAGAAATTAATCTATTGGGACCTAAAAAAGATGATGAGATGATATCGAAGTTTATATCCACTCATCAACATGTAAAAATTAAACAATGTTTATAAAATTATATCCTTATAATCATCAAAGTAATATATAATTTCATGTTTGTAAGAAATTCTATCTGTGAATTTATTTATGGGAGAAATAAAGGGAAACTAATCCCTAGGTAAACTGGTACCATTAAAATAGTTGATCTTATCAGGATAATAGATAATATTTTATAAGTTCCAATAAACATCTCTTAGGTTCTTTATGTGTTCCATTTACCACTCATGATAAATAATTTAACTAATCAATCACCTTTAATGAACGCATAGGTCGTACCACTAGAGCATGATATTTTTTATGAGTAATAACTAGAACAGATTTTGGATCATATAGATAATGTTCTATAAAACAAGACCACTCACATGGTCAATGTTTTGTAGTAAAACAACTATCATTATAAAGCTACGTGGGACCTAAGGATGTAATGAGGCATATGTATCCTCATATATTTGTACCAAAGTGGTGAATTTTATGGGAGAATTCAATTTAAGAGGGTAGAATAATACACCCTGATATTTTGTAAAAAATATATTTTTTCTGTAGAATTTAATACATTAGAAATTTTGAATTACACAAAAAATATGTTTATCTTGAGTTACAATAATCACTATGTTTATGTTTCATTTAACGCAACACTGACTTTATCTACATGCAATAATGAGTTTCAAAAACATTGCATACCATCGAAATATTATTATTTAATATGATAGTTATCATCTAGACCTAGGAAGGATGGGTATAAATAGTATCAAAAAATTTATTAAAATATGGTTTATACATGTATATATAATTAATTATTTGGGTATCAAGTAATTATAAATGAAAATACATACCTTTAAAAAATAAAAATAAGCTTTTTCTGAAAAACTATTTTGATTTGCACAAGTTTTTTTACATAAATAAATTAAAAAATTCACTTTTAGTGAATTATATTAATGAAATTTATACATTATATATTTAATATAATTATTAACATTCATCTTATGTGATATTAAGATAAGTTATATGAATAGGTCCGATTTTACCAATAAACCAGTATCTAAAAATTATTTTATCACATTTGGTGCATTTATTTGAAAATAATTTTTTACCAATTTTAGAAACATAATTTGATAAAATAAAAATAAATTTTTGAAAAATAATTTAAAAAAATTAAGTACTAGAATTTTCAAAAATATGTTTAATTTTGATGAATAGTAAAAAATACAGAGTTTTAATTGAAAACTTCTTTTTCATAAAATTATTTATAAATTTAAATTATATTTTAAATTGGTTTCAATGTAAAATTATTTCAATTATAAATCGATTAATTTAATTTAGTTCATTTAAATCAATTTCATATTAAAATTGGATAAAAAACCTTTGTAATCTTCTGGACATTTTCCCTTTGAAAACTCGATTTCTCGTCGCATCAGATAGACTAATTTTAAATAAAAAATTACATTTCTGTGAATTGAATTTGTAGAAATAGATTTAAAATTTTTATTCCCAATAATTTATATTATATATTAATTTTATATTAAATTTTTATGAAAATTAATAATAAAAATAGGGAAAAATAATTTACCCCGGTTAAGGAAAAAAATGGGGTTACCAAAGGATTAAAATAAAAGGATAAAGGTAAAAAATATCCCAAAACTTATCCAACACCAATTTTCGGTCCATATTTAGACATTATATATTTTAGGTTAGATAATTTTAAATTTCCTAGCCTTGTGTCATGTGAAATATGTGGGTATAACTTTTTATTTTCAAATGATTACAAGTGTGCCACTCACCTCACTTATAAAAGGCCACCCATCACCTCTCTTCATTACACCATCAAACCATTTTGTTTCATCCATTACCTTACCAAATTACTTCAAAATTTCCATTCATAAAATATATATTCCTTTTATTCGATATAAATCCAACCAAGGATTGATTTTTGGTGCAAACCAAAGGAGGATACCTAAAAAAGAGGCAACATTCCTCAACGAGAGTTTTTATTTTATTTCATAATACACATACTTAAATTATTATTTAACTTATATGATATAATAAAATTAGTATATTACATATACTAAGATGTTTTTATGTTATGTGAATGACCTAAAACAATCTCTACTTCCATGAAATGGGTTACAAAATCATGATTCATCTGTATGATGGACTACAACCTCACGAACCGATGTCATTCATTTTTTTGTTTCCACCTCTGACGGTTTGGTATTATGATTAATATAATATTTGTTTATTATATTTATTAATTTATTATAACAATATATTAATTATATCAAATATAACCTTTTAATTTCTTTTTCATAGGGGATACAATAATGTCATTCGTGTGTGCAGAGGACTACCGCCTCATGAAGCGATGTGATTATTTTTTCACTACAGCTTCACATAGAAGATAATAAGGATAAATAGTGGTAAAACAAATGAATTAATTATGATATAAATGAAATATTTATCATTCTTAAAGTGTAATATTTCATTTTATTTCTTTCATTTTCACTCACTGAAATATTACAACATCATTCATGTATGTATAAACTACCACCTCCATAATGTGATGTGACTCTTTCTTTTCATCACCACACCTAATGGTTGATATGTATAATTATATTTCTTTAAATATTATGTTATTTATTATATTATAACAATTCCATATAGATAAAATATTACTTATCTTATTTCCATAGTGATCATTGATAAATGTAATTTCTACTCAAGCATATGCATGGTCTACTTTCTTCATGGACATAACATAATTCATTTCTCAAAACAATATATGATGATTGGTATTAAGAGTATAATTGATGTATATATATTATTACTATTTTATGATGATTATTCTATAAATAATGTTACCATGACCAAGGTATTAAGACTAAAAATAAAAAATCAAAACATATACGAAAAACAAAGCAGTTATTACCCAAAACATGACTTTAACATGAAATTTTTAATAAATATGCAAGAAAATGGAATAAGTAAATCATATATCATATGATATATAAAAATAAGTATGGGTTTTTAATAGATTCTTTATAATTTTATATTTAATATACATGTGTTTTGAATGTGTGTTAAGGAATTCAAGACTTAAAGTAAGAGATTTATGTATCATTTTTTTACTTACATGGTACATATACCATAATCACCACTAATTTATTTTATTTTTTGTATATACATAAAATTAATATATATTATGATTATTTTACTAAATAATATTGGGGTTTACATAACCCTTTTACTATATCTTCTTTATGGGGTTTACAGTTCAAAAGTTAACAATTAGTAAGGAATTTCCATCTCACATTTAACTTCCGTGAGAAATATGCCATAATAACCACTGATTTGAATTTTCTTCTACATATACATCCCATTAATGTATATTATGATGTTTCTAATAAAATCTATTGGTTTTTACATATACATTTTTGGATCTCTCTTTCATGGGGCTTATTGTTTAAAAGTTAACAAATCGGTAAGGGTTTTTAATATGAATTTTCCTTCTTTGAGACATATGTTATGTTATAAACTTATATTAATTTATGAGTTATTTATACATCCTATTTTACAAATTACAAAATCAATATACATTTCGTATTTCGGATCTAGGAGTATCATGGAAGGATCTTCTTATTCATACAGGTAATGATCTTGGCAGAAACCTCTCTTCAAGAAACATGAGAAATATAGTGGGTTTTTTTTTTCAAGAAAATGAGAGATATCTCAACTGATATAAAAATATCTTAGTAAAGAGGATATTTAATATATTATTGAGTTCCACCACCTTTGATCCACATTTCTGGCTATTTAATGGTTTTCTTCAATGATCTTGTAAAATATTGTTTACCAGGGATTTTATATCACAAAAACTTTCAACATTTCTCAAATAAAATCATTCTTAAAAATATAGAATCGAAACTATAAAACTCCTTCTTAAACTCATATTCATTGTTATTATTTCATGATCCTTTTTTAAATCATTATATTCTTCCATGAACATCAGATAGATAAGCATCCTCAAACAAATTTATTTTGCATTCATCAATGCTATTTCTTCAAATGAATTCTTGTATGAACATTGTGTCTTGTGTGAATGAAGATACAATGAATATTATTCTAAAGATATCGATCATACATTGATATTGATTTTGGATCTTGTTTTGGAAACTTTTGGTATGTATAATTCTGACATATAGATATCTATAAATAACATACAAGTTAAATATGATCACTCATGATGATCAAACAAGTCACATCAGTGGGATTAAACATCTACACATATACATGTACACTGTTAGTGGTGTCACATTACCCATGTTATTTTTTTATACCACATTGATAATCTTTATAGTAGAGATATTCCATATAATTCATTCTATTCCAATTAGTGCTCGATGTATGTAGCTCTCTATATAATCTCGTGACTACACTCTATGAATCAGCTTCATAATCAATGTCTCACTATGTTTACCCACCTACCCACGTGCTCACATGAGTACTCTTGTAGGTGATATTCACCTATGATGCTTTAATTATTGCAATTAATTTTTCCCAACCACAGAGTGAGCTCCCTGAGTTAGATTTCCCTTGTGGTTGAACATGTTCTCACATTAAGGTTGATCGATCTTGTAACATCCAATTACCCTATATCAGTTATATTTTCTCTCACTTTTCATTTCCCTCTTAGTTTGGTGTGTTTTGGGATTTATGAGGATGAAAAAGCTTAGGGGTGGAAAATGAGCTCAATTTTGGGTATGTATAATTTTTTGAATTAATTGAGTATGGGTAAATGATTGAAAGGCTTTATAGGGTTCTCCATGAGTTTGAAAAACAACAATGTTTTTTTTGGATTTTGAGTAGAATATAGGTGGTTTGTTTTATATTGAGATTACACATCATGAATTTATTACATTCCATGAAATTTTTACACAGATTGAAATTTTTTTATGTAATGCATTAGATTCCAATAAGATATCATGATTTTGGTTTAGTTCATGAAATATTTAGTTTCCACTAAAATTTAAATATTTTGAAATGATATAATTGAGTTTTTTATATGATGTGATGCATTTTTTTAGTGTTTTAGAATTTCATGGATTTTATGTCATGAAATTATAATTACCATAGTGTAAATATCAGATGATATACTTTTTAGACAATTTCATGGTGAGTAATCATTCATTGTGCTATGGGATTTTTCACTGAGACCTCAGACCTCTCTCATCTGATTTTGGGTATCTTTTCTCCTTTCAAATCATTCATTCAATAATTGATCATTATGGTTGTTGTGGTGTGTCTCTCTGGGTAAGAGATCGTTCTAATTATTAGTTGTTATTAATCATGGTAGTGTTCTTATTCTACGTTTATATAAATGTTGATATGTGATTAAAATATCCTTTATTCATTATAGATCCATCAAGTGATCTTCCTCTAGAGGTTGAATCTTGTGAAAGTTGTCATGCATCATTAGCATTCCTAGTGGTATGTTATGATCTGACATCTTTGCTGACTATTTCTATTATTGAATTGGTCCAGATATTTTAGTATTTATTCTAGGGCTCATGTTCCTATCTTTTCTTTATTCTGTGTTGGTGGACCCTATTGTAGGTGTGTGTGACCCATTTTTGAGTTAGTAGATTCCATCTCCATTATATGTTTGATTAACTATATTTCTCTAGTTTTTATTATTTTTTTTAAAATGAATTGGAATGAGTGATTTCTGTGTATGGAAATAGGTTTTTTTTTGATTAAATATGGTTTTGCCTTATTTTAATAAAAAATATTTATTTTTAATGCATTGTGAAATGGATTTATTCAATGGTTTTAAAAGCATGGTTTTTGTGAAATGGATTTGAAAAAATAGAACATGAGAAGCCTTGGGTACTTAGGTGGAATGTGTAGTAATAATCTTCATTAATTAATACTACCTAGCAGTTCACTCATGGGGTGTTACTCTTATCCATGGACCTATTTTTCTAGGGAATATATAGATATGTTGGGGTTTCACTTGATTGTGTGTACCTCTGTTGTCAATATTTGATTCAAATATGTAGAGGCTTGATGTTATCTATTGTCTATGTTGAGTGTACACGTGTCATAGCTAGCCTGAACAATAGTGATCATTTCCATAATATTACCTGTGATTTTGGATTATACTATTTTACCTTATACTACCATGGATTTGATATGATATGTGATACTCTCTTTGACTATTTTAACTATTTTGATTTTTTATTACATTGATGAATACGAAATTCATTGAAACTATTTCACCAACTTTATTTATAACTGTGGAAAAGGAGAGATGTTTTTCAATGATGCTGATATAAAAAATGTTAAATTATTTATCATGAATTTTTCCTTTAATGTTGATCATATAGATATTCTTGTATAGGGGCTTGACATGGAACACCTAGGTGTGATCCTACTAAGACGATTTAGATCACACTCTATGAACCCCTTCGGTGGTGTGTAGAACCGTGTATGTCATTCAATACATGGAATGACAATACGCCATGGTGAGGTGGTGAGATTTTTGTCAGATTTTATGGGTATCTAGTGGTGAGATAGTGGGAGTTTTCCCATGCTATCACATAAAGTAGTTATTTTTTGGTTTTATATTTCCATTAATGTTGGAATTGTACGTTAGAGGTTGTTTTCCTATTTTTAAGTTCAATTGTTTCCATTATATTATTTTTGTTGTTGTATATATTTATCTATTATGTCATTTCTTTCTATTTTATACATATATATGCCATGTATTTGCATCTTGTTGGGTGAAATAGTTCCCTTGGGTTGTTGTTTGATGTTTCGGTGCTAGTCATCATCCTGTGGGGATTGGGAATTCCATTTCGGTATGTCACGGGTTGAGTCATGTAGTAGGTTGAACGGTATCTTGGTTGTTTTATGATAATTTTGTATTATAGGAGGCCTTTCCTTAAGAGTCATTATCTTGGGATCTTTGTTAGACTAGATATAAGATTTTCAGGACATGAGAGGTAGGTTTCAGTGAGTGCATGACCGACTCCTACTATGATGAGACACAAGTTACCATGGGATGTTGGGATTTATGTCACTAGTTCTGAGTTCTAGATCATAACCTCAGTTTTTTTATGATTTTCTTGTTATAAATGATATTATCCTATTATATAATTGTCTATTCTATTTCAGTGTGCAACGATATGACTCCATGACGTCTTCAACGGGTGCCTTAAGAGAGTGCACCAGATTATCCTCATGGGAATCCACCTATAGATTAGAATATTATTAAGGAAATCATGTAGGAAGTTCATTCTGTTAATTAGAATGTACCACAATACTATAATGCTATTTTGTATGTACATTTAGGATAATCATGTGAAAAGGATAGATCATGTGTTTTATTGTATGATAATTCACCATACATTAAGTGTATGAATGAACTTCAAGAGGTGCATGACTATATGGAGAAGATTGATCATATCTTCGACTTTCTAGATACATATAAGAGTATCAAGTTGATTTTTGGGAAATTCTAACTTGTGTGTCCCAATAAGAAATGATGGGATTCCATGGTACATAGGGATGTGATCTTAGACAAGAAGGGTTTCAAGACTCTATTCTTATAGTATAATTGTTTGGAGTCACTTATGATGGAATATTATTTGGAGTTCCTCTCTTTAAACCGGGGAGATAGTTTTGTGCCAGCATGCACCGATCAGTATGAGGATTTGGTTTGTTTTTATCCTAATACAGAAAATAATGACCATCTAAAGGATCAGATGTACCTGAATGGTTTGATACTGGATATCAGATCACAAGTATTAAATATAAATATTTTGGCCAATATAGAGATGATAGACATAGTAATGGTCGTAGCGATGAATATGGAAGAAAGTTTTGGTTGTTATACCACTTCGCTTCCACTCTATGAAATTTTTAATGGTGTGTGCGGAATAAAGATTAATTGTAATGATCACCAAAGGTGTGGTGGGGTGGTTTTCAACAACCTACCTCCTATGAACCTTTAGTTATATTTAATAGTTTTCCTTGAATTTTTATCAGTTTGTAAAGGTTGGTCACACTCGAAATTATTATTATATTGCTGTAATGATTTTCAATAATTATGGATGTTATGGTCCTCGGTAGAATTTGTATCAGGTTACATATACATCTCCTTATAGAAGAGGACCCTCAGCTCCAAATGTTATTACAATGTAGTTTGATGCTTCAAATTATACAGGGGTACTTCCACATGAAACAAGAGTGAAGCACCTTCATGTGTAATATGAGTTTCTAGTAAAGGTTTATGCAAGTCCAGTGATATTAATAGGCACCATCTTTATTTCATCCTTAGTAGTGATTGTTTTATATGATGTAGTTTCCTCCAATTCATTTATATCTGGTATTGTTTTGATATGATTAAACATCCAACAAAGCTAGAACCCATTTTTATGGACTTATAGAAACTTATTAGGATGAGTAAAGATCATAGATTTTAGTTTATTTATTATTCTCTATCGACAAATAATACAGAGTTTGTCTTGGGTTTCCTAATTCTTGATATGGATATGTCAAACATCATCATAGGGATGGATTGGATGATTTATCATTTTGTTGAGGTTGATTATTATCATCATAGTGTATCATTTCTTATGGTTTATGTTATATCCAAGCTATAATAGGGATAGTGGGAGCCAAGGTTTAGTCATGTGGGACCTTCCGACCTAGAACTTAGGAACTAGTTGTCTGATGTAGCAGTTAATCATGATTACATTTATTCAATTCTTGATCTTACAACTATTTTTTGGACTTTCTTAACCTTTTCCTGTAAGATTTCGGTAGTCTTACATTAGATAGGGATGTAGATTTTATTATTGACTTGGTTCTAGGTACACATCTAATATTGATACCTATTATTTTATGGCACCAATGGAGATGAAATATCTCAATGTTTATTTGGATGTTATGATGTATAAAGGTTTTGTTCACCCTTGAATTTTTCCTTGGGAAGACCGAGTTCACCTTTCCAAGAAGTTAGATGATTCACTTTGATTTTTTATATACTATCGAAGTTTGAATTAGGTAAACTTAAAGAGTAAATATCATTTTCCCAATGTGTATGATTTGATTAACTATTTAAATGGGTAATTGTGGTTTTCAATGATCTATCTTTGATTGGTTGTCATCAACTCAGTATATCAACACTTTTGAGGTAGCATTTGTGGATTATATTTTGGTTTATTCAAAAACTAATAATGAGAATCGGCACTATTTTTGATTAGTTTTGGAAATAATATATATCCATCATTTCCATGGAAATATTTTTAAATTCAATTTCATGATTCAATAATTAATTCTATTAGGGAATGTGATTTATTATCATGGATTATCAACTGATCCTCAGAAGGTGAAAAATATTTTTTTCGTGGAAAGATCCACATAACATATTTAAGATTCATGTATTCTTTGTCCTTTCTAGATATTATCTAAGTTTTATTAAGGATTTCTCAAAGTTTTCATTACCTTTTACTGATATTACCAGGAAAGGGTTGAAATTTATATGGGAGGAAAATGTATACCTTCTTTAGATGAGTTGAAATGAATTCTAATATCAGATCCTATTCTGATCTTACATAATCCCTTTAAGGGGTATTTAGTATTCTGTGATTCTTCAAGTGATGTTATGGGTTGTGTTATTATGCAGTATTGTCATGGGGTGGCTTAAGACTCTCACCATCTTCAGCCGCCTGTGAATAATTTCACCACTCATGATTTAGATCGTATTGAGGTTATTATTGTGATTAAATGTGGGTGTCACAATATTTTTTGGGAAGTATTTTATTATATATTCTAACTATAAATGTATGAGATATATATTTTCATAGAAATACATAAACCCTAAATAGAGGTGGTGGGTTGAATACCTTCATACATTTGACTTCAACATCACCTACACCCAAGGGAATGAGGATGTCATTGTGGATTCTCTCAGTAGGAAAGTTCCATCATAGGATTTTCTAGAATTAAAGTAAGATTTGAACCTTTTGGGACTCTTCGACCAGTTTTATCTGGAAGATCAAATTTATTTTTCATGTCTTATTATTACAAGTGTTCAGTTATCATCATCTCTCCTTGATTTTATTCGGTTGTTTCAGCAACAAGATTGTTAATTAAGGGGAATTTGATAATCCATTTATGGTCTAGAGATCATTTTGGGATTTTTTCTCTCTTCAAATGGTATTATTCCATTGGGTTATCTTTCTATCATCCAAACATCTTTGGGGAGTTTTTTTTTTATTTTCATAGTTATTAATGGGATGTTCATCTTAGAACTATACAGATGAATTATGACTGGAGACAGTGATTCTAGTGGCCATGTATGAAGCATGACATTTTAGATTATATGTTCTATTATTACACCTTCAAAAAGATAGAGAAAGAGCATCTGAAACCTTTTGGGTTTCGTCATCTTGTCCTGGTGCCGATTTATAAGTCAGATGAGGTGTAAATGGACTTCATTGTTGGATTAAACTATACTCACTAGGGGAGTAATTCTATCTGGGTGGTGATTGAATTGTTTAAAAAATCATATCATTTAATTTTGAACTAGGACAATACTAATGATAAAGACATGGGTAAGTTTTATGTATAGAAGATCATGAGTTTACATGGGGATGATTCTAAAATTGATTTTGATATGGATCCTAGGTTTACCTCATTATTTTGGACGAGTCTCTAGGAGGTTATGGGGACCCAGTTCATGCTGAGTATAATGTACTATCCATAGAAAATTGGAATGAATGAGCCTACTATTCAGATCCCATAGAATATTTTTCTTTACTATATCATGGATTCTAGTGGATCAAGTGATAATAATTTTAAACTAGTTGATTTTTATTATAATAATAATTACCAGTTATTGATTCTAATGGATCCTTTTGATGCATTGTAGGTAACATGAAAATATCTATTTCTTTTTTGGAATAGGTGGTCAAGGCCTATTATTTGGTACTAAGTATCATTTAGGAGACATTGGTGAGGATAGATTATATATGTCAGTGTTTGGTTGTAGTGAAGATTTGATTGAAATATTATACATATTTTTTACATCGTCCTTCAGAGTTTTCTTTGAATGACTAGGTTTTCTTAAATGTTACTCATTATTGGGTTAACATCATATTTAAAAATAGGGAATGATGTCTTCGAGATATGTTAGAGAATTTGATACCACTAATTTTCTTAGGATGGTTTCTGATCTATTGAAATTTACAATTTAGATGACCGACATTCATTGTGTTTTATAGATATTATAGCTCATTGAATACCATCTCATCCACATCACATTTTGAGTTACACGGATTTCTAGTTGTATCCATACAATTTTGTTATAGAAAAAACTCTGGATATTATTTACACATAGTTGAATGTCTTGGATGGAAAGTTGATTACATTGGTCTCGGTGTTATGGTGACACAAATTAGATTTTTATAATACATGGGAGCATGGGTCACTGATGAGGGAGTTGTGGCCAAACCTATTTTTTGACTTCATTCATCCACATGACTATAAGGAGATTGAATGTTTTATGGTGGGGAGATTGTAAAATTATTTTACACTCTTTCAAGTATTCCACCTATCTATTTCTTTTATTACCTCTTTGGTTTGGCATGTTTTAGGGTTTTTTATGATAGAGAATTTTGGATGGGGAATATGACCAAAAATTTCGGGATGTATGTCTATTTTCATTAATGGAATCTGTGTATAAATCTGTTAAACCCTTTTGAGGGTTCTCCCTATGTTTGGTGAACACTAGTGTTGGTTTTGGATTTTGAGTAGAATCCATGATGTTTATTGTCATCTAGGTGAATAAAAATTATAATATTATTAAATATCTTGAAAATTATACATGCCATTAAAAGTGTTCATGTTGTGTATTAGATTACTTGAAGACATTAGGATTTTTTTTAGAATGTGAAAAGCATTCACACGGTGAAAAGCTTATATGTCGTAAAATTGTAAAATCATGTTTCTTTATATGAGGTGACAATTTTTATTGTTTTTATATTTCATGGATTACATGTCATGAAATAGTGATTCATGACATGTATTATCATAGGTAGATATTTTTAGGGAAATGAACGTGGGATTGATCATTGATTTGACAGCAATATTTTCCACTCATACAAAAGATATCTCCAAAACTATTTTGGGGATCTCATATAATTTCATATCATTCATTTTCTGATTGATCATTGTATTTATTATGGTGCATCCCTCCCACAAAAAGATCCTTATACTTCATAGTTATTACTAACATGGTAGTTCTATTTCTGTTATGATTATGGAATCATTGATCTATGATGAAAATATTCTTGATTATTTATAAAATATCCATATGATCTCCCTCTAGAGGATGAACCTTGTGTTAGTTGTGGTGATTAAATATCTTTCTAATATTTATGTTTTCGTCCATCTTTTCTTCCAACTGTTTCTCTAGTTTAATTGATCCTGACATATGAGGATTTATTCTAAGGCCACTAATGTTGTCTTTGTTTTCTTTAATATTGGTGGATACTATTTCAGGCGTCTACAACCATGTCTGATGTAATAGGTTCTATCTCTATCCTATGTTGGATTAAATTTATTTCTTTGGTTTTTTATATGTTTTCTATAAATTAATTTGTATGATTGACTTGTGTGTGTGGAAATGGGTTTTTGAGAAAAGAATGTTTTAACCATGTTTTGTAAAAAGAAAAGTTATTTTAAATTAATTCTAAAATGGTTTTCATATCATTGTTTTATGAAATGGTTTAGATAATTTATTACATGGGAAGTATTTCGTACATAGTTGGAAGGTGTAGTGATATGCCCCATCTGTTGATACTATTGGGGGGTTCACTCGTGGGGTGTTCCTATTCTCCCTGGGATTTTTTCTAGGGACGTTATAGACCTATTGATGGGTTCACTTGATGGGGTGTTCCAATACTCTCTAGATTTTACCAATATATCTAGAGACATCATGGGTGGTTTTTACTATATTTTGGGTACGAGTGTCCTAAATAGCCCGACCTATAGTGATCCTTGGCACTATGTTACCTGTGCTTCTGGATTGTACTATTTTAGCTTGTACTGTCATGGATTTGATATGATATGTATTACATGATTTTCATTTTTTAACTATTTTGACAATTTTTAATACATTAATGTATATAAAATGATTTTATATTGCTTTACATGCTTAATTTGGAACTATTGAAAATTGGAAATGTTTTATCCTAATTTTGATATAAAATATTTTTTGATCTATTTATCATGTCTTATTTTATTTAATGTTTAGAATGACCATATTATTATGAAGATACATGAAATAAAACACCTATGTGGGATCCTAATGATCATTTTTACCTCTCACCCTACACACTCCTTAAGTGGTTCAATGTCCTTTGTATGTCTTCTAATGTAGGGAATGACAAGGCACTACAATGATGTGGGGAGGTCTTGGTCAAATTATCTGGGTTGATAGTGGTGATATGGTGGGAGTTTTCTCATACTATCACATGGAGTAGTGAGTTTTCAGTTGCAGTTACCCTATTATGATGGACTTATACCTTGGAGATTGTTTAGTTATTTTTAGTCATACCATTTTTTGGTTCTTATTTTACTTATGTAATATATTTATCTCTTTCACTATATCTCCCAATTTTATATGTATATATCCTATGTTGTTGTTTATTTTTGGGTGAAATTGTTCACTATGGTTTTTATTTGGTTCACGGGTTCCAGTCACTATCTAATGGGGATTGGGAACACCCATGGAGTTTGTCGCAATCCATGTCTTGTACAAGTTAGAAAGGGTATTTGGGTTGGTTCATATAAGAGAATTTCCTTGTGGATTTTTATGTTAGCCATATTTTTTTTACTCTTATATAAAATTACTTAACAACATTCACATACAATTCCTACCCAAATACTCAACATCTAAATAATTTCGCGGGAAAAAAAATATTTCTCATAGTCATATTGTCAACTAATCAGCATGAAAAAAAATAATATTTTATATGAAATTTATTAATTATTATTATATAAATGACATTGAATGTGTACACTCCCTTTTATTGAAATTGGAACATGTACTTGGACATTAAAATCAGTTCAATAATCATCATAATTAAGAAGTATAATTCTATTTCAAAATTAAATCCCATGAATCCATATTAAATCTCTGAGAATCATCACCAACCTTCTTCAATGTTTCCCAAATTATTTCCCTATCTATTTATATAATTAATCACTAATAATAATTGGATTTATCATATATTTTTTAATGTGGATATTGAACTATGGTAATGTGTGTGGTGTTTTAAATTTGGTATCCAGATTGTGAGGTCCCCACTTAGCCATAATGTGGTTTATTTAAAAAAATAAAACAATGATATGGGGAGGTATTGATCATACATTTACAATGATTACTTATTATATATTGACAATAAACACAACCATACTCCTCAATCATCCACATGGGATTTTCAATATCCCCCCTTTTCATTGTTACAAATACCATGTCCTTAAATAATGTCAATATCTCTTATCCCCCCTTATTAAAATTAAATTCAATATACTAATTTGGTTGATTTTTTATGAGGATGATGCCTCATGTTTTCATAGTAATGATTATTTTACACTCAACTATAATTCTACGTGGGATAATCTAGTGTATAAAAAAGTGGGATTCACCATGACATAAATTTTATTTATTAACTGATTTAACAAGTGATTCATTTTCAATAAATATCATCCTTTTGAAAGTAAGACAAAATTTAGAATCTGGAATGATATAACCTTAACTTCACTCAACAAATACATTGGAAATTTTAATTGAAATTATAATTTACCTCTTACATTGAGTGTAATAATCAAACAAAACTTCAACTTTATACGCATATATGATGTAATAAAGGATAGGGTAAAAAGTGTAATTATGTTACCTCAATTTCAACTTCTGTACAGATGAAATGTACGTCAATATATTTAAGGAATGAGGCTTGATATCATCACCTTTATTTATTCATCCTTTATAGGGATGCAATCCCTTTATTTTACTTGTTGGATAGTCTTATAAGATGGTCTTCAAGATTTTCATATTGTTGATCCAAAATTGTGAAGCAGTTAATGTTTTTATCAGATCCTGAATGATTATTCCAACTTTTTTTCACCCATTTTGTTCACTCATTTTCTTATTTAGAATTATCTTCACCATAAATTGATTTTTGTGAAAGCACAAATATACTACATAAGAAGTTAGGGAATAAGCTGGAACACTTATGAGCATCATAATAAGTGAAACATGGTTAAGCATTTTCTCTCAGCCAAGATATAGTTTTCCTTGTAGGCCTAATGTGTCTAGTACTCTTTATTCCTGTGTATGATTTAAAAAATTTAGACTTCTTAGTCAATATTTATTCTTGACATTAATTTATCTTCATTTTGTTTGTATTATTTATTCTCTTGTATCCCATTATTGTAGAAGCTTCCCATGGTTCTTGTGTTTATTTCTATAGAAGGTCTTCATTATTAGATAACAGAGTCACTAAAATTTAATACATTATTTCCATTGTTCCTGAACCTTAAAAATAATTGTTAGTAAACACTTTAACAGTCATATTTTGAAGACTTCTCATGAAATTTGTGTATTTTTTTATTTGTAATAACCTATTTTCCTTTTTTACATTTCTCTAGAAAGTGATTCATCTTTGACATTTTTCATTTCATTAGAAGATTCCACTTTATTATGATCAATTAATTTTACATTATTTCTTAATGTATTCTACTTTGGAGATTCCACGTGCATTCTTAAATGTTTTTTAGTTACCTTTCTTTGGGAATTTATCAAAATATTTTTTTGAATAATATTTAATTAATCATATCTTCTTATTTCACTCCTGGATTAATTATCTTCTTGATTTTAGTTTGCTTCAATTAATTTTAATTTACATGGCCTATTTGAAGAGGTCCATGTTATGCCATTTATTTCTCTAATATAATCATATTTTTTTGATTGAAAAGAAATTATTTATGACTCTCTTCATTGTCTTCTTAAAAGTTATTTGTTTAGTTATTTTAATCATTTGAACATCTTCTTTCAATAGTTTATCTCACAATCCAACAAGTTATCTTTTATTTATGTCCTTATTATATGTTGGTTATGGGCTTATATTCACATTATCACTATATTTGAACATAGATGGTTCATACTATCACAATTATTCTATGTGACAACATATGTTTCAATGCTCATAGAAATCTTCGAGACATTTGAATACTCTTCTTTTGTACAAATTCATTATATTATATAGAATATTGTTTTGTTTAGTATTATTATTCATTTATTAACATATAATTCCCCTAAATATAATCCATTTTTGGTATCTATAAATTTTTATTTCTTTCTAACACATAATAGCTTGGTACCCAAACATTTAGCAGTAGCATCGGTAATAAGGGAATCTTCCTATATTTCTTGTAGTATAGGTATGACTATATTTGTTACATCTGTATTTATGGATTTTTGTTCACTTATTTTCAACATCATTTTTGGGAGATATTTTTATTGACCTTACCAGAATCCACTTATTTTGTTTTGGTGAATTTAGCTACAATTTTATCTACCCTTGGATTCCCATCTTTTTTCATTGAACCCACACTAGTATATGAGACAAAATTAGTAGAAATTGAATTAACTATGTTATGTATTACATTATTATATGAGGCTATATAAGGATGATCAAGAAATTATTTTGATATCTTCTTTCACCTAGTAAGATTTTCATGACTCTCATCAATAGTTTTTACTATAAAATCCATTTTGGGGGATTGAATATCTTCATATTTTTAGGTGGTGGAATTCTTATTATCAGTAACTTGGTCATTTGAAACATGTTAATCTTTCAAATTCATAAATTTAACTTATATTTAAAGTAATTTAACACAAATGTAAAACTTATCATTTTCAAATTATGTCAGAATTCCTTCTCATTAACCTTTAATTCTATTAAATCTGATTTTATACTGTCTACAACCTCCATTCATAGAGTTTTTAGGGTCATTGATTAATCTAACTTTATAATCAAATTATGATCCCTTGACATTGATAGTAACTTTATGTGATTTTTTCACAACCTGGATCTCCTGAATATAGACTTTATACACCATGCCATTTAATTCGAGAAAAAATTCAAGTACTTTGACCTTACAATTTTCTCCTTCAAGATGATACTCTATGATATTCAGGGAAGCTTTGAAAACTATTTAAAGTGCATGAATTAATTCATAAAAAATATGCTACTTATAATTATCTCATAAACATGCCTTTGAAATTATAATTTAATTAATAAAATATTTTCATTGAAAATATTCACACGTTATTTAGTTTCTTTTACAAGGTATATGAGAGCATTTCACCATTTGAATTTTTTACATAATGCATTCTACATTTTATTAGTTTCCTCTCCAAGATATGATTTTTCATAAATAATCTCCATGAAAAATAAAATTATATATGAAACCACTTTAATAGGATCATTCTTTATATGTCATTGAAATTGAGTGTAGTATTTTTCAATAGTTTTGATAGACTCATCTTCCCTATACTCACCACAACAAAATTATTTCTCTTAAAATGGATCACTATCGAAATTTTTTATATATGAATATATATCAGCTTCATTTTCTAAAAAATATAATTGATCCTTATCTTCATTTGTTGATATTTTTGTAAAAACGTTTTTCTTCCCTATTCTTCATGATTTTCATAGTATTAGAAGATATATTTATGTCTTCTTCTACTGGAGTGGGGAAAAAGTTTTACACCTGAGGTAGTTAAATATCAACTTCACAAATTCACTCTATATAAACCTAGTAAATTCATCTAGCGATTAAAACAATTATCCAACCTATGGATAGCCTACAGTCTGATTCCACTTATGGAGAATGGATAGATTATATAATGACACTAGGGGGATAAATTTGTGCAGCCACATTTTACCAGGTTTTTAATTTCTTTTAAATTATCCCATATTACTCTTGAACCTCTATATATGTAAACTTGAATGGATCTAATATTAATTATAAATAATCACATATGCATTTAATGAAGATAAATAAACATGAAAACATCACATAAGTATTTTTTATAAGGTTCATCCACAACGAGAAATCCTACACCTTTTCGTAATCATCCAGTGGTAGTTTCATGGATTTTTGTATCACTATAATTGAAAATGATTACAATTTCAGTTCCAATCAACCAAATGTTTGATAGGTAATATCCATTCCCAATAATTGTTAGATTATTTTATTTATACTTTCAATACAAGTTAATTAATGGTGTTGTTTATAAAGGTACCACCCATTCATCAAGGATTCCTTTCATCAACTTTCTAGATAAGATCTATTAGCCAATCAAGTATGTAAATGCATCAAATTGAATAATAACTTCTTCAAAACATATAATATCTATGATAGGAAATTTAATTTCAAAAGTATTTCGTTCTTTTTGGTCCTTCTATATTAGCTAACTATAAGAATGATCATCAATTTTTAAATAAAAAAACTCCTCACTATCTTCTTATTTTTTTATGAAATGGTCAAGTAGATAATCTTTATATTAATGATGATTATGAAACTAATATGATTTTCTCAAGTTATTAAAAAAATTACTTCAACAATATTATATGTAATAAATAACTTTCACAAACTCAAAATAATTTATCATTGAATTTCCAACTTGATTAAATCAAATACAATTCATGGATGGAAGTGTAATGCAAGGTTCATGTCATGTGAAACCCTAGAAATTTTATTTACTTTATTATTATTTCATGTTATATTTTAATTTTATCATTTTGGGAATTTTTTAAAAAGATTAGGTATTCACTTGTCCATGTATTCACATATAATTCATTACATAAATGTATTTAATGTAACATGTCTATTATCTTCTTTATGAATGAGATAATCATGGGATATCTCTTATTAATGTTCACCTTTTTTTCTTCTCACTTATATATCTCCCATGTTCTAGAATTATTCAACCATTATGGAAGTAAAAGTTGAATTTTTTTTCTTTAACAAGATGAAAAACTTCATAAAATACTCTCTTTCTTGACAAAGTTCTTCATAGAACTGAGTATACATATATATTTAGATTAAGTGAACCACATCTTCGTGATTTCAAAAGAGTTTCATAGAACTCAAGATGAATTTTTCATAACTGATACTTAATTATAGCCAAGGAGGATTATAAAAGGAACTTCTTTTTCATTAAAGGCAGGAGCTTCACAGAACATTCTCTTGTCCAATGATTAGATTCATGATGCCTGTATTTTTCTAGAAGATGAGAGCTCTATCAATCTAAAGAAATATCTCTCGGCCTCACTACTTCATATTTTATAATTGAGTTCCACTAAAATTGATATCTATTTAATTCCACATCAAGTATGCATTTAGAGATTACAAAAAATATATCATTCCAAGACATTTATATCACCAAAATCAATCGTTATTTGTCAAATAATATCACACCAAGAAACATGGGTTCTTCATGATAAACCCTTAATCATGAAATAAAATGAATACCTATTATTTCATGCTCATTTTTTAAAGAATGAATTTCTCCATTCATATTAGATTGAAGAAGATTCCCCAAAAACTATGTATTATATTCAAACGTGATCACAATTCAAAAAAGGTTTTTCCAGCACATCATTTACTATGTGTAAAAGATCTAGTGCTTCTTCTTCTCAAGATCTAGATCATAAAACAGTCATGATTCCATATATGGTCATAGATGTAATGACCCAGATTTTCCATGTAATTGTTTTAATTATATGGAATTATTATGAGTCTGAAAATATTGATGGCACGGGATTCTGAGGCCCGAAGTTCCTTGAATTAATTTCTGAACTTTCTTTTTGGGAACATTCAGTAAATGCATGAGCGGCTTTTTCTAACTTTTGAACATTTTATTTGATTAAAAATTCATGGGCGCCATTGAATCCGCATCGCTGATATTCGCTTAAGGGAGGCTTTAGTTTTACTAAAGTAGGTCCAGAAAAAAGATAAGTTTTGTGACTTTTTAAAATAAATTAAATAAAAAAAAATTGTTATTTAATTTCATATCCTCCAACAAGAAAGTAAAGTGGGTTGGGCCAATGATGTTTCTAGACAATAAATGTCTTGAACTCCCATCCTTAAGTAACGACGTCACTAGAGAATTAGGAAGGTTCCTAATTGATAATCCCCATTAAAATACAACGTTGTTACATACCCTCCCCATCTCCCATGTATATGGAGCTTGGGGAGGGGTATCAGCACAGCTTCTCCAAGCAAAAAATTGTTGAAGGAGCTCCACAACATGGGACCTTTAGAAGATTGAGCAAACTTAGCTGGAGGTGACAGATGACACAGAACCATGACCTGAAGGGCGATGTACGAGTGGCGTCATAGGGAACTAGTTGTGGGAATGTAGAACATGATCCACCGTCAAGCGAGGGCGTTTTCTAAAACATTTATAGGTAGGGTTTTTATTTGATTATGTTTCCTTAAAAAATTCCTTCTTCCCTACTCTTAAAAATTATACAAAGAACATGGGTCAATAGACTAATGGGTTGATCCGCGAAGCATTCGTTTTGTGGGAGGTTGTTATGGGGTATCCTTGTGGGGGTTTTTTGCTGTTCAATACAAGAATTTGTTAAACCCATTTTACCTTTCCTTTGATCAGAAGCTAACATGAAGGGATGGGCCTAACAAACCCAGCCCGAACCCTCCTCAACTTTTTTATGCTTACGCATTCCATGGAGGATGACCGGCATGGTGGAACAAACCGGCTACGAAAGAGGTGACTCGCAAACACCCATCGCACGAAGTCATGGAAGACATCGAAGTGGCCATTACCAGCCTACCATAGAGGAGGTGTGGCACACCATCGTGAAACTTCCAGTGTGCAAAGAGGTTGTGTATCATCAGCCACAGTAGATAGAGAAGGCGGTTGGCTCATCGGTCGGCCGCGGAAGGGAAGGTCGGCATGCGGTCGTGCACCGCTAGTGAGTAGGAGACTACGGTTGAAGCCGTGATAGAGGAGGGGGAACCTGCACCTCCAGTGGGTTCCGTGGTGACATGGTGGCACTCACATGGCACTGCTACTTCAAAGGAAAACCGGCCTATGGAAATTCAGGATCTCGAGGGAGCGGCTCCCCCGAGCTTCCAGGCGGAAGCACCGCAGGCCATGGCCTCGCGGCAGGACCACCCTCCAGTGGTCTGCCACCAGCGTGTTGTGCCACCTACTTAGCGGATTGGGCCTCCCATTTGTGGGCCCTTCCCTCTATAGGTTGGGCCACCCCTTTTCGGCCCCCGCCCTATATAGGTCGGTCCACCCTCTACGGGCCTCGCCCTATACGGGTCTGGCCGCCCTTGCAGGCTACCGCTTTTTGTGGGTTGGACCGGATCTCAACCTAGCAAGATGAGTCCACCACATCCCAGCCCAGATCGGGTCGGGCCTGGTCTGTCTGACCAGGTCAGACCGGACTCGGGCCCAACTAGACCCAGAAACACATAAACGGCCTTTTTTTGATAACCAGACGTCTGTTTTGAAAAATTTATATGACTTTGGGATCTTGGGAGTGAGATAGTCCTTTTGACTTACATCATGAAAATTTTGGAGAAACTTGGAGTGTGACCGGGTTGGATCGCACCTGAATCCAACAGGGCCATCAACACTGAAATGCCAATAATGCATAGAAGGAGAGTCCGATTGACACTTAGTATATTGAGTTGGAACCCTTATTACATGGAAAATAATCGAGTTACTTCTTTTTGAGACTTTGTGCTGGATGTAATATAACAAATGGTTTGAGGGGCAGTTCTCTCAAGCTCACTATGTACGGAACCCTCTGACCGGCTGAGACCTGACGACTACTGATATTTTGGACTCATAGTGACTCGACGGCCCATGGGACATGATGGGGGGAATACCTCAGTAGGTAATGGTGGGGAGAGACCACAGTACACGATGGGGAGGAGTACCTCAACAGTTCGACGTTAGTGGGAAGCACCTCTGTGTGACGAGGCAGGCCCACTGTACTCGATAGGGGAGGAGTTCTCGAACAACCAAGGTGTTCAACATTGTGATTGGGAATGTTACTTATTCTTAGGATTAGAGAATCTATGGATGGCTATTATCATTCATGGAAATCCATTGTTGGTCAGAATTATAATCCTGTTTCTCTGAGTTGTATACCTGGTTTGAGTTGAGACTCTTTTTGAGCAATGTCTATTGATTTGTGATTTTTGATTGATATAATGCATTTTGGTTTTCCTTTTGGAATTATGAAAGTCTTTCAGGGGTCTTGGGGTCCCTACTGCGTATTGTTATACTCACCCCATCATGGGCTTTTCTCAAACCTTGTTGTGTCTTGTGCAGAGGACAAGAAGCTGGTATGAGGTTTGAGGGAGCCAGGACTAGGCGGTATGGGGAGGAGACATACAGATTTGGAGTGCTGAGGAGGCGATCATTACCTACCCTTTAGGTAGGATCCTTGGAGGATGACTCAGTAGATATTTTCCTTTTTTTACTTGTCTTATTCCTTTTAGATGTATTTGTACTTTCCGCTGTACTCGTACTTTCAGTTGGGCTTGTATTCCGACCAGTTTTACATTCAACACTCCTTTTTACAATATCAGTTGACTTCATATTTTCTTCTTTTTATGTTCTCATACCATGTGTTTGTATAGTTTTATAGGAAACACCTTCTCGTTTTAAGGAATAAGCCTTTCAGTGCAAGTCGCCAGCCCCTGGCCTATGGAAGTGGGGCTTGTGGTAGTCACAGCACGTGCCCTGGGAGACCAGTTGTGACAAAGTGGTATCAAAGGAGTTCGGTTCTACTGAAGAACAAGGACTCTGATATTTTCTATGTATAAATAGTGTAAAGTGTTTTGAGTGTGATTTTCAGTTTGGGTAATCCAGTGTTGGTGTGGTGGCCGACGTATCCATACACCAGGACCCTAAATTCTGATTTCTGACTCAGTGCACGATAACACTGATTGCGTGTGTTTTGAAAAGTTTTCTTTTTGATCCCTTGAGTCAGATCACTAGGAATAACTTATTTACCGTGGTGCACCTATCTTCTTTCAGGATGCAGCCACGTAGACAACCATCCATGATTCCAGATAGAGTACATGATGACGGCCCATCGAGCGATGATGCCTCGATCCAGATCCCTCTTACGACGTTAGCACCATCAGGTGGTGTTCCAACAACACCACTTCCAGTTTGGTAGTCGTTACCACTAGCTCCACTAGTAGAGGATTCATGCTGACTGAGTGTGTTTCATGAGTTCCAGAAGCATAGGCCTTCGGTGTTCCAAAGCTAGACAGAACCATAGGCGGTCAAGGAATGGCTGAAGGCTGTTTCTAGAGTTTTCTTCTTAGTTGGTACACTAGTTAATTTTATGGTGATCCTAGAAGCCAGCCTTTTTAGGCACCAGAAAGGAGATGATGGAGCTTGATGCTCCAGATACATGATGAGGCAACCCTCATCTGGGAAGACTTCGAGGACCTTTTCTGGGTAGATTTCTTCCCAGTGACCTTACACTCTGTGCTTATATAGGATCTACTACACTTACAGCAGGGAAGCCTGACAATGGCCCAGTTCTCAGCGAGATTCACTGATCTGTCTCTCTACTCCACCGACATGGTGTGACACCCATTCTTCAGGGCCTAGTCTTTTGAGCAGGGTCTCTGATGGGAGGTCAGAGCATCGATGGTATCACTCAGCATACCAAATCAGGCTGGGGTGCCAGAGCGAGCGCTATTGGTGGAGAGCTTCCTATATGGGAAGGCACCCATAACAAGAGACACCACAGGATGTCAGGTAGTATAGTTGTCTGCAGCGTGCAGTAGGAAGATGACAGAGAGGTCCAAGAAGACCATACCTTCTAGTGGAGGACCCTGGTATACAGGGTCAAAGTTGTGAGTCTTGCAAGGCAGAGGAAGATATGCGAGGGACATGTCGTGTTACACGTGCGGTTGGCTGGGTCATATGGCATGCCACTTCCCGACCCACCATACTAATGACCAGCTGACAATTGAGGGACTTCCAAGGCAGAGGCAGAGGTTCGAGTGAGGAGGTTCGCAGGGTAGAGGATGTGGCAGAGGAGCTGGTTGTGCTGAAGGAGGTTGGAGGCATTTTGAGGTTCTACCACCGTCACCGCTAGGTGGTCCACACCGACCACGGGGAGTAGGGGTATAGGGATGAACTCAACTCCTAGTAGCTGAGGCCTACGACCATGGTGCTCTGGAGATGATTAAAGGTATGATTAGTGTCTACTCCACCTTAGTTTCAGTACTTATAGACACAGGTTTCAGTAACTCTTTTAATGTCACGACCCTCGTTCGGGGTTCAGAGATTCCGGTGGAGCTGTTGGCTCAATCCTTAAAACTAGAGACTCCTACGAGAGAATATTCAACAATTACGCACTGGTTTCAGAAGTGTGAGCTTACTCAAGGAGGTGAGAGCTTCAGTATGGATCTCCTAGTAGTGACATCGAGGCTTTATAACATCATCTTGGGTATGGACTGGTTATCTGTAGTTCATGCTTAGATTGACTGTATTAGGCACAAATTGTGGTGTGTCCATAAGGATGGGACCATGTATTATTTCACCAGTGAGAAGGGATCCTTTGTTGGATAGGATGAACTTACCCAAATGAGGGTGCAGCCGATTACACATCAGTTGGCTAGCCTCACCCTCAGAGCAGCAGATGTTGAGAGTCTGAGCTATCCTATAGTAGTGGACCAGTATGCTAATGTCTTTTCTAATGACATTCTGAGACTACCTCCATGCAGATAGGCGGACTTTTACATCGACCTGTACACCAAGATGACACTGATATCTACACCAACATATAGGATGGCTCACGTAGAGCTTCGTGAGATACGAGTACAGTTGAAGGACTTGCAGGGAAATGGGTTCATAAAACCCATTGTTTTTACATGGGAACCCCCGATTTTGTTCGCCATGAAGGCAGATTGGTGTTCAATCAGTTGAAGGTATCTTCTTGGTTTTCGAGGATAGACCTCAGATCAGGCTATCATCATATTAGGATATGAGATGAGGATGTTTAGAAGACGGTCTTCAGATGTCGGTATGGCCACTATGTGTTCTTGGTTATCCCGTCCGACATGACCAACACCCAAGCAGTGTTCATGGGACCCATGAACATGATATTTCAGCCATACCTTGATCGTTTCATGGTGGTGTTCAGTGATGACATATTGGTGTACTCGGTGATGGAGGAGGAGCCTACCAATCATCTGTAGATAGACCTGGATACACTCCAAGAGCACTGACTTTATGGTAAACACTCGAAATACCAATAATGTATATGATAGGTCCACTTTATGGGACATGTTATCTCACAGGCTGGAGTTGAAGTGGATCCAGGGAAGATAGAGGTTTTCCTTCTTGGGATCCACTTAAGAGTGTGACAGAGGTGCAATGTTTCCCGGGGATGGATGGGTACTACCGAAGGTTCGTGCCTGACTTTTCCAGAGTTGTGGAACCCTTTTCAGCATTTAAGAAGAAGGGTAATCCCTTCGTATGGATGGAGAGATGCCGATAGAGTTTCTAGGATATGAGGCAGAGGCTGATGAGTGCCCCCATCTTGGGGATACCAGAAGAGTGTGTTGGGTTTTTATTCTACTACGCTGCATCAGGGACCAGACTTGGGTGTGTCTTGATGCAGAAGTGAGCAATGATCGCTTGTGGATCATGATAGTTGAGACAGCATGAGTAGGACTACACCAACAATGACCTGGAGTTAGTTGTAGTGCTCTTCTCCGTGAATATGTGGCGACATTACTTGATGGGGGAATGTTTTAAATTATACTTTGATAACAAGAGTCTCATGTATATCTTCTCTCAGAAGGACCTGAACATAAGAGAACGACGATGGCTAGTGTTCCTCATGAACTATGACTTTGAGATAGTTTATACTCCTGTGAAGGGGAATGTGGTAGTAGATGCACTCACCGGGAGGTCTGGTCTATAGTTGCTGAGTGAGGTGACTGAGTAGCTGGCCGTGTTGCATATTTCCTTCGTAGATAGAGATGGAGCAACATACCTCCAGTATATGACAGTCACTCCCCCCACTCCTTAAACGAGTCAGGGAGACATAGCATGGGGACATCTATTTTGAGGATCAACGTGCTCAGGTATCCTTAGGGAAGACACCTGATGGAGGTGTTGAGGGAGTTCCATATGTCTCCTCTTGTGGTATATCCCGGGGTGGCAAAGATGTACTAGGACCTTCAATGTCAACACTAGTGGCCAGAGATAAAGAAGGCACTAGCAGAGTTTGTTTTACAATGCCTCAATTATCAGTAAGTGATGTTCGAGCATCACGTTCCAGCAGGCTTAGCTCAACCACAAGAGGAGACATAGTGGAAGTGGGATGGGATTTCCGTGGTCTTTGTGACAGGGTTTCCATGAACGTCCAGGGGACATGATTCTATCTGGGGGATCTTTGACCGACTCACCAAGTCGTCCAACTTCCCACCTATTTGAGAGCCTGGATCAATAGAGGGCTTGGGATGAATCTATATGAAATAGATTATGTGACTTCATGGGGTTCCATCAACGGGAGTCTGTATCCATGATGGAAATTTCACATGCCGTTTGTAGAAGGGATTGCAGGTGGAATTTGGGACTTAGCTACGTTTGACCACCGCCTTTCATCCTCATATGGATGGTCAGATGTAGTAGACCATTCAGATGCTAGAGGTCATTCTACGTGCATGCGTTCTAGATTTTGGCCACAGTTTGGAGGATCACTTTCCCTTGGTAGAGATAGCATACAACAAAAGTTATCACTCCACCATTAGTATGGAACCATTCAAGTCCCTATACGGTCGACCATGCATATCACCTCTATGCTAGACAGACCCAAAGGTGTTTTCACTTATGGATCTAGAGTTGATATGACTACCATTGAGAAGATGCATACCATCTAGGAGCAGATAAAGACTTCACATAGTAGACATAAGTCATATACCGACTGAAGATGGAGAACTCTAGATTTCAAGGAGGGGGGCCATGTTTTCTTGTGAGTCTCTCCTCGATACTACAAATATTTGGCTGGGCGACAAGTTAACACTGAGGTTTATTGGGTCATTTTTGGTACTTCGAAGGATAGGAGAGGTGGAATTCTATTTGGCACTTCCACCGTAGTTGGAGATGGTACACATCATCTTCTAGTTATTCCGGATGAGGTGACATGTGCATGACCCATCTCACATCATCGACCATTTTGAGACGAAATTAGATGATGGGGAAACATTTATGGAGGTTCTAGTAATGAATGAGGATCGACAAGAGCGGGTCCTTCGTGGGTGGTCAATACCTATGGTGCACGTTCGCTGGCAGCATGTGAACCACCAGGAGAGCATATGGATGCAGGAGGATCAGATTCGTGCTCAGTACCCCCATTTATTTTCTTAGTATTTATTGTGGCATTTGGGGATGAAAATCCCTAAGGTGGGGATAATGTAAAGACTAGAATTTTTCTAGGATTTTTTTTTAATTATATGGAATTATTACAAGTCTGCAGAAATTGACGGTGCGTGATTCCGAGGCCCGGAGTGCCCGTAATGAATTTAAATTCTTTTTTTGGGTACGTTCAATAAACACATGGGATATATTTTCTAAAATTTTAATAGTTTCTCGGATTAAAAATATGAGGGCATCATTGAATTTGTAGTGCCAGGATTCGCTTAAGGGTGGATTTACATTGACCGTAGTATTTCTGGAGAAAAAGTTATGTTTTGTGACTTTTTAAAATAAATGAAATAATATAATTTTTTATTTTATTTCATATCCTCCAACCGGCAAGTAAAGGGGGTGTGGCCAACGATGTGTCATGCCAATAAATGGCTTGACCTGTCAACCCTAAGTAACAACGTCGTTGGGGAATTAAGAAGCTTTCTAATTGATGAGCCTCATTAAACTCCAACGTCGTTACTTACCCTCCCCCTCTCCTATATATATGGATCCTGGGGAGGTGTATCGGCACAGATTTTCCAAGAAATGAAGTGATGAAGGAGCGTGCAACGCTGCACCCCTAGAAGATGGAGCTGACCCAGCAGGAGGTGATGGATCACACTGAACCAAAAACCGAAGGGTGACGTATGAGTTGCGTTTTTGGGAACTAGTTTCGGGAAGGAAGAACACGATTCACCTTAAGTGTGGGCATTATCTCCAATGTTATGAGGTAAAGGTTTTATTCATTTTATTTTTGTGAAAAGACCCCCACTTCCCCATTATTTAAAATTATACGAAGAACGTGGGTCAACAGACTATTGGGTTGGTCCGGGAATCATTTTTTTTGTGGGTGGTTGTAATGGGGTATCCTTGTGGGGTTTTGTTTGTTATTTAATACAATAATTTTTTAAACCCATTTTATCCTTCCATTTATCATGAGCTAACATAGAGGGTGCAAGCCTAATGAACCCGTAAAAAACCCTCCGCAACTTTGTTACCCTTGCACCTTCAATGGAAGATCACCGGTACAATGGAACCAACCAGCTACGAAGGAGGCAACGCACCAATGCACGCCGATAGAGGAGGTCGTGGAATGATGTCGTGATAGACATCAGAGCGGACATAACTGGCTGTTCATGGAGGAGGTACGACATGTCGTTGCGCGACCGGAGGTTTGCAAAGGGGTCGCAGGTTTTCACCTGCCACATAAGAATAATGTGACTGGCTCATTGGCAGGCCGCAGAAGGGAAGGGCAGTGCGTCATCATGCGCTGCTGGTGATCAGGAGACCGCAGCTGAAGCCGTGAGGGAGGAGGTCGAACCCGAGCCACTGCTGGGTTCCTTGGAGACCAGGCGGCACCCACATGGTGCCACCGCTTCAAAGGTCAAATAGCCTATGTTCGTACGGGATCTTAAGGGAGCAGCTCCCCCGAGCCACCTAGCAGAAGCACCACATGTCGTGCCCTTCATGGTCGGACTACCCTCCAATAGGCGGGGCTGCCGCCAAGCGGGCCAGGCTGTGCCCCCCCAAGTAGGGTCTTTCCCCACTGCGTGTCGGGCTGCCTCTTTGCGGGCCCCACCCTATACGAGCCAGGCCACCTTTTGGGCAAGACCGGACCTCGGAAAAATGGGTCGAGTCTGCCATGCCCCATCCCAGACCGAGTCAGGCCAGCTCAGTCTGACCAGGTCAGACCGGACCCGCGCCCAAAAACACTAAAAGGGACTTTTTTGAGAACCAGACGTCTATTTGACAAACCGTGTATGGAATTGGGATCCCTCAAGTGAGATGGTCTTTCAAATTACACTATGAGAGTTCTATAATAACTTGGAGTATGGCCAGGTTGGATCGCACCCAAATCCAACTGGGCCCTTGGCACTAAAATTCCAATAACACACAGACTGAGCATCCGATTGACACACTGTTTTTTGCATTCTAACCCTTATGACATGGCGGATCATTGGGTTACATATTTGTGTGACTTTGTGCGAGATGTCATGTGATAAATGGTTTTTGGATTGGTTCTCCCAAGCGCACTACATACAGAACACTGCGACTGGCTGAGACCTGTTGAATGCTGATCATTTCGACTCAGAGTGACTCGACGACCCTTGGTACGTGATGGGGAGAAGTACCTCAACAGTGCATGGTGGGGAGCGGCCACGGTATGAGATGGTAAGAAGTACCTCATTAGGCCACGGTGGGGAGAGGCTCTGTGTGACCTGGCATACCCATGGTATGTGATGGGGAGAAGTACCTCAACAGTTCAAGGTTAGTGGGAAGAACCTCTGTGTGACGTGGAATTCCCACTATACTAGATAGAGGAGGATTTCTCCAGCAGCTGAGGTATTTGATGTTGGGACAAGGAATGTTACTTGCTCCTAGGCATGGTGAATCATTGGCTAGATATCAGTATTCATAGTGATCTTGTGTGGGTCAACATCATTATCTTGTTTCTTGGAGTTGTATACCTAGTTTTAGGGGAGACTCTTTTTGAGTAGTGTCTATTGCTTTGTGATTTTTGATTGAGATCATGCCTTGTGATTTTCCATGTGGAATTCTGAGAGGCCTTTGGGGGTATCAGGAACCCTACAAAGTATCATTATACTCACCCCTGTACGGGCTTCGCCCGCACCATGTTGTGTCTTGTACAAACGATGAGAAGATGGGATGAGGTTTGAGGGAGCCAGGACTAGGCGGTATGCGGAGGAGACATATTGATGTGGAGTAC
Source organism: Viscum album (assembly GCA_963277665.1). Classification (NCBI taxonomy): domain Eukaryota; kingdom Viridiplantae; phylum Streptophyta; class Magnoliopsida; order Santalales; family Viscaceae; genus Viscum; species Viscum album. The sequence goes on along the minus strand of OY728134.1, from coordinate 858,851,539 downwards.
TGAGGATGCGATATGTACCTACCCTTCAGGTAGTATCCTTAGAGGATGACTTAGTAGTTGTTTTCTATTTTTAAATTGTGTTGTTCCTTTCAGTTGTATTTTTACTTTCATTTGTACTTGTACTTTCAGCTGGGCTTGTATTCCAACCCCTATTATATTCTACACTTCTTTTTAATACAATAGTTTACTTCACAGTTGCTTCTTATTGTGTTCTCAGACCATGTGTTTGAATAGGTTTAAAGGAAATGCCTCACCGTTTAAGGAAATACGCCTTTCGATGCTAGTCACCAACCCCTGGCCTACGGAAGGCGAGCTTGGGGTAGTCACAGCACGGGCCCAGGGGGACGGGTTGTGTCAATAGAAGATTGTATCATGAAGAATTATAAAGTACATATATCTATTTAGTGTTGTGAGGTTTAAAAAGATCACTCAAAATATGCCAAAATCTTACATCAGTTAGATTGGATGGATATTCTTATCTTTATGTGATTTTAAGGGAGTAACATTACCCACATGCTTCACCTATCCCACATCGATAATCATCATGATAGAGACCTTCTATATAAGTCTTTACATTCTAATTTACACTTGATGTGGGTGACCTAGGATCCACTATCATAACCACAATGCATAAATGGGTTTCATGGTCCATGCCTCCCTATAAAATCTCACCTTCTCACGTGCTAACTCTGGTGCTCCTTCAAGTGCTATGTGTGCACTATTCATGCCTGATTACAAGTGCTTCACCCATTCCTCAATGTGAGCTTTTTGGGATGTCTCCCCTTTTGGTTGATATTTGTCCTATATTCAGGTATATCAAGCAAGTAATTATGTCTTGTATTGTAGGCCATGTAATTTTAATTATCTTCTATAAAATTTTTTTGGAACATTCTCATTCAATTCCAACCTAAATAATAAATGTATCAACAATTCCTATTTCAAAAAATATTTTTTCATGATCCCCTTTTAAAATAATCAACATGAAAAATAAATAGTATTTTAAAGGAATTATTTAATCATTATTCTATATATTTTTTGAAAATATGAATTGTCTCCTGTTTCAATTAGAAAATGTCATTATACATTAATATTGTTTCAACAATCATCACAATTATCATTGAAAACTATCTTACAAAATGACAACTAATGAATTGATAACAATTCTCCAAGAATCATCACTAACCTTATTCAAAATTTTAAAAATTCTTTCAATCTATACAATTCATTGATTAATCGCTACCCAAAATGTCCTTGATCATATATTAAAATTGATTCCATAATATAAATTGACAATAAAAACAACCATTCTCATCAACCATACTCATGGTCTTTTCATAGTCCTTATACTTCATATTATTATTAATGATTATAATGAATCATATAATATATTTTATGAGAAAACTATAATTACATATGATCATGGGGAGGTAACATATGATAGGGGCATCATAAATGATATAATATTAATGTAATAATTTGAGAATGTAGTTTCCCATTTTATATAAAAAGATGCACATATATCTGGACCATGGATTAAAATAAAAATGTATGATAAAATAAATGACATCTATAGTATATAGAAATGTTTATTACATAAATTGAAATAATGATAAATCTATAATATAGTGTGATATCAAAAATATGTGTATATCTTGATGATATATTAGCTGATAGAGGGATTATATTACTTGGTACCATTCTAAGTGAGATATCTTTAGTTTCTACATTAACATCTTTCTCTATGGTTTCTTTAATGTGTTTCTAGACTCTAATCTAGTACATTTGGTATATTTAATTTTCCCAACAAAAATGATCATAGATGTTCACAACTAAGTGTATCCATAATATCATTAAATGTTATTGAATTTAATACTGAGAAAAAATTTATAACTTTTTTGTAATATTATTTCTAGTGTACCATTGGACCATATAGAAACACAAGAATGGTGGGGGATAATCAAGTGTGACACATTTTTCACTAAATTAAAAATCCCCCTTTTTCTTATACCTTATAGTGTTTAAACCATTGATATCTATTATAATATAAATGTATCTTTCATGTTTTACCTATCATGACACAATCACATATAATGAAAAAATGAAAAAAAGGATACAATGTAGTATTTTTATATTTTTTTACCTTGATTTTAGTTAACTAGTCTTTTCATTTCAACTCCATTTGATTCATTAATTATATACTACAATATAATCAATAATTAAAATTGGTTTCCAAGTATTATTCTAAAACCAAGACACAAAATATTACAATTTTTTAATCTAATATATTATACATGTGAAATAGTTTTCTCATGTAGGTTATTTATACTCATATCACATGATTCCTTCAACAAAATACACCTATTACAGTAGATCTTTACAAAGAACCTAGTGACACTAAACAACTAAAAATAAAATATGACTCAATAATAACGAGTGACTAAGAATTTCTAAATATCGTTAATAGGATACATGGATCTCAACCTTTAAATCATTACAGCTTCAAGTTCATTTGAATATATAACTACCAAATCAACTTAGTTCTCTAATACTGAAAGGAACGACGCAAAATATTAATACATTAACTATATGACGACTTCTCCTATTTTCTAATTTTTATTTTAGTATTGTCAGATCTTATATAGAAATAATAAAACTAAAAAAACTTCAACTTCAACATTAACTTTATAGTTTCATTATATCTACACCAAACTTTTGTCTCCTTCTTCGAGCCCCAACTATTTGTAGAAGATCATATCATTTTTTTTCTTCCTCACTATAGGTTTCCACAACTTTTTATTCTTCTTTGAGAGATATGTTTATTATCCATTATTTATGATTTATCACCCTCTAATCAATTGAAATTACTTATTCTTCTTTTATGGATGCATGAACTTTCTTCTCTTCTCACCTTAAGGTTAGTGCTTCTGAGATACCAGAAAAGCTCAGTCAGAGGCAAAACCTTTGACCATTTATTAATAAAGGAAATATACATTGAGCCAGTACAACGAACAAGAAAAACTAGTTACATATCATATGATTCATACCCTTCTCCACAACCATGATATAAGACTTCCTCCGTAGTAGCGGATTCCTATTCGGAGCTTTCATGGTGCTTCAAGACCTTAGCATACTTCTGATTAAGATTCAGTTTCTCTAAAGATATAAAATCCCTAGAGGATTGCCTGACAGAGGACCTGGTTGACACTGTCTTTGGAAAGTCTGAATAATCCTTCCCCGTTCTTCGTTTAACCAGAGGATGTTCCTCACTTTTATATTTTTTCTTCCCATCCTTGACAACATCACTAAAGTAAGGCTTGACCAAATCACAATTATTTTCTTTGTCACTATCTAATATGTCCCCCATTATCCGGTGATGACCATAGCTTGGAAAGCATCAATCATGGTCTTGTTCTGCTCACAATGCCCATTAGGATCAATCAAATCCAAATAATGTAGAGGGTCTCTTCTGAGATACATAGTGAGAAACACTAGAAGTGTTATTTATTTTTCAAGTACCATAAAAGGTATGATAAAAAGGAAAAATAATTTCAATCACATAAATCACAGTAAAATAGAATAACCAATTTGGGTTTCCATGATTTCATATTATTTTATTTTTAAACTCAAAGTGTGTATAGTTAAATACCTTCATTTATTTCTTCTCATTTCATAAAACATTTTTGAATAATTTATTGTTATATTTATTCCTCACAACTGAATTATTCTTCTCATAAGATTCCACTATAAGATATGTACTTTCATTCTACATAGCTATAAAAATTAGGCCGAAAAGTTATATTTAGTGTGGAACACACACTTGATGTATGAGATATTCTCATGAAAATATAACAGGACTCAGTTTTATTATATAAAAATAGAAATGACAACTCATCACTATTTATCCTCTTTTCCATCTATCATTATTCAAAAATGAATTATGATATGATGAATGAGAAAGACTTTATGGACCATCATATATATTATTGTGGAAATTTTGATAAATTATTTTCTAGTATCAATACAAATATATAGTGGGTGTCATCCTTCAAACTTCCTCAAATAAAGCTCAGATCATGGTATGAATAATGTTAATGATTTTCTGTTCACATAAGAACAACATCAAAATAATTAAATTTTAATTTATTTTGAATTAATAAAATATTGAACATACCTTTATTATTCTTTGTTTGATCTTCCATTTTTATGGATTAAGTATAACAACTACTTTTTATGATTGGATCTCACAAAAAATTTTTTGTTTGGGATATTTATACCATGATTGAATAACTATTGAATCATATGAGATTATCTTTCTATTGATTATATTGAATCTATAAAATCATGTTTTTACCCATTAATACGTCCAATTTTTTTAAGTGTTTAATTCATAAGTTGGTGACTTAAAAAAATTACATTCACTAAGACTTATGATGAATGCTTTCACTCAATGGGAAAAGTTATATGAAAAATCAAAAAAACCATAAAATTAGTTCCTTTTCAAAATTATTACCTCTAAAGAATGTTATTCTATCTATGGAAGTCATGTTATGATATTAATGACTTATGGTGAGGTCTTATGATCAAGACTAATAGTGCATTTTAACTATGACAATTCGGAATTTTTCAATTTTCAGTAGAGTCCAAATTCATAAAATGAGTAGGGAGACACATGATAAATCCTTATGTTTTATAAACATATAATTTCAAAACTAGAATATGTATGTTCACAATAAAGTCATATGATCCATTAATAAAAGTAAAATGTTCATGACGTAGCCATTTTTTCTCAAAGAAGAGGTAAATATCTTAACGAGCCTCTTTGAATTTTATTTCTTACTACACATCCAATATAATTATTTTATCTATTAATACATGATTCGTATAGTATCATAAATGTACTAATATTTTGTTTATGATCACGTAACAACTATTTACCACATATTAACTTTCAAATGTGAAATAAAAGTATCACTAGTGTGTACATGTGGACTACCACCTCTACAAAGTAAAGTCATTTTTTATCATTTCAATTTTATTTGGATGGTAATAGGGATATATTTTAGGAAAATATATGATATTTTTTATGAAATGTTTTTAATTAATTGGTGAATTATACTTTAACGTTATTTTATTCCGTCCACCATAAAATGGAAACATCATTCATGTGTATGTAAAGATTACCGTCTCCCAGAATTGATGTAATAAATTTTTCATCACCACTTAATATGAATAGTTATAAATATGAATATAATAATCATATATTACATTTATATAATTACTGAAATTATAAATATTATAGTACCGTGGTCAAATTGTGATGTCTATAACCTCCAAACCCCAAAAAACAAGAAAAATTGAAATTAACACCCAAAATAATGAATACAATGAAATATAATTAATGAATGGGTGATAATATTTTATAAGTAAACTAGGTATGGTATTATATGTATCATTATATTACCATTATAGAAGTAAATATGAATTTAAATTTATTATACATGATTTTATACCATAGAAGAGGTAAGATGAACTTGAATTAAGGGTTTTATATTACAATCTCATTTTTATAGAGATGGTCTATGAATAAATTTTCAGATTATGTAATTATATAATCAATCTCTAAAAAGAATTATTTATTTTTTTCTAATTTTTATTTTAGGACATTTCATATTTTCAATTCATTTTCCTTTTTTAATACTTAAGATACTGAAAGAATGTTCTTGAGAAAAAATGACCCTACTTTTTGCTTCAGCCAAGAATATTTTTTCAATGTATATATTTTCATTAAAATGATTTTGATAATTTTTTTATATTTATTTAATGATTTTTTAAAGTAAATTTTAAACTAGTTTTTCATTCCATAAAAATGATTTAATGTAATATTCTTATCATTTTCTGAATAAGGTTATTCTGACTTTTGATAAAAAATGGGAAATCAAATTTTGTTTTAAGATAGACTTATGAATTTATTTACACACCATAATGAATACGCTATTATTTAAATATTTCTTTATGATTATCCTTTTTTCAAATGAATAAAATATTCTTAATATTTTTCAAATCTTAAAATTCTAAATAAGATAATTCAAATGAAAACTGTATTTTCCTAAAGAAATTCTTTAATGATATTTTGAGAAAAGATTTTCTTATAACATATAAGGATGTTATTATAATTTACTCAGGATATGATCCAATGTTACCATATAAATTATTTATCTGGATGTTTTATGGTTAAAATGATGAAATGTTTATTAAACCCATATAATTTCAATAAATTATGATTTAATGATAAGATGAATGTTTTATGATCTATTGGAACACAAATGTATGGTTTTAATTATTTTACTTATGGGACTAGAATTATATATCCCTCCAAATAATTAATTAAATAATTTTTTTTCATGAGATACTAACTGTTATAATTGGGAGTGATCCCAATCCATAATGATAGTCTTAGTAATGATCCTTGATTATGGAAATTATTTTCTATGATTATGTACATTCCATGAATTTTTTTAATTATTCTTATTATTTTGTCTCATGGATCATGATTAATTATTGATGATTCCACACTATTATTACATATTTAATTGGTTTGAAAAATCCTTACACTGTGTTTTATGATTAAATATTATTAACTTATTATGTATGATTATTATTATTGTTGATCATATTCTCTTACACGTATTCCTATATTATTATAAATTGTGATATTTGATTGGTATATTTTATGTTTACCCTTTAAATGTATATAATCTCACCCATTATCATGTTTCCCTTCCCCTATGTTATGAAGAAAAGTTATAAGTTTGATATTTCTAAGAATGTTTATATTTATGAAGAATATAATAAAAAATGATGTAAAAAATATTCATACTAGTTGTTTACGTTTACAGTTTTATAGATACATTGAACTGCTATGGTCCTTGGGCATGTATTATCATGGAAAGTATTGAATATTCATCTAAAATTATATAATATATGTGTATGTAATGTCTTGGGTTTTATAGTTAGTATCAGAGGAAAGGTTAAGTATCTTTTGGAAAATAGGATGGGGAAATTAGAGTGATAAACCTTAGGATAATCCTATGTATATGAGAACATAATATCATATAGTAAATAAAGGCATGTAGGTTCCCTAATAAAATACATCCCTATCTATATACTACAATTGAATTTGGTTTTAGTATAGATGATTCAAGGGATGAGAACCCCAAAAAGTGCTGGCCAAGTGTATCTCAATTATCATTGTACTACATGGTTAATGAGATCTTACTTCTCACAATGATTGAAACTCCCTGGGGTATTTCTTGTTTTAATTCAAATTTAATTTAAGATACATTATGAATTATTTTAGAATATAATGACCATGGATGACCTTGGTTGAGAAATTTTTTTAATGGAATTAAAATAAGATATTAACATTTATATATCCTATGAATGAATTTTCTTGATTAATTAGTTTTCTTATCAATACATAATGGTCAAGCTATCTATTTTAGTTTTAGTGATGTAATTAATATAGAATTTTAAAGTTCAGGTGGTTATAGGTATGGAAACAATTGAAGTAACCTATTTGAGTTTTGTTATGTGAATTATTATATGTCAGTAAAAGTTTGTAGGAATTATAATTAATATCCTCAATAAAAATATTTTCAAATAGTCATAAAAACATCTAATGGTATGATCACCACATCTCAACCATATAAATTTTCATAAACTAAACATTGTCGGAATTTTCTTCAAATAAACCTTGTTATTCATCCTCTACTTGAATTTTTTGTGATTTTGGGAATCGGTTGGATTTATTTATATAAATACTATATTAATATATGAGTTAGGGGGTTTATATTGAATATTTTTAACTGAAAAATAGTTTCTATCAGTGCGAGGATGTCACAAACTAAGTCGGGTCGACCCCAAGCTGATCACTCATGCCAACCCACAAAAGGGAAGGAGGGGCATTCCTGATCCTCTCAGGCAGGAAACTAGTGGTGGAAATATCATGGAACTCAATTTAGAATAATTTATCCTATAATATATAAAATAAATAAATAAATAAATAAATAAAAACAAAATGATAAAAGAGTAGACTAGTATCATAAAAAGATGGACACACCACAATGTGATCCCATGGGTCACCACAAACCAAGGAACTAAACATTTTCTAACAGGGATCTACATTTAAGAGAACCTAATACTGAAAATGATAATTAATATTGGATTGAGAAATAAATTTATCACTATGAATTCAAAATGATAAAAAATTCTCAATACCATAACTTTAAAGTTAAAACGAATCATGATAGTTTAAAGATAAGACATACAAAAATAGGGTTTCTTTTTCTTTTAATGGGAGAATGTCACATGTATCCAAATTAATAAAAACTAAATTAAATCATATTTTTAAAACTTTTTTGAATGTATGAAATAAATTTTGGTAAATTTCACATAAAATATAACTAATGTTGAAATTGGGTTCTTAGTATAAAAATAAAAACAGTGATCTTACTTTATAAAAAATTACAAAATAAAAGAAAGTGAAACATGATTTTAACATTTTAACGATGAAAGGGAAACTAAGAAGAATATAACTTAAAATATTTTACCTTGTAAAATTGGATTAAATGTGATCACAAACAATAGAAAATTAATAACTAGCTGGGTTAGTTGGGTGCTAAGGATCCTCATACCCTTAGTGATCAATGAATAATAAACATCCTCATGCATGATCTTATAGAGATGAAAAATTAAATGTTGCAGTAGTATCTATTTTAAATCATATTTTCCTTTAGTGTAGTAGTGTAATACTATTAGGCATCCATGGTCATAACCCTTTCAACTTTCGATGTGTACTAGTCCTTATAATATACGTCAAGGTACCCATGATTCATTTGTTCCACTCTTAAATAGAGGTGAGTCTTTTTCATGTTAGTATATAAAAATACAACTCACATTAATTACTTAAAAAAGTAAATATAACTTATAAAATCCCATAAGAAGCAAAATCTTGTTTTCTCTTTCCAAAATACATAAAAATTGATAACCCTTCACCGAGAAATAATACATTTCACACTTTTAGAACACACCACATTTCTATTTTATTTGTAATTCCTTGAGAGGATTTTTCATTTCGTTAAAACATTTAAAATATCTAATTGGGACTCCCCATTTAAAAATAATTTTTTTAGAAAACAATTTTGGACATTACTGATTTATGAGGGACAAATTGGATAAAACCAATTGAAATTTATAATGTTTTACATTTCAATAAGTTTGAAAACATTTTTAATCAAATTAAAATACTTTCAGAAGCTTAGATAAAATGGGTAAAGTAATAATAAAACCTTTCTTAAAGACCAAAATAATTTTTATATAAATATGAAAACACCCATTAGAAACATAAAATAAATCAATGAATTAAAGTTGGAGGCTTTTATATAGGCAACCTACCTCACAACATGATATAGTTGGTGATGAAAACATCACACTTACATACGTATACACATTTAAATATATATAAGCACACCTATTACCAATGTATATATTCACAATACCATGAGTGAATACATACAAATATAACACTTATATATATGCCTCTATATGAATATATATATATATATATATCCAGCAATGAGTCACATGTCATCACCCTCACTAATGGAAGACCATATCTACCACAAAGAGGCCAATGGAATTATAAAAAAAAAATTAAAATTAAAATTACACAATACATAAATAAAAAAGGAAAAATTTTAATAGTGGATGAAATATTGACCTAAACTGAAGAAAACCCAAATACCTTCAACAATCCTGGAAAAATGGCCTAAACGGAACTCACAAACCCATAACATTAGGAATCAATAAAATAAATACCAAAAAATTGGGATATGGTTCATCCATGGTGCATGCACCACATGGGATTGAAAGGAAGCAAATTAATTAATAAATAAAAAAGAATAAATATTTGATATACATGGATAAATACTTAAATGAGAATATTACACCACAAACTAGGAGGGGAAATGGATGATGGAGGGAGAATATGGGAGTGGAACATGCATTTAAGAGCCCCATAGGGGCGTATCAAGCAGGAGGGGTAGGGGAGAAAGTATGTGGTTAGAATTAGTTTATTATTATTAATTAATTTTATTTCATTTTTTATGTTTTTTAAAGTCTATCACTATGAAAATTTTGGTCGCGTAGTATTAAAACCCCTGAAACTCCCTTATATGGCATGGAGACTTCGCATGAGTGGGGAACAAGGTTAGGGAAACCATGTAGTGATTGTACAGTTGGCTCTACTAAAAGTTGCATACACCCTCCTATGGTTTATAATAACTTTGAACTAACCATGTGCCATTACTAAAAACCTGAAATTGTAATATTTAACAATGGTATAGACTGAAACTCAAAAAAATGCTAAAATTATTTAATTAATAAAAATAATTAAGAACAATTAAAAATAGATCAACATTCAAGGTCAGGGTGTGATATAGGAAAAATGTTAACATCCAATGGAAATGTCATCAATTGAATGGGTATTTATTCTTATTCAGTGTATGTATTTATCTCATATGGTTTGGGTGAAAATTGAAATCAATGACATTAATATTGTATGGGATTTATTTGATGTCATTATAGAATAGTTTTATAGTATTCTTCTATATCAGGATGTTGATTTTTTATAATTAACTCATAACTGATGCTAAACTAATTTCAAAGACATCATACAAAATGACATTGATTAAGTTATAGGAATTAAAGAAGAAACACCATGATTGACTTGATAAGGGATTCATTCAGACAAGTGTGTCACTATGCGGAACATCTATACTTTTTTAGAAATAAATATGGATCAATGTGACTATGAATTGATTACCATGAACATAACAAGATCAAAATCTAGATTAAGTATCCTCTTCATCATATTTATGATTTATTTGATCTATTTTGAGGATATCAATATTTTTTAAAAACCAATCATCGATCTGGATACTATAGATTGTGAGTTAAAATAGAAGACATACCAATGACAAATTTCCATTTGTTGTATGTAAAATATGAATGTATAGTGATGTAAATTGGTATTAAAAATCCCCACAAAATATTAATGTATTTAATTAATAGAATCTTTATAGATTACCATTATTAGTATGTGGTAGTATTTAAATATTATATTATTATATATTCTAATATAAAATAATAGAATGATGAACACTTATGGATTGTACTAAAGACTATAATGAAGGGTAAGTTAGGAAAAATTTACCAAATGTGAATTTTAGATATAGAAAGTTTCCTTATTGGGTCATATAATATCATGATAGTATGTCAATGGTTTCATAAATGAAACAAGTTATTCAACGTTTTCCTAGACTAAGAACTATGAATAGAATATTTATCTTTCTTATATTGTATGGACATTATCAATGCATTGTGAAGGAATTGTCATATCTAGCTTTTCCACTCACCAAATTAACTCCGAATAGAGATAATTTCATTTTGACTAATGAGTCTGAAGATAGTTTCAAGTAACTAATGGTAAGTTTGGTTAGTGAAATTACGCTAACACTACCCTATCATATATAAGGGTTTTGATTTATAGTGACACATCAAAGAATGTGTTGGGATATGTTCTCACGAATAATGATATGCGGCTAATTTATATGTCACTCCAATTGATGGATCATGAGAAAAATTACCCAAATAATTATTTGGAGTTACTAGTGGTAATATTTATATTAAAGATATGGATGAAATATGTGTATGGGGAAATGTGTGAAATAAATACTGATAATAAAATATTATTGTATATATTCACACCAAAACAGTTGAAAATGTTTGAAAAAAATATGGTTTCAGTGGATTAAATATTCTGAATTCTTATTACACAACCACATTAGAAAAAAGAACAAGGCTAAAAATTCATTGAGTCAAAAGGATCATTATAGCATGTATATGATGAGGATAAAAAATGTTAAAATATTTATGGGTATGATATAATAGACCACGAAATATTGATGGAAGGGGATTAATATTATCTTTTTAAAATGAGTGTTCAACCACATATCCCAACAAATATTAAGGAGCCACAAAATGAGGATTTGGATATATAAAATATGTAGATAAGAGTTCCATATTTCAAACTTGATTGTGGTTGAATGATCCGGATTTGGAACTCAGTATGTCTCCCATTCATATCATATCTACAGAAGTAACTATATCTCATATCTCATCATTATCTATTCATCCTGGAGGTATGAATATGTATAAGTATTTGAAATTTTAATGTTAGTGGGATAACATGAAGATGTGTAGTGTAGAATATATATATTTTTTCTTGGTATTTTAGAAAGTTAAGGATGAGAGATATATGGGTAAATTTATGTAACATCCATTACCTATACGTGAATTAAAATGGTAAAAATCATCATAGTTTTCATTATTGTACTCCTCAGAACATCTTAAGGCCATAATGAAATTTGGGTTGCAGTTGATCATTGAATAAATTCAGCACACTTCATTTATATTAGAGAATATTTACATCTTAATATTATTTATATTATATTAATTAAGGAAGTGGTAAGGTTAAATGGGTTACCATATTCAATTATATCTAATTGGGATCTAAGGATTACCTTGATGTTCGGGAGAAGTCTTTAGTAAGATCTATGTACATAGTTATATTTCAATACTTCCTATAATCCTCAAGAAAAATGGCCAGTTTGAGAGTACCATTCAAACCGTATAAGATATTTTGAGATCATGTTCTCTAGATTCAAAAGCTGGTTTGTTTCAACACCTTTATATATTTCATTTTTCTCACAATAATAACTTTCACTCGAGCATTTATATGGTTATTTATAAATCCCTCAATGGAATGAATGGTATAACATTGAAATAATGGGATGAAGTTAAGGAAATAAATATATTGGTATGTGATCAAGTTATGAAAATGACAAAAAGGTTTTGGGCCATTAAATATAAATTCAAGGTCGATACAAGTAAATATAAGAGTTATGATGAAAATTATCAAATAAATCTAGAATTTGATGTTGTTGAGATATTTTTCCTAAAAATTTATCTATGGAATAAGGTTATATGATTTGGAATGAATTGAATGTTGAGCCTTGGGTATATTGTTCTCTTCAATATTATTGATTGAGTAGGGACTATAACTTATCACTCGAGACTACAACTAATCATATCTCATGTTCTTGATGTGTTATATCTATCCGTACTAAGAAATAACATGCCTCATATTTAATTATGTTGAAAAAAAGATTATAAAACAACATCATGATCTTTATTGTGAATATCAGCATGAATAAATATTTTATTATAGAGATAAATATTTATATAATAAGACTACTCACCTGGTTATTGTTCATAGGAGGAATAAAAAATTTTGTGAAGTTATATAAGATCTTGAGGGTGTGAAGAACTGGAGACATCCTCATTTGTTTATAAACGAGTGACGGAATTTTGAATACAAAATTAATTTTAAATGGGGTATAATACAAGAACCCATGATTTTATATGTAGTTCTTTTAAAAAAACATGATGTATTTAATTTCATATATTACATGCTACCCTGAGTCTATATGAACATTGATACAATAAACCAATATAACCTATCCGTAAGATTAGAAGGTATAAATAAAAATAACCAATTAATAAAAAATATATATCAAGGTTTGTTTTAGTTCAAATTTATTTATTAATTAATAATAAATAAGTACTCAATTTTTAGTAATGTTAAGTTATACATTTAAAAATTGATTTCTGAAAAATGTTTCTTATCACTATTTTTGCTGAAAAATATATAATAAATTTATAAAATTTTTAGGAACATTATTATATTTTGTGAATATAATTTTTAAAATAATACTTTAAATATTATCATAGGATGAGTGTTTCAGATTTTTCGAAAAATGATTTATTTTTCAGTGAATACTGAAAAATAGCGCTTTTTAAAAAATGATTATTCATTTTCAAGTAAAAGTATCAGTATATTTTAAATGTAATCTTAAAGAAAAATAGTTCACCATTAATTATATAATAATAACCACTATTTGGGATTATGGTATAATTTTATTTTTGGGATTAAAAACCTGTTTTTCTAAAAGCATTTTTTTGCGCACAATGTATTTTTATCATAAAAATTTAAATTTAGTTCTATTAATTAATGATTTAAATAATATTTATATAAAATATAATCTATAATATATTTCATAAATTACTGTGATATTTTTTACAAGTAAATCAGTGCAATTAAATTTTTTTTTTCTTAAATAGTTTTTTTTTCTTAAATGGGGTTTCCTTATGGGTATCCCAATTTTTAAAATATAATAAATATAAATATAAAATTTTAATCATGTAAAATAGATTCAATATTTGGAATAAAATTAATCAATTTATTCTAATTAGTTCAACTTATTTTTTTTTCAAATTGAATAGTAAAAACAATAAAATTTTGTTATTATGGTTAAGGTTAAAATGAGTTTAATAAGGGGGTTAAACTCATATATAAGGGTATTATTTACACCTAAACCTATATAATTATTATTTTATGAATATATTTATACTGTTTATTTTCATAGATTTTAATCTTTATTCATTTGGATCCACTTTCATATGAAACTTTCCTTATATAATTGAAATATTTTCTGAAATTCAATGTGTGACTCTACCCTCACTTTAAAAAGGGAACATATCCGTTTCCCTTATTCACAAAATTTTTTAATATATATTTGAAAATTAATTCTAAAATTAATTCATAGTACTCTTCCATTCATCCTTGATATTATTTTATTCTTCTAAGACCAATCCTTCAAGGCTTAAGGAGGAAGCCAAAGGGGTCTCTTAAAGAAGATATATAGATCTAAACCAAGCTTGTTCAATTTTATTTGTAATTATACTTCCTATAAATATGTTTTATCTATAAAATATAAATAATATAGTATCATTAATATACTGTAATTTTATAATTATTTTTTATAACCATTTACCACTTCTTTATTGTGAAATGAACAATAAAAATATCACTATTGGGTAAGTGTGAACTACCACCTCAACGTAACAATGTGATTTATTTATCATTTATGTTTTATTTGGAAGGTAATAAAGATATATTTAATGAAAATAAATGATATTTATGATTAAATATTCTTTCTGTAATGTGTAATTTTCATTTACCTTCCTTTAGTTCCATCCATCCAAAAATGGAAACATCACTCGTGTGTATGTGAAAATTATCATCTCCATGAAGTGATGTAATTAATCATTTGTCACCACTTCATATAAATGGTGATAAATATTTATAAATATAATTAATATATATTATATTTTTATCATTACTAACACTCAATATTTTAACTATCCGTGAGAATAGTCAAACAATATTAACCGTCAAACCCAAAACATACATGAAACATGAAGTAGTAAACACCCTAAATATTTACTATAATGAAATATTGTAACAATATTTACTATAATGAAATATTGTTAATTAATTGGTGATAACATGTAATAATTAAACTATTTTTGGTTTTATAGGTATGACTATGTTTCTATTGTACAATTATAGTAAATTTAAAATTGTTATAAATGATGTTATAGTGCTTGTGAAGCATGATACATTTAAGGTAAGGGTTTTAGGTTACAATCTAATTTTTGCAGAGATTATTTATTATTAAAGTTTATGAAGATGAAATTATAATATTTATATATATATACCAAGTATTATGTATTTGATTTTAATATTGTGATGTATTCATATTTCATGTTTTCCTTTCATTTTCCTTTCATTAATAACTCAATATATGAACATAATTTTTATAAGGAAAATCAACCATGTTTTTCTCTTATCTTTGGAATGTTTTCCCCTACATCCATAATTTCATTAAAATAGTTTCAATGATGCATATAATATTCCACATTTATTCTTAAATTTCATTTTTACCAATGTTGTACATTCATTTTTTTAATTCAACTTTGTGTCATTTTTCTAAAATGGTGCTTCTAAATTTTTAATGAAAATTTTATTAGAATATTTATTTTAACATACAATGCATCAACACATTTATCCACCAACATTAATGATTTTTTTTATAAATATTGTATTAGAAGTTTCTTTTTTTTATGTTTAAATAAAGTTTTTCCTTTTAAAAATTTTAGATTATAAATAAGTGATTTAAAATAATAAGTGTATTTTCTTCAAGAAATGTTTTAGTATTATTTTTATGGCATTTTTATCTACAATGACATCCATTGATGATTCATATATTTATTGGGTATAAGTTCCAATGTTACCATATTTATTATTTTATGGATGGTTTAGAATTACAATGATTAAATTTTTAGGAAACTTATATCCTTTCCATTGTTTATTATTTGAGTATATGATGAATGATTTATGATCTTGTGAAACACATATACAGGATATTCATTATGTGATGGATGGGCCCAAAATTACATTTCCCTCAAATAAATTGGTTAGAGAAGAATATATAAAACGATAATAACGAATAGAATGAGGAGTGAAAACTATTGAGTAAGTGACTTTGTGCAGTAAGATAGTATTGGGAGTAAAAATTGACTATGGAAATGATTGAGTCGGTAGTGAACCCAATAAACTATAATAGTCTTTATAGTGATACTTGACTAAGGAAATGATTTTATATAATTATGTGAATGGGAAAAAATTATTCCTTATCCTTATGATATGTTCTCATGGATTGTGAATGGTTATTGAAGATTATAAACTCTTATGTATTATGTCATTTGTTTGAAAAAAACTTATTCCGTGATTAATGATAAATGATATTTGACTCATAGGGTATGATTATTTCAACTATTGATCATTTTTTAAAATCCTTATGCATATATTATTCTCACTTATGATCATTAATTTATAATTATTTTGTTTACCATTATTGAGAATCTAAGATCACCCTTTCTTATGTTTCCCATACCCTTGACTATGATGAATTGTTTGAACTATGATATATCAAAGAAGGGTGCTAGATGTGAAGAACAAAATTGGGAATGACTTATATTATTTTTATACCAGTAGTTTACATATACATGTTTAATAATACACTCAACCTCTACAGTCCTCATTCATGTACTATTGGGAAATTTATTGATTATTTGTTTAAAATTATTTAATATTAATGTATGAAAAGTGTGAGTCTATATACTCACAACTACATTGAATATCTTATTTACTCATTATCCAAAATTTATATTATCTTTTTAGTAAAGTAGATGCATCTTGATCCTCTTTCATTCTCTTATATCTTATTCCCTTCTAAAATATGTGACATCAACTTCCTAGAAGTTGTGCTACAATATCTTTATATACACTTGCATCTTGTGGTTCCATTGAGTGGATTGATTCTCCATTAACCAAGATACCACATAATCACTACTACAGTAATGAACCTAATTCAAAATATATATATTCAAAAAACATTGGGTTGATAAAACTCTCCCTTTATATTGGTTGTAAATTAAATAATAAATAGCTTCATGTATAAATGTCGCTTCTCCCACCACCCAAAATTTATAATAATTTCATAGGGGAAATGGATTCTCGCCCTCATTTACATGGTATGATTAATTTTTTATTTTCTTCTCTTCATTAATAAATTTATACCACTTGGAATCTACTTTAAGTACATGGTAATTTTCTTCTATAGATTTTTCATCCTATTGTAGATTCAATTCAAGAGAATTTAAAAAAATCATTCACATTTAAGAAATACATATTATAACCATGGGAATTATCTTCATGATTATAATATTTTTACAATGATCTGATACCCCAATATAATAATTTTTTTAGAATCACTACTTACCAATTTCTTGTGATTATAATAATTAAAAAAAAACAAAGACATAATTTATATCAACTTGTCATCAAATTTATCGTTGAAATGTTACATTAAAAATTAAAATATTATTCAACATGGGATAACACTATGTATAAAAACATTGTGATAGGTTTAGACAATAGGACTCCCCATTATTTCATGATTTTTGATACCAGTTTCTATCTTTCTATGTTTGGGGGCTGCACACACTTATTTTCAAGATATCAAAGAAACTTTCACTCATATTAACACACACATTGAAATATTTCAAGTGAAAATTCATCCTTATTAGATTATATAATCACTCTCCCATATATACATAATTTTTACATGTTAGAAAGGTTATGGGATGGTGGAATCATATTTCCTACTACTGATTTTGAAAGGGATTTCTAGATTTCTAGATTCAGGTATAATGTTATAATCCTCGAATAGTTTTCTTATTTTGAGAGCTCCCCCCTCAATGAATTATTTCTATCCTTCATGACCTTTAACACCCAAAATTAAGGAATAACCAAAAAAAACTTTTTATTTTAGTATATCTTCTTACACCACTTCATTTGGAGAAATATTTTGAGATAGAATTCATTAACCAAAGATTTATATTCTTGAAGATCTAAATTGTCTATACCTATTTATAATTACACTATCATTTAAATTAAAACTATGAACCTCACTTATAATCATGAAATTATTATTGATTTAATCATTCTTCATAGCTATAATATGATTGACCAATTTAGAATGTATAGATTCTTGACCATTTCTATCTATCTCTAACCTCCATTCCGCTTCTTATTTCTCTGACTGTATGGTTAGGCAACCTTCGGAGACATGATTAGATTTGTTCTTGGGTGTGTATTCCTTCATTACAGTGAATGTTTTTTAACATAGTATCATTTTTTTTGAAAGTTGACATGAGATGGTTTACCAGTACATGTCCAAGAAATTTATTGAATTGAACAAAGTATCATTGTTTATTTACCTTCAAATTTTATCAACTCTTCTTATTAAGGTATCCATGCCACTAAATTTATAGCACTGTGTCCAACCTTCTTGCACCTTCCACATATGCCTTTATTTGTTTTGAATTTTCCCTTATGAAACGATTCAAAACTTATTCATAAGTGGTTTCAATCACCATACCAATTTGGTTTTATCTTTTTTGAATTAATTAAATTTTGGTTTTTATATTTATGGAAATTTTATAATGTTTCATTATGTTTCCCTTTTTACCACAATGAATGTTTCTTTTTCTGGTTGGTTTGAAATCTTGATCAGTGTTATTTTATAACCTTTTGAGAATAGTACACCCCATAAAATTATATCCTACTGATGGATTATCATGTTTATTACTTAATTATAAATCTATTGTGGATATATATTTATCAAAAATAAGTTAAAATTATCTGTTTGGACTATAAAATAATTCATCCAAAAAATTTCCTCTGATGTTTCACGCATCCTAAAAAATTAGGAGACATTAAAATAGTTTCTTAAGATATATATTATTAACTTTCTACAAGGTCTAATTATTCATTATAGGTATCTTCTTTTCTACAGCCATTATCCATCATGATTTAGGACATATCTGATTTAAATATACTAAAAAAAAATTTCAATATTCAATGTCCCTATTTTTTAACCTCAATGAGCACCATCATATACCGATTAAAATGGATTTGTTTCTTGTTTGGGTACTCTTTCTAGATAACCCATTATTATTACCCTTCCACATGTGTAGAAAATTTCTCATTGATACTACACTTACAGAAGAAATATATTTAGTTCATGAAACTTAATTTAAATAGTGGGTGTCTTTTTTCTAAAATCTAATGGTGGATGCTTCTCTATAAAAGATGTAGATGTTTTTAAAACTATTATGAACCTTCTTTAATGAGAAAAATCATTTTTAGGGTTGTGTGGAAGAAATTAATTTTTTTTCCTTTTTGTAAGTTCTATATTGTTCATTTTCCCAAATCATTCATTATATTTTTATCATTAGAATTTTTGGGTTGGGGTGTTCATTTCATATTCCATTGATCTCAAATTTTCATCCCAGTCACTCTATATGTTCTGAATTTGATCTTCATGAATTTTCCTTATTTCCACTGAAGAATTATCCAAATCTTTAACCCTTTTTTATTTTTCTTCTACTTGATCTTACATTATATCTATGGAATAAATAATTTTGTGAAGTTATATAGGATCTTGAGGGTGTGAAGAACTGGAGACATCCTCATTTGTTTATAAACGATTGATGGAATTATGAATAGAAAATTAATTTTAAATGGGGTATAATACAACACCCCATGATTTTATATGTAGATCCTTTGAAAAAAAACATGATGTATTTAATTTCATATATTACATGCTACCTTGAGTCTATATGAACATTGATACAATAAACCATTATAACATATTCGTAAAATTAGAAGGTATGAATAAAAATAACCAATTAATAAAAAATATATATCAAGGATTTTTTTAGTTCAAATTTATTTATTAATTAATAATAAATAAGAACTCAATTTTTAGTAATGTTAATTTATACATTTAAAAATTGATTTCTGAAAAAATTTTCCTATCACTATTTTTGCTGAAAATATATAATAAATTTATAAAATTTTTAGAAACATTATTATATTTTGAGAATAAAATTTGTAAAATAATACTTTAAATATTATCTAAAGATGAGTGTTTCAGATTTTTCGAAAAATGATTTATTTTTCAGTGAATACTGAAAAATAACGATTTTTTAAAAATGTTCATTCATTTTCAAGTAAATTTATCCGCATATTTTAAATTTTATCTTAATGAAAAATAGTTCACCGTTAATTATATATAATATAATTAATTATATAATAATAACCACTATTTTTGATTTTGGTATAATTTTTTTTCGGGTTTAAAAACCTGTTTTTCTAAAAGCATTTTTTTTCGGACAATGTATTTTTATCTTAAAAAATTAAATTTAGTTCTATTAATTAATGATTTAAATAAAATTTAGATAAAATATAATCTATAATATATTTCATAAATTATTTTTATAGTTTTTACAAGTAAATCAATGCAATTAAATTATGTTTTTTCTTAAATAGTTGTTTTTCTTAAATGGGTTTTCCTTATGGGTATCCCAATTTTTAAAAATTAATAAATATACATATAAAAATTTAATCGTGTAAAATAGATTTAATATTTGGAATAAAATTAATCAATTTATTCTAATTAGTTCAACTTAATTTTTTTCAAATTGAATAGTAAAAATAGTAAAATTTTGTTATTATGGTTAAGGTTAAAATGAGTTTATCGAGGGGGTTAAACTCATATATAAGGGTATTATTTACACCTAAACCTATATAATTATTATTTTATGAATATATTTATACTTTTTATTTTCATATATTTTAATCTCTATTTATTTGGATCCACTTTCATATGAAAGTTTCCTTATATAATTGAAATATTTTATGAAATTCAATGTGTGACTCTACCCTCACTTTAAAAAGGGAACATATCCTTTTCCCTTATTCAAAAAATTTTTTAATATATATTTGAAAATTAATTCTAAAAATAATTCATAGTATTCTTCCATTCATCCTTGATATTCTTTTATTCTTCTAAGACCAATCCTTCATGGCTTAAGGAGGAAGCCAAAGGTGTCTCTTAAAGAAGATATATAGATCTAAACCGATATTGTTAAATTTTATTTGTAATTCTACTTCCTCTAAATATCTTTTATCTATAAAATATAAATAATATAGTATCATAAATATACTGTAATTTTATTATTATTATTTTACAACCTTTTACCACTTCTTTATTGTAAAATGAAAAATAAAAATATCGCTATTGGGTAAGTGTGAACTACCACCTCAACGTAACAATGTGATTTATTTATCATTTATGGTTTATTTGGATGGTAATAAAGATATATTTAATGAAAATGAATGATATTTATGATTAAATATTTTTTCTGTAAAGTGTAATTTTTATTTACCTTCCTTTAGTTCCATCCATCCAAAAACGGAAACATCACTCGTGTGTGTGTGAAAATTATCATCTCCATGAAGTGATGTAATTAATCGTTCATCACCACTTCATATAAATGGTGATATATATATAAATATAATTAATATATATTATATTTTTATCATTATTAACACTCAGTATTTTAACTATCCACGAGAATAGTCAAACAATATTAACCGTCAAACCCAGAACATACATGAAACATGAAGTAGTAAAGACCATAAATATTGACTATAATGAAATATTGTTAATTAATTGGTGATATAATGTAATAATTAAAATATTTTTGTTTTTATAGGTATGATTATGTTTCTATTGTATAATTATAGTAAATTTAAAATTGTCATAAATGATGTTATAGTGCTTGTGAAGCATGATAAACTTGAGGTAAGGGTTTTAGGTTACAATCTAAATTTTTCAGACATTATTTATTATTAAATTTTATGAAGATGAAATTATAATATTTATATATATATACCAATTATTATGTATTTTATTTTAAAATTGTGATGTATTCATATTTCATGTTTTCCTTTCATTTTCCTTTCATTAATAACTCAATATATGAAAATATTTTTTATAAGGAAAATCAACCATGTTTTTCTCTTATCTTTGGAATGTTTCCCCCTACATCCATAATTTCATTAGAATAGTTTCAATGATGCATATAATATACCACATTTATTTTTAAATTTTATTTTTACCAATGTTTTACATTAATTTTTTTTAATTCAACTTTGTGTCATTTTTCTAAAATGGTGCTTCTAAATTTTTAATGAAAATTTTAATGGAATATTTATTTAAAAATACACTCCATGAACACATTTATCCACAAACATTAATGAATTTTTCTAAAAATATTGTATTAGATGTTTGTTTTTTTATTTTTAAATAAAGTTTTTCCTTTTTAAATGTTAGATTATAAATAAGTGATTTAAAATGATAAGTGTATTTTCTTCAAGAAATTTTTTAGTATTCTTTTTAAGGTATTTTTATCTACAATGAAATCCATTTATGATTTATATATTTATTAGGTATATGTTCCAATGTAACCATATTTATTATTTTATAGAAGGTTTAGAATTACAATGATTAAATTTTTAGGAAACTTAAATCATTTTCATGGTTTATTATTTGAGTGTATGATAAATGATTTATGATGTTGTGAAACAGATATACAGGATATTCATTATGTGATGGTTGGGCCCAAAACTAAATTTCCCTCAAATAAATTGGTTAGAGAAGAATATATAAAATTATAATAATTAATAGAATGGGGAGTGAAAACTATTGAGTAAGTGACTTTGTGCAGTAAGATAGTATTGGGAGTAAAAATTGACTAAGGAAATGATTGAGTGGGTAGTGAACCCAATAAACTACAATAGTCTTTATATTGATACTTGACTAAGGAAATGATTTTATATAATTATGTGAATGGAAAAAAATTGTTCCTTATCCTTATGATATGTTCTCATGGATTGTGAATGGTTATTGAAGATTATACACTCTTATGTATTATGTAATTTGTTTAAAAAAAACTTATTCCGTGATTAATGATAAATGATATTTGACTCATAGGGTATGATTATTTCAACTATTGATCATTTTTTAAAATCCGTATGCATATATTATTCTCACTTATGATCATTGATTTATAAATATTTTGTTTACAATTATTGAGAATCTAATATCACCCTTTCTTATGTTTCCCATACCCTTGACAATGAAGAATTGTTTGAACTGTGATATATCAAAGAAGGGTTTTAGATGTGAAGAAAAAAATTGGGAATGACTTATATTATTTTTATACCAATAGTTTACATATACATATTTAATAATACACTCAACCTCTACAGTCCTCATGCATGTACTATTGGTAATTTTTTTTATTATTCGTTTAAAATTATTATTAATATTAATGTATGAAAAGTGTGAGTCTATATACTCACACCTACATTGAATATATTATTTACTAATTAATCAAAATTTATATTATCTTTTTAGTAAAGTAGATGCATCTTGATCCTCTTTCATTCTCTTATATCTTATTCCCTTCTAAAAGATGTGACTTTCACTTCTTAGAAGTTGTCCTACAATATCTTTATATACCCTTGCATCTTGTGGTTCTATTGAGCGGATTGATTCTTCATCAACCTAGATGACACATAATCACTACTACATTAATGAACCTAATTGAAAATATATATATTCATAAAAAATTGGGTTGATAAAACTCTCCCTTTATATTGGTTGTAACTTAAATAATAAATAGATTCATGTATAAACGTAGCTTCTCCCACCCCCCAAAATTTATAATAATTTCATAGGGGAAATGTATTCTCCCCCTCATTTACATGGTAAGGTTAATTTTTTATTTTATTATATTCATTAATAAATTTATACCAACTAGAATCCACTTTAAGTACATGGTAATTTTCTTCTATAGATTTTTCATCCTATTGTAGATTCAATTCAAGAGAATTTAAAAAAATCATTCACATTTAAGAAATACATATTATATCCATGGGAATTATCTTCATGATTATAATATTTTTACAATGATCTGATACCCCAATATAATAATTTTTTTTGGAATCACTACTTACCAATTTCTTGTGATTATAATAATTAAAAAAACAAAAACATAATTTATATCAACTTGTCATCAAATTTATCTTTGAAATGTTACATTAAAATTCAAATATTATTCAACATGGGATAACACTATGTATAAAAACATTGTGATAGGTTTAGACAATAGGACTCCCCATAATTTCATGATTTTTGATACCTGTTTCTATCTTTCGATGTTTGGGGGGCTGCACAGACTTAATTTCAACATATCAAAGAAACTTTCACTCATATTAACCCACACATTGAAAACTTTCAAGTAAAAATTCATCCTTATGAGATTTTATAATCAATCTCCCATATATACATAATTTTTACATGTTAGAAAGGTTATGGGAGGGTGGAATCATACCTCTTACTACTGATTTTGAAAGGGATTTGTAGATTTCTAGATTCAGGTATAATGTTATAATCCTAGAATTGTTTTCTTATTTTGAGAGCCACCCCCTCAAGGAATTATTTGTATCCTTCATGACCTTTGACACCCAAAATTAAGTAATAACCAAAAAAACTTGTTATTTTAGTATATCTTCTTACACTACCTCATTTGGAAAAATATTTTGAGATATAATTCATTACCCAAAGATTTATATTCTTGAAGATCTGAATTGTCTATACCTATTTATACTTACACAATCATTTAAATTAAAACTATGAACCTCACTTAGAGTCATGAAATTATTATTGATTTAACCAATCTTCATAGCTATAATATTATTGACCACTTTAGAATGTAGACATTCTTGACAAATTCTGTCTATCTCTAACCTCCATTCCACTTCTAATTGCTCTGGCCGTATGGTTAGACAACCTTTGGAGACATGATTAGATTTGTTCATGGGCATGCATTCCTTCTTTACAGTGAATGTTTTTGAACATAGTATCATTGTTTATTTAACTTCTAATTTTATCAACTCTTCTTATTAAGGTATCTATGGCCCTAAATTTATAGCACTGTGTCCAACCTTCTTGCACCTTCCACATATGCCTTTATTTTTTTATGAATTTTCCCTTCTGAAACGATTCAAAACTTATTCATAAGTGATTTCAATCGCCATACCAATTTGGTTTTCTGTTTTTTGAATTAATTAAATTTTGGTTTTCATATTTATGGAAATTTTATAATGTTTCATTATGTTTCCCTTTTTACCACAATGAATGTTTCTTTTTCCGGTTGGTTTGAAATCATGATCAGCATTATTTTCTAACCATTTGAGAATAGTACACCCCATAAAATTATATCCTACTGATGGATTATCATGTTTATTACCTACTTATCAATCTATTGTGGATATATATTTATCAAAAATAATTAAAATTATCTCTTTGGATTATAAAATAATTCATCCAAAAAATTTCCTATGATGTTTCACGCATCCTAAAAAATTAGCAGACATTAAAATAGTTTCTTAAGAGATATATTATTCACTTTCTACAAGGTCTAATAATTCATTATAGTTATCTTCTTATCTACAGCCATTATCCATCATGATTTAGGACATATCTGATTTAAATATACTTAATTTTTTTTTCAATATTTAATGTCCCTATTTTTTAACCTCAATGAGCACCATCATATACCGATTAAAATGGATTTTTCTCTTGTTTGGGTACTCTTTCTAGATAACCCATTATTATTACCCTTCCACATGTGTAGAAAATTTCTCATTGATACTAAACTTACAGAAGAAATATATTTAGTTCATGAAACTTAATTTAAATAGTGGGAGTATTTTTTATAAAATCTAATGGTGGATGCTTCTCTACAAAAGATGAAGATGTTTTTAAAACTATTTTGAACCTTCTTTATTAAAAAAAACATTTTTAGGGTTGTGTGGAAGAAATTAATTTCTTTTCTTTTTTGCAAGTTCTATATTTTTCGTTTTCCCAAATCATCCATTATATTTTTCTCATTAGAATTTTTGGGTTGGGGGTGTTCATTTCATCTTCCATTGATCTCAAATTTTCTTCCCAATCACTCTATATGTTGTGAATTTGAACCTCATGCATTTTCCGTATTTCCACTGAAGAATTATCCAAATCTTTAACCCTTTTTTATTTTTCTTCTACTTGATCATACATTATATCTATGAAGAATTCATGAATCTTCTACAATACATGGAACAACTATTTAACAACATTTCTAAAAACTCTTTTTTAATATAGAGCTCCATGAAAATCATCATCAAATAAAGTAATTATTTCCTTAAAAATTTGTCAACATTATTCTTTTACTATCACTATCTATATGAGATTGATGTTAGTTATCAATTTCAATTATATTAAATCATCCATAGAATAAAATTTTCCTTATACTTATGATGTATCATTAATAATTCCATTGATGAATCATAATATATAAGACACCACCTCAAATGGGAACATTTGGAGATAATCCTTGGCCTCAAGAATAAGGTTTTTTATAAATTAAATGCACTCACTATTACAACATGAATATGATTCACTTAATGAATAATAATAAACATATTTATCATAAAATCCCCACCAATATTATTACCTTCAGCTATTGGTGTTTCTACCTCCTTTATTGTACTCTTTCTCAACATTCTAGCCTCTTTCTTCTATTTATTTCTCAAAAGTATTTACCTAGACTAGTAAATTTGTTCAAGAATGAATGATATTAGTTTCTTATATCTAAATTTATTATTCAAACTCAAATATCAACAGTATATATATATCAGATATAGTATATAGTAAAATTTTTACAACTAGTTAGAATAACCCTTTAATATAATGAAAATTTCGAGGGTCAAATAGATTTTATCATATAGAATCTTATCTCTGATACCACATATAGTGTCCTAGTGGACCATGTAGACACACCTATGTTGGTGGAAAAGGGGATAAATCAGTTGTCCAATCATTTTCACCATATAATGATTGTTCTTTTCAATTATCCCCTTTGGTATTTAAAACCCCTATATTTATTAGTTTGTAATTGGATATTCCATATTTTACCAAATATGCTAGCACCGCATGAAATGAAAATATGTAAAAAAGAGTTCATCACATGGTATTTTAATAGGATTTGGAATCGTCATTGGAAACCTACTCTTGACTATGCTAACTCCTATTGATTCATGAATTCTGCACTATAATTGAATCACCAATTATAATAGGTGTTCATTTATTACTCTAAAACAATGTTTACACAATGTTACACATGTTAGATATACTATATTATGAAAGTGAACTAGAATTATCCTGTTTTTTATTTATACTATCAACCCAGGAATTATTCAATAATATCTTCACCTTAAAGAAGATATTCACTAAGAACTGGGTTATTGAAGGTTCTATACATATCAGAGGAACCTATTGGGATGTTATAAATTCATATTTTTGTTGTATTCAAAAATAATTTGTTTATATACCTGATGAAGAATATCATGAACAAAAAATTAGATTTATGATTATTTGATATAAACCCTTTTCCAAAAATAGAATCTCTTTTCACATAAGTTTTATAATTAATTTATTTGAATAAACAATTACCTCTATTTAGATTATTCCCTCGGTATCATTGATTAGATAAAAATTCAAATCGTACTGAATTTTTGTTAGAGGTATCAAGTGTATATGTTCTCTAATAGTGATCCACATGTGCTCCTTGAACCATGGATAGAAACAATATGAATTTTCATATTCTATCATAGAAGATCCTATTTCATTCATCATTCATCAATGATCACCATGAGAATAACCTTGGGTGGAAGTTCACTAGTAGTTATCTTTATAATTGAGAAGGTAATATAGGGGAATAAATATATCTTCTTGATTGTATTCATGAACAAGAATTTATCTAGGTATTTAGAGCATTCTCTAGGAATTGTTGTGAAAAATAATTATATTTGATACGGTTTTTCATAATTAGGTTTAAATAGATATTTTGATAGAGAATAATATTTTTTATAGGCCATAATGACTCTCTTAATCCCTATAAAATTCCATTTATAAATAATAATAATAACAATATTATTTATTTAACATGTGATAAACTCAAATAATAATTAATATTATTTTCTTGAAAATATAAATAAATATTAATACAAATAACATTTAATATAATATTTATCACCAGACCACTAATGTTGGTTCGTCAAAAATCTATAATACTTTTCATGCCTCGAATAATGAATGTTTATTTTGAATAAACTAACATCCCTATATTATTCCCCGATAAATAAAAAATATTATAATCAATAAAAATATAGATTATATATTTATAAATTTTTAAATTTAAAATATTCTATTGAATAACTCGTGAGTGAATATACTTGATAATGTAATTATGAATAATTATTAAACAACATATGAGAATAATATTTTTTCAACATGTTAAATTAATATACAATTTAATTGATGTTCTGTATATACTTACTGTTTGGACCTCAATGGATTTTTCTCATTGACATTAATCTATACCACTCTAAGTCCATGTATAGAATTTCGAAACACTCCAAGGTATCCATGGGGATAGAAGTAAATGGAACAAGGGCATATAACCTCACACAAGCATACACTGTGTAATATAATACCATTATCTCAATATCTCTAATCAATCAGGTCGCATAATGGTGTCATAAGCCTATATTCTTGATTTCTTTTTCATTTTATTACCAAAAATGAACTTGAAAATAAAAAATCCATGGTTAGAGAATTAATTATACATTTATATTTCTAAAACAGAGCCTACTATGTCAACTTTCACTTTTTAAAAAATGGGATAACACCATTCTTTCATGATTCATTACTGTCATATCATTTATGAATCACCTAATATACCCAAATTATCTAATGAAAAATACATTTATTGTTTATTGAAATAAATAAAATTATGAAAATAATGATATATATTAATAATAACATTTATTTCTAAGGAAAATTACACATGTATGTATATAAGAACATCTAATGAAACATGTAAAGGTGTATTTTCTAATTATAGTTCACCTTTATAAAATATTTTTTCATGAGATTACAAGGTACTAAATTCATTATAAGTAGTGTCAATGACTTATGTACCCTTGAATCCTGATTGCATGTATTGGTAATCTCATATAAAAAAGATATCATATAGCCATAGAACATGTATTTATGAATATTGTCATGTAACTTCTAGATTGTCATCCTAATATGGAACTACTATGAATTTTAAGTTTGATGCATACTCATCGGACATCATCAAAAAATATGTCATGCAGAATAAAAACAATGATGTGATAAATAATTATTAATTATTCCAAACAAATAATAAAAGTAATCATAAAGTGTATACAATTTTTTTGGGGAACTAACTCTGACTAACTCACACATGAACTAGATCTAACTGGTAATAACTTTCAATCCACCGGCCCTCATGTAATGTCCCAACATAGATGCCACTAAAGGGTTCCCCAAGAAGGTGGGTCATAGGGCCTCAGGCGCATCTCCCAAAAAATTAAAGGTTACCAAATAGCAGTGAGGGACTAGAGTGTGTCTATGTGGAGACTATTCCCTCATGTCAGAGTGTAATGTAGTGTTAAAATAATAATATTTAAAATTGGAATCAATAAATCAACCAGGAAGGAGATAAATATCCAATATGGGAATATATAAAAAATTCACAAATTTATCAAATATTCAACATTATATGTCATTTAATGTTTGTAAAAGATGTAAAATAGTTATATAAGCACCAAATACAATACATGTGTCAAATTACTAAAAATAATAAAAAGGAACTATCCTCATTTTCATTATGGGTGATGCTCGATCAGGTGCTCTCTTTCTCCAAAGAAATATGGGAATAAAGATTCATACAATGGGTTCTTTCCCTGGTCCCTACCTATAACCATGAATTTGGGTTGTATAACCAATGGAGTCTCAATCAGGATGTGATATATATACTCAGTAGGTCACCACCAGTGGTGTCTATAACAAATCTATTGAGTTTAATATATTTAGAAATAGGGTGAAGTATATCACAAGAAAAAAGTATTGAAACTAATAGACACAAGTCTATGTGGTACTTTATAGCCTAGCAAGGATCTCTATAAACAATATTCATTCTCTCAAAAATAGGGAAAACTATGAATAATGTGAGCACTAGTAATACCTTTAATCTAACACTAGAATTTGATACCCATTCTAGGGCAATCTTTAAAGTATAGACGAAAAAACAACAACTTCCTCTCAGTGTAATTGATCATAAAACAACTACCGTGGCCAAAATGTAAAACCCACTATATAATATCTATAATATCCACTCTGTATAATCCAATGTTTTCACAATAGACACACCATGTAATCAAAAGTGTTATTCCCTGAAAGGCAAGATCAAAGCTATAGAGGACAAGGGGTCCACGTCGAGTCCCCATATCATCTAGATGGAAACTCGATAAATACTTTGGTGGGGTCCAAGAAATATGTTAGTAGACTATTTATAATGTAAGCTAAATCTAACAGCATCTAAGGAGTAATAATACTCGAGGAATCCTATGTAATAATGTCCTAAATAAGAAAAATTTCCAAGGAATCCACTACAATAAACAAGATCAATGAGAGAATAGTCTATGGAATTTAGGGAATTATGATTCACAATATACCATCCAAGGAATCCACTACCATTTTCACCTAATAATTACATACATTAATCATTTCATATTCATTCTCATTCCATGAGATCATCCAAATCATATAAAAATTTCCATTTAATTAATTAAATCAATCACATGATGTTGTCACATGGAGAAAGAGGTATCATCTTCTCATAATCATCTCAATTCAATTCCTTCAATTTGAAAATGTATTCCTCTAAACTAGAAGAACGTACGTGAACCTAATGGGGTGGTAAAACAATAGCAATATACAAAGGTACACTCTATGGGAGGCCTAGGTTGGGGAAAAGTCCTCCAACAAATGCAAAGATACTGATGGAAATCCCTAACTTGTTACAACTCATCAATTTATGAATTTAATTAATTAAAGGGTTTCCACTATAATTTTAGGTTCATGACATAATTATAACCATGCTTATATACTTCCAAACACCAATATAATGTTTTATAGAACCTACCATAAGTTTTTAGTAAAGAAATTGTCCAGTATTGATCTCCGATTTGGTCTAGATCAATAAAATAATAATGAACAATGAAGAAAAAAAATAGGGTATATTAGCTTGTACCTAAATAAATCTATCAATATGTCAAAAAATGAAGAACGGAATAAGATGAATGAATAACTCACCGGTGATAGTATAATGATATTGACGATGTTTGACTCTGATTCCAGATTGAGAAACAAGATAAAAAGCTATGGATTGATCTTCAAAGGGGATCTCCCATGCAAAGGATACATTCTAGAGGAATAAATAAATGAATATGGTTCAGTTTCATACTCATTAAGTGTGATAATTCCATTTTACCAAAAATAAATGGGTTGCACTATTTGGATGCACGGTTGGACAAACCATTGTCCCACCTTGCAACCTTCACTATCTCAAGGGGTACCTCACATGGGTTATGTGCATAGTTTTCCTAACCCTGTAAATACCATGAAACAACCTATATTAAGAACCTTATGTAATGTCGCATAGGATTGTGTCCATTTCCAGATATTTTCCTCAAACTGTTCACCTCTTGAAAGATACATGGACCCCCTCACATAGTTTTATTAAAACATGTGTCTTTGATCTCATGGTTTCTGCTACCTATTCAAATCATATTCCTTTTCCAAAAATGGTCCTACAGGATCAAAACAAGTGCCTAATACTCTTGTGATATCAAAATTACCTCTCACATTAGGCCAAAATTCTGAGTTAAAATAATAAAATAAAGATCCATACCTCATAAGAAAACCTATGATTTTAAAATATTCTCCCTTATAGAAATTCAAAACTGAATTTCCCTTCCAAATGGTGGTCAAGAATCACCTAGGAATAAAATTATCCACTGATCACATATGTCTCCCTCCTGATCTAATTTCTTATCCTTTAAACAGACATGCTTCCATAACACCCATACTATAGGAACTATCTAGAATCAATGAAACTTTGACCTCCTATTCACATTGTGAATTTGATGCTCCTTAATGGAAAAATTTACTTGTAACTCTACCTCATTTGGATGAATAGTGTGAGATGGGTATTGGTGATAATGGCATAGATGACATACATTGAGTATGTCACACATGGATCAATACCTATATGGTAACAAAAACTAATATCCTACAAGCTTGACTCCCTCCAAAATCTTGTACAGTCTGAAATATTGTGGTGAAAGCTTACCCAGTGTCTTAATTAGTCTATGTCCCATCCTTGGTGAGATATGTAAAAAGACCTGATCACCAACATAAAATTCTATTGTTTTTTGATGAAATTTTTTTTAAGATTTATTTTGATATTATATAGAATCCATACACTTCTTAATCAACAATACCTACTCCAAATTATTTAGGTTGAGATGAGGTTTGAGTAAAGATTTCATAGCTTCCTCTATCCTTCACAGGGGTTATTGGCATGGAATTTGGTACAAATCATCATATGGTTCCATCAATATCATCACTCAATATATATTTTTATAGGTATACTCAAATAAGGGTATAAGACATTCCCAAGATCCCCCAAAATCAAGGGCACAATATCTCAAAAAGTAGTCAAGAATCTAAATCATGAACTTTGACTGTACATTAGTCTTTGGGTGGCATATCATGCTCCTAAGTACTCTGTAATCAACACCCACATAAGACTCTTCCCAAAAATAGTTGTAAACTGGGTATCACTATATAAAATGATAATATAAGGGAATCCATAAAGTTGAAATATTTCATGGATATATAGTTTTCCATGCTCGTCTACTGAGAAGGTCTCCTTGTCCCATAAGAAATGAGAATCTTTCATAATTATGTCCATAAAATCTCAAACAACATTAATACCTTGATCCGAACATGGAAAAAGAATCAAAAAATCCATAATTACATCATCCAAATTCCACTCATGAATTGGTGATAGTTGGAAAATCCAAGCTGGTAACTGATATCTGTCATCACCTGTTCATGGGTGGAACACCTTGTAACAAAACCATCTAACTCATGTTTCATCCTCGACCACCAATACTATTGATGAAAATCATGATACACTAGGGTAATGTCAAAATGCACTTCCCAAACTGAGTTTTGAAACTCCCATATTAACTCCTTGTTTACATCCCACAAAACCCAAATGTTAACATGTATAATCGAGATCTCATTCTTAACCACAGACTAACCAGGAGGTGGGTCCTCACATTCTACACTCTCTCGTAGGACTAGGGCCTCAACATCAGACAGTAATCACATCCTCAATCTATCTAGGATATTAGATATCACATATAAGTCAAAATTAAGGTCTTCCCTTGACCATCCTGCACCTCCAAATTCTTGTCTAAAAAAATACTATAATTTCCACTCACTACTAGCCTCTTAAACAACAACTATCTGAGTCCTACTAATCAGTTTTTTGGCAACTAAATTTCCCTTTCAAGGAGTATAGGCGATTTCAAAGTCAAAATACTATGGTTAATCAACCCATATTCACTACCTCAGATTTATATCACATTATGAAAATATATACATGCTTATTTTGTGTTCTGTGTACAATACAAAATGATCTCCACGCAAGTAGTGTCTCCAATAGTGCAAAGCATGAAAAACTAAAGCTAACTAAATATCTAGTTCCACATAATTCCCCTCATATAGCCTCAATTAATGAGACCCATACACCACAACTCTACCTCCTATATAAAAAATACTCCTATCCCAATACCTAATGCTTCAAAATAAATAGTGAAACTGCTGCCCAACTCCGAAAAATGTAGGGTCGGCACAGAATACAGTCTCCCGTTCAACTATTCAATTATTTAGTCAAAAATATATCTCCATAAAAATTTCACAACCTTATTATTCAAGCACATAAGAGGTGATTCTAATCCTGATAACTAATATATGAATCACTTATTATATCTAGCTAGCCCTAAGATAGTTTGACACATGAAGTGAATCTTATTATTCCATTGCTGAAAATTTATGATCATAGGAAATAATTAATTCTCTATCAGTGTATCCAAAATGATCTCAAGATGTTTGTCATGATCATTTGGTAAGTGTAAATACACCAAGATATCATCCATGAATACCACCACAAATGAGTCTTGATAATGATTGAAAACTCAGATCATTAGTACCATAAAAACTACAAGCATATTCATGAGATAGACTGACATAACTAGATACTCATATAGACCAAACCTTCAATGAGATGTTTTACAAGGTATTTCTGTAGTTAGAACACACACCTGATGATATAAAAATGAAAATTCAATCATAGAGAAAACCAATTCTCTTAGAAGATGAAAAAAATGAATCTATCTGAAGTAATTAATATCGGGTCATAACCATCAACTAGTTCAACTTTTTTATAATCAAAACATATCCTAAGGTTACAATCCACTTTTAAAAAAAATGGGTGGATGAACCCCATAGATAAATCCCAGGTCATATAAACCCTTTTTTAATTTTAATATTATAGCTTATTCATGATATCATGAAACTCTATATTAGAAATAATGTAAAAAAAATGGATATTAGTGAAACAACTGACACTATATTGATGGAGAACATCAACTCTCTCTTAAGAGGTAATCCAAAAATGTATCATGGGAATATATATCTGAAATGATCAACCATTGGAGGAAAATCGACCCAAAATAATCCATCATCAACTAGATATAAATGTACAATTTTGGCTATCATGACACCATGACCATGATATTGTGGTCTATCTCAGCTCACGTGGACATCCCATTCACCCTTTTGAATAAAAATTATTCCCTCTTGTGATGTAATATTAAACCTCTAGTGATATCAATCAACAAGGGATCGATAATCAATATGAAACTCTATCATGAGTATGTCTCAATCATGGTTATCTTGAGGAAAAAAAGAGCCCACATGAATTGAGACCCACTATCAATAGGTTACTCCAAGAATTGGTGTATACCATCTATTATTATCCCTAATGGAGTATCCAAGGTCATAACTCCACCATAAAATTGAAAAAAGACCCAAATTATTTCAAAAAAAGGTATAGATATGATACTATACAAAGCACCTATATCAAGAAGAGTGTATACTATAATAGAGTCTACTATGATTGTACATCTCATCATAGATAGCCTAAAACTCATCTCATTGGGTCTAGGTTTTACATAAGATATCTTTCCTGAACTGCAACCCTGTGAAGCAACCTCACTATCAAGTGCAATCCCACTCTACTATCTAAGTACCACTGTTGCTTGGATGCCTCGACCATGACCACCACCTTAGCATGAATTACTGGTACATCTCCTACTACCTTCTTTATGTGGAGTTATGAATACTTATACTAAACCAAGAGTTAGATATGACCCTACCACTAACTATTGGAGTGAACGTCCTGCAAAAACAATATATGTGGCCCATCCGGTTGCAAAATCAGCACTCATGTGGGTCTTGATCACACTGATTCCTCATATTACCCAGTGTTCCAAAATGATGATAGAAAATATAGCTACCAATGCTAACAACATGGATGGTATTCCCCTCACAAGAAGCCTCAAAATGGTGCCTCCTTCCAAAAGTTTTTGAACCACTAGGTCGAGAGACTATACTTACCTTCTCTACACCCCTAAATTCCCTCATGTTCAGCTCTGTAATTAGTGCCTAATTAATTATCTCAATAATATTTTTCAACCTGTACACATTGACCTATGATTGGAAAATATATCAAAGGCCTTTAACCATCTCTCCCTTGATACCTAATCCATGAGATAATTATATGAAAAACATTGCATCTCTATAAAGTGTATCAAATATTCCATGACCGGCATCACACCCCTCTCTATATGAATTAACTCATTCGTCTTTTATACTCCCATTGTCTTGGGGAAAAGTATTCATTGAACATCATTTATATATCAACCAAAACCAAATCTCACAACTTGTCACCGTTTTTTAAAACAACACACCAACGCTTAGCTTCTCCATAAATCATGTAAGTTGTGAGGTTCAGTCTCCTCTCAAGAGGTGTCTCTGGATGATCAATAATAAAAAATGTTGTCTTAATCTATAGATATGTAACTAGTGGACTTCCATCCCATGAAAATTTGGGAGCATATAGATATTGGACCACACGTGTCAAATTTTCCATAGTTGAGGCAAGCTATGGAACTCCTTGAAAATTCGGAATAGAGTGTAAAAACCCCTCACGAAACAATGCCTAAAAACCTATATCTGGTAAAAACAATAGTTCCTTGGATTGGACTATAAAAGTACATAATGGTATACAATTTACCACAACCTCTTTAGCATGTTCTTCACCACCCTCTTGGAGTATGTTTGGAGTTCATTTTGGTGGCATGTCTCTATAATTCGAACACATGCCTCAAAAAATATAGATAAAAAAATATCATTGTTTTAAACATAGTACTGGTTAGACCCTACCTATAAATAATCCACACACCTCTTCCTACTATGAAATTATTAACTACATAATAAAATAATTGTAACAATCACTAGATACACTACATAATATCCACTCAAAATCCATGTCATAGTCAGGTTCTCTATTTCACAATTTAAATTTTACATTTGAATTCATATTCATATCACAATACTATTTAAATGGTTAAACCAAATGTTTCACAACTTCTAATACATAAGGTCCCATACACATCATGAACCAAAATATGGTGTCCACCTAATCTATAGAGTAACATGTTCTAGTCCATGTGACTGATGGTCCAAGAATCAATGCGCCATAGTTGACTGTGAAGGGTGTCTATTGTGGCCTAAAAGGGAAAAAACCTTTTAGAAAAAAATAGTAACTCTAAGTAATAATGATGTTTTCTAATTCCCTAATCATAATATTTCCCAAACAACAGGTATATTACCCAAGGAATGTATAAAAGTTTCATCTAATCAATAAATACATCCCATATGAAATAGATTAATTCATCGTAGGCGAATTATAGAAGGTGGTTAAAATGATTAATGAGATGCATACCCACATATCATTAGATAATAATAAAATAAATCCTTAATCATATCAATAATAATATCAAAATTAATATACATCACCCAATTGTATAATCAAATAAACAATAATAGGAAAAATCAGAAATAATACTTTCTATTCAGAGAAATTTGGATTTTCTCATTAAATGGGTTAGATACTCCCCATAATAGATCATTAACAAATTCCAATACCATAAAAATCTCCGAAATATTATCTCAAAATATTAAACTATAAATGAAATGTCTCTGATACGACCTTTTAACTTCCATAACTGGTTTCCATTATATGGTTCCCTCAGCAGGTGGGTCACATAAACTCAAGATAATATCCCTGAATTCCAGAGGCTAATGACTTTTAGTGAGGGCCTAGGTTGTTTCCATGGGGAGACTATTCCCTCATGTCAGAGTGTAAAAAAATGGAAAAATAATAACAGTCAAAAAATGGAATTATTAAATCAAATAGATAAGAGATAAATATCCATGATTTGAAATAATAAACAATTCCCAAGGTCATATCATAGGCAACATAATATTTCGTGTCATGTCTCTACAAAGATATAAAATAAGTATACAATCATCTAGTAAAATATATGTGTCAAAATACCAAAAGGACCAAAAATGATCTATCACATCTAGAATCAAAAGTGATGCTCGGTCATGTGCTCTCATGATCATAAGAAACCTGAAGATCAAGAATCATACAATGAGCGCCTACCCCAGTGCCTTCCAACAACCATGAAGTCCATCCACATACCCAATGATGGCCTAATAAGGGTTTGAGACAACACTGAATAGGCCACCACCAATTGTGTCTATACCAAATATAATATGTGAAATTTTAACACCCTGACCTGAATAGCCTAGAGCCGATGCATTAATTTATTACATTGGAATATATACAAGATTCAAATACAAAATGACCGATCAGTTTATCAATTTGGGAAACGACATTACATACTTGAAAATAACATTATAATATAAAATATAAAATACATGAAGAATTTTCCTTGATCTTTCCATTAATCCCCATAGTGTTACCTTGTATATCAAAATCAAAACCATCAATTGTATCCTAGGGAAAAATAAAAAATAAGAAATGGGTGATCTCAAATTCTCAGTAAGGGTAATAATACTATGAAATCAATGAGTAAATATGGAATAAAAAATATAGAATGGTAAATAATTGAAGCACATAATATTTAAATAATCACCTGAATGAAGAAACATAGCCTTGGATATTCTAATAGTTGAATAATCACAAAGAATATTGATAACTAATATATTAATAATGGAATTCATAAGACTATACTTATATGACATACCATCAGGGCCTCACCTAGGACATCTAAAAATAAATGGTTAAGGCCTCAACAAAATCCATATCTAAAAATAAGTTGATAACTCCTTGACCAATTCCATATATAGTTTGTCTCAAGAGACATACCAATGAATCTAGGGGCTATAGATAGACCCCCTCATTACTTACTATGTGCAATTAATTCTTCACATGTATGGGGTAAAACATAAAAAACATATACATGTAAAATATAAATAAATTTCCCGAATCAGTAATCATAATCACAAACTATTCTATGTTATATGGTAAATGGTATCAAAATATCACATCCACAGTCAAATTGATCCTAAACAATTTAGTAGAATATGGTAAATGATATCATAATATATCAACCATAATGAAGCATAAAATTAAACAACGGATGTTGAAAAAAATTAAAAATACTCAAATATAATCATCAGAAAATCTTGAGATAAATTCAATGTTTTAGATTGAAAATATTTATTTAAAAATAATTGTAATTATAAATGAAATCATTTTATTTGAAAAGAACCTTATAAACATGTAAAGGAAGATAAAAAATATTAAGGTTTCATGATGGTGGTAAATTATTCCAATGTTTTATAAGATAAAACATTGTTTTTGTATTTTCTAAAAAATTAAAAAATTACCTCATTTAGAAAATGAAAAAAAAGATTCCTTTAAATCCATTTTATAAAAAGTCGATCATGGGTAAAAGTCATTAAACATTAGAAGGATAATTATAAGAAGTATTTTTGGAAAAATATTTTTTTGAAACATGGATATGGATGTTAAATATTCCCTAACATATATTAATACATAAACAATCCCGAATAAAAAATTGATTGTGAAATTAAGCCTTACCTTGTGTTTCCTTTTGGCTGAATATCTCTTATCCTCTTTGTTTTCTAGTAAATGCTTTTTGTTTACGCAAAAATGTTTATTTGGATGAATATATTCCTAGAGGTAGGATTCTAGGATGAAGATAGGTAATTTCAGAGTTTGTTTTTCAGAGGTTTGTTGAGTTGAAAGGCTCAAAAGTGGTGTGAGGAAGTGAGGGAGCAGGTGTCATTTTATAATGAAGGTGAGGGGTACTTTTGGATAATCTTATTATATTAAATTAATATAAATTAATTTTCAATTCCAAATGGATCCGTATTTATTTATTTTGAAGATATGATGAGGATGGGTCTAAATCCTCTCAGCCAATAATTTTTAGACTAGTTTAAGTCACATTACTGCCACTATCTTTTGTATTTAACCCTTAGTAAAACTCTTTAGCTATTACCGTGACAACTTGAATGTTTACACTTTAAGAATTTATATAGTTATTATAATATTTTAAAATAACCCCTAAGGGATAATTGATTCTAAAATTATCCTTATTCTAATCGGTTGTAAATTTTATAGATTTTTATAGATTTTATATAATTTAATAAAATATTTTTTATTTTAAACTATAAATAACATCAATTTTGATATTATTCAGTAGCTGAATTTTTAAAAATATCATAAAAAAATTTCTGTAAAAATCCCGTAAATTATCACTTAATTTTGAATTAAATCCAAAAAACATTGTGTGGAATTAATAATTCCAAATTATATTTATTTTAATATTTTTATTATCATTTATTTGACTCTTGTGTTAATGAAGATATTACAACATCATCATTATGTCACTATATAATTTAAAATAATTTATTTCTTAAAAATTGTAAATAAATTTCCATAATTAAGGTAAAAATTTTATATTTAAAAAGAAAATTTATAGTGGAACAAATCACTTATAAAACCCCATATTAACATTTTTTCAATTATGAGAAACATAATAATGACATCATTGCCTTTACTTTAAATAAAATATTATAAATGTCAAAATAACACCCAAGTTGCTTTCAAATGTCATAATTTTGGACCGAGATTGATTTTAGTCGAGATAAACTCAACCAATGAATTTAGGACATGGGATAGGTTAATTTTATATTAGATATAATATTGTTTTTACCTTTAATTAAATGATTTACCCTTAACCATGGTAATTAACATAATGATTAAAATTAATATTCATAATGTTAAAAAATAAAAGGGTCTTATTCACTAAATTTGGAACCTATGATTAAAAATATTGAATCCGTTTTTCAAAATTTAAAACACATAAATTGTAAAAATTAATTAAAAAAAATATTGTTGATGAAATGCGAAAACATGTTTTTTAAGTAAAAACACTCAAAAGTTCATAATGTTTTTATATCCAATTTAAATTTAAAATTGATTCTAATGACCTAAATTGGATTAAATGAGGAAAAATGATCTAATTGTACTTTAAAACCAAATAAAAACATAATTTAGTTATATATATTAATTAGATAAAAATACATCTTTGAACTAAAATGCAGTATTTTTTTCTATTCATCATAAAATGAAACTTCTTAAAAAAAAATAATAATTAAACTAAAGGAAATTTTTATATTACACTTCAAAAGAAGAAATTTATTTTTACAAATAAAGTATATAAAAATTTCAAATATTGGATTTAAAATTGGTTCTCTATTAAATGGTGGGAAAACCGCTTTTAAGAAAATATTGTTTTTAATGTGTAAAATTTGATTAATTGTTATTATATGACATTAAAATAATTTGCATGAATGTAAAAAAAATTTATGAAATATTTAATATATAATTTTCATTAATTGGTTAATACTATTCATTTCATCTAAATTAATAGGTAGTTTTGAAATAAAAATATATAATAGTATATCACTGTTTGTTTAATCCATGTGTTGTGTACAATGTAAGCTATTGAAGATATCGAATTTATTTAATTGGATACATATCATAAAATATTGGGGTATCACATTCCCCCCTCCTTTAACAAATATTGTCCTCAAAATTTGATATTTCACTTTGAAAATCCATGGTTGATAAAAATTCCTCTATGAGAAACCCACATTGGAAATCAGGTTAGTAAACCAT
The DNA here is from genome assembly GCA_963277665.1 of Viscum album. Lineage (NCBI taxonomy): Eukaryota > Viridiplantae > Streptophyta > Magnoliopsida > Santalales > Viscaceae > Viscum > Viscum album. The sequence goes on along the minus strand of OY728134.1, from coordinate 858,809,614 downwards.
CCTCTTAATAAGTGGGAGAGAGAAAAGTAATGGTCATCAAAAAAATTAGACTTTTAAATAAGACAATGGTACTGGGAAGTTAAAACTAGTATATATAAGTGAAATTAAACGATCCTGTCTTGAAGAAGAATGATATAGAACATGGTCCTAAAAAGGTCTACCATCATAAAAATATAAATCTATGATGGGTTAAAGAGACCATTGATTTCTTTGTAAGAAAATTAAATTAATAGCATTTTTGGTTCAAATTCATATTCATGGATTTGAGAGATTATTTTACTATCTCGATAAATAACAAATGAAAATAAACTTATTTGACTCCATTCCATTTAAAAAGCATGATCTTATATTTAGATAATTCTTTGATCTATTTTCACTAAACCTATTACACCAGGAAATGGATATTCATATCGAATTTCTCAAACATAAATCACTTAATTGAATCATAAGATCCATCTCTCATTCCTTGAACCTTTAATTATTAACTAAAATTAAAAAATTTAACCCATATTCTCTAATAAATCATACTTTAAAATCAAATAATAATATAAAAAGTTTAAAATAATCCATTCAAACCATAAGACTCATCAAAAATACTTTTTTCCAAATTAATAGTATAAAAGAACTCAAAATTTCAAAAATAAAATTTCACATTATATTTTCATCCAAAATAATGTTTCTCTTATTGTCACATACCAAATATATGAATACCTAGATCACATTAAGATCGTAATGAAAATATTCATTCTTTAAAGTCCCTAAAGAATAATTTCTATAGTACAATCCTTATATATATCAAGATTCTCATAAATATAATATCATAACAAAATTATAGAATCCCAAACACAAATTCATAAATTATTCCACTTATACTGTAGTAATACCATAAGATAGGACTTGATACCTTTTCTTCTTCTGAGCTATATTTCCTTGACTCTTAAGAAAATAATTTTCATATTGTACCATCTCTTTACAATTGTATCATTGAAAAATAGAATCTTATTTCAATCCCTTGCAATCATGATCATGATCGCATTTCTCACCACATATAAAGAAAACTCTCATTCCTTTTAATCAGGCATGAGGGTGCTTCCTTCCACAATTACCACAAGTGAGAAAATCATATTTCCCTTTCTTCCCTTTACCTTTTTCTTGCTCCAGCATTATCTTCTTCTCTTGTTCTCTCCTAAAGTCATAAGACATAGATCATTCTTTCTCTATCTTGATAGTATATGAGAGTATATCATTGTATGAGGAGAATGTTTGGGAGACTAATGGATTTGAGAGGAATGGATTTAACCCATGAAATAATCAGTTAATATTACTCTTTGGGTTACATATCTAGTCCATTACATGCCTTGATAACCTTGTAATGTTTGATTTATACTTAGAAAAATTATCATCCTCCTTTTTTAGAGTCAATAATTGTCTCTCTATGTATCCATTATATTCAAGATGGGAAATATTTTTCCTTGAAAATTTCCTTGAAAAACATCCATTCCATGTGTTATATTTCCTCATCCTCCTTAGTGTTTTGGGTCCATGACCACCATCGATCTACATCTCCCAAAAGAAGAAAAACTGCTATGAAAACTTTCTCCCTTTCGTTACTTCCTAAATCAAGGAAAATCATCTCAAAAAAACGTATCCATATTTTAGCTACAAATGTATTTATATTACCATTGAATTTTGATGTTTTTTGTCTCATTAAGAACTATAAAAATTTTCCTCTGTGTTATGAATCAGGAATCTAATACATGTACGGTTATTATTCATACCCTAAGTTAGCTATCTCAGTATAGTTATAAGATTCTCAACACCATTTTCATCTCCACAGCCTACAAAATTATCTCACACATAAGGGAAATCCCTTCATTGATTATTTTCATTGATACAGTTTCTATTCCTTACACTAGGTGAAATTTATATCCAATGTCACACATTATATTAGGTTATGAATCACAATGCACAATCTTGAACTAGTAACACTAAACATAAATTTAAAAATTTATGCATAGATAGTCTTATAATCCTAAACATGGTTTCATTGGGTATATATTTAATCTTAAATCCCTTTTAATGGGTTTTTATGAAAATGTAAATTATCCAAAGTATATCCCCTAGGAGTGTCAAACCAGGTGTGCAGTAAGGCATGTTGTAGTGTACCTTGTTACATCGAGTTAGGCATAATGAAACTTATCTGAGTTGTTACCCCTGATTACATATATGTTAGAACCACATCCACTTATAGTATCCTAGCAAGGATTTATTTCTAGGAATAGAAACATAATCTCTACCTTAACAAAATTATAGAAATTTATTTTATTTTTATCCTTAATGTATGTATTTGTGTTTTGTTCCCTAATTTAGTTTCCATGGTTTCTATAAAACATTCATAGATACCAACTGCAACACCCCAACACTAGTAGCCTAAATTGGGTTCCTTAGTTTGTTACATTAGAACAGATATAATATTTGAATCCCAATGGATAAATCTATTTAGAATTTTGGAAAATAAGATTACATAAATGAAATTTACATTAAAATCTAAAGCATAAAATACAAAAAAAATCATTGATCTTACTATTGATCCCATTAATGTAACCCTATATATCAAAATCAAAACACTCCTTTTTATCTTTGGGAAAAATAAAATAGAACAATGAGGTGAGCTCAAGTTATCATTAATGGTAATCATACAGAAGAGTTTGTAAGTAAATATGTCATAAACAATATGGAAGGTTAAATAACTAAAAGTAATTCTATTTAAATAACCACATGAACTAGGAAAGTTAACACTCGATATTTTACTAGTCAAATAATCACATGGAATATCATTAACTAATCTCATAATGATGGAATGGATAATGATGGACATCTGAAACATTCCATATGTTCCTCATCCAATACATTTGAAAATAAATACATAAGGCCACGTCCAAATCCATATATGAAAATAAATAGGAAGGTCACTGGCCATGTTTATATCTCGCTTGTCTCATTAGACCTACAGATGCATTGACGGTCTATAGCAGGCCCCTACCATCACTTAATAAGTCCAATTAATTCCTCATCAGTATGAGATGAAAAATAAATAGTATAAACATATAAAATTTAAATAACATTCTCCAATATGTAAATATAATGACAAACCATTTTGAGTAATATGGTAAATGGTATCAAAATTGCACATCTATCGTAAAACTGATCATAAACTATTTAATATAATATAGAAAATGATATCATAATGATAAACATAATGAAGAATAAAATTTAAAATATTATGTTGAAATATACTGAAAATATTCTAATAAAATCAGTCAAAAATCTTGATTTAAATACTCTATTTTTTACTTTGAAAACATATATTTAAAATTTTGTGAAATTGTAAATGAAATCATTTTATTTTAAAAGAGCCTTATAAACTTGTAATTGAAGCTTCAAAACATCAAGGCATCATGATGGAGGTAAATTATTCTAATTCTGGTATAAGTTAAAATATTCTTTTTTTATTTTTAAAAAAATTCATATAGTTCCTTTTTTAGAAAACAACAATAATATTCCTTTCAAATAATTATATAAAAAGTAAAACACATATAAAATACTTAAAAATTGGGATGATAATAGTAAAAACTAATTTGTAAAATATTTTAAAGAAAAATTGGAATTTTTATTAAATATTAACTAGTAATTAGTTATGTATAAAGAGACCTGGATAAAAAATGAGATTTGGAAATTAACCCTTATCTTGTGTTCCTTTTTGGGTGAACATCTTGTATCCTTCTTTTTTAGGGTAAGTCCTTTTGGTTTATACCAAAAGGATTCATTTTATGTATTTATTCCCAAATGAAGGCTTATAGGATGAATAGAGGGATGTTGAAAGCTTATTAGGGTAGTTTTCGGTTAAGTTAGAAGGATCAGAAGTTGTCTAAGGAAGTGAGGGATCAGGTTTCCTTTTATAATGAACGTAAGGGGTACTTTTGAAAACTCAAAACAATTAAATGAATATAAATTCATTTTCTTTTATAAAGGTCCCCATATTGAGTTATTTAGTAGATTATATAAGGATGGTTCAATATCCTCTCAACCAATAATTTTTAGACAAGTTTAGTTCACATTAATACCCTAATATTTTCAATTTAATCATTTGATAAACCCTTTAACACATACAGTGATAACATGTATTTTCACTCTTTAAGGGTTAATATAGTTACTATAAAATTTAAAACGAACCCCAAATGGATCATTGATGAAAAAATATTATTAACCCAATAATGTTTCCCTGTTTTATATTTTTATAAGGTTTATATAATTTAATAATATATTATTTATTTTAAAATATCAATAATTTCCCTTTTGACACTATTTAGTAGTTGACATTTAAAAAATATAATGACAACATGATAAGTTAGTCAAAAACCCCATAAATAGTAGCTAACATTTCAAAGTAATCCATAAAATTTGGAAATGACATTAATTATATCAAATTATATTTATTTTAATATTTTTAATATTATTTATTTAATTCTTAAATTAATGAAGAAATTACTCTATCATGATTATGTCACCACAATAATTATTTATTTATTTCCCAAAAATTGTAAATAATTTACCATGTTATGTGTAGACATTTTAGATTTATAAAGACAATTTATTGTTGAACATATCACTTATATAAACACATATCAAAATTGTTGTAGTTATGAGAAATATGATTATGACATATTTTTCTTAACTTCAAATAAAATATTATAAATGTTATAATCACACCCAAGTGCCTTTAAAATGTCATAATTTTGTCCCACAGATTCTTTTTGTGGAGGAAAACTCATCAGATAAATTTAGAAAAAGTATTATTATAATTTTATATTAGTTATAATATTATTTTTACCTTTAATTACACGTTTGACACTTAACTGTGGTAATAAAAATAATTACTAATGATACTATTTGTAATTTTCAAAAAACAAAAGGGACCTATGTACTAAATTTGGACCTTTTGATTCCACTTATGGACCAATTTTTTAAAATTCCAAATAGATAAATTTCATAAATTAATTAAAAATTAATCTTGTTAACAGAATGAATAAATGTTGTTTTTTGAGTAAAAATGTTCAAATATTTACAATGTTTATATATCCATGTTCATTGTGAAATTTATTCCAATGACCGAAATTGGATTAATTGGAAAAAAAATATGATATAGTTATTTTCTAAGCCAAATCAAAACATAATTTATCTATATAAATAAATTAAATGAAAATGTAGTTTTAAATTAAAATGAAAATTTTCACAATTCATCAAAACATTAAGCTTATCAGAAAAATAACAAAAATTTATATAAATAAATTTTTTTGTTATACTACAAGAAAATAAGTTTATTTTTTCAAATAAACTATATGAAATATTCAAAAAATTAATTTAAAATAGGCTCTCCCTTAAAAGGTGGTAAAACATCCTTCAAAAATTTAGTTTTTTAATGTGTAAAATTGAATACATTATTATCTTATACCTATAAATAATTTAGATGAATTTAAAAACATTTTATTAAATATATAATATATAAATTTCATTATTTTTTATTACTATTCATTCCCTCCAATATAACAACTTGTGTTAAATTAATAATATTTAAAAGTATATTATAGTTCCTTTATGCCTGGTGTTGTGTTCAATGAAAGATTAAATTTATTTATGAGGATTCGTATCACAAAATCTAGGGATGTCACAACAATATATAAAGATATTTTGTGTTGCATATCATAGTTAAAAGGTATTGAAATGAAAAGGTACAAGTCTTGGTGGTACTATCTTGCCTTCCAAGAATCCCTATAAATAGTTGTCAATATCTCATATACAAGGGAAAGATTTAAAGAATAAAAGAATGTGTAATACCATCATACCATCACTCTAATCAGGTACCCATACTAAGACTATCTATAAATAATAGAAAAAAATACTGAGGCGTCACCATATAAAATAGCGTAAAACCACTACCATGGATATATCATACAACCGAATGTGTTATATCTATCATGATCATACCATATAACCAAAAATTTCTACAATAGTTATTCCATGTAATGAAAATTTTAAAACCATGAAAGTATGAATCCAATGTATAAAATAAAAAAATGAATCTATGTCGGGTCCTAAGAGCATCTTGAAAGAAACTCACTAAAGACTGGGGTGGGGTCTAAGGTGCCTTCCAAAAGACCTTGTCCAATGTGATCCTTAGAAATCCAGATCCATTGTGTACTAGAGCTCAAGTAATCCTATGTAATTGATACCCATAGAGGAAATATATATAGGGATTCCACTACAATAAACAATATCCATCAGATAAACATCCATGGAATCTAATAGGATCAGGATCCATGGTATACCAACAAAGGAATCCACTACTATTTTCATCTAATCATTACATAAATTCATCATTTCACTGTCATTATAATTCCCTGAGTTAAACCAACTCATATAACAATTTCCATTTAAGGAATTAAACTAATCACATCAATTTACCACATGGATAGAGAAGTATAACCTTCTCATAATCAATTCTATTCAATTCATTCACTAAATAAAGAGATCCCTATAAACTAGGCAAGCTCACACACAATTAAAGGGGTGGTAAAAGAATAGACATATATAAAGGAAAACCACAATGGTGGATTAGGTTGGGGAAACAATCGCCAAAAAACTCAAAGGAAATAATGGTCATCCCAAATAGATTCCAACTCATCCAATTAAATAATTTAATTAATTAAACGGGTGACACCAGAAATCTTGTGCATCACACAATATTAAATATTATTATAAAACCAAAAACCCTGATGAAAAGGTATAGACCATCTACCAACGGTCTATAGAAGAGTACTCATCCAATATTCATCTTTTATTTGTTTCAAATCAATAGAAAATGAAGAACGGATGAAGAACATGGAAATATAGAATATTATCTTACACCTAAATAAGTCCTTCATTACCAAAAAAACAAAGAACTACATAAGATGAATTAATAAATCCATAGTGATAATCCAACGTGATCGACAACTATCGAATTTGAGCACATATTAAGAAATCTGATTAAATGCTAGAGATTGAGCTTCAAAGGGGATCTCCCATTCCAAGTAAGTTGCCCTATAGAAGAAATAAAATAATATGTTTAGGTTTTAAACTCATTAAGTGTGAAAATTTTATTTTATCGAAAATATTTATGTTGTATGCTTTGGCCACATGGTTTTTGAAAACTGTTCACTAACTATGTTCCCTTCACTATCTCATAGAGCACATTGCATGGTTTATTCACCCATTTTATCTCATCATTTGTAAAATATGTAACACCCTCTATAAAAAATTATAGGTGCTACCAAATGGGTTTTCTCTCTTATCAACACTATTTCCCCAACCCTTGCACCACAAGAGAGAGGCCTAGAAGACCTCACATAGTGTTATCAAACTTTTCTTCTCAGGGTGTACATTTTCTACTAACTGTGTAACCTAGCTTCCTTTTCCAAAAACTAATCCTTCTGGTTTTGAATAATCTCCAAACACCCATAATACTCCCATGATCTCAAAATTCACTCACACTAGGTCAAACCCTTGGAGTTAAACCGAAAATAACAATATTTTTACCTCATAAGAAAACATGAGATCATACATCTCACATGATATTCATACATTTATGGATAAAAAACCATAGGTAAGGGATATGATGTGTTTTCATTTATAATAACTCATATTATCCTGAATTAGACCACATGATAAAAATCCCTCAAGTGGTTATAATCTCAGAGTATGTTCTACATCCATTGATACGACCATGGCTCATATATGAGAGCCATAACCACAGTATCATCACAACACAATGTGATTGGATATCTATCTTTAGGCCAAAAAATAAACTCTTAGATGAGTTTATTAATCCTCTATGCTTATTTATCTCTATAAAATCCATGATATACTCAAAATATACTATAAAAACTATGAAATTGTATTCTTTGAACTCTTACACCTTAAATATCTTTCAAACCATACTCTATATCTCTCTCTATCCCATTATGTTAGAGGAATCATTTTATTAGAGAGATTTATGAACTATGACACTAAAATAGATCTCCTCTTAGATTGTTCCACACAAATTCTCTTTAGTATATGGTCAATTTATGAACTTTAACTTAGTCCAAATATCCTCTTGGATCTATCATGAATAATCTTGCTCCGAGGAGTGTAGGATGCATTACTTAAGTCATTTATAAAGGAGAAATTTTTTAACTTGTTCTTAACTAATTGTAAGATTGGTATTTTTTAGATACATAATCTAAACATTAATAAATAATATATTAATACCATGTTTTAATTAATACATCGCACAAATAGTAACACAACCCAAGCACCTCATGGTTTAGTGGTTCAGAGTCCCTCTATATAAACATATTATTATAAAACACTTGTGAATATTTCTTCATAACAATTCGCTTATAGAAACTATTCTAGACATCACATATGATATAATAATCGTCATAACATATGGGATGTATACAAAAGAAATGGTTTTTCTCTAATCCTCTATAAATAAATTATATCATTGAGGGAAAAATGTTAGATCATAAACTTCTGGGAAAACTTGAGTTAGGGATAAATAACAGATAAAAAGATATTGGGACCATAAGTGAAAATCATAAAATTTGATTGATAATTCGGGGTCATATAATATAAACATAAGACAAAGTAAAAGTTATCAAAATATTTCTTATAAATTCATAATAGAAAAAATATATAATCATAAGATAAGAAAGTTAAACATCCTTAGAATAATGAATATCATAAAAACTACACATATTGTAAAAATATAGAATAACTTAGGAAAATAAAGGGGCACAAACATAAGAAAATTTAATCATATCATATTGGAGTATGAATTACCACCCTATTTCCATTACATATTTTAGCATCTATCCGTACATAATTAACATTATGGATACATAATTACTTACCAGATTATCTTAATGTTGTTTTCAGTCCTTACTTGGTTCTCGTAGTAATATCATACGATATAAAACCATGAAAAATGAATTGGATGGTGATATAGGACCAAACCAATCATAATCCATATATATGATTTCTAGTTAAAAAAAATTCATTTATCTTAGAAAAATAAACCCTATAAAGAAAATGATATTCATAACCTTCTCAAATAGGAAAAAATAAAAAATTAATGGTAATTTGATACAAAAAACATGATCACTCAAAGGATTTTTAAAAAAAATAGAATATATAGGATAATTTATTAACCATATCTTCGTTGGATAATAATTTTTTGAAAATTGAAGATAAAATATAAAAGGTGTTTTTTTCATTTAAACTATATCTCAATGTCACCTTAAGTACACATTATTTTCAAGTAACTTTAAAAAAAATTGAGATGAAGAGAAAAGTTATTAAAATATTACTTCAAAATAAATTCCAATAAATAGAAATTTATATTAAATAAAACACATATCAAAGTATAAATTAGATGGAAGAAATATAAGATCCAGGTAAGAAAAACAATTTTAAATATTTTAAAATGTGTCTATTGAAAATTAACATCATTAAAAGGTTCATGAAAAATTTATTTTAAAAATAATAAATGAAATATAATGATCATTAGAATCACACCCTGACTTTTTATTTCTTTAATTTATTTATTTCCATTATTTTCTTACTGTTTAATACATGTCTTGTTTCAAAAAAAATTATAAAAATGGTGGGGTGAATGGTAATTATCACAGTTATAGCATGGTTATAAGTAATTACGCAAGACCATATAGGTATGTATCCAATTTTAGTAGACTCATTTATCATCATTGGTGAATGGATACCTTAATCCCACTATCCAACTATGTGGCTCTTTGGGTGTTTCAAGTTAAGAGTGCATGTTTGGCACACAACTTGAGTAAAATGTGTGAAAACCTTATGATACACACACGCCTTTAAAAAATGTTTAATTAATAATAATAATATTCTTATTATTATATTGGTATTATTATTAGAAATATTATTTTGGTATTATTATTATTATTATTATTATTAAGTTTTATCCTTCTCCCCTTTCCCCTTCCTTTCTCATGCAACACGACCACCCTCCCACTTCTATTCGCGCACCACCCCTTCCCACAACCTCTTATCCAATCCATTTCACCTCATGATTCTTTCTACAATAAACTAAGGTGTGTTCCCTCTAGTATCGTCACCTTTTTCTTCCACTTTTTCTCTTCCCTCACTACCTCATGAGGTATTCTAAATCTTGGAGTTTCTAATTGTCTGATTTTTATTATTTTCTTTTTGGTCATAGATTTTTTTTCATGATTCAATAGATCCAATTTAAGTGGGTTTGGGTCTCAAAAATTAAAGTTAGTGATTTTTCCATCAGTTTAAGGTCATTTTTTCCCTATTCCTAATCAATGTATTTTTTGACTTTTGGGACACATATATTTTGTAATGCATCATAGACCTCCTTGAGAAGGTTTCGATCTACTAATGTTAAAGAAACCCATCATGTGTATACATAAGTAAGAATATATATATATATATCCCCCATATACAAATATTTTCCTAGTGTGTGGAATATGTAAAATGGGTCAATTGATATATGTGTGTGTGTGTGTGTGTGTGTGTGTTTGTGTGAAGGTGTATTTTTGTGTATGTTTAAAGTGACAATCATCAATAATATCATGTTTTGAGGTATTTCAGAAAATATACGAGCCTTTAAATTGAATAATATAATTTCTTCTGTGTTTTATTGGGTGTTTCCATTATATTTTAAGGTCATTAAATTTTATAAAAATGTTTTATTGAAGGTAGTTAGTTTATTTCAAATTTTACTACACATTTATTTATTTTTTTCACTTTTTGTTTTTCTTATTAACACAATATTTCCATGATGGGTTTGAAACTATAGTATTCTTGAGTGATTGATGGATTTTTAAAATTATTTATTTCAGGTTAATTTTAATTTTCAAAATTTTTTTGTCCCTTTATCATGTTTTCTATAAAATATTAATGAAATGTTTATTTTTTCTGAAGATATTTAAATTTATTTTTAAAATGGGAAAAGGATTATTTTCAAATTAATAGCCATTGTTTGTACCATTGAATTTTTTATTATAAATAGGATTACTATGTGTATAATATCCATTTATAGGGAATTAACATGGATTTTTTCATGATGTGGTCCTTGGCATGTATTGTGGGTCAACATGATTGAGAAGTGATATTCATGTTTGCATTATCACCTCCCATATTCTCTATATACATGGGATATTAAGAATCATACTAAGTGTCATAAGATTGTTTCTATTTTTCCTCAATTAGATGGCCTAGATCTCTAGAGATTTTCCATGTTCCCTATTCCAATGAAGAGGCTAGTTGTGATTATTTGGGTTGGTTATTTACGTTGGACCGGATTGAGAGGATGGAAGATGGATTTCTAATTGAGTTCTTCTAGGTACTATTCAGTTGGCTACTTGGTATATCCCATGATGACTATTTTACATGTATTCTAACTTCCCTTATTTTGTGATGTTTTTATAAAATAATTTTAACTGTTATGTTTTCACTGGAAAATATTTTATCAACACTTATTTACATATACTCTTTTTTCTATACTTGTGTTTCATTGAGATATTTCTATCACCACATGTTTCTCCTTTGTAAAATGATTTATTAGAAAATATTTCACTCATTGGAAACCATTTTAAAAATGGTTACAAAATGGTTATTTTCAATTTATTATATTATTACTTGTTTTTAAATGAAAGGAAGACATTGTTTTAAATATATATTTATTTTAAAGTAGCATGGAATTTTCTGATTTTTTAAGGAAAATTCATAGGTTGTGGTTCTTACTTTTGGTATACATATTGTGAGTCTCAGTTCTCATTCTTATATTCTTTGTCATTTTTTAGTACAAAGTTTCCCATATCTGGATATCTCTTAAATTGAGTGTGTTTTTTAGGTTTGAGGTGGCCGATGAGGTCACATTAAGGTATGTTCACCCATGTAGTTTTTATTTTTCTTCCACCTCACATTTTTTATTTTTTTATGATCTTTTTATGTTATTATTTTTTAATTTATTGGATAAATAGTTACCAAATGAGTTTTATATTATTATCGACACTAGTTTCCAGCCCAAGATGATTAAGAAAACCCCTTGAGACTTATCTTGGGCCAGCTCGAGTGACCGGTTTGGTGTTGACTCAGGTTGGTTTATGATAAAATAGAACCAGAGTAGCCCATATAATTTTTCTATGTCTGGTAGGTTAGATATTATTACAATCAAAACTCACGGGGTAGGAGTGGGAAGAGTGTTTCTAGCTCTTACTCATTTTGATCCTCAAGTTTTCATTGGAAATCGGGCTTTAAATATTTTTTTTGCAAGTTTGTCTCTCTGGTGAATTAGGGATGACAAACGAGAGTGAATTTTTAGTACTTGGTGAGATATTAAGGCTTATAAAACCATGTGAAGCCTGATTCCATGTCTTTAAATGAATCACAATGATGTTTGTATAGTTTTCACATGGTATCCCAAGCCATGTGGCCAAACTATTCACCAAAACTAGTCCCCCTTTATATTATGCATTGGACTCATTTGGTTTTATTTTTATTTAATTATGGAGAGTTTAATTTTAGGTAAAATGAGAAAATTAGTTTTGAACAATTGATTTTTAAATAATGGTGCTTAGGGTTAAAAAAATAATTTGATGTGTGTTTCTATGGAAACTGGTATGAATTTAAATGGATTTTGAAATTTAATCTTGGTTTCAAAGTGAAATGAAAGTGATTTTCAAATGAAAAAGTTTTCTTAAAATTTACGTGTCTCATTTGGCACATCGTGGCTTCCCCATGAAAATAAAAACCCCTCTTAAGGCATCCCCTTGATACTATAATTGTTATATATAATAAATGTAATATGTAACCTTCTTAAGTGGTATTTTGTATTTTTGTGAATCATGGAAATAAAAAAATGAGTGGTGCTTAAAAATGGAGTTTGAGGTTAATGACTTATAAATGTTTCAAATGAAAATATTGTTTGGTTTTGAAAATGACTTGAGTGAGGAAAATGATTTCAAATTAAAATTTTTAATTTAATTTTGTTTGTGTTTTAAATAAATATATCTAAATTTCTAAAAGTGAAATTTAATGTTTTAAATGGTTTCGAAAGGTGAGTTTTTGCAATTGAGTTTTGTTCTTTGGTTGATTTTATTTTTCAAATTATTTCTCAAGGTTAATATTTAATTCTTTTTATATGGGATTTAAACTAAGATTTTTATTGATATTTCTTTGTGATTCTATTATTATTTATATTATTCCTCTAAGAAGAGTTGTCGGGGTTCATAAGGGTTCCGAATTGTCTCGGTTTGTGGATGAAACCACCTAGACTCATGATAAAGTGGGGGAACTAGTTTCTTTACGTGGATTACTTATCATTAGATGTGATTTTGATTCCATAGAGCTATTATAGTGAATTGAGGATGTTGAAGAAGTATTATGATCCTTGAGGACTCCTAATTTAATTAATGATAAAGTTGTTTTGAGGTATTTTCAAGCTCCATGTTTTGATAAGATGATGGTCATCATCTCGTCTTTGTTGTAAGATAAAATTTAATGTGGTATTTTTAAGACTATGTCTTCTCGGTGGTTACCTTATGATGAGTTTAAGGAGAAGAATGTGGTAGAGCTAATGAGCCTCCAACATAGTCAACAAATAGTGAAATTCTACATCATTGATTTTAATGAGATGTTCCTTTTATCTCCTAATATTTAGTCGAGTAATTATTTGAAGTCTCATTAGTTCAAAAAGGGTCTTTTCTAGGATATCAGTGATCAAGTACTTTCAGTTCAGATTGCTTTGTTTGAGGAGTGAATGAACAAATCCAATCTATCAAAGTTAATCTTTTTATGGAAAACATTGGATAGGTTTAGTTCTTTTCCTTTTGTAGACAATGATGGATCCCCATTCGGTGAGAGGTTCAAACAAGATTATCCTATCATAATTGAACCCTCCCTATATGCTTCTTCCTTTGAAAAGAAGAATCCACTTGAATGCTTCCAATGTAGTCAGTTTAGGCACTCTAAGTCTTTCTATCAAGATTTGATAAAGACCTTCTTCCACTATGGTTGGTTAGGACACCTCCATAATATTTTTCATTGGAATTATCTTTTTGGAAGGAGATCTTATCTAGCCTTGGGATCTTGATAGTGGTTGAAAAATCATGGAGGTATTTTCATGTTTTTATTTCTTTCACATCTTGTTCTATTGTTTTTTCATACTAATTTGAATATGTGTATTATTATTGTGATTATGTATCTTTTTTCATATTATGTACAAATACTTCTTCTATGACTATGAACAGTATAAAATGTTTATTTCATGTTGGGTTTTTATCTTCCCTATAATGGTTTATAATTAGTAGTTTAATACCTTAGTGAATTTCTTTTATGGATGGGTGTCCTATAATAGATCTTATTTTCACTCTCTCTTGGTCTAATCGGGTATGATGTGTTGAAAAAGGGGGTATACTAGGGAAAATATTTTTATTTTTTCTTTGGTTATAATTTTGAGATCTAGTTCTCGGAGTTCTTTCTTTTGGGTTGAAGATTTCAGTTTTTGTCCCATCTTTGACAAAATGACTTTCTAGGGGAATAATGGTTTCATGGTGGGGAGAATTATCCCACACTAAATATTAATTAAATTTATTTATTTATTTCCATTATTTTCATGAATTTATATACCTATCTAGTTTTAATACAAATTATTTAAAAGAAAATGTGTGGTGGGTAGTCACACATTTACCTCATAGTTAGATGTTACTCTGTGGATCCCATGTGGTAATGCCTACAATTTTAGTAGACTTTTTTAGCATGATTGGTGCACAATTAGCTAAAACATGTGGGCCAACCATTTGGATCTTAATGCATTCCCAATAAAGGGTGCATAGTTGGCACACGATTGGGGTAAACTGTGCACAAAACATGTGATTCATCCATCCCCTAAAAACTGTTTTGTTAATAAAAATAAAAATAACAAAAATATTATTATTATTATTATTATTATTTTATTATATTAATATTATAAATGTTAATAGTAATATTTTTTTCTCCTCCTTCCCTTTTCCCCTCTCCTAATTGTGTGAACAAACCCCCTTCCATCTCCCAGCCATGTGTGACACCCTTCCCTCTGCCTCCTTTCCACTCTGTTTTACATCCTGATTCTTGGTGTGATCACCTTAGGTGAGGTTCCCTCATCCATAATCACCTTCTTCTTCCATATTTACTTTTCCCTCTTCGTATCATGATGTTATCTGAAACATAGGGATTTATAATGGTATTATTTCCATGGTATTATTTATTGGTTTTTCTTATTTTTTGTGGGTTTCCATGGACCCAATTGAGGCGGGTTTTTGTATCATGCATCAAAGTCAGTGAGTTATACATTGGTTTTTGTATTTTTTTTCTCCATTCTAATACATTGGGAAATTTCTAATTATGTCTTTTGTTAATTTTGGGGTCCCCATATTTTTATAGTGCACCTTGGACCTCCTTGAGGTGGTTTCAAGCTGATAGTGTAAAATGTGAATTTTTCATTTATACAGAAGAAAAAATATATATATATATATTCTCCTTAAAAATATTCTCTCATGGCAATAGGAATATGTACAATGGGTAAAATGGTACATATTTATTTGTGAATGTGTATATGTGTGTAAGTGTGAAGTGACTGTTGCCAAAGGTAGTGGATTTTGAGGTAGGTCACCCTATGTATGAGTCTTTGAATTGAAAAATATAATTTATTATGTGTTTTATTAGTTTTCTCCATTATAAATTAAATCAAGTAAATTTTATTAAAATATTGTGTTGAAAAAACTTGGTTTATTTCATATTTTTCAGTACATTACAAATTTTTCACTATGATATGTTTCTTATTAAAACATTGTTTCCACACTAGTTTTAAAACACTAAGAATCTTCTGTACTGGATTTGTTTTCCAAATTATTTATATCCGGTGAATTGGAGATTTCCAAGTAATTTTTTCCTTTTGGATAGTTTTTCAAAAAATTTTACTCAAAATATTTCTTCTTCCAAAGTGCTTCATAATTATTTCTCAAATAGGAAAGGATCAATTTCAAATGATGAGGCTCCGTTTATACCTTTATTTTTTTTTTCTTGAAGAGTGGGAGCCTTAATGAAAACACTCTATTCTTGTATGAATTCAAATAGATGGTTTCAGTATGGGGGCCTTATCATGTTTATTTGATTTACATGATTGAGAAATTGTATTCAGTATTTCTTCCTCCCATCTCATGTTTTCTAAAGCCATGGGATCCTAGAATTCATAATGAGAGTCCAAATATGGTATCTATTAAGTCCTGATTCAAAATATTATATCCCCATATAGTATCCAAGTGGGTTATTCCACAAATGAGGCTAGTTCAGTGTTTGAGGTTCAGTTATTAACAATGGATCACATCGATAGGCAGGAAGATGAAATATGAATCGAGTGTGTGTAGGTTCTCTTCACATGGTTTCTAAGAATATCACATGATGACTGTTTTACATATATTATACTTTACTCAGTTTCTTATGTTTTAAAAAAACCATTTTAACTGTTATCTTTTCAGTAGAAATTCTTATATAATTACTTATTTACTTATTCTATATTTTCAATGCCTTACCTTTACTATGATATTTCCTTCACCATATGTTTCTTCTTTGTAAAACGATTTTTTGGAAAATATATTACTATTTGGAAACTATTTTGAAAATTTTATTGAAAAATAGTTCTTTTTAAGATATCCTCTTTTTACATGTTTTTAAAGGAGAAGAATACCTTATTTTAAATATATTAATTTAAAACTAGTATGACATGGTCCTATTTTAGAAGGTATAAAATAGGGTGAGGTTCTTCATTTTTGAAACTATACAAATAATCTTGGTGATCATGCCAACATTCTTCATCATTTTTAGTTATATGTCTACCATCTTTGTATTTCACTTGTAGTGATCATTGTTCTATGGTGATAAGTATCCCATGAGGATGCATGGAGGTATGTTCAACCATTTAGTTTTTATTACATTTATGCCTCCAATATTTTCTTTTATTTTGTACAATTTTATTTGTTATTCTCTCATTTATGGGAAAAAACTCTAGTAGGGTTTTACCTAATGTGTGACACTAGTCTCCATCCCAGGACAATCGAGAACACCTCTGGATCCTTGTCGTAGGCCGGATCATGTGACTAGTTTAGGGTTGACCTATTTTGTTTCATGATAATTTGAGATAAATTTTTTTTCAAATTTCCATAAGGGAATGTTGGTAATTATTTAGAAGTAAAAACATGGATCTAGGGAAAGAATCCATTAAAAGTGATTGAGGCTATTCTTAACAGTTTTAAAACAAATTACGAAACAATAGACTCATCACAGAAGAAGAATTCAATGTGAAACATGATTTCCCAATAATATAATATGTAAATATAACATGAAATAATCATAGTGTTGAATAATTTAATAATCAATGATTATAATAAAAGTAGAGTTATTATGACTCAATTAAAAGATTTGAGTTAAAAAACCACTTACCTTAATTCCAAATTAGTCAAATGTTCTCTAAAAATTTATAAAACAAACATAACTATATAATAAATGTATTTAAGAACCTAATTCATATAAATTACCCTTATATATATAATTTATGATCCTTTATTATGAACTGATTAGTTATTTATAACTTATTTTTTCCATTTGGTGCTAATAACCTTAATGTTTTCTTTCATGCTTTATGATATTGATTTTGGTACATATTATTTGATAACAAGTTTATACTTTATGGTCTCTATAGGTTAAAAAATTGATGTTTTATAATGACGTATAATGTAATAATCATATTATTTGAGAGTATTTTCATGTTTTATATTGATGAAATTAGTGATGAATTAGTTTTTAGGTTATTTATTGATATCAACGAGTTATCTAATAATGATCACAAATTTTTGTGTTACCCATCAAGAATTATAGTCATGATATTTATTACACCTATATATCAAATATAATCTAGAATTATAATTTATAACCATCCATGAGTGGGGAATTGAAAAATATAATACACCATTCTATGGAGATTATAGTCCCTATATATGCATCGATGATGATTTTGTTTCTTAAAGAGATGGAGAAAGGGAATAACCCCATGGTTTAGGCATATTGGTTTGAAAAATATTGAAGTTCCTATGGTTTTTTATTTAAATCTTTATTTTATTTTTTAATAACCTGATCTTAGGAACTCATAGGTGTGATGGAACATTATGAGGTTTGTATGGTGTTAAATAACCTGGAAAAAAGATTCATGATATAAGAATGTGTTTTTAACAGGGGATGAAGGACATATAATGTTTTTCTAATTGAGTTTGAGTGGTTTCAAGATCTACATATCCAATTTCATAAATTGGAGAGACAAATATTCATTTATGTTATGTAGATAATTTGATTCATAGTAATTCACTTAAGCATTTTCACTACGTGGGAAAATAAAATAGTAGGTTCATCCACATAGCTAAATGATTGACAAGGATAAATTTAGAAACTATATAGCCATATTCAGTCACGTAGTTTATTTTCTAAGATAGACATATTTTAATGGACTTGTAGCTAAATGAAAATTCATGTAGCCAATTTACGTAGTTTATTATGTAATGTTACTAATTTTTATTAACAACCACTTTACTAATTTATTTATTGATGATAATTCATCACAAATCCATTTCATAATTATTGCTACATTATGATTCTCTTATGTTTTGAAGGTGCTTGAATCAATTCATTAGTAGTATTTAATGGCTCTTTAAATATTCAATAAAATCCATTTTTACCCATGATTTAGATACTGTATTTTCCTGATGTTTTAGATAACATAGGGAATTAATAAAATATAGGTGATATCATAGAGACTAATCATTATAAATCCATATAAGGGAGAGTGTGGATATCATGGGGTGTGTTATAATCATAGAAAAGAAAAATTTAAAAGCATATTTCTACAATATTTAGTGATGATAGTGAAGAAACCATCGACACACAGAAGGGAGATGATGGTGAGAAATCCATTGACCTGCGAAAAATTTGATTTGTGATATATGTCGAAAAAGAAGGAAGGCCTTGTGATGTCGGGGTTTTGTTTTTCATTGATCAACATGTGATGAAACTCACATATTCAGAATTTTTTTTATTATATTTTGTGTAGCACATTCAAGAATTCACTGCATGGTATATATCCTTACATATTTTAGAGGATATTTGAAGGAGATATATATTATTTTTTTCCAAATCACCGTTTTTTTCTACTGATATTATTTGTCTTTATAATATTATTTTTAATGACAGTTTGAAGTTGTGTTTTTGGGTTTTTATCCTGATGTATATAGTGGGATGGAACACAAACACTTATAAAACGATTTCACCTGGGGTTTTAGGGAATTTAATCCATGGTTTGGGGGGTAACTAGTCCCAGATAAGAGTAAAATTCCACATTGGATCTAAACCACATAAAATTAATGTCTTCTTATGTTATTTTACTTTGATGAAATCAGGAAATGATGAGTTAAAATATGAATGGATCTGATCATAAGAGGTTAATAGTAGTTAATTTCAAAAGAAATAAAAGTTACTAAAATATCACCATGTATTCAACCCTTGATTTTTATTAGCACATCACCTCCCGAAAAAGATCAACTTGTATCTGAGGGTGGTTTCATTTTAAGATCCACTAAATAATGAATATGGAAAATCCAAATTCTATCAACAACAGAGGTGTCACTAAATTCTAATATAAGAACTATCATCATTAAAAGAATAGGATGTTTCCGTATCTATTATCACTTCTCCTTGAAGTCAAAATGCATTAATAGTTGGATCACCACATATTAGTGAAGATCTATATATGTTATTTACTGATAAAAGAAATATGGAAATTGATGGAAAATATAAAAAACCATTTTTATGTATCATTAAGAAACTGTTTATATAGTGGTAATAAGACCCAAAATAGTTAATAAAATTTGGGGTAAATTAGAAATAATTTACGACGGAAATGTGAAATTCTAGGTAGCCTAATTGAAAATTTGGAGAAGAAAATTTTAAGATATTATGATCGATGAATAATTAAATTTTCATGACTACTAAGAAGAGTTAATTAAATTTTTAATAATATTTTGGGTTTTGGTTAAATAATAGATTATTAAATTATTGACAAATATTTTATGAGAAACATTCCTGATAGGATCAACCCTGAGGTTTCAACTTTAAAAGATAAATAAGATATTACTTTTTATAAATTACAAAACATTCTCAATGACTATGTAATGAAATATATCTCATCTTCCAACAAAAATATAAAATATTAGATGACTTTTGATGCTAGGGGAATGATCAAAATCAAATATGACGAAATTAAATAGTCAGGTTAATTTGATTATAAGGATGAAGATGGCTATTATAATAGAATCATTGATCTTTTATTAAAGAGATTAAAAAAGAGAAATTTTGTGGTTAAAGATTAATTACCACTATGGTGTTATAATTATAATGAAATTGGATAATATGAAATAAATTTTCTAATGATTAATTATATTTAACCTGGGTGAAGTGATGAGAAACCTCAAAAGTAGAAATGAATTAAAATATCAAAAGATTCAACCAAATCTGGTAGAATTGATGAATAGGTAAATTTTCTTATGAAAAAAATGCCCAATATGGATAACATGATTTTATTGAAAGAAAATAAAGATATATATAATGTAAAGGAATAATGTGGAAAGAAAGTGGCTTCTTACTATGATGAAATGAAATGATACAAACTGAAATTGGATGAAATAGAGAAAATGGTAAATGTTCTTGAAGAAAACCTTGGTATCAAAGAAGAAGAATGGTCTAAAAATCAATAAAAATGACTTTAAGAATAAAATATCTTGAAAATTATTAGTGGAAATTTCAAAATTTCTATTGAGGTGAAAAATGAATCATCCTAAAATTTTGAGTAATAAGTTCAATTCAACTCTCCATGAGTCTCAAAATAATATGTAATCTATTACATTTTATGAACTAAAATAAATTCTAGATGAATTTGGAGAATGATAACTATTGATAATTCCTCTTACATTTTAATGAGAGAAAGAGACTCTTCATGAATAAAATTTCCTATAGGGTAGAAATGATAACATTATATGGAAAGATAACATTAGTAATATTTAGGTATGATCAATTATTAGTATGAAAAATCAATGATTAAAGGATACTGTTGGTGTTATGTAGTATTTGGGAACAAATCCTACTCATACTGAAAAAAAGTGTCACTACAAGACATGATACACGAACCAATGGGGAGATATACTAAGAAAATCATAAAAATTTACAAAGAAATAAAGTAGTTACCTAGAATTCATCTTATCTTTGTACTAAAAACATGTTTGATTACTTATAATAAATATATGGTAGATGTGATTATCATAAAATTATTTCTAATACTTTTTTGAGTTGTATTAATAGGTAAATACCCAATACTTAGTAAGGCTAGGGAATTCAAAAAATGATTAATGAAAAGTCTTGTTTGAAGAATCTTTGAAGGCCACTAAAAGTGAAAATTAGGATACTTGATAGTGTTTTTTCATCACACATTATTTGTTACATAAAAACTATAAGATAAATTTATAAGCATGAAGGATGAGAAGGTACTTTCGGAAAATATTGTTCCATAAAAATTAAGAATGTTTCCTGAGTAGATATTGAATCCCAGTATCTGAACTCTAATGATGATTTATTTATTGAATGGATAAAGGATATTTTTTTTTGTTTTGGTTAACTTTGTGATGATGTATGTAAGGTGGTATTTAAAAATTCATTCATGTATCATATGATTCCCAAATAATGAAAGGATAATTCTCAAGGAAGAATAACTAATGAAAATCAATTCTAAATTAGTGATGACTGCTATTATTATTTACTTTAATTCCAAAGATGAAAACAACTTATAGTATATAAGGACTATTCATATTGGAAAAATAATTATGATTAATATTTTAAAATATTATGTTGTGAGATATCTTCACAAGATAAATAGATTTAAGGTTAGAGTATGAGAAACGTTTTAAAAATAGAAAATTATACAAGGTTCACATAATGGAATGGAAATTATATATTCAAGAACACCTAAGCTCATTCATATTAACATAAGTGGTCTAACGAGATTAAATTATCTCATAGGAGATCTATATTTTATTACATTTATTTATGATTATACCTAGTTTACAAATACCATTTCTACAAAAGAAAATTCAAAGGTAATTATAATATTCAAAAAAATTAGAAGGTTTGTAAGGAAAGAGTTGCGTCTCTATATCAAGATGTTGATATTATAAAATGGTATGGAGTTTATATGTGATTATATTGAAATATATCTCTCTAAAATGGTATCAACTATCAATATAACACACTATATACTCCACAAAAAAATAGGGTATTCGAAAGGAAGACCAGAATCATATTCATGATTGGAATTACTATGTTAGTTAAACACAAAATTTCACTATTTTTTGGAAATATGTCGTAGGAAAATCCAAAAAAATATAGAACAGGTGTTTACTGATACAAGAAACGCAAAATAAATTATATGGAATTTTTTATAAGGGAAATACAACTGTTAAACACTTCAGATTTTTTGGAAGTCCTTTCAATATACAAGACAAGAGAAGAAATCTAGAAAATTTTGAAGAGAAATATGAGGAATGATCTTTCATGGGCTAACAATAAAATGGTACTATATTAAGGTGTCATAATAAATGGATACACAAGTTATTTGAATATTTTTATGTCATGTTTTATTAAAATAAGAAAAATTTAGACCTAATATTTGTTTTTATTTTATATGATTCAGTAGAAAATGGAAAAAATATGTTAGAAAATGAGAATGATGAAGTTAATGAAAATGATAAAATCCATACTAGTATTGATTCTTATCAAACCATTGATGAATATGAAGCTATTAAAAATGAGATAAAATGGTACAAAAACACTATTACATATTGAAAATAGAAATATTATTGGAAATCTAAAATATCTAGTTCAAACTAGAAAAATATTGATATTATAAGATCAAAATACAGTTGTTTCTAAAATTATACCCATTTAATATTATAATTATTTGAACATGAGGATTAGATACCGTATATGAACGATTAAATTTATCATATTAAGAAGAAATACACATGGGATCATGTGTTAAGACCTAGAAAATTTTAATTGGAAGCATGTTGGTTTTCAGAAATAAGCTAAATGAAAAAGGAGAGGTGTTGAAGAAAAAATATTATTTAGTGCATAAAATTTATTCTCAAATGGAAGGAACTGACTATGAATAAAAATTTTCACTAGTGGAAATACTATAGACTCTCATAATGTTCATGGATATTTCATCTCCAAAACATTAAAATGTTAATGAAATGTAATTGTAATGTGAATTAATAAATTGTTATATTATATAGGAGGTTTATATTTAACAACATTATGGTTTTATAGTTTATAACGATAGAATTAAGGTATTTAGATTGAAAAAATAATTATATGGATTGAAATAGGACCCTAAATTCTGGTACTCTAAATTGGATAGATGTGTAAGGGATGAGATGTTTACAAAAGGTAATGTTTATAGTAACCTTTATGTAAATGTAATGAATAAATTAAATATCATTTTAATTGTCTATATTGGTGACATAATGTTTTCTGGTGATAAGAAGTGTCTTTTTTATAATTTTACTAAGCATATGATGAATCATTTTGAGTTTTCTATGCTTTGTGAGATAACATACAATATAGGATTTCATATAAAAAGAAATTTGAATTACTTCTTGTAATATCAAGAGATTTATATAGGGGAATTATTGAAAAATTAATTGAAAATGAAAAAAAATCAACTATCATTTCCTTTCGAACCAAATTGTGAAAGGATAAATTTGGAAGCAATGTTAACCATAAAGAATCTAGAAAAATCATATAAATACTTCTTTATCTAACAACATAAAGGCTATAAATAACTAATGCAGTGACTCTATATGATTTTTTTTAGTGTAATCGTGAAGCGTCTCACTGTTTGAATATTAGGAGAATATTGAAATAGATAAAATAAAGGCAGAACTATGGGATATTTTAAAAATACAATACATATTTGAACTTGTTGGACATTATTGATGTAGATTATGATGATGAATGTATAGAACAAAGATTAGAATCAAGTGGAATCTTTTTTCTTGGAGAGAGTTGTGTTAGTTGGTATAAACAAATGTAGTATCCAGTTACTCTTATAATGTCTTAGGTATAATAAATAGCAGCTACACATGGATGTACATATATTTTTTGGAAGCAAGTATAGTTAGCTAATTTGAATATTGTAACTTTTAAACCACTAAATGATTCATATAATAAACAAAGAGGTATAATTTTGTCTAAAAATTTGTTCTAAAATTCATGATCAAATAAAATTGATATAGTATTTCATCTTATCAAATAAAAGGTGGTCGATTGAGATACCAAGATATAATATGTTTCTATAAAATATCAGATTGTATATATTTTCACAAAAGTGATGCCAAGTGTCACACCCTAACAACAAAGTAACCTTTATTTATTTTCATAAAAGTGATTCCAAGTGTCACAAACTAATATCAATTTATCCTCTATTTTATTATTTTTCCGATATTGGATCTTTTGGTTGAGGTTTGGGTTGAGATTACAGTGAGAAGTATTGATTTTTTGGAGGTATTCGGTTTGTTTTAGCCTTGAGAATGGTTAGGGTGTGTGGATTTCCATTAAACCATGTGGTTGGTTCATGTAGATGGTTTTCTTGGTTCTTTTTTTTCTTGAATAGTAGATCAGGAAAAACTTGAGCGAGTACTGAAACAAACTATAAAAGGACAAGGAGAAACCATTAAACCTTTTTTGGTGTCAGGAACATGGGGCATGACTTCTTTATAGTTTGAGGAAACTATATAATAAATATATAGGGAGTCTCTACAATTTGAAAGAACCAAATATTACAATTGGTGTGTTGTTTCCCAAATTGTGTGGCCTTCCCAGGTAGGTTTCATCCTTATTCAGTAGGGTTATCATTGTTTTTTCATGGTTTTTAAAACCATGTTCCATAACCACATGACTTTCTTAGATCTTTAGAAATTTATAAATTACTCTTTCCCCCTTCCCTTTATTTAACACATTGGGGAATCTCCTCCCTAACATGACCTAGGAATTCTAGGGGGCTCACAAAACCCCCTCCCCTTGGATTCTCCTTCTCCATGGTTTCCCCCTTCAATATTTTAAGGCGATTTTCACTTGGTTTTTGTACAATTTTATTCTCGTCTTCTCTTCCTCGCATATTCTTATTTTTTATGTTGGATTATTTCTTTCTTGGCCAAACTCTAGAGTGATTTTTTGAAAATATGGGTCGATTTCTTTGATGTTAGGGTGTCTATATTATATCTTTGGGTCCTTTCATCCTTCTCCTTGTGTTTCTGGGATTTCTCAACTCATTTTGGTAGGTGTTTCTATCCTTTTCCTTTATATAACATTATATGTGATGCTTGAGAATTTAAAATTTATATATAAATGTGTTATTCATTTTTGTGTTGTGTTTTTATAATTTTTTTTGGAAATTTGGTGTAGAAAATTTGTAATAAATTTTATTTTAAAGGGTTTTCTTAATTATACTTATACATATATGTATGAAAAGTCAGTGATAAAATTCTATTTGTCCTTTAAAGGTGAAATTGGTGTTTTTGGTTTGTGTTTAATATAGATTATATATTTCTAATTTGGATTTCATAGTTGTAGTTAGTGGTAATAAATGTGGTGATTCTATAAATTGGCCTTCTGATATTTTCTTGGCTTTCAACATGTGCGTAATTGGATGTGGGAAAATCCATGTATGCATGAGGTGCACATAGGGATAGGCACAAAAATTATAATGGATCCCAATAATGAGTGTCACCATAAACCCTAATTTTAAAAACACATTTCTCTATTTACTTCCCTCTTTCTTACACCCCATTTTTCAAGTGAAACTTCTAAAACCC
Organism: Viscum album; assembly: GCA_963277665.1. Classification (NCBI taxonomy): domain Eukaryota; kingdom Viridiplantae; phylum Streptophyta; class Magnoliopsida; order Santalales; family Viscaceae; genus Viscum; species Viscum album. The sequence goes on along the minus strand of OY728134.1, from coordinate 858,783,467 downwards.
CATGGTTTCTAAATGGTAACTTGGTTTTTAAATAAATTCTATGGTTATTTTAAAATGACACCAAGGTGGTTTTAAATAAATTTTTTCCTAAATCTTGGTTGGTTATTCCTGGGGAGGTGTAGTTTGGTTTCTAAATGGAATAAAGGCCTATTTGGAACCTTTCATTTACATTGTATTTTTTCACCATTTTTAGGGAAAATGGTTTCGAATAGTTTTTGGAGATGTAAGTGTTAAGGCCCATTTGGTATTCTGTGATGTTTTGTAATTTTTTTTGAAACTCATGTAATGTGTAGGCTCAATGGGAACTATGGATGATTTGATGTGTGAAGGGTACCTCTATGGTAGTTTCTCTAATGAGTGATCTGTCTCATAGATGGTTTAGGAATTTTGGGTATGAAATAAAATTTGTGTATGTCAGTTGTTGGTTGATTACATGCTGGTGAGGACCTCCTCATTCTCCATGTTCTAGAATCATGGGATTCTTAAGTGTCATCTAGAGGGTTGAGTGACAGTTTATTGATGACCTCAATTAGATGTGCTAGCACCGCTAGATTTTTTTAGAGGTAGGTTGGGTTGTGCCACTTGTGAGTTTAGTTTAGAGTTTCCTTTTGGTTTTTGAATATGAAGATGCACTATATGCTGGACGTGGGTCTTAACATAGAAATTCTAGGAATTTATTCAATAGGTTTTTAGGAAATTTCCATGATTATTGTCTGTATGTTTTTTTACTTCTCCTACAATTTTATTTTTAGTCTTTCTAATATTTAATTTCTTTATTTGTTTTTTTTCATTTTTAGAATAGTACTTTTCATCACTTTTTATGGGTTATCCATTGAGTTTTAGTTTTTTGAACTAGATTTTTGGAATGAAAAACTAATTTAAAAGAAAAGTGATGTGTGTTGTTTTAGAAAAAAAATCTGGAAAGAGGTGTTTGGATTCAATAAAACTAATAAAACTCTAACTTTAAAATTTTATTTCAAACTACTTTGTATAGACCATCATGGTAAAGGAAATGTATGTTTTATATGGTTATTACCAAATGAGTATTTTATCCCCATACCCTACTTGTGTCATTCAGCCTCAGTAGACCATATCTTTTTTATAGGTTTACATTTCTAGTTTGATTTGGATTTTGAATCAGGTAGGTCTTATATTTGGCAGTGACCAAGAGCTCATGTGGATTCTGAGTTGTGTTCTGGGTCAGATTAATTTTCTTATTATAGTTTCTATTTTTTTAACTGTTGTTGCAGATTGATTTGGATACATATTTATTGATGTTCCGTGATTATTGGTTTCAATTTCATACTATTCATTAGTTATTAGATCCTAGTTTTTATTAGACTAAATTATTACCATTGTGATATATTTGATGTATAGTTCTTGTTTTAATCCTAAAAGGATAAAAAAGCCTCTCAGGCCATATTGTGGACTAGGTTGGTTGTCTGGTTGGATGGCATCATGACTTAAATTGTAGAAAAATGGTATCAGTGCAGCCCTTGTTAGTTGGGAGAATTGAGTAGTTTTTAGATTAAAACTATTGGTAGATAAGATATAGGCATGATAAGGTAATCATAAACCCTTTCTCATTCTATACCTCGAGTTTCTAGTGGTAGTCTAGGACCTGAGTCTTTTTTTTGTTTTTAGAGGTGTTTAGGGGAATGATAATGGAGGTGAACTGGTGATGTGTAGTTGGATTAAGTGGAGCTGTAACCCATATGGAGCTTGAGTGAGAAGATCAAGGTACTCTTAGTCGTTTTTACTTGCCTGGTTCATGGTCTACTAAACCATGTGCTCTGGTTTTTTCATTACCATTAGTTCCCTATTCTAGGAGTGTAGTGTGAATTTTTTTGGTTCATTTTTCACCAGTGTGAGTGGAATTTGAAAATGAAAATAATTTCATCATATGGTTTTGGTTTTAGAAGTGGAAATTGGTGTTTAAATTAGATTTCAAAATTGGCTTGAATATTTTGAAAAGTGGATTAGGTGTGATATGGTTTTGAAATTGAAATGTAAGCAGTGGGTTTAAAAGTGTTTTTTTGGTACTCATTTGTGATGTTTAGGTCTGAACCTATTTTTTTAATGGGGTATTCTTTCATTTGAATTTTATTTTGATGTCAGCTAGGATATTTTATTTGTATCATTTAGATTATTCCACCTAGAAATACCAAGAAGTTTTCCTGTAGGTCTTATCTGGTTATCTACCCCACCTAGACTCTGGGTGGGGTTCAAGAGTCATCTTCATCTCAGTTTTTTCCATTGTCCTTGGTAATCGATGGGCTATAGAGGCATTAATGTGGGGGAATGAAGTCAAAATAATTGTGTTATTGGGGAAAACTGACTCTATAAGAGTGCATGTTTTTTTGGTTCATTAAAAGGACTGATTTTGGATCCTTGGAAGGTTATTTCCCCCCATATTTACAAGTTGGCATGCACAAGGAAGTTCAGTTCGAAAAGTTAGTGGATGAGGCGTTTCTCACAATGTTGGTTCCCAGAGCACAATTTATAGATGTTTTTAATCCATTTTCTCTTAGTTCTTTAGAAGTATCCCCAATTGGTGAGAGGTGTATGCTAGATTATATTGTGCCTGAGGGGTCTCGTTTTTTGTTTTTTATTACTCATTTATTATACTACTAATTTATGGGTTTCCATTCTGGTCATCATTGGAATTTGAAGCATTACTATAATAATACTCTGATGTTATTTATTCATAGTTTTCATTTGGCTAACATGGTGAAGTTATACTAGAGGTGTTTCTAGAAGAGGGAGTCTTAGGTGGAGGTTGTCAACTCCTAACTGTGGAGTAGTATATGCTTTAAGATATTAGGGCTGCATCCATTTCCCTATAGTGAAGATCTTCAAACAGTTAGGAATTACCGGGGGTGTGGGGAACCTTTTCATATATTAAGTTTCTAACATCATAGTGGACTTGGATTATTCTCTTCTATTTTATGTTTCTTGGTTGTTCTATGTTCCTCATTATTGTAAAAGGCTTAGTGGCCTCATCTTCTTTTAATATTTGTGGTTGTGGTATATTTTGAAGAAACCTATGTTATTCAGTCCTATGAATAAGTTCTATTTTTCTATTTTGTTTATTTATAAGAGGCTCTTATCTTATGGAAATGATAAATCATTGTATGTTTCATTATTTGGTTTGGAGTTTCATCTATTGGAACCCCTTGTGGTGGGGGTCGGTCTGTGTAAGGAGTTCATAGGTTAGTCTGTGGTGGTTGGTTCTTAGTATTGGGGAGAACCTTTTTACTCTCTCATTATATACCTTCTTTGTGGCATCTCTAGAGATAGTCACATGTGAATTGTGGAGTGAAATTTCAAATCGAGGTTAGTGATATAATTTTTTAATTCAATTTTGAGCTCATGTTTTGTTCCTCATTTGGAAGGGTGATTTTATAGCGATAGAAAGTTTTTTTTGGTGGTGATTGTTTTCACATACTGACAATATTTTATCCATTATTTTATTCTTTTCTGGTTATTAGATCTTCTAGGTGACGTTCAGGTTGATCTCATGGTGAGATATTTTTAGTTTTGGATGTTTTAGGTGTTTTTTAGAAATAATCATGGATAGTGTGCATGGTTTAAGGATAAATTAAGTTTCCAATTTAGGTAGAGGGAGTTATTATTTCTTTTTATTCTATCATGGTTTTCTTAGCACTGGTCAATCAATGTTTGGATCAAATTGCGTAAGGCTAAAAGGAAAATGTGTGGCCTTCTATTGGTGTTATGGTAAATTGGAACAACTTGTACATAGTTAGAAGAAACTATTCCTCATGAATTCAGGGAGGCTCTACAATTTAATAGATCCAACTCACATGGTTTCTCAAACTGTGCTACTAGCCTATGAAGGTTTCTTCCCTCTCTAGATCCAACTCACATGGTTTCTCAAACTACGGCCTTCTATAGGTCTCTCCTCCCATTCTTGACCTAATAGCACTAGGGGGATTCCAAAACCCCTTCCCCATTGCACTACCACCTCCATGGTTTTCTATTTTCAATCTAAGGTGAGTTTCACTTGGGGTTTTTCAAAATTTCTCCTCTTATTCACTTCCTCCAATGTTATTATTATATTTATTGTATTGGTTTCTTCTTAAATGTACACTATTTTTAGGGTCGGTTAATTTGGACTGACTTTCATGATTTTTGGGTGTGTGGACTATCTCTTAGGCTTAGTTATTCCTTATCTCAAGGTTTCATTGTGTTCACATGTTATTTTAGTAGGTGTTTTCATCAATTTATTTTCTAAACATATAATTTGATGCTTAATAGTTTATAATTAATATCTAATTTTCCTATTCATTCTATTGATGTGATAGTATAAATAATTTTTTAACTTCAATGATTTAAATTTAATGTAAATTGGGTTTATAGGGTTTTATTAATTAATATTATATTTATATGTTTGAAAAGTGTTTAATAAAATTCCATTTTTTCTTTAAAAATGAAATTTAGTGTTTTCAATTATATTTGGACTAGGTTGGATGTTTTTAATTTGGATTTAAAGTTTGACGTTAGTGGTAATACAAGTGGTGATTCATAAAATTTCTCTTCATGTATTTTCTTGATTTTTAACATGTGCTCTATTGGATTTGGTCATATCCATATGTGCAAAGGGTGAACATAGGGATAGGCACACAAATGATAATTTTTTCTAATAATGACTCTCACCATAAACCACAATTTTAAAAAATAACTTTTCTATTCTATTCTCTCTTTCTTCCACCCAAATTTAAAGTGAATATTCTAAAACACCTTGCTTTTGAAAATTGATGCTTAGTTTTTAAATGAATTCTAAGGTGGTTTTAAAATTGCACAAATTTGGTTTTATAAAGATATTTTAATTAATCATGTCCCATTTGAATCTTGATGTGTATTTTGGTTTATAAATGTCATAATAGACTATTTTGAACCTTTTTTATGTTTTATGATTTCACCATGGTTTTGGAAAATGGTTTTCAAAGTGTTTTGGAAATGTAATTATTAAGGATATTTTTGAATTTTGTGATTTTTCTTAATTATTTTTGAAACTCAAGTGATCTGTAGGACTATTTGGCACCTTGTATGATTTGATGTTTGATGGGAACCTCTATGGTAGTCACTTCAAGGAGAAAGTTATCGCATAGATTGTGTTGATGTTTGGGAAAGGATATCATAGTGCATATGTGGGTTTTTTATTCCTACCACATGTGTGAGGAACTCAAATTTATCCATGTACTTCTATCATGGGATTCCAAGGCATCATCTAGATGGTTGAGCAATATTTTCTTACTGACCCTGATTATCTGGGTTGGAACCCCATAGATTTGTTGAGACGTCAGGTGGGTTGTGTACTATTGAGGCCGGTTTAGAGTATCCAGTTGGTTATTGACTATGTATATGAACCACTTGGTTGTAGGTGAGTATGAACCAAGTATGTTCAGGTATTTTTTCTATAGATGTTTAGAAAATTCTTTTGATTACTATTTATATGATCGGTTTTACTTCTGATTCACTTTGGTTTGTAGCCTTGAAAGTATTTTCATTCTTAGGAAGTTTTCCTCTTTTTTAGCATATCCATTTTGATATCCTATTATGGTTTTTCCATTAGGTTTTAGTTTTTTAAATGGATTTTTGGAATGAAAACTCGTTTTAAAATAAAACTTCAGTGTGTTGTTTCTTAAAATGGTTATTATGAAAATTTGTGTTTTTATTCATAAAAAATGATAAAACCATAATGTCAAAATATATTTCAAACCACTATTTATGGGCTATTTTGGGAAAGGAGGTTTATAGACACTGTAATTCTTACTTATTGTGTTGTTTATGCTCACACACTACTTATACCACTCAGCATCATTAGTCCTGAGTGGATTTCTAGGTTTAGGTTTATAGTTAGGTTTTTATTTTATATTAGTTTTGTATTATGGTTGGCGGTGAACAATATTTCACGTAGAGATTAATATTAATTCCAGGTCATTTTATGATTTGTTTGTAGTTTCTTTTTTTTTGATATTATTGTATCTAGATCTACTTATGTATGTATTGATGTTATGTTGTTATTAGTTTATATTTATGCTTTAACTTGGATATTTTATCCAAGTTTTTGTTAGGATAAATTGTTTCGATTGTCATAATTTTTATCTTTGGCACTTGTTTCTTGTTGAAGAGGATTAAGAATACCTCTTGGCCCTTGTCGTGGACCAGATCGGGTGTCGAGTTGGATGGAAGCCCAACTTAGTTCATGATTCCGTGAGTGATTTTTTGGAATTATGGATGAAAATTCAAGTTCATCATTCACCAAAAACATAAATTTTTATTTCATTGAGATCCCCATGGTCTTTTGGATTCTTTTGATAAAGTGGGAGATTAGTCCATGGTAAAGGGGGACTGTAAGTTTTAGTGGTGTTTTAAACTCTGATGATGATAAATATGTTTTCTCCATGATGATGAATCATAACATGGGTTAATGATAAATGAAATGAGAGGGATGTAATAAGGATGGTTTTGATGGGTTGGGTAGTGAAATTCAATAGTTTTTCTCAAGAGATGGTGAAGGAAGAAACACACTAGAGTAACAGTAGTCGCCTTTTAAAAATTCTCCATGGTGGTGGTTGTAATGATCTTGAACCTAGTATCCAAAATTATATAGTTACATTGTTACATAGTAATAAGATACAAGGAATTATATCACTAAGGACTAAATATTTTATTAGTCTTGTTAAACTAGACACATACTTGAAATGAACATTACATTTTAAAGATATAATACATAATTTATTTTCTTTGAGAAGTACATTGTTCCCATTAGCGTATCCCTACATATCAATCACAAAACATCCTAATACCCTATGTAAATTAATGAATATGAAATGGGTGAGCTCAAATGCTCGGTAAGGGTATTCCTATAGTAGAAGGTATCACGAATAAATAAGAATAGTCAATATGGAATGGTAATTAACTGAAACACATGACATTAAAACAATGACTTGAGAATCATATGAAAGGAATAAATGATTATTGAATATCCATATAAATAATCACATAATATAGAAACTTAACTAGGGATACTCTAACTAATCTAATGATCAAATGGAAATCAATTACTGATCTTATAATGAGGAAATTTGTAATGTAGAACATATTAATCATTCTATAATACCTTTAACAATATAGTTTAAACCTATGGGTTGAAACCCATTTAACATGGCCAACTGATTTGTCTCATGAGAGATATCAATGCATCAAGGGGCTTTATATAACAAGGCCCACCCATCACATATTAAGTCTAATTCATTCCTTTTTTTAAATGGGTGAAATATAATAACATAAATATTCATATTGAAAAATATAAATATGAAATTTTAATAAATAGCCCAATCAAATAATCATAATAACAAACTATACATGGTAATATGGTGAATGGTAGTTATTTTATAAATCCTAATTCAAAATGGTCATAAACCATCCAAAGAAAGAATAAAGATGATATCAATAAAACATATCATCAATGGATCATAAGTAAAATAAAGTTTTGATGTCATTGATGAGTAGAAATACTATAAAATGTCATTAAAAATTTATTCAATGAAAATAATCATTTCACTTTGAAAATCATTTTTTAAAATAATAAAATATTTTTAAATATATGTATTTTAAAATAAATTTTTGAAAATTTTAAAATAATATTTAAAAAATTTAGTTTCCATGACGAATGAAAATTTTATTCAAGTCATACTCATTTAAATAAAGATTAATATCACATTTATAGTAAAAGAGAAACACACTTTTTTTTTAAAATAGCATAATGATTACATTCTCAATACATTTTTAAAAGTCAAAATGTGTAAAACATTATCTAATAATTCTATTTAAAAATTATAATTTTTTTTAATAAACATGTGTTTGGATGAAAATGTATTTTCCACGAAAGAGATAAATAAAGTATCATTTTCTTAAAAACAATTTCTCAATCATTTTAAGTAAAATGGTGAGGATAAATTCTACCATTACTTAAAAACATTTCATGAATAAACATATTATAATAAAATAAACTCATTTTAATGAATATCAAATAGTTCTCCAAAGGATACTTAAACATAAATAATCTCAAATAATGATATGATTTTGATGTACACCCATACCATTTTGGTAATATTAGAATCAAAGCCACCTTAAAGGTAATAATTTCCAATGAAACATTAAATACCATTAAACTAAATATATTCATGATATAATATATCGAAAGGATCAAAATTTATAACACATAAACATATAATTGGTCAATATGGAAGATGTCTTATGAAAGTAAAAGTGAGACGAGAAACGGTGACCTCCGGTTTGACATCATTTGTATGTTTATGGACCACATGTATAGTAAATATAGGTTTATTATAAATGTATTATAGAACCAAAATCCTATATCTCATACCATGTATGATATAATTGTATTACTTAGTCACTATTTTATTTAAAATTGTTTTGTTAAATTTATTTTTTGGGGGGTATTTTTTTAATTTTTCATGAACTTTTTAGTTTGGATATTTGGTTCCCTTAAATTTGATAATGGTTATATCATATCCAAAATGTAAACCGTCATATAAATATAATATATAATCATTATATATTTATTTGTAGTAATATATTAATTTTATAGATATAAAATAGAATACATCATTCATGGAGACATTAGGTTGTATGTACGCATGAACATTTTTTCCCTTTTCTCGATGGATGGAATGAAAGGATAATAAATACTAATTAATCATTAGAGAATAATTATTAATTCATATATAGAATTTTTATTTATCAATTACATCCTTATTACCATAAATATAAAATTAAAATTAAAAAAAATTCACATCGCTATGTGGCGGTGGTAGTCCATATGTACACAAGAGCGGCCTTATTGTATTCCCATGAATTAGAAGACAAAAAAGTTGGATGTGAAATTATATTTCCATAATTATTGTTAAATAATATATATCACATAAATTTATTAACATTAACCCTACTACCTTTAATGTAAATCATAAGTGATAAATGAATCTCATCTCCTTGTGAGGCGGTTGTCTGCCGTACACACGAGTGATGTTATCATGTCCCTCATAGAATGAAAAGTAAAAAAGTTATATGTGATTTCATAATCCCAAAATTATGATAATTTAATAAATATATTATTAATATATTAAATCCATAATTGTATCCATCCTTTAAATGTGGTTATGTGAAATTAATTACATTAGTTTGTGAGGCAGTAGTCTACCATATACATGACAAACAGTTTCATTTACCATTTGATGGAATTGTAGATGGTTCTAAGTTATTACATTAACATAGTAACATCTCATTATATAATAGATATTGGTGTTATTATATGATTATTAATGAATAATGTAACAACCCATATTCCATCACACTAGATCTGATGTCTATTTTATTACAACAGAACATAGATCATAATAATGAGGATCCAACAGTTTAATATCCTTATAAAAATAGCTACATAAATGAGTTTTAGATTATATTAAAACTAAAAATACATCATCTAGAAACATTAAAACATTTTTATTCTCCATGAAATCCATTTTCCATTAATATTTCTCCTCATGGTTCCCTAGAAAAAATGGAAAATAATATAAAGGTTGAGCTCAAATGCCTAGTAAGGGGGTTGCGTATAATAAGAAAAAAATATAAAAATAGGTAGTATGGAATGAAAAAAATAGACTAATTAATTTGTTATAAAATGAAACTAAGAGGATAATTAAATTCATGTCTAATATAACAATTAATAAATAATATGAATTTAATAAATTATCAAAGTGTGATGGGAATTAATAATGTTGGAAACCTTAAAATTTCTTCAGGGCCTTGTACCAATATATCAGACATAAAGTGTCATGATTCTCCCATTACCCTATCATAATTATATCATGAGAAATACTAGTGAAATTAAGGGCCATATAATTTTGTTCCCACCTGTCATTTCATGTCTAATTCATTCATTCAAAATACAAGATATAAAATGGAATAATGTTCCATGAATGAACAACATAAATAATTTTCATAATTTATCAATGAGGAATATATTACAATATTTTACCATATATAAGAATGAATAATATTGTGAAAACTTCTATCTCCATGATAAAATAATTAATAAAAATATCTTGGTAGTTAGAATACATGTATTTGAAAAGGTATGATACCAATGAAATTCTGAATAAATCCTTAAAATATATTTTTAACCAGCTTGTGAATTAACCATACCATATCCCATGGGAGTGTAAAAATAGGTCTATAGCAAGGCCCATTTTTGTATACCATTTCCCAATTGATTCTAGATAAATACAGGTTTTTAGATTTTTTAACCCTAGGTACATCTTTGATAGATCTCTATCCACTTTTAGTATCCAATCATGGATGTATTTTCATGGAAACCACTTACTATAAAAATTACCAAAATTTTAGGAAGGGTTTATGGATACATAATAGTTTCTAAATTATTACCACCAAAAAAATTCTATAATGATAGGGAATAAAAAATATCATTTGAAAAATATCAAATAAAATATTATAACATAGAATAACCATCATGTTAGTATATGAAAATGGAATTCAAAAATACAATACATCAAAAGTAAGTAACATGAAAACCAAAAGAAGGGTATTGTGGATCCTTACTAAATTTCAGCATAGTAACACCATAAGTTAATAATATAATGAGAGTGTATAAAGCATATTTCATTAAAATAACAAAAATTAAATAGTATAGGTATATTTATAAATCAAGAATATATAAATAAATGAGACTCAAAAGTACAATTAAAAAATGTTCTTGAATGAAAAAGAAGAGAGAGTGTGGTCCCTTTCCATGGAAGGATGCTTCTTAAAGAAAGAGAGGGACTCCTTATAAATGTAGAACCACCATAGAAATACAATTTAGAGGTTAATAGATATAGAAACCATGATAAAATTCTTTTATGTGTAATGTGAGGGGGTAATGGGGGTATTTATACTTGAGTTGGGTTTGGTTTATGTGATTAAATAATGATAATTTTGTATTTAAATCTCACTAATTTTGGGTGGCATTAATTTAAAATAATATAGTTAATAATTAATATTGTAAATTATGTTTATGGATTTTAAATTCATAAAAAAATGATTTTTTTTTATTTTTTAGGTATTTTATTCTTTTACAATTTAAATTTGTCCTGCTATATAGTTTTTATTACACGGTGGTAAATCTTTTTTTACCACGATAATTGTTTTATGCCTAAAAAAATAAAATAACCGTATTATCTAATTTTATCCTTATAATTAAAAATAGTAAATCTATTTTAATTTATTCAATTCATAAAATTTTAAATTATCAATTCTAATTCGATACACATATAACTCATAAAAATTAGAATATGTAAATTTTTTATTTTCAAAATGTTAAAAATGTGTTTCTAAGTGTAACACATTGTGAATTATGTAACTAATTAAATAAATATTGATAAAAAATAATGTTTAAAATTTTCAAATAATGATCATATAATGATTATTTCATAAGAGTAATGGTATTTTTTAAAAATATTTTTTTCACTTTTTACCCAACAAAATAACATTTTTAGAAAATTACCATAAATTATTACTATGATAATTCACATGTTTTGGAAGAAAATTGAATTTTTTTATCAAAATAATTATATAAATATAATAATTTTTACTTATAAATAAAATTCCTTTTCTATTGAAAATAATAGCTTTCATGATATAAAAAAACTGTCAGACCGTTATGAAACCTACTAAAGACTTCATTAATTTATATTATCATTTGAAAATTTTTTATATGATAATTTCTTGAAAATAAAATTTATTGTAAACTTATAAATTTATTATAAAGTATATTTTAAATGGATAAAAAAATAATTTTATTTCCATGAAAATTATAATTATAAAATAATCCCAACAATCACTTCATTATGGAACCAATAATAATAAAAACCAACCATATTATTTATTGATGATCCTAATTCTAATTTGATGTATTAGCCAACGTTCATCATGCATAATGATCATATTCCCATATAAATACTCTAATATTATTACAGTTCATTATTTACTTCGATTCTATCAAGGTTTGATATCATTTCAAATATGAATATTAAATTTCTCACTCTTTCTTCTTTTATTATAGTGATGTTCATGGGTCCAATGATTATAAGGGATCGATGTGGTCCAGATCATTATATTTCACTTTATCTATCCTCTATTTTATCCTAGTTTAATATTTTTTATGATATTGGTTGTCGAAGTAGACTTAGTTTAACATTATTAAATGATGAAATAATCCTTTTATGGTTTTTTATTTATTTTATATCCCTTTATTGTTCCTAGTTGTACTAGTTCATATCAATACATTATGGTCAATGTTCTTAATAAAATTAAAATGTATTCTTTGTGATACTATTTTAAAACATCACAAAAGTTAAATAGAAGAAATATATATTTTATTTAATGAATATCATTTTTTGGGTCATTAAAAATAATGTTTGAAGGAGGTGGAAGAAGAAATAAAATAAATACACATTTTTAAAAACATTACCTCTTCTTCGGAGAGCCTCTTCATGTTTATACCTAACATCGTTGTAGGAGGGTTTAATAATCAAACTAAGGCCTATAAGATGTGAGATGCATGTAAAAAAATTATTTGGGTAGTTATTTTTCAAACCACAAGATTATTAAAGTATAAATAAGGGAGGAAATTATTTTTCCCTTTATAAGTGGACGAAAGGACACACAAGTAATGTTTGAAATGATAAATTGATATCCACATTTTCCCAATCCGAAATCCTCCAAAATGTGTAATTATCAAATATTAATTGTTATAAGGTATATATATGTCCATAATTGGGTTTTTATAAGTTTTATATCATTCAAACCCTGTATATCCTTAGTTTAACACTCCCCTCAGTAAACTCATTTTTACCTTAACCTGATAATAAAATATTTTTATTCTAACTATTAATTATGGTTAAAAATTATTTTCACCAAATTAGATAATATAAAATTTTTTGATATAAAATATAGTATCCATTTTTCCAAATTCAATTTGTATAATTTTCATAATTCCATTTAAATTTAAATCACAAACATCATGATATAGTGGTTTTCCAAAGAGAAAATTCTAACAAGTATGTAATGTTGTAATATCAACTTGTAAAAATAAGTTGATTAAAATAAACTAAATTATTTAAATATTAATATATTTGAAGTAATTTTACTTTAAAAATAATTTAAAATAAAATTTAAAATTATTAATACTTTAAACAAAAAGGATGTTTCCAATAAAAAATTAGTATTTTTTACTGTGCATCAAAAAAATTAATATTTTAAAAAAAACCAAATATTCAACCAAGATAATTTTAAAATATGGATTTAACAAATGAATTTTTATTTCAAAGAATTTTTTTATTAGTGTTAAATATTAATTATAAATTATTTGTGCAAAGTGTGACTGAACACCCTTTTTGAAAAACATAGATATTTAGAAAAAATAATTTTTCTTTCAAATTGTACTTATTTTATTTATAAAAAAATATATATCAATTGAATTTATATTTTACATATAAAAAAATGTAATTTTTTATAATATATTTATTACTAATCATACCAACCAACACAAATACTAGGTTATAATGGTCATAAGAATATTTTAATAGAGTATCGTGTCTCATTCAAATCCATTGTTGTGTGCATTGAAAGCTATAAAAGAGATTGTAATTATTTAAAAATAAATATATCATAATATATTAGGGTGTTAAATTATCTTTTATACTTGATATTTGTTGTTATATATGATATAGAAGAAGATGTTTCAATTTTGAAATCTTGTGGGGTCACATTCTACCCTCTTAAATAAATAGCATCATCACAATTTAATTTTGATCCTAGTAATAAAGGGTTTGAAATTTAAAAATTCCACTATTGTAAACCCACATCATACAAGAATTAATAAAAAATCCTCTTTATAAAATATAAATTTAAATATAAAGTCTATCTAGAGAAACACATTACGAGAATTCCATCTAGCATAACATTGGTGGTAAATGAGAATATGGAAACAAGAGATAATATTAACACCGAAAGATTATTATAGAGTGATAGTGAGTATGTTCATAAAAAAGTTATCTAACATAAAACTATAAAAAATTATTTAGAAAAAAATACCATTGATTCAAAGTAAATGAAATTAATAGGATAACATTTTTGTCTCATGATATTTTCCTAATTTAGAGGAATTTTAATACCATTATAATAGAGCTCACTAGAAAATATACTAAAAATTAACCCTTTGGTTGTGATTAAATCCATTTTTAAGTTATCTCTTACTCTAAGAAATGAATATCCAATTATAATTTTTTACCTAAAGTAATAAAATTAAAATTTAGTAGTTAATTATCTCAATAAAATATTTAAAATCCATTCCTCCTATAACTAGATAGTTTCCATAGAAAAAATGGTTATAAAAAGTAATACAATAACACCTAAAAATTAGCTTAATTAATTCCATAAATAGATAACCTTACAACTCATCCAGAATATGTATTACCAAATTTAATGTCCAATTTGTTTGTAGAAACATAACTAAATAAACTATATATTTACTATACAATTTGAAGTAGATCTTAAAGACACATTTCAAATATTTGAATACATTGATTACTATAAAACCTTAATTAAAACATCCATACTGCAAAAAATAAAATATTATGTTTTCTAATATATTCCATAAACCCAAATGTGATATAAATTCCAATAAAGATAACATAAATCAAGAACCAATTCCAAGGTTACCAATACTATCACATAAACATCTATTTATCATTATTATCTAAACATTAACCTGGTATTAAGGGTAATCTTCTCTAAATTAGATTTTTTTTTAAAAATATCAACTAGATATAGAATCAATTTTATTTGTTATCAAAACTATTCATCATATTCTTTATGTTCCCTAATGAAAAGGAATTGTAGTACAATCCTTATAAATTTTATGATTCTTATAATGATAACATCATTGATAAAATACATATATAACATATTTCATGAATCAGAATACAAGAACATTAATAATTACAATTTGGTTGTTTTAATATAAAAAGCTTGAACTTGATCCCATAGACCTTTATAGGGTACATTCCCTTAACTCTTGGGAAATTAGTTTTTATAGTTCCCCATCTATTTACAATTAAATAATTTAACATTCGAAACTTTCTTATTTCCCTTTAAATCATGATCATGGTGGCCTTTATATCTATACTCATAGAAAACTCGCATTCCCTTCAATCAAATACTGAGGTGTTTCTTTCCTTTATTATAACATATCGGAAAACTGTTTCTATATATTGATATAACATGATATTATATACTAATATTATGGGAATATTTTAGAGACTAATTCCTTTATAAGGATTGGATTTAACATATAAAATAAATGATCAACATTACTCAATGTATCACATACATTGTTCTTAGAATTCTTTATAACCTTGTAATTTTGGATTTATAATTAGATAAATTATCATATTCCTTTTGTCATTGACCCTGGGATTATCTCCTATTATCCACCCATTTCTCACGAGGAAAATACGTTTCAAATAAGAGTACCTTAAAATTATTACATTCTATGATTGTTGTTTCTTCTTCATCGATAGTGTTTTGAATCAATGAATAACATTGATCTGCATCTCCCAAGAGATGAAAAAATACCACGAAAACCATATCCCTTTCATTACTTCCAAAGTGAGAAATATTTTCTCTAAGTAACATATCTATTTGTAAAATACAAATGGATTTTTATTTTCATTGAATGATGGACACTACTTGAAATGTGACCTTTCCCAACACTTCTATACCCCCTTTCCCAATGGTTTGGCCAAACCATTGGGAAAGCCCACTTTGTGGCCACCTTTCCCAACAGTTTTCCAAAACTGTAGGTAAAGGGTAGGCTTTCCCAATGGTTTGGCCAAACCGTTGGGAATGGTCCAATTTGTGTCCACTTTTCCCAAAGGTTTGGCCAAACCATTGGGAAAGGGTAGGCTTTCCCAACGGTTTGTCCAAACCGTTGGGAAAAGTCCCAGAAATATCAACATCCCTTCTCAGATTCCAGGGACCTATACCAACAGTTGTGACAACCATTGGTATAGGTCTATACCAACAGTTTTCAAAACCGTTGGTATAGGTCCTTTGATTTTTTATCAGATCCTCTTAACCAGAACATTCTATATATCAAAATATAAAATAATTATGATAAAACACATATATATTTATGAAATTATGTTTACTAAAGTCATGTTAGGTTAGTGGTTAGGTCGTTCATTGATAAACCAAGAGGTCCTGAGATCAAATCCCAGTGGATGATTTTTTTGGAAATACATATACCAACGGTTTTATTCAACCGTTGGTATAGATTTTCATATTACTTATACCAACGGTTTCCAAAACCGTTGGTAAAGGTCTATACCAACGGTTCTCCAAAAACCGTTGGTATAGACCTATACCAACGGCTTACTTTCCTACGGTTCTCCAAACACTTAGTATAGGCTATACCAACGTTTTGGAGGTCTATACGAACGGTTATAAACTGTTGGTATAGATTAGTTTTCCAGTAGTGGGAGGATATTGATACATAAAGTCGTTTAACATTTTCACACAATGTGGTGGATCATCAGGATTTTCTATACAGGGAAGGTTATTATTAATAACTTGAGTTAGTTATCCCAATATGCTTTTCTTTATTTAGATCAGCTACAACTCCAACTCCAACTTTATTATCATTCAAAGTATGGAAATCCCTACATGAGGTGCATTTGTTGATACAATTACTATTTTTTTCATAAAGAACCAATTCTAAATTATAACATACACTATATTATATCATAAAATTATGAAACATAATATATAATCCCAATATTAGATAAATACATAACAAAAATTAAAAATTTTATTGATATATAATCTCATAAATATAATCAAATTTTCATTGTGATGGTTTTCAAAACATAAAAATATTTTCTAATCCTAAATAATGGTTTGTGAATAAAATATAAATTTTTAGATAATATCCACTGGTAGTCTCAAATATGGTGTTTAGGAAGGCCCATTTTTTGTGTACTGCTTAATTCTATAGTAAATTGCAACAAGACTTTTTTGGATTTATTACCCCTAGGTACATTTGTTCTAGAACCACTTATACTTGCAGTATCTATACAGAGATGCATTTCTAGGAATACCACATAATATATACTTTACCAAACCTTTAGAATTTTATCCTATTTTTAGACTTGTCCTTAATATAATATATAGGATTATATTCCCTAATATATGTTGTTTGAAAAAAAAATTCATAATGCTTCCTATTGAAATTCCTCTCATACCAATTGTGAATACCTCGACCCTTATATCCTAGATTCAGTGGTAAATTTTTTAGACAAGTATAAGATCCAAGGAATCAAATCCTAAAGAACTAAATAGTTTATTAGTTTTTGTAAACCAAATACAAAAAAAAATTAATAATAAAATTTAAATATAAAATACACAATGTTTATTCTTTGAGAATTCCATTACTCCCTTTAGCATATCCATAAATATCAATCACAAATCACTACCTTGTATCATGGGGAAAAACATAAGAATACGGTGAGATTGGATGCTCAGTAAGGGTATAATTATAATGGAACATTTTATGAATAAATAAAAATAATGAATATAGAATGTTACATAATAGAAACACATTCCATTAAAATAAAAACTCGATAATAATATGGAAGGAATAAAAGATGATCAGTTAAATCCATATAAATGTTCATATAAGATTAAAACTTATCCATGGATATTATAAGTAATAAAATAATGAAATGGAAATAAATAATTGACCTTTTAACTAGGGAATTCATAATTTTAGATATCAAAATCATAACATCAAGACCTTTCATAAAATAGTTTAAATCTCTGTGTATGACCCCATCAGATTTGGGAAATTGATTTGTTGCCTGAGATATGTTGATGCATCAGGGGGATGCTATAACTATTCTTCCCTAATCACTTACTTTGTCTAATGATTTGATCATATATAAGGGGTGAAACATAATAAAAATAAATATTTATATTGGAAAACTAACATATGAAATTTTAATACTCACCCCAATAAAATAAACATAATCATAAACCATCCAGAGTGATATGGTGAACGGTAATAAAATTGTACAACATCATTAAAAATGATCATAGACCATCTAAGTAGATAATAGGTATGACATAAATACAAAATATCCCCTCTGGATCATAATTAAAATAAATCATTGAAGTCATTAATGAATATAAATACCATAAAATTCCATTAAAAACATTTTTGAAGAAAATAACCTTTTCACTTCAAAATTGTTTTTCTAGAAAAATATTCAAAAAATATTTCAATAATACATTAAATTTAAAATTACCATTTAAAAAATGTAAATTAATATTAAAAACATTGATTTCTCAGGACGGTTGATAATTTTTCTTTATTTCATACACATTAAAACAAATATTTCTTTCACATTTTTGATAAAAGCCAAACATGATTTGTTTTGAAAACAACCAGAATAATCCTTTCAAAAAATTTTAAAAAAAATTATTATAAATTTATTTAATATATCATTTTTAAATAGTAAAAAACATTTTTAGAACATTTTTAGAAAATATGTATTTTGATGAAAAAAATATTCTATAAAAGATAGAAAAAAAGTAATATTTTCTCCAAAATATTTTCTTATTAAATTTATATATGAAAGGGATAGAAAGGGTAATATTATTTAAAATTTTATTAATAACTAGAGAAGAATAAAATAGATTTATTTTAAAATTATAAAATAATTTCCCAATGGGAGAGTTAAACATAAACAATCTCGAAAATGATGAGATTTTGAAATACACACTTACAATTTTGGAAATGTTTGAATCTTATAACCCATGAAAATAATAATGTAAAATGAATGTTTGAATAAAATTAATAGAAATATATTCATATAATATCATATAAAAGGTGTAAGTATATAAACCACATAAAAGAATAAGCGGTGAATATGAAAAATTTCCCACAAAATTTAAAGCGAGACGAGAAACCCATACCCCATGTTTGACTTACATTGTATGTGTTGAAACATTGTATATAATAAATATATTTTTATTATAAATAATTTAAATAACCATAATAAAATATCTCATACCATATAATATTTAATTATATCATTTTATCACCCGTTTATTATCAATTATTTGTTAAAAGTTTTGTTTCATGTTATAATTGATTCATTTTTCATGTACGTTTTAGTTCAATAATTTTGGTCCTTTTAATTTTATCATTATTAATGAAACTGAATAATTTTAACCATTATATAAATATCATATATATTCAATATATATATATTTATAGTAATATTTTAATGTTTTAGATAGAAAATGGATAACAACATTCATGGAGACAATAGATCATACGTAGGCATGAATATTGTTTCTATTTTTCTCGACGGATGGAAAAATTGAAAATAAATAATAGTTAATCTTTATATAATAATTATTATGAAATATAAATAATTTATATAAATAAAATACATTCTTATTACCATAAATGTAGAAATATAATGAAAAACATTTCATATCACTACTTGGAGGCAGTAGTCCACACGTACGCCCGAGTAACATTGTTGTATTTCTACGGATTTGAAGGTAAGAACTTATATGTGATATTTTATTTCTATAAGTATTGTTATATTATAAATACCACATATATTTATCAATTATAACCTTAATACATTTCAGGTAAATAATAATTGAAAAAAATCACATCTTTTCGCGTGGCGGTAGTCTCATGTACACATGAGGGACGTTATCATATCCCCTATGGAATGGAAATTAAGAAGGTATATATGATATAATAGTTAAAAAATATAATAATTTCATAAATATAATATAAAATTTGTTAAATATTTCATTATATCAAGCCTTTATGGGTGGTACTACAAAATGAATTGAATTGGTTCGTGAATGTAGAGTCTATGTTGAAATAGTTAAAACATTACCAGAATTATATAAAACCCATCTAATGGAAAGATACTAATATTTATATACTCCTAAATCCAAAAATTTTAAATGGAAACATAATATAGATATATATTTTATTTAATAAACCCAACATCAGAGTTATATACATGGAAAACATTCTTACAATGATAGAGTGTATAGACAAAAGATCTTATATTCTGAATTTTGATGCACTAGATTTATTAATCTTAATCAATTTTATTGATAATGATTAATATGATCGTACTTATATCATTTTCATTGTAATTTTTGATTCCCATCATCCTTATCATTCCTTTTGTTATGACACCTCCTTGGATAATGTCTATGTTTTATTCACTTAATGTTATGAACCATTATTGGTAATTTTTTATATATGCTTTTCACACCCATCATTCTTACCACCCAATTAATTTTCTTATAACAATTTCATGCTCGAATACCACCTCTGACACATGTTAAGGATATTTTAGTTCCGTTGAGATAATTCCCTTGGTTCATTATTCCACAATTTTTATATGTAGATAACTCAACATTCTATCTTTTGTCATCTTTGTACTTTATCTTTCATAAAGCATAATCTATTTATTATTTTTATTGTTTGGGACTTTAAATATTTTCATATTTTCAATAATATTTCATTATAGTCAGTCTGGTATAATCGTAAGGCTTCTCACTCTATCTTTTTTTCTAATGGGTTGTTCGTTGAATTAATCTCCACATTTTCTTGTACACCGATGGTTTATTAAAGTTACATCCATTACTAAAACCAAAAGGATTTACATGAGTGATTAATCATATAACATTATATGTGATTATAATAATAAATAACATAAAAGAGATTAAAACATAAGACCTTTTACCCATTTTTCATCATTATGTTTTCTTGAAATCCCTTTAGTTCAACCTATATTATTCATAGTTTAACCTAGGTTTCTTTATGTTCGGTTATATTATTCTTATCAATATAATACCCTAAATTAAGTTAGAAATAAGTCGTTCATAGTGTTTTATAAATAAAATTTGGTCAACCAATGAATATACCCAAAGATTTTATAACCAGATGTGTAGTATTAGTCCCACTCATCATGCATTAGGGTAGTCATTAAGTCAAATCACAACCAACCCTTTGGGGTGATTACCCCTAGGGGAATCTGTGTTACAGAAACAATCAATTTTCAAAATATAGATACAGATTAAATTTCTATAAAAACCAACTTATCAAGAATTTATCAATATTTTATCATATCATCATATAAATAGACTCATTTATAGGGTTCTAATTATGGTTCTCTAACCTTTAGAGTAATGGTAACAAAATTAATCTCCAAAAATAAATATACATTATCTCTGATACTAAATATAGATATAAAATCTAAACATACATAAATAATTCCTTGATCCCAAGGTCTAATTAATAATTCAAAAATAGTCACACAGCCCAAGGACCAAAAGGTTTTGTGTCTTCGAGACAATCTTCATAATTATATTATTTTATAACACATGGAAACATTTTTCCATAATCGTGATCCTATATTCCCTATTGTAGAATCTCATATGATATAATCATCTTCATAACCTAGGGAGTGGATACATAATAAAAGAGTGAACTCGAATTCTTATTTAGGGAAACATATAAAATAGTCATAACCATTATATCAAAAACATGAGGGGAAATGGTGAAGGGATAAATAATAGATAAAAAGTTCATTTAGTCATAAGTGCTTGTTATAAAACATTATTGATAATTAATGATCTTTTTATATAAATATATTACCAAAGAAAGATCAACAAAACCTTATTAGTAGCACACAACAAAAATAAAACAAAATATAAAATCATAACACAAGAAAATGAAACATATTTGAAACATCGAGTATTGTAATAATTTAGAATATCTTGGAAATACTCTACTACATAAGAAAAAATAAGTTCCAGCAACATAAAAATATGTAAGAATGAAATAGCGGATCATAAATCACCAAATTTTCCCAAAATATAGTGTATCATGCATTCCAGATGATTCGTATAGTTTAAAACAAAATCTTTATTCGATTCAATTATTGGAGAAAGAATTATTTAATCAATTCTTATAGTTATATCATGATATAAAAAACCTTAAACAATGTATTAAAGTGTGATATAGGACCCAACCTATAATCATCCATGAATATGAGTTACACTTAAAATAAAATCGCTCATATTCTCCTAAATAACCCATGGAAAAAATGGGTTCCATAACCTTTCCAAATGGTATGAAATAAAAACATGATCATATAATATGAAAACATGATCAACTAAGGGGAAATTAAATAATATAACATATATAGTGATTTATTAAATATTAATTTACAAGAGAATAATCCTTTGAAAGTGGTCAAGAAATCATAAAATGGGGTTTTCGTCAATAAACATTTCACCTTAGAAATACAGGATTATTAATTCACATTCGAGAACCATTTTTTTAAGATTAATAGAAAAATTAAAAAACATTAATTCAATATAAATTCTAATAGGGTTAATTTGATATGAAATAAAAAAAATATATCTAAATACGATGTACAATGGAATAATATTATATCATTGTAGGGAAAAGTAGTTTAAATTTTTTAAAACATTTTTATTGAAAACTCACGTCATTAAAAAGATAAAAATTAATTTTTTATAATGAGTAAAATTGAATAGATGGATCATCTGATATAAAACCAAATTGAATTCTCAGTAGGGAATATATAATATTAAAGGTATATGTGAAGTGGATATGAAGAAACAATATACTAAAATCATTATGAATAATTTATAAGAAAATTAAAAAATTTATGAAACAATAGATTTAGAATAGATAAAAACATAGTTGAGATTAATGGTTTATAAAAAAGACTATTTAAATATTACATAACATCATTCTATGGTCAAATAAATAAATCATTAAATATTATAATCTAATTGGAGTGAATAAAACTCTAGAAAAATATTTTATTCATGAAAACAACTTACCTTTATTTCTTCTTAGTCAAAATTTATCAAACCCCTTATAAGAGAAACATAAGTATCTTAAAAATATATTTCATAACCTTATTAAAATAAATTAACCTATTATATAATTCATTTATGACCATTATTATGAATATATTAGTTAGTTGTCATTTATTTTTACCATACTATGTTTGTAACTTTAATTGTTTAGAACATGCGTTATGATTTCAATATCAATAACCATTATTTGATAAAAAGATAACCATACCTAGGTTATATTAGCTATGTAAATTTATGTCTTTAATGAATTGTAATATTATAATCCCATTCTATTTGATTCATTTTAGGTTTTTTGAGGACGAAATTTGTGATGAATTAGTTTCATGTTATATATCAATATTCATTGATTACCTAATAATGATTATAGATTTTTTTATTCATAAAAATTATGATTCATGAAAATTATTACTCTTATATATTATCAATATACATCAATTATAATTTATTACCATCCATGGAGCTGGTAGGGAAAAATAAAATACATTATTCCATGGAAGCATTAGTCTACACGTATGCATGTATGATGATTTCATTTCTTATGGAATGGGAGAAAGGGGTAATATATATTATTATTTTCAAAAACATAAATAAGATATAAATATAAAATTTTTATATTAAATTCATTATTAAGATTGTTCTATTAATGTGGGGAATGAAAATGAAACATTTTATGTCATGGACATGACAGTCTAGACATACAGATGATTATTGTTTCCTCTTTTATTGAGGGGATGGGGGGAAGTGGTTAGTTTTTATTACCAAAATAGAAAAAAGTTAATAAAAATAAAAATACATAATTCATAAAATAATTTTGGGAAAAAAATAAATTCTATATGTAATGATAAGAGGAATAATTTAGTGAAAATGTTGAACTTAAATTGGGAACTTTGGGTTTCGATAGGAGAATTCATAGAAAAGTGAGTGGTTTAGGATAAACTCTAGTTACGAGAATCATATTAGAATGAATGAGGATTATAGGGTAATGAAAGAAGGAATATTTTCATTAGTAAAAATAATTTTTAGAGGGATATTGAATGGCTGGCAAGAGACCCCTTTTATAAATGGTGGGAATGGTATTTTTGTAAATATTTTAAATTAATATCAAAGAACCACATGTTAAAAATATCATATTACTACAAAAAGAGAAAATAACTGATTCCATGGTGAGATAATACTTATAATATGTCAACCACTCAATTATAAACATTTTTTATCATGTTTTAATCCCTTTTTTGTTTAATTATTAATTTTTTTCTATTATAGTTTTTACCATGATAACTAGTTTTTACTTGTGGTAACTTAATCAATACTATTATAAATAAAGTGGTCCATTTTGTATATTTTTACCCAATAATTATAAATTAAAATTATTTTTTTCTAGATTAATTTATATAAGTATTAAACATTAATTTAATATAATAAATTTATAACGTATTAAAACATTTTTTGAGAAAAATATTACTCATGTTTTAAAATATCTAATATTAGTTTGTAAACTATAATAAATTTATTAAAATGTATTATTTTAATTTACAAAAAATAATTTTTTCCAATAATTGTTTTTCATAAATGTATAATTCGAAATTATATACCATTAATGACATAAAAGTCATAGTATCATTATATTTAAATATTCAATTAAAAATAATGTTTTTAAAAAAATTATAAAAATTAATGCTAAGAAAATTTGATCATTGTAAATAGATAAAGAATTTATTTTTATATAATTCAAATTATAATTTTTATATATAAATTTTTTTAAATGAAAAAAAATATAAATGAAAGCTAATTTTATTGAAGAATTATATTTCTAAATATTAAGTCTTCATAACTCTATTTAATATTAATTTATAATTGAAAACATGTTAATATATTAGTTCATATATAATAATATTTCAAAATGATAAATTTAATTTTTTATGATTAATAATGAAAAATAAAAAATCACTTTTTGAAAAAGAAATGAAATATTACTATTATACAAAAGAAAAGTTTGTAAATACCATTAAAATTGATTATCTATATTCTAAATTTTAAAATTTATATTCAATTTATATTAAATATTTATATTATTTTCATATATACATAATATCATATTTTAATTATAATAAATATATATACACATAACACATAAAAATATATATTTATAATATTTTACTATCATACTTTTACTTCATTGTGTGTTATATTATTTGAAATTTACTAAATAACAATAAACAACTTCAGTATACCTATTGGTTATATTATTCATGACTATATCTAAAATGAATATATTTCTCATTTCCATATTTGGAATGACTATATTTATAATGACCAATTTTAATTCCTATCAATATAACCACACTAAAATTATTCAATTTACACTTCTAATTTCCATAGTTTTCATTTCAGATATCACAATATTGATTATCATTTCACGGCATTCTTAATCATTGTACATTTTTAAAGAAATTATAATTATTAAACACGAAATTTTTCTACGACTGTTTATCGTTCTAAAAATATTAATCTTTTCGTTTTATTATTCCTTTTAATTTTGGCAGTTTTAATGAATGTAATCATATGTGATGTGTAACAATCCACTGTATATGATACATGGTTTCATGTTCCTTCATTATAATGTTCCATTATAATTAAATAAATTATAATTATCTTTTTTCATAGATTTTATATCCCAATCTATAAAAAACAATTAATTCTTTTTAAGTCAGAGGGAAACATTTTTAATATTTATAGAAAAAATAAATTTATGGCTCCTCAAACCTGCGGTTTTACATATATTATTTCCAATAAGTAACATGAGGTTAACATATACTACAATAAATAAGACCACACTCCCACTAAATCTCTTATAAACACATAGAAAACATTTTGTCTTTAAGAAACAAAATCTCTTATGGATACATCAAATCTAATGTTCCTTGACCAAGATGATTGCTTCAACCCATACATTTACCTCTACAAACCCCATATTATATTGGAATTTCAAATTCCCTTACATTTTTTTAGTTTATATAACTTTATGACGGTTCACATTATGGAAATAGTTTTTTACGACCATCTTCCAAATCTCACAGTCAGGTACATATTATATAGTAAGTAGAATTTTGATGTATTTGAACATGGAAACTAGAGAAAAGGATTCATCAAAGTAAATTTATTGACTCAATTTAAACCCTGTAGAAACTATTCATAAATTATAGGTTCTCACATTACCTTCCATGAATTGTTTTCTCTTGAATACTATTTTTGACCCATTGAACATTACATAAACATATTGACCAACTAGAAACAAGTATGTGTCCTTATACATGTATCTATCTTAGAACTCCAATATTATTTCTATCATATAACTTATGTGCTCTCTACTTATACCTTATAAGAAATGGGATCAACATTATCAACCAACAATGAGTCACCATCATCAGTAACTTCAAAAACACATATTTTGTGTTCTCTAAACTCTCTCATGATCTTATGTAATACTTTTATTTCCTTAACTTCCTCTTCCATGAGGAATTAGGGAATCTATTCTTGCACCAAACCTTATTTATATGGATTATAATGTACATTCAATTTTATCTTCATTATATAATCCTAGACTTTTCATGTATAAATATTTTATATTTTTAGATAAATATTAAATACATTTCACAAATATATGCATGGGGATTATAATGTATTAGTGTATTTAGAAACCATATACACAATCATATTATTTCAAGAATTTTCTTTAACATCTCCCAAATTATACTCCCATTTATTATTTTTCATACACAAACCCTACATAAAACAATTATTCATAACATGGTGAAATGAAACATAATAAAGGGTGATCTTAAATTATTATTAATGATAAACAAGTGAGGTATTAATCTATGATCATACTAAATCATAATATAAGAATAAAGTTATGAGATAATGATAATAACTTACAAATTTCATACCGAATATGTCAAATATCCTTAACATGATTAATGGTATAAAGCTTCATCATTTCAAAATAAATGGATCATAAGAGTGTGAAATCATCATACATTAATTAAGAACAATAATTTCATGTCATAAAAGTGTGGAACCATCATATTAATAGAAAACATTTTATATGTCATTATTAACTAGATAGACCATCAAATAACAACATATCACCCATCGACACTGTTTCCCCAAGTTGATCATGAACATTGACTTGTTTTTCTTAGTGTATCCATCACATCAACTTCTATCTTGTATTTTATCAAGAAAATAAAATTATTTCCCATAGAGGATCAAGAACATCGACGTATTTCTTATATTTGTCCCATGGGATATAATTTTTTACCTTTTGTATTAGAGGGATATATAATTCTAGGACCACCCATAACATAATGAAAATCATAAAAAATTCATTTCAAAAAGTTATAAAAAAGTTATCATATCATAAATTATGAAAATAAATAGGTTTCATAAGAATTGCATCCAGGAATACATCCTGTAAAAGAAACATGTCTCATAAATATTTCATCAATCCAATATATCATAACCCATAAAAAATGGATTTCATTAAAATCACATCATCGATAATTATAAACCATCCAGAGAAAGAATAA
The DNA here is from genome assembly GCA_963277665.1 of Viscum album. Classification (NCBI taxonomy): domain Eukaryota; kingdom Viridiplantae; phylum Streptophyta; class Magnoliopsida; order Santalales; family Viscaceae; genus Viscum; species Viscum album. Next base: position 858,755,748 of record OY728134.1, on the reverse strand, counting down.
ATATTGTACCATTAGATCATATCTATAGTAAAACATAAGAAAATAATAATATTTCTTCATTTAATAATACAAATTCCATTAAAATACCATTTAAAATTTGGGAGGAAAACAAATTTAACACTTTATAAATAACATTTTTAAAAATAAAATATCAAAAACTATTTTGAAAAGCCAATTTCTTTGATAATAAACATAGAAAATTATAATAAATATTCAAATAATTTTTTTTATAATGGTGTTAATTTTTATTAATTATATGTACATTAATATTAATATTCATTTCCCAATTTGTGTAAAAACTCAAAAGTTCCTCAATTAGAAAATAAAAAAATTACTTATAATCCAATTTGTGCAAAATTAAAACATGGTTAATGATTTATTAAATAAATAATTGTATATTAGTGGAAACATTATTCAAAATATTTATTTCAAATCTTGGACATGGAAGAGAACTACTTTTCGATCCTACAAAGGAATACAGTTGATATTCCTTAAAAATATAGTTTTGTCAATTTTGTTATGAATAAGAGGAAAATAAAATCAAAAAATTAATTTACCATAAATAAATATAGTAGAAGAAATTTCATGAGTTTCTTAAGAAATATACTATATGTTTTCTTCAATGTAACTTAATCATAAACAATCCTGATAAACAATGAGATTGTAAAATAAAACTCTTACCACTTTGGTAAATTTTAAATCATAAGCTACCTAAAAGTAAAAACCATATATGGATATTTATATCCCATTAATTTTCTTTACAAGGATCAAAAAATAAATCCATGGGAATTATATAGACCATATAAAATAAACGACTGTCGAATCTGCTATGTGTCTCACATAAATAAATGTGATATTAAAATCACTTACCTCATGTACAAATTCCTTATAATGTATTTTTAAAAAAATTATAATTCATAAAAATTTATAATAAATATATTATTAAATCATAATAATATATATAGTAGCATATATTATTTATTTGGAAACTTTTATCACCTGTTTATTAACAATTCTTTATTCAAATAACTATTTCGAGTGATAACTGCTACATTTTTCATGTAAGTTTTGGTTTAGTAGTTTTGGTCCTTGTACATTGATCATTTTTATATCATATAGATAATATTTAAAAGATATTAAAATCATATTTATTCATTATATATATGTCTATTCATCTATAAATTTATAGATAGAAAAATGAATTACACCATCCATGGAGAAGGTAGATCGTAAGTACGCAAGAACACTGATTTTGATGGATAGAGAAAAATAAAGTTAAATAATAATTCAAAATTAAATAATAATATTTATATGATATATATCATATATATTCAATAAATATACCCTTATTACCATCCATGTAAAAATTAAAATTAAAATTTATCATATTGCATTGTGGAGGCGGTAGTCCCCACATATGCATGAGGGTTATTATCATTTTCCAACAGATTAGATAGTATGAAGTTAAATTTGATATTATAATTTAAAATTTAAAATAATTTCATAAATATCATATATATACTATAAATTTATTATTATATTGAGTTGTGATAGGTGATCATGGAAAAATAATTACATTGATTCACGAGGTGTTAGTCTGTCAGGTTCACCATTGACGGCTTTGTTTCCCATTTGATAGAATAGTAGATTGATATTGGTTATTAAATTAAAATAATAATATATCATAATATTAAATTAACTAGTGTTTTTATTTCATCGTATTTGACGAATATATGAAGGAGGTAGAAGAATAAATAAAAAATTCATGGTTAAGAACTATGCATTTTATTCATAAACCTAATTAGTTTTATACCTAAAGACTCTAAAAAGTGAATCTAAGTCATCAATAGGATTATAATTAAATTATATGTGTATGTATTGGATTAAAAAAAGGATCCTTATTTTTTGAGATGAAATAATAGGTATTTCCATTTTATAATTGAGGTGAGTGGCACACTTGTAGTTTTTTCATTGTTTTCAAATAATTCCATTTCGCTTTCATAGAAAAAAGGTTCCATAATGGAATAAGAAAAAAATTATATAATGTATATATATTTCCATAAAATAGATATTATACATTGTTTAGGTCATTTTAACCCTTATCTCTTTAGTTTAACCCATGAAAATCTTTTTTTAAAGTGAATCATGACAAGAAACTTTTACTGTATTTATTATTTATTATGACCCAAAATTTAGTTGATCATATTAAGTAATATTAATTATTTTTATTCCAAATATTTAAAGAAAATTATCAAATTAAATTTAATTAATTTATAGAATTTAATTTAAAATTAAAACCACAAGCAAGTTGAAAATGGATTTCCAAATTAATGTTTTTCTCTTGTTGAAGACGTTTTTATATCAAAATTCAGGATAATATTATTTTTACTGATCTAAATCTATTAATAATAAAATAATTGAACTAAATTTATATTCAAAAATATTTAAGAAAATGGAACTTTGTAAATGATTAAACGGTTTTTTTTAAATCATTATTTTTCACTATTTATCAGAAAATTAATATTTTTTAAAATAAAAATTCAATATTACATTGTTTGGAAATGTTTATTTAAAAATTTCATTACATTTTTTAAACATATTTAATATAATTAGTGAAAATTAATTTTAAAATTTTCTTGAATATTTCGACAAGAATTCTTTTTAGTTAAAAAAACATTTTTAAGCATACGAATTGATTTATTATAATCACATGTATAGAAAAAAAATTAAATGAATTATAAAAAAATTTATTGAATATATAATATATAAATTTCATTAATATCAGTCACCATTATTTAGTAATTTATTTTATTTTGATAAAAATACATTGCGTGCATAAAAAATAATTTTTTTCAGAAAAATATTCAGTTTTACTTTTATATGATTTTTATTTTCATTTAGAATAAACTGATAACCAGTTGATTTATTTTATAAATGTGTAAAAAAAATGTTTTTTTATAATTTATTAATTCATATTCATATCTTCTAATCCAATGGCTAGGTAAGAAAAATCACATTAAATAATAATATTCTAATAGTATATCGTTGTTCCTTTAAACTCGGTGTTGCGTGTAATGAAAAATGTTAACTAAATTCAATTTATTTGAAAAATATATATATTTCATAATATCTAATGTTCTTACATATTTCCCCTTAGAAATTTTGGACCCCAAAATTTCATTACTCTAATACAGACAACAGAGAACAATTTTGCCTTGTTATATCCTCATGTTCCCATTTAGCTTCTTTAAATTGGATGTTACAACACAAAACATTAAATAGTTAAGTACACATGTTTGATATAATTTTATATAAATGATCCACAATCTCAACTATTTTTTTCTCAAAAAAATATTTTTGAAATAGTATGACCTATGAGTTTAGTATATTTCATGAGTTAATTATGTACTTTTTCAAGAGATATACATTGAACACGTCATTGACTTAAGAGGGGTTTTGCAGAATCACTAAACGATAATCTATCATCCTGAAAAAATAAATTATACCAAAGGGTAAAATATACCATGGGATCAAAATTCCTTTATTTTTGAATCTCAGAGCCTTATTTCATTGATAAATTCACAGAGATACTGAGAGGACTAGTTTGGGATATTCTTAACACTGAGGTGGGGTGGGGGAGAATCAGTGTTGAGGACTTTTTAAACCAATTACAACATTTTATCCTTATAAATCTTAGCCAATTTCAATATTGATTCTCTTATTTTATTTTCCCTATCACATGAAATAATAGAATGATGTAAAAAATATGCACATGATATTTTTACAAGGTTTTATACTCAATAGGAGTAGCTACATCATTTCCATGCATGGGAATGCCCAATTCGTAGATTCTCTACTATAATGTGATAAATTTTAGAGTGGTTTGGATTGGAAAATAATAATATAGTCAATGTGAGTCCCTACACTTTATAGGGGGGGAAACAATACTCTTCCTTGAACTCGTGACAACCAAGTCCAACATGTATCCCCTTTCTAGTTCTTTATCCTGCCTCCCAAGACAGTCTTCTCCAAGTTGAATATGGTTTTCAACACTAATAGATTATTCTATATATTGAGACATGATGGATGTCACAATGTTGCTTGATATTTCAATCTTTACTTTCTACACTCTTAGAAACATGAAATTAACCTCATATTTTTTACAAGAAGAAAACAAGAATGTTGTATAGTCTTCTACTCTTTCTTCTATAGTGAAAAACCAACTGCACTAAAACTCATTATTCTTGCTAGAATTAAAAACTCCCCTTGCGATTATCAAAACAATGAGTACCAGCTCATCTTAGCATCATCATAGTTAATATATCCAGAATAATTAAATATAAGTTGGAAACATTCCTTCTTATCGTATTCCCTAAGCAAACCACCATGCTCCTTCGTGAACTATGTACCAGGTATGGTTTGCAGATCACCTATTTTAGAATTGTCTCTCTTGCGCGTACCATCCCTTCTTCGCTTCTGTGTACCACCACTTTGTTCTTCATGTGCGGTCTACCTCCATGTACTGCTTATGTGCACTACATTCGCACACCACGTCAACATACCTTCTCTGCTTCTACGAACCACCACTTCTCCTACAAATAATCTTTGCTTCCTAGAAATAAACATGATTCCATGGATTGATTATTATTACTCCAAGAACTGTATCAACTCTGGGTACCACACCTACTCCGCATACAACTCCTATTATTCATATCGCACCTGATCTGCATACTGCCTTTGTGTATCACCATTGTGTACCACTCCCGCGTACAACTTCTACTTCTACAGGCTTCCTTCTTGTACGGATTGTTCCTTCCTATTCCAAAAAATTATTTATTTAATTGCAGACGACCTCTGTGGTCTACCTTCATGTACTATTTTCAGTTTTGCATACAACTTCTTCCATGTTATGTAGAATTCCTTCTTCCATGAACCATTGGTCCTAATTCCATGAACCATTTCATCTACTGCGTACAACTTCATCCTACGCAGAATCTCTTCCGTGGACAGATTCTCTTCGTGGAATTCTCCCTCAAGAACTCTTTCAAACATAGCTGAATTCTTACACCAGTGATAATTTTTACTATTAAATTTTTCTCTACTTAATTATGGGATTTAAAATACTTATATAGGACAATAACTCTTCAAATTTTTCTAATCTTATTTATGAAAATTTTCACTTTGGCACAAGCTTTACTATGGATTATGATCCTTCCGCATACTGCAAGCCTCCACCGTGTACCATGTCCCTTCTGCGTATCACCTACCTTCCGTGTATTTTAAGCACGTTCGTTCGCATGCTGCATCTCTTTCTCCAAAGATGATCCATCTTGCATAATGCCACTCCTTCTACCATGAACAATTTTTGGTACCATGAACCAATCCAATAATCATCTCACGTACCTTTCCCGCTAAAAGTTACATGACCATGAACCATTCATGTACATGGTACACGGTCCTTGTCCTATGGTATGTGGTTCTCTTAATTTTTCAATTTTCTTCACTGATATTTATATCTTTCACTTATATGAGAAAAACCTTCCATTTCTAAAAACAAATTCTTGATTTTGAGGGCCAAAAATTTGGAAAACACTGGTAAATGATGACACCTTGGAATCTACTTTGGTAAGAACACCTATGCATCTTCTCTATCATCTGGCTTCTTCAACAATCAACTACATTCATCATGAACCTTATCTATCATGATATTTAATCATTGATCGATCACCTTTAGCATCGTTTGATTTTTAAATGAAAGTGTTGCAAAATCCATGTCATCCAACAACACCATTCTTTCAAATCTAAAAGTAATATGATTGGAATCACCTTTTCTCCCCTTTACTTAATAAGTCTTTCACCACAATTTTTCTAATCATATGATATTTTTGAAATAAAAATCATCAAAACATTTTCAAATTTTGAACAACATAGAGAATATCCCAAGCATGGTAAACAATTCTATAAATCCATAACAATTATACAGCCACCATCACATCAACTATTCTCCATTAACTTTGGAGCTCCTTCTTCATTTTGGCAAGTATTGACAACTGTTGACAATAAATACAACTTCATACATAATGTGGTCCCAATAGAAACCACATCACCAACTGTAAACTACGGATCTCTCCAATAATTGTCAGTAAAAAATTTCTATCAACTTGGTGCTTCCCTTATGTGTTAATGAATGGAATTACCCTTTTATTATATTTATTCCTAATTCTCTTGTATTAATAGATTTATTTCTCAGACTTAATTTCAACACATTGGACTTATACACTTACTTCTATAGATGGATTCATAAGGATCTATATTAATTATCATGTAAAATATATTATTGTAAGAAAAAATGACTCGAGGAAGGTGTTGATCCCAATAACCTTTGAATTATAGATAATAATATCTCAACTTATCCTCCAGGGATTGAATGGTTATCTTAGATTGGCCATCTGTTAGAGGATGATAAGCACTGCTAAAAGATAACTCCATATCAAGATCCTACGAAATACTTTTCCAAAACATTTAGGTAAATATCATATCCCTATGAGATACAGTAAAATGTGGTACTGCATAAAACCTTACCAATTACTTAATATAAATTTTGGAAAAATGATAAAGAGACAATTCTTCTCTGATAGAAATTATGTGTGATGACTTCATAAACATATCGACTATAACACATATAACATTATTCCCTTGTCCTATTTTGGGGAGTCCAATGAAAAAATACAAGGTGATGTCTTCCAATTTCCTTTTTTATATGGATAATGGTTATAAAAACCCTTATATTTTTATTTCATAGCCTTAACATGATGACATACAGGACACTGAGATACATATTATACAAAATCCCTTTTCAGTCTTCCCCATAATAAATATTCTTTTTTGATCTCTTTGTGGGTTCATACATCTAAGATGAATAGAGAGTGATAAACTATGAGCTTCATCCAAAAACTCCTCCAAATATGTTATGCATCGGAAAATACATACTTTCTAAACCTTATCATTAAAGATTAAAACTCTTATCATCTATAAGGTAATGTAATATTTGTTTCACTAAATAAACTTCTATTTAGTTCAATGATATTTTCCTCACATTTATCTTTATAAAGGAACTTTTCTCCCTTTCGAGTTAACTTGGTGAGTTGATTAGAAATATGAGATAAATTCCCCATAAATCCTCGATAATAACCATATAGAAAACTAAACTATATATATTAGTCACTAGGGTTTTTTGGGAAATTTTTTAATATCTTTCATCATTGAAGGATCCATTGAAAATTTCTCATATCATATTATATGAACGAAGAATGAACTATCATAAATCAAAATTTACACTTGCTAAATTTTTTATACAATATCTCTTTCACCATGGTATTCGATAAAATTATAAAGTGATATTCATGATTTTCATTATTATTTTAATATTTAATAATATCTTATGTAAAGACTTCCACAAACATATCATTGGAATCTATAAAAAATATATTCATTAAATCAGTATAGATAATAGGTGGATTTATAAGACCAAACAACATAACAATAAATTCATATCATTTAGACCTTGTATGGATGTATCTCTTGGATATGTATTCACATTTTACCCTTTATTAAGATTGTCCCACATGCTCTAAAAAATATTTATTTGTGATTTTACTAAGTGCAGCAATATGGAAGACCTAGGTCGTTCTCTCAACGATTAATTGAATTAAATAACTATTAATAGTCTTGAAGTAAGTAAAAAAAATAGTTAAAAACAAATGAAAATAAATATGGGGGGTTGTTTTGTGACTTTTCAAATTGTAAACTATACAAGAAAATGTGAAGTAACAATCAAGAGACAATTTCTTTAAAAACACTTATATTAGAAGACTTATTTGATATAATCTTCCCCCTCCATCATAAATTTATCCTTATCCAATATGATTATAATTTATTAAATATTAATCCTTTAACCATTTCAACCCCCAAACCCTATAGAATTTAACACAGCCAAAAATATTGGAAAAATGAGATTGTGGTCAACTTCAGGACTTCCAATCACAGCACCCTGCCTTGATAGTGATCCAAAATCCAACATATAGTAAATAGTTAATTAGGGAATTATATCCTTCCTATATTTTAATGTTAATTGATTTGCGGATGAGACTTCAACCCTAAAATATTATCTCATGTGGATTAGATTTTGTGATTGCGGTTTCACTCACACTGCTTAAAAAAATCCAACAATGAGGTCAAGTGCATGTTGATCGAGTAACATAGAAATTAAAACTAAATTAATTTATAAAAACTTTATAATTACAGTATTTGAATGGATTTAAAATAAATAAATTATGGAATTTGGGATTAGATCAACCACGAAACAAATCATTCTTCCATGGGCGGAGTTGTCATCGTGGAGACGTTTTGCATAAGAAATGGATTGATTGCGGAACACCCAATCTCATATCTACTCTTAGATTCCATCCCAAGAATAAATATAATAATATGAAAAGATAATAACACAAGATATTAATTGAATAAAAATTCATGTTACAAACAAGAAATAAAATAAATACAAATAGGAGGTGGGAGAGGAGAGGATTATTGGAAGAGATGTTTTCACAAGGCCCTACTCCTTACAAGAGATTTGGGGGGTTCTAAAGAGACACCCTTTAGGCCACACATTCCCAAATCCTAGACCGAACATCCCAAAGAGTGAAAATATCCTTTAAATTTAGTTTGGGAGAGCTAGTATTACAAATATTTTTAAAATGTGAAAGGGAAATTCAGACAAATTGTTTAATTCCAATTGCAGTGCATTGTTAACCTTCAAAACTCATGAATTGGATGGCTGTATAAAATTATTATTTGTTCATAATCAGGTCCCCGATATTCCCCACACATTTAGACCCAATACAAGATCATATGAAGAATATACGGCCCAAATGGTGATGTGATGTCCAATCTGGATAGTTCAGTCCAACATTGTCTTCATGGGCCATTTACTCGACTCCAATGCATGATCCAGCTCCCATGTACTTAATAGAATTTGTATCTCATTAATTAAAGTACACAATTACAAAATGTGAAGTCAAAATAATTTATAGAAAAATATTTATGCCCAAAATACTACAGTGAATTTTAAAAGGGTAAAACTGGAATTTCAATCAAATTTTATAATGAATGATCTAATCCCATTTATTCTATAAATTAACATATTTTTCACAATTTGAGGAAATTATTTAATTTATGATAAATAAAATATTCAATAAAATTGTGTTTTATCAACTCCCTCACTCTTACCCTTTTGCACTCCTATGCAAAACTTCATGTCATGTATTCCAAAAAATTGTGACATGATATGCATGTTCATATTCCACAATCTATATTGGAAAAATAGGAAAAGTAAAAAATCTAATAAAGATTCAATATTAATAAATTTTAATTTCATGGTCTCCTAGGTTATATCAAAACAAAATCCAGTGTGATTAATAACACTAATCAGAGAAAAAATAATTCATGGGTCTATCATGCCACTAATTCACCACGTGTGTGTGTGTGCCAATCATTTCAAGCTTGTCTCTCCACCATTTATCTAGTATATTTAGTTAAATAAAAACTTTTCTTCTTACCTGATTATATTCCACCGAACCTGATCAAAATCCTTTGCAATAAAATTCCAAAACCCACTCATTTAAGCATTCCCAAATGTAAAACTATGATCTCCCGACCTAAATATCCCCACATGTTGTACATTTCTTCACTGCCCTCTTTATTGATTTTTTTTATTTTTTATTTTATATATATATATATATTATTTTGTTTTTTTTTAGGGAGTTCCATAGTCAAATATTAGGTTCTCATGCATAGGTCAATCTTGTATAGTAATGGAAATGATTGGATGAGAAACGAACATATGGAATGACCATGTTATAAGCTGAAGATAATTACTTACCATAAATACACATTCAATTGGGTAAGAGAAACTCAAAAGTCATGATTTTTTGAAAATATGTGTGGAGAAATTAATGACAGAATTTACCATGAACAAAAATAAAAATTAATGGTGCCAAAATCTAAAGGGTCTTATTATGACATAACCAATCATATCATCGACGACTTCAATTTTTATAAAAATCAACCATTGATGATGAAATCTTACTCATTCTTATCATTCTACCAAAGAATTTTTAAAACATTCATTTTCCATATGTTCTACATGAGAACGTTACATAATATATATATATATATATATATATATATGTTGTTGGATTTTTTTGATTTCTTTTTTTTTTGTTTATTTTTTGAAAATATTGACCAAAAAGATAATAGAAAATACACAAAAAACACGTAAATTAAAATCCTAAATTTCTACCCAAAAATATTTTCCCCTCTCCCACAATTAAAATATTGAATTTTCCTCAATGTGATCTAATGAGATGATATGTGAACATGAAAAGAAGAATTTTAAATAGGAAAAATAATATAAAAATGAAAGGGTTAAGAAACAGCCTGATATGCTAAAGTGATGGTGGAGTCATGTAGTGTAATGAAATCCACCACATCAGTAGGAAGCCCCTCAATATATTTATTCAAACGTTGATTGTTGACTGTAAAACTCTTTCCAATGTCCTATTGTTTGATCTCCACTCCACCATAAGGAAAAACATTAGATACAATATAAGGCCCTAACCATCTGAAATGCAACTTACCAAGAATCAGCTTTAGTCGTGAACTGTAGAGAAGAACTTTCTCTCCAATAAGAAACCCCCTTTGTAGGATGATTCTGGCATGAACTGCTTTTGACCTTTCCTTGTAGAGCCTTGAGTTCTCATATGAAGACAATCGAATCTCCTCAAGCTCAGGAATTTACAGCTTCCTTTGGAATCCAGCTTGGGCCAAATCAATGTTGCATTTCTTTATAGCCCAGTAAGCCTGATACTTGACTTCCATGGGGAGATGAGATGCTTTCCAAAAAAAAATTTGAAATGGGTACATACCAATGGGCATCTTGTATGCTATCATATAAGCTCATAGTGCATCATCCAAGCGTTTGTTCTAGTCCTTCCTATTCGGCAGCACAGTTTTCCCCAAAAACTTTTACAACTCATGGTTTGAAACCTTAGCATGGCCATTTGTTTGGGGGTGGTATGGTGTTGAAGTATTATGTGTCACCCCATACATCTGAGGGAGGGAATCAAAATTTTGATTGGAAAAGTTTGTCCTTTGGTCACTGATGATGGCTTTTGGTACTCCAAACCTACAAAAACTTGGTGTCTTGACAAAGTCCACTACAACATGAGAATCATCAGTCCTGGTTGCCTTAGCCTCCACCCATTTACTCATATAATAGAAAGAATACAAAATATACAAAAACCCAAATGAACTAGGAAAAGGACCCATAAAATCAATCCCCACACATCAAAAATCACACAGAATGGTATGGGTTTTTGGGGCATCTCATGTCTCCTAGAAATGTTCCCAGTGTGTTGGAAATGAGAGTATGACTTACAAAACACATGGTCATCATGGAATAATCTAGGATAATATAATCCAGGCTTCAAAATTTTCCTAGCTATCTTTTGGGGTCCAAAGTGTCCACCATAAGAAAGTGTTTGATAGAATTGCAGAACAGACTCAAACTCATGATCAGGAACACACCTCCTAATGTCATGATCACTAAACATGCGCCAGATGTAGGTATCATCCCAAACATAATAACGAAACTCACCTTTTAATTTTTGGACATTATGTTTCTTTAAATTTTCAGGGATTTTCGATGCAACAAGGTATTTCACTAAATCAGCATACCAAGGATGCATACCTGAGATGCAATAAAGATGCTCATCAGTGAAAGTGTCTCGAAGTGGTACCTAGTCCAAGGTGTCATCCTGTAGTGTGTGAGTAATCCTACTCATGTGGTCTGCCACCATGTTTTTAGATCCCTTCTTGTCGTTTTTCATCAATATCAAATTCTTAAAGAAGGAGAATCCATCAAATAAGTCTGGTCTCTGTATCTGGCTTCTTCAAGAGGTACCTTAGAGCTGCATGGTCAGAAAAAACAACTACTTTAGAGCCCAATAAATATGAATTAAATTTATATAATGAGAATATGATAGCAAGAAACTCTTTTTCCATGGTTTTGTAGTTGTATTGGGCTAAATCCAGTGTTCTCGATGCATAGGAAATCACATGTGAACATCCCTCCACCCTCTGTGATAAGACAAATCCAACTGAAAATCTGGATGCGTCACACATAAGATCAAAAATAATGTCCCATTGTGGGGGTTGTATGATCGGTGGAGTGGTCAGACACTTCTTCAGCTCATCAAATGCTACCTTACATGAATCATCAAACATAAAATCCTAATCCTTTTGATGTTATCGCGACAAAGGAAGAGAAATATTACTAAAATCTTTGATGAAACGCTGATAAAACCCTGCATTCCCTAGGAAAGTTATAAAATCACACACACATGAAGGATAATGTAAAGATGAAATGATATCAACCTTAGATCTATTAACCTTTATCCCATGTTTTGACACAACATGACCTAAGACAAAGCCATTCTCTACCATGAAATGACACTTTTCAAAGTTGAAGACTAGATTCTACTCAATACAAAAATTCAAAACATTTCCCAAAATAGAGATAAAATCATCAAATAAAGACCCATACACTGTAAAATCATCCACGAATACCTCCATACATGTCTAAGTAAAATTAGGAAAAATACTCAGCATGCATCTCTAGAAGGTACATGGGGAATTTCAAAGTCTAAATGGAATCTTTCAATGGGTAAACATACCAAATGGGAAAGTGAATGTAGTTTTCTCCTGATCCTCTAGTATAATAGGAACATGAAAATATCCAAAAAATCTATCCAAGAAATAATAGTGTGTTTTACCAACAAGTATCTTAAGCATATGATCAACAAATGGGAGGGGGAAATGGTCCTTGTGAGTGTACTGATTTAGTTTCTTATAATCAATACACACACTCCATCTATTTTTCTCCCTCATTGGAACTAACTCGCCTTTCTCATTTTTAGCAACAGTAACACCACTTTTCTTAGTCACAACCTAAGTAGGACTCACCCACTTGGAATCTGAAATAGGATGGATTATACAAGCCTTGAGCAATTTTTCAACTGATTTTATTACAACTTTTAGAAGTGTTAGATGCAGTCTCCTTTGTGGTAGCATAAACGGTTTAGCCCCATCCACAAAAAGAATCATATGAATGAAAATTGAGGGGATAATACCTAATATTTTGGCCAAGGCCCACCTTATTTCCTTAATGTCCTCCCTCAAAAAAATCAAATGTTTTTCTTCATGTTCAAAAGTGAGATTATTAGCATCGATAATAAGTAATTTATCACCACTCAACATGTATGAGTATTTGAGATTTGGTAGAAATATATTTAATTCCAGTGTAGATGGGTGGTGTATGGATGGAGGCATCGAAGGAACTGAAATATGTTCACAAATAGCATCAGTATCAGAATATAAATCCTCAAAATCATAGAATAAAACATCAAATCCAACAGCATACTCAATCGCCAAGTCATAATCAGAGTTCATACGACCAAAATCAGAATATGAATCCATTTCAAAATCAAATCTAAGAGAGTCTTCTGCATTATAAACAGGTGTGGAAGTACTCTTAGACATTAAAATAGAACCACTAATCATAATCTCCCTAAGCATAAGAAAATCAAATTCTAGGGGTTTTTTACTAGGTGGTTCAAAATGTGATTTAACAAAAGTAGAATGATCCTCTAAGGGGTACTTTATGGATTCCATAACATTAAATTTCACAACATCATCCCCAAATTCCATGGAAAGTGTACCCCAATATACATTTAGGAGAGTTTTTTCTATTTTGAGGAAGGTTCTATCTATGATAATGGGACCATGTGAACTTACATGATCGTCCTCCATGTTAAGCACATAAAAATATGCTAGGAAGATCATGTCTATTACCTAGACAATTACATCCTCAAGGACTCTCACTGGATATGTTGTGGCTCTATTTCCCAACTGCCCCACTACTCTCATCAGTTTCAACTCACCAACCTATAAATAAGAGAATACAGAGTGATACATCACATTTATAAATGATCCCAAATCACAAAGAGCATTAGAAAAGTGCAACTCCCCTATGGTTCATGGGATAGTGAATGTCCCGTGATCCTTGCACTTTTTTGGAATTACTAGAGTTGGTGTAATTAGTGTTGACACATTCATTCCAAGATTGATACTCTCATTTCACTTGACCCCTCTTCGATTAGTACAATGTTTTTTTATGAATTTTGTATACCTTGGTATTTATTTGATGACATCAAGTAGAGGGATGTTGATCTCCACACACATGAATGTACCCAAAACTTCTTTTTTGCATCTCCTCTTTATCCATATTTTTAGTTTGCAAAACACTTTTTGGAAATTAAAGGGGTTTAAGAGACACATTATAAATCTTTTTCTTACCTTTATCTTTCTCCTTAGGTTTCTCATCAGCTAGTTTTGAATGGGGCTTCTCTAGAGTTGAGGTGAATCCTGGTGGAAAGATAGGTGCATATGTAATAGTTTTTTCTTCCCACTTCTCAATGTGAAGGAACTAAAATTCCCCTTAGGATTTGGAGTAGGTTGAGAAGGTAGATTTCCAGAATTCTTGATTACTAGTTCATGCAGGGCAGTGGAAATCTGGCTCATTCGAGTCTTCAACTCTCTCAGCTCCGAACATTTACTCTTCAACTCATTCTGTTTATTAATAATAATTTTTTTCAAAAGATCATCAGTATTAGAATCTACCTTTGGTTGAGAATTCACTTATTGTTTACTTGTTGATTCTTGAGCATCAAATATCCTTTGGGGTTGTTGTAAACCTTGTTGGTAAGGTGGATGTTGCTAGAAGTTTTGTTGAAAGGGGGTCCTTTTTTGTTTTCTAGAGCCATAACTCATGTATTATTAATCCTTCCACCCTTGGTTGTATGTTGGTGACATGGAATCAAGCTTCTTTTGGGGAAATGATTGTTGTTGCCGATATGGTCACCCGGGAAACATTGTTGCGCAATCTTATGTTTCTTGTAGTTGCGGGAAATAGTTGGTTGGGTGGCTTGTCTCGGTGAAAATGCCACAAGGCCATAAAGGAGGGGGTTGGGATGTCTTTTGGCCAATGAAATCTTCCTCACCATAGTGGTCATCTCTTGTAACTAATTATCAAACAAATGAATTTAAAGAGAAGAATTAATTACCAGATATACTCCTCTGACATGTGATGTACCTCGATCACAAAATTGTTGGGAGTTTTGTGACATCTTGTTGATAAACACACGTTCAGCTACTGGTGTTTTGTTTCCTAATTCTCCTCCAATTGTGGCAACCACCATGCTTCTCCCCATTGGTGTGAGTCCTTCATATAAGTACTGGTTGAATATTTTCTCACTAATTTGGTGATGAGGGAATCTTTCACATTACTTCTTGAATCTATCCCAATACTCATACATCGACTACCCATGTGCCTAATTGATCCCTAAGATCTTCTTTCAGATGGATGTGGTCCTTGATGCTGGAAAAAATATCTATAAGAAAATATGTTTCAAATCGTTCCAACATGTTATATCTTCATGTTATAAATAATACATCCAATCCTTAGTAGTTATATCTAGTGAGATTGGGAATGCTCTATGTTTTATTTGATCTTAGAGACATTTCTTAGTTTCATTGCTAAGAATACCACATTTAATTCTTTTAAAGGTTTGTTTGGATCCTCACTAGATAAGCAATGAATTTTTGGAAGCTGATAAATTAACCCAAATTTCAACTCAAATTCTGATTCGAGAGTTGGATATGCAATACATATAGGTTGATAATTAATATCAGGGGCAGCCAACTCTTTAATATTCCTATTGAGTTCATTTTTGTTATTTTAATCCATTGTATCTTGCTTAATATTTTTTTTGAAGAGTTTACAATTTCAAAATTCATAGAGTGGAGGAATTCCCTAGTTGGGTAAATGTAGACACTTCCTATAGAGCAAGACTGTCTGATTTGAGACCTAAGGTTGTGCACAATCTCAATGTCTAGATAATGTATATCCTTAGGGTGAGATCGTTCATAAATCATATAAAATATAGAAAAAAATCATTGGACACCAATATTATTAAATTTGGTTTTAATTGATGGTCCGAGAGAAAAAAAGAGAGGTGGGGAAGAAATAACTGAAAAGAAAATGGATGAGAATAATAGAAACAAAATAACAAATAAGAAAAAATAAATTACCACAAATTGGTTGAATAAAAAAAATTATCCTCAACAATGGCACCAATTTGATGAACGTTGTCACACAGGCTCTCAAAAATATCTATTTTTGATTTAACTATGTATAGAACATTGGATAACCTAGGTCGTTCTCTCAAGAAGGAAGTGAATTGAACAACTATTAATAAAAATGAAGTAAGTAAGAAAATATTTCAAGACAAATAAAAAGAAATATGGGGGAGGGGGTTTGTGTCTTTTCGAACAGTAAACTAAAAGAGAAAATGATATTAACATTCAAGAGACAGTTTCTTTAAAAACACTTATATGAGAAGACATAGTTGATGTAATCTACCCCCTACATCATTAATTTATCTTTATTTCATATTATTATAATTCATTAAATTGTAATGCCCTAACCATGCCAACCCCCAAACTCAATAGAAATTAACACAAACAAAAATTGTTGAAAAATGAGCCTTCTGTCAACTTTAGGACTTCCAATCGTAGCACCCTACCTTGATTGTGATAAAAAAGCTGACTTATGAAAAATGGTCAATTAGGGAAGTATATCCTACCTATATTTGAGAATTAATTGACCTGGTGATGATACTTTAACCCTAAAATTCTATCCCATATTGATAAAATTATGCGATTGCGGTTTCACTCACACTATTTACACAAGCCTGACAACACGATCAAGTGAAAGTAGATCAAGTAACATAGAAATTATAACTCAATTACTTGATCACAATTTATGAATTATAGTATGTTCATGTATTCAAAATAAATAAATTAATAGAGTGTGGATTAGATCAACCATGAACAAAATAACTCTTCCATGGGGGGATTTGTCATCGTAGAGACGCTTTTCATAAGCATTGGGTTGATTGGGGAACACCTAATCTTGTCTCCACACTTATATTCTAGCCCATGAAGAAAAATATGAATATTAAAATAGAAGAACACATAATATTAATTGAAAAATATTCAATATGAAAACATAAAAGAAAAGAAATAAAAAGCGGAGGTGGGAGAGAAGATCCTTCTTGGAAGAGATGTTTGCACAAGGCCCTACAACTTCCAAGAGATTTGGGGGGTTCCCAAGAGCCACTATTTTGGCCACATTTTTCCAAATCCTCGACCAACCCTCCCAAAGAGTGAAAATATCTTTTAAATTGATTTTGAGAGGGATAGGGTTAAAAATATTTTTAAAATGTGGAAGGAAAACTTTTACAAAAATTCTAATCCAACTTGAACTGCATAGTTGACCTCAAAAACGCTTTAATTGTCTGGTTTTATAGATGGATTATTTTTTCATAATTCTACTGCAGATCTTCCCTCAAAATTTAGGTCTAATCCAAGCCCGGATAGAGAATATGTGGTCCTAATAGTAAGGTGATATCCAATATGGATAGTTCAGTCCAAATTTGTCTTCATGGGACATTTACTCCACTCCAATGCATGATCCATCTCACATGTCCTAAATAGAATTTCTATCTCATTATGTCCAGAACACAGTTACAAAATTTAAAGTCATAATAATTTACAAAAAAAAAATTTATTCCCAAAATACTAATGTTAATTTAAAAAGGGTAAAACTATAATTTCTATCAAATTTTCAAATGAATGATCAAATCCCAATTATTCTATAAATTAACACATTTATCACAATGTTAGGAAATTATTTCATCTATTATCATTAAAATATCCAATAAATTTTTTTTATCCACCATCTAGTGATAGTACCTATGTAGAAGATAAGTCATGTAAAATTATTGATCTTCTCATAATTGGTCAAAAAAATCATCGATATAATGTAGGGGATGCTTATTTGAGAGATAGATCTTATTGAGTTCTCAATAATCAATATAGAGTCACTTTGATCCTATTTATTCTTAATAAAAAGAACAATTTTCACCCCAAGGTGACTCTCTTGTTCTAATAAATCCCTTATAAAGATTATTCTAGAGTTGGTTCATGAGTTCTTACAACATAATTGGGGAAATTCTAGAAGGAGTCTTTGAAATAAGTGTTGTAACGCCCCGACCCTAGTTACCTAGAGTCGGTGCATTATTACATAAAATTGGCATGATCACAAGAAGGATCGAATCTCGAAAGATCGATTGGTTTAGTAGCCTTGGAAACACTAGATATATTCATAAAGTTTTACATTACATCATAAAGTGAAAAACTACTACAACAACATAGTCTCCATATCCCACACTCGTATCCCAACATTCTATCCCTGCAGGTCATTCATAAATTACTTCTTCACATCTTGGTAAAAATAAAACATAGAAAAGAGGTGAGCTCAAATGACCAGTAAGGATAACAATATAGCGGAAACTTTCATAAATAAGAATAAACATTTAAGGCAATGTATAACTAAAACAAAAGCCTTTTAAACTTGAACTTAAACATAGTATGGTAAAAATAAAATAAAATAACGCCATTTACTTATTCACATGGATATTTTACTAATCGAATAATCACATGCAATATCTATAACCACTTTCATAATAATGGAATGAATAATGCCAGACTATCATAACCACATAGCCAAGGCCTCATGCCAAGACTACAAATAATATTTTGTCAAGGCCTTGTGACAAGACACTAGTTTGTCACATGAGACCTACCGATGCATCAAGGAGCTATAGCGGGCTCCACCCGTCACATATTAAGTCCAATGAATTCCCATATGAAAAGGTTTAAACATAACATAAACATTCGTATTAAAACTAGCATACGAAATGTCAATACTTTCACTATAAACTATGAATGGTATAAAAATAGCACATCCATAGTCAAACATATCACAAAACCTTCAATACAATATATAAGTTTTGTATCATAATAAATCAACTTCAAATAAGCGTAAAATCCATCAAAGGATGTTGACATAGATGAAATCAAAACTCTTTTTTTGAGAAATATCTCTTTCTATTATTGAAATCATTTAAGAGTCATATATTTATAAAATAAAACGTTTTCTTTGAAAATATTCTTATAAGATTGTAAGGGAAGCTACGACGATTTTATAACGGTGGAAAATTACCGCACCCGCCATATAAGTTAAAAAAACATTCTTACCTTAATTCTGCCGAAAAGGTTAAAAGCACCTTGTTTGGAAAATGACGGAAGGATTCCTTTATAAAACTCTTATAAAAAGTCAAACAAGGGTATAAATGACTTTAACCCATGTTATTTTAAATAGTGAAAATGTTTTTAAATTTATTTTTAAGAAACATGGATGTGGATGATAAAGAGATCCTAGGATATTATTACATATAAACAACCTCGAATAATGAAGAGATTGCGAAATAACCCTTACCTTGTACTTTTCCTTGGTTGGGGTAGGTTAAACTCCTCTATAATGGTTAAATAATTGTTATAAATTATACAAGAATCATATACATTAATATGATATCATATATTATCTTTTAACATTGATTTGTTAATAAAATATTAGTATTATCGTTGTTTCGGTTTTAACTTACTCGTTTTCATTTATATGTTTTGTTATGTAAGCCATGATTGTAATGGATAGGTTGTATATTATTCATATCCAGAATGATATCAAGTTCTTAAAAATCAATTTTAAATCATCAAAAGATAATTATAATTGAATGGATACGATGCAGAATGAATCTCATCGCGTTCGTGGAGACGGTAATCCGTACGTACGCACGAGCGACAATATCACTTTTGATATTAAAATAATATATAAATGGATGGTATATCATATATACAGAATAACTAACATGTTATGTTTATTATTTACATGAGTTACACATCATTATTATACCCATCCAAATAATAATATATTTAATAACAATTACACCACGACGTGGAGACTGTAAGTCGTACGTACGCACGTATGGTGACATGTTATTAAAATGGTGGATAGAATACTGAATATGGTTGTACCATATTTAAAATAACATCACAATATATATAAGATACTTTAGTTATTATTTTATAATGGTAATAACAATGAATGAAGAAGTGTAAGAAGAAAGGAACTTGAAAAGAGGTGGTGAAAACATTACCTCTTCTTCGGGTTCTTCCTTTTGATTTGATCAAAAGGGCTCCTTAGGTTGGATTTATGATCAAAATAAGGCCTATATGTTGTTTTGAGGGATGTTGGGATAGTATTTGGGCAGAGTTTGGCCGAATCAAAAGGCTTTGACGGTGTGAAGTAATGAGAAGGACGAGTGCCCTTTTATAAGAGGGGTGAGGGCACCTTTGGAAAAGCTAGAAATATTAATTTATAATAAATTAATATTCGGTTTCTAATGCATCCAAAGTGTATTATGTAATATTTAAGGTTGGGATGGGTCGAAAACCACTCAACCAATAGAATTTATACAGGTTTGGGTACTTATATTAACCTTATCTTTAAGTATTAACTCTAAGTTTATTTGTTTCACTTTTACAAAGTCTCTTTGTATTTTTATATTATATGGTTAATAAACATAGTATATACATCCAAGAGACCCCCTAATGGTCCATTAATGATACACCTATCATTATATAAGTCTCGTGGCCGAACCATAGATTTTTAGGAATTTAATATCAATTAATAATGTAATATTTTTTTTAAAAACTCTTTTATGTCAATTTTGACACTATCCAATAGTTGATTTTTGTGAAACTTATAACAGAATGATTACTTCGAAAAAAGTAAATTAAATCAATACTGTTATGGCATATTATCCTATAAAATTATTGTAATTCATTAAAAGTATGAAATTATATTTATTTGGGTATTTATAATATCAATTATTTTAATTTTTCACTATTATGGTAATTACTGCATCATCATTGTGTCATAAATAAATTAACTTATTTAATATCTAAAAATTATAAATAAAATATCATTATGTAGGAAATCTTTTTATATTTCTAATGAATATTTATAGTCGAAAATCCAACATATATAACCCTATGTAAAAATTGTTTTTCTAAAAGATATATGCTTATGTAATTTTTGTACTTATTTTAACTTAATTAAAATTAAGTGTCCCTGTCACCTATAAGTGGCTCCATGGGATCCCAAAATAGACCCAAAGATGCCTATGGTCGAACATGTATCAAAAAATAAGTCTAGAACACTTTTTAGTGTAATTTAGTATTATTATAATATTATTTTTTAACCCTTATTTACCGGATTTACCCTTAACCATGGTAAATAAAATATTTACCGAAGTAATTATTCAAAATGTCTAAAAATAAAAGATACCTATTTACACAATTTGAAAATCCTGATTCCAAATATGGAATCCATTTTTCCAAATTCAAAACACAGAAGTGGCAGAAATTAATTTAAAATTAATTCCCATTGTTATAACAAAAAGCGTGTTTTTAAGAGATAATAACTATCAAAAGATTGACACTTGTTTATGTCCGATTTAATTGTAAAATTTTGTCCAATGACCAACATTGAATTAAATAGTAAAAATATATTCTAAATATACTTTAAAACCACTCAAATTCATAATTTATCACTATTAATTATTTTGATTAAAAAAGTTGTTTTTAATTAAAATTTAGTAATTTTCACTATTTATCAAAATATTAAAGTTATATGAAAAGTACCAAAATTTCACCTTAGGATAAATTCGATATTCCAAATCCAAAAATGAAGTCCATTTTGAAATATAAAATATATATAATTTCAAAAAGTAGGTATTACTATTCATAACTGGTAGTTTGATTGGTTATGGTGTGTTAGAACTCGGTGTTTCGTACAACACACGCTATCACATTATTCAAAGAGAAGCGTACCGTAGAAGCTTGGGGTGTTACATTCTCCCCTACTTCAAATAATTTCATCCTCGAAATTTCTAGAATACTTATCACATGAAAAGACTCGGTTGGTTCTTCATCATAAGTTCCTCGGGTTCCCACGTTGCCTCTTCCATCTTATGGTTTCTCCACAAAACTTTTACCAGACGCATCGTCCAGTTTCTCAGTACTTGTTCTCTCCTATCAAGAATCCTGATGGGCTCTTCACAATAAGACAGATCGGGTTCTAGTTCTAATTCTTCATAGGTGAGTACATGCGTTGGTTCAGGCATGTAATTCCTCAACAGAGATACGTGGAACACATCGTGAACTTTGGAGAGACTTGGCAGCATTGCCAATCTGTAAGCAACAGCCCCAATTCGTTCTAGAATTTCGAAAGGTCCGATGTACCTGGGACTCAATTTACCTTTCTAACCAAAATTTATGACTCCCTTCCATGGAGATACCTTCAGGAAAACATGATCACTGACTTGAAATTCCAAATCCTTCCTTCGATTATCGGCATAGCTCTTCTGCCTACTTTGAGCTGCTTTGATGTGATTTTGGATTACCTTCACCTTTTCCATCATTTTCTCCACCAGTTCTAGACCTACAAGTTTTCTTTCACTAACGTCATCCCAACAGGTTGGTGTGCGACATCTCTTTTTGTATAACGCTTCATATGGTGCCATCTGAATACTCGAATGGAAGCTATTGTTATAGGAAAATTCTACCAGAGGTAAATACTGATCCCACATACCCTCAAAGTCAAGTGAGCAGGATCTCAACATGTCTTCTAAGGTTTGAATAGTCCGTTCTGATTTTCCATCTGTCTGAGGGTGGTAGGCAGTGCTGAAATGAAGTTCAGTATCCAGGTATTTCTGAAGACTCTTTGATAATCTTGAAGTAAAACGGGGATCACGATCAGAAACAATCGATAGGGGTACTCCATGAAGTCTCATAACTTCATTAATATATAGTCTTGCTAGACGTTCCAGTGGTAGATATTCTCTTATAATAAGAAAATGTGTTGACTTGGTAAGATGATCAACAATAACCCATATTGCATCATTCCTTCTAGGATTCTTTGCTAGCCCCATGACAAAGTCCATCGTAATATTGTCCCATTTCCACTCCGGTATGGGAAGAGGTTTCATGACTCCTCGCGGGTGTTGCCTTCCAGCTTTCACTTGTTGACAAACCGTACATCTTGACACAAAATAAGCAATCTCCCTCTTCATATTGTCCCACCAAAAATGTTCCTTCAAATCACTATACATTTTGGTGCTTCCAGGGTGAATAGAGAAATTGGAACTATGGGCATCATCCAGCAATTCCCTTTTTAGATCAGGTATATCGGGAACACAAAGTCTCTTCCTGAATTTCAAAATTCCATCTTCATACACAAAGTCTCTCAATCTCCCATCATTCATAGCTTTAATCATCTTTTTAAATTCTTCATCATCGGTCTGAGAACTATTAATCCTTTCTAGTAAAGATGGGTTGGAAACCATTTGAAAAAGAATTGATGTTTCTCCTTCCCTGGTTATTCCCATGTCCATCTTCACTAGATCCATGAAAATTGGATCCCTTTAAATTCTCATATTGTTCAAAACTCCATGATCTTTTCTGCTCAAAGCGTCTTCCACCTTGTTTGCCTTCCTCTGGTGGTAGTGTATCGTACAATCATAATCCTTGAGTAATTCAAGCCATCTCCTTTGCCTCATGTTGAGTTCTTTTTGTGAGAAAATATACTTCAAACTCTTGTGATCTGTATAAATCTCACATTTTTCACCATAGAGGTAGTGCCTCCATATCTCCAAGGAAAAGATCACAGCTGCTAACTCAAGATCATGAGTAGGATAGTTTTGTTCATTAATTTTCAACTGTCGTGATGCATAGGCAATAACTCTATCATTCTGCATAAGGACACAACCAAGTCCTTTCTCTGATGCATCACTATAAATAACGAACCCATCATTCCCCGATGGTAGAGTCAATATAGGAGAATTGACTAATCTTCTCTTCAGTTCTTCGAAAAATTCTTCACACTCTATTGTCCAAACAAATTTAACCCCTTTACGTGTGAGCTTCGTTAATGGGTTAGCCAAACGGGCAAAATTCTGGACGAAACGTCGATAATAACCTGCCAAACCAATAAAACTACGTACCTCATTTATACTCGTAGGTGCTGGCCATTCTTGGATTTCCTTGGTCTTAGAAGGATCAGCAGAGATTACATCTTTAGAGACAATATGGCCAAGAAAATAAATCTCCTGAAGCCAGAATTCACACTTGCTAAACTTCCCATATAATTCATGCCTTCTCCGAGTCTTCAAGATCGTAAGTGATTTTCATGATCTTCGTAGATTTTGGAGTATACCAAGATATCATCAATAAATACCACCAAAAATTTATCGAGATACTCCTTGAAAACTCTATTCATCAGATCCATGAATACAAAGGGTGTATTAGTCAATCCAAAAGGCATTACAGTAAACTCGTAATGCCCGTACCTAGTTCGAAATGCTGTCTTCGGAATGTCTTCCTTCTTCACACACAACTGATGGTATCCATATCAAAGGTCAATCTTTGAAAATTATTGAGCTCCATGCAGTTGGTCAAATAAATCATCAATGCATGGTAGGGGATACTTGATCTTTATTGTTATAGCATTGATCTCCCTATAGTTGATACATAACCTCATAAATCCGTCTTTCATTTTAACAAAAAGAACAGGGGATCCCCATAGAGAAACACTAGGGTGAATAAATCCCTTATTACTCAATTCCTCTAGTTGTTTCATTAGTTCAAATAATTCTACAGTGGCCATTCTATAAGGGGTCTTTGATATAGGCCCTGATCCAGGAATTAAATCAATGGAAAACTCATCTTCTCATTCTGGAGGATGTCTAGGTAAATCTTCCGGAAACACATCTACAGATTCTTTCACAACAGGTACATCCTCTATTTGATCATTCTTTTCCTCACCCACAGTTATTTCATTCTCTTCCTCCCAAATAATTGAATTTAATTGAGCTACTAGGGGTGGATCTAAATAAGAATTAGGTGGTGACAATTCTGCTCTAAAGATAAGGTGTTCCTTATCATCGTCATCAAGAATTGTAACCTATTTCTTCTTACAATAAATCTTCGCATCATATTCCGAAAGCCAGTCCATACCGAGGATTATATCAAACTAAATCATAGGTATGACGACGAGATCAGCAGATAAAGAACATTTATGTGCTCTAATGGGGACTGATTCACAAAACATTGTTGCAATGATACTTCCCTTAGGAGTTTTAACCAACAACAACCTTGTTAAATCAAATTGGAAATATCTAATTTTCTTAGAAAACATGGAAGATATGAAACAATTCGATGATCCAGAATCAAATAATGCATTTTCTAAACTTGAGGAAACCATTAAATTAACTACCACCATGTCTTTCGGAGCTTCTACCTCAGCAGTAGTGATAGCATAATCTTGTCCTTGATCCCTTGGCCTTTTCTGAGGTATGTTCTCCTAACTCTTAGGAAATTCATTTTCATAATTCCCCATCTCATTGCAATTGTAGCACTGAACATTGGTAGCTTCCTTCTTCCCCTTGCAATCATGACCTTGGTGGCCTTTTTCACCACACTTGTAACAGACTCCTGTTCCCTTCAAGCAAGTACCGGGGTGTTTCTTACCACATTTACCACATGATGGATATTAAACCTTTCCCTTCTTCCCCTTATTTCCATTCCCAGATTGATCAGCATGTCTCTTCTTCTCTTTCTTTTCTTTAAATTAATAAGACTTAGAGAATTCCTTTTCGGTCTTAATAGCACATGAGACAATGTCTTCGTACGATGAAAAGGATTGTGAGACTAATGCTCGATGGAGAAATGGTTTTAACCCATCAAAGAAACGATCAATCTTACTTATTGGGTTACGTATATAATCTCCAGCATACCTTGCTAACCTTGTAAAGTTAGCCTCATACTTTGCGACATACTCATCCTCCTTTTGTCTCAGACTCAGAAACTGCCTTTCCATATCTGCTCGGTGGTCGCGAGGAAAGTATTTTTCTAAAAACAACTCTTTGAACTCCCTCCATTCCATATTTGATACTTCATCATCTTCCTTCATATTTTGAATCAATGACCACCACTGATCAGCATCTCCAGTGAGGCGGTAAACTGCTATGATAACTTTTTCCCTTTCACTACTCCCTAAAGCCTGAAATATTTTCTCTAGGGAAAATATCCATTGCTCACATACTAAGGGATTTTTACTCCCATTGAACGTTGGTGGTTGTTTCCTCATGAATAGATCAAACATTGATCCTACACGATGCGGATCAGGGTGCTCCATATGGGTAATGTTATTATTCATAACCCGAGTGAGTTGTCCCAGTATGGTGATTAGATGATAGACACCAGTTGCATCACCAGCTCCACTATAATTATCTTGAGCAGGAGGGCAATCCCTACATGGAGTGCATGCATTGATATGGTTTCCATTTCTTCCACTAGGCGCCATTTCTAAACAATGGCATAAACTAGATCAGTTTATGAATAAAAATACATAATCCCATACTTATAAAACACTTAACTTAAATTGAACTATTTATGGATATAATCCATAATCATAAAAATGTTTTCTTTGAGGAAGTATATACTCATAAACCCTTCATAATTATTTGTAAAGAAAATGAGAGTTATCCTAAGCATATCCCCCGGGAGTGTCGTAACCAAGAGTGCAGCAAGGCCCGTTTTCGTGCACCAGTTCCCGTTCGAGTCTAGCTCAAAGTGGTGTTTTCAGGTTTTACCCCCAAGTACATCTGTGCCAGAGCCGTCTCTACCTGCTCGTATCCAGACAGGGATGTATTGCTCAGAAAAATCACAAAATCTCTACAATACCAAAATTCTAGGAAGTTCTTCTATACTAATCCTCAAAGTCCATCTTAAATCTATGTGCTCTAATCAGAGTTTATCTAAATCTAGCTTCCAGGGTTTGTTCTAAACTTCCTCTGATACCAACTGTAACGCCCCGACCCCAGTTACCTAGAGTCGGTTCATTATTACATAACATTGGTATGATCACAAGAAGGATCAAATCTCGAAAGACCGGTTGGTTTAGTAGCCTTGGAAACACTATATATAATCATAAAGTTTTACATTACATCATAAAGTGAAAAACTACTACAACAACATAGTCTCTATATCCCACACTCATATCCCCACATACTATCCCTGCAGGTTATTCATAAATTACTTCATCACATCCTGGGAAAAATAAAACATAGAAAAGGGGTGAGCTCAAATTCCCAATAAGGATAACAGTATAGCGGAAAGTTTCATAAATAAGAATAAACATTTAAGGCAATGTATAACTAAAACAAAAGCCTTTTAAACTTGAACTTAAACATAGTATGGCAAAAATAAAATGAAATAACGGCATTTAATTATTCTCATGGATATTCTACTAATCGAATAATCACATGCAATATCAATAACCACTTTCATAATGATGGAATGCATAATTCCAAACTATCATAACCACGTAGTCAAGGCCTCGTGCCAAGACTACAAATAAGATTTTGTCAAGGCCTTGTGCCAAGAAACTAGTTTGTCTCATGAGACCTACCGATGCATCGAGGAGCTATAGTGGTCTCCACCCGTCACATATTAAGTCCAATGCATTCCCATATGAAAAGGTTTAAACAAAACATAAATATTCGTATTAAAACTAGCATACGAAATGTCAATACATTCACCATAAACTATGAATGGTATAAAAATAGCACATCCACAGTCAAACATATCAGAAAACCTTCAATACAATATATAAGTTTTGTATCATAATAAATCAACTTCAAATAAGCGTAAAATCCATCAAAGGATGTTGACATAGATGAAATCAAAACTCTTTTTAGAGAAATATCTCTTTCTATTTTTGAAATCATTTAAGAGTCATATATTTAAAAAATAAAACATTTTCTTTGAAAATATTCTTATAAGATTGTAAGGGAAGCTTCGATGATTTTATAACGGCGGAAAATAACTGCACCTGCCGTATAAGTTAAAAAAAACATTCTTACCTTAATTCTGTCGAAAAGGTTAAAAGCACCTTGTTTGGAAAATGACGGAAAGATTCCTTTGTAAAACTCTTATAAAAAGTCAAACAAGGGTATAAATGACTTTAACCCATGTTCTTTTAAATAGTAAAAATGTTTTGAAATACATTTTTAAGAAACATGGATGTGGATGATAAAGAGATCCCAGTAGATTATTACGTATAAACAACCTCGGATAATGAAGAGATTGAGAAATAACCCTTAACTTGTACTTTTCCTTGGTTGGGTTGGTTAACCTCCTGTATAATGGTGAAATAATTGTTATTAAATTATACAATAATAATATACATTAATATGATATCATATATTATCTTTTAACATTTATTTGTTAATAATATCTTAGTATTATCGTTGTTTCGGGTGTTAACTTACTCGTTTTCTTTTATATGTTTTGTTACGTAAGCCATGTTTTTAATGGATAGGTTGTATATTATTAATATCCAGAATGATATCAAGTCCTTAAACATCATTTCTAAATCATCAATTGATAATTATACTTGAATGGATACGATGGAGAATGAATCTCATCGCGTTCGTGGAGACGGTAGTCCGTACGTACGCACGAGCGACAATATCACTTTTTATGTTAAAATAATATATAAATGGATGGTATATCATATATAAAGAATAATTAACATGATATATTTATTATTTACATGAGTTACACATCATTATAATACCCATACAAATAATAATATATTGAATAACAATTACTCCACGACGTGGAGACGGTAAGCCATACGTACGCACGTATGGTGACATGTTATTCAAAGGGTGGATAGAATACTGAATATGGTTGTACCATATTTATAATAACATCACATTATATATAAGATACTGTAGTTATTATTTTAGAATGGTAATAACAATGAATGAATAAGTGGATGAAGAAAGGAACTTGAAAAGGGGTGGTGAAAACATTACCTCTTCTTCGGGTTCTTCCTTTTGATTTGATCAAAAGGGCTCCTTAGGTTGGATTTCTGACCAAACTAAGGCCTCTAGGTCGTATTGAGGGAAGTTGGGAGAGTATTTGGGCAGAGTTTGGATGAACCAAATGGCTTTGAAGGTGTGAATAATTGAGAAGGAGGAGTGCCCTTTTATAAGAGGGGTGAGGGCAACTTTAGAAAAGCTAGAAATATTAATTTATAATAAATTCATATTCGGTTTATAATGGCTCCGAAGTGGATTATTTAAATTTTAAGTTGGGACGGGGTCGAAAACCACTCAACCAATATAATTTATACAGGTTTGGGTACTTATATTAACCTTAGCATTATGTATTAACTCTAAGTTAATTAGTTTCACTTTTACAATGTCTATTTGTATTTTTATATTATATGGTTCATAAACATACTATATACATATAAGAGACACCCAAATGGTCCAATAATGATACACCTATCATGATATAAGTCTCTTGGCTGAACCTTAGATTTTTAGTAATTTAATATCAATTAATAATATAATATTTCTTTTAAAAACTCTTTTATGTCAATTTTGACACTATTCAATAGTTGATTTTTGTGAAACTTATAACAGAATGATTACTTCAAAAAAAGTCAATTACATCAATCCTAATATGTCATATTATCCTAGAAAATTACTTTAATTCATTAAAAGTCTCAAATTATATTTATTTGTGTATTTATAATATCAATTATTTTATTTGTTTACTAATATGGTAATTACTACATCATCATTGTGTCATAAATACATTAAATTATTTAATATCTAAAAATTATAAATAATATATAATTATGTATGAAATCTTCCTAGATTTCTAATGAATATTTATAGTCGAAAATCCAACATATATAACCCTATGTAAAAATTCTTTTTCTAAAAGATATATGCTTATGTCATTTTTGTACTTATTTTAACTTAATTAAAATTAAGTGTCCCTATCACCTACAAGTGGCTCCATGGGATCCAAAAATCGACCGAAAGATGCCTATGGTCGAACATGTATCATACAATAATGCTAGGACACGTTTTAGGGTAATTTAGTATTATTATAATATTATTTTTTAACCCTTATTTACCGTATTTACCCTTAACCATGGTAAAAAAAATATTTCCCGAAGTAATTATTCAAAATGTCTAAAAATAAAAGTTACCTATATACACAATTTGAACATCCTAATTCCAAATATGGAATCCATTTTTCCAAATTCAAAACACAGAAGTGGAAGAAATTAATTTAAAATTAATTCCCGTTGTTAAAACAAAAAGCGTGTTTTTAAGAGATAATAACTATCAAAAGATTGACATTTGTTTACGTCCGGTTTAATTGTAAAATTATGTCCAATGACCAAAATTTTATTAAATAGTAAAAATATATTCTAAATATACTTTAAAACCACTCAAATTCATAATTTATCACTATTAATTATTTTGATTAAAAAGGTTGTTTTTAATTAAAATTTAGTAATTTTTACTATTCATCAAAATATTAAAGTTATTCGAAAAGTACCAAAATTTCACCTTAGGCTAAATTCGATATTCTGAATCCAAAAATGAAGTCCATTTTGAAATATAAATTATATATAATTTCAAAAGGTAGGTATTACTATTCATAACGGCTAGTTTGATTGGTTATGGTGTGTTAGAATTCGGTGTTGCGTACAACACACACTATCACATTATTCAAAGAGAAACATACCGTAGAAGTTTGGGGTGTTACAAGTGTAGCACCAGGTATGGGTACTTTTGAAAAAACAACCTCCTAACTTAGAGAAGAACATGAAAAAGTTTCATGAAAGGAAAAAGAGAACTCCGAAATAGTAGGAATATTTCCAATGTTGATTCCCTCCCCCAACCACTAGAGAAAGATATCCTCTATGGAGAGAAATTACGACCCACAAGATAGATGTAACTTTTATTTTAATATTTTATTCATCACAAGATAGACATATGATGAAATCATCATACCAATATTGGTTTTCAGTGATAATTAACTATATAATCATTAAGAATTGGAATTATTATTCCCTGATACATTTCTTTATATACATAATTTTCAGTAAATAAGATCAAATATGATACTTCAATATTTGATCTTATTGATTACCACATAAACTTCATCATTCTATCATCAATCCCATAGTAATACCAAAATGGATAGCATGAACAACCAGAATATTTTATCAGATTTATCAATCATGAAAGAGTATTTTTGAGGATTAGATTTACAATATTAAAATTTTAATAAATATCTTTAAAATATCTAATAAATATCTTCCCATTTAGTATTATTCATAGAAATACCCTACATAAATCTTTTATTAATAACCTATGTAAAGGAACCATAATAAAGGTTGATCTTATATGCTCAATAATGGTAAACATGGGAGATATAAATCAATGATAAAATGAAATAATAACTTAAGAATAAGGTATGTGATCATGTCCATAACTTACAGTGTTAATACCTATTTTTTCAAAGATTATAAACATGAGTCATGGAAAAAATATTTATTAATTAAAAAGACATGAATCGTAATAGTGAGAAATATTCATAAATCAATCACAAACCATAAGTTCATGTCATAAATGTACGGAACCATCGTAGGTATAGAAACAATTTTATATGTCAGTTTTAACTACCAAGACCATCCAATCATAACCGATCATGCATGAATGCCTATTTCCCAAATCTGATCACGAACAGCCACTTGTATCCCACAATGGGTCAAAAACATAGATTTTTTTCTCAGAAGGGATAAATCATATCAAGATAATTCCCATAATAGATCAAGAACATCGACTTGTTTCCCATAGTTATCTAATTAAACATAATAATTTGACCAATGTATTAAAGGGAAATATAATTTCATTCACACCCATCAAATAATGAATATAATACCCATGTGTTCCATAATATAAAAAAACATTCATCATTTTATATCCCATGAAAAGAAATGGGATTCATAAGAATTTAATCACGAAATATCAAATGTAAAAGAAACATGATTCATAAACATTTTATTAATCCATCATAGAATAACCCCTTTTAAATATATGGGTTTCATAAAGACATCATGATTAATAAAAATAGGCTATCTAGAGAAAAAAAGACAATATCATTGTATTATATCCATATAAAATCATAATAAATACCAATAGTTTTTTCATTGATGAATAGAAATTATCAAAAAAAAGACCATTAAAATATTATTAAGTAAAATACCCTTTCTACTTTTAGAATAAGATTTTTAAAACAATAAATTTCTAAAAAAAAATTAAAATCAGTTTTATTTGAAAATAACTATGTAAAATTATTCATTAAGCATAAAATTATTGATTATTCATGACGGTGGTAATTTATATTCATTATGTGTACATTAAAAATGATTTGTTTTAAATTTTTTATAGAAAATTAAAAAGTAAATTATTTGGAAAACAACAAGAAGATTCATGTTAAACCATTGTATAAAAAAATAAATCAGGGGTAAAAATTTCTTTAATAAATCATTGCAGATTAGTAAATAAATTCATGAAATCATTTTTATAAAAACAGGATGTGGAAGGGAACATGTTATCGACCGAAGAGAGAAATAAGGTCAATTTTCATTAAATGTATTCTTTTGGTCAATTTAGACATTAAAGAAATGAAAATGAAAGGAAAAAAATTATTTCCAATAAATTACCAGAGGAGAATAAAAACCATGAGTTTCTTAGAGATAAAACATTATATTTTTTCAAGGAGACTTAATCAAAAAAATCATGTTAAATAATGAGATTGTAGCGTAAAACCCTTACCAATTTGGAAACTTTTAAACCTAAAGACCCATAAAATATAGAGACTAATATAGAAATTTGAATACCCATAATTTCCATACAAACCATTATAAAAACATTTATTGGATATATATGTGCTATAGAAAAGAAACAAGTGGTGAATATGGCTTATGTCTCAGAGAAATTAAAGTGAGACGAAAGTCCATGACCTCCAGCATGAATTCATTCATACAAGTTAAAAACTACTATATATAAAATATTTATTTATTATAAATATATTATGAAACCATAATATATATATATATATATCATACATTAATGTATTTAGTTATAACCTTTTGTCACTCATTTTTTAGCAATTCATTATTAAAATCACTATTTTGGGTGATAACTGATTCGTTTTTCATGTATGTTTTGTTTTGTACTTTGAGTATGGTAAAATAATATATGAAAATTTAATTATTATAGAAATATATTATATATTTATTATATAACTATTTATTATCATCTATGAAATTATATATA
The DNA here is from genome assembly GCA_963277665.1 of Viscum album. Classification (NCBI taxonomy): domain Eukaryota; kingdom Viridiplantae; phylum Streptophyta; class Magnoliopsida; order Santalales; family Viscaceae; genus Viscum; species Viscum album. The sequence continues at coordinate 858,722,320 of OY728134.1, read as the reverse complement.
GAAAACTGAATTACACTGTCTATGCAGATGGTAGGATGTATATACACATGAATGTTATTTCCACTTTTTGACGGATGAAATGGATGAACAATAACTAATAATTCACCTTTAGAGAATCAGTCTTATATCATCGATATCATATATATTCATTAAATCTATTTTTATGTATGTCCATGTAAAAATAAATTGAAAATTGAATCACATCACTTCTTGGAGGCGATAGTACCCAGGTACACAGGAGCACGGTTATCGTTTTCTAATGGATTAGAAGGTAATAAGGTTGATTTTATATTTTAGTTAATCAAGAATAATAATTATATAAATAATATATATATATATTAAATACATTTTTATATTCGAATGGCAGTGATGGAAAACGAACTACATCGGTTTCTGAGGTTATAGTCCTTTATACACATGATCAACTATTTCATTTACCTTTTAATGGAAGAAGAGACAGATATAGGTTATTGACATAACATAATAATATATAATAATAAGGAATATTATAGTGTTATTATTTTGACCTAGTTTAATAATATTAGAATGAGGTAGAAGAAGAAATAAAACAAAAACATATGTTTAAGAACTATACCTCTTCTTCAGACAGCCTCGTTCTATAAGGGTTTTAAGATATAAAAGAAGACTCTAGTTCTTGTATATGGGTCTAAGGAAAGTATATTTTTATTTTATATCCTGAGAAAATTATATTTATGAGTGGATAGGTGATAATAGGAGGTGATCATTTTATAATTGAGAGGAGTGACACTTTTTTAATTTTCCAATGTTCTCAAATAATGCCATGTCACATTCTTAGAAGAAAGGATCCAAATTGTACCATTCATAAAACATAGATGATAAAACATCAAAATATTACTATAAAATAGAAATTATACATGTTTTAGGTCATTTAAACCTTATATATTTAGATTAACCATTGATAAACTTAGTTTAACCTCAACCATGGTAAGATATTTTTATTTTTTAAACTATAAATTATAACCAAATATTAAGTTAAACTTATCAAATAATATTAAATATGGCGATTGAAAATATTTAATACATTTAATAAAATTAATTTCAAATAAATGGAAGAATTTAATTTAAAATTAAACCTATAAAAGCATCAAAATGTTTTTCCCCAATTAAAAAGCTGTCTTAATTATAAAACATTTTTGTAAAATAGTTCAACATAAAATAAATTTATATGATATAAATTTGATTGTTAATAACATAATTGAATTAATTTATCTTTTAAAAACTATTAAAAATAAAATAAAAAATTTAATATTCATCAAACAAATAGAAAATATTTATTAAAAATCATAATTTCTCAAAAATCACCAAACAATTAATATTTTCCGAAAATTATCAAAAAAATAAATTTAAGATAATTTTTAAATTTTTATTTCACCAGTGAATTTTTTTTTCAAAAATAAATATTTCTCTATTTGGGAAAAAAATTTCAAATAAGTGTGAAAAACGTGACAAATTCATTTTTTAGAAAAAAATTCATTTTGAAACATAAAAATTGATTTATTTTTATCCCATCCCAAGAAAAAATATTTGATGGATGATAAAATAATTTATTGAATATATAATATAAAAATTTCATTAAAATCATTTAGGAATAATCACTAATATTTTTATTAATAAAAAAAGTTCACATATAAAAAACTATTTTTCAGAAAAAATATTTCTTTTACATTAAAGTCATCTCTATTTTTATGTATAATAAATATATAACCAAGGAATTTGTTTTATAAATGTGTAAAAAATCAATATTTCATAATTATTTAGTCATATAAACACCCTCGAATATAATAACTAGTTAATAACTATCACTTTAAAATATAATATTTTAACAGTATCGTGTGGATCATGTAAACTTAGTGTTGCATATGACACAATATATCAAGGAAATAGTGAAAATAAAATTAGAAAATATGGGGGTGTTTCATTTCTCCCACTATCCTTTATGAGGATATGTTCCCTCTAAAGAAATGTTGGATATTTTTTTACTAAAATTCTTCTTAATGAAGGGTTTTGTAGGTAATATTCTTTAGTTTATCTAGGATATTACATAAAGATAAAATTCATGTGATGGGGGGAAATTTTAATTGTAAAATAATTAACAAATTTATCATCTCTGCATGTATAAAAAAATTTATAACACGGGTTCCATTACTATTTATAACTAGTATGGGATATGATTTACTACTTTCGATGTCACTCAGTTTAGTATTTATATGATAGTTTGTAATACATATCCCAATAAGGATAATACAAGATAATATTGACATATCATTAAACTTACAATTTCAATAAATGTGTGGTTCTTACTTTCACTAACACTGTTGCATTATGGTGTATACTTAAGAGTAATTTGGGATAAGATACCACGCTTCAAAAGAAGGTTGATAAACTATTTTATATTGTCTATGCCACCTTAATCTGATCGAAGTTTCTTTATTCTCTTACCATGTTTATTATCTACTTCATTTATGAATTATTTGAATTTAACAAAAGTAATCTGACTTATACCTCATTAAGTATACATATCCAAATTTACTTAAATAATTATTGAAATTAATGATGTAAGAATACAAACCATTATATTCTACTATTACGGGTCCACACACATCATTTTATACTAATTTTGCAATCATTTTATCCCTTTAACCCTTACCATAAAATGGTGGAATAGTCATTTTTCCTAGTAAACAAGCATGGAATTAGTTATGTTTTCTTATCTCAAAAGACACTAATTAACCATGTTGGTCGATCATTGTCAAACACTTATCATTTTCATTACCAAGATGGTTATTCCTTAGATATTTGTGAAATGTTACATTCCAAAAATATTCATTATAAATTTTCAGTAATGGTTTTTTAAAATTAAATATATAAAGGGCATAATTTAGTCATCCTAAAACCTAAATAATTTTGTTGATATAAAAGTTTCATTATTAATTTTCAAATTTCTTAAACAAATCTATTTGTTTCATGGAATTAAATAGAGAAGATGTTTTAGTAACAATCGGCACATAATAAATGTTTTTCAAAACAAATATAAGACCCAATGGCAATGTGAGGTTGTAGTATATAGTAGTTATAGCATCTATCCTCGCTCCATTGGCAGCCTATAAATATAACTATCTATGGAAACATTCTGAAATTTACTTGGTTAATTTATGTGAACATATATGTGAGCAACAAAATATATATCTAATACACAATTTTTAGATATAGAAATATTTTCCTAGATAATGAACACACCTAAAGCTTCACCCTATTTCATTGATTGGATGAAGATGTTCTTCTAGTGGCCTATTTTTTCACATGAAATGCATACCATTCCTAGGTTATTTTCCTATCATTTGGTCATTCCTTTCTTGAAATGATACTTCTCTAAAAACTTAAACATTGATTTAGTTTTTGGGAGCCTTTCCATGCTCTTATATTTAATCCGCATAATAAAATTAGGTTTTTCATTCCTTATGTCCTTGTCATAATGGTGAATATAAGTAAGTAGTTATTAATGTGACTTCTCATAATTGTTCATATTATAAGTAAGGATAAAACAAGAGAATATTTTAGGTAGTGAGGATGAAATAGATTAATTGTGATTCTCATCAGGGATTTTAAATACCAAGATATCAAAAAGTTAAATAAAAAATCACTTTCACGACATGAGGTCAAGCTTTCACTGACAGATTTTTCCTTTTAAAATAAATTTCTTGCACATCTAATCTAAGTAATAATTTATTTTTTACCAAATTTTTAATTTAAAAGGTGAATTAATTTTTAATTTAAAGAAATTAGTTAAAATATGTTGAAATAGTAATTCCATATATTTCTTGATAAAAATAAATATTTTTGGCATAATTAATTTAAATTTTCTTTGGTTTAAATTTTAATATTTTTAATAACATATTATTTTTGTTTTTAATCTCATTATTATTTCTTAAAATATTTTGGATGTGTTTTAAAATACATATTTAATCATTTAAGTTACATAATTTTCTCACCCAATATATTTCATAAAATATTATTTTTTATGAATTTATAAATTATTTAGAATTGTTTAAAGAATGGAAAGGCCATTAAAATTGTATGCATTTCATTTTTTGTAAGATTTTTTTAATATTTTTGTTAGTATTTTTATCCATTTAGAAATTATTTTCATTATTGTGATCCTTATAAATATTGTTGTAGTCACTTTGATTTTATCATAAATATTTTTGTTAAATTAGAGTTTGTATTTTTTTGTTTCATGACTTGTAGTATTATATTTTTACAACATAATACTTATAAGTGCTAACGTAGAGCATGTGATGAGTTCCATTGTAATACTTTGATAAGTACCAATGAAAGAGGTTGTGTACTATAATAAGACAATCCAATAGTTTTTATAAGTACTTTTTCTACATCATAAGTTTTAATAAACCAATGTAGTGCATCTGTCCCTTTTTTTTACTGAAGCTTTTGAGAAAATATGGATGAATCCAGGCCCGTGGAAGCCAAATATCAAGGGAGAATAGTTGAGGTCTTCCAAGATCTATAATGAGGATAACTCAACCTAATACCACTCGAAGAATGAAAAAGATCATAATGATTTTGAGGCAAGATGATGACTCGATCAAATGATAATTTTGGAAATGATGATTTCTTGAGATACACATGAACCAATGCTAAAGATGAAAAAATTGAAATCAATGGAAAATCATTTCCATTTCACACTTATGATTGAAATCATTCAGGTTACAATAATATAAAACTCAGTTTCTAATCTTTCTAGAACACTTAACCATGAGAATTCATGGCTATAGTTGATGAAATTTTAAAAAGACTCATCCAAATAATTTAAAATATTAGTTCTATTTTGAGTTAAATATAAATCGAATAGAGACTCATTGAAGAAGATGAACTTATTTAATATTTCCGAGATATGAACATGAGTTTTAGTGTTACAGTTTTTAATGATGAAAATTGTGTCGCTAGTTTATTGATTGATGGTGGTTCGTATGAATACGGATATAGTGGGGCCTCAAAATTATAAATAGAATTTATTAGTAGATGAAAATTAAATCTTATAAAATGCTTGATCATATTCTTAATTGAAATTAAGAACCTATAGAAAAAAAGGAAACATGAACATAAATATTGAATGTGGGTACGGATCTTATCTTTTACAATAGTAGAGATTTAAAATCTTATTCAAAGGTGTAATAAAATGAAAGTGAAAGTATTGAGTGAATTCAAGTTGAGGTAGGTTGAATAATCAATGAAATTTGTTTCATAGAGCTTTAATAGATCTTTGTTCATATAGTTAAAGGAGTTAATCTATAAACATGAATATATACTAAAGATTCATGATGTTTCCAATATCTCTGACCATGGTGATGAATTTTTTTCATATTCATCTTTTTTAGAAACTATCTAATGTTGATAATATGAGGTTATCCTTAGAAATAATACCAGTGGATATATAGTAGTTGTTTTGTGCAATAAAATGAAATAAAATTAGAGCTGTATCATAAAGGTATTTTATATATAGATATATAGGTGGAATAATTAAAAAAATATATGTATAAAATGGTGAGTTTTAATTTTTAGTATATTTAGTATAATTAATACAAGTGTGTTTCATTGTTTGTTAGAGAGACTTATTAAAATGGGGAAAATATTGATTAAATTATAGAGAGAAAACTATCCCATTAATCTGGGAGAGAGATAAGTAGTTTCTTAAAGGATATGATCAAAAAAATATCCCTAAAAAATTAAATAACATGTTTGGATTGGGGGGTGAAATTTATTCCACACATTTAGGAATATGGGAGATATTTGAGGCTGGATCATATGTGTGAGAAACAATTGTAGCAGTAGCATGAGGAGGTAGATTCATATGTATGAAGTGATATCTATGGAGGATATATTTACCTATTATAATTTAATCATGCTATTGTATATCTAGGATGAATATCATGAATATTTTTCTTACAATTGATATATTAAATTGAAATATTTTAATGGGGTTGGAATAAAGTGAGTTTAAAATTATTTTTAGTTTTTTATGCTTCAGTTTAAATCATGGAAGTCCGTGTTATTCTTGATTTAATTTTTTAATCCTTTATTTATTCTCTAATGATATATCAATGGATAAAGTTAGATTTTTATTTCATTATATAGTTAAAAATTAGTTTACCCTTCACTTATTTCAAAATAATATTTGAAGTGTTACTATAATTGTATAATTTAACTTCTTCTTTTAGTTATATAAATTTATCCACTTCATGGGATTCAAGTTTTTCCTTGATAACTTCAATTGATGTAATTCAATTAGAAAAGTATGAGATTCTATTTTATCAATAAATTTTCATTCATTTCATGATGTTTTTATAGATATATCATCCCTTAGGGGAGATCACAGGGTAATGTTCTTCATCATGATCTCTGGGCATATTGGAATATTGTATTGTTCAGTTTCTAACTCAATTTCATTATAGAATCAATGGTAGTTCTTCATATGTACATTACAAAGAACGTGATGATAATTAAATTATATAAATGAATAATTTATGAAAACCTAGTACTAAGAATAAAAAATCTACTGACATATAATAGATAATTAATTACTTTGAATAATGTATTACCTCATGTTTAATTGTTCATTCATTGTGGATGATAAGATAAAACTTTACATCATACCATCATTTCTTCATCGGAATAAATGATATATATCTTTTATTGGTAATATACACATGCACCAATATCCTATAATGTATGTCATAGGAATATTTGGGGGCTACCACAGAGGATCATATCACTTGTGTCATTGATTTTTGATTACCATGATAATTGTTTTGGGTGGAAGGACTCTCATAGTTCTCTATAGAATCAAGAAAGTGGCAGTGGATGATCACTCTTCATCCTTGAGATAATTCTATAAAAAGGATCTCTAAGGACCTGAGAGGATTCTCTAGCTTTATTTGTATACAGTGATAATATTGGAAAGGGTTTTTAATAATCAATTTAAAATAGATATTGGGTTGAAGAATAATATTCGACCATATACCAATTTCATTCTCCTAACCCATAGAGAACCCCATGTAATAATGATAATAATAATATTATTATTATTATTTATTTTAAAATATCTAAACTCACAAAAAATTATAAGTTTCTTTCATCAATATGTTAATATTTATTCGAAAAATATTTAATATGAAATTTCTCTCATGACTATTAAAATTAGTTTTTCAATCCTTATCAATACACATTAGGCCCAGAATGATGATTAATTATTTTAAGTATGAAATAATTTTCATTATTCACAAATAAAAAATCAATATTATATTCTTTAAAATAATGAATAATTTTTTTTAAATATTCAGATCCCAAATATTCCCTCAAATAACTTGTGTTTAAATTTATGTGATCAACCAGTCATGAATTTTTTTAAACCGTGTATAGTAATAATATTTATTGAACATGTTAAATTAACATATAGTATAAATATGGTTATGGATACACTTAATGTGTGAACCTCTACACCCCTTCAGTAGTGGAATTAGATTATACTACTAAGTGGGAAATGGTGGAATCTATACATACACAATGGAAACCCTAATTAAATATGTTATTTTCACAATTAAATGCATCCTCCTAATAATATAAAGTGTGTAATATAATCCCTTTGTCACGATAAAACTAATCACTAATGTTTAATGCGGTTGTCATCAACCTATGCCCTCAATGTATCTTTTTTTACATTTAGAAAATGATCTTGTTTATAAAACCACAATGTCCATGGACATAGTAAATTATTTTTATTCCCATAAATGGGACTGAGGTAAAAATTTATATTCTTGAACATAAGGAAAAAATCATTCCTCGCATTATTTATTAAAACCATATCATCCATGAAACACCTAAAAATGAAACTTATCCACGAAATATGTCATTATAGTTTATGAAAATACATCAAATTACATGACTCATGATTTTTAATAATAATAATCTTATATTATATGTACTATTACACCCATTCATAAATAAGAACTTCTAATGACACATATATATATGTTGATTTACAACTAGAGGTTCAAGTTCTCATAATCTATATTCGAGATTCTACTAGGGAAAAATTTTTGAATAAGTATTAATGAATTATGATCTTCTTTTCCTTGATAACATGTATCAATTATGTCCTTTAAAATAAAATCACCTAATAATAAAACATATATTTAATATTAATATAACGTTCAAAAATTATATATCTTGTAAAAACTGATGTTAGGGATGATAACATGTGTAACATGCCACACCCAAGGTAAAAAAACTACAATATATAAGAAAACAATTACTCATAAATCTATTATAAACACTAATATAGTAAATCGTTTATAGTTATTTTGTAACACCCCAAGCTTCTACGGTACGCTTCTCTTTGAATAATGCAATAGCGTGTGTTGTATGCAACATCGAGTTCTAACACACCACAACCAATCAAACTAGCCGTTATGAATAGTAATACCCACTTTTTTTAATTTATAAATTTTATTTTTCAAAATGGATGTCATTTTTGTATTCGTAATATCGAAATTAGCCTATGGTGAATTTTTGGTATTTTTCTGAAAAACTTCATTTTTTGATGAATAGTGAAACCACTTAGTGGTAGTTAAAAAACTGAATTTTTCATAAAACTTAATTTTACCACTTCAGTGAGTGGAATTCCAAAAATCCGAGAGACACGGCTAATATCAAGGACTAAAATGTGGTTCATTAAGATTAAAATAATTTTTGGTGAATAGTAACTTTTTACTTTTATTTACCACGGTTAAAAGTAAATAGGGTAATTAAGGGTAAAAATGATATTAATATTACCCTAAAACATGTCTTAATTCTATTGGATAAGCTTAATTCAACCAAAATCAACCTTAGGAATAAAATATTTTCATTTAGGTCCACTTGGATTAGATTAGGACATTTATTATTATTTAATTCAAAGAAGAGTTAAAAGAGTTAAAATCAAAGTTTATTTACTAAATCATTTTTAATATAGGGTTATACATAAGATAAATTCGATTATAAATATTCATTAGAAAGATAAAAATACTTCATACATAATGATATTTTATTTATAATTTTTAGACATTATATAATTTAATTTATTTATGACACAATGATGATGCAGTAATTACCATAATAGTGAAAAATTAAAATAATTGATATTATAAATACCCAAATAAATATAATTTGAGACTATTTATGAATTAAACTAATTTTATTGGTTCATATGACATGTTAGGAATGAGTTAATTAAACTTTTTCGAAGTAATAATTCTGTTATGATTTTCACAAAAATCAATTTTCCAAATAGTATCAAAATTGACATTAAAGAGTTTTTAAATTAAATATTATATTATTAATTGATATTCAATTCCTAAAAATATAAGGTTCTTACAAGAGACTTATATCATGATATTTGTATCATTAATGGACCACTTGGGGTCTCTTTTATGTATATAGTATGTTTATTAACTATATAATATAAAAATACAAAGTGACATGGTAAGTGTCAAACAAATTAACTAAGAGTTAAAACTAAAAGATAAGGTTAATATAATGACCCAAACCTATCTAAATTCTATTGTTTGAGTGGTTTTAGACCCATCCAAACCTTAAACTTTAAATAATCCACTTTGGAGCCATTTGAAACCGAATATGAATTTATTATAAAATAATATTTCTAGCTTTTCCAAAGGTGTCCCTCACCCCTCTTATAAAAGGGCACTCCCCCTTCTCATTAATTCACACCTTCAATGCAATTTGGCTTGGCCAAACTCTGCCCAAATACTCTCTCAACTTATCTCAATTCATCATATAGGCCTTCCTTTAGTCAGAAAGCCAACCTAAGGAGCCCTTTTGATCAAATCAAAAGAAAGAACCTGAAGAAGAGGTAATGATTTCACCACCCTTTTTGAAGTTCCTTTCTTCTTCCACTTATTCATTCTTTATTATTACCATTCTAAAATAATAACTCAAGTATCTTATATATACTGTCATTTTATTATAAATATGGTACAACCATATTCAGTATTCTATCCATCCTTTGAATAACATGTCACCATACGTGTGTACGTACGACTTACTGTCTCCACGTCGTGGTGTTATTGTTATTCAATAAATTATTATTTGGATGGGTATAATAATGATGTGTAATTCATGTAAATAATAAATATAAAATTATAATGATTTTGTATATATGATATACCTTCATAATTATATATTATTTTAATATCAAAAGAATGATATTGTCGCTCGTGCGTACGTACGGACTACCGTCTCCACGAACGCGATGAGATTCATTCTCCATCGTATCCATTGAAATATAATTCTCATTTGATGATTAATAAGAGTATCTAAGGACATGATATCATTCTGGATATGATTAAGATACAACCTATCCATGAAAAACACGGTTTACATAACAAAACATATAAAATAAAACGAGTAAGTTAACACCCGAAACAACGATAATACTAAGATATTATTAACAAATCAATGTTAAAAGATCATATATGATATAATATTAATGTATATGATTCTTGTATAATTTAATAAAAATTATTTCACCATTATACAGGTGTTTAACCTACCCTCAACCAAGGAAAAGTACAAGGTAAGGGTTTATTTCACAATCTCTTCATTATCCGAGGTTGTTTATACGTAATAATATACTGGGATCTCTTTATCATCCACATCCATGTTTCATAAAAATGTATTTCAAAACATTTTTACTATATACAATAATATGGTTTAAAGTCATTTATACCCTTTTTTGACTTTTTATAAGAGTTTTATAAAGGAATATTTTCTATTGTTTCCTAAACAATGTTCTTTTTAAACTTTTCGACAGAATTAAGGTAAGAATGTTTTTTTTAACTTATACGGAGGGTGTGGCTATTTTCCACCACTATAAAATCATAGAAGCTTCCCTTAAAAGCTTATAATAATATTTTAAAAGAAAATTTTTTATTTTATAAATATATTACTCTTAAATTATTTCAAAATAGAAAGAGATATTTCTCTAAAAAGAGTTTTGATTTCATCTATGTCAACATCCTTTGATGGATTTTACGCTTATTTGAAGTTGATTTATTATGATACAAAACTTCTATATTGTATTGAAGGTTTTGTGATATGTTTGACTGTGGATGTGTTATTTTTATACCATTCGTGGGTTATGGATGAAGTATTTACATTTCGTATTCTAGTTTTAATACGAATGTTTATGTTACTTTTAGACCTTTTCATATGGGAATGCATTGGACCTAATATGTGATGGGTGGAGCCCGCTATAGCTATTCAATGCATTCTTAGGTGTCATGAGACAAACTAGTGTCTTGGCACAATGCCTTGGAAAAATCTTATTTGTAGTCTTGGTACGAGGCCTTGGCTATGTGGTTATGATAGTCTGGCATTATGCATTCCATCATTATGAAAGTGGTTATTGATATTGCATGTGATTATTCGATTAGTAGAATATCCATGTGAATATGTAAATAGAATTATTTAATTTTATTTTTTCCATACTATGTTGAAGTTCAAGTTTAAAAGTCTTTTGTTTTAGTTATACATTTCCTTAAATGTTTATTCTTATTTATGAAAGTTTCCGCTATATTGTTATCCTTACTGGGAATTTGAGCTCACCCCTTTTCTACGTATTATTTTTTCTAGGATGTGAAGAAGTAAATTATGAATGACCTGCATGGATAGTATGAGGGGATAAGAGTATAGACTATGGAGACTATGTTGTGGTAGTTTTCATTTTTATGATGTAATGTAAAACTGTATGAGTATATCTAGTGTTTCCAAGGCTAATAAACTAATCGTTCTTTTGAGATTTGATCTTTCTTGTGATAATGCCAATGTTATGTAATAATGCACCGAATCTAGGTAACTGGGGTCGGGGCGTTATAGTTGGTATTAGAGGGAGGTTTAGTAGAAACCTTGGTAGCTAGATTTAGATAAACTCTGATTAGAGCACATAGATTTAAGATGGACTTTGAGGATTATTATAGAATAACTTCCTAGAATTTTGGTATTGTAGAGATTTTGTGAGTTTTCTGAGCAATAAATCCCTTCCTAGATATAAGCAAGTAGAGGCGGCTCTGGAACAGAGGTACCTAGGGGTAAAACCCGAACAGACGGCTTTGAGCTAGACTCGAACGGGAACTGGTGCACGACAACTGGCCTTGCTGTACTCTTGGTTATGACACTCCCGGGGGATATGCTTAGGATAACTCTCATTTTCATTAAAAATAATTATGAAGGGTTTATGAGTATATACTTACTCAAAGAAAACATTTTTATGATTATACATTATATCCATAAATAGTTGAATTTATGTTAAGTGTTTTATAAGTATGGAATTATGTAATTTGATTCATAAACTAATCTAGTTTATGCCATTGTTTAGAAATGGAACCTAGTAGAAGAAATGGAAACTGTATCAATGCACACACTCCATGTAGGTATTTCCCTCCTTCTCAAGATAATTATAGTGGAGCTGGTGATGCAACTTGTGCCGATCAGCTAATCACCATACTGGGACAACTCACTCAGGTTATGAATAATAACCTTACCCGTATGTAACACCCTGATCCGCAGCATGGAGGATCAATGTTAGATCGCTTTATGAGGAAACAACCACCAATGATCAATGGGAGTACAAATCCCTTAGTAGCTAAGCAGTGGATAAATTCCCTAGAGAAAATATTTCAGGCTTTGGGGAGTAGTGAAAGGGAAAAGTTATCATGGCAGTTTACCGCCTCACTGAAGATGCTGATCAATGGTGGTCATTGATTCAAAACACGAAGGAAGATGATGAAGTATCAAATATGGAATGGAAGGAGTTAAAAGATCTATTTTTAGAAAAATACTTTCCTCGTGACCATCGAGCAGATATGGAAAGACAATTTCTGAGTCTGAGACAAAAGGAGGATGAGAATGTCGCAAAGTATGAGGCTAACATTACAAGGTTAGCAAGGTATGCTGGCGATTATATATGTAACCCAAGAAGTATGATTAATCATTTATTTTATGGGTTAAAACCATTTCTCCGTTGAGTAGTAGTCTCACAATCGTTCCCATCATATGAAGACATTGTCTCATGTGCTATTAAGATAGAGAAATAATTCTCAAAGTCTTATGACTTTAAAGCAAAGTAAGAGAAGAAGGGATTTGCTGATCAATCTGGGAATGAGAATAAGGGGAAGAAGGGGAAGTTAGAATATCCATCCTGTGGTAAATGTGGTTAGAAACACCCTATAACTTGCTTTAAGGGAATGGGTGTCTGTTACAAGTGTGGTGAAAAAGGCCACCAAGATCGTGATTTCAAAGGGAATAAGGAAGCTACCGATGTTCAGTGCTACAATTGCAGGGAGATGGGAAATTATGAAAATGAATGTCCTAAGCGTCATGGGAACTTACCTCAGAAAATGGCAAGGGATCAGGGCCAAGCTTATGTTATCACTACTACTGAGGTAGAATCTCCGAAAGACGTGGTAGCAGGTAATTTAATGGTTTCATCAAGTTTAGAAAATGCATTATTTGATTCTAGATCATCTCATTATTTCATATCTTCCTAGTCTTCTAAGAAAATTAGATATTTCCAATTTGATTTAACAAGGGAGTTGTCAGTTAAAACTCCTAAGGGAAGTATCATTGCAACAATGTTTTGTGAATTAGTCCCCATAAGAGCACATAAATGTTCTTTATCCGCTGATCTCAACGTCATACCTATGATTGAGTTTGATATAATACTCGGTATGGATTGGCTTTCGGACCATGATGTAAAGATTTATTGTAAGAAGAAGGAGATTATGATTTTTGATGATGATAAAAAGGAACACCTTGTCTTTAGAGAAGAATCGTCACCACCTAAATCATATCGAGATCCACCCCCAGTAGCTCAACTAAATTCAATTATTAGGAAAGAATAGAATGAAATGACTGTGGGTGAGGAAAGAAATGTTCAAATAGTGGATGTACATATTGTGAAAGAATATATAGATGTGTTTTCGGAAGATTTACCTGGACATCCTCTAGAACGAGAAGTTGAGTTGTCTATTGATTTAATTCCTAGAACAAGGCCTATATCGAAGACCCCTTATAGAATGGCCACTATAGAATTTTTTGAACTAAAGAAACAACTAGAGGAATTTAGTAATAAGAGATTTATTCTCCCTAGTGTTTCTCCATGGGTATCCCCAATTCTTTTTGTTAAAAAGAAATATGGATCTATGAGGTTATGTATCGACTACAGGGAGATCAATGCAATAACAATAAAGAAAAAGTATCACCTACCTCGCATTGATGATTTATTTGACCAACTGCATGGAGCTCAATACTTTTCAAAGATTTACCTTTGATCTGGATACCATCAGTTGTGTGTGAATATGGAAGACATTCCGAAGACAGCATTTCAAACAATGTACGGGCATTACGATTTTATAGTAATGCCTTTTGGATTGACTAATGCACCCTCTGTATTCATGGATCTTATGAATAGAGTTTTCAAGGAATATCTTAATGAATTTGTGGTGGTATTTATTGATGATATCTTCGTATACTCCAAAATCTACGAAGATCATGAAAATTACTTGCGCATTATCCTGAAGACTCTGAGAAGACATGAATTATATGGGAAGTTTAGCAAGTGTGAATTCGGGTTTCAGGAGATTTCTTTTCTTGGCCATGTTGTCTCTAAATATGGAATCTCTGTTGATCCTTATAAGACCAACGCAATCCAAGAATGGACATCACCTAAAATTATAACTGAGGTACACAGTTTTATTGGTTTGGCAGGTTATTATCGACATTTTGTCCAGAATTTTTCCCGATTGGATAACCCATTAATGAAGGTCACATGTAAAGGGGTTAAATTGGTTTAGAAAAAAGAGTGTGAAGAATGTTTCGAAGAACTGATGAGAAGATTAGTCCATGCTCCTATATTGACTCTGCCATTGGGGAATGATGGGTTTGTTATTTATAGTGATGCATCGAAGAAAGGACTTGGTTGTGGCCTTATGCAGAATAATAGGGTTATCAAGTATGCATCACGACAGTTGAAAATTCATGAACAAAACTATCCTACTCATGATCTCGAGTTGGCAGCGGTGATCTTTACTTTGAAGATATGGAGGCACTACCTCTATGGTGAAAATGTGAGATTTATATTGATCACAAGAGTTTGAAGTATATTTTCTCACAAAAAGAACTCAACATGAGGCAAAGCAGATGGCTTTAATTAGTCAAGGATTATGATTTCACAATACACTACCACCCGGGGAAAGCAAACAAAGTGGCAGATGCTTTAACCAGAAAAGACCATGGAGTTTTGAACAATATGAGAATTTAAAGGGATCCAATTTTCATGGATCTAGTGAAGATGGACATGGGAATAACCATGGAAGGTGAAACATCAATGCTTTTTCAAATGGTTGTCATACCATCTTTACTAGAAAGAATTAAGAGTTCTCAGACCGATGATGAATAGTTTCAAAAGAATATTAAAGTTATGAATGATGGGAGATTGAGAGACTTTGTGTATGAAGATGGAATTTTGAAATTTGGGAAGAGACTTTGTGTTCCCGATATACCTTATCTAAAAAGGGAATTGTTGGATGATGCTCATAGTTCCAATTTCTCTATACACCCTGGGAGAACCAAAATGTATAGAGATTTGAAGGAACATTTTTGGTGGGACAACATGAAGTGGGAGATTTCTGATTTTGTGTCAAGATGTATGGTTTGTCAACAAGTGAAAGCTGGAAGGCAACAGCCTGGAGGAGTCATGCAACCTCTTCCCATACTGGAGTGGAAATGGGACAATATTATGATGGGCTTTGTCAATGGGCTACCAAAGTCTCCTAGAAGAAACTATGCAATATGGGTCATTGTTGATCGTCTTACCAAGTCAGCACATTTTCTTGCTATAAGGGATGATTTACCACTTGAACGACTAACAAGATTATATATTAATGAATTTGTGAGACTTCATGGAGTACCCTTGTCTATTGTTTCTGATCGTGATCCCCGTTTTACTTCAAGATTCTGGAAAAGTCTTCAGAAATACTTGGATACTGAACTTCATTTGAGCACTGCCTACCACCCTCAAACTGATGGACAATCAGAACGAACTATTCAAACCTTAGAAGACATGTTGAGATCCTGCTCACTTGACTTTCAGGGTATGTGGGATCAATATTTACCTATCGTAGAATTTTCCTATAACAATAGCTTCCATTAGAGTATTCATATGGCACCATATGAAGCCTTATAAGGAAAGAGATGTCTCACACCAACATGTTGGGATGACGTTGGTGAATGAAAACTTGTAGGCCCAGAACTGGTGGAGGAAACGATGGAAAAGGTGAAGGTAATACAAAACCATATCAAAGCAGCTCAAAGTAGGCAGAAGAGATATGCTGATAATAGAAGGAAGGATTTGGATTTTCAATTCATTGATCATGTTTTCCTGAAGGTATCTCCATGGAAGGGAGTCATACGTTTTGGTAAGAAAGGTAAATTGAGTCCTAGGTACATCGGACCTTTCGAAATTCTAGAACGAATTGGGGTTGTAGCTTACCGTTTGACAATGCCGCCAAATCTCTCCAAAGTTCACGATGTGTTCCACGTATCACTATTGAGGAAATAAGTGCCTGACCCAATGCATGTACTCACCTATGAGGAATTAGAACTGGAACCCGATCTGTCTTATTGCGAAGAGCCCGTCAATATTCTTGATATGAGAGAACAAGTACTGAGAAACCAGACGACTCGTCTGGTAAAAGTCTTGTGGAGAAACCATAAGATGGAAGAGGCAACGTGGGAACCCGGGGAACTTATGATGAAGAACCACCCGAGTTTTTTAATGCGGTAGTATTCTAGAAATTTTAAGGATGAAATTATTTTAAGGAGGGGAGAATGTAACACCCCAAGCTTCTACGGTACGCTTCTCTTTAAAAAATGCAATAGCGTGTGTTGTACGCAACATCGAGTTTTAACACACCACAACCAATCAAAATAGCTGTTATGAATAGTAATACCCACTTTTTTAAATTTATAAATTTTATTTTTTTAAATGGACGTCATTTCTGGATTTGGAATATCGAAATTAGCCTAGGTTGAATTTTTTGTATTTTTCTGAAAAATATCATTTTATGATGAATAGTGAAACCACTAAGTGGTAGCTAAAAAACTCAATTTTTCATAAAACATAATTTTACCACTTCTGTGAGTGGAATTTCAAAAATCCAAGAGACACGGTTAATATCAAGGACTAAAATGTGGTTCATTGAGATGAAAATAATATTTGGTGAATAGTAACTTTTTACTTTTATTTACCACGGTTAAAAGTAAATATGGTAATTAAGGATAAAAATGATATTAATATTACCCTAACACATTTTCTAATTCTATTGGATAAGCTTAATTTGACCAAAAACAACCTTAGGAATAAAATATTATCATTTAGGTCCACTTGGATTAGATTAGGACATTTATTATTATTTAATTCAAAGAAGAGTTAAAAGAGTTAAAATCAAAGTTTATTTACTAAATCATTTTAAATATAGGGTTATGCATAAGATACATTCGATTATAAATATTCATTAAAAATCTAAAAAGATTTCCTACATAATGATATTTTCTTTAAAAATTTTAGACATTAAATAATTTAATTTATTTATGACACAATGATGATACAATAATTACCATAATAGTAAATAATTAAAATAATGGATATTTTAAATACCCAAATAAATATAATTTGAGACATTTTATGAATTACACTAATTTTCTAGGTTAATATGACATGTTAGAAATGATTTAATTAACTGTTTTACAAGTAATCATTCTGTTATGATTTTCACAAAAATCAATTTTCCAAATAGTGCCAAAATTGGCATAAAAGAGTTTTTAAAAAACATATTATATTATTAATTGATATTCAATTCCTAAATATCTAAGGTTTGTCCAAGAAACTTATATCATGATAGGGTTATCTTTAATGGACCACTTTTGGGTATCTTGGATGTATATAGTAAGTTTATTAACTATATAATATAAAAATACAAAGTGACACGGAAAGGGTCAAACTAATTAACTAAGAGTTAAAACTAAAAAATAAGGTTAATATAATGACCCAAACCTGTATAAATTCTATTGTTTGAGTGGTTTTAGACCCATCCCCACCTTAACCATTAAATAATCTATTTTGGAGCCATTAGAAACCGAATATAAATTTATTATAAAATAATATTTCTAGCTTTTCCAAAGGTGCCCCTCGCCCCTCTTATAAAAGGGCACTCCCCCTTATCATTAATTCACACCTTAAAAGCCATTTTGCTCGGCCAAACTCTACCCAAATACTCTCTCAACTTCTTTCAATTCATCCTAGAGGCCTTCCTCTAGTCATAAGGCCAACCTAAGGAGCCCTTTTGATCAAATCAAAAGGATGAACCCGAAGAAGAGGTAATGGTTCCACCACCCTTTTTCAAGTTCCTTTCATCATCCACTTCTTCTTTATTTGTTTTTACCATTCTAAAATAATAACTCCAGTATCTTATATATAATGTGATTTTATTATAAATATGGTACAACAATATTCAGTATTCTATCCATCCTTTGAATAACATGTCACCATACATGCGTACGTACTGCTTACCTTCTCCATGTCGTGGTGTAATTGTTATTCAATAAATTATTATTTGGATGGGTATAATAATGATGTGCAATTCCTGTAAATAATAAATATAACATGATAATTATTATTTATATATGATATACCATCCAATTATATATTATTTTAATATAAAAAGAATGATATTTTCGCTCGTGCGTACGTACGGACTACCGTCTCCACGAACGCGATGAGATTCATTCTCCATCGTATCCAATCAAGTCTAATTCTCATTTGATGATTAATAATAGTATCTAAGTACTTGATATCATTATAGATATGATTAAGATACAACCTATCCAGGACAAACACGTCTTACATAACAAAAAATATAAAAGAAAATGAGTAAGTTAACACCCAAAACAACGATAATACTAAGATATTATTAACAAATCAATGTTAAAAGATCATATATGATATCATATTAATGTATATAATTATTTTATAATTTAATAACAATTATTTCACCATTATACCGGAATTTAACCTACCCTCAACCAAGAAAAAGTACACGGTAAGTGTTTATTTTTCAATCTCTTCATTATCCGAGATTGTTTATACCTAATTATCTACTGGGATCTCTTTATCATCCACATCCATGTTTCTTTAAAATGTATTTCAAAACATTTTTACTATTTACAAGAATATGGGTTAAAGTCATTTATACCATTGTTTGACTTTTTATAATAGTTTTATAAAGTAATCCTTCCATCTTTTTCCAAGCAAGGTGCTTTTAACCTTTTTGATTGAATTAAGGTATGAATGTTTTTTTAACTTATACAACAGGTGTGGCTATTTTCCACCGTTACAAAATTGTCGAAGCATACCTTACAAGATTATAAGAATATTTTCAAAGAAGATGTTTTATTTTATAAATATATGACTCTTAAATTATTTCAAAATAGAAAGAGATATTTCTTTAAAAAGAGTTTTGATTTCATCTATGTCAACATCCTTTGATGGATTTTACGCTTATTTGAAGTTGATTTTTTATGATACAAAAATTATATATTGTATTGAAGGTTTTGTGATATTTTTGAATGTGGATGTGTTATTTTTATAGCATTCATGGTTTATGGATGAAGTATTTACATTTCGTATGCTAGTTTTAATATGAATGTTTATGTTATGTTTAAACCTTTTCATATGTGAATGAATTGGACTTAATATGTGATGGGTGGAGCCCGCTATAGCTCCTCGATGCATCATTAGGTCTCATGAGACAAACTAGTGTCTTGGCATAAGGCCTTAGAAAAATCTTATTTGTTGCCTTGGCACGAGACCTTGGCTATGTGGTTATGATAGTCTGGCATTATGCATTCCATCATTATGAAAGAGGTTATTCATATTGCATGTGATTATTCGATTAGTAGAATATCCATTTGAATAAGTAAATGGCATTATTTAATTTTATTTTTTCCATACTATGTTGAAGTTCAAGTTTAAAAGGCTTTTGTTTTAGTTACACATTGCCTTAAATGTTTATTCGTATTTATGAAAGTTTCTACTATATTGTTATCCTCACTGGGCATTCGAGCTCACCACTTTTCTATGTTATATTTTTTCCAGGATTTGAAGAAGTAAATTATGAATGACCTGCAGGGATAGTATGAGGGGATAAGAGTGCAGACTATGGAGACTATGTTGTTGTATTTTTCATTTTTATGATGTAATGTAAAACTTTATGAATATATCTAGTGTTTCCAAGGCTACTAAACTAATCGGTCTTTCGAGATTTGATCTTTCTTGTGATAATGTCAATTTTATGTAATAATGCACCGACTCTAGGTAACTAGGGTCGGGGCATTACATGTTTACCTTTCCATGTTAAATAATCAATATGAGTTAATATTGAAAAGTGTTATTTTCAATAAAAAAATTCTATTTATATTAGATTTTTTCCTTTAAAATGTTATTTTAAAAAGGTATAAATAAATTTTCATAACATTAAATTTATTTTTTAATTACTCAATTCAAATTTTACTTTTTGTTAATTTTTTAATTTTTCTAAAAAATTATTTGAATAAAAATAGGGTTTTGTGAAAATTATTATTTTTATTATTATTTTATTATATATGTGTATCTTATAAGTTTAAAAAATTCATTTATGTAATTAAATATGTTTTTAAATAATTGAATTTTTGATTTTAAAATATAATTTAAATAGAAAAACCCTATGTCATTCATATTTTCAATTAAATTAAAATGTTACTTTAATAAATACTATTTTTAGTCATACATTGAATAAATAATTTTCAATTTTAAATTCAACTTTTGATTTACATGAAAAGAATAAAAAAAATATTAGTCTTATAACAAAAAATTTTATGTTTTTAGAATTTATAATTTCAATAAAAATGGATTACACTTAAATTTTATGATCAAAAGCACAATTTTTCTAAACACAATTTTTACATGTTATGTGTGATAATATTAAAATGAAAATTTCAAATCATTTAAAATTTTATTTCATGAAATGATATAAAAAATTGAAATCATATGGTTACAATTAAATAAATGTTTAAATATCAATTTTTTCATTGAAAGTAATTAATAAGGTTAAGAATTAATAACCAAGATAAACGTAACTAGGGTAAAAGTTAAAAAGTTAAAATAAAAATCATGAAAACACTGTTGGTTGTCTCCAAAATGAATGGTTGAAGATAGATATGACCCACAATCAGATTCCCCTACACAAGTTTCTATATTCTCTCCATTTACCTTATATTATTGAAAATGTAATGTTAACTTCCAAAACTAACCTTCTATTCACGTATAGCAGCTAGAACTTAAACCAATTAAAGACACGCCTTACCATCATATTTATTTCTAAAACTCATACAAATTAATTTTCATATCCCTATATAATTTAAAAAACCTATGGTCACTATTAGTAATCATAAGGCCTTCATTTCGGGGGAGAATTCCTAGAAAACATTAATGTCCCCAACGTGAGTTTCTATCTTCTTCATAGTGTCAAATTCATAATTATTATACTATTATAAAATTATACAACCATATAAATATATTGAGTTCATTATAATTAATATATGTAAATTCAATTATACTTATTAAATAGAAATTATTCATTCCATTCCACACAATAAGAAAAACCAAAACATTGAGTGTGTGTATGTGTGAATTACGACCTCCATAAGGAGATGTTTTAAGTTTCTCATAACCACCTCCAAAATATGTATTTGATAGATAAATATGTTTTATATATGACAAATAAAATTATTAAATGATGATTTTTAATATACCATCATTTCTCCCCATTCATTGAGATATGATATCATTAATCGCATCTACATCGAACTAGAACCTCCCCTAATAATGAATTTTCTTTGTCCTCACCACCCATAATGGATGATTATACGAATGGATTTAATGAGGATATATTTTAATTCTTCCATGTTTAATATTATAAATATTTCATAGTATCATTAGTAAAATACATTCCTTTACTCACGAAAACATTATAAAATGTGACGATTTTGGTTGGTTTTACCACCAATGTGAACGATATTTTAATTTTTATATCATGAATTATTACGGATTATTATATAAATATAATATAATGTAGTAATAATAAGTTTATTTTTTATTAATTAATCTATAAATGTGTTTCAACTATTTTTAATATTTATTAATATTGCTCCTTTTGATCTTTAAACACACTAAAACTAGTTTATCATATTTTACATTTTCAAAACACATATTAATTTTGTTCAATTAATAAAAATAATTATTAATTAATTATTTTAAAAAAAATATATCCTTATAAATCATAGAATTATGAAATTTAAACAACTTAGTAATAATTGACTCCACTTCCCTGATATTTGAATGAGAAAAAAACTGAATGTTATAACACCTATTAGTGAAAATAACTAAAACTAAGTAATATATTTGATGTGAAGGATAAAAAATATTTTTTATAAATGTTAATTATTTTTAAATAAGCACATAATTAAATACTCATGTTAGATATTTTAAATATACATGATTTTATATAATGGTTGAGTTATTGGAATCTCAAGGTAAGTGTTTTTCATTTCAAATTCTTTTATTTGAGACATGTTTTTTTATTGTCAACCAAATTTAATTTATGTAGTTTATATGATGGATAAATGTGTTTTTAAATCATTAAATACCATTTATTCATGGTAGTTAACATTTAAATCTAATCTCTTTCTCTTTTAATAGGTTTGGAGTTAAATGCTTCTCAAATTGTAAGGGTTTCTTTGTCTCATTTTCAAATCCATGAGGTATGATTGATATTGTGAACTGTAATTTATTTTATATGATTTATGAAATTATTTATTTACTTAAATTATAATTAATTTAAATAATTTTATGATACATGAATTTAAATTTCATTTTAACACTTTTATTATTTCGTTACCATTATCAAAAGTGTTTTTTGGAAACCCAATTCTCATTAATTTAGTTATGATTGTTCTTCATGAAATAATTTCAAAAAATATGTGTACATTATTACATATGATTATATTATGTGGTAATTTATATTTTTTTAATGGACTTAAATTTTAACAACATAACCATTTTCAAAATTTCAATTTATTAATTAATTATAATTCCTATAAGGGATTTAGTTAACTCAATTTTTTTATTGAGTTAAAATGTTATTCATAAATAATAAATAATCTATATTTGATAAATACTTATATTTATTATTTCATAAGATATTTACTATTTTATCTATAGGTGATGTGATGTTTTTAAATCAAATATTTTTTATAAAATTATTTTTTCCCTCAACATTTCATGTCCTCACAATATTTACTTTGTAGGTTTTGGAGGATATAAATGTTCAGAGGGAGTTTTCAGAAGTTAATGTACTATGGATGGATGTGGGAGGATTACACACCAAGTAATGAAGTTACACAATTCTTATTTTGGGTTCACATCTTGTCTAGAAGGGTTCACATAATGAGGAGATTCTAGGTCATAAAAATAAAATAATTTGGGAGGAGATGTGATTTTTAGTAGAAGTGGACCTCAAGGGGTTTCCCTATATGAAAGGGGATTACATGTCGTTTAATCCCTTGGACTATTTTTTTTAATGTTTTTGTTCTGCTGAACCTTATTTCATTCATCTTTTTCCTACTTTTCTTATCATTCTACATGAACCCTAGGTTCCCTGTGGAGACCTTAAAGCCCCACTTCTCCCCCCATTGTTTACTTAATATGGTGAATATTTTTAGGTGATTTATTATCGACATGTGGTATGTTTTCCCCTACTTTTCATCCATTTTATCATGTCCCCCCTGGAATACACTATTGTAATTTGGGTTGGATTGGGATGAGCGTTTGGGAAGTGTGTTCATGATCCATTTGTATGAAATAGGTTGATCTATGTTTCTAGTGGTGTGGTTTTCACTTGCATACAATCTTATTTTCACTATGGTGCCTGAACGAATTGAGCATATTCTCCAAGGTTGGGTTTCTCCTTCATTTCTCTTTGATTTTTTATCAAGTGGGTGGGATGAATTTTTGTTTCATGAATGTCTTAGTTGAGCCACCCTAATTAGTGACAATGAAATGGACAGTTGAGTTTAGAAGAGAAGTGGGGTGGGTTCACATGCTTTTTATATCCTTGATCTGGTTTGTGATGTTATTATTGTATGGGATAAACACCCCACTGAAAATCATGGTCATTGGTGTTCCTTATGTTTTCACCAATCAAGTAGCATGTTGGTTAGTTCTTATGAAACACTTGAAAATATAAATTGGTTAGTTACATATGACCGGTAAAAAATAGATTCCTCGGGATCAAACATTATCTATGATATCCCTTGAATTATCAAACTGAAATTAAAGAATGAGTTTTTTATATATCTAAATAAACCTTTTTCTATTTTGTGGGGTTGTGTGTCGTGTATGGTTTTGTTCTATATTATGCCTCGTGAGGGTTGTGTGGTGTTGGGGTTGTTATCGTGACTATTTTTATATGATGGTTTGGGTGGTGTAATGCGATATCATATTGAGGGATTGATTAATTGAGGAATGGTTGAGATGTATTTTGCAGTGGGACTGCACTGGTTTGTGGTTTGTTTGGTTTTTGCTGGGTGTGATAGGTTTATGCGACGGGGATGCTGAGTTTGGTTGTAATGATAGGTGTTGATGGGTGAGGGTATGAGATGGAGGTCATTCTATTTTAGAGGATTGTTTGGGCGGTATTACTTAGAATATTTTTTATTTTAGTGGTAGGTATGGGTGTTAAATAGAGAATAAGTATTAAGTGAGTTTCTTTATTATGGTTCTTCTTTCTCTATGTGGTTTACACTATGTGACTTATTGCATGCTATGTTTGGTAGTTTCCCAGGTAGGGATTTAATTAATATATTCTTTTCTTAATGAATATATATTTGGTTAAATGAGTTGACTAGGTTTATGAATTGAATTGTAGCTTGTTTTATATTTGTTCATTTAGAGGTAGCAACAAAGGAATTTTTGTGGGCTAATTATTTGTATAAATAAACCCATAGGTTGAGTTGTGTGTTTGATATATATATACTTCCTTGTCATTTCTATGAACACCCCACCCTAGTTGAGCACTATGTGCCGAACACCCCCCCCCCCGATCTTGGGGGAGGGTGCCTTTTCCCAACACCTAGTGAGACGATGGATGGATTATTATAGTCTCTTCCTTGATCTCTCTTAGAGTTATTGGTATCCTAAGAATCTTTACGCAGGTTGTGTGTGGTTTTGAGGTTAGGTGTCTACGGATAAGTTTTTATATCCTAGGTGTTTTCAGGGCGAGATGTGGTGGGCTTTCCAAGGTGTCTTCAGGATGAGGTATGGTTGTGTCCAGCGTTTTTGCAGGTGGGAAGAGGTATGATTGTTTCCTAGGTGTCTGCAGGTGGGACATGGTATGTTTTGGCCTAGGTTTCTACGGGTGGGATGTGGTGAGCTTCTTTTTCCTAGCTTGAGAGACTAGATCTGATACCCAGGTGTCTGCGAGCTGGTTGTGACATGCGGCTTGTGGAAGTGTGTAGAGGTGCTAGGACGTTTGCCATTTGGGTATTAGCATCTAACTAGTGGGAAGTAGTTCACGGTACCCAAACCATATACTTTCTTATTATATTAATTTACTTGACTTTCATTATTTGGTGAGTGTTCCTTAGTGAGGTTTGGATGGCTAGTATTTCTTGCTATGTGTTGTTGGTTTCTACTATTTTCTCACAGGGGAATTGGTAAACTTCTCTCACTTGTGCATGACAGACCGTGGTTGTTTCTACTAAGAATACTTATATTTTCACCCTACAATATAAAAATCCTTTCAGGTTTCAAGTAGGACTATATGTACCAAAATAAGTGTTAATAGATCGAAATATTGGACAATTGATGTGTCACTTCCTAGCTATTACTTTTAGTATTTACCTTAATGTTTTTATTGTATTTGTGGCAGTTTTTTAAAACATGAATGTTGGATGGATTTTTCCTTTTTTAAACACATTTCATGGAGTTGTTTCGTGATTGATATATCTTATCTCCCAATCATGGTTACTATAAAAGGTTAATGCCTCATATTTTGTGAGAATTTTATAACCTTGGTGTTGGTCTCCACCTTAGGGCGTACAAGGGGTGGGACTCGGGGGGTCACAATCTCTCTTGATCCATTTCCCCCTCAAGAGGGGCATCTTTGGAGGGAGGGCGTCATGACATAATGGTATCATAGGAAGCTGAGAGATAATATAGAGTTTGGAGTTTGGAATAGTAATGATTGCATGGGTTGGTAGGGAAACAGTGTCACAAAAACATGGTGTGTGACATAGTCCAGGGAAGAGCAGCAAGGAAACGGGATTTTAGGGTCGCCCAAGATCCAATGTAATGACTCTGATCCTACCAAACATCCAAGTGAGGATACTCTGTTTGTAGCATAGAGACCCTATGAAAGGTATATGCATCATAATGACTTGTGTTCCTTTTTTAGTTAGGTGTTTTGGATAATTCTAAATAAATAATGTGTTAAAATGAATCTTAAATAAGTTTCCATACTACTCGGGCATAGAAGTTTCCTGTTTTCCTTTTTCATCTATGCCACCTAAACTTTGTCCACATGTAGTATAGCCAGTGGTGGATTAGCAGACTGACACAGTTGATTGATATCGGGTTGATCAAGTAGAGGAGTATGATCAGTGGCAGAGGACACAATGCAATTTCTAGCATCTAACTCTAGAAAAGTACGAGGGCAGTGTTTCAGACATGGAGACTGGGATATTGGTTAAGGATATTGTGATCACGGTCTGCATGATGTGAGATCTGATAGAGTACTAGGTTCCTTTGGCAATGAGCTAGATGCAAGGATTTGTGCTTTAGTTGAGGACAATGTACTTGGGGGAGAAGAAGGAGACTAATGTTTTCGGGGTTTATTTTGGGATGATCTTCCAAGAATAATTCCTTTCTTCGACCATGAAGGATGGGAATAGGCAGCAGTTACTCTCCCTCCAATTGGGGAGTATATTTGTTCTAGAGCTGGTGATCATGTTCAAGTATCTAATTTATTTTTTCCCATATCTCTTTATGGATGAGGATTCTTTTGTGAGATGTATAGAGGAGGCACTTTGTCCTTATCTCTAGTTTGCAGTTAATCCCTTTACCTTGTGGGCCTACCTGGAAGTCGACATTATGGAAGAGGTAGTTTAGTGGATTCACTCGTGAGGAGGTCTACTGTGGGATGGGAGGCAGTACAGTTCTTCTAAGGGTAAGGCTACCACTAGTAGGTTTCAAGCACTAGGGCCATTGGGGTTTGACCTATCGAGAATTTACCCCACTAGTTTCCATTTCGTCATTCATGTCCTTGTGATTTTCCCGTGATATTTGGACTAATGTGTTTCTCTTATGGATCACATGGCCATCATCAAAGTCAGTTTCTAAAAACCATTCGAGATCATTATGGTTAGTAATGTGAAATGGGCGGGGCGGGTGGGCTGGGCCAAGCCCACGCGGGTTTGAGCCCACGTGAGTTTGTCCGCCAAAGCCTGCATATAATGTGAACAAAAAAATCCAAGCCCGCCCATCCCTAAATAATCCCATGGGTTTCCCATAGGCCGCCCTCATTTTAAAAAAAGTACTATTTATAATCATTTTAATATAAATTTTTTTTCTCATTCATAATTTTAGTTGTTAGGAGAAGTATGAATTTACAATAGCTATAATTTTAAGAGATGTGATGAAACATTTTTTATCGGTTAATGGTGTCATGTGTTGACGCCGATGTGGTGGTGAACTGTTTTAATGAAAAGTAGGTGAGTGATCAATGAGGGGAGAAAACGATGATTTTGATTGTGTGGTGATGTGAATGGCCGGACCAATGAATGAATGAGGACACTTCAGGAAATGATTGGTTTTAGAAGATCCTATTAGGGTCCCAGGAGGTACTTTCATTTTTTCTTAATAACAAAATAAAATTATGTAATATAAAAATCAGATCGGTCCAAAAAAATATTATATTTATAACAACTCTTTTTGAATTGAAACCAAGTGCAGAAGAGAAGAGTTACATTTTTTGAGAGGTGTTATGACACACCATGTGAATATGGTTAATAATTACTATATAAATATTATAATATCATATTAAAAAAATATTAACCAATTTAAAATTAACATGTAAATGAATGGTAAATTTTTATGACCATTACTGTGAGAAATAATATATAATGGTTTAATCATTTTTAAAAAAAACTAAAATTCCAAAAAAGAATTTATTATACAAAAAAAATAAATTAGGCCCGCGGGTCATCCCACACCCACACGGGCTCAACCTGCTTGGGCCTGCACCCATGCGGGCTCAAATTACATTGGCCTGCGCTCTATGAGGTCAAAATTTTTAGGCCCGCACCACTCTTTTTCCACCCCATACCCATAAATCCCACAGACTGTGTGCCAATTTTTCATCACTAAGTATGGTGGATTTGGGTAGGTTCAGTACCCCCCTTAGCAACAGTTTCTAGCTAGTTCATTTCAGTAGTAAGGACAATAGGCTTCTGCTCCACTGAGGGGAGACAGAGCAGGTGGAGACTAGCCTCAGGGTGTTCCACAAGGACCTCAACCCAGATTTGGTCATGTAGGTGTTTATAAGAAAAGGGGTAGAGGAGTTGGGCATGGTCATTTTCACAATGCAGAGTTATCAGTTCCAGCTATGTCAGAGGTCTCTCAAGGTATGATCAGTTTTTTTACTACTCTATCTTGTGATTTGTTTGATTCGGGAGATTCATAGACATTCATTTCACCCACTCTAGAGCATGCTCTGGGAATAGACATATAGTGGCTTCTAGTGCCCCTAGTGTTGGGTACGCCAGTAAGAGTTCAGACCATCATATTTGATGTTTGTTAGCGAAATAGACTGGTGATGGGGCTACATCAGTCATGTGGGGACCTATTATTGATACATATGCAGTCATATAATGTAATTCTCAACATCAACTGGTTGTATTATGATCATTCCGTTATCGATGGATTCTGGAGGAAAATTGTGTTTTCTGACGTTGATGGTTGGTGTGTGATTTTTGTTAGTGAGCGGAGCTATTAGGTGGGAAGTCAGTGTGTGGAGACTTTTATTTCCTTTTTGGCCGAGATTTTAGTGGAATCATTAGATACTAATATTGTAGAGGTTCCCATAGTTTTTGTGGAGTTCATTTATTTTTTCTGGTAGAGTTTGTGACTCTATCCCCTCAAAGTAACATTGAGTTCAAGATAGAATTATATCCCAGTGCTTCTCTCATTTCAGTTTATCCTTATCATATAGCACCTTATTTGCTATGGGAGATGAGGATACATATTGACAACCTGATGAATAAGGGATTTATCCAACCTAGTGTGTCGCAATGGGGTCCAGTAGTATTGTTTTCAAAAAAATTGGATAGTAATATGAGGTTTTTCATAGACTATTGGAGGTTTAATTAGGTGATGCTCAAGAACTGTTGGCCTCTCCCATTGTTAGGTGATATTTCTAACTATATGAGAGTAAAAATTAGGTTTTCTAGGTTCGGTCAGCAGTGTGGATATCACCAATTGAGGGTGAAGGGGTGAAATATTCCTAAGACTGCTTTAAAATGTAGGTATGAGAACTTCAAGTTCATAGTCATGCTATTCAGTGTTACGAATGAATCAACTATGTTCATGGGTCTTATGAACTCTATTTATCATGAGTTCCTTTATAGGTTCATCATTTTATTCATCGATGGCATTTTGATCTAC
The DNA here is from genome assembly GCA_963277665.1 of Viscum album. Taxonomy (NCBI): domain Eukaryota; kingdom Viridiplantae; phylum Streptophyta; class Magnoliopsida; order Santalales; family Viscaceae; genus Viscum; species Viscum album. The sequence goes on along the minus strand of OY728134.1, from coordinate 858,692,337 downwards.
TCAAGGTCAGTGGAGGAGCATACTAAGCACGTGAGGACTGTATAAAAAGTCTTTTGACGCCACAAAATCTTGAAAACATTTTCCAAGTGTAAGTTATCGACATGTGAGGTGCATTTAAATAGACATGTGGTGCCAAATATGGGTGTAGAAATAGACCCATTAAAGGTATAGATAGTATTTCTGGGGAAGAACCCAGGAATGTTGTGGAGGTTCGTAGTTTTATTGGTCTGGTGGGATATTAATGGATATTTTTACCTGATTTACCTCCATTTTTAGCTTCATCAATAGCTTTAACTATGAAGGATTGGGATTTTTTGTATAGTGTGTAGTGTAAGGCAGTGTTTAGCTATCTGAAGGTGAATTTGATCAGTGCTCTAGTGCTCTGGTTTTTAGAGGAAGGGGTTATGTTTAAAGTGTTTTGTGATGATTCGCGTTTGGACTTGTGATGTGTGTTGATGCAGTAGTAGAGATAGATATCTTATGGATCTAGGTATTTATGTCCCCACAAATTTAACTATGCCACCCATGATCTGAATCTTGCAGCCGTCATGTTTTCACTGAAGTTGTGGCTACATTAACTCATTGGGGAGAGTTTTGTAGTCTTAACATATCACAATATCTTTATGTATATATTTTCCCAGTGAGGTCTAGACTTATGATAGTGCAAGTGGGTGGAGTTCCACCAAGACTATGATTTTGAGATCTCTTACACCTCAGGAAAGGGAAATGTTGTAGTAGATGCCCTAAGAAGAAAGTTTCAGAAGGTAGTAGTTCATGAATTTTCGGATTCTTGGAGGGTGATGGAGGAGTTGATAGCCTTGCACTTAGGTTCATGAATGGATGGTGGTAGAGGACATCTATTTCATATGAAAGTGCAGTATTATCTAATGTAGTAGGTGGAGGAGCCTCAGTGGTGAGACTCAGACTCAAAGGTGATGTGTGATCGCTTTGACCAGGTTGATGCTCCGGAGGGATGGTCGGAGAATGGTCAGAATGGATTCTCTTCCATAGGAGGCTTTTTTTCTAGTGGTGTTGAATCATGGATTCCATTGTGAGTTTCATATCTCACCCTTATAAGTGAAACAAGGAGTTTCTAAGATGTATCATGGATTGAGGATATAGTTTCGTGGCCTATGATGAAATTTACAGTGTAAGAGTTTGTGAAAAACTGTTTAGTGTGCCAATAGGTGAAGGCTGAGCAATGTGTCCCTGATTGGTTTTTCAACCCTTATATGTCCCATAGTGGAAGTGGGAAGACATATTGATGGATTTAATCATAGGGTTATCTACATCTCAAGGAGGCTTCTATGTGATCGAGGTAGTAGTGGACCGGCTGATGAAATCATCTCACTTCCTAGCGATTAAATTGTTAGGAATAATGGATTCCTTAGAAAAGAGGTATGTGGATGAGGTGGTGTGGCTTCATGGAGTTCCAAGATAAATTTTATCTGATCAGGATACATGTTTTACCTCACGAGTCTAGATAGGGTTGCATCATTCTTGTGTGTTATTCTTTCATTCTAAAGAACTTTTAAATATATACATGATGATGATGATGACTTTGGAAGATCTTTGGTACGAAACCAACCCTTAGATGATTTTCTTACATTACCAGCTATCACTCTTACATTTTCATGGAACCATTTGAATACTATTATGGAAGACCATTTCATTCACCCTTATGTTGGATATGGATTGGGGAAACAGTTGTTCTTCATCATGAGGTAGTGCAGAGCACAATAGATTAGATTCATATTTTTTGAGAGTATGAAAACAATGTAAGATCGGAAGAAGTCTTGTGTTGATCATAGGGATAGGCCCTTGGAGTTCTAGGTTGGGGACCACATGTTCTTGAATGTTTCCACGCAACATGAGAATTGAAGGCTTGGTAGAGAGAGTAATCTTTCTCTCATATTCATTAGACCCATCGAGGTGTTTGGGTGAGTTGGTGAGGTGGCTTACTAGTTGGCGTTACAACCGTAGTTTGAGAGTATCCACAACATCTTTCACAACTCTCAACTCTGACGGTATCATCATGATGACTCACATGTCATTTATTGGGGAGATTTTGGTATCGAAGATGACACAATGTTCGTGGAGCATCTAGTAGACATCCTAGATTTTCTAGAGAAGGTGATATGGGGATGGACCATTCATTTAGTTTGTGTGTTTTAGAGGCATGGTGTCCTCGAGGTGAGTACTTGGGAGTGATAAACACATATGTGTTCCACGTACCTAGAGTTGTTTTAAATTTTTCCTTGTCCTTTTTGTCTTTCTAATGTTATGTTTGAACCTTGTTTACTATGAGACGAGTTGTTTCCTACTTCCTTGATGTGTGATGAATTCTTAATATATAAAAAAGAGAAGTCCAAATTTATAATTGAGACACATTAATTGTGATGTGATTAAACCCATGTGTGAGAGTCTTTTAGACATAGAAAAGATAGTATCTTGACATGGAGGAAGGAATTCCTTGGTTCGCATGTTCGAATAGTGTGGTTTTTGTGCATGTGTGGTGTGTCTTCTGATTGGTTAGATTTATAGATGTTGGAAGAGGTATTATTGGATGAGGAGGTTTTCAACTACAGATTTTGAGCAATGTGGTGTGGTTATCTTTGATCATTGATGTTTTTTGTAGTTATCAGTGTTCCAAGCATTGGGGATCCTTGAGAGGTATCTCACATGGTGGTTGTTCAAACCCCTCTTTTTTCTAGGCTTGTATTTGTATTCATGTGGATGAGAATCATTTTATAGGTATCTAATGTAATGTTTTGTGTCCTCATGGTTCATTACATTTTGGTTTTTTGAGGATAGAAATTTTTGGAGGGATATCAGAGAGGTTCAGGTGAAAAGCATGTAAGTGAGACGATAACATGTCATGTAATGAGGTTACACCACATGTATTTCTGGTTCATGTCTTGTTTGGGAGGGTTCACGGCATGAGGAGATTCATGATTTGGTAAATAAAATAATTCGAGAGGTAAAGTATTCTTCGACGGAAGTGGACATCGAAGGGTTTCATGGCATCAAATGGTATTACATGTCGTGTAATCCCCCAACCTAGTTTTTTTAATGTTTTTTATGTTTTTTCAGTAGAACATTATTTAATTTGTACATTATCTCTTTTTCCCATCATTCTAGAATAACCCTAGGTGATTTTAGGAGACCTTTGATCCCCACTCCTCCCTCCATGGTCAATTAAATCATGTGGTTGTTCGTAAGTGATTTGTTATAGACCTGTGGTAAGATTCCCCCTCCTTTTCATATGTTTTCTCTTATTCCCCCCCCCCCTCCCGGAATTCACTAATGTAATTTGATTTGTATCGGGATAAGAATTTGGGAATCGTTTTGATGATACTTTAGTACGGAATAGGTTTATCTGCATTTCTAGCGGTGTGGTTGTGACTTTCAGGTTTTCTTCTCCTCCGTATGGTTCCTAGATGAATTGAATATCTTTTTCGAGGTAGGATTTATATTATGTTTCACTTTGAATGTGTATCAAGTGGGAGGTATATAATTTTCTCATTCAGTTCATAGTTTTTACAACATAATTAAATATAAAGATCTCAATAATAGAATTGAAAATGGAAGTGGTGTATGTTCTCGGGCTTTTTATATCCTTTATCTTGTTTTTGATGTTGTGATTGTTTGGGTTAAACGACCCATTGAAAATCATGGTTTTTGGTGTTCCTTCCTTGTGCACTAAACAAGTTGAATATTTCATCATTCATTTGAAACCCTTGAAAATGGAAATTGGTTAATTATATATACCTAGTAAAATAAATGGATTCCTCATCATCAAACATGCTCCGTGATAACCCATAAATTGTCAAAGTGAAATTAAAGTACAAGTTTTTTCTAAATCATAATACACCTTGCAATGATTGTTGTTGTTGTGTGTATTGTTTGGTTTTGTTCTCTCTTCGGCATTGTGTGGGTTGTGTAGTGATGTAGTTGGGAGCATATATTTGTGTATGGGGTGGGTCAGGTGGTGTAATGGGATTTCAGGTTGATATTTTGATTGATTGGGGAATGGTTTGTTAGTGTTGTGAAATGGGACTACATCAGGTTGTGTCTTTAGTGTTGCTAATTGTGATGGGGTTATACAGTAGGGATGTTGTTTTTGGTTATGATGAGAGGTTTTAATGGTTTTTGGTATGATATGGTGGTTGTTGTTTTACGGATGGTTTGGGTAGTATTACATATAATATTTTTATGGGAGTGGTTGGTATGGGTGTTAAAGGGAGAAGAATTATGAAGTGAGTTTCTTTACTATGGCCCTTTTTCCTCTCTGTGGTTTATGTTATGTGGCATGTTGCGTGATGTGGTTGGTAGTTTCCGGGTAGGTATGTAATGAATATATGGTGTTCTTAATAAAAAATAAATTCGGTTAAATGAGTTGGTTGGGGTTATGAATTTAATTGTGGATTTTTTTTGTAGTTGTGAATTTAGATGTAAGAGAAAAGGTAGTTTTGTGGGAAGTTTTTCTATTTTGAAAACCCTGTAGGTTGGGATAATTTTCTATACCTATATATATGGATGGCTGGTTATTTGCTTTTACTTGCTCCCTCTATTAAGTATTGGTAGCCTGGTACTCTTTGAGCATGTTGTGTTGCAGTTGTATGTCCCAAGTATATGTAGGAGAGTTGTTATTCCCTATGTGTCTTTGGGAAGAGATGTGGTGTGATTTTCTAGTTCTCTTTAGAATGAGGAATGGTAATGTACCAGGTGTTTTTGGGTGGGATGAGGAATGGTTATGGCCCAGGCGTATGTGGGTGGGATGTGCTATGGTTTTGGCCTAGGATTCTGTGTGTGGGATGTGGTGATATTTGTTTTTTCTAGGTTTTGGTACTACTCAGAGGCCCAAGTGTGTGTGGGAAATTTGTGACATCGGGACTGTGGAAGAGTGTGGAAGCAACAAAACATTTTCCATTTTGTATGAGTAGAAAACCAGTGGGAAGTGGTGGAATTTACCCAAACCATCGATGTTATTATCATATTACTTTACTTTACATGCGTTATTTGTTGATAATTCCTTACTGAGGTTGGGAGGGCTTGTATTTCTTTTTAGGTGTTGTTTGTTTCTTCTATTTTCTCACAGGAGAATTAGTATTCTTCTACCACTTGTGCACAACAGACCTCGGTTTTTTCCTACAAACTATACTTAAAATCTCACCCTACGTTATAAAACTACATTTAGGTTTCCAGGAGGGATACATATACTGGGCTAAGAGTTACTATATCATACTTCTGGAATGTTTTTTTTGTCGCTTACAAGATTTTAATTTTGGTATTTACCTTGGAGTTTTTATTGTATTTTTAGTAGTTTTGTTTTAAACATGCATGTGGTATGGTTTTGGCCTTCATTCATACATCTTTCGTGGAGTTGTTTCGAGGTTGATACATTTTATCTCCCAATATTGGCTGCTATAAAAGTTTAATTCCTCCCATTTGGTGAGAATTTTATACCCTTGGTGCAAGTCTCTACCTCAGGGGATACTAGAGGTGGGACTAGGGGTCATTATCTCTATTTATCTAATTCCATCTTAGGAGGGGAATCATTGGAGGGATGGGGTTGTGATAGTTTCTCAAAAAAGTGAAATTCTTTTAATAAATAATTTCTTCTCTTTTAAATATGGTAATTCCACCATTTATAAGTTTATTAATCCAAAAAATATTTTCCTTCCTTAATTTAAATCAAAAATATTTATTCACTCATTTGACCTCTATATTTCTATTCTCTAATTTTAAAATTTTTGTTTTACTACCCCTTTTACAAAAAAAATTAAGAGTATTTAAAAATGTAAAAACGGTTTTCTATAAATTCAAAAATAAAATGTTTATATTCCACTCCATATTTCATTTTGATAACCATTGTGTATTTTCAAAGATCCATAATTTAAGATTAATTTTAAAATAAAATATTTTCAATGTGTCTTCACTTCACTGTTTTTAAATCATTATATTTTTTTATAATATACACTATTAAAAGATACTTTTGAAAGAAAAAATATCACAAGTCATCTATTTTCGTTAGCAAAATTTTTTTTTGAAAGTAAATGGAACTCCATCTTTTATAACAATACATAAATTGTTTTAAAAAATAATTTAATTTCAACACTATTATTTCTACAACGTTAATATCTCATAAAGTGATGCATTGATCACCTTATATATGTTATTAGGATACGATTTATTTTTTAAAACTATATATTTTAAATCCTATGATTTCTAACATTCATGTTATTTGATGTTTTCCCAAAGGTTTATGAAACCCTTTTTCCTATGGTCACTTTATGATATTATGATTGTTTGATTTTTATATAATTTATATGTATAAATGATGATAGGTGGGATCCTATATCACCCTCCAATTCATTGGTTAAGTCTTCATATCACATGAGGCAATGAAATGTTACATGAATGAGATATAGGAAGATTCTAACCAGAGTTCTTTTGTATGAGTGAGATTTGAGAAGCTTTTTCCACATTCTTATTGTGTGTATGGGATATGGGAAGACTTATTAATCAGTATTTAGGTGAATGTGATACGAGAATAATTTTTCATAAGATTTTATATTATTAGTTTTTTTCTATATTTCAAAATTGTAATATTTTTTGGGTATTCTTATCACTATGTTATGCTCTCATAGGTCATATTTATGGAATCATGTTTTCATATTCTTTTGATTTGTAAATTATGTTATTCCACGATTTGTTCTAGGATTTATGATATATGATTCATTAACTATAATTCTATTGGTTATACCTATATAAACTTCTTATCCTCTCTTATTATATGTTATTTCTAAAGTTGGTTTTTACCCTTACAGAGGATCTGATCTCACCCCTTTCTTATGATTCTATTCCCGAAGTTTTGAATATCATAAAAGAATTTATTATCTAGAATATTTTCTTAAATAGATAATTTGTGGGAGGTGTTGAAGAATCAATATAAATTAATCAATTTCTCTCATAGTGGAAATACTTTTCATTTAGTTAAAAGGGAAGGAGTTTTATTAGTTATGTTTTTCTCCTAGTTCTCTAAATCTATAAACCTAAAAGGTATTGAGAATGTATTGTAATGAAATATTTACTTTTAAATAATATAATTATGGGATGATTCATTCTATTCTGTCATATTTTCTATGAGATCGTGATCTAGATTACTTTCAATATTATGATTTTACCAGTTAAGAATAATTTAGGAGTTAGAACTTTTATCAATGATGGATAATTTATTGCTGATTATAATATCTAAGGTATAGAAAACCCTTTTCATTTGATTAGAAATATTGAATATTATGGGAAATAGGATAATATAACTTTAGTGAAAAAAATATTGATATGTATAAGAAATTGGTTTAAGTATATGATAACATCATCAAATGTGGGAAAAGTTGAGGTTTTGTGGTTTTCTAATAAAATACATCACTAACTGGATACAGAAAAGAGGATGAAGTCTCTAGAACATTTGTACCAAGGGTTAATAACCCCTAAGAGGGAATTTTGGATATATATTCAAATAAGACATGGTTCATGAAAAAAGAGGCCTAATTTTACAGTAAGATCGAAATTCCCATGGGACATGATTTAGTCAGTCACTTCATCTTTAAAAACCATTATGAATTACTCATTCCAATATTATTTTAATTTATTGGGTAAATAAGTTTTAGAGAACAAAACATTAAGTACCCTAGGTAAAACCAAGAGAGTTATAGTATTAACCAAGTATGACACATTTGAAATGAAAGTATCATTGGATATAATAATTAGTTCATTTGAGAAGACATATTAGGTTTAATGACCTGATATTCTAAAAAATAAATCCATGTTTGATAGCATGTGTGACACGCAACACCAATCTTAATTGAAAATTAAAATATTATTATTTAAATTTGATCGTTATAACCTCACTGTTAAATTGGTGGTAATCAACATTATTAAATATATAATTTTCTTAGACATTGATACTTTATTAATTAATAAATTAAAAATAAGCACCTGATTTTTAGTAAATTCATTTTTATTCTTCAAAAATACAATTCCTTCAAATATATATTTTCTTTCTTTTTATAACAGAATATTATAATTAATTTATAAAAGTTTTAGAAACATTATAAAAGAAAATTAATTTCATTTAAGAATTCAGCATGTTATTGTTTAATTAGGATGAATATTTGATAAATTTATAAAACGGTTTATTTTTAATGAAAACTAAAAAATTCATATTTCCATTGACAATTTTATTTTATTATTAAATATTAACAATGTGAAATTCTATGTTAGATTAGTTTTCAAACATAATTCGTTCCTTATTATTTGAAATAACCAAATTATGGTTTTGAAATAGTTTTTATACATGAAAATACTATAAAAATATTTTACATATTTTACGGGAATTTTTCTGAAACCCTATTTTTCATAACTTTTTCAGGGTCAATTTTAAATTAATTTATTAAATTTAGATGTTTTTAATTTGAGAAAATGGATTAATTATTTGAAATTAGAATAAACAAATTTTTTAAATAGATCTATTTTATATTTGGTCAATATAAATAGTATCCTTAGTAATTTTGGTTACGATGGTAAAGGGTAAATAATGTAATTTAGGGTTTAAAATAATATGAAAAGAATTATAAAATGACCATAAACATGCCTTAATTTTATGTGATGAGTTAATTTCATCCATACTCATCCATGATTTGGTTATATGGATTTTTATCCATTAAGATTTGATTATTACCTTTAAAATATTTTATGTGAAGAAAAATAAAAATGTCATACTCTTGTTTTAATAATTATAATATTTTTACCATGATAAAAATGGACAATAATGTTGGTTATAAATTTTAATTTTAAATATAAATTATTTATATTCAACATAGTAATTTAATCCATTTTTTTAGAGAATAAATAATTGCATTAAATTCTTACAAAACGATGACGCATTAATTATTCATTCAATGAAAAAATAAAATAAATTATAATTGAAATGTTAAAATTATAATAATGTGTTGTAATTAATTTTAATAATTAGTTTTATAGATAAAAATAATATGTTATGTGTGTATTAAAAAATTCAAATTTAATTTGTTTTCTTCAAGTTATTAATATTGAAGTAAATAATAGTTCTAAAATTTACATTGTAGATATTTTATGAAAATAATATTTTATTAAATGATGATAAATTCCAAAAAATACTATCTCAAGAAAATTCATTATTATATGGTTGATAATATTGAATACGATCAATTTATATTCTATTTTCCAATTTATAATAAGTATTGTATCCCTCAAATAATTAAAATCTTTATTGTCAGAGTATGTGTGTAAAGTGTTAATGAAGGGTTAAAACATAAAGATAGAGGACAATGTAATATAAAATTATTTAATTAGTATGGTCAGAATAATAAATATATAATATTAACTATTAACATGTTTATCCATTTTTTCACCATAATTAATTTCTAATTATTTAATATTTTATGAAATTCTAAGAGTTCCCCTCCACTCTCTTATAATAGGGCGCCACTTTTTCTCATTTCCTATAACATAATACCACAATTTTGCTACCAATATCTACCCAAATAACTTATTAATATACCTCCCTACATTCTAGAGGCCTTATTTTTGAAAAAATACAAATCTTAATGGTCTTAAGGTATTATGAAAATGCGACTTTCCAAAGAATATGTATAGTTTTACTCGCATATTTTAGTTTTATTTATTATTACATCTCATCAAAAACTTATTTAAAAATGATAAAATAATAACCAATTTATCCTAAATATAGTTATATATTATTATGTTATTGTAAGAACCTATATTTATCTCTGATGTCTATCAAATGAGAAAGGAATACATCCTTCTTGTGTTTGGCAGACTACCGACTCACAAACTAATGTAATTCATTCTTCAAAACCACCTATAAAGGATGTCTATAATGATGGAAATATTGTTTTTATATTATAACAATGAAAATTTTCTTATTATTGAAATATAATATATCTCCTACTTTCTTACATTTACATTCTCTCAAAAATGTTAATGTCATTTTAGCAAACATATGGGCTACCACCTCCATGAAGCAATGTGATTTTTTATCACCACAATACATGGAAAATATATATAAGAATAATTATGTAAAAAATATGGTATTTATGAAATTATTATATTTTTAAAGATAAAATACTACTTACCTTCTTAATATAATGATCATTAAAAAATAAAAAAGTCGCTCTTGCGTTTGTAAGGAATATCATCTCAATTACCTTAAAATAGTTTATTTTTTATAAAAATAGATAATGATTGGATTTAAAATTAAAATTGATATATAACAATATAATTATTTTATGATTTTTATTCTAGATAATGTGGAATAATGACCACACTGACCATAATCAACCAACCAAATCCATTTTTCACAAATGAATTGAATGTCGCCAAAATATTCCACATGAACTTAGATAATTATGTTTTTTTATATAAAATGTTAATAATATAAATAAAAGGAAAAATAAACTCTAATTTTTTTTATTAAAATAAATAATTAATCTACTTTTTCTATTCATGAAGATAAGGAACCCATATGACTAGGTAGACTCAATGTAAACGACTTTCTTTAAAAATATTTTTTAAAAGTTTATCTTTAAACTTTTTTCTTCCATGTACATTTATAAAAATTATATTTAATATGTATTTATATAGAAATAAGTTATTAATAAAAGAAGTTTTATGTACCTTTTTATTTTTATTCTATGGTTTTCAAAATGAATGATTTTATAGAATGTTTCGAATTCATTTACAAAAAGACAAAAGGAATATTCTATCATAGCATTTATAGCGACAATGTCTTTTCCCATCATTGTAATATTTATTTAATGTTTTCATTCCTTTATAATATTCCATGTATTCTTTAAAGAAAATAGGTTTCCCTTTATTTAGGGGGTTTTTAGTTTTGAAAATTGGGATTTAAAGGAAAGGGATATATCAATATTTTAAAAGGAAAACTTATGGGTGTAAAGAAAGTTTTTATGATGAAAAATTTTATGAAATATGATTACGTTGTGATTCTTTTTAATTTTATATTGTTATGGGTGGTAATGTTATAAACTAATTAATGGAAGTTTCATGATAAAAAAATTGGTTGAGCCCATTATAACTCTATAATACTTTAAGTAAAAGGACATATTTAACCGATTGGGTTTCTCTAAATAGATTATTATAATATACTATGATGTTTATTACAAATACGGGACAAATTTAACTGATTAGGTTCATATTAATATATTTTGGGAATATAGTGTGGTGGTTATTCCAAGTATAATTGTAATTGTTATTCCATGTGTAACTGTGAGGTTTACTCTATATGTAATAGTTATATGAAAATGATTCCCCAAGTTTCCACCATATTTTATCTATAGTTTCTATGGGTTTTAAATTTTCATTTATAAAAAAAATTATGTCGAAATGATTTGTTTCATAAATCAAAGAATAATGTGATAACATTAATTATTTCATGGGTTTCTCGGATTTTCACTGGACAAAAATATTTCTTTTTTTTCATGTCCCTTATTATATTTTTAAAACTCATCCAATATTTTAAAATTATTTTAACATGGTCTAGGGAAGGGTAAGAAAATGTGTAATTCATGTTTAAATTCATGAATATTTTTCACGAAAATAAATCAAAATTTATTTTAAAAGTTTTATATTTTGAGAAAATTCATATTTAATTGAATTTTACACTTTGTAATATATGAGTTTTATATGTACTAGTTATAACCTAATTATATAAAAATCTAAACCTAAATGATATTAGTGAGTGTAAGAAAGTTAATTCTAGTTAAAAGATACCTGAATATGAAAATATTATGTCTATTTCCTTACATTAAGATTAATATTTCAAATAAATATACCCTAATTAATTTTGATATTATTATAACTATTTTATTTTTTTTTGGATGAAATAAGATCATTAAGATGAATTTAAGAAATGTATGTATCCAAAAACTACAATGAATTATAATATTATATAGTAGAATACTTAAATATTTGATAATTTAATTATATTCCTATTATGACAGAAATTTTGACTTTCCTAATCTTACCTAAGGTAGTGAGGTTAAAACCATTATAGAAATATTTTTTGATAATCAGGGATATTTTCATTAGTGAGTGATATTTATCAATGATATTATGGAATATAATATTTTTTATGGATGTTTGATTGAAACATCTAATGATATTTATTTACTAGTTCTTCATTAATGTTTATTATACTTGTTTTAAATGGCATCAATGAAGTTTCTAAGTGATTTTATAGAAGGGTTAAGCTTTTGGGGATAACTATTGATGAAAACATGACTGAGGTGTGGATAACTCTTGTGATTAATATATGCATTATTTTTAAGTAATAAAGTGTTGTGTTATTTTGTAAGAAGTATTAAGATAGTATTTACAGCCTTGGGATTGAAAGTTGAGTCATGATATTTTTAGGATAATTGTATATATATGTTAGTATGTGATTTTATGAATTAGTGGATAATTATATTTGAGGATTAAAGATAGAATCTATTTTTGGAAGAATATATTATTATTTTTCTATAATTTTATTCTTTGGAGGTATATATTTTTCTATGAATATAATTTTCTTTAGAAGATATGATTAGGAAATATACATACTAGGACATATAATTTTGTAATATTGTTTTAGGAAAAGATAAGTCTATTGGTATAACCTAATATAATATATCATATGTCCCATTAAAATGTATATATTGAGTGATAATTGCCCAATTTATGTTTATTAGTAATAAATAATTTAACAGTAAGGATGAAATTAATTTTAAGGGGGTAGAATATAATAACCAATAATTTAAGACCTTGTAAAAACTAATGTTATGTTTTAGAAATTACATTACATGCTATAGACAATGTAAATGAACCAAAAAATATTATAATAACATTATAAATAAATATATAGTAAACACTAATACAATAAATTAATAACAGTTATTATATTGGGATGATCAATAAACAATATGAGTTAAAAATGAAAATGGTTATCTTCAATAAATGTGTTTTCATTATATTAAGTATTTTATTTTAAAATAAATAATTTCAAATTTCAGAATTTATATTTGATAAAATAGATTATTTTTTTATTTCTCACCTCAAAATTTACATAATATGAATTTTTATTATTTCTGAAAATATTTTCTTTGTTGAAAAATGTGTTTTTAGGAAAATTATAAATTTTAGGATTTTATTATTATGTAAAAAAATCCTAGATGTTTAAAAATATATTTTATTAAAAAAATATGTTTTCGATGAATAAATTTATAAATTTTAGAATATTATTTGAAATTATAAAACCTTTGTCAAACATTTTCATAATGAAAGTAAAATGTTACTGTATGATAAACTATTTTAGATATTTCATTGAAGGATATATTGTTAAGTTGGTATTCGATTTTTTCTTGACATAAAATACCCATAACGTTTTTTTATTTTATAATAAAATATTTTTTCATATGAGTTTATAACTTTAGAAGTATGTATTATATATAAATTTTAATTTTAAAAACACTAATTTTTTTGTAACTGTTTTTACTTGTTATATGCGCTAAACATTAAATTAAATTTTAAGACACATAGAATTTTTTTTATTGACATGATCTCAAAATTTAAAAGAATAAGGTTCAAATTTGGTAAAATTTTCAATAATAATTTTCTTCATTACAATTAATTACAAATATTAGGAATTTATTACCAAGGTAAAAGAAAATTAAGTTAAAAGTTAAAAAGATAAAAGATAAAACTATTAAACACTCAATGTTGTCTCCAAAATTTTTGTTTGAGGATTTTTACCACTCAAAATTAACTTCCACTAAAAATTTTCTATATTTTTTCCAATAAAACTTGAAATGTATCATTATATTATTAGAAAATGGTTACTTCAAAAACTATCATTATATTCACTTATAAAATCTAACATTTTCACCACTTCAAGAATAACCATACCATCAAATTCATCCTTTTAAATTTCAAACTTGTATTCTTCTAAAACACTCTCCCACACAATAAATCCTTTTATCACTATTATAAATAATAGTTTGTTCATTTAAAAGGATAATTCCTAATGTAAATAAATTCTTTGAAGCATGTATCATCTTTTTCTTAGTGTTTCCTTCACAGTTTTTATGATCATAAACTTATATAAAAATTTTAATATAATGAATTAAGTATCATTATTATTATAAAATTAAATTAACATAATGAATCAAAAATTATTTACTACATGTATTCTACTAAAAAAGCGAAATAATGATTGTGTAGACTATCACCTCCACATAGCGATGTTCTTTGTTTCCCATAATCGCCACACAAGAATTGTATCAAGGATTGATTTGAAGAATAATTTTTTCCTATGTTTCAAATAAAATTATTAAATGATACTTCTCCATATACAACAATTCTTACCATTTTTTGAGAAAAGGGATCATTAATAATGTGCATGATAGAAAACCACATCCATTAGTGACAAATTTTGTTTTTCATTGCTATCCATATTGGATGGTTATAATAATATATTAAATTGAGATGTATGATAATTATAAAATTATTAATATTATTAATATTTAATTTTATATTTATCTAAATACATTTACTTATTAAGGAAAACATTATAAAACATTTTCATTTGGGTTAGTTTTACCACATTCAAAAAGAAATTTTAATGTTTATGTCTTGAATGATTAAGGATTGTAATATAATTAAAATATAAGGTAATAATAATGAATTTAGTATTTATTAATTACTTTATAATATTATTTTTTATATTTTAAATATTTATTAATATATCATCTTTCAATCATTAAACACACTGAAACTATTTTATCGCAATTTCTATTTTCAAGAACTGTATTCAATTATTTCACTTAATAAAAATAAGTCTTAGGTAATAATTATAAAAATTGATTATTTTATCTTCAATATTAATATAATTGTATACAAGAAGAATTTTTTAAATAGTTGACTCCATTACCATGATATTTGAACAAGATAATCAAATCAACGTTCTAACATCTATTCGTGAAAATAACTATAACTAAGTAATATATTTGAAACAAGGGATTATAAATAAAAATTATAGAGGGTAATAAATTTAAATAATTTCATGAATAAATTCCAATATTTATTTATGATCATTATATACAAGGGTAAATAAAATTTGATTTTGCAGAAACTCAAGGTAAGGGCTCTTCATCTTAAATTTTTTAATTTGAGTCAATTTTGGTATTATGCACCAAATTTATTTTAATTAGTGTATATTCTACCTAATTGAGAATTTAAATCATGAAATACCATTTATTCATGGTAATTTAGGTTTAATTTAATTTTCACTCTCTTTCAAGTGGTTTATGTTAGATTTTTCTCAAATTATAAGGGTTTCTTTGTTTCACTTTCAAATATGTTAGATATGTTTAATATTTCACACTATAATTAATTTTATATATTTTTATCATTGAACTATTACCATCAATTATAATTAATATATATCATTTCATTATATATTAATTTCATTTTCATTGTAAACATCTTATTTTTATGTTACCATTACAGTGGGTGTTTTTGGAAGCCCAAGTTGCATTCATTGAGATATGATTGTTCTTCTTGAACTTATATCATATAAGTTTGATATATTCTTCCATTTGATTTTATTATATATAAATTTATCTTTCCTTTATAATGATTTAACTTTAAACCACACAAACCCATTCTAAATTTCCTTTTCTTTAAGAATTATGACATCTATAAGGTATTTGGTTAAGTCAAATTTTCTTTATTTGAGATAAAATATTATTCATTAATCATCAATCTTATATGTTTGATAAATCCTTATATTTTATATTTCATAAGATAATACCTATATTATCTCATGGGGAATTTTTATTTAACTAAAATATGTTTTATAAATTAATTCTACTCTCATAAACATGAAAATGTTTTAAGAAACAATATCATATCTTTTAAATATAAATTTTCCACCATTTAAATGTTCAGTAGTCATAAATTTTTATCCCTTTCAAATGATTCCCTTTCTTATTGACTGACGTTTCAATACACTTTTGATTCATATATTATGTTATCACAACCATTTTTTCATGAATTATGACATATGAATTATTAGGTATAACTTTCTTTATTATACACAAATGCTCATCTTATGATTAAAATTGATATTTCATTCGTAACTCTTGATTTTACCCTTACTATGAATTTGAGATCACCCATTTATTGTGATTCCATTCCCTAGTTTATGAAAATAATAAAATAATGTATTATCTTGAATATTTTGTTATGTGTATAATTTTTGGTAAAAGTTGAAGACTCATTATTGATTAAAAAATTCTCTCATAGTGAAAAAATATCCATTGGTTAAAAGGGAATGTGCTTTAATAGTAACTGTTTTGTCCTAATTATCTAACACTGTTAGTATATAATGTATTGGGAATGTATTTTAACGAAATATTTTCTTTATTTTAAGTAATTACTAGATGTTAAGGTCTAGATTTTTATAAATACTTTCATGGAACATATAAGTTGACATCATACCAGAGAACGATTATAACCTTTTAGTGAGACACGTACTCTTAGGGTATTATCACATACTATGTCAAAAATATGAATAATCATGATGTGATAAATCTGTATTAATTTTTACAAACCATAAATAAAATTATTCATTAATTATATAGATGTATTTTTTGGGGAATCAATTCTAAAAAGTGACTGTGAACTAATAATAATAAGATATGCTTCCAAAACACATGATGTTTTAAAATTTGTAAATGACTTCAATAAGATACCTGAAACTTGTCCTTTGAAATTATATAGATTCTAGTTCTTATAAATTTCTAATGATGATAACTCAATACCTTTCTATAATACTAAAGGGATCAAAATAATACATCAAGGCATACACTTCATGTCAGGATCTCATCTTTTCTTCTTCTTCTTTTAATATTGAAATATTTGGTTTTTAAACAAAAAATTGACCCCAAGCATAGCTTTGACTTCTTAGAATTATATCTCTTAGACATCATTTTGTCACCTTCTTCAAGACCAAACTAGTTATATAGGTTCAGTTAATTCTTATCCTTTTTCCTTGTTTGGGTTACCATGATATATTATGTATTCCTTTTTCAACTAAAATTTATCCCACTAATACCATTTGTTTCATTCTTTTCATTACATGAAACTCAAATGAATAAAGAATGATTTTTATTCTTCCCAATAGTCGTCTTCTTCTTATCAAATGATTCAACTGAAATAATCACACTAGAATTATTCATAGTTATAAACATGTATACCGTAAACCTATTTGTGACATGGAAATCACAATTGTATCATGATATATTCTCAAGATAATAACATATAAAATGGTTTGATTTTATAAAAATATCATCAATAACTCTACAATATTTGTCCTCTATCAAAAATCATTCATCATAACTGAATTAAGATATAAAGAATGAAAAATATTTTATGGAACATAATTTTTTTATTCTTGATAACCCAAAAAAATTAGCATAAATACATTTAGTGGAACTCCTCCTTTATTTTTTCTCAATACAAACTTAAATAAAGTATTGAATAAACTTCATGATGTTTTGTTGACTTGAGAAGAGCATGAGTATCACTAGATTTAATTTCCTAAAGAATTATATATTCTACAAACTCTCTCTCTCTTCCTCTTTCTTTGATCTTCCCTTTCATAAATAAATTTCAAATCCTATTATTTTTAGTTAATCTATGATCTCATAAAAATGTATATTTTTATTCAATTTTTATACCATGATACAATAAATCATTAATCATAAAAAATTATATTTTTCATCACCATATTGAATTTTTAATCTTGTTTTTTTCATGTAGTATAACTTCTAAATGTTTTTTATGTTTTGAATTATTATGTTGAGAATTTTAAAGACTTACATTTAGCAATCCTTACAATAAATCCATACACTTTATGAAAAGAAGATTACACTCAACTACCAAAGAATTATTCTCAGTGCCTTTACCAAATTCTTTCTTTGGTACAATATCATATGATATAGATAAATCATACAATAAACTCAATTACTTATAGTGAAATCTTATGATAAAGACCTATGTTGCAACTAAAGTCTTAAGAATATGCCTATATCAATTTTCAAGAGAATACAATGTCATATGACTAGTTGGAAAGATATATGGAGAAGTGTTATATTTATTAAAAACTTTTATTTGACATTTGAATACTTATGTTCAATATGAAGTCATATTATACAATATGAAAATTCATATGTTCAAGACTCATCACTTTTATCCAGTGAACAAACAATTTCTTGATTTCTTCAAATGAGCTCAAAATGAATTCAAATGGATCAAAAGATCCTACAAAATCCTAAAAATTGTCATTAAGGATTTTCATCATATAAAATACTATAAATAAAGTATACTAATGAACTCCTATTCCAAATCAGGTGTAACTCTACTTCAATAAATCCACAAATATCTCTATTAATCTCAACTCGTTTTTGGAAAACTCTGTTAATTACTTTTAACTATCCATTATCTTGGTATTCATAGAATATAAAAAAATTTCAGTATATGAGTAGTATTTAGCTTCTCTTTTATAAGGAACCATCTATATACATTAACTAATCTTGAGTTATGTCAATAATTTTACTATCATTCAAATCGAGGATCTTTTCATGTTTAGAGATTTATTGAATTATGTTATAACTCAAACATAACAACTTAAATATTATAAAGTAGACAATTCTACTAAATGTTCATATTTTTCATAAAACAAAAGCTTTTAACAATAAACATGGTTTCACTTTATGTTTAAACACCATAACTTTTCCTTGATCCCTTCCTTGACTCTATTATTAATTAAATAATGTGAAAATAAATTCAAACATGGGTTGAGAATAAAAATATCAATAAGTGATACACAAATAAATAAAACTAATGTCTTTTTCAAACATTTAAACCATGAATACTTTATCATAAAGCAATACTTTTCACCTTTATGAAGAAGTAAATATTGTTCACTAAATATAAGCTAGTTTCTTACCCTTTTGTAATCAAATTATTACCATAAAACTCATATAAATTTCATATTATAAACAAAGATAACATGGGACATAATCATACATAAATGGAATAACCATATGGTCGACTTCAACACATATAACTCTTACAAATGGAATAGCCATACAGTAGACTTCCATACCCAATGCATTGCAGGTCATAATGTAACCGACCATACTTGGTTTATTATAGAACCACCCATCTTTGGTTTATCAGGTAACCACCCACCTTTGGTTTATCATGTAACCACCCATTGAATGTCTAAGTACCATTATAAAATCATACCACATGAAAGACAACAATTATATACATTTCACTAATAAAATTTCATCTACAATCATAAAAATAATTCCAAGATATTGAAATTTTCAATCCACATTTAAAATTGTTTTCAATACTAAAATACATAAATGTGGAATAGGTGTTTATTTTTCTTTTAAAACGTTATGTCTTGTAGAGGAAGCGAAATATCAAATAATGATCACACCGGCAGAAAAGTCATCATCACGTATGATAAAAAACATTCCTTTTGTAATTTACTAAAATAATTCATCATAAAAGATTCATTTTGAAAACATTTTAATGAAATTAAAAGAAAAGTAATTTAATTATAAAGCATATAAAATAAGGTGGTGTATATTTTCGAAATACGCCTCAATGATAAGAGATTGAGATGAAGTCACTTACCTTAAGTTTCATTCATCACATATGTTCCTTGTTCTTACTGAACAAAAAAATTAGGTTATTTTATACTTTCTTAGTAATCCTTTTCAATTTTATTATTTATTTTATATCACTTATTACCATGTTATAAAAATTACATAATTATTTAAATTCATTTCGAACATCTTGTCAATACTTGGTACTTGAGTAAAAATGAACATGGTTTTATGTCACTAGTCCATGTGGTCATACATACCTAATCTACATAATAATATTCATTATATTATTATCATTTTTATACATAAATTAATCCTTCAAATCAAACCATGAAGTGTGTTTATGGAAAATGAACAACATTATCTTCAGGGAGACGATAAATTGTACGTACACATGAGTAACGAATTAATTTTTCATTGATCGTTATGGAAGTATGGTAATTATTATTTTATATTTCCATTATAATAATATCTTCATTAATATCATATTAAACATTTTAATATACATATATATCATATAAGTGATTTAATGAATAAAAATGAGTCTCTTCGCTTCGTAGAGGTGATACTTCACACACACGCATGAGCGACATTATCATTTTTATGCGCATGGAAGTAATAAGGTAATTGATATATTATTTTTTTATAATGATTAATATTTCATGAATATAAAACAATAAAATTATCTCCATTATTATAACCAGTCATGAGAGACGGTTATGAAAAACAAATTAGATCGGTTCGTGCAGTTGATAGTTCACATGTACGCACGAATAAATAATTCCATTCTTATTTAATACAATTTGAGATTGATTTAGGTGATGGTATTAATATAATAACATATAATTATATTTAGGATACTGGATTTATCATCTCATCATGATTTGAGAATATTTAGAGGAAGTTTAATAAGAATTAAAGTAAAAATACTTAAAGAAAACGATACATCTTCTTCGGTTGATCATCCTTAAAGAACACCTTAAAATAATAAATAGAGTGTTATGCCTAAAATAAGTCTTCAAAATGTGTGGAGGGATTCTCATAAGGGTTTTGGTAAAATCATATCCAACCCGAAAGGCTTTGTACAAGTGATTAATAGAGAGGAATGGGTGCCTTTTTATAGGAGAGGGGATGGGCACCCATGGAATTATTAAAATTATAAAATTAATATAAATTAAATTTTGACCCCAAATGGTCCAATACTCATTTATTTAGAATATAATATGATGTTTGTTAAAAATTATCTTATACAATTATTTTTATACATGTATTGATTTTATTTTAAATGTTATTATTTTGGATTAACTTTAATTGTTCTCTTTTAATTTTAATTATGGTGACAACATTTTAAATATTAAAAGGCTCTGAATTTTACTTATATGTGGATACTTTATGAACTTTTAGACCTTATCATAGTCACTTTGTAATTTTTAAATATATTTATGATGTTTAAATAATTTAATAATATTGTATTTTTATTAAATAACAATAATATCAATTTTGACACTATTCATTTCATTGCATTTTAATAAAATAAAAACTGAGAGATAACATCGAACAAATCCATTTAATGGACTTATAATATTTCATAGTCACCTATAAAATTTTTATGGAATACATTATGTAGAAATGAAATTTATTCTAACATTTATAATGTAAACTATTTGATTATTTCTATAATAAAGTAATCACTGCATCATTATCATGTCATAATTAAATTTAATTAATTAATGTATAAAAATTATAAATAACATAAAATGATGTAGGTAATTTTTTTGGATTTCTAATTACTATTTATAGTCAATTTCATTTCTTATATAACCCCATATTAAGAAAATTTAGTAAGAAGAGACATGTTTATGATATTTTTTTCGTTACATTAAATTAAATGTTATAAATGTATTAATCACACCCAAGTGGCTTCCAAAGAACAAAAGTTAGGTCTAAGGGTTTTTTGGTTGGTTATAAATCATCCAATAAGGATATTAAAATTATTAAAATAGTTTTATATTATTATAATATTATTTTAACTCTTATTTATCTAATTTACCCATTAACCATGGTATATAAAATAATGAAGTTACTATTCACCAAAATTATTTTGATCCTATTAGATCACATTTTTTATACTATTTACAACCACGTATGCCCATTTTTGAAAATTAAAATCACAAAAGTGACTAAAATTAATTTAATGTTAATCTCATTGATGGATTATGGAAACAAGTTTTTAAAAAGTAATAACTATCAAAAAATTGACAAGTGTTTATATCTAATTTGAATGTGAAATTACTTCAAACAGAAAAAAATGGATTAAATGATAAAAAAAATAATCTTATTATACCTTAAAACTATGTTAATGTATAATCTAACAATATAAATAAATTTTACTAAAAGTAAGTTTTGAATTAGAATACAGTATTTTTCACTATTCATTAAAAATGAATATTATCACAAGAATACCAAAATTCAACCAAAGTAAATTTTGATATCTTTCTTCTAAATAAGAAGTTAATTTTTTAAAATTGAACATATAAAAGTGACCAAAATATATTTAAAATGGGTTTTTCTTCAAAAAATGGTAAATATAACTTTTAATAATATTAGTGTATATATGCTTGAAATTGGATTTATTCTCATTTTAAGACTCTAAATTTTTTTATAAGAAAGTAAAAAAATTTAATAAAAATGTGAAAACATAATATAGTTACTTCTATTCATTCCATCCAACATAATTTTTAGGTGATTAATACCATTTAAAATAATAATAATACAACATATTGTTTTTTCAGTATAACTCAGTCTTGTGTATGATGTAAGATATCGGAGAAACCCCTTATTTTGTGTCGGGTACACTATCGAACATAAAACCCCTTTAAGGTATAATTACTATATAATTCGTAAATATTAATAAATATGAAACATTTTTATTCTATAAATATATGGGATGTTACATCCTTCCCCCTTTTGGAAATTGAGACCCCGCAATTTTATTTATTTATCACATAAGTGGGGGTATTTCTCCCTCATAGAATTTTTAGATTTTCATATTTCCTCTTCAACTATATTGTTTTTCCACAAAACCATAACCTAATTAATCATCTTATTCCACAACACTTTCTCTATATGGTCAAGAATCTAGACTAGTTGTTCCTCATAAGATAGATTCTTTTCTAACTAAACTACTTATGGACTCAAAATAAGATATGGACCTCGCAGATTCATTATCAACATTAAAATATTAAAAACATTGTATAACAATGATAAAATCAAAGTTAAAGACACTATGTAGTTAAACTATCCAAATTTATCTAGGATTTTATAGGGTCGAATGAACCATGGACTCAACTTCCCCTTCTTACAAAAAAACATCACACTTTTCTGTGGAGAAACTTTGAGAAAGACCTGATCACCCACCTTAAAATAAAGGTACTTTTACTGGTTATCCACATATCTTTTCAATCTACTAAGAGATATCCTCATGTGTTTCAGAATCAATTTAACATTTTCTTCCATCCCTTCTACCAATTTGGGTCCCATCAACTTCATTTCACCCACTTCATCCTAAAAAATTGTAGCTCGACACCGTCTTCCATATAACTCCTCAAATGGTGACATATCAATACTGAAATGAAAACTATCATTATAAGACAACTCAACCGGAACAATAAGTTGATCCCAACTTCCTTGGAAATCCATTGAACATGCATGTATGATATCCTCCAATGTCTGAATTATTTGTCTTTACTTCCCATATAATTGAGGATGAAAAGCTGTAATAAAATTTAATGCATTACCCAATGACTTCTAAAGGCCTTTCCAAAAGTTATAAATGAACCTGGAGTCACGATCAGATACAATGAATATGGAACCCAATATAACCTAAAAATATCTTTAACATAAAACCAATAAATTTGGGCTAGATATAGAGTATCTAGAATAGGAAGAAAATGATAATATTTTGCATGTTGATCAACAATAACCCAAATCGCATTATTACCTTGAGGAGTATTTGGTAATCCCACTTTGAAATCCATGGATATATTTTTTCATTTCCACTATAACACTGAAAAAGGATGAAGAATCCATTTTGGTAATTTCCACTCTGCTTTAGCCTGTTGGAAAATCTAATATATTAGGGTAAAGTTAGAAATATCTCTTTTTATTCCATACCTCTAGTAATACTCTCGAAGGTCTTTATAAATCTTAGTGAAGTCTGGATGAACTAAAAACAAAGAACTATGGGCTTCACATAACTAATTTTTCTACAATTTTGAATCACAAGGCACACATAATATCATTACAAATCTCAAAAAAACAATCATTGTCAATTTTAAATTTAGGTAACTTACCCTTATGAACCAATTCTATATTTATTCTAAAACTTACTATTTTTCTTGTGTGCTTGCTTAATTTTGTTAGATAGGTGTGATTTCACTGCCACCTGAAACAAAATAGAAGAATTTACTTCCCCAATAACTTCCAATCCAAAATTCATCAAATAAATAACAAAAGGATCTCATTCCAAAAATATTATGGTTAATGTAACATTACATTTTCGACTAAAAGTATCATCCACATTGTTTGATTATCTTGGATGATAATGAATCATGCAATCATACTCCATTATTAATTCTAGTCATCTCATATGCCTCATTTTCAATTCTTTCAAAGTGAATATATACTTTAATATTTTGTGATCAGTATATATTTTAGACTATACACCATAAAAATGATACCTCTAAATTTTTAATGCAAAACAAAAGAAAATAGTTCCAAATCATGTGTTGGTAAATTTTACTTATGAGGATTCAAATGACGTGAAGTATATGAAATTACAAAATCATTCTTCATTAGGACACAACCAAGTACTTTCAATGAAGAATAACTATAGATAAAAAATTCACCATTCCAAGAAGGAAACACAAAAATAGAGCATTTACTAATCTTCTTTTCAGTTCCTAAACAAAATCATCAAATTCTTTTATCTAGATGAACTTATCTCTCTTACATGTTAAGTGGTCTATATAATTAATAAATGTTTTCAAAAATTCGTGGTAATAACCCATTAATACAAGAAACATATGAATCTCTATGATATTGGTAGGTCATGGCCACTATTCAACAAATTCGGTTTTAGAAGGGTCCACAATTATGGCATCTTTAGGAACAATATAACCAAGAAAGAAATTTTTTCGACCAAAATTCAATCATGTTAAACATTCCATAAAGTTTATTTCTTTTTATGTTTTCAAAACAATCCTTCGGTGATTTCTTATTCCTCCTGACTTTTAGAATATACCAAAATATCATCTATAAACACAACCATAAACTAGTCCAAAAAATAGAGGAAAGACACCATTCATGAGATTCATAAATACAACAGATAATTAGATAACCCAAAGGTAATAACATCAAACTCATAATGCCCATATATCATTCAGAAAGTTGTCTTTAGAATCTCACCCTCCTACACCTTCAGTTGATTATACTTGGACCTCAAATCAATCTTTGAAAAATAATATCCTCCCGAAGCTAATCAAAAAAATCATTGATATGAGGAAAAAAATTCTTTTTTTTAATATTGATCTTACTCAAGGCTCTATAATAAATACAAAATCTCATAGAAATATATTTCTTTTCCGAAAATAAGACAAGAGCACCCCATGGTGAAGTTCTAGGTCAAATGAAACCATTACTAAGCAATTCTGGAAACTGTTTATTCAATTCCACCAATTCTACTTGATTCATTCAATAAGGGGTTTAAAAATAGGGTTAGCATCAGGAACTAAATCAATTGTAAATTCAACCTCTTGATTAGGAATAATACCATAAAATTCATCAAGAAAAACATATTTGAATTCATTCACTACTAGAATATCACTAATCAAAACTATTTTTTTATTTTCAAAAACATGATCTAGATAACATTTACTGTCATATTTAATCATTCTCTCAGATTCTTGGTAAGTTATCAAAGGTATAAAATCATTGAATAAAACATTCTTGGCTTTGCAATCTATTTTAGCATCATAAATATAAATCTAATCCATACCCAAAACGATATCCAATCCCACTATTGGAAGTTTAACAAGATTTTTAGGAAACACCATCCCAATAATGATACTAGGAAGATTCCTATAAATCATGTTTTCTTTGATACTTCCACTTGTATTTTTTACCAAAAGTTCAATATCACTTTCATGAGGAGTTATTTATAATTTACATGAAATTATCTAAGAAATGATTGAATTTAAAGATCTAGAGTCAAATAGATTATTGGAATATTTTGAATAAACATGTAACATACTTTTTACCACTTCATTTGACGGTCTCACATCAACCATAGTAGTAGAAAATAATTTTTCCACGCCCTTATTCGTTCGATCTTATTGGTTTCTACCCTGGGTAATCATTTTGGACACAGATTTGAATAATTTCAAAACTCATTGCAACTAAAACATCCTACCACTGAAATTTCATTGCTTTCCTGATTATCTGACTTGCATTCACAGGCATTATGAACAGCCTTACCACATCAGAAGCACTTTATAGACTCTGAGAGACATTATCCAAGAATCTTTTTACCGCACTTCTCACCAGATTGTAATTTAGCTTTCTTACCGCCAATCTTCTTTGATGAATTATTTCCCATTTCCTACAAACTAGATCACTTATTTTTCTTCCTCTCATAGAAAACATGATCATCAGAATACTCCATTTCCCTATTCTCATCACATTAGAAAAGTTTTTCATAGCATTTGAACTCACTAGAGGATAATGCCCTTTGATATTTCGGCTTCAATCCTGATTAAAATAGATTTATCTTATTATCAATATCCCGGATAAAATTTGTTATGTACCTTGACAAATGGGTGAAAGTTTCATCATATGAAGCCAAAAAATATTCCACCTTTTATCTAAATTCCAGGAATTTAATTTTTATCCTTAGGAAAATATTTCTCAAGGAAGATATTCTTAAATTCAACCCATTCCATGGAGTCAATCTCTTCAATTAATCTAATATTTTTAATCATTGGGAACTATTGATTATTTTAAACATCAAAACAATAAACAAAAATACTGAAATTTTGATTGTATGAAAATCCCAATACGTCAAAAATCTTTTCTAGTGATTTAATATATACTTAATATTGCACAAGGTCAGATGATCCTCTAAATGATGGGGATGTTGCCTCATAAAATGCACAAATAATGACATATTCTTATACGGTTGATCTGGTTCATCTCGTGCATGGACACCACCACCATTTATTACCTAATCAACTAATACATCACTATAAAAAAAACTGCGCAGTTTTGATTCCAACCATCTCAGGATAGTGATTTGAATGGTTTTTATCTTTTGTATACCATCCCAGTACAGCTGACCTATTTCCTCTTTGAAAAACCATTCTGAATAGACATATCATAGATGAATAATCAATGTAATCATCAAATCATATATCATTTCAATTAGAATGTATAGTAAAAAATCGTTTACGGATATTCTATTAATACTATCCTAACCCCTAATTTTATCTAAACCTACCTTTGATACCAACAATATGGCCCCATCCTTATACATTACATAATCTTGCGTTAATTCAATAATTTGACTTTTATTCGTATCACAGATCTTTTTAGGTTTAGATCTTTATTGAATTAGTTCATAACAAAAACATAATAACTTAAACATTATAAATTAGACGCTTCTACTCACTATCCTAATTTATCATAAAATTTAATCTTTTAAAAGGAAACATGGTTTTGTTTCATGTTTAAACATCATAATTTTTTTGCACCCATTCGTGAGTATATTATTCTATAAATCCAATGAAAAAGAATTTTAAACTTGGGATGAGAATAAAAATATTATTAATTGATACACAAAGAAAGAAAAACTACTAGTCCAACAAAAACATGTAAACTATGAATATTTTATCATAATGTAATACTTTTCACCTTTAAGAAGTAGTAAATACACTTCACTGAATATAATATCATTGCTTACCATTTTTTGTAAATAAACATATAACCATAAAACTCATATAAAGAATATATGACAGACATAGGTAACTTGGGACATAATCATACCTAAATAAAATCACCATATGGTCGACTTCTACACATATCACTCTTATAAATGGAAAATCCATACAGAAAAATTCCATACACAATGCATTGTAGGTTATAACAAAACCACTCATCCTTGTTTTATCATAGAACCACTTATCTTTGGTTTATCAGGTAACCACCCATCTTTTGTTTAGCAAGTAACCACCCATCAAATGTCCAAATACGATTATATATTCATAACACATAAAAGATTTCAATTATCAACATTTCACTCATAAAAATTCAGTTTCAATCACAAGAAATAATATCAAGATATTGAAATATTTAATCCAAATTTAAAACTTTTATTAATACCAAAATACATAAATACAGAATAAGTTTTATTTTTCTTCTAAAAATATTATTCTTTTTAAAGAACGCCAAATATCAAATAACGGTCACAACGTTAGAAAAGTCATTTTTGTAGTGTAAGTTGAAAAACATTACTTTTATTGTTCAGAAAAACTCTTCATAGAAAACAATTACTTTTGGAAACCTTTGAATGATATTAAAATAAAAATGGTATTATTATACACCGTATAAAAGATGGTGGTTTATATTATCGAAATATGACTCAAAAAAATGATATTGAGACGAAGTCCCTTAACTTAAGTTCGATTAATCATGTATGTTCATTGTTCTTCATGAATAATAAAATTATGTCAATTTATAAATTTTTTAGAACATTTTTCAAGTTTATTATTTATTTTATATCACTTATTACCCTGTTATAAAAATTGCATAATTATATATGTTCATATCGTACGTTTTGTCGATATTTGGTGCTTGAGTGGAAAATGAACATGGTTTGATGTCACTAGTCCAAGTGGTCAAAATAACATTATCCCAATAACAATATTCATGAAATTATTATTATTATTATACATAAATTATACCTTTAAATTAAACCATGAATTTTGGTTTTCAAAAATTAACAGTGTTATAATCATGGACACAGTGAGTTGTACATATGCATGACTACCGTCTTCATTTTTCATTTATCCTTATGGAAGTAAGGTAATTATTATTTTATCTTTAAATAAAAATATATAATCTTTAATATCATATTAATCATTTAAATATACTTATATATATTATACAAGTGATATAATGAATAAAAAAGATTCACGTCACTTTATGGAGGTCATAGTTCACACGTACACATGAACGATGTTATCATTTTTGGGCGCATGTAATTAAGAATGTAATTGATATATTATTATATTTTAATGATTAATATTTCATGAAAATAAAATAAGAACATTAACTCCCTTATTATAACCAGTCGTGAGAGATGTTTATGGGAAATAAATTAGATGGTTTCGTGGAGGTGATAGTTCACATATACACAAAAATGATTAATTATTTTCCCATTTAATAGAAGTAGAGATGGATTTAGATGATTATATTAACATAATAATATCTCTGTAAATTTAGTATACTTTAATTATTATATCATCATGGTTGGAGGATATTTTGAATAAGTGGAAGAAGAAATAAAATGGAAATAATTAAAGAAAACAATACATCTTCTTTAGTTGATCACCTTTGAAGAACACATTAACAACTCTAAAAAGGGTAATATCCCTAAAATAAGGCTTCACTAATGTGGGTAGGGATTTTATGAAGGGTTTTGGGTCGAGTTTTTTCAATATAAAAGGAATTGGATGCGTGAGTAATAGAGAGGAAAGGGGGCCTTTTATATGAGAGGGGAGGTCCAGCTTTGGAATTATTAAAAGTGTTAAATTAATATAAATTCAATTTAGATTTAAAATGTTCACAAAAATCATTAATCTATAAGATTCTATTATCTTAGATAGAAATAATCTCATACAATAATTTTTATACATGTATGTATTTTATTTTAAACCTTATCCTTTTGGTTTACCCTTAATTATTCTTTTTTAATTTTAATTATGGGAACAACATTTTAAATATTAAGAGGATATAAATTTAACTTATATGGGGTAAATTTTCCAAAATTGTATAATTTATGAACTTTTAGACCTTATCATACTCAATTTGAAATTTTTACACATTTTTATGATTTTTAAATAATTTAATAAAATATTATTTTTATAAAATAACAATAGTGTCTATTTTGACACTATTTATTTCATTGAATGTAAATTAAATCAAAACATAGAGAAAACTTCAAAACAATCCATTTAATAGGCTTATAATATGTTATAGTCACCTATAAGATTAATTTATGCAATAAATTATGTAACATAATATTTATTTTAGTATTTATAATATCATTTATTTTATTAATTCATTAATAATGTAATCATTGCATCGTTATTGTGTCATAATTAAATTTGATTATTTAATGTCTAAAAATTATAAACAATATGCTATGATATATGTATTTTTTATCATTCAAATAACATTTTATTGTATAATATATCACTTATATAACCCCATATTACAATTGTTTTAGTAAGAAGAGACATGTTTATGATATTGTTGCCTTCACTTTAAATTAAATGTTATAAGTGTCTTAATCACACACAAGTGGCTTCCTAAGGACAAAAACTCGGCTCAACTATTGTCTTGGTTTTCCATAACTCATCCACTATGGTTAGTTAAAGTGTTAAGGTAGTTTTATATTATTATAACATTATTTTAATCCTTATTTTTTATTTAACCTTTAACTGTGGTAAATAAAATAATAAAGTTACTATTAGCCACAATTTATTTTGATCCTATTATATCACATTTTTCATACTGAATACAACTGGGTATGTCCATTTTAAAAAATTCAATTCACAAAAGTGACTAAAATTAATTTAATGTCAATCCCATTGATGGATTGAAAAAAAGGTTTTTAAAAAGTAAAAACCAGCAAAAGATTAGCATGTGGTTATATCCAATTTAAATGTGAAATTACTTACAATTACCAAAATTGGATTAAATGAAAAAAACATCATATAATTATACCTTAAAACCATGTTAATGAAAAATCTAACAATATATATAAATTAGAAAAAATAGGTTTGAATTAAAATGCAGTATTTTTCACAATTCCATAAAAATTAATATTATCAGAAAAATACAAAAACTCAACCAAAGTATATTTATATTCCCTAATTATAAGTAATAAGTTTATTTTTTAAAATTGAATATATAAAATTTAAAAACACAATATTTAAAAATATTTTTCCATCAAAAGGCGATAAAACTACCTTTTAAAAATATTAGAGTATTTATGCTTATAATTGGATTTATTCTCATTTTAAGCCCCTAAAATTTATTAGAATAAAGTCAAAACATTTAATAAAAATGTGTAAACATAATATAGTTAGTTCTATTCATTTCAACTGATACAAAAGCTAGGTGATAACTACCATTTAAATTAATAGTATTACAACATATTATTTTTTTCGATATAACTCAGTCTTGTGTACAATTTAAGATTTCAGAGAAACCTATGGTTTTTGTGTTGGGTAAACTATCAAAAATAACTCCCCTTTAAGGTAAAATAACTATATAATTTATAAATTGTAATAAATATGAAAAATTTTATTCTATAAATACTTGGGATGTTATATCTTTCATGCTCATATTTTAACTTTGTCTTCTGTTAGATGAGTTAGCCGCTACCTAGAAGCTATCTAACAGAATATTTGTACATTTAAGTAGGTTTTTATTCTCTCTATTAGTCATGATTTAAAATTTTAATAATTAAATTAAAAATATAATTGATAATAGATTTCATAAAACACCTTCAAGATCATCATAATATATTCAATTAATGTTGATTGTATAAAATTAATAATTAGATATTTTAGTTTAGAATGTGTGAGTTAAACATTATATAATTTTTTTTTATTCATAGAGAAATAAATAAATAGGTATTTCTTTATTATTTTAGTGACTTGATTAAAATTATATTTATTTCCCTCATGTAAACTTTTAAATAAATTGTTTTGGATAGTTTAGTCAATATAATATATATTTTATTTTACCACATAAATATATATATATATATATATATATATTATTTTTATTGATGGACTGAAAAATTATTTGGGAGGATATGGGTTAAGTTTAATGACCTGAAAAAATTGATATATTTTAATTTTTAATATTTAAATATATGTTAATTTATTTATATATTAATAATATTAAGCACATGTCATGAGATATAATAATAAAAATTATAATAATATTTCACATCTGGTTTTACTTGGGATAAATAAGATTATAGGGAAATTGGTTCAATTATAAATTTTATTCTTAATTATAAATTCTATATTATATATTTTTTCATGTGTGTTGTTGTTAAAACAACATTGAAAACCTATAGAATTTTATCAAGCTCTTGATTGAAATCCTATCATTCTTCCATAGTAATGAATATTTAGATAAATCAATATATCAGTGTTACAATCAATGGATAATGATGGAAAGAAAAAAATAACTTTTATAGAACCCATATTTTTAAGAATTATGTTCAGAGATTCATGGAACTTGTGTAGATATGACAACAGGTGTCCTTGTTTGGATTATCCACCACATTAGTCAATGAAACAGGGAAGGAAATAGAAATTTTTTAAAGGATATTATCATGGATGATGTAAATATATATTTGAATTAATTATAAATTATATATGTGATATCCTATATGGAGAATCTTGGGTGTGTTCAGCATGTTCCATGGATTTTTCCCATTGATCACCACCTCAACACATTTTAAATGTGGCTGGACCATCAAGTGGTGTCAGATCAGAAAAATTCTAATTTATAATTATTTATATTCTATTTCATCAACTTCATGCATTATTTTACTAGTATTTATTTTTTTATTTTGAGCACAATAGTTGAGATATTATGTCAGTATAATTTTATGTGATCATGAATGGGGTTAAAACTTATAAATAAGTCTTTTAGATCCCATCTATATATTACTGGGTCACTAGATTCATGACACATTTATATGACATACAAAGGTAAATTACATGCCATGTAAGTTGTTTTTCACCACACAAGGAACATGCCACATAAATTTTAGTGTTTTTTGTGCGCCATGACATGAAATCATTACATGCTGTGAATTAAATTATATTAATACACATGGGTTGATAGGGACTACAAAGCTTCAATTGTTAATATACATGCCATTAAACCCCACAAGAATTACACACTGCCTAATTTTCAACCCGTTTTGTGGGTCAAGACATGACATCATTACAATATATGTACTTGTTGGTCGGAGTAGTTTACTCAAGAGGCGAGGGGTGAATTGAGTAACTATAAAAATTTATGTTTCAAAGAATATTAGTTTTACAAATAATGATTTACCAAAAATAGATACAGCCAAGTTATTCAAGGTTATATTGTTATTAGAGTTTGACTGTTTAAACAACTTCTTAGAAGATTGATTAATTCTCAGTAATCTTAATTGGTATTATTAAAAGTTACTTTTGAAGTTATCCTACTAAGAAAAATCAGATATAACTTCCTTCCAAGACTAACTATCAAAGTGAATTTAGTGTTTTTCAGGACTAGGCAGTAAAGCAGTAAAATAGAGTATACTTAATTTAAATAGCATAGTGGATATAAAACAAGTGGTTTAGTATCAAGTCGAGACCTAATTCACTCCACATGGTTATCACATGCCACCAAGTAGTTTATATAAATAAACTCTGATCCACACCCTGGATCTGGGTTAACAATAGTACATGGACTGTCCAGGCAACGCATGGACCTCTTCCACAGTTCTCATGGGTAAACAAAATAATGACCAGGCCACACCAGGACCTATTCCATGGTTATTGTGGGTAAACAAGAGTAAGGAATTTGGTATGAGGATTTTGAAATCCTACAGTTCAGCGCAGGAGTCAGTGTGTGTGTAAAATACACAGAGTACACACACTGCTCAAAAGTAAAATAAAAGAATCACTAAGAGAGAGTAAATATGAGTTTACAATGATCTATTGATGAGCATTGCATCTCTAGACTCCTTGGAAAAGACAGAAATGCTTCTGAGTCCTTCTCTGGTTTTTTGTTGAAAAAACAGAGTGTCGTGGTTCAGCTTGTGTTCTTCATGAGTGAATATGTTCTCTTGATCCCAGTGTACTTCGTGTGTTCTTCAATAGAATCTAATTGTATGCATGAGATAATTGCTTCTATGAAGATCTTGCAGTCTCCTCTTCGTGGTCGTGTTTTTCAGCTTGTTTTTCTATTTAGTACAGAGTACACTCGTTTCTTGAGATGTCGCGCGCTATATTGTATATGTTGTATTTCTCTTGGGTACACTTCTCTTTATCTTCACAATGCATGAGCTTTATCCAACAGGTTCCATATATGTCGTACCTCTTACCTCGTACTATTTCTACAAGAAAAAATTAATTATGTCAGTGCATTAAGGATGTAAAATATGACCGTTAAAAAGTTAAATTGAAAGACGACAAAATGGGTTAAGAAACTCTGTCACATTATGTTATGCAAAAGGTTTCTTCTTTACGGTATCTCCCTCACAGTGTCTCCTTCACGGTGTCTCCTTCATGGTGTCTCCTTCACGGTTTCCCCTTCACGGTGTCCCCTTCACGGTGTCTCCTTCACGGTGTCTCCTTCACAGTGTCTCCTTCACGGTATCTTGCTTACAGTTTCCAGCTTCCGGTGCCTTGATGATTGTATCTCGCTAACTGTTTCTGGAACTTAAGAAAATAGAGTGTCTAGCTTACAGTGTCTGTTAGTGTCTTGCTTCACGGTGTCAGGCTTACTGTGTCACGGTGTCTCATGGTCACGGTGTTTCATTGGTCATGGTGTCTGAGAATTAGGCTTCACGGTGTCAGGGTTCACGGTGACTTTCTCATGGTGCCTGGCTTACTGTGTCTATCTTCGTGGTGTCTTATACTTAGGCAAATAACAGTATTCATAATTAAACAATAATATGCATAAAATGAATTGAGCTTAGCTATTATCAATTATGAGATAACGTGAAACATAAATACACATGATCAATAAGATTTGTGAGATTTGTGATCATTACTAAGATGTGTAATTATTATTTTGATTTGTGATCATTAAAACATGATTAATAAATGAGGAGTCTAACAATCTCCCCCTTTTTTATGATCCCAAATCAAGTACAGTTAAAGGGTAAATCGAATGCAGCTAAAGAGAATATAACATATAGAATAACAGATAACATCTCACTTTTTCTCCCCCTTTTGGGATTATCAAAAGGTTAATGTAAAGGGAAAACAATGCATATGTCATTAATAGTGTTTAGAATACAATAGACAGTAGAAATATAATAAATCAATGAAATCCCCATCAAAAAATAGTAGTCACTGGGATTCTATAGGGAGTGGAATACTCTTTGCCTTTATAATCAGTAGAAGAAGAAGCCATAGGGGTAGTTTCTTATGTAGAAGAAGGCATTGAAGTGGTAGATAAATGAAGGTAAAGGGAGACCTTCGAAGACTGATGAAGCCAATGTAGGAGTTGTAGAAGATCGAGGCAGTTGATGGTCAAGCATGACAGGCCTGATCTGACTAAAATCCTGGCCAATAGACATGGTTGTGGAAGCTAAGGCAGAAGTGAAAATAGGTAAACCAAGTCTGAGAGGAGCAGCTAATGGGGGAACAATTGTTGTTATTTAAACATGAAGATATGGTCTCAGAAGTTTAATGAATTATACAATAATCCCCCCTCTATACTACATTGCCTTTTCAAAATCATCTTTGTTTTCCATGAACTTGTCTAACAATATGGTAAAATCAGTGAGCTTCTGAACTTGTGATTTGAAGGCCTGAGTCACATGAAGTATTTTCATTTTCTCTATGAGATATTTAAAGTGACTTATCATATCAGTTTTAGAGAAAATACGGTTGATATAGAAGTCCACTTTCTTAGAGATCTCATGTTGAGCAACATTGTCAATCTTTGAGTGAATTTGAACTAGGTCAAGCACTTTATCACTATTCTTAACAAATTCAGATAAAGGTTCCATATCAAATCTACTTAAGGCATTCTGAATCTCTTCTTTGACTATAGATCTGAGCAAAGTACTGTCCAAGGAAGGAGTGGAGGTCTGACCAAAGGAAGTAGAAGTTTTAACAGCAGTGTTCAATGATTTGAGATGTTTCAGGACCTTTTGAAGACGACCAGTATATTCATCTGTGAGATTGTTAAGGTTTTCCACAAGCTCTCTCATGTGGTGCAACATCTGTGTGTGCCTTTCTCCAATTTTTTTTATCAAAGGATAAGAGGTATGGATGAATCTGGGACACAAGATCTCGAGAGATGTTTGAAATAGAAGGTTCAAGAGAAGCAGGAGCAGGTGCAGGAGCAGGCTCTGATCTTGAATGCAGTTCTCTCTATAGGTCTTCAACCATGCTTTTTAGAGTTTTAACTTCAGTACTGAGCAACGTGTTTTCAACCCTTAATTCTTGAATTTCATGAAACATCTGAGGTTTAATGTGCCAGATAATCTTTTCTAAAAGCAGTGAGGCATCTTCCTGACTTAATTGGGTCACAAGACGAGGTTGAGAGGACAAGAGTTTCTCAACTACAGCTAAGATAGTGTCACCAAAGACTTTCAGATCGTCCTTGCTTATAGAATATTGTTGTTTATGTAAAGGGGAGGTTCAGGTTTAGGTTCAGGTTCAGGTGCAAAGTATGTGGCAGATTTCAATTGAAACAAAGAAGAAAGATCAATTCTAGTGGCAGTAACCTATTGAGATTCACTCACATCATAAAAGTTAGAGAATATATAGAAATTGTACAAATAATATGACTTAGTAGGTTGAGATGCTTCAACAGACTCAGTTTCACTAGTCTCAATATTTTGATGTTCCTCCCCCTCAATGAGTTCTTCCATTTCAGGATCTTGAGGCCCAGGTACATGATTTAAATCCACTAGTTCATCTCTGATTTCCTCAAGAATCTCTTTATAGACATCTGAAAGAATATCTCCATCCTCTCTTTAATAGCGGGTATAATCTCAGGAACATATTCCTCTACAGGGAGTTCTTCTTGATTTTCATCTTCCCTAACAGGGATTTCTTCTAGATTGGCTTCTTCCACAGCAGGGAGTTGTTCCAGATTTTTTTCTTCTATAAAAGGAAGTTCTTTTTGAGTTACATATTGCACAGTAGGTAGTTCTCTTAGTACAGCCTTTTCTAGGTTTTCCTGCTCAGATTATGGGACAACTAATTCTCTTGTAGCCTCAGATTGGATTTCCAGATTAACATCATCTCTAGGGGCAGGGAGGTTCTCCTTCAAGAACAGCAGGAGGAATAATTGGCCTTTCTTCCTTAACAACAACTTCTTCCCTTTAAGGTACTTCAACTTCTTATTCCTCTTCTTCTAAATACTCAACAACTTCATCTGGTTCCAGACAAGGATCAGAAATGTCCATTATCCTTATTGGATAATCCACAGGATTATACTTCTCATAAAGTTTATCATTATCTTCAACCCATTCTTTCTTCCATGGGTTCTAGTTTATTTTTATCCTCCTGATGGTAGGTTTAGATAAGAAATAGTCATAGTCCATAAGTACTTCTTCATTGGGTCCAACTAATCCTTTGGCAACAAGCATTGCTGAAATTAGCCTAGAGTAAAACAGAGATGTGGATTTGGATGTGACCTTGATCAGTTCCCACATATGGTGAATGATGTATTTTCACCGATTTATCTTATGGCCATTCTTCATAAGATAAATTATAAATACATCATGATACTTTAAGACAGAAAAGTCACCTTTCCTTGGACTGATCAGATTTTGAAATATTTGAACAATATCCTTGTCTCCCCCATCAAGTTCAGAAGCTATGTCCCTTCTCCAGGTGCCATTTCTAGTTAGGGTTTATAGTGAATTTTCCAGGTCAAAGAAATCGCTTGAAGTTGGGGGTCTCTCTGATAATCATCACAAATCCCTTTGTGAGGAATCCTAAGGCATGAATCCCATATCCTCGACAAGAAGGAGAATCTTTTTCCATTGATCCAGATTCTCACAACAAAACATTCACCAGCATCAAAAGAAAATTGTACATATTGATAGAACTATGCTACCAACCTCTGATAAATGGTTCTATCGTTCCTATAGAACCATTCGATCCATCCTTGATCTCTTAAAACATTTAAAACCAGAGATTTTCAAGATAACATCCACTCATGGAAAATTTACTTTTCCATGTACAACACTACGGTTTACCAGGTTTGGATTCAAGGGTCCTCCGGGTGCCAGCTTTGGTGTTGTCTTCTTTTTCTTCGAGCTATGCTTCTCAAGAGTAGATACAGATGGACACTTCATCCTTGGCATCCACTAAAGGTTTGAGAAAGAGAGAGAGAGAGAGAGAAAGGGTTTCTAGGTTGAAAGGGTTCGGACAGAGTGAGAATGAGATAGTTCGGGTGAAGAATCGAGTGAAACCCTTTTGTTTTATCATTTGGGAATGTCAAATGTCACAAAAGTAAAAACACGGGAATGTAAAAAGTGGTGAAATAAAAATTAACACAATATGAATTATAAGAAAAAACAAAAATAATTTTCACAGTGAGACTATGAATAGTCATTACGGTGCCATGGTAAATGGTCGTTACGGTGAGACCGTCAATTATCGTCACGGTGAGACAGTGAATGGTCGTCATGGTGATATAGTAAGTAAACTTTGTTCAGTCATGGTGAGATAGTGAGTAACAGACCGTTAATACAAAGTGTTAACTGTGAGACCGTAAACATGAGACAGTAACTAAGAAACCGTGAACATGAAATAGTAAAGTAAAAAAGTAGTAAAGTATTAAACACTAAGACCTGTAAGATATATATTTGTGATTGATCTTTCCAAGATCATGTATGATGTAGTCTATTCTCTCATAATTTAATGGTTAAGTAAATATATCAGCAAGGTGATATTTAGTGCCAATTAATTCCAAGGTGATATCACCTTTTTGATAATAATCCCTCAAAAATTGATGTCTTACATCAATATGTTTTGTCCAGGAATGTGATACAAGATTTTTTGAAATCTTAATAGCACTTGTGTTGTCACAATTTGTTGGTACATGTCTGAATTGAAATCCATATTCTAGTAAAGTGTGTTTCATCCACAAAATTTGTGCACAACAATTCTTAGCAGCTATGTATTTAGCTTCTGTTGTAGATAATGAAATAGAGTTTTGTTTTTTACTACACCATGATACTAGTGACTTGCCTAAAAGGTGACATGTTCCAGAGGTGCTTTTTTTCTATCTAACTTACAGCCATCGAAGTCAGAATCTGAATAACTAACTTGTTCAAATGATTGTCCTTTAGGATAGAATAGTCATAAATTGGGTGTATGCTTGAGGTATTTGAAAATTCTCTTTACAGCATTTAAATGAGATTCTTTAGGATTTTCTTGAAAACGAGCACACATACACACACTAAACATAATGTCAGGATGACTAACAGTTATATAGAGTAAACATCCAATCATTCCTCTATAAGTGGTTTGATCAACAGATTTTCCATCTTCATCAAGATCCAACTTACAGGTGGTACTCATGGGAGTGTCACTACTTTTTTTTCTACCTAATCCAAAACGTTTTAGAAGATCTCTAGTATACTTACTTTGAGTCAAAACAATTCCATCATTATTTTGAAACATTTGAAATCCAAGATAGAATTTTAGTTCACCCATTAAACTCATTTCAAATTCGTTTTCCATCATTTTATAAAAATATGTACATAATGAATTTTTTGTAGATCCAAAAATAATATTGTCCACATAGATTTGAGCAACTAAAACATCATTATAAATTCTTTTTATAAATAGGTTTTGATCCACTACTCCTTTTGTAAACCCTTTGGAAATTAGAAAAGTACTTAATCTGTCATACCAAGCTCTTGGAGCTTGTTTTAAACCATATAGAGATTTTCATAGTCTAAAAATATGATATGGAAAATGAGGGTTTGTAAATCTAGGGGGTTGTTCAAAAAAACATCCTCAGCTATATACCAATTTAAGAATGCACTCATAACATTCATTTGATATAGTTTGAAATTTAGATGTGCATCATAAGAAAGTATAATTCTAATGGCTTCAAGTCTGGCTACGGGAGCAATAGTCTCCTCATATTCAATTACTTCTTCTTGACTATAGCCTTGTGCAACTAATCTTGCCTTGTTCCTAACTATATTTCCAGCTTCGTCTACCTTATTTATAAACTCCCATTTAGTGCCTATGACAAAAGTGTCTTTTTGTTTCTCAACATGTTTGCAAACTTTATTTCATTCAAACTGAATTAGTTCTTCTTGCATAGAAATTACCCAAAATTCATAACTGATAGCATCATCAATGTTTTTAGGTTCACGGTGTGACAACAGGGCTTGATGTTCAACCTTATTTCTAATAGAATCTCTAGCTTGTGTTTCCTTCTCTAAGTCTCCTACAACTGCATCTAAGGGGTTGTTTCTAATGGTTCTAACCTTTCTAGAAAAAGAGGGACCAGTGAATTCAGGTTCATCAACAGATTCAGGTTCATTATGACTTGATTGCACAGAATTTCCAGAATTGGAAGTTTTCACAGAGTCTTTCATAGAGGTATTTGAGGATTTTGAGTTGATGTTCATATTTGATACATCATCCTCCAGATTTTCTAGGACGGTTCTAGGCTCATGTGGATATGTTTCATCAAATTTTATATGGACATATTCTTCCACACATTTTGTTCTCTTATTGAATACACTATAAGATTTTCTTGAAATTGAATAACCTAGGAAAATTCCTCCATCGCTTTTGGATGAATATTTGTCAATATTATCCTTAGTGTTGAGAATAAAGACTTTGCAACCAAAAACTCTAAAGTAATTAACCTTAGGCTTTCTATTATTACAGAGTTCATATGGGGTCTTCTTGAGAATTTATCTATTCAATACTCTATTGATTATGTAGCATGTTGTGTTAACAACTTCAGCACAAAAGTAAATACGTAGGTCATATTCACTAAGCATTGTTCTAGCAATTTCTTGCACGGTTCTATTTCTTCTTTCTACAACACCATTTTGCTGAGGTGTTAT
This sequence comes from Viscum album, assembly GCA_963277665.1. Classification (NCBI taxonomy): domain Eukaryota; kingdom Viridiplantae; phylum Streptophyta; class Magnoliopsida; order Santalales; family Viscaceae; genus Viscum; species Viscum album. Next base: position 858,651,390 of record OY728134.1, on the reverse strand, counting down.
AGGGGCAGAGAAATTGTGACTATAACCATTTTGTGATCAAAAGGACTCAAACTCTTGATTTTAAAACTCACGACCATAATCACTTCTTAAAGATTTAATTTTAAGTCCACTAATATTTTCTATAGAATTGGCATACTTAGTAAAATAAGAGAAAGCTTCAATTTTCTGAGCCATGAAAAATGTCCAGGTATATCTAAAAAAATCATCTACTAGAACATAAACATAGTGCTTCCTATTTAAACTAGAAAGTCTAGATGGTCCAAACAAATCCATGTGAACCAACTCGAGATGTTGAGAAGTAGAAACTTCTTTCTTTGGTTTGAAAGATATTTTTTGTTGTTTTCCCTTTTTATAGGGATTAAAAACTTTTTCATTTGGAAACTCAAGTTTGGGTAAGTATTTAACTAGGCATTTTCAAGTTAACTTTCTATGGGAGTGAACATTACAGTGTCCTAGTATCATATGCCAAATCCAAGATTCTTTATGAAATACACTTAATCATGAAAAATTTTGAGAAGTTAAGGAATCTAAATTTACAGAATAAACATTATCATTCCTTGATGCAGAAATTACTAATTCATATTTAGAATTAAAGATATTACAGGAATAATTTTCAAATTTAACATAATATCCATCATCACACAATTGTGAGATACTAAGAAAATTATATTTTAAACCATTGACAAATAGTACATTAGAAATGAGAATCGAATCAAAGTTACCAATCTGGCCTAAGAGAATGATCTTCCCCTTTGCATTGTCACCAAATGTGACATGTCCTCCATCTACTTTTATCATATTCTTGAAGCATGAGTAGTCTCCTATCATGTGCCTTGAACTCCCACTATCCAAGTACCATAGATTTTTGTCGGAGCTCTTCAAGCAGATTTCCTATAATATGATCAATCAAAGACAGATTTTGGTACCCATACTTGTTTGGGTCCAGTAACATCAGTAATAATTTATTTAGGAACCCATATTTGTCTTATAGGTTTCTTATAACTATTGTGTAAAGTATTTGAAAAATAAACTCTATTTGGTCCACAAAAACTTGAAGCAGTAGAATGTGTATCATGACTCGAGCTAGATGAGTTGTGTCCAGAACTGGGGACTAAATTATATGTCCTAGTCTCTGAAACAAAATTCATTCTACTAAGGTTTCTTTTACCAGGTCGATAACCAATGCCAGTATTATATTTTAGAAAAATTTGTTTTCCTAGAATTTGGGTAAGGGTATTTTTCCATTAGTAAACTTTTCTAAGTCACTTTTTAATTGCTCATTAGACATTTTCAGTTCATTGTTTTCTTTGAGCAGTTGAGCATTTTTCTCCTTTTTAGTTGTAAGTTCATATTTAATAGTTACAGTGAGAGCATGTTGTTTCTTCATTGATTTATATTTATCCTTCAATTCATTGCATTTCTCTTCAAGCATGTTTCAATACTCAAACATTTCTTCATTAGTCATATTTTCAGAGTCACTTTCCTCTTCAGAATAGTATGAATTATGCATAGAAGAGTTTAGTGTTACCTCAGACGTGTTTGTCATAAAACACAAATTGTCTTTTTTAGCCTGTTCATCATGTGATGTGTCTGAGTCACTTGAACTATCTTCAGAGGCACTCCAGGTTGCCTTCATTTTCTTTTTGTACTTCTTGTCCTTATCCCCATATTTCTTCTTATATTTTAGCTTTGTACAGTCATCCTTTATATTTCATGTGTGCTTACATTCATAGCATACAATCTCATCAGTTTTTTCACTTCTCTTCCAGTCCTTTTTCCATTTTACTTTTTGATCATAATTTCCCTTGAAGTTAGCTTTTTGAAGAAGTTTTTCTTGTTGTAAAATTGTTTGAATCTTCTGGCCAGTTGAGCCATCACCTCATCACTGTCTGGTGATGATTGTTCAGTTAATGGAACTGTCTGTAGAAGCTTCCAGTTTTCCTTTGTCTTTGTGCTTCGAGAGGGTGGTATTGAATGCTACTAATTTCCTCTTTGGTTCATCCTCCTATTATTTATTGACTTTCATCCCTTCCTCATGCATCATCAGTTTCCCAATGAGTTCTTTTATAGGTATCCAACTGATGTCACATGACTCTCTAATTGAGATTGAGGTTACCCTCCATCTGTCAGGAAGACATCAGAGAATTCTCATGATTTTTTCTTTGGCAGTGACTTCTCTTCCTAGAGAAATTATTATGTTGACAATCTCATTGAACCTAAGATACATATCAAAAATAGGCTCATTAGGTTTCATCTTAAAATTATCATACTTTATAGTATAATTATTAACTCTCATTTCCTTTACACTACATGTACCTTCATGTGAGACTGATAAGGTATCCCAAATTGCATGGGCAGCTTTACAAGCAGAAATCCTATTAAATTCTTCATCTTCTAAGGAAAAGTATAAAGAATTCATGGCTTTGAAATTATTATTATAAGCATGTTTGGTAGGTTCACCACATGTAATTCTATCAGTCACAGTAAGTTTGTATTCATCTATAATTGATGACCAAATTTCAAAGCTCATACTCTCTATATGCATTTTCATTTTAATTTTCCATTAAGCATAGTTTGTTCTATTAAAGAATGGTGGTCTGTTAGTTGCAACACCTTCCAATCTATTGTCCATACTAACAAATTACTTTAAAATATCTATAAATTTTAAATTGATAGAAATTTACAGATCTTTAAAGTACAACTACGATCAAAGTTGAATGAGATTACACAAAGTCATAATAAAGAAACCTTTGATACCAAATGTTGGTCGGAGTAGTTTACTCAAGAGGGGAGGGGTGAATTGAGTAACTATAAAAATTTCAGTTTAAAAGAATATTTGTTTTATAAATAATGATTTCACCAAAAATAGATACATCATAGTTAATCAAGGTTATACTATTATAAAAGTTTGACTATTTAAACAACTTCTTAGAAGATTGATTAATTCTCAGTAATCATAATTGGTATTATTAAAAATTACTTTTGAAGTTATCCTACTAAGAAAAATCATATATAACTTCTTTCCAAGACAAACTACCAAAGTGAATTTAGTGTTTTTCTAGATGAGGCAGCAAAGCAGTAAAATAGAGTAGACTAAATTTAAATAGCACAACGGATATAAAACAAGTGGTTCAGTCTCAAGACGAGACCTAATATACTCTACATGGTGATCACATGCCACCAAGCTGTTTATATAAATAAACTCTAATCCATACCCTGGATCGGGGTTAACAACACTACATAGACTGTCCAGGCCACACAGGGACCTCTTCCACAGTTCTCGTGGGAAAACAAAATAATGACTAGGCCACACAGGGACTTCTTCCACAGTTTTCATGGGTAAACAAGAGTAAATAATTTGAAATGAGGATTTTGAAATCCTCCAATTCAGTGGAGGAGTCAGTGTGTGTGTAAAATAAACATAGTACACACACTGCTCGAAAGTAAAATAAAATAATCACTAAGAGAGAGTAAATATGAGTTTAGAATTCTCTAGTTGTTAGTAATGCAGCTCTGGACTCCTTGGATAAGTAAAAAATGTTTCTGAGTCCTTCTTTGGTTTTTGTGTTGAAAAAAAGAGTGTTGTGGTTCAGCTTGTGTTCTTTACGATTGAAGATGTTCTCTTGATCCCAGTGTACTTCGTGTGTTCTTCAGTAGAGTCAAATTGTATGCATGAGACAATTGGTTCTTTGAAGATCTTGCAATCTCCACATTGTGGGCGTGCTTGTCAGCTTGTTTTTCTGTTTAGTACAGAGCACACTCATTTCTTGATTTGTCACGAGTTGTATTGTATCTGTTGTCTTGCTCTTGGGCACACTTCTCTTTATCTTTACAATGCATGATCTTTAGCCGACAAGTTCCATATATTTCATACCTCGTAATTCATACTATGTCTAAAAGAAAACATTAATTATGTAAGTGCATTAAAGACATCAAATATGACTGTTAAAAAGTTAAATTTAACGACAACCAAATGGTTTAAGAAACGGTGTCACAGTATGTTATGCAAACAGTGTCTTCTTCATGGTATCTCCCTCATAGTGTCTCCTTCACGGTGTCTCCTTCACGGTGTCTCCTTCATGGTGTCTCCTTCACGGTGTCTCCATCACGGTGTCTCCTTCATGGTGTCTCCTTCACGGTGCCTCCTTCATGGTGTCTCATTCACGGTATCTTGCTTACGGTTTCTAGTTTCTGATGCCTGGATGACGGTGTCTCGCTAACTATTTCTGGAACTAAAGATAATAGATTGTATGGCTTATGGTGTCTGGTCTTAGCGTCTTGCTTCATGGTGTCAGGCTTACTGTGTCATGGTGTCTCATGGTCATGGTGTCTCATTGGTCACGATGTCTGATACTTAGGCTTCATGGTGTCAGGGTTCACGTTTTCTTTCTCACGGTGCCTGGCTTACTATGTCTAGCTTCACGGTGTCTTATACTTAGGAAAATAACAGTATTCAGACTTAAAGAGTAATATGCATAAAATTAATCGAGCATATCCATTATCAAGTATGAGATAACTTGAGACATAAATACACACGATCAATAAGATTTGTGATATTTTCGATCATTACTAAGATTTGTAATTATTATTTAGATTAGTGATCATTAAAACATGATTAATACATGAGGATTCCAACAATATCCCCCTTTTTGATGATCACAAATCAAGTACAGTTAAAGGGTAAATTGAATGCAGCTAAAGAGAATATAACATATATAAGAACAGATAACTTCTCACTTTTTATCCCCCTTCTGGGATTAGCAAAAAGTTAAAGTAAAGGGAAAACAGTGCATATGTCATTAATAGTGTTTAGAATACACCATACAATAGAAATATAAAAACTCAATGACATCCCCATAAAAAAATAGTAGTCACTGGGCTTCTGTAGGGAGTGGATTTCTCTTTGCCTTTATCATCAGCCAAAGAAGAAGCCCTAGGGGAATTTGAAGATGTAGAATAAGGCATAGAAGTGGTGGACGAAGAAGGTAAAGGGAGACCTTCAAAGACTGATGAAGCCAATGTAGGAGCTGTAGAAGATCGAGGCAGTTGTTGGTCTAGGATGACAGGCCTGAGCTAACTAAGAGCCTGGCCCACAGACATGGTTGTGGAAGCTAAGGCATAAGTGAAAGTAGGTAAACCAGGTCTGAGAGGAGCAGCCACTGGGGGAACGATTGCTGTACTTTGAACATGAAGATACAGTCTTAGAAGTTTAATGAATCCTACAATAATCCCCCCTCCATACTGCATTGCCTTTTCAAAACCATCTTTGTTTTCCATGAACTTGTCCAACAATCTGGTAAACTCAATGAGCTTCTGAACTTGTGCTCTGAAGGCCTGATTCACAAGAGGTATTTTCAGATTCTCTATGAGATATTTAAAGTAATTTTTCATATCAGTTTTAGAGAAAATCTGGTTGAAATAAAAGTCCACTTTCTTAGAGATCTCCTGTTGGGAATCATTGGCAATATTTTATTGAATTTGAACCAGGTCAAGCACTCTATCACTATTCTTAACAACTTCAGATAAAGGAGACATATCAAAGCCAATTAAGGCATTCTGAATCTCTTACTTGACTATAGAACTGAGTAAAGTATTGTCCAAGGTAGGAGTGGAGGTCTAACTAGAGGAAGTTGAAGCTTTAACAGTAGTGGTCAAAGATTTGAGTTGTTTCAGGACCTTTAGAGACAGCCAGTATATTCATCTGTGAGTTTGTTCAGGTTCTCCACAAGCTCTCTCATGTGGTGAAACATATGTGTGTGCCTTTCTCTAATCCTTTCATCAATGGATAAGAGGTATGGATGAATCTGGGACACAATATCTCGAGAGATGTTTGAAACAGAATGTTCAGGTGAAGCAGGAGCAGGTGTAGAAGCAGGCTCTGATCTTGAATGCGGTTCTCTCTGTAGGTCTTCAAACATGCTTTTCAGAGTTGCAACTTCAGAACTAAGCAACTTGTTTTCAACCCTTCTTGAATTTCATGAATCATCTTGGGTTGAATGTGCCAGATAATCTTTTCTAAAAGTAGTGAGGCATCTTCCTGACTTAATTGGGTCAGAAGACGAGGTTTATAGGACAAGAGTTTCTCAACTCAAGCTAAGATATTGTCACCAAATACTTTCAGATCATCCTTGATTATAGAATATTTTTGTTCAAGTAAAGGGGCAGGTTGAGGTTCAGGTTCTGGTTCAGGTGCAAAGTATGTGGTAGATTTCATTTGAAACAAAGCGAAAAGATAAATTCTCGTGGTAGTAACCTGTTGAGACTCACTGATATAATAAAAGCTAGGGAATATATACCGATTGTACATAGAATATGACTTAGTAGGTTGAGATTCTTCAATAGACTCAGTTTCACCAGTCTCAAGATTTTGAGGTTCCTCCCCCTCAATGAGTGCTTCTATTTCAGGACCTTGAGGCTCAGGTACTTGATTTAAATCCACTGGTTCATCTATGATTTCCTCAAGCATCTCCTGTCTAGCCAACTGAAAGTCTATCTCCATCCTCCCTTCAGCAGAGGGTATAATCTCAGGAACAGATTGCTCTATAGGGAGTTCTTCTTGATTTTCATCTTCCCTAACAGGGATTTCTTCTATATTTTCTTCTTCCACAATAGGGAGTTGCTCTATATTTGTTTCTTATATAATAGGGAGTTCTTTTTCAGTTACTTATTGCACATAAGGGAGTTCTCTTACTATAGCCTCTTCTAGGTTTTGCTGCTAAGATTCTGGGACAACTAATTCTCTTGCAGCCTCAGATTGGATTTCCTGATTAACATCATCTCTATGGGCAGGAGGTTCTTCTTCAAGAACAACAGGAGGAATAATTGGCCTTTCTTCCTCAACAACAACTTCTTCTCTTTGACGTACTTCAGCTTCTTCTTCCTCTTCTTCTGAATACTCAGTAACTTCATCTGGTTCCAAACAAGGATCAGTAATGTCTTCTAGCCTTGTTGGATAATCCATAGGTTTATACTTCTCATAATGTTTATCATTATATTCAACCCATTCCTCCATCCAGGGGTTCCAGTTTATTTTTATCCTTCTGATGGTAGGATTAGATAAGCGATAATCATAGCCCATAAGTACTTCTTCATTGGGTCCATCTAATCCTTTGGCAACAAGCATTGCTGAAATCAGCATAGAGTAAAATATAGATTTGGATTTGGATGTGACCTTGATCAGTTCACACATATGGGGAATGATTTATTTTCACAGATTTATCTTGCGGCCATTCTTCATAAGATGAATCATAAATACATCCTGATACTTTAAGACAGCCAAGTCACCTTTCCATGGACTGATCAGATTTTGACCAAATTTGAACAACACCCTTGTCTCCCCATCAAGTTCATAAGCAATGGCCCTTTTCTTGGTTCCATTTTTAGTTAGGGTTTCTAGTGCATTTTCCAGGTCAAGGAAATCAATTTTAGGTGGGGGTATCTCTGATAATCATCAAAAATCCCTTCGTGAGGAATCCAAAGGAAATCATCCCATAACCTCGATAAGAAGGAGCATCTTGGTCCATTGATCCAGCTTCTCACAACAAAACATTCACCAGCATCAAAAGAAAATTGTATGTATTGATAGAACTGAGCTACCAACCTCGAGTAAATTGGTCTATCCTTCCAAGAGAACCATTTGATCTAGAATTATTCTCTTAAAAATTTTAAAACTAGAGATTTTCTAGATAATAGCCACTCAGGGAAAATTTTCTTTTTCAGGTACAACACTACGGTTTACCAGGTTTGGATTCAAGGGTCCTCCGGGTGAAAACATCAGTGATGTCTTCTTTTTCTTTGAGCTATGATTCTTAAGAGTAGATAAATATGGATGCTTCATCCTTAGCATCCAATTAAGGTTCGATAAAGAGAGATAGAGAAAGGGTTGCAAGGTTGAAATAGTTCGGACATAGTGAGTAGGAGAGTGTTCAGGTGATGAATCAAGTGAAACCCTTTTGTTTTATCATTTGGGAATGTCAAACATCACAAAAGTAAAAAACGCGGGAAAGTAAAAATTGGTGAAATAAAAATTACCGTGATATGGATTAAAAGGAAAAATAGAAATAATTTTTACGGTGAGACCGTTAATAGTCGTTACGGTGCCATGGAAAATGGTCATCATAGTGAGACAATCAATAGTCGTCACGGTGAGACAGTGAATGGTCATCACAGTGAGACATTAAGTAATATTTGTTCATTCATAGTGAGATAGTGAGTAACAAACCGTAAATACAAAGTGTTAACTATGAGACCGTAAACATGAGACAGTAACCGAGAAACCATGAACATGAAACAGTAAAGTAAAAAAGTAAAAAAGTATTAAACAGTAAGACTAGTAAGATATCTATTTGTGATTGATCATGACAAGATCATGTATTATGTAGTCTATTCTCTTATAATTTAATGGTTTAGTGAATATATCAGCAAGTTTATATTATTTGCCAACGAATTCCAAGGTGATATCACCTTTTTGATAATGATCCCTAATAAAGTGATGTCTTACATCAATATGTTTTGTCCTAGAATGTGAAACAGGATTTTTTGAAATTTTAATAGCACTTTTGTTGTCACAATTTATTGGTACATGTCTGAATTGATATCCATAGTCTAGTAAAATATGTTTCATCCACAAAATTTGTGCACAAAAACTGCCAGCAGCTATGTATTCAGCTTCTGCAGTAGATAATGCAGCAGAGTTTTGTTTCTTACTACACCATTATACTAGTGACTTTCCTAAAAGGTGGCATGTTCGAATGGTTCTTTTCCTATCTAACTTACAGCCACCGAAGGCATCATCAGAATAACTAACTAGTTCAAATGATTGTCCTTTAGGATAGAATAGTCCTAAATTGGGTGTATGCTTGAGTTATTTGAAAATTCTCTTTAAAGAATTTAAATGATATTCTTTAGGATTTTCTTGAAAAGGAGCACACATACACACAATAAACATAATATCAGGATGGATAGTAGTTAAATAGAGTAAACTTCCAATCATTCCTCTATAAGTGGTTTGATCAACAAGTTTTCCATCTTCATCAAGATCCAAATTACAGGTAGTACTCATGGGAGTGTCACTAATTTTTGTGATATCCAATCTAAAACCTTTTAGAAGATCTCTAGTATACGTAAATTGAGTCAAAACAATTCCATCATTATTTTGAAATATTTTAAATCCAAGAAAGAATTTTAGTTCACCCATTAAACTCATTTCAAATTTGGTTTGCATCATTTTAAAAAAATTAGTACATAATGAATTTTTTGAAGATCCCAAAATAATATCATCTACATAGATTTGAACAACTAAAACATCATTAGAGATTCTTTTTATAAAGTGGGTTTGATCAGCTACTCCTTTTGTAAAAACTTTGGAAATTAGAAAAGTACTTAATCTATCATACCAAGCTATTGGAGCTTGTTTTAAACCATATAGATCTTTTGATAGTTTAAAAATAATATTTGGAAAATGAGGGTTTGTAAATCCAGGGGGTTGTTCAAAAAAACATCCTCAGCTATATAACCATTTAAGAATTCAATCTTAACATCTATTTCATAGAGTTTTAAATTCAAATGTGTATCATAAGTAAGTATAATTCTAATGGCTTCAAGTCTGGCTACCGGAGAAAAAGTCTCCTCATAGTCAATTCCTTCTTCTTGACTACATCCTTGTGCAACTAATCTAGCCTTATTCCTAACTATATTTCCAACTTCATCTACCTTATTTCTAAACACCCATTTAGTGCCTATGACAAAAGTGTACTTTGGGCTTTCAACATGTTTCTAAACTTTATTTCATTCAAACTGATTGAGTTCTTCTTTCATAGCAATTACCCAAAATTTATCACTGATAACATCATAAATGTTTTTAGGTTCAAGCTATGACAAGAAGGCTTGATATTTAACCTTATTTCTAAGAGAAGCTCTAGTTTTTTCTTCTTTATCTAAGTCTCCTACAACAGCATCTAAGGATGGTTTCTAAGGGTTCTAACCTTTCTAGAAAAATAGGGACTAGTGAATTCAGGTTCATCAACATATTCGGGTTCATTATGACCTGATTGCACAGAATTCCAAGAATTGGAAGTTTTCACAGAGTCTTTCACAGATGTATTTTAGGATTTTGAGTTGATGTTCAGATTTGATACATCATCCTCCAGATTTTGTAGGATGTTTCTAGGATCATGTGGATATGTTTCATCAAACTTTATATGGACAGATTCTTCCACACATTTAGTTCTCTTATTGAATAATCTATAATCTTTGATTGAAATTTAATAACCTAGGAAAATTCCTTCATCACTTTTGGATTCAAATTTTTAAAGATTATCCATATTGTTGAGAATAAAGACTTTGCAACCAAAAACTCTAATGTAATTAACCTTAGGCTTTCTACTATTCTAGAATTCATATGGGGTCTTCTTGAGAATTGGTCTAATCAATACTCTATTGATTATGTATCATGTTGTGTTAACAGCTTCAGCCCAAAGTAAATAGGTAGGTCATATTTACTAACTATTGTTCTAGCAATTTTTTGCAAGGTTCTATTTCTTCTTTCTATAACACCATTCTACTGAGGTGTTCTAGGGGCAGAGAAATTTTGACTATAACCATTTTGTGAGAAAAAGGATTCAAAATCTTGATTTTAAAACTCACGGCCATGATCACTTCTTAAAGATTTAATTTTAAGTCCACAAAGATTTTCTACAGACTTGGAATACTTAGTAAAATAAGAGAAAGTGTCACTTTTGTGAGCCATAAAAAAGGTCCAAGTGTATCGAGAAAAATCATCTACTAGAACATAAACATAGGGCTTCCCATTTAAACTAGAAACTCTAGATGGTCCAAACAAATCCATGTGAACCAACTCGAGAGGTTGAGAAGAAGAAACTTCCTTCTTTGGTTTGAAAGAGATTTTGTGTTGTTTTCCCTTTTGACATGGATTACAAACTTTGTCATTTGGAAACTCAAGTTTGGGTAAGCCTTTTACTAGTCCTTTTCTAGTTAACTTTCTAAGGGATTGAACATTACAATGTCCTATTATCCTATTCCAAAGACAAGATTCTTTATGAAATACACTTAATCATGAAACATTTTGAGAATTTAAGGAATCTAAATTAAGAGAATAAACATTATCATTCCTTGATGAAGAAAATACTAATTCATCATTTGAATTAAAGAAATTACAGGAATCATTTTCAAATTTAACATGATATCCATAATCACACAATTGTGAGACACTAAGCAAATTATATTTTAAACCATTAACAAATAGTACTATAGAAATTAGAATCGAATCAGAGATACCAATCTGGTCTAATCCAATGATCTTCCCCTTTTCATTGTCACCAAATGTGACATGTCCTCCATCTACTTTTATCAGATTCTTGATGCATGAGTAGTCTCATCTCATGTGCCTTGAACTCCCACTGTCCAAGTACCCTAGAATTTTGTAGGATATCTTCAAGAATATTTCCTATAATATGATCAGGCAAAGACATTTTTTTGTACCTATATTTTTTTGGTCCAGTAACATTAGTAATAAGTGATATAGGAACCCATATTTGTCTCATAGGATTCTTATAAGCATTGTGTAATGTATTTGAAAAATAAACTCTATTTGGTCCAAAAAACCTTGAAACAGTAGAATGTGTATCATGACTCGAGCTAGATGATTTGTGTCTAGAACAAGGAACAAAATTATATGTCCTAGTCATTGAAACAATATTTGTTCTACTAAGGTTTCTTGTACCAGGTTGATAACCAATACCAGTATTATATTTTGGAGGAATTTGTTTTCCTAGAATTTGGGTAAGGGTATTTTTACCATTAGTAAAAATTTCTAAGTCTATTTTTAATTGCTCATTAGACATTTCCAGTTCATCGAATTATTTGAGCAGTTGAGGATTTTTCTCTGTTTCAATAGTAAGTTCATATTTAACAGTTACTGTGAGAGCATGCTATTTCTTCAATGATTTATATTTATCCTTAAATTCATTGCATGTCTCTACAAGCATGTTTCAATATTCAAACATTTCTCTGTTAGTCATATTTTCATAGTCACTTTCCTCTTCAGAATAGAATGAATAATGCATAGAAGAGTTTAGTGTTACCTCAGATGTGTTTTTCATAAAACACATATTGGCTTTGTAAGCCTGTTCATCATGTGATGTGTCTGAGTCACTTGAAATATCCTCATTGGAACTCCAGGTTTCCTTCATTGCCTTTTTGTACTTCTTGTACTTATCCTCATATTTCTTCTTATATTTGAGCTTTGGACAATCAACCTTTATATGTCCTTTGCACTTACATTCATAGCATACAGTCTCATCAGTTTTGTCACTTCTCTTCCGGTCCTTTTTCTAGTTTCCTTTTTGATCATACATTCCCTTAAAGTTAGGTTTTCTGAAAAAGTTTTTCTTCTTTTAAAATCATTTGGATCTTCTGGCCAGTTGAGCCATCTCCTCATCACTGTCTGGTGATTATTGTTTAGTAGTAGAACTGTCTATAGAAGCTTCCAGTTTTCCTTTGTCTTTGTGCTTCGAGATGGTGGTCTTGAATGCTACTGATTTCCTCTTTGGTTTAGCCTCCACTTCATTGTTGACTTTCATCTATTCCTCATACATCATAATTTTCCCAATGAGTTCCTTTATAGGTAGCCTGCTAATGTCACATGACTCTCTAATTGAGACAGAGGTTCCCCTCCATCTGTCAGGTAGACATCTGAGAATTCTCATGATCTGTTCTTTGGCAGTGAATTCTCTTCCTAGAGAAATCATTGTGTTGACAATCTCATTGAACCTAAGATACATATCAGAAATAGGCTCATCATGTTTCATCTTAAAATTATCATACTTAATAGTATAAGTGTGAAGTATCATTTTCTTTACACTAGATGTTCCTTCATGTGAGGTAGATAGGGTATCCCAAATTTCATGGGTAGTTTTACAAGAAGAAATCCTATTAAATTCTTCATCTCCTAAGGAACAGTATAAAGCATTCATGGATTTGCAATTATTATTATAAGCAAGTTTGGTAGGTTCATCCCATGTAATTCTATCATTCACAAGAAGTCTGTATTCCTCTATAATTGATGACCATATTTCAAAGATGCTACTCTCTAGATGAATTTTCATTTTGATTTTCCATTGAGCATAGTTTGTTTCATTAAAGAATGGTGGTATGTTATTTTCATCACCTTCCAATATATTGTCCATAATAACAAATTACTTTAAAAGATCTAGAAATTTAGAATTGATAGAAATTTATAGATCATTAAAGTACAATTACAATCACAGTTCAATGAGATTAGACAAAGTCCTAATAAATTAACCTTTGATACCAAATGTTGGCCAGATTAGTTTACTCAATAGGGGAGGGGTGAATTGAGTAACTATAAAAATTTCTGTTTAAAAGAATATTAGTTTTACAAACAATGATTTCCCCAAAAATAGATACATCCCTATTAATCAAGTTTATACTATTATAAGAGTTTGACTATTTAAACAACTTCTTAGAAAATTGATTAATTCTCAGTAGTCTTAATTAGTATTACTAAAAATTACTTTTGAGGTTATCCTACTATGAAAAATCAGATATAACTTATTTCCAAGACTAACTATCAAAGTGAATTTAGTGTTTTTCTGGATTAGGTAGTAAAATAGTAAAACCGAGTAGACTAAATTTGAATAGCACAGCAGATATAAAACAAGAGGTTCAGTCTCAAGCTGAGACCTAATCCACTTCACTTGGTGATCACCTACCACCAAGCAGTTTATATAAATAAACTCTGATCCACAACCTAGATCAGGGTTAACAATAGTACATGGACTTTCCAGGACACGTAGGGACCTCTTCCACAGTTCTCGTGGGTAAACAAAATAATGACTAGGCCACACATGGACCTCTTCCACGGTTGTCGTGGGTAAACAATAGTAAAGAATTTAGTATGAGGATTTTGAAATACTCCAGTTCAGCGCAGGAGTCAGTGTGTGTGTAAAATACATAGAGTACACACACAACTCAAAAGTAAAATAAAAGAATCGCTAAGAGAGAGTAAATATGAGTTTAGAATGCTCTTGTGGTTAGCAGTGCAACTCTATACTCCTTGGATAAGACAGAAATGCTTCTGAGTCCTTCTCTAGTTTTTGTGTTGAAAAATAGAGAGTCGTGGTTCATCTTGGGTTCTTCACGAGTGAAGATGTTCTCTCGATCCCAGTGTACTTTGTGTGTTCTTCAGTAGTGTCGAATTGTATGAATGAGAAAATTTCTTTTTTGAAGATCTTGCAATCTCCTCTTCGTGTTCATGCTTGTCAGCTTGTTTTTTTGTTTAGTACAGAGCACACTCATTTCTTGAGTTGTCGCGCTCTGTATTGTATGTGTTTTCTTGCTCTTGGGCACACTTCTCTTTATCTTCACAATGCATGAGCTTTAGCCGATAGGTTCCATATATGTTGTACATCTTACCTCATAATATGTCTACAAGAAAACATTAATTATGTCACTACATTAAAGATGTCAAATATGACCGTTAAAAAGTTAAATTGAAAGACGAAAAAATGGGTTAAGAAACAGTGTCACAGTATGTTATGAAAATGGTGTCTTCTTCACGGTATCTCCCTAAAAGTGTCTCCTTCACGGTGTCTCCTTCATGGTATCTTGCTTATGGTTTCTGGTTTCCAGTTCCTTGATGACTGTGTCTTGCTAACTGTGTCTGGCACTTAAGCATACAGAGTGTTTGGGTTACGATGTCTGTTATTAGTGTCTTGCTTCATGATGTTAGGCTTACTGTTTCACGGTGCCTTGTGGTCACAGTGTCTCATTGGTCATGGTGTCTGAGACTTAGGCTTCACGGTGTCAGGGTTCACAGTGTCTTTCTCACGGTGCCTGGCTTACTGTGTCTGGCTTCACGGTGTCTTATACTTAGGCAAATAACAGTATTCGGACTTAAAGAGTAATATGCATAAAATGAATTGAGCTTAGCCATTATCAAGTATGAGATAACTTGAAACATAAATACACATGATCAACAAGATTTGTGAGATTTGTGATCATTACTAAGATTTGTAATTATTATTAATATTTGTGATCATTAAAACATGATTAATACATGAGGAGTCCAACAGTACTGAATACCATCAATTCAATGTGGTAAAACACTGACTAAATAGTGTGTATCTAAATATAAAAACCACTAGACATGTTCCACTCCTCAAAAGGTACACATTGAGTGATTTTTGGTATGTTCTGTGGGTCAACAAGTGATATTAATTAACACCATGTAAAATATTCATTTACCCAAAATGTAAGAGTTATCGATAGGTTTTTTTCCTCTTCCACTTTGATTAATATACAGACCGTATATATTTATGGGATTTTGTGTAGTCAAACACACTATGAATGAAACAATACATCAGAACACGGAACTAAACAACATGTATATTGAAAATTTTCATATGGGGTACATTTCATGTAAGTATATAAAACATGACACAGACCAAGAAAATAATGCATCACATGACAATATGATGGATAGTTTACTCCATGTAAACATTATATTTCAAAATTAAGATTTATTATAACATAATAAATACATTTTATAGTCCCTAAAAATACACATCATGAACATAAATTATTTTAAAAATAAAATAAAATATGTTTAATTTAATAATAAATGATAGAATTCTTATTTTTTCTCAAATACCATAACTGGAATATAATTTCAGATAAAGAATAATTTTTTTATTTAGTTTTGTTTATTTTTTAATTAAAGTATGTTTTTCTATAATATAATGATTTAAAATATATTATTACAATAATTAATGTGTGTCATTTTCTTGTTGTGAATTACTATGACATTTAACATGCATGTGTATGACTTAAATTTATTTATTTAATTTAATTTATTATTACATAGTATTATTTGAAATTTATGATTAATTTAAATATTTTTATTTTTGAATCCTATCACCCTTATTTATTATATATATGACTATGTTTCCAATGATTATTTCATATAACCTTAAACCCTTAGTTCCCCTCACATTAATGTGAGTACATATTTTTAATGAATGAAGTTCCTATCTAAAGGAGATGGTTAAAGAGATGACCTAAGATGAATATAGCCCATAAGATACACAAGAAAATATTAGATTTTATATCTTAGTATATGATGAGGATTAAGGAGTTATTTCTATTGAGTATATATTCACTTATCACCACTAATTTAAACAATTAGTAAGAAAAATTTATTGATCATATCACACCTTTATTTTATTTTTTAGCACACAGTTATCTTTTTATTTATATAATGCATGGTTTATTTAAATTTACAAAATTGATCACATGATATAAATAAATTAATAATATTTATTAGATAAAATGAATTTAAATGTATATGATATATTTTATTAGGTATAATTACATAGATAAATAACATTCCATATAAAGTAATTAAAAATACATGAAAAAAATAAGATATCTTACACATATCAAATTAAAATGTGTAAATTATTATTTTTAAGAGTTGGTTAATTATGTATGTAAGTTATACATAAAAATTATAAGCTTATGAGGAATAAAATAAAGGTAATTTATGCATAATTTAAAAAACCCCTCAACTAAAATATTGTTTCATCAAAAAGCTTTCAATTTTTTATGTTTAGATGAAATCATTGTAAAAGATTCATTTTGGCCATAGTTGTGGTAACCTTCAATTATTTATGAGTCTTAAAAAAGATAACATGTTGACAGAACAAATTCAGTATTAATAGTAATGGTCATAGTCTGCATAATAAAATTTAGAAGAAAGTGTTTATAAAATCAATGTACAAAATATTTGGATTGGGTATTCCACTATATAGGTCATGGAATTTTGAGTTAATATAGTTGGTGATTAAATACAATCTATATACCATGGATTAATTTTCTTGGCCATAGTTTTGGTTATGAGAATGGAAATATTGATTAATGCCACAAGAACATCCATGAAACTGGATATTTTTAATCTTATGGTTTGGGATATTTGGATTTAAAAACAAATTCCTAATAAATAAAATTATTAATTATTTCATAACTGGTAATTCATATAATGTACTAAAGTTTCAATATTTTTAGATAAAATGACAAGAAAAACTATAGAATCACTATGCTCATTTATAGATAGAGAGTGTTTGCTCACTTATATAAATTTTGAAGAGTGGTATTCATTCATGTGTATTGTACTACAATTAGATAATTTATTTTTGTAGTATAGTTCCATATACTTGATCAAAAACCATTAGGAGTAAGAGAGGGTGAGAATTATTCCTAAATAGGCTATATAAAATAAGCATTTCATGTTTGATACAATATGCTATGAACTATGTCCAATGAGTTGATAGTACAATATGAGGATATCTATTGATGCACAAGGTTGTCTTATATCTAATAATATTATAAGTAGAAATTGAGGCATAAGATAAATGAGAATATAAATCCATTATACAAGTGTAAACTAAATAATGGATAACTATATATTTATCATATAATCATTATGATGGTGTATATAAATCTTTTAGAGAATTTTGAGCTTCCTTATGGATATGAAATTATCTATAAATAACATTTTCATACTTATAAGATATATTCTCCATCATCATTGAAAATTATCAAATGAATATAATAGGTTATGTAGTCAATAAAATTTTGACTATGGTTTTCCATGTTTATAAATATTGGTGTGAATTTGGTTCTTCAGTCATTATGGTGAATGATGTAAATGAAATTGTAGAAAATCCTACGAAAATTTTAAAGTCAACAGTTCCTTTGAATATTATACCAAAGGAAGAAAACTTTCATTGGGAATGAACATAACAAGAGTCTATCTTTTTCACATGTGTTAAGAAATGTCACTATAAGAGAAATTTTATTAAATTTAATACGATTAAAGTTGAGGCTTCAACTTCAAGTACGTTTTTCCTTCCAGGTAATATTTATATTTCACTACATGGGTATTAAATACAACATGTGACTCATATATTTATATGACAATATAAGAACCATGGTATTCTAAATAGATTAAAATAAATAATGTGAAATGTTAAGTAGCTAATGAATCTTGATTCCTAAATTTTCTAAATGAAAATCACAAGATCAAATTGCTATGTAGAATTATTATTGTTTTTAAATATTATATTTTTAGTATCTCTAAATTATTAATCTAAATGTATAGTTTTTTACAAAATCATACATTATTTCAAGTTTGAAATAATTTCTTCTTGGTATAATATAATTAATTAACTATTTAATTATACATGAGTCTAATATGACTAATATTGGAAATCAATGATGAATATAATATTCAAGATTACAAATAATACCATGTTATGGAAAGATAAAACCAGGTCAATAAATACTAAAATTTATTTTGAAGAATATACCAAAAAAGGTGTTTAGACTTTTTTTAGTTAGTAATCTTTTCTATTTAACATAATTATATTAAGATAAAGAAACATTTTTTGTTAAAAGGTATTATTTTCACAATTCTTATTGAATCATTTCAACTAGATACATTTCATATATTATAAGTTAAATATGTAGGTAATTTTTTTTAAATTTGAGATTACTTTAAAATATTTTTTTAATTTAAAAGTAAATTAGATAATATTCATATAAAAATAAAGAGAGAATCTTAAAGTGGGTGATTCGAATAATATTTTAACCAAACATTCATCAATGATTAAGATATAAAGTAGATTTATTTATACACTAAAATTTAATATAAATATAAGAGTTATGATCTTTGTTCAAGTAGGATTGGTGATAAGTCTTATATGAATTTACAGTCTCCATTACTCTTAAAAATACAATATTTTCAAATAGTAGTGTAAAACACTTAACCATATTCTATCTATAATGACATATACATATCATAAAATTGGTAATATGAAAGATTTTTATTACACCAAAAATGAATCTTAGTTTATATGAATAATTAGTTAAATAATAATTATATCTATTAAAATACATCAATATAGTAAAAATTAAATCATAGTTAATTATACAAAGTTATTGAGGATATAACTACATCAGATATAGAAAATTGTTAGTAAAGTAAAGGTATATTTTTTTATAATAAGGACGAATATCACTATATGAGATATAATTGTAAATTTAGGATTCAATGAGTTTATGGTTCAAGATACACATGATTTAGAATAGAAACAAAAACACCATAACAATTAGTGGGAGGAATTATTCTAGAGAAACGAACTACACATGACAAATAAAAAAAGAGTTAGGTTTTTTTATAATCATTTATTTATGTTATATATGTTATTAATTTGTTATAATTAATACATATCCTATAAGTAATAAGTAAATTTAAATAATATAATTCTTTTATGTTGATATAAACCCAAAAAATAATTCTTGCATACCAAAATTAAGCAATGTATTTTAGTAGTTTCTCTATTTGATATAAAGTTATTTTGTGGTAATTTAAGAAGATACTAGACATGTTATGAAATTTTGGTACGTATAATTCACATTTTATTTCTAAAAGTTTCATAAAATATCAAGGAATAAACTACAAAAAACTTCCTTCATTAAATGTTATGAAAATATATATTAGATCTATACATTCCATAGTATCTTCTGATGATTACGAAATCTTAAAAATTGATAAAAACTCTTATCAAATTAACAGAATACTAGTGAAATTTTTCCAAATGATATAAGTATTAGGGTATGTGATACCTTAAAAAGATAATTACGTATGAAAGTTATAAAGAAACATTTATGTGTTGAAGTAGGAATCAAAAAATATTCATTTTTTTAATCTATAGTAGAGTAAATGTGATCCCGGTGTTTATGAGAGGTTAGAGGGAGTGTCATAGCTTTACAATTCAAATATATTTATATTATATTGAAAATTGATACTAGTATTACATGTAGTTAAGAATAGCTTGAAAATTTATTTCATGAATAAGTTTCTTAAGGTAGTGACAAAATTTATTGGTATTAATATCTATTGGGATTGATCTATAGGGTTTATTAATCTTATTCATTAAAAATATATTGATTTTTTATTAAAAAAATACAAGTTGGAAAAGTTCAAGAGTGAATTATGATCTATGTCACATGGCATAAATACCTCAAAATTGATGTCTAAAGCCATGAAAGCATATTATGTTCATGAGTAGAGATCTATAGGATTATATAATGATATCTATCATGTATTAGAAGATATTTAATATGATTTGATATTTATTACACATAAATCATGGTTGAAAAATATCAAATAAAAACCTAGAGAACTGAAAAAGGTAACGGTCAAGACAATCAAAAAGTACTTGAGAAAGTAAAAAAAGGATATGTGATAAGTGTTTGGAGAATTGGGAATGCAAGTTACTATAGAGATAAAAAAACAAGTTTCTCATTATATAAAGAAGATATGTTATCATAATATGGATAGAGATATAAAAATGGTATATTTTTGGATTCAGTGATTGGTATAACTATAAATACTATGTTTTCCGGATTTTGATCAAACTAACGAAGTAATATAAAATAAGTGATATTTTTCTCAAGATCATTAAATTATACCCAGAAAGTAAATTATTATCTAAATATATATTATTTTAACCTTATGATTTATGTATTATCCAAGGTGTTGATTTTATGACAAAGGAAAAAAGTTAAATATTAATATATATATTTCCTCTTTGGAAATTTTTCTCAAATAAGTGAAGTCACAGTAAGTAGAGTTCTCATAAAAAACAAAATGTATTTATTACTAATTATAGTCATTCATAATTATATGAATGAATGTTTTTTAGAGATATAATGTTTATAAATTTTATCAGTTGGCTATAGTGTAAGTTGGATTCTATAGGAGTTGGTTCCCTAGAACCCACAAACAATGTACATTCAATTAGAATAATATATGTAAATATATATATTTTTTATCACATATTAATTATTCTTTTATGTAACATTAATATGTTGACATCCTTATAATATTAGTAAAATTTATATGTCATATCAGTTACATTCTATAAAGTGAACCATGAGGTTCCATGATTATATTCACAAATATATATATATCCTATGATATGTATAACATATGTCTGATGATACATATATATTGTTTCACTATTAGGTTTTGAGGGATCAAAATACATTGATACAAATTCCCATGATGTCTTTAGTACTTGGTTAATCTAAAAACCCTTGATATGGGGGAGGGGATAAATTAGGGTACCACTAATGAAAAATACTCAATTTCTTTTATCCCCTTAGGGTGTTATTATCTTGTTCCCATGTTATAAATAACTCATTTAATCTCTACTTCTATCATGTCAATCATAATGGATAATAAACATGGATATAGAATGTATGTATAGAAAGATTACAGGTATTTTACATAGTTCACCAATAAGGGTTTGTATAAGGGGTATAAACTCGAAGATTCTCTAGTATACCAAAATCCACTCTACTTAATTTTTGTTCATTCATGTTCCTAAGTCATGGTTAGTCCATTCAAAGGTACACTCTCCTTACAATTTCCAAGAAAACCTCATTTTCAATCTAAGGGCTACCCCTATTTTTCTCTTGCATTCACTACTTTGATGAAATGTAACTAATTTTAAATTCATGAGTTCCACTTCAATAGTATATATAGATTAAGGTCTTTCCATGTTCAACATGTGAGTCTACATACATCATAACTCTAGATTCGATGATTATTTATTGCCTTTGTTATTTGTTCTTTTAATCATTGATGGATTGATGATATCAATACCTCAATATGGGGGTTGAGTATTTCTCTTCCAAAAAATCATAGAAACAAAACTTATCCTCTAGATAAAGATAATTCCAAACAAGAATTGTCTTATAGCACTATATCTTCTTCTATATTCGGGTATAAAAATTATTCACCTTCTTCATCCCTCAATCCTTATCACATGGACTTAGATAAAATTTCTAATAGATCCTCTATGGATCTTATTCTTCCTCTATATCAGATGTATGAATATTGATATCTTTTAAGATAATAAATTTTTTTCTATTCTCATCTAAAACTAAAATAAGTATTTTTTGGAGTTCCATACATCTAACCATGTGATCCAAAGTCTTGGATTAATTATCCTTATTTAACATTTACATGATCATTGAAGTTTTATTAAAAATTTATGTGGTAAAAATATTCATATTAAAACTATGTCAACCTACTATAATCGTGTTCCATATTCTTATTTTAAACTCTAAATGAATATACCTAATTTCCAAGAAACTAATTAATCATAATATAACTCCCTTCATCACAACATGGTCTCTTTATTCCTAAACCTGATCATGAATTGATCACAATCATCATGACATGATACTCAAAAAATAAATCGATCCTTAAAATCCATGAAATATCTTTCTTTAAAAATGCATAAATATTTTATATTTATTCTGAAAACTAATCTTGATTCTCAAAAATGTCAATGTGTGAAATATTTCTTCATAACACAATCTTGAATTATGAATCCAAATTTCCTGGGGATTATTTTTATTATAATGTATCCTTACTAATGGATTTATATCATGTTTCCCCCCCCCCCACCTTAAATCATGTTTTATGATATAATCATATTATATCTTCTATGGATTCATCCATGATCCATATTATGGCTACCACTAAATAGGTTGACCCATTGAAATATTCCTAACACTCTTCATATAACAATATCTTTGTCATAGTGTGTGATATCCTTATATAAAATCCAAGTGACCCTACTATATATAAGAAGCTCTACTTTATCACATCTTCAAATTCCGAATTTTATGATGAAACGTTTTATATATTTATGAAATATCACTTATATAGTATGAGTATTGACCTTTTTAAATTCTTCTACTTCCTATAAAATCTTATGCATGCAACTCAAATTTCTTATAAATATATAGGGTTTTTTTCCTTTTCCTTTTTTATGTTATGGAAAAAATTACATATCATTATAAAGCTATGATTCTTTACCAAATTAATCACCTCTTATTACCAAGATACACTTATGTATATATGGTGTTACATTTACACATAGGGGGATATTATATATACTTTTTCACATTTCACATTTGAAAAAAATATTACTTTTACCTAATGGGTAGAATAAATCTTATGAAATGTCTAAATTGTTTTACTAGGAAATCCTATAATGGAGTGAAGCCTATATTTGTTACATGATTTATTTCTATAACATTCATAATTATACTTCCAAAAAAAATCCTCTAATTTCATGTATCCTCAAGAACATCCACTGGAATTCTTTTTTATCATCAAAATCCAAAACAACTTTATATACAAAAAAAATTAGTCCTTTACTTTTGACGAACTAGAGAAACTCTTGACATCAGGTTACTTCAATGAATATCAGATCCTTCTAACGTATTCTAGGATTATAACTTCAATCTCTTTGAACAAATAATCCTTATTCATGGTAACTAGATCATATAAATTTTAGAAACTTATAATGTTAAAAGTATAAAATAATATTTTTCATCATTTTTCATTCAAAAACTTAAATTTTATTTATCAAAAAAAATAAATATACAACATCCTAGTTTCAATATTTGGTCACATGATTATCTCTATCCAAATAGTTTATAAGTAAAATCTCACCAATAGGAATTCTATATGTTTATTTTTTATTGGATATCCCTTTTTCAATGTGTGTATCAGTCCTTAGACATTGTATTTTTATTATTTTGTATCATTAATTGTGTTCTTTTATGTATAGAATAAAATCTGGATAGTATATTGTTAGGATGATCTATCATATTTTGTATATGTCATAATTATTATAAAATTAATTAAATAATTCAATAAATGAATTTTCCCTTCCTTATTAATGGAAGATTGTGTTCTTAGATCTTTCATTGAAATATATATTTCTAATGAAATCCTTAGCCTTGGTATTTTAAATAGAAATTCATTTCATAAATTTAATGAAAACAAAATTGAGAATATACGGTGATGACACAAATATGTATACTTCTTGATGATATATAATTTTATAATTATATATCATTACATGGTAATATTTTTAAAGAGATTATTATATTTTATATATTAACATTCTTATATATGGTTTGGTTGACATGTTACTAGGCACTGATCATGGAATTTATGTAACTTTACCTATTTCCACTAAGAAAGAGACTTGAAGGGGTTCACAATAAGTTTATCTAGAAAGTAATTAAATTCTATTAAATTTAATTTTAAGAATAAATTTATTCCATGCTTATGAAGAAATATTAATTCTTGTAAAGGTGGTTGTATAAATTCAATGACAATATATTTGAGTTTAGATTGTGTTAGTTTAATTTCATGTTTTGTTTAATTATCAACTAGGTAATAAATAAATATTTTTTATTCCTAAATTTCATGAATTTATTAAGACAAAAACTTATTTTAGTTAGGTGAATATTTAAATAAATATTATTTTTCAATTTCAGTCAACATAATACCTATTATATTTTATCATATGAATATTTATATTTTATTAATATTCAAGGATTAATAAATTAAATTAGAGGATATGGGTCATGTTTTATAAACCAATGTAAATGATATATTTTACTTAATTTCATTAAAATATATATTTAATTTCTTAGTTAATAAAGGATGTTAATGATATTTTCTAATATATAATAATAATAATATTGTTATTTAACATGATATTTCAATTAAATAAAACAATTTATATGGAGATTTTTTTAGTTTAGATTTTTAACCTTGAGTATATATTTTAAATTATATCATTATTATTATCTGGTTTTGTTAAAAAATGATGAAAACCATTATAATTGATTTAGGACCTAGGGATAAATCCTCCCTTATCCCCTATATGATGAACATAGAGATAAAAATAGTGATTTTTGCAACGATTGACATTGAATGGTTTCCAATATTATATTTTACCACACTAGAATATAGAGTTTCAAGAAATCCATTTAGATATTTTTAGGGAATGAGTTAATCCATATAGAAGAATCATGATTTGTATTCTCCCCTATAATTAATAATATAAATATATCAATAATGAAAATTTAATTATCGAAGTTACCATGGATGAATTCTATATATAAATTAATTATAAAATGATATTAAATGATCATTTAGTGATTAAGGGGTGAATTAATCATGTACATCATATATTATCTACTGATATCGATGAAAAATAAAAATTGGTAATTTCCCCATTGCTTTCACTATATCTCTGAACTATCACATAAGAGAAAGGGGAAGGGATAATTTATCTATAAGAGTATAGAGAATTCTAGATAATGTATTCATTGTATCACAACATCTCCCATGATAATTTATATATTTTGGAATATATACTTAATGTTAAATAATGATAATTGCACACAATCCCTAATCATAGTTTTTAATCTATTTGAAATATTACATCATATAATAATAATAATAAATTATTATATCACATGGAATGTGTTATTCTAATATTATATCATATATAAATTAATATTTACATATTTGACTATTCTTAAATATATCATCTTTATTGGATCATTAAACCCTATTAATATCCTCATATAGAATTTATCAAACCCTGAATAATAATGTATTTAAATTAAAAAATTATATTATATTCACTAAACATGAAAATAAATATTTCTTTAATAATCATGTGACATGAATATATATTTACATTACTCTATTCAAAAAAAATTAAAAAAAATAATATTATAATCATTACCTTCTGAATAATTACATAAGACGTAATAGTCAACCCGTATATTCTTGAACAAAAAATATCTTGTTATTGAAAATATATGATGAAAAATTTCATGAATAAATATTATACTACAAACATGTAAATAGATTAATTATTAAATTTAAATTCAATAGAATTATATAGTATTCTTGATACATTTAGTGTTTAGCCCTCATGGCCCTTTCTAAAATAGTAGTAGGTTAAACTTCACAAAATTCAAATAAAATGTTTAGAAACATATCAAGGGAACAAAATATAAGAATTCATTTTAGTAACTAAAATAACTATAATGACCCATACATTTAATATATAAATATTACATCTTACTAGATGAATATTCATTTCATATCATTATGATCCATGCCAGAACCATAAGGGTTTAGAGTTATTTGAAACATTGATACATAAACATCTAGTATATAAAATATAAACATTATATCCCATAAATTGTTTTATAACTAGAACCATTCTTAGGAATATCATAAATAAAACTACTCTTCATATCCTGGGGAAAATTAAATATAAGAATGTGTGAGCTCAAATGATCAGTAAAGATAAAAAGGGAGATATACTTGATAATTTAAGAATAAAATTAGCATAAGGGTATGTGAAAATGAGTTTTATATTTGAAAACCATACTCATCAATGAATATATTGTAATCTTGATTTGTGGAATAAGTCTCAGAAGATCATAAGACATAAATCATAAATTAATCAAAGAACATAATCTATGAGACCATGACATTGGCATTATAATATGTTATAAAATAGTGGCATATATTGTTTAATAATAATAATCATATAAATATTATGTCAAGTATATCCAAAAATACTTTAATGACATGTTAGTATTGATATAATTTAACGTGTACCTATTTCAAGCTTGGGATAACTACATGTTAAGCCACTTTCGGGATTGGGATAACCACTTATGTACCCTCTGAGCTCATAAAACATTAATTTTTAGCCAACTAATTGTACGAAAATGTTAATATTTTTTCACTAATAATAGATTCAATATATATTCATATTTATGTCACTATATCATGAAAACATTTATCATTACATCAGAACTTAACCGATGAAAAGAAAAATGGGTTTCATCGATATTTCACCATCAAAATCAAAAACCATATAGATAAATATTAAATATGATATAACCAAATCATATACCAAATAAATTATATCTTACATTATAGGATGTTATCATTGATGAAAAATTATTTTCAAATATCACTGGAATATTTCTTGAAGAAGATACCCTTTTAATTTTGAAATCACTTATTCAAATAAAAAAATTTCAAAAATATTATGGAATATATTTTATTTGAAAAGAAAAATTGAAAATTTTTAAGGACTCTTAAAATAATTTAGTGTTCACTATTTTTAAAAATTCTATTCTTGTTGAATATATTAAATTAAATATTGATTTCACATTTTTTGTAAAAATTCAAAAGTACCTCATTTGAAAAATAAAAAATATCCTTCTTTTATAGAATTAAAAATGTGATTAAAAATGAATTTACTGTTAATAATAGAACATTAATAACATTCCAAAAGATATTTCAAAGAAAAATGGACATGGGAAAAAATATTTTAGGCAATGATGAAATAAAGTCATTTTTTCTTAAAATCATTTTTTCAATCATTTGATGTAACAAAGAGAGGGAAATGGTATAATTATTTGAAAATAAAATAAGAAAATAATGTAAAATAAAAGGAAATTTTTTTAATATATAATTATAACAACCATTCCCTCAATAGGAATTAAATATTAAACAATCCTCATTAAAAATGATATCAAAACAAAAATCATGTACCTCAGGTCCAAATTTCTTTATAAGAGATATAATATCGGAAATAATAAATATAAATTTATTATACCTATATACCAAAACCATTTACATAATTATATTATCATATATGATCAAAATATAAAATTTAAACACCTATTTATTAATAATTCACTATAAAAATCATCATTTCTTAATGGTGACTACTTAATTTCTCATAAATGTTTCAGTTCAGTAGTTTTGTTCCTTTTAATTTGATCATCATTACATTATATCTATAATGTAAAAAATGGTATAAAAAATTACCTTTATAATATATATTCATAACTTCAATATTTATATCATTTTGAGTAAAATTTATATGAAAAATGAATTATACTACAAGGTGGAGATAGTAAGACATATGTACGTATGAGCAATTGTTTTCTTTCTTATGAACGAATATGGTAGATAACAATTTTTTATCATTATAATAAAAATTCATTATATTTAAAATTTATAATTAATTAAATTTTAATATAAACCATAGATTTATTGAAGTTATAAGGAGAAATAAAATTTATATTACTCAGTTAAGAGTTATACCTCTTTGTTGAGAAGCCTCCTATGTCTTACAACATAAACCTTGAAAGGATAGTATTTTGGAAAGACAAGAATCTCTAAGATATGATTATGTAATATAGTGTTGTATTAGGATAGTGATTTTATTATATATATTTCTCCAACTTTTTTGAATAATATAGGATTGGACTTTCAATTTTCTAAGTGAGTGGATAGGAACACATATAATTACATAACATATTAAATGAATATAAATTAATTTTCATGCTAAAGCTGATCCAAATTTATATATTTCAAAACTAGGATGTTGATAAGTTAAAATACTCTCATGTAATATTATTTTGAAAAGTTTAGGTTTTTTTAACTCTTATCACTAATTTTTAACACCCCGTAAACCCTTTCAACAATTATTGTGATATAAATGGTTTTTACTTTTTAGGGGTGAATAATGTTATTATAAATGGAAAAGTAACCCATAAGTGTAAAATGGTTGATATTATTTACTATATACCATTAAATTGGATTAATATAATATATTTATGAATTTAAATTCCTTTCAATAAAAAAATTATTTAATAAAAGATACCATTAATGTCATTTTTTACTATTCACATGGTTTGGATTTAATGAAAACATGATTTAAATGGGAATGGCATAAAAAACTACTAAAAATAAAAAAAACATGTTATATTTATCTTAAAAATTATTATAACATGATAATTCATAAATATTGTGTTAATATTAAAATTTTTAGAATTTTTATTTTTATTTTTATATTATATTAACACATACTATGTTGATGTTGTGAAAACATTTAATGTAATTATTTCATCATTAAAAATTTAAAATTTTGATAAAAATTTCCATTATGTTTAAAATACACATTTATAATGAAACATTCCCTCTTTTCATGTGTATTAAAAAATATTATAGATATTTAAATAAAGTGAGTGACATTTGGAATTTATCATTTTCTTAAAAATAATATAAAGTTTATAATAAAATAAAAAAGAACCCAGTTTATATTTTTTAAACATGGATGAGAATGTAAAAACTCCACTCATCCAATAGTATAAAATAATGTTCATTGGAAATTTCTAGGCCTTATCCCATAGTTTTAACCCATTTTACATGGTTTACCCTTACCAAGGTGACTAATTTTTCTCATGGTTAGTATTCCAGGTGACCAAAAATACAAGGAAAATATTTACAAAATTAAAACCTCATAAATAAAAATATGGTATAAATTTTTCAATGTCAATTTTATATAATTTTCATAATTATATATTGATATAAAAATATAAAATGTAATGAAATTATTTTTTAGATTAATGTGTTTTAACCATAAAAATGAACCTATAATAAAATAATGTATAATGATTATTTATAAGTAAGTAAATAGAATATAACTAATTAATAGAGGATTATATAATATTAATATAAAATATATAATATAATGGTAATTTAATTTCACATTATTTAAAGAAATTAAATGATAGTTTTACCAAAACATGTATTTTTCAACATTCTCTAAAAAGATATTACTTTAATAATAATCTCTAAATTTACCAGTAAACTATTTTTTTGTCCATATTTATAAAATGATTTCCTTTTTATAAAAGAAAATTTCAAAAATTAGTAGAAATTAATTATAATATTTTCTTATAAAAATAAATAAAAACCTTTTTTGTGGATTGTTTTCTCAAACATAAAATGAAATTGCTAAAAATTGAGTGTTTATTTCCAAGTCATTAATAAATAATTTTTTACTAATCTAGGCCATTATAAATTTATTTTTTGTTTTAGTTTCTCATATTAATACCCTTCAATTCAATGACTATGTTATAATTTCCACATTTAAAAAAATATTTCAATAGTGTAACCTGGTTTTTTTAAATTCAGTGTTTTAATGTAAATCAAATTATCGAATAAATCAAGTTTTTATAAAAAGAAATGTCAATAAAATCATGGGGTGTTACATTATGACCCTATATAATAACTTTTCTATTAATATTTTTCCACTTTGATACAAATAAATGGGGACATCACTATTTTATCAAATCATCAGGTTCTCGTGTAGATTCTTTAAATTTCTTATTCCACTAGATAACTTTAACTAGGAAAATATCATTATTCCATGATACATTATCTCAAAGATCAATGATTTATACTAGATTTTATCCATACTAAGTATCATGATCTATTAGTAAAACTTATGAGTTTCCATGTGAAGGATCTTGTGTAAAGTTCCTCACGAGAGATATATAGAACACATCTTCAACTAGAGAGAGGTTCGATGTAAGTGCTATGAAATAAGTTTTAGTTCCTACTGAATCAAGATTATCGAAGGGAATAATATACCTATATATTAAGATTCCAATATTTTCAGAATATCATAACCTTATTCTATAGAGGAATTCATAGGACAATTTTATCGCTAACCACAAATTCTGGATATCAATGATGAGCATCAGCATAAATTTTTTTTCAAATATAAGCTACCTTGATGTGTTGCTGAATGAATTTAAGTTTATCTTCAATTTCCTCTTATATCTCAGGTCCCAATATAATTCTTTAACAAAATTTATCACAATATGTAGTAGTTATTCACTTTTTCCATATAGGGCCTCATAATGATTCATTTGAATTCTTGAACGAACGATATTTCTATAAGAGAATTTGAAAAGAGAAAGGTATTGATACAAATAAACCTTTTATATATAACCAATAGGATCTCAAAATATTCTCAATTGTTTTAAGCATTCTCTAACACTATCCACCTACCTAAGAATGATATAAATTACAGAAACAAAACTATTTATCTAGATCTTGCTTAAGACATTACCAAAACATTGAGGTATACCTTAGACATCAATTAGATATAATAAAATATGGTTCTCCCTAAAGTATTACCACTTTCTTGATATATATGATGAAAATATGATTATATGAGAAATCGTTTCTAACACCAATAAAGTGTGTTTCCTTCATAATAAGATTTCCTATAAACTAAAAATCATTATGACTTTTTGATGTTTTAGGGAGTCCTGTGTTGAAATACATGGTGATTTTTTACTATTTGCAATGTAGTATGGGTAATGGTTGTAATATATCCTTAAACATATATCTCTCAAAATTAAATTATTGACAAACCAATAAAAAATATACATACTCTACAATATCATTATATTTGTTTTCCCACCATAAATACACTTATATATATATATATTTATTTATTTATACTTATATAATGAATAAGTAATTCTGAAGTATAGGATTATTCCAACAACTCCTTCTCCATGTTTTATTTTTATTAGAAAATTACATTGTTCTTAAACCTAATCATTTTATCACAATCGAGGTTGAAATCATTAAAATTTCTCACCTTATTTTAAATATCTACATCTATATCTTGCACCTATTTAATCATCACATGGATATATGTTTCAACACACATTTGAGAAAGATTAGATTTCTCCCCTTAATTCAATATTTCCAAATCCATCCTATTAAAATATAGAAATATTGGATCTTTTTTATGTTCATCATAGATAATATAGAATTATCCTTTCATCCTCAATTATAAACTATCTTATTCACATTACATAAGACATAATTTATTGAGAATTCATATTCTTCAGATAGCTCCAAACATATTTTCTATCACATATTCAAGTATTTTTTGATTAAATATATACTTTATACCTTTTTTATACCTATAAATGTTACATCATTATCTTTAAGGATAATTCCTATAAATATTATATTCAAAAAAATTACAATAGGAAACTAAAATTCCTAAGTCATGTAAGTTTTCTTATGAACCATCAATTGGAAAGAGTTATAATCTATCACCATATCATTATTCATGATTAAAAATTTTCGTGACATCTTTAATGAATATCTATAGATCACAAACTCTTCTCCATTATAGGGTAGTGTGAGTATAGGTGAATCGAACAAACTTCTTTTCAACTACATGAAAGTTTAATAACTTTCTTATGTCTAAAGAAACTTGACTTCCTTCTAAGTTAACTTGATAACTGGACTATATATCCTTGTAATATTATCCAAAAATGAATCACTAATATCCATACAAAACAAGAAAACTATAGATCTTAGTCAAATCAGT
Source organism: Viscum album (assembly GCA_963277665.1). Lineage (NCBI taxonomy): Eukaryota > Viridiplantae > Streptophyta > Magnoliopsida > Santalales > Viscaceae > Viscum > Viscum album. Next base: position 858,619,147 of record OY728134.1, on the reverse strand, counting down.
TGGTCTTTTCCAATGATCAATAACATTCATCTATGATGGATCCATTGATATGACATCGTTTGAGATTATATGACTCACAAATAAACCATTATATACCCAAAATTCACTCTTTGTAAATATTACCTAAAAACTACTCTTCTATAAGTTATTAAGTACAATTCTTAGGTGGCCTTATTTCTCTTTCTTAAACATACAATATATAATAATATCATCAATAAATACTTTCATAAAAAGATGAATGTATTTTCAAAAGTCTATATTGAATAAATCTATGAATATAGTAGGATAATTAGTAAGATAAAATGAAATTATTATAAATTCATTGTGTTTATACCTCATATGTAAAGCCCTATTATGTATGTATTCAATTATGACCCCTAATTTCTAGTATCCAGATTAATGATCAATCATGGAAAAATATTAAGCTCCTCTTAATTTATAGAAAAAAATAATTAATATAGGCTATAAGATATTTATTTATGATTTTGATCTTATGAAGTTCTCAGTAATCAATATAAAGTCACATTTATCAATCTCTCTTAATAAAAACAATAATATGTACACCCCATGGTGATACACTCTGTCAAATAAATCCCATATTAAGATTATCCTAGTGTTTTTAATCAATTACTATAACTCAAACATGGATATTCTATATGGATTATTTGAAATAGTTATAGCACCACATATGGGTTCTATTAAAACTATACTTTATGACTCAATTCAAGTCTCAAATACTCTTTTGAAAATTCATCAATAAACTCCAACACAATAGGTATATCATTGATGTTGAGGTTTTACCCAACCATATGAGATAAAAATCTATTTAGAAAATGAATAAAGACCCATAAAATGGATGTAATTCCCATTGGAATTTTAAATTTTTCATCCCATCGATAAAATATCACAAGTTAACTTCCCTTACTCAACAACTCATATAGGATTTATATAAATAAAGTCAATCCATGAAAAAGGTAACATAAAAATCCAATAGAGTGAGAATAAAAGTATTTTAAGGAAGCACATTCCCATAAACATTAATTTGAGAAGAATATTAGACTTAAGATATGTTCATAATAACATTATGAGTTGTCACTTATAATTATATAACTAATTAGTGTGGTGGTATTGTGACACCCTTAAGAAATTAATCAAATATAAAAGTGTTGTTAGATCCATAATAAACTAATAAATTTCTAGTTCTAGAGTGGATTTTAAGTGTAATGTTCACTACTTTATTATCAAATCCCACATTGGTGATAGTGATCACATGAGAACTCTATTTATCTCTAGGCCTAAGAGGTTTCATATTTCGATCATTATCATTAACCTTCGAATTTGAGACATATTTAGCATAATGGCCAGACTTATTTCATTTGAAACCATAGAATGTGGGTGGTCAATAAAGGATATATAATAGATCATTTAAAAATAACTTGATATTAATGGTATGATATCATGATCATAACATTTTAGAACCAAACCCAAGAATTCATATACTATAATCATAATTCATGACATAAATCTTTGTAGTTTATAAGACATAAATCATAATGGAATCAAATAACATGATCCATGAGAGCATATCATTTTCATAAGATCATGTCATAAAATAGTATCATAAAGTGTGTCATAATCATAATAATATAAACATTATGTCAAGTATACACACTAAAAATTTTATCACATGTTAGGCTTGGGCTAACTGGCTGTGTACCTATTTCAAGCTTTAGATAACCTCTTTTGTACCTTCATTTCGGATTGGTATAAACTCCCACGTACCCTTCAAGCTCATAAAACATTAATATTTACCCAATTAATTGGATTGATATATAATTTCTGGTCCACCCATAATATATTAATTCATAACTATTCTATAAGATCATGAAATCATATTATCTCTCCATTATAACTAAATTTGTTAAAGAGATAGCGGGATTCATTGATATTTCGCCATTATAACCATAAACCATTTAGAGAAAGAGTAAGGATGGTATCATTGGATCATATCTCGATAAATTTATAAATAACATCAAAGGATGTTATTATTGATAAAAAATTCATTTAAAATATCACTATAATATTTCATGAAGAGTATACCTTTTTAATTTTGAAATATAATATTTAAAATATTAAACTTTTCATAATATTTATGAAAAAATGGTCTTTGAAAATATTTTTGGAATGAATCATCACATCATTGAGTACCCAGGATGGCATAATGTTATGTTCGTATTGATTATGTTAAAATAATGATTCTATTCACATTTTCAGTAAAAGTAAAAATGTGCATCATTTCTGAAAATGATAAGATGATTCAATTAAAGAAATTTTATTTAAAGTAAAACTTTGTTAAAATTTAATTTTAATATTAATATGATAGTATTAAAAAAATATTTATTTTTTTAAGAAAACATGGTGACGAAAGAAAAATATTCCAAACCAAATTATAAATAATGACTGGTTTTCTTAAAAGTATTTTTCCAATATTTTTAAGTAGCAAAGAGAAAAATGTATCTTTTATGATAAAATTTTATATATATCTAGTGGATAATTAAACTAACAGGTTTTACCCTAAAATTAATATATAATTTCCCTCAGTGGGAATTAATTCATAAATAATCTTGATTAAAACCTAAATCCCTTACATCAAGTCTTCTCTACATCATAAGAACTATAACCTCCTATATAATAAATTTTATTATATTATACATCTATTACAAAACCATTTAAATACTTATAATATTATATATGATCCACCTATAACATTTGAACACACATTTATCAATAATTCCTTATAAAATCGTCGTTTCTGGGTGTTGACCATTTTTTTCTCATGAAAGTTTTAGTTTGGAAATTCTAGTCAATTTACTTTTATTATGGTTCCATCATCCCAAGATTTTTAATCATGATATATAAATATATATATATAATTTATTCATTTTTTCATATTTATAACCATCTTATTAATATGGTGATGTAAAACAAATTACACAACATTGTGGAGATGGTAAGTTGTACGTATGCATGAGTGATGTTTTTATTTTCTCTAGGTTATAAAGAAAGTTTATAATTGTTGTTAAATCATCATAATAAAATTTAAGTATAATGAATGTACTTAATTGATTATTTTATAATGGATAACACATATTTATAGTAGATATTTAATGAAATAAAATTAAAATTACTCGGTTCTGAGTTATACCTCTTCATTGAGAAGATTCCTTTGTATTACAACATAATCCTTTAAATTATGGTATTTAAGAAATACTAGAAGCTTTAGGTTGTGAGTAAAGAGTCTGTTTGATATTATGTAAGTTATTATGTAATACAAAGTCCTAAAATTTTGTGTATAATAGAGGGGAGGAGGATCCATTTTATAAGTGAAGGGAGGGGTGCCCTTAGAAGTTTTTAATATATTAAATAAATATAAATTAGCATTCTTGTTCATGTGGATACAAATTGATATAATTAAAATATAGTATGTGGATAGGTATAAATCCTCACATAAAATAATATTTGTACATTTTTATGTGATTTTCTAACCCATATCTCTTAGTTTTAAGCCCCATTAACCGTTTGGATCATTATTGTGTTATCAAAGATGTTTACTCCTTAGGGGTCAAAAATATTAATATAAATGCAAAAGTGACACATAAGTGAAAATAGATTATATTCTAGGCCATATACCATTAAATTATCTAAATATAATATTTTATGAATTTTAATTAATTTAATAAAATATTATTTAACATTAGATACCGTTAAAGTCATTTTTGGGACTATTGTTTATTATCCCTCAAAATGTGTGTTCTGGTTAGGAATCACTACTTTTGAGAGGTTCCCACTAGATTTATATATGGAACATAAAACATACAATATTTCTTTAACAAAAGGGGCTTACTTTTCAAAGGAAGGTGTTCGTTAGGTTTGTACCTATGCTACTTAATAAAATACATTGGTCAGGATAATGGGAGGCCAAAATCATCACACCATTTTGTGGGGGGGATTATTTCCTACTCTCAGACTCTCTTATATATTTAAGATATTTTTATGAATCATTATTAATTTACCATGTATAAGATAGGTTTCACTTGAAATTTTCAATCAATTATTAGCATGTTTGAGATTTAGAATCATCTATATGTATTTTAGGTTCCTAATTAATGGAGACATCCATATGAATTCGAGGTTCGCCATCAATGGTATCCTCGTATATACTATTTAGATATTATTTTAACCATTTTTATCATAATACTAGTTTTTAATCAATTCAGTGGGGCATACTAGAATTTATTATCATCTAGGGAGACGAAAGTTTGTTTTGATGTCGAGATCGCACCCATAAATGGGCTACCTATGTATCTATATAAAAGGAATCATAACCCTTGTAGTTTAGTGCCGCTTAATGGGAAAAATCATACTTTTAAGGTCATCTGATATGTACCTAGTCATATAGTTTAATGTCATGTGGTAAGAACATCTAAGAGAAAGGTGCATAGTCAATTCTTGGTGTGGGACTTATTCTTAAGAAGCCCAATGAACATGGAAAAGATATTAGTTTTCATGATGGATTAGACCTTGTTGTTAATATATCCCAAGAAGAACATGGTTGATTTGAAGTGTTAGGTTTGAACCTCGAGGAGGCTTCCTACGTATCCCACTTAGATGGGAATTAAATCCCACGTAGTTTGATACGTCTCATAATAGAGTATGCTCCATTGAAAGAAATTATTTTCATCTTACTTCCTAAAAAGAATTATTTTTATGGATGATTTTAGATGGAGCTACGGACTTAGGAAATATTCCTACGTATCCCTATTTTGATGGAAGCAAAGTTCTCGTAGTTCCTTCATGTGAGTTGTTTGTACAATTGTTGTGTTCGTCAAAAATATATAATACCATGTGAGTCATGCTTAGTGTGATAAAGAAGAGGATGTGAAAGATTCAACAGAATAACAGACACATCTTTCCTCCTCCACTAGTGGAAGAGGACGAGCCTACAACAGTGAGGGTAGATGAGATTGAGGTGGTGGTGGGAGATGGTGTGGAGTAATAAACCTTACAATATGGGATGACATTGGAGTTCATGTGACCCAGCTCTTGAAATATTAGGGACTGACCTCTGTAGGAGTACCCTAATTGGATCTCATGATAGGAGGGTGTCTTCTTCTTTTTTTAGTGGAAAAACAAGTGTGACCATCACACTTATTATTAAGAACCAGAGGGTAGGATTCTTAGAGGTGAGAAGGGGAGGTCATGACCCAAACCCTAATCCTCCAAACTAGGAACTCCTCAACATTGTTCTTGGGAGAATGGTCCCTATGAATACGGATATAAAAACCCACAAACACTCCATGAATCCTAACCCTATTGAAAAACAAATTTGGGAAACCTCTGACTGTGGATATACAAACTCAAATAGAAGAAACACTGATGTACCCTTCACAAAGGTTTGATAATTCAAAAGGTTTTGGTGGAGGTTTCAACATAATCTATTTTAGCTAAGGGATCCAATGAAGAAGATGCCTTACCATGAATGGCTTTTAAGAAGTCTTGATGAAAGGATTGTATATACTAAAGGGATAAGTTGAATCAATCAAGGGTGCCCATGTAAGTATTTGGCGTGCAGGTATGGCATGAAAGTAGGATTGGGAAACATGGTTTTGACTTAAGTGACAAAAAAACATGATTTTAATACTTTAGTGAGACATTACTCCAGCCTTCAAGAGTATTCATAGGTATTCATATAAGTAGGGTGCTCTAGTTCCTTTGAGAGGAATGGGTGGTGTGCAAGTGTTTCAGATTTAGGGAGGTTGGGTGCTTTAGGTGTGCAAGTGTTATGTATTTCAAAAACTAAAGGGACTTAGGTCCTATGATCCTCCCTCAATTCCTCCACTCGAGGTGTTAAAGAACTACCTTGAAGGTTTATGAAGACTTGGACGATGTACTAGGGAGACCAGACCAGTAATTAGGCATCAAGAAAATTCATCCATTAAAATGAAGTCCCCAAGGATCTATCTATAGGCAAATAAGTGACCTTGGGAAGTCATTGATTGGGCGCACCAATGGCTGCACGTCAGATGGGTGTCTCCCATATAGGATTGTGTGTTTCCGGTGATTTGGCCTAACTGGGGTGCCACTTTGAGTACTTTTCCAAAATAGTTGCTTCTTTATGCTCCAGCATGGTGGCATGCAGGTATTTGCACACAAGTACCTTGGGAACCACATTAGGGACTTAACCAAATCTATTGCTCCATAACATGTGGGATTCCCTTGCTTTGGATCAGTTTCAGGCTGCGGTCTCAGCCCATCGGCCTACTGCCTTCTCTACCATCACTGACCCCCATGAAATATGCACAGTCACACCACAAACATTTCAAGCACGGTTGAGGAAATTTTGTAGAAAAGTTCATGGAAGACAATTCATGGTGTCCACAAAATCCCCCCCACCATAATTTTATTCGTTTGTAATGGACGTGATCTTGTTCTAAGGTAAAATTAGGTCACATTGATTCATTACAACATCATTTGGTTGGATTGGAAGCTACGTCATGTTTGGAAGGATACTATAATTTTTTCCTACGCCATGGGGTCTAGCGAGAATAGTTTGATTTTTAGTATGGTTATATAGAAAAACCATCACACTTTTTATCTTTTGGATTTTTATTTCTCAATATTTTCTAAACCATAAAAAATTTAGGTTTAGTGAGCTGAGGCTCGACTTTAATCCAGAGTGCCCTTTGTGGGTTTTCAATCCGACGAGTACTATGTCTGTTGTTATTGGAAGTTTAGAGTCATGTGTGTCAGGCTAAAAAGAATAATTTTTGAGGTCGAATATCATCAACCATAAATTTTGAAATTAGATCCTGAACAAAGTTTATTGGATTGGAATTATTCTAATATTATTTACATACATCCTAGGGGAATCTTGCGTCATGATTTTTATGGTCACCAAATCTAAAACTTCAAGTATAAACATAAAGGAGGTATTTTAAAATAACGAGGTTACCATTATTTTAAAAACCTGTTATTGGGGTAGTATTATGCAGGGCAAACTTAAGGCATATACAGTATAGCCAAATAGTGTCATCTTTTGACTGGTAGGCCTGTTATATAAGTGGATTTTATGCAACGCCACCAAGGGTAACATACTACATAGTCATGAAAAATAGCTCTCACAAATTTAACATTTTATTATTGATAGACAAGGGAAAACAAGGTTTGGGTGACTCAAGACCAGAGTGGGTGTTTTTTACAAGGAAATGGATTTTAAGAATAATGGGACATCTATGCCGACATAGGTCATGAATGGAGAAATCGCTTCTGTAAGGAATCAGCCCAAGCTTCCTAGAGATGGCGCCATATTTTATTACATTGGCATATAAACATGGAATATTCATCCCTAAGGACGGATTAGTTTAGTAGCTTTCAAAACAAGATACATACATATGTCAAACATTACAACTTCAAATGAAATAAAACATATAAGTTTTTTTGGGAACCTCCACAATTATAAGTTTATCCTAGTAGGTCATTAAGAATAAAATTATTTGTGTCTTGAGAAAATGAAACATAAGAAAGGAGGGAGCTCAGATGCTTAGTAAGGGTAAGTAATAGAGTAGAATATATCATATATAAAAACATTAATCCTGGTGAATAACTTAAAAACACCTGCCCTTAAAAAATGAACTTAAGCCCATTATGACAGGGATAAGAGATGAATAAATATTGTCACAATCAAGAATAATCATGGTTATTCTACTAGTTGAATAACCATATGAACATTAAATTACTAGTTTCATAAAGAGGGAATGAATAATGTGGGACATCATAACCATAATATCAAGGCCCTGTGCCAAGACCATAAATAACCATTTTGTCACGGCCTCATGCCAAGACCATAGTTTGTCTCATGAGACATACCGATGCACCGAGGGTCTATTGTGGGCCCCACACAACACATAATATGTCCAATTCATTCCTATTATGAATAGGTATAAACATAATAAAACATATACATCCATATTGAAACTAACATATGAAATGTTAATAACTTTCCCCATACATTAAACATAAACACTACCCATTCGAAGTAAATTGGTGAAGGGTATCAAGATAGAACATACACATTCAAACTAATCAGAAACCCTTCAAAAAAATATTTTAGATATTACCATAAGATATAAAAATATATGAAATACAAGAATCATCCAAGTATGTTGACATAAATAATGATACTTTTAAATTATACCATTGAGAAATTCTTAAGGAAATAATCCTTAAACATTCCTAAGTGTCCCATACCACCTAGAAACATTAAAATAATAATCGCTTATAATATCATGAGAATGTGGAGACACTTTATATGATATACCAAGGGTTATTACAAACACCACATGCAAGGAATAAGTGGTGAACATGGTATATATCTCATAAAAGTTAAAGTGAGGTGAGAAAAATCTATTTTACATTTGAAAGAAAAGTTCTGTTGGAAAATCATTTTTATTTTTCATAAATCACATTTTAATAAAATATACCCCAAAAAATAAAAGGGAAGTACATTGATATTATATTTTAGGAAAAAATTATGTCCCATTTAGTAAAATCATATAAAAAGTGTTTTTAAATAGTTTTTATAATTAAAAAATTTAGTGTGGTTTAAGGAATTCATTAAAGAGATTTTAAACCGCAAAGGCATGTTTTCTTTCATAAAACCATAAATGATAACAAAAATATTTTCATGATATAATATTTTATTTTATAAAGATAAATCTATCTTAAATAATATTATATAGTGAACTTCAATATAGATAAGAATTCGAGAAGTTCCTTGAATCGGGTTTTCATTTCGGAATAATTTTTGAAAGATTCTTTTAAAATGATTAACTAAATATAAAATAAAGAAAATTTATTATTGGAAAACAAATATATAACATTCACACATTATTTATGAGTATTAAATAATAATAAATAATAATTTCATTGAGGTGAGTAGAGAATAAGAGCAACTTGAATGAAAATGGAGGTTTGGGTCGAAAATACTTACAACATTTTAATCAATTGAATCATATGCCCGAAAATTAATAATCATCAAATGATATATTAAATATCATTAAAATATATAGATTAATGATATTAAATATCAATGGATAGTATGAACATACCATACACAAGTAATAGTAGTTAATATCAAATATCTCAAAAAATGGAAGTGAGATGAAGAAACCCTTACAAGCATTTCGGTATGGTAACGGGTATTATTATGAGTGATTAATGAGAGGTAAAGGGGTATACCATAATTTATATATCATAAGGTAAGTATGGGGGAGGTGTGAAAACATAATCCATAATTATTATTTAAAAATAAAAGGACACAACATAGGTGGGATTCTTGAATAATAGTGAGAGAGAGGATCCCTTACCTTAAATCTGAGGGTGTTCTTCGCTTGATCATAATGACCTGAACAACCAAATTAAGTTCATTAATTAAGAATTAAATAAACAATTATAAATTTATTTATTTTAATATGAATTTATTAACTTCATTCATTTCCTTGTAGATGGGTTAAGGGATCCAATTTCATTGTTCATGAGTTCTCATTTTAATAATATTCACGATTGACTCACTTATAAAATAGTATGGTAGTTCTCGTAAGATGGGAGTTGAAGTCCAAAATTGATTTTATATGCTATTAATGAATATTCATAAAATTAAATGGTTATGAAATTCATTTGGTTTTTTGGAGTGAAGTTGAACCATTATATAAAACATTAATGATGAACGCTTGGATTAATTTTGTGATTTTTCCCACAATTGCCTTATTTAGTATTATTATTTTACAACATGAGTTCATAAGGATTCCAGAACATTTCATAAGATAAAATACATATCAAATAGTCTATTTCAACCATAAAAACTATTTCATTACTATATTTGAAGAAGGTAAATCAAACTGAAAGCATTGTCATCCTCGAATGTGATAAATCAACACATCTCAGACGATTTTTCATTTTTATCATAAATAAAGAGGAAAGAAGAGATGAAGATTAATTATCCCATTATCATAAAAAAATTCTAGTACATGTATGGTAAACGAGTTTTAATACCATTTGGATGAGGAGAGTTTGGGAAAGAAAATAGAACAGAGGAACATGAAAATGAAAGAAAAGAAAAGAGGAATTTTACCTCTTGAATTAACCTTCCTTGACAGCCTCTTAAGAGAAAGAGATTTAGTCTATTTATGATACCAAGGACTTCTGGTCATTTGGGAGGATCTTGGGAGGATATTTTAGTATAATTTATATAAGAAAAATGGATTGAGATGAGTTAATTGAAGAGGGGTAGAGGGGGTTTTTATAGAGGAGAAGAGGAGGGTTTTCCAATTATTGTACACGTTATTTTATTATTTTTCGAAAAACAACCCATAGTGTTGATTATTATGACCAATAATAGTAATATATGCATGTTATTTAGAAAAAAAGTGTGATTACATCATCAATGATTCTATGAATAGTTAATTTAACTGAAAATGTATATATAGGGTAAATTGTTGTATTTTACTATTCATCAAAAATTCAAGTATTTTAGAAAAATCCCAAAAATTCACCCTAACCATTTTTTGACGTGTAAAATCCAAAAATGAAGTCCATTTTTCAAAAAATCTAAATATGATTAATTTAATTTTTAATTAAAATCATAATTCACTTGAAAAATACTGTTTTTAAAACATTTATTTACTTATTTCAAAACATATGTACATCATACTTTCACTTAAATCACATATATATACTCACATTAGTGAGGTTACTATTCATAATGTTATGTCACTATTCATAATGTTAACATTACTATTCATAAATTTTGGTTACAATTCACTAAAAAATTATATTGGTCATATCAGTACTAAAATACTTACTAATCGCAACCGTGTATGACGGATTTTCAAAATTCAAATCATAGGGGTGGTAAAATTATGTTTACTATCTAGGTTATAACAAAGTGGTGATTTTTTATAGACTAAGTGATTCATTCCTTCAATATTAAATTTATTTTCAAAATATTTGGGTGTTACATTATCCCCTTCTTAAAATAAATTCACCCTCGAAATTTGATATTTCACTTTGAATGTTATTGGTTGTTACATGAAAATTTCCTTATAAAAAAACCATATCTGAATTAGGGTTAATTTAATATACTCATTAAAAATGTTAAGGAAAAATAGGTGGTCTAAATAATAATATTAAATAAATAAATAAATTATTCTTTCGAATGGAGTGACGTTGATTGGAATAGAGAACTTGGGCATAGAATAAAAACCAAACTATGAATATCTAGTGATAGAAAATAGGTTTAGATGAAATAAGATTACTATAAAACTATAAACTACAGTTATGAAAAATATCAATAACATTATAAAATATTGTGATAATAGAATAGCATTTAAGACTCTTTTCATATAGTTGAAATATTATTCCACTATATAAGTGTATAAATATACGTTTATATTTCATAAACATGATCTTATCCTTTGATTGTTCCTTGAACTACCTATACTTCATCTCTTATCATAAGTTGCATCATGTGGTGACATTAGACTCTAAATCCTCATATGATGATCAACTTAAACTATTTCACAAATGGTTTAACTTTCCAAAATATCATGATCCAACACTTAAGAATCATTCCCAAATCCATCCTTGCAAGATCCATGTACACAGGGTCCTTGGAAATAATTATTTTTTAGGACTCCATGATCTATTCTACTCATGGAATATTATACCTTATTTTCCTTTAATCAACATGAAGCATCTGTAAATTTTCACATTCCAAACATTTTAATATCTTCATCATGTGTCCTCTAGAAATATTGTAATAACTCAAATTACAATAAATCCTTATATAAAAAATTCATTCATCCTTACACATGATATTGGATATATTCCATATATCCAAAAATGTTGTAAATTCCATCAATGATAGCATAACCTCTTGTCAAAAAGTTAATAATAATTTTTGAGGTAGTCAGTTTTTATCCAAATCAATCATTTCATCATCATTATCTTAATCATCAAGAATATATTTAGGGTTTTCTTTCTCTTTACCATATTTTTAACCAAGATATTAAATTTCTAATATGTCACTTATCCTTGGTACAATACATCAAACGACCTCAAATACCTAATGAAATAGTATTGCAATATAATCCTCATATATTCCATAATTTATATAACCAGTACATTACTGATAAAATATTCAAATTAAGTGAATCTTAATGAGTCATATTAGTCCTTCCACTTCATCTAAGGTAGTATAATTACTTGATCATTATCTAGGAACATCATTTGGGTATATTACTTTAAATCTTTGTACATTGATTCGCATAGTGTCCCATCTCCTTGAAATTGAATCATTGTACATCCGAACCCTTTTTCTTACCCTTGAAATCATGAAATTAGTATATTTTTTTCTACACTTATAACAAACATGCATTCCCTTCATACATTTACTAGAATGATTCTTTCCATAGTTTTCACATATGGGAAAACCCTTCCTTCCCTTCTTCCATTTATCCATATTTTTCTCTATCATCCTCTTCTTCTTTTGCTTCCTTTAAAATCTATATGACTCAGAGAACTCTTTACATACCTTGTAAACAAATGATACTATTTCCTCATATGATAAGGACACATGGGAGACTATCTTCCTTTGAATCGATGGTGTAAGACCATAAGAGATATGATCATTCTTACTCTTTGCAAAATATTTATTGGTGGAGTTTTCATTCCTTCTATTAGGTTCCATTTCTAATCAATTACATATAATATATTATCTAATAAAATTAAGAACTCTCTATATCTTTACACATGGTATAACACATAACATAAATTTATGCATCATAAATCCAAGAACCATATACTTTGGGGACATAAATCCTTTGTAATTTTTTGTAATAAGATTATCAATTTACCAAAGAATATCCCCTAGGAGTGTCCAACCAAGAGTGCATCAAGGCCCATTATTGTGCACAAGCTCCCATTCAATTCTATCACAAAGCAGTGTTTTAGGGTTTTTATCCTAGATACATTTGTGGCAGAACCACCTCTATATGTTCATATCCAAAAGGGGTGTATTTTCTTGATAAACCAAAAAATATATTCCTTACCAAAATTATAGGATGTCCTTGTATTCTTATCCACAATGTATATCTTAAGGTTTTTTTTGACTTATCTAATTTTTATATATCTAGTTTCCAAGTTTTATTCTAAACTTCTTCTAATACCAACTATAATGACTCTGCCCCTATTTCCCGTAGTAGGTACCTTATTTTATTAAATTGGCATATAATCAAAGAATATAAATCCTGAAGGCCTGAGTAGTTTAGTAGCTTTGGGAAAAAAACACATACATAAGTTCAACATTACAACTTGAAATGAAGTAGAACATATAAGTTTTATTAGGAACATCCACAACTCTAAGTTTATCCCTACAGGTCATTTATAATACATTTCTTCATGTCCTGAGAAAATGAAAAATAAGAAATGGGAGATCTCATACGCTCATTAAGGTTAAGTAGTATAGTGTAAGATATCATAAACATAAATATTAGGCATGGTGAATAACTTAAAAATACATGCCATTAAAAAATGAAGTTAAACACATTATGGTAGGAATAAGAGATGAATAAATAATTTCATAATCAAGAATAGTAATGGGTATTCAACTGGTTGAATAACCACATTAACTTTCAATTAATTGTTTCATAAAGAGGTAATTCATAATGAGGGACATCATAACTATACCATCAAGGCATTGTTCTAAGACTATAAATAACCATTTTTTCAAGTCCTTGTGCATAGACAATAGTTTGTCGCATGAGACCTACCGATGAACCGAGGGGCTATAGCGGGCCCCACCTAACACTTACAAATTCCAATGAATTCCTCTTATGAACATGGATAAAAATAAATAGCATATACATTCATATTTAAACTAACATATGAAATGTTAATAACTATCCCAATACATTAATCATAAACACTATCCATTCAAATTCAATTGGTGAATGGTATAAAGATAGAAAATACACATTCAAACTAATCAGAAAGCCTTCAAAAACATTTTTTAAATGGTATCATAAAATATAAACCTCTAAAAAATACAATATTTATCAAATGAAGTTGACATAAATAACTATACTGTTAAATGATACCATTGAGATATTCTTGAGGAAATAATCATTAAACATTCTAAAGTGTCTTAAACCAACTTGAAAATTTCAAATCATAATCCCTTAGAATATCAAGATAATAAGGATACTCTTGATAGGATATACCAATGGTCATTACATAACCTACATGCAAGTAATATGTGTTTAACCTGGCATATATCTCATAAAAGTTAAACTGAGGTGAGAAAAATCAATTTTCCATAGGAAAGAAGACTTCTTTTGGAAAATAATTTTTATTTTTCATAAATATGGTTTTAAAAATTTATATCCCATAAAAAAGGGAAGTACATTGATATTACATTTTAGGAATAAATGATGTACCACTGAAGTTAAATCATGTAAAATGTGTTTTTATTGAAGCATTAGAATTAAATCATTTTAGTTCGGTTTAAGGAGTTCATTAAAGAATTTTTAAAGTGAAAAGTCATGTTTGCTTTCAAAAATCTAGAAATGAACCAAAATATCTTTTCAAATTAAAACTTGTTATTTTATAAAGATAAATCTGGCTTGAAATAGAATATATAGTGAACTTCAAAAAAGGTAATTATTTGAGAAGTTCCTTGAATCAGGTTTTCATTTTGGAATAATTTTTGAAAGATTCTTTAAAAAAAATTAATCACCATAAAATAAATAATGATTCTGATTGGAAAACATATATAGAACATTCACACATAATTTTAGGAGTAAATATAAATAAAAATAATTTAATTGAGGTGAGTAGAGAATAGAAGAAACCTAAAAAAGAATGGAGGTTCATGTATAAAATACTTAAAACTTTGAAATCAATTGAATCGTATTCCAAAAAAATTAATAATCATCAAATGATACATTACATATCATGAAAATAAATATATTCATGATATAAAGTATCAATGAATAGTTTTCATAAATCACACACAATTAATAGTAGTGAATATGGAATATCTCACAAAAATGGAAGTGAGATGAAAAAACCCTTACAAACATTTTCCCATAGTAACAGGTGTTCTTGTGATGGATTAATGAGAGGTAAAAGGCTATCCTGTCATTTATATATCATAAGGGCAGTGTGGGGGAGGTTCTATAAAATTCCCCATCATTATGAATAAAAAATAAAATTACACAATATAGGGGGATTCATGAATAAAAGTGAGAGAGAGAATCTCTTACCTTAAATCTGAGGGTGTTCTTCGCTTGATATTAAGGAACTGAATAACCAGATTAGGTTCATTAATTAAAAATTAAAAAAACCCTTTATACATTTATTTAGTTTAATATGACTTTATTAAGTTCATTAATGGCCTTTTATATGGGTTAATGGATTATATTTCATAGTTCGTGAGTGCTCATTTTCATAGTATTCATGATCATCTCACTTATAAAATAGTATGGTAGTTCATGTAAGATGGTATTTGAAGTCTAGAATTGATTTTCTATGTTATTAATGAACATTAAGAAGATTAAATGGTTATAAAATTCATTTTTTTATTTGGAGTGAAGGTGAATCCTTTTATAAAACATTATTGATAAATGCTTGGATTAATTTTGTGATTTTTCTCACAATTACCTTGTTTTGTATTATTATTTTGCATCATAAGTGCATAAGGATTCATGAATATTACATAAGATAAAATAAATATATAATAGAATGGTTCAACCATAAAAATGGTTTCATTTCTGGATTTGAGGATGGTATAGAAAATTGAAAGCATCGTCGTCCTTGAATTTGATAAATCAACACATCTCTGACGATGTTTTATTTTTAGTATAAATGAGGAAGAAATGAGAGATGGAGATGAATTATCCCTTTATAATAAAAAAATTCTACTAAATTTATGTTACTTTAGTTTTCATAACATTTTAATGAGTAGAAGTTGGGTAATAAAGGATAACAAATGAACATGAAAATGAAAGAAAAGAAAAGGTGAATTTTAACTCTTAAATTAACCTTCCTTGAGAGCCTCTTAAGGGAAGAGGATTTAGACTTTTTATGAGTCCAAGGACTGAAGGTCATGGGGGAGGATCTTGGGAGGATATTTGAGCAAAATTTATACAATGCACAAGTCTTGAGAGGATTATAGAGAAGAGGGAGTGTGGGGGGGTTATAGTGGAGGAGCGGAGGGTTTTCCCACTATTTTACACGTTATTTTATTATTTTTCCATTGAAAACAAATAGTATTGATTATTATGACCAAGAATAGTAATATGTACTTGTGAGTTATAACTAAGAATTATTACATCATACATGATTCTTGGAATAGTGAATTTAACAGATAATGTATATATACGGTAAATTGCCATATTTTTCTATTCATCAAAAAATTCAAGTAGTTCAAAAAAATATCAAAAATTTACCCTAACCATTATTTGACATATAGAATATAAAAATAATGTATATTTTCTAAAAATAATTTTCTAATTATTATTAATTTAATTTTTAATTAAAATCCTAATTCACTTGAAAAATGAATTTTTAAAACATTTATTTACTAATTCCTAAACATAGGTACATCATACATTCACATAAATTTTATATATATACTATCATAGGTGAGGTTAATATTACCAAGGGTTTTTAACTATTCATAAGGGTAACATTACTATTTATAAGGGTATGTTACTATTCACCAAAAATTAAGTTGGTCATATCATACTCTAAATTACTAACTGATTGCAACCATGTATATTATATTTTCAAAATTCAAATCATAGGGGTGGTAAAATTATTTTTTCTGGCCATTTTATAACAAAGTGGTTTTTGGAAGAGACTTAGTGTTTCATGAACTCAATATTAATTTTATTTTAAAAATCATGGGGTTTTACAACTTCTAAACAAATTTGGTGTGTGAGTGATTGTTGAAATTTTTTAGAAAGAGAAATTCTGGTATCATGTTGTGCAGTTTTAAGTCATACAGTGACAACATTATACTGTGGTGTTTTAATTCATTTAGTGAGGGTATTGTATTGTGCTGTTTTAAGTCATTTTGTGAGGACATTATACTGTGTAGTATTATTTCATGGAGTTAGGATATTTGATTGATTTAATTTAAGGACTTTAACTTTGACCCATGTTTCACGAGTCTCCAATTTCATGATAATTTTTATCGAAACATACTACCATGTTTAATTATGGAATAGTTGAATTGTAAACTATGATTTAGGAATTTCTGGATCTGAAGAATGATATGGGAAAATTTCTAAAGGCATTAGAAGAATTATTTTCTAAGAAAAAGTTTCCATTATTTGATAAACCCGTTATGGGGGTTATAATATGTAGGGACAACTGGGGCATATGCAGCATAGCCAAATAGTGGCATCTTTTGAATGAAAAGACTATTATGTATGAAAATTTTATACAAGTTCACTAGGGGATAAGACTTCATAGTCAGAAAAAAAAGATCTCAAAAATTTGACATTTTATTGCTAAAATCGAAAGGAAGTTTGTGGAGATTCAGATTTCCCACAGCACATAGTTCGATTTATGGGGAAAGGTACCTAAATATAAAATAAGTATTTCCAATTATGATTTCCATATAATTGGAGGAATATGGTTTCTACAAAGTTCTGACCAAAATTTAGGAATTATGGCATCTGTAGTTTTAGTTCATATAGCTAGGACGGAAATATAATAGAAATAGTAGATGACATGTAGGAAAATGATCCAATGTTATTTCAATATTCATTGAACAAATGGAGATGAAAATGATTAAACCATGGTCTTGAAGACATTAATATTGAGAAAAAGGTAATGGTACTAATATACATGGATGAATTCTTTAAGAAATATATATTTTTATATAGTCATCAATGTTTGAAGGGTACAAAAGACACTTTAACTGAGAACGAAGTTACCATTATTTTTCAAACTCGTTATGGGGGTCTTATTATATAGGTTGGCTTGGGAATATGCTACATATCCAAACAGAGGAATATTTTGACTGATAGTCTTGTTTTGTAGGAAACTTATTCAAGGCCACCATGGGGAACATACTACATTGTTAGGAATAATAGTTCCTAGATATCAGAAAATCTACCTCCAAATCGTAAGAAAGGTTATGAATATCTGAAAGTATTCAAGATTTAGAGTGTGAAATATGAATGGGGGAAATTCTCAATACACAAGAGAAATATTTGAATCAATATTGGCCAATATTTTGGAGTCCCTTGCATAGATCTGACTCATATGTAAAATGGGGACATTTCTTGTTTCCTTGGGGAGATTTCTAAGAAGAGGACCCAAAATGAAGATTCCAACATATATTTTGAATTATATGTGAATGATATATAAAAACATTATCTCATTGCTGGGACTAAGAACTAAGGCCATGTTTTAACTATGTATCTAAATGGGATGAGCATCAATACATACGTAGTTCTTTGGGTACTTTGTAGTTTTAATGTCATGAAACAAGGACATGAAATGATTCTAACATGAAAAATTAATATTGCGACAGGAATAGGGAGTTGAACTTAGGTGTAACTACGTATCTTGTATAGATGAGAATCAAGAAACACGTAGTTCTTGAATCATTTCCTGTGAATTTTTGATTCATATAAACAAGGAATAAAGGTATTTTTTCATATCGTGGCTAGGCCCAATATTGGAGATCTAGGAATATTTACGTATCCCATTGAAATGATAATCGAGAAAAATGTATTTCTGAAAAAATCATCTTACACACCAATTGAGTTTGATGTGAGAGACGTGGGATTTTAACGCATTCTAGAAGAATTTTTAAACTTAAGACACAAAATGGTATGAAGATCAAACCATGTATCCTGAAAGAGTAGTCTGTATAAATCTGATTTATATATAGGAGGAGAAAAGGGAAATAAATTTCATTTTTATTGTAGTTCATCCCAAGATTAGATATCTAGGCATCTCAACAAATCCTATTGAAATGAGAATCAAGCCACACATAGTGTTTGACATAAAGTATCTATGTAGATATGATTCAAACATAGGGAGAAATATAACTCATGTGCCACTAAGGAGTAGCAATGATGTAAGTAATTCTTTCGAATGGAAGCAACTCATTTTTCAAATAACCATAGGGAATTCCAATTTGTAGTATCTGGTGGGATTTCTTAACATCAAAGGATTAATATGGTAATCGTATAGTTTAATGTTGTGTAGTGAGGAAAAATGTTGTCAGGCTATTTAACGTTGTGCGACGAGGACAAAGATTCTATGCATTTTAACCTCATGCATCATGGATACATATGGTTATTATGCAGTTTAATGTCTTTCGACTAGGACATTGTGTTGTGTAGTTTAGATTCATGCAGTGAGGACATTATGTGTAATTATACATAGTACTTCTTCTAGAATATCACAATTGTTAGAGTTGTAATAAGTTATCCATCCATTGAGATTAAGTACTAAGCTCCATTTGAGTAGACCATATTTATAGAATAATTTCTTTCTCACTTTGGCTCAAGCTTTGGAGGATTCTTTCCTAGTATCATTGGAGTCCTGAGGACTAATACCAATTCTCCTTGAAGAAATGAGAATAGGTGAACTTTCTTGTTAAAAGATCATTCAATTCTGTTTTGATATAATTCCAAATGATGCAAAGTTTGCAATCTCTTTTCAACTAATAATTCTAGCTCATAAAATCATTTCTAAGACTATTCATCTGTAGGTAATTGGTCATTTATTACATCTCAGAGTGAAGGAAATTGAATTTCAATTGGCCAAACTACTTTTGTTTTGTACACTAACGAATATGGATTTGTCTGAGTGGCAGTATATGAAGTATTCTAATAAACCCATAAATCGTGCAAAAGATTATCAAGACAATACTTCTTATTTTTATCCACCATTTGCTAGAGTATATTTGATAGGGTCATATTGACATCCTCTATCTATCCATTGGATTCTACATGATAGCGAGATGAATGGTTGGATTTGATATTTTTCTCCTGATATAACTTCTTTACCTCAGTAGAATAGATATTGGGGATGTTATCCATCAATATAGTATAACAGACACTAAATCTGGTAATGATATTATATTTGACAAAGCAAACAATTCTTTTGGCTCTGACTTTATTGAGAGGTATTTCCTCATCCCATTTAGAGGAGAAATCAATAGCAGTAAGAATGTACATTAACTACTTATCCATGGAAGGGGGATAAGGTCCTACTACATCCATTCCCCATGTAGAAAATGGTTGTGAGTATTTATCTATATGTATAAAATCTAGGGTTTGATGAATAATTATGGAATGCACTTAGAAGGGATGACATTTCATAGTGAAATCATTACAATCCATCATCATTGAAGGCTATAAGTATTAAAGCCTTCAAAATTGATTAGAAAGCATGTTCCCAAACTAGTGAGCACCATAAGCTCCTACTTGTACTTATTTAATGACAACTATATTTTCTTCTCCATTGATACATTTTAAGAGGACCCCGTCAAAGCCTTGTTAGAAGAGGATCTTTTGGTGATCTAAGATATCATAAAGAGTTAAATCGTCCACTCGCCATCGGATTTGTTATTTCCCATCTCTATTTGGTGGAAGTACTCCCTTTTGTAGGTATTCCATAATAGGGCTCATTCATCCCATAGTATGACCATATAGCTCAGAAAGAGGCTGGATTTCAATAATTTTCTCTATTCTAATTTTAATGAAATGTGAAACCACATGATGATGGGAAATACTGATGATTGTCTCATCCCAATTTGGATCTTTTGGGGTTGTAGTTGCATTAGCTAGTGCATTAGCTTAGGAATTTTTTATCGTGGGATATAAGACAATGTTGGCTCTAAGGAAAATTCAGCCATTAATCTTCTAACATAATAACACAATGGGATTAACTCTTCTTTTTTTCTAACATAATCCCCATTTATCTATTTGATTACTAACTTTGAGTCACCTTTCACATTCAGGTGGTTCACTTGTACCTAGAGTGCCAATTCTAGGCGAACAATGAGAGATCGATATTCTACCTCATTATTGGTACCGCCTTCTAACAACATGAACGAATATGGAAACAATGCCTTTTCTATGGAGATAAGCACAATTCCTAACCCAAATTTTTTGAGTTTAGATTTTTCTATTATTTTCCCCATTGAACTTATAGAAGCACCATCAAAGTACATTTCCCATGTTTGGGTATTATCTTTAATAGAGAATATTTCTTCATCAGGAAAGTTCAGTATTCAAAGATATATCTTCTACAGATGGATTTTTAACAAGGAAGTATTCCAAGGCTTGGCCTATTATTACTTTCTAAGGTAGAAACTGGATATCAAAATGTTTCAAAATAAATGCCCAATGTTCCAAATTTCATGTAATCATAGGATGTCTAAGGATATATTTGAGTGGGTTATTTCAAGATACAATGTGAACCCCGTGAAGTTACAGATATTTCATCAGCTTCTGAACTGCCTAATATCGAGTCCTTTTGTTAATCATAGTTCTACTGAGATAGTAAAGTCTATTTTCATTCCCATCATCATTATTTTGTGGAAGGAAGGAACTCAGTGATCACTCTAAAGCTTTCACATAGAGAATAAGTGTCTTTCCTTCAACATGTGGCATTAATACCGATGGAAACAAGATATATTCCTTGAGGGAATTAAATTTCTCTTGGAACTCTTTGGTCCATTGATATGTTACTCCCTTTCTCATTAATATAGTGAAGGGTAAACACTTTCATTCTAAATTAGCGATAAAGCACTTAATATAAGCCAAGTTTCCTTGAATTCCTCTTAATCCTTTCAAATTCTGAGGAGGTGACATGCTAGGGATTTCTTTTTTATTATCAGGATCAACTTTGATGCCACGATGGTGTACAATGAATACATGGAATTTTCTCGAGGTAACCTCGAAAGAACATTTCAAGGGATTTATATTCAAAGTTTGATGCTGATGTTTACAGAATATTGTCTCTATATCAGTCAGTTGATTGGAACATATTCGATAGTTAACCACTACATCATCCACATAACATTCGACCAATTTTTCTCAGGAGGGTTTGAAGATATGGTGCATGGCATGTTAATACATTGCAGCTACATTCTTTAATACAAAGGGAATTACCCGATAAAAAACACACCTTGAGGGGGTCTCAAGTCTATAGACTCCCCACTCTCCAAGGCCATTTGGATTTGGTTTTACCCGGAGTAGCCATCCATGAAGGATAGAGCTTGTTCCCTAGCCATTTCATCAATCAAAATTTCTATGATCGAAACTGTAAAGTCATCTTTAGGACAATGTCAGTTAAGATCACTGAAATCAATGAAAACTCTAATTTTCCCATTATTATTTTTCACAGGGAAAATATTGTCCAGCCACTAGGGATATTGTACCTCTCAAAATAATTTAGCATTGATAATATTGTCGACTTCAGCTTCAATTTCAGAGGCATGAGTTAGGTGTGTTCTTCTTGTTGCCTGCTTAAATACTCAATTCTCTTCTAGAAAACCCAAATGATGGCTGGCCACATCAGGATTAAAGAATGTCATTTCTATATAGTTTCAAGAAAATATATATTGATGTCTCTTCTAAAATAATGTATACATCTCTAGCTCTTCAAAAGTCATGTCCGCACTAATTAGAGTGGGGTGTGGATATTCTTTTGTACCCAAATTTATTTCCTTGAGATCATCTATAGTTGTGGAGATGCCTTACACAATTGATGGAGGAGAATATTTGAGATCTTCTTCTTATTTTTTTTAATTTAACTTTTTTATTTTTTCCTGTGGAGTAGTTTATGAAGAAAAACTTTTAGAGCCAGGGGAGGAGACGGTATTTGAGCATCCTGAAGAGGAGGCAATCATTTCTAGCCCTACTGATGATGAAGGGTCTTCTTGGAGAATTGAAGAGAATATTAGGGGTTGGGAATCAAAATCCTTGTATTCTATTATTATTTTGAAAACTTCTTCTAGCTTGGTTGATGAATAATATACTTTCTGAAGTTAGGTGGATGAAATGAAAACATCTCTATTTAAGCTTTCATTGTCAACAACTTTTCCCATGTTGTTAGGCTTGATTAACATAATAGAAATTATGGAAGTCCCTATATGAGTTCTTAGATTTTGTTCTATCCTTTAAATTTGAATGATAGGAAACACATAATATATGCTCATGTGTTTTAATGGGTTAGTTGGGATCTTTTCTAGGCCATTTAGAGCATTGATTGTTATTATATATTTTTCCATGGACCTTATTCCCTTTGTGTGATAGTATTATGCCTCAATATACTAATATTAACATGTTTTGAACAGAGCCTTTTCACCATTCAATGTCCCAATTTGACTATTGAAGCATTACATTATACATTGCTGAAATTACTAAGGAATGGAAGCATATTGATGTATCCAAGGCCTTCCAAGCGGAATATTGGAGGTTTTTTCTTGACGAACAACCATAAAATATGAATCAGATAAAAGATCCCCAAAATGTGTTCTGAGTGTAATCTCTCTTTGAAGTGCTTGTTCATTCTTTTCATAACCTTTAAATATCAAAGTGGAATGATATAAGTAAGATTAAGTGATACCCAATCGATGAAGTGTATGGATGGGAATGAGGTTAACTTGTGAGCCATTATCAATTAAGGCTTGTCAGATGTCTGTATCATTAACCCTATCAAATAGATACAAGGTCCTGAAGTGTATGTTTACAAAATCATCCTCATTATCATTCATGAAAGATATAACTGCATGAAATTATGGAGGATCGTTTTCTATACGGTAAACCTCAATAGTAGAAACATTGGTTTAAAACTCTTAATGACTTGACAAAGCCTTAATAAGTTCTTCTCGAAGATCTTTTGACAAATTCATGGAATTCAAGATTGTTAACATGGCTGGTACTTGGGATAACTATTTTAAAACATCATACTTTTCGTCCAAAAGTATGTATTTTCTATTATGGAGATTTGGTTTTGCAGGTGCCTTGGAAGTTGATGCCCCTGATGTCGATTTACCATATGTCAGGAAGAAGCTAGAAATACTTCTACTCTTGGTAGATTAGACTGGTTAGGTCTATAAACTTTTCTAGATAATGATGGTGTAACCTCTAATCGATCCTCCAAGATAATCATGTTAGGGCTGATCCTGTCATGTGTGGGAGAATTTCCTTGTTCTTGATGAGCCCGTTGAAGGGATCTCCCGTGAGTTTATGATGTGTAAATGATTCGAGTATGGGTATAGTTAAAATAGTGGTTTTTGGCATATCCAAATATTCCCATGTGTCCTCAAACTTGGATTCTTTCCTTAATTCTCCAATCAATTATAGAGAATTTAGGTTCATCATAACCAGAATTTTCATTTTCATAATGGTCTGTTAAGTGGATGACATTAACAGAACTGAAGATCAATTTGTCATTTGATGAAGATTATGATTGATAGGTCTGTTCTGGTTGTGCTATTTGGTAGGGTCGTGCATGTTCTTTTCAGACTGATGGCATGAAATCTGCCAAAGTCAAGGAAAACGTTTTCCTACACAAGCTTGTCTTCTTCTGACTACTCTTTATCTTTTTGATCGTGTCACATCTTTGAGGATTGAACTTTTGAGGACTATTATTTTGATGAAGATTTCTTTTCTATAGTATAAGTGGCAGGAAGAACAATTTTTTATTTCAACTATGTTCATATAATTTCATGAGTTCAGTTAATCATTTTCTTGACCATCCAATCATCATACATCTGTGTATTTTTTCTTTTGACTACCTTTCATTCACCTACTTTCTCTGTTTCAGTTGCAGTAAGACATGATACTTGGGCTAATGAACTTGTTAGTTTCACTTGTCCGAAGTCTACCATATTTTGTAGGATATATTTAAAAATGAAACAATCCTCAATGGGATTCCACAACATTTGATTAAATGGTTAATAATTTGGGAGATCTTTGTATCCTTCTTTATTCAGTTTCTTCTGCCTTGGTAACTAAACCAAATTGAATGAAAAAACTGAAATCCCATAACCGAGAACCTGATGATTCCAAAAATAATAAAATTTGTTATTTAATTCATAAATATTTCTCCTCCTTTGATTATTTTGATCATCATTATGAGGTGGTTGTTGTTTCTGAAACTCAGTATGTGGAGCCCTTAGATATGACAACGGTTTTGAAGAAGATGCAGGTACAGGTGCTTGTTTGAGTGTGACAATAGAAGATTTTTCTTTCCTTGTTCTCCTTCCCAGAGCTGATGGGAGTACATGATATTTTGCTTTAGTTTCTACAATGGAATCCTCCAATTTTTGGGCGATTTTAGCAAGGTCTCAAAACCCTATTGTGTATTTCATAGGGATTAGTGGTGTTTGTAACTCGTAATGCACATTTTCTACACAAATTGGAAGCAAATCTTCTTTAGAAGTGGTATATTTAAGGAATATGCTAATCCTTTCCATATATAAATTAAATCTAAAAAACTTTCATTATACATTTTTTTCAATTTTAAAGATAAATTTGTTTATTCTTTGGCAGTATTGAGCAGAAATTGACAAGGAATTTCTGACATAGGTCTTTCCATCCAGTAATTAATCGACACTGCAAACTTGTATACCAGACAAAAGTTGACCCCTATAATGACTGCCCAAAACATATGAGCTTTACTGCTTCTTTTTATTGAGGTGCCCCCTTCATGGGATCACAATGAGAAATAAAATGTGTTAAGTGCTACTAAGGATCTCCAGAACCATTAAGGATTAGAAATGTGGTATTCACAAAATTTGTTGCCGGAGGGATTGAATCTACCCATTTGGGGTAATATTTCTTTTCTGGTTGTCCTAGTATATACCGTTCTTCTATATCTTCCAATCGATTTGTTAATGCCTCAATTGTATTCATAATCATTTGAGGAATATATGAAAGAGATGGGAGCTATACAGGTACAGCAGCTGGAGGTGTAGCTGGTATGCTGATTGGAAAAACCACTTGTGGTGGTGCTACTGGTATTTTTCTTAGATAACCCATGGGGATAAGCCTATAATTATGTGTTTGATCATGTCTTGGTTGTGTACCCAATGGAAGGAATTCATTATTTTCATCTGTAGTTGCAACAATTCTTATTTTCTAAGGAACTCTTATATGATGTGAAAACTGAGGATCTTCTTAGGGAGCATGTCTAGCAGAAAATATGCTTCGAAGTAACTCTATATTGAGTCTTTTTAAATCCATCATCTCATCTTCTTGCTGCAAAAATATTTCTTCAATTGAAAGAGATTGACCTTCTCTAGTGGAAAAGTGAGACATGATCTGACTTTTACATTTCCTCTTGTTATACACCTTTCTAAGGGGTGGGAGTTGGTTACTTTAGGGAATACCAAGATTCTAGGTAAGCCTCTTATTATAGGTATGCACACCTTCTTCATTTTTTTAGTGTTTACCATGTTATGAATAAAAACTTCATTTTCCAACTCCCCTAAACTAGACTCATTTTATATAGGATATTCTATAACGGTATTAATGACATTTTCATATGCATAAGTAATTGGTGGCACTCTATAAGTATCATTTTAATATCACCTCCTTTTGTGTCCTATATGACCCTTTGTTCTTCTATATGCTGAATTCCCAAGAACTTTTTGACAGACATAAACCTAAAGGGAATCCTTGGATATTTTAGTTGTGTATTCAATTGGTGGCTTCTTCCCTAATCTATAGAAAACTAACATCCTTTGAGGAGAGGACTGTTGATGTGAAAAATCCCCCAACCCTATGGGTTGGGGTTATTCTTGTTCCTCTACATCAAAACATTGATCTAGGTTTATTGAATTCCAAGGTTGAGTTAAAAAAGACTCCAGCCCTATAGGCTGGGGTGGATCCTAAACTATTATGGATAATATAAGCACAACTTCTCTACTGATTTTACGAATTATGATCTGAACATTGGCTGAATGAATTATTCAAAAACCACTTATATCCCCTATTTCATAAGAACACTTTTTTATTTCATAAATTTTCACAATTTGATGGTTAAAATTATCTAAGTGGGAGTCCTTCATAATGTTCTTAGAAGCTTGATGAAAACTTTTCTCAATAGCTTCCCCTCTTTGTGCCTGACATTGATGAGATCTAGTCAAGGCTTGTTCTTGAGTGTATCCTTGATCACACACAAAATCTGTTGATTGTAGTCAAACATGGGAAAAAACATTGCATGAAACCACTTTTGGAGGGATTTTTAGATTTGGAGTGCTGGGAAATACAATGCTCCATGTGTACCCCATCCTCTGAAACAAACATCGGATGGGGTATCAGTAATTAACAAGTGTAGCCTCTTTAGTGTATTGGTGAATGAACGATGAAGGGTTCCCTTCTCCTTTTCAACTTTAGGATGTCAAAAAACTGAGAGAGATGCTAAGTCAATTTGGTGTTGCAACCCTTATATTACCTTTACATGACTGTGATATTGATCATATGGTAATAATTTGGCTTTTGGATGACAAATAGTTTTCCATACATTGAGGCGGATATCATGAATGTAATCTTCTGCCATCAATTATGGAAGGTTGTATTGAGAGGTTACCAAAGGCCAGAACATGACTGGTATTTCACCCTTAGCCAGTTTTTTTCATATATTCAATATATACCGTCATCTTTTTATAGAGTTTTATCCACTTGGTTTGACTATAGTAGACACTTCTTGATTTTTTTATTACAAATAATGGAACTAATTGATTTTTCTTTTAATATATTAGAAGGCAAATGACCCAAGGGAGGTTTGTAGAATGACCGCCACCTTGGGATGTATTTTGGTTTAGAAATTATTTCACCTGTTAGTAATAAAGAATTATACATGACTAACCTTATGTTGTAATGTTCCTCAATATAATAGGGATTTCTTAATAATACATTGTCAATTAGAGAATTATCTTAAAAATGAAAAACACTATTGTAGAGATAACTTTCTCAGCGAATTCCATCATGGGGAGAACCACCATAGTGGATTACAGAAATGGATAGATCCTCTTGCTTCTTGGTCTTCTGGCCACACAAGAAGGTTGTCGTGGCTCTCATCCAGAGATCGATTCTATGGATTGACCGAGTTTTAATGAAGAAATCCTCCATTATGAATTTTTCGATGAGGCACTTCATAATTACTACTACTACTTCAATAATTTGGTAATGGGAGGTTATGATCATGATTTTCAATAGATAAATGGTTGGGGGATTCAACTACTCCATCATTAAGAGGATCCATATCACAAATTGGCTCTTGATTTTCCAACTGTGTTTGGAGAGACTTATTCTTAGATGCTCTTTTTAACATAGTTGGGGCCACATGCTGGGGGAAGTGGTAAGATAGTGTAGGTGTATGTTTATACCTTTGAGTCATCATCAGAATAACCTGATTGTCATTAATTGGAAAGTGTTTATGTTTCCAATACAATTATCTGTATGTAACACACCAAGCTTCCACGGTACGCTTCTCTTTGAGTAACACAATAGTGTTCGATGTACACAACACCGTGTTCAAGAGCACCATGATATATCAAACTAGCCATTTAGAAAGCGGTTATGAATAGTAAAAACCACATTTTGAATTATATATATATCCAATATAATAATAACATTCATCTTTTGTGTTTCTTAGACATAATATAAGGACAAATTCAATTTTCCAGATAAAAGAATTATTTTTCAAAAAATGCAGTTTTCCACCTTTTAATGGAGAACCATTTCTAAATCCAATATTTGACACCTTTTTATGTTCTATTTGAAAAAAAAACAATTATTTAGAACTGGGACATCAAAATTTACTTTGGGTAATTTTTTGGTATTTTTCTGATAAAATTCATTTTTTATGAATAGTGAAAAATACTATATTCTATTTCAAAATTTCTTTTTCATATAATTTATTTATATGGTTAGATTATCTTTTTATTTGGTTTTAAAAATTAATTTGATTATATTTTTTACTATTTAATTCAATTTTGGTCACTGTAAGTAATTTCACATTGAAATTAGACATAAACAAGTGTCAATCTTTTGATAATTTTTATTTCTTAAAAAACACACTTTCTGTCTTGACAACAGAAATTAATTTTAAATTAATTGATAAAACTTATATGTTTTTAATTTTGTAGAATAGACATCAATTTTAAATTCAAAATATCAAATATATCTTAGGCTGAATTTTCAGTATTTTTCTGAATAACCTCAATTTTTGATGAATAGTGAAAACACTAAGTAGTAGTTAAAAAAATAACTTTTTCATTTAAATGAAATTTTACCACCTCTGTGAATTGAATTTCAAAAATATGACATACATTTTTTTTATTATTATGTAAAATGTGGTTCAATAAGATGAAATTAATTTTTGGTGAATAGTAACTTTTGACTTTTATTTACCGCGGTTAAAGGTAAATAGGGTAATTCATTGTAAAAATAATATTATAATAATATTAAATTACCCTAACATGTGTCTTAATTATATTGGTTGATACATTTCCAAAAATGGTTATCCTTGGGTCGAATTTGGGGCCCCATGGAGCCACTTAAGAGTGATAATGACACTTTATATTAATTAATTTGACGTAATGACAAAAATTACATAAACATATATCTTTTAGTAAATCAATTATTACATGGGTTAATACAAGTTATCTCTTAAACTATAAATATTCATATGAAATATAAAAGTATTTCCTACATCATGGTATTTTTTATAATTTTTATACATCAAATAAAAAAATATTTATGACATAATAATGATGCAGTGTTTACCTCATAAATGAATGATTTAAATAAATAAGATAATAAAGATTAAAACAATATCCAAAACCTGTCCAATTCTTATTGGATGATTTTATTTCGAACAATAGTCATCTTATCTTAGAATTTAAAAAGTTTTGGACATTTAGAAACAAAAGATCATTATATAATAAAATAATATTTTCATACGTTACTAAAGAGTCCCTCCTCCTCCTTATAAAAATCCCTCACCTATAACCCATTACTCACACCTCTCAAGCCCTTGGTATCATCCAAACTCTACCCAAATAATATTTCAAGATCCAAATATTCCATCTATAAGCCTTACATTAGGTATAAGGCCCTTCAAGAAATCCTTTTTAGTTCAAACCAAAGAGAGTTAAGCAATTTAATGGTAACGTCTTCTCATATGTTCTTTTCTTTTACTTTACTTATCCAACCCCCTAAACTCTTTTATTAATTTATTTAATAAAAACACTAGTATCCTAAATATACATGTTTGGGTATATGAGAAGAATTTTAACTACACTTACACACACCACAGTCTAATGGGTATAGAAGATACTATTTTTGTGGACGGCGAACTACTACCTCACGAAATGATGATTTCTCAATATTCTCCTACCACTTATTATGGTCACCACTAATATGGAACTATATTTACATCTGATATAAATTATATTTAAATTTTCTCTATACTTTTGTATTTTTCATTTATATCATTCCTTTATGGTTTCTATAATGGGTAAATATGATAATTTCATTCGAGGAAGTGTGGTCTACCGCCCCCTCAAAGTGATATGAATCATTCATTCTGTATGTGGGATGTTTAAAGGATGGAGTTACTTAAATTAAATACCATATATATTATACTGGAATAATAATATACTTATGTATTATTAAGTTTTCATTACTTTAAATATAAAATAGAAATGAAAGTAGCCTTCATGCGTACGTATGGATTACTGTCTCCAGGAATGGTGTGTTTCATTTCTTAACATCAAATGATATGGAATATTATAAATACATATACACTAGATATATATGATATATATGATATCTAAATCATGAATATCATTTTTGAGATAATGGAATTTTGACCACTTGGGCAATTTGTAATTATAACAAGTTCATTTTTGACTAAAGATCTGAACATCAACAAAATGTCCGATATGAAATCAAAAAATTAACTAATTGTAATAGCAAGGTAATAAGTGATATAAAAGGAATAATAAACTTGAATAATTTTCTTCAGTAATTTGAAATTAACTTAAGTTTTCTATTCAAGAATAACATGTAACATACGAGTCAAGTCGGACACGAGGTAAGGGGTTTCTTATCTCACTTTTAATTCCGTGAGATTTCCAATGTTGGACACTTATTTGTTACATGTGGTGTATTGTGTAATTACATTTTATATATATTATCATTATTATTTTTAAATTCATGGTATTCTATGATTCATTTAGTGGTTATTAACTTTTGGTCATATGACTCGATTGATTACCACATGGTAAGGCGTTTCCTATCTCACTTTTAATTCTGTGATATTTCCATTGTTCGCCACTTATTTATTGCATGTGGTGTATTGTATACAGCCATTTGATATATATTATCATGATTAAATTTATATTTTTTAGGATCAAAATAATTATGTAGATGCTCAATATACAAGAGGGGGGGTGAATTGTATACTTTAAAAATTCCTTTGGAACCTTTAAAGTTTAGTTATTTTGAAAGTAAGTTCCGTAAATATGGATCCAGAAATTGAAATTTAACTAAAGATTACAATATGAGATTCTACCTTAAAGCGTATAGAATCTAAATGAAACAGAGTACAAGTAAGAAAGTATAAGAAAGTTATACTTTTCTTACCAAACAGAATGCAGTGGAAACAAACAAGTAGTAAAACTACAAGTAACAAGACATAAGTCTTTTAACCCAAAGAGAAGGGTATCCAACAACCTTGGATAAAGGTCCCTTGATTTATACTTTCAAGCAATTCTGTCTTACCCACACCAGGGTAAGCCCTCGATACGAAGATCGGAGTCTCTGTCTTGTTATCCCCGCAAGCCCTCAACTTCAAGGTAGTTGGCAACCTCTGTCTTCCTCGGCAAGGAAGCCCTCAAACATCAAGGTAGTCGGCACCTCTGTCTTCCTATCCCCGGAAGCCCTCGAATGTAATCACCAACATTCGGAGTCACACGAAGCAAAAACTGAACGAGTGGTTCAGTACACTCAAGGAATGAAAAAGCTTTCTCTCTCTAGAAATCACCTTAGCAGCATGTGGTCTCTAGATCGATCAACTTCTATGTATCTATTGAGATCTTTCAAATCAGCTCCTATTTATAGGTAAGGTCGGCCTCCTTTCCAATGGTCATATTTTCCTTAAAAATCGGACGGACCTGTACATGTGTAACTTAACCAACGGTTAGTTTATAACAGAATAGACGACATCGTTTTATAATAAAACAAGTGTAACAGAAAGTACGACATCGTTTTAAGTCTAACAAAAAGTTCAAAGTGAAGGTTCGGAGTGTAAACAAAATATCAAAGAGTAGACAAATTATAAAAGTGTAAGAAAAATTAAAGTTCAGAGTCTAACCAAAAATAATTTTCGGAGTCTAAATAAATTCAGAGTGTATAAAAAAGATGATCAGATTCTGTTTAATAGGTTAATTCGAAATGAGAATTCATCATCAGAATTCGTAATGAGAATTCGTCATTAGAATTCGTAATGAGAATTCGTCATTAGAATTCGTAATGAGAATTCGTCATCAGATTTCGTAATGAGAATTCTTTCATCAGATTATGTAATGAGAATTCGTTCATCAGGATTCGTAATCAGAATTCGTCATTAGAATTCGTAATGAGAATTCGATGTCAAACTTCATGAGAATTTGTATCCAGAATTCAGAGTAGTACTTTATCAGAGTTTGTATCTAGAATTCTGAATGAAACTTCATTACAGTTCTTATCTAGAATTCGAAGCCTAAAACAGAATGCTTCATATCAAGGTTTCAAATGATTCCGTAAATATGGAAATGAATCTGAATCTTATACTTAAGAAATATATGGATGAAAATATGATAAGGATAATTTTTCTTATAAAAGAAATTTTCCTTATAAAATCAATTTTCCTTATAAAAGCAATTTTCCTTATAAAAGTGATTTTTCTTATAGAAGCAATTTTCCTTAAAGATAAGGTGTTTGTGATTTTCAAAACAAGAAGGAATGGAAAAGTCATAAGGAAAACCTTATTGACTCAACAATCTCCCCCTTTTTGGAAAGCACAAACATCCTTACGAAAAAGAAATTATAAGAAGAAAGAAAATATTAAGGCTTATCTCCCTTTGCTTATGGATGTAGATGAATACGACTAACTCCCCCTTAGTCTTTGAAACTCTAAGGATCATATTCTAGATTTATGGAATGATATTTCATTAAGAATAAGAATGTCTTCTTTAATGAAAAACTCCCCCTTAGATAAACTCTATTAGAGTTTGTTTTCTTTCTCACCCTTTGTTAAGATTCTTTTTCCCTTTTATCAGGGTTCTTTTCCTTCTCCCCCTTTTTGATTTTCAAAAATAATTCGAGGGGATGGAAAATATAACAAAGTACCTGAAAGAATTAGTAGCAACAAGAAAAGAAACGAGCAAGCACAATTTTCATTAAGTTTGAAAATTCAACAACAAAGAAGTTAAGATACAAAAAAAGATCGGATCTGTCTATTTTGAATCTTTTTCCTTCTCCATGATACCCTTAAGAATAGTCTTTATCTTGTTTAAGTCATTATGGTCTTCCTCGGCATGCTTCTCTAACACAACTATTCTTGAATTTTGAGCTTCAATATTTTCTTCCTGGGCTTGAATCTTTTCTTCCAAAGCTTTGAGCTTTTCTTCCTGAGCCTTCAAGATTTGTTCTTTCTTTAACAACTTTTCTTCAAACTTAATCCGATGATCCCTTTCATACTTCTAGTTTTTGAGAAACAGAATTCATCTTCCCATTCAGATCTCTAACTTCTTGAATCCGAAAATTCTTTGCATCTGTCAACTTTTCTTCAAAGGATGAAGTCAGTTCATTTATCTTCCTATCTTCTGTCTCAAAGGCATCCTTCACATTATCTTGGAATTCATCAAAGAGCATCATCTCTTCTACAGTCTTCCTCGACCAACTAGTCATCCTCTTGAAAGATCTTTTGTGGGCTTCATAGCCAACAAAGAAAGTTTTGAACTGAGCCTCTCTCTCAACACACTTGTCCATGACCATGGATACGGAGTCTGTTTTCTGATTCAAAGCATGTTGGAGCATCTGGCATCTTGAATCAATAATTGAGAAAGTCAGAATAGTACCCACCAACTTCTTTAAAGACTGAACAACAAATTCATGTCCCAACGAAGATGAATCCTAATCTGAGACTTTGCTTGGAGAATTTTCTTCTTCAATATGCTCAAGATTTCTCTTTGAAGAACTACCAACTTCCCTTCTCTTTACCACCACTGAGCTCAGGGTATCAACAACAAGTTTCTTTCCCTTATCCCTTTTTGGAATGGAGTCCTGTTCCGGAGTTCTCATTTCACTGTTAGACACTTGAAAAACATTGTCTTCATCATCAGCAGCTTTTTGAGAACCATCCTATACATTCTCCATTTGAGCAATATCATGTAGAAGTTGTTCTTCCTCTGCATGATAAGTTACTTCTTTTTCTCCTTCCTGCTCATCCTTTCCTGGAGTGACTAACTTAGATGATTCTTCTTCTAATGTTCGGAGCGACAAATGTTCTGAAGGTGTCCCCTTATAATCATATACTTGCTTCAAAACATCTCCAGTTTCACCACTACCTTCAACAACATCTTATTCCTCTTCCACTTGCTCAACTTCCTCAACTTCCTCAACAGGCTTAGCAACTGCCTCTTCCGGAGCGACAAAGTTTCTTCCTTGAGTCTCAGGTAGAGATT
Organism: Viscum album; assembly: GCA_963277665.1. Lineage (NCBI taxonomy): Eukaryota > Viridiplantae > Streptophyta > Magnoliopsida > Santalales > Viscaceae > Viscum > Viscum album. The sequence continues at coordinate 858,584,304 of OY728134.1, read as the reverse complement.
CTAAGGAAAAATATCTCGGAACTGGAATGTTTCTGGAAGCCATCTCAGTAAACTTTAACAAAGTCTGAACTACCTCAGCTTCAGACATCTTCTTCTTGAGCTTCTTTTCTTTTGCTTGTTTTTCTAGCTCATCTGCTGTTCTTTCCTTCAAGGCCTTAGCCTCCACAAGATCCAAGCCAAACTGAGGCTCCCCTTGAACTCTCTTTTCTTTGATTTACGTCCACTTTGCAACTACCTCATCAGGGTAATATTTATTCTAATTTGGTTTTGGAGGTGCGTAATGAACTTCCTTAGATTTGGGATTCTCTGCGTCTCCTTCAAATTCTTTCAACTTTCTCTTCTTCACTCGCTTATAAGATTCAGGTTCAGAAACTTTCGGAACCACTTCTTCTTGAGCATGTAAATCAACAAACTGACCAGTCTTCTTGTCAAAGACTACATCCATCCTTTTGAGAGTACCATCACTCACCAACATAATCTTGCAAACTCTTAGCTTAGACTTGCAAGCCTCCTTGAAATACTCAAGGCACCGAACTGTCAACTTTGAGATGATTGCTGGATACATTAAGATCTGAGCTCTCAGATTCCCTTTCTTAACATTCTCAAGAGTAATAAGAATGTGTTTCATCAGATTAAACATCCTCAGATTTATCAAGAAAATCTAGGATATAAATATCACTCTTCTTTAGACTATCTTTGTCACCCTATCTCGGTACGATAAGGCCTTGTACCCATAATTCTAGAATCCGAAAATTCATTGACAGACTAGAAATATTCGGAGCCTTGTCATCTGCCAGTCCGAGAGTCTCCAATGCCTTTTCCTTGTTGAAGCTTCCATATGAATCCGGCAAAACATGAGATATGAATTCAGCTTCTCATTCATTGTTCAGCCCTTCCAAGCTGGCTTCCTTGGCATACAAAAGCTTATAATTCTTACCGTAAGACTTAAAAGACAACTTCTCCCTTCCATCTTCCTTAAGGAAGGAGACTGTCTCATAGAACTCTATAATCAAATCTGAATACACTTCATCTTGATTCCCAGGTTTCGACACAGCAACATCTTCTCATCCGTTAAGCTTAATAATCTTGGATATATGAGAATCATACTTGTTAAAGAAATCAGGATGAACCAACCTTTCTCTATATACTAACCACTTCGAAATTGTCTTAGAGGAAGACATGTCTTAAGAAGATACTTCCACAGACATTCGGATTGGAAGACCTCTGAGAAGTTCAGAATGGAGAAAGCTAAAGTTCGGAATGGATTTAAAATAGAGAGGCAGAGCTTCGGGACGCTGGATCTTGAAAACCGATGTGGGAAAACCATTTGGGGTCCCCTTTATATAGGCAACAAAAACCGGTTCAACTCCCTCGGTTGATCGAACGGTTGTGACAAGCTGAGATCAGATCTGACGGTTGAATACCAATTCTCAAGAAAACTTGAATCCGATCTTTTGAGGTTTTTATTAAAACAAAGATTTAAGAAAACTATAATCCGAAAACAAAATATAAGAAAATACCAGCAAGTACAATATGATTATGAAAACATTGAGTAAGGAAATCATACCATTCGGATTGGCTTAGGAGGATTATTCGTAATGGGTAATATTTGAAGAAAAATTAACTATGAAAAAAAAACGGAAAACTCACTATGAAAAACAAACTTAGTACGGAAAACTCAGTACGAAAAACATTATAAAAATTTCATAAAAAATTTGAATATGAAGAACTCTTTATGAAAGACTCGGTACGAAAATCTTGATATGAAAGACTCAGTACGAAAATCTCGTTATGGAAATACCAGTACGAAATTTTCTATTCCATATTTTTAGTTCCGAAAAATTTGAAAACAAACTTTGAAAAACTTAGTTACTCTAACAATAAAATGTACTCCCCCTATGAAAAGGAGTTTATTACTGTAAGGATACTTGTTCAACAGAAAGTTAATTAAGAAAGATTACCTTACGGTTATCATTCCTAAATTCTGTTTAATGTATTCAAATCTATCAGAAGGCAAAAATTTTGTGAAAATATCAGCAAGTTGATCTTGTGTCCCGATAAACTGAAGAATAATATCTCCTTTTTGTGTGTGATCCCTAAGAAAGTGATGCCTAATATCTATGTGTTTTTCACGAGATTGATGTGAAAGGTTCTTAATTAGGGCAATGGCACTTGTGTTATCACACAAAATTTGAGTTTTAGTAAAACTCAAGCCATAGTCTGTGAGTGTGTGTTGCATCCACAATACTTGAGCACAACAACTTCCAGCTGCTGCATATTCGGCTTCAGCAGTGGAGAGTGCTACAGAATGTTGCTTCTTGAAAGAC